>OY856411.1:1380958749-1383358749 GCA_963693085.1 Alisma plantago-aquatica
GAAGAATGGTTAGAAACCACGTCATAATATGTCATTCAATTTCATTTATTTCACTTTTGTCCTTGACTTTATGAAACAATTAGATAATATGTTTATACATTATGCCAATCTACAACTACTACCTCATACACACAATCTCAAGTTTCTGTTGCATTTTTTTAGGCAACATAATTCATAAATTGTTAATCTAAAGTATATATAAAAAAGAAAATTGCAAATGAGGATTCTACTTTTAGTAACCAAGATCGTTTCTATAGCATGCATATAATCATGTTATAGTAAAATCCACAATAGTACAATTCGTCATTGTATGGAGCTAAAGTTCATAATTTTTTTTTCTATATTTAGTTAGCCCAAAAATTCTTAAACTTGTAACTAAAATTGATTTGTTGTTTAATGTTTTCTTGAAGGAACCATCAAGATGTCAAACAAGTTTATCAAAGATAAGAGTTGGATGTATAGTTGCAATTCAAAATTTGACAGAGTAAACAATATGCATTTCCGTGAGGGTGTGGAATTTTTCTTAAATTATGCTTTCAAAGATAATTCTAACTCTGAAAAATTATGTCCTTGCAAGAGTTGTGAGAATATAATCCATCAACATATAGATGTTATTCGGTATCATCTCTTGTCTCACGGATTTCTTGATCAATATACAAGATGGAAGTACCATGGGGAAAATGAATGTGAACCTGGATTACAAAATCTAAACAACAATGACAATATAAATATGCTAAACCACATGATGGGTACTTATGAGGAAGTTGACCAGATCAATGAATCGAGTAGTGAAGATCAACAATTTAATGAATGTGGTGATATAGGGAATTTTGAAGAGTTGATGAATGATGCTAACACTCCTCTATATACCGGTTGTCCTGTTTCTAAATTTGATGCCATACTTGATTTATTGAAAATGAAATGTGATAACAAATGGAGTAAGAAAGGTGCATGTGATGTCTTAGATTTTGTTCATAAAGTTCTTCCTCCTAATAACACACTTCCCAAAAATTGGTATGACTGTAAAAAGGTATTGGGCAATTTAGGTTTGAAATGTAAGAAGATCCATGCCTGTCCAAATGATTGCATGTTGTATTACGGGGAACATGAAAACTTAAATGAGTGTCTGAAGTGTAAAAAGTCTAGATGGAGGTGCTCAACTGCAAACAAAAAAAAGACTATTCCGGCTAAGATCCTTCGTTATTTCCCTTTGATACCGAGATTAAAAAGACTTTTTATGTGCAAATCTACAGCTTCTCTTATGACATGGCACAAAAAGACACCACCAAATAAGGTAGGAGAAATGAGCCATCCTAGAGATTCTAAAGCGTGGAGAGATTTTGATAGTAAAAATCCCATGTTTAGTATTTAACCTCGTAATGTTCGCTTAGGGTTAGCATGTGATGGATTTAACCCATTCAATATGGCTAAAGGTAGCAATCATTCTATATGGCCTGTGATTTTGATGGTTTATAACTTGCCTCCTTGGTTAGTGTTGGACCAATCTTATTTTATGTTGTCTCTTGTGATTGATGGACCTAAAATGCCGAGAGAAATTGATATCTATTTGCGTCCATTGATTGATGAGTTGAAAATATTATGGAACCATGGTGTAAAGGTATATGATTCTTCTATTGGTGAAAACTTCACTATGCGTGCATCATTGTTATGGACTATTAGTGATTTTCCAGCATATGCCATGTTGTCTGGATGGAGTACAAAGGGATATAAGGCATGCCCTACATGTCATACTTCTTGTGGATCTATTTACCTTCCAGTTAGTAGAAAGGTTGTATATTTGAGACACCGTCGTTTTTTGCCTATTGATCATCCATGGCGCAAAGATGTCAAAAATTTCAATGGTGATAAAGAATTTGATATTGCACCAAAACCTTTGACCGGTGATGAGGTGGAACATGCTTTAAAGAATTATGATCCCAAAAGTTTTGCAAAAAGTGGGTGGAAAAAGAAAAGCATCTTTTTTGAGCTTCCATATTGGAAAACATTATTGCTGCGTCATAACATGGATGTCATGCATATTGAGAAGAATGTTTGTGAAAATATTTTAGACTGGTTGTTGGAAAAAGATGGGAAGACTAGAGACATTAATGCAAGGTTAGATTTGGAAGAGTTAGGACTTAGGCATTCTTTGTGGCCTAAGAAATTGAAAAGAACTAAAAAGTCAATTCTACCACATGCATTATACAATATGACAGATGACGAGAAACAAACTTTTTTGAAGGTCCTCAATGATTTGAAACTACCGTATGGCTTTGCTGCAAATATTTCTAGTAGAATACACATTTCAGATAGAAAGATTGGAGTTTTAAAAAGTCATGATTATCATGTTCTGATGCAACAACTTTTGCTTCTCGCTTCGAGAACTACAATACCCAAACCTCTTGCAGTGGCAATAAGTGAGTTATCATCATTTTTCAGAGAACTATGTAATAAAGTCATTGACATTGGCAAGATGGAGCAATTGGAGAAACAAATATGTATAACTCTATGCAAGTTAGAAATGATATTTCCTCCAGCATTCTTTGATGTAATGATGCACTTACCAGTACATTTGGCTACTGAAGCTAAAATTGCAGGGTCTGTGTATTTTAGATGGATGTATCCAATTGAGCGTTATTTGTTTAGATTGAAAAGTTTCATACGAAACAAAAATAGGCCAGAGGGTTCTATTGCTGAGGCTTATCTCATGGAAGAAGCCATCACCTTTTGTTCTAGGTACAAGAATAGTAAGGATCTAAGGTTGGATAGTACAAAGACATATTCTGAGGGACCAATTGGTGTTGTTGTTGAGTATTTTATTTCAAAAGATGAATTATTCCAAGCACATCGATTTGTCCTATTTAATACAAATGAAATCCAACCTTATTTGAGGTAAACCCCAATATGCACGTAGATGTATTTTTATATTCTTCATAATTGAATTATTTTATACTAATTTTAGCCTTGTTTTGTGTAGGATACATAAAAATATATTGAAGAACCAAAACCCAAGCTGGAGTGATTCTCAAATTCAAAAAGAACAACATAACAACTTTGTACATTGGTTTAAAATCTATGTAAGCCTCTAAATATTTTCCAAATATAATATTTTATGTATTATCTTGAATAATATTAAGTAATTTTATCAGATTGCAGCACTTGATGACTCTTATGATTTACATGAAGATGTCAAATACTTGGCTCGTGGACCAAAACCTGGGGTATTTTCATATAAATGATATTTTATTAATGGTTATAAATTTGAGGTTAAAGCTAGAGAAAGCATGAGAGTGACACAAAATAGTGGAGTAGCGACTATTGGGCAAGATGGTCAAGTTTTTTATGGTTCTTTAACAAATATCATACAAATTGCATATTCTAAAAGACTAGTTATGCATCTATTTAAATGCACATGGTATGATTCAACATATGGCTGCCATAAGGATGAATATAATTTCACTATGATTGATACGGAACAAAGAAGTTTTAAAGACGAACCATTTATCTTTCCATCACTAGTCCAACAGGTGTATTACTCAATTGATCCTGAATTTCCTGATTAGAGTGTTGTTTGTCATTGGAGGCCTAGGAATACGTATGGTTGCTCTAACTACTCAAATATTAGTGAAGAGGATGATATGTTTCTTAGAAACATCCATAGTTCCAAATTCATTGGGCAACTTAATGAAAATGATAGTAATGAATCATGGGCTAGATCTGATGTTCCAGCTGATCTATTAGTGGACACATTACAAATAGATAAAGCAAGAAATCGGTTAAAAAGAAAACGTGTACAAGGGTTTTTTTTTTGATATGTTAATTGAATTCATACTTAATACTGAAATTTTTGTTATCTCTATTCAATTTTAGGATCATGAGTCGAATTGTTAGGAGGACGAGAGCTCTTGATGAGATAATTGACCACAGTAATGTGTGTGAAGATAAAGTCACTTCAGCTCGGAAACAAACTTCTTCTTTTGGTTTGGGTGAACCATTGAAAAATCTTCCTGGTAAGTTATTGATAAACACTTGTGCAATATGTAGAAAAAATATTTCTAACATTTGTTTTTTAAAAAATAGGAATCAAGGCCCCTTTGAAGAAAAAATTGAAAGAAAAGGTTCAAAATGAAATTAGACAACATCACCCTAAAAGTTCTGTTGATATGATGGTAAATGCATATGAACACTGTAGTAATGTTGTTGATGATAATAATTTGGCGATTCGTGATGTTGCTGAAAACTCAAATATTGAGTTGTCACAACTTGGTGCAAGACTCTTTGAATTCTAGAATGGCTCCAAATGAACACTCTATAGGTGGTATGAAGTTTATAACTTATTTTTACTTGATAATATCTATGCATGTTTTATATCATTTTGAAGACTCTTGACTTTTTGTAGTTTTGTATATACATCTTGAATTTATTGATAGATATATCATGTTGTAAAAAATTTCAATACATGTCCCCTTGTATTCTAATAGGATTTTAATAGGTGGTTGGCCATCTCTTGTTCTAATGAATTGTTATCACATGTAGGAAATTTTGTGGAACCTACAGGAAATCTTTTTGGACCTGACAACTCTTTGAATTCTACAAGGGCTCCAATTCAAGAATCCATTAGTGGTATGAAATTTATAACTTATTTTAACTTGATAATATATATATGTATTCTAATAGGGATGTTAATATAGATGGTAGAATATCTCTTGTTCTAATGAATAGTTTTCATACCATAGGTAATTTTGTGGAACCTAGGGAGAATCTATCTGGCTTAAACACCTCTTTGAATTCTAGAAGGGCTCCAAATGAACGCTCTATAGGTGGTATGAAATTTATAGCTTATTTTTACTTGATAATATATATGCATGTTTTATATCATTTTGAAGTCTCTTGACTTTTTTGGTTTCGTATGTACATCTTGAATTTATTGGTAAATTATTTTACACTATAGGTAATTTTTCGGAACCTAGAGGGAATCTTTCTAGACATGACACCTCTTTGAATTCTACAAGGGATCCAATCCAAGACTCTATAGGTGGTATGAAATTCGTAATTTATTTTTACTTGATTATATATGTATGTATTCTAATAGGGATATTTGTATATGTGGTAGAATATCTCTTGTACTAATGAATAGTTTTCATACCATAGGTAATTTTGTGGAACCTAGAGAGAATCTTTCTGGCTTAAACACCTCTTTGAATTCTAGAAGGGCTCCAAATGAACGCTCTATAGGTGGTATGAAATTTATAACTTTTTTTATTTGATAATATATATGTATGTTTTATATCATTTTGAAGTCTCTTGGCTTTTCTGGTTTCGTATGTACATCTTGAATTTATTGATAAATTATTTTACACTATAGGTAATTTTGTGGAACCTAGAGGGAATCTTTCTAGACATGACACCTCTTTGAATTCTACAAGGGATCCAATCCAAGACTCTATAGGTGGTATGAAATTCGTAATTTATTTTTACTTGATTATATATGTATGTATTTTAATAGGGATGTTTGTATATGTGGTAGAATATCTCTTGTCCTAATGAATAGTTTTCATACAATAGGAAATTTTGTTGAGCCTAGGGAGAATCTTTCTGGCTTAAACACCTCTCAAAATTCTACAAGACCGCCAAATGAAGGTTCTCAAGATGGTAAGCCATAAAGAACTAGTTCACATAATATAGAAGTTTGAGAATCAATATAATTTCTATCTTTTTCTGACATTATGACCTAACAGGAGACTTAAGAGCCACTTCCCAACAAAATTCTATGAGGATGATCACCCGGTCCATTGGTATGTAATACTAAATGGAATTTAATTTACATGAGAATTAATGTTTAAAACTAAATGGACTTATGTGTTTTGATAGCTCAAAATGTATCACATGCTCCAAAGAAAAGACATAGAGGAGCAGCAAAGTTAACTTCCTTACTACCACCACATGGAAAAGTACACAAGTGTTTGTTTAGTGATAGAGGAGCTCCAATTGGTGAAGTAGCTTTGAAATTGAGTAATTATCTTGGGATTTGTGCAAAGAAGGGCATGTATTTTCCACTATACAAAGAATGGGGTGCAGATCACATTAAGGGCTTTGAATCCACTATGGATGATGTCATGGTATGCAATTACTTTAAATCTATTCAACTACATTAGACACTCTTAGTATGAAATATTTCTAATATACACATTGTTTTAGGAGTTGTTTGAGTTTTACATGATAGATGGAGAGACGATTGCAAATATGCAAGATGTTGTGTACTGGTCTTATGCTAATCTCCAAAAGAAGCTGAGATCTTGGCGTACCATATTGAAGAATAAAAGATGTACTTTAGAAAATCCAAACCAAGAACGTCAAGAAACACCAGATCCACGAGTCACTAACTTAGAATGGAAGAAATTGTTGGAATATTGGAGGACTCCTAAAAAGGAGGTAATACAACAAATGTAACGAGTTAGGACATATTCTTGAAATTTTCTTACAAGTCATATCTTAATATTTTTCTTTTTTTTTTCTTTATAGGAAGAGAGCACTCGAAACAAGATCAATCGTAAAGGTCCTCGTCCCACACATAGAACCGGAGCAAAATCATATTCTCACCGCTATCAAGAATTGGTAATTATAGACAGTTACATTCAAAAATTTAATCTTGTTTGAATAATGTTGAGGTACAATAAATTCAATCATTTATATAATGACAGATTGAAAAAGGAATTGTAGTAGCTGAATATGAGGCATATATGAAATACTATCAAGATGCAAATGGAGAATATTTGGACGAGTACACACAGAAAAAATGTGTAAGTTAACATATATTCACATGTTAAGCTTATTTTGACTAAGATTTCATGGTGTTATATTTATAATGAAAATAAATATAAGATGAAATTGCCTCCAAGTGTCAACAACGTCAACTCCAAAGATCAACCAATCATGAAGCCTTTTCTCGTGTGCTTGATGATGTACATGGTGAACATCATGGTGGTTATGAAAGGGGTTATGGTATTGGAATTTCTAGACAAAGGTGGAAGGCATCTCATTTACAACGTGTGCAAATGAGACCTTATATTAGGCAACAATCTCGAATTAAGGAGCTGGAAGCAGAACTTGCATGTCTAAAAGAACGATATGGGCAGGTGATAATTAGTTAAATAGATTATTTTTATCAAGTTTTTGTTTTAAATTAGAAATAATTTCTTATAGGAAAATCAAGAAGGTGCATCTAATTCTCGTGAGCCGCACACGTCAAGTAGTCACAATGATATGCATGTATGTATTTTGAAATATAAAAATTTAGTTGACATAAGCATTTTCATTTGTGACATGTTATTCTTAACATTACAGGACTACTATTCTCCGCAGATCTCTCATGGCCCTTGTGGCCATTAAACAACTACCTCTAGAAAAAAGTAAGTTTAATGCTATAAATCCTTTGACGTTACTACTATTACAATTGTTAGTATATATTTTATGTTTTATCATTTGTTGCAGCTAATAAGGTGCCAGATTTTGTCGATGTTAATGGTATATTCAAATTACTGGCTTTTTTGGAACAAAGATATTCATGTGTGCTAGCAGATTTTGTGTTGGATGAAAGGAAATATGTGAATATTGTCATGATGCTGTGATATTTTGTAGGTCTCTCCATGTCTTATTATAGTTTGTGGATTTAACTTTTATTTAAAAATCTTTTGAGTCATTAATTCATTGTCCAACAGGGCGGTCCACTTCATTTTGCAATTTTGGGTAATTACTTCTTAGAATCAATGATGGTTAAGAAGGTACATTATTCACACTACATATTCTAGAAGATTTTAGTAGATTGGAGTAACCAAGAAGGGATCTTGTCGAAGTTATTATTTAACTTCTGTGGTAGGTCATATATATTTCACAATATCATAGTAATTCTTTTGGATTCTGTTTCCCATCCCAGTGTTATTATAATTTCAGCAACTGTTTGTATATAGATCATTCTTTATTCAAATGTCTTCAATCTTCTTTCTAAATTGAAATGCAACAAACAAAGTGAACACAGTTTTTTTTGCTATAGCTCAATAAAAGTTTATATATTCAATTTGGTTTTTCTTCTTTCCCCCATTTCTTATATATTATTTCTTCATGATATTTTATTTCAGAACTTGACAATGTTTATTTTTTTATTTAGGATCATGTTCTCTCCCTAGAAAAACATGTCTTGTGGTCCTTTTAGATAATATTTTGACCCTGGTTGTGTCCAAGTGATATGGATTAGCTTAACAGAGTGGGAATATCATCAAGTAAGTTCAGATATAGACTAGTAGTTGATATTCCTTAATATGAAAATTTGTAGAACTTTGTTCTAATTATTTTCTATGTTATTCAGATTATTGTTCTTTGTAGAACCAGTCTATAAGTTATGTCACACCATTTCTTTTTTACCTCGACAAAGTGAGTTGGGCGTTCTCTGCAATCACGCACAATGTAACAGAAAGGATCAACTTCAACCACTCTACCGTCCTTGACAGTTGGTACATTCTACTGCGCACAATGTAACAGAAAAGATCAACTTCTAAGTGGAAGGGATCTAAGTGGTAATAAACGGAAAAACAAAGAACAGGCGTTCGACCAGAAGTTCGATAAAATGAATCAGTCTCTAAGAGTAAGCTGTCAGAAAGGGTACCATGTACGTGTTGTGAGATCTCACAAAGAAAAGCGCTCTGCCTATGCCCCAGAAAAGGGAGTTCGATACGACGGTGTCTACCGTATTGAGAAGTGTTGGCGTAAAGTTGGTTGTCAAGGTTTTAAGGTATGTCGTTACCTGTTTGTTCGTTGTGATAATGAACCTGCTCCATGGACAAGTGATGAGCATGGTGATCGACCAAGGCCTTTACCTGATATAAAAGAGTTGAAAGGTGCCACTGACATTACTGAAAGAAAGAACAGTCCTGCCTGGGACTATGATGAGAAGAGTGGTTGGAAGTGGAATAAGTCTCCACCTGCAAGTAAGAAACCAATTTATGTTCAGGACCCCGATGATGCTAAAAAACAGTACAAAAGGATTCATCAAGCGCAACACTTGTCTGTGAAAGATAAGCTTCTAAAAGAATTTAGCTGTCTGATTTGTCACAAGGTAATGACATTACCTGTAACAACCCCGTGTGTGCATAACTTCTGCAAGTCTTGCTTGCTTGGGGCCTTTGAAGGCCTGCAATTCGTAAAAGATAGTGGTGATACCAGTGATACAAGTGATGTTATTACGGATGCTGATGGTCAGGCCAATGATAATCATGCTGATAACCTGCCTTCCTGTATGCGTCATATTATGGCTGGTGTTCGTGTCCCTTTTTGATAATGCCTGCAAACTTTTTGACGATAGAGACTTGTAATGGCTGGATGGAAACAACATTGTAGTTCTTTTCTCATTCATGTATGGCATATCAGCAAGAAGGGGGTGTGTATAACTATTATTTGTTACTTTATAATTTCATAACACACCGAGTGTACTGTAATTTGACAATGTATGTTTCCATTTAGTTGTTTGAAAGAGACACATTTTATTTTGCGGATTTGATTAAGTGCTGGAATATAATTTGTGTATGGTACACGAGAAAGCATCTTGTTGTCAATGTTATGGCATGAAAAAAATTCTGGAATAGAAATATGTTGATGACACTGGTAATCTTTCGTATGTGATACATGAGCATGATAAAACATTAGATGCAACTGTAAATTGGTATCAAGAAAAAGAATTAGTTTGTAAAATATGATTAGTAATGAAACTGACAATATGTGCAATACTATGATATTTGAGAATATACTAATCAGTAAATTGTCAGCTTGAACGACAGTTTGTACCATCAAATCTGACTTTTTTTATATATTATTAATTTACATGGACTTGGACCAGATTGGTCGGCCAGTGCTGTTGAATTCATCAAACCCGTCCAATGCGGTAGTGATATTAACGGGGCTGCAGAGAACGGGCTGCATTTGACGGTTGGAATATAATGAACAGCTACCTCCGTCCATGGCAGTTCAGATTGGATAGCTGGTACCGTTGAAAGTAGCCCCATTTCTACTAGTGGATCCTCTACCTTGAACATCTCAGCTTCCGCCACCATTTTTGATATTTCCACTACGCTAAACCTGTTCTGGTTGTTTGTTATTGTTATCTACTTTTGGTTTCCAGAACCAATAAGCCCTGAGGAGACTGTCAAGACACCATCAGCATCAATTTCGAAACAGTCACGGAAATTGGCCTCTCCCGCAGGTAAAGGGGGTATTCCTTCAATTGTGAACTAACCAAGAAGATTGTTGTCCTTAACTAATGCTCTTTCGCCCTCATACACGTTGATGGACACACCTGTCTGGTTATCATAAGCCGTGTGGAAATATTTTTCCATCTTCGTGGGAATTGGAGTGTTCCTTGGAATCACAATGCTCATTGCTCCTCCCATGATATCTACACCCAGTGAGAGAGGTGTTACATCCCCAAGGATCAAATCTCGAACTGCCGAGTTTCCCCTACCTACGATTTTAGCAGCAAGCACAGAGGCGCCATGAGCAACAGCCTCATCAGGATTGATAGTCTTGGCATCAGTGGAAGATAATGAGAAGCAAACACTACATTGTGATTGGTTGTCCTATAAAATTTCTAAAAAAAAAAATTAATTTAGCACATTTTTGCAGAAATATTTACCAACATAGCACACTTTACAAAATATTTCTCAAAATAGCACATTTTGATCTAAAAACGCCACTTTGTGTGCAGCTTTTTGTAACCAGAACTTAAAAGCGCCACAATAATTGGTGTGTCTACTTTTAAATAAAAAAAAATAAAAAATAAAAATAAAATGAAAAACGTCACATGAAGTGGCACTTCACAAACTAGTGCATTCATCTGTATGAAATTGGTGCAGCCCAAAAGGCAGAATTAGTCTGCTAGGTTTTCATTTTCATCAAACTACCTCCCATTAGATCGTAGCAAACATGCCGTTAGGCCCCGCTTGGTTCATAGGAAAGGATTAGTAGAAGATTGGTTTAAAAGTTAGATGGGAAGGTACATGTATAGGATAGGAAATTTGTCTTTCCATCCTATGTTTGGATGCGTGTAGGAAAGAATTATTTGTCTTTCTTCACCCTCAAACGCACAAACCAGTAACTCTTTTGCATCATCTTCTTCTAATTTTTTTCTTATAATTATGTTCAGTTTATTTTTCATTGTTAAGTATCCTGATTTTGTATTGTGAATTACGCTTCTAGAATATATACAAGCATTGATGCCTACCCACTGTCTCCGCTACGGCAGTGACATGCCATGAATTAGAAAAGCTATAGCAAAAAACGATGCTACTGAAGCATAGATGGAGGTGGATTTCGGTTGCAGGAGCAAGGATGAAGTAGAAATTTATTGACCAAACGAAAGATCAACGGAAGGTATACGCAAACGGAGAAGTTCATCTCCAGAATACGGCAAGTGTTATTGGTAAGAAGAAGCCTGTGCCGGTTCAAAGAACTCTACCGTGCAGTTGTCCACTAGAATCGATTCTAGTATTCCGACCGTGTTACTTCTGTCTCCGGCTACCGAAAGCAAATTGGTGACCACCTTTTGAAGTGCCTCGAGGAAGCTAGAAGCAGACGGAAGGTCACCAGGTCGGCGGTGGGGATTGTCGATCCAGGTTTGGCGTCAAGCGTGGAGGAGGACGAGGAGGATCAGAGCAGGTAACCAAGGGGAGCTTATGATTCATTTAGTCGAAGCCGAGCATGGTGCTCCTGGTGGAGAAAGATGAGAAGGGTCACAATTGGTAGGCTATGGGAATCGTCGATCAGCAGTCAAAGTCGTCGAGTGTGGAGGAGTCGGGCCCTATATACCGCTCAAATACCTGGGGGCAGCGCCCCACTTCGAAGTCCTGCTTGCCTAGGATATTATTACCGTGCAAGAGCCATCCTTTTTTCATTTAGGTGAAATCAAACATGGGATATCAGTTGCAGGTAGGATATGGGTTCTATCCCGTTCCAGATCCCGTGAACCAAACACGACCTTAGTGTAGGCACCATACATGATCCGGGTTGAGGATCTGTCGGACATTGCCAACAGGCTGTCGTAAGCCAATGATAGTAGTTCCTATTGAACATTGAGAGAGACAAGAATTTGAGAGAGACTATGAGTCATGCGCCTCTTTGTTTCACGTCGTAGTATTAGATTACAGTACATGTATAAATAGAACCCTAGCTAACAGATGGGTTCGTAATTATTGGAATTACAGTAACAGAACCACAACGAACATCACAGACGTGGAACAGGGCTCTGCGTATCGTGCGCAGCCGCTTGACTGGCAGGAGATCCGCCTACAGCGGCCTTGATTGACACACAGCCTTGGGAGTCCAGCACGAGCAGGAGATGTGGAGATTTATGAGGACTATTTAACACCCCCCCGCACGAGAGTGGCTCCATAGGTACAAGACGAAGCTTGTCCCAAAGTAACACAAAATGCTGACGAGGTAAGGGCTTTGTCATGATATCCGCAACCTGATCCTTGGTGGAGATGTAACAAACCAGCAGGTTTCCCTTGGCAACCTAATCGCACACAAAATGGAAATCTATCTCAATGTGCTTTGTGCGGGCATGGAATACAGGATTTGTCGCACCGATGTTGTCACACCACAAGGTAGGAGGCTTGAGGGGTGATTGATGCAACTCATGAAGAAGGGCTTGGAGCCAAAGTAGTTATGCAGTAGTGATGTCAAGGGCACGATAATCAAACTCGGTGGAAGATCGAGACACTGTTTGTTGTTTACGTGCAGACCATGAGACAATATTGTTATGAAGATAGATGACATAGCCATCCGAGGACTTTTGGTCATCAACACATCCTTCCCAAGTCTACATCGGAGAAGGATTGCAGGGAGAGGGATGAAGATGTAGTGATGGCCAAGGACAAGGTAATGGTGTGTTTGAGATGACGAAGGATACACTTAATAGCTGACCAGTGCTCAACAATTGGTTGTGACATGTATTGACACACTTTATTGACAACAAAAGACATGTCAGGCCGGGTAAGCGTCACATATTGTAGAAAACCTACTGTCTAGTGGTATAGATTGGGGTCGGGGAGAGGAGATCTGTTTTTGCAAAGCTTGGTGGTGGAACGCATGGGTTTGGTGAGAGGTTTTGCGTCGATCATGTGTGTGTTGTGGAGTAGGTCGACAATGTACTTGTGTTGTGAAAGTAGTAGGCCGGAGGGGGTAGCTTGAACTTGGATGCCAAGGAAGTGGTGTATACGGCCTAAATTTTTCAGTGGAAAATGATTGCGAAGATAAGATTTGAGGTGGTCGATGCTGGTGAATTTGTTGGAGGTGACGAGGTGTCACAATGGCTGTGGTAGATAAATAATGATGTATATGTTTTGGAGGAAGTAAACCCATATGTGTGTAGGGCATGACTTAATTTGAAAAACCATGCACGTGGTGATTGTTTAAGGCCATAGATGGATTTACAGAGGCACACGTGGTTTGGGTAAACATCATCCATGAAACCAGGGGATTGGGACATAAAGACGGTTTCGGGTAAATTGCCATGAAGAAAAGCAATGACGAGCTGATGAATGAGCCACTGTTGGGAGACTACAAGGGTGAGCAAAACTCGGATGGTGGTAGGTTTGACGACGGGACTGAAGGTTTCGTGGTAGTCAATACCTTCTTGTTGGTGGTAACATTTGGCGACCAAATGCGCTTTGCGGCGAGCAAGGGAGCCATCTGCATGGTATTTATTGCGAAACAACCACTTACAACCTAGTGTTGGGGATGTTGTACCGATACAGTCTCGGATGTGACGAAAAGTTGTCACGGAAGCGCTACCAACAAGCGTATAAAACCCAAAGAAGAAAAATACCAGATTTAACGTGGAAAACTCTCCCCTCAATAAGGAGAGAAAAACCACGGGGCAATCCCGCTAATAAGCACTATGTAATAAAATTACAACTCACACCTCCCAGATTTAATTACCCCTAAATCCGGGTAGCAACCGCCTACCGCTACTTTGCTTCAAGGCAAAGTCGCTGGCCCTCTCTTATAAACCAAGAGAGCTTCTCGACCAGTTGTTCTTGTTCTCTGGCACCCTCTACCACAGAAGGCACCAACAAGCAACTGGAGAACTCACACCTCAACCGGTGGATGATCCAAAGGCCTCCCCAGGGGCCTCTATTTATAGGCCTCCATGCATGTGATTGCAACCAGGAATTCTAGTCCTAGTTCGAATCCTAGTCCAACTGCATGTTGCACATAGGAAGTCATATTCCTACTATTCAAGATTTGACTCCTATTAGGATTGGTAGCACAAACCAACCCTCCCAAGTCTAAATCCCACTAAGACATGGGCTGGATTATATTCCTAATCCCAACAATCTCCCCCTCCAGCCCATGAGGGAGATGTGGTCTTCAGCGATCATCATTGGGAATGTACACCGCAGAGCTTCTTACAAAGCTCTAGCTTGTCTCGTGTCACCACCTTGGTCATCATATCAGAAGCATTCTTCTCAGTATGGATCTTTTTCAGAGTCAACAACTTCTTCTCTATAACATCACGAAGCCAGTGATATCTCACATCAATGTGCTTTGTTCGTGCATGATGCATTATGCTCTTGCTCAAGTCAATGGCACTCTGACTATCACAGAAAATAGTCTGGTCAATCTGAATCATCCCCATCTCCCTTAGAAATCTCACCACCCAGAGAATTTCTTTTCCTGCTTCCGCTGCTGCAATGTATTCTGCCTCTGTAGTTGAAAGTGCAACACACTTCTGCAACCTGGACTGCCAAGATATGGCTCCTCCTGCAAAAGTGAAGATATACCCAGAAGTAGATTTCCTGTGATCTATATCACCTGCCATGTCAGCATCAACAAAGCCCTTTAGAACTGGTTCCGAACCACCAAACATCAAACACGTGTTGCTCGTGCCTCGTAAGTATCTGAAGATCCACTTGACCGCCTCCCAGTGATCTTTTCCAGGATTTGAGAGAAACTTGCTCACAACGCCAACTGCATGAGCAATATCAGGACGGGTACACACCATTGTGTACATCAAACTCCCTACAGCAGAAGAATAGGGAATCCTTGCCATCTCCTCCTTTTCCTCATCAGTAGATGGGCATGACTTCTTACTCAGCTTGAAGTGACCTGAAAGTGGAGTCCCCACGACTTTGGCTTTGCCCATGTTAAACCGCTCATGTACCCGTTCAACATAACTCTGTTGTGACAACCACAACATGCGTTGTGTCCTGTCACGTGTGATCTGCATCCCCAAAATCTGTCGTGATGGTCCCAAATCCTTCATCTCAAAGGCTTTGGAAAGCTCTGTCTTCAATTTTCTGATCAAAGTGAGATCCTGACCCACTATCAACATGTCATCCACATAGAGTAGTAGAATAATGAACCTGTCATTGGGAAACCTCATGATGTAGACACATGGATCTGCACTTGTCTTCTGGTACTCGTGACTCTGCATGAAAGAATCAAACTTCTTGTACCACTGTCTAGGAGCCTGTTTCAACCCGTACAAACTCTTCTTTAATTTGCAGACTAAGTGGTCTTTCCCCTTGACTTTAAAACCTTCTGGCTGCTCCATGTAGATCTCCTCTGTAAGGTCACCGTGAAGGAAAGCTGTCTTCACATCCATCTGCTCAAGCTCCAGATCTAGACTAGCAACCAAGCCTAGAACCAATCTGATAGAACTCATATTTACAACCGGAGAAAATATCTCATCAAAATCCACTCCTGGTCTTTGACCAAAGCCCTTGACAACAAGTCTGGCTTTGTATCTAATATCACTACCAGTGTCGTCATTCTTCATCCTATAGACCCACTTGTTCTTTAGTGCTCTCTGACCCTTGGGAAGTGCCACAATCTCATAGGTGTCATTATTCTGCAAAGAATTCATCTCCTCCTGCATCGCCTGATGCCACTGTACTCTGTCTCTATGAGTTTGTGCCTCCTGAAAAGTCTCTGGCTCCCCCTGATCAGTAAGCAAGATATACTGAGATGCCAAATATATGGATGAAGGATGACGTACTCTGTCAGACCTCCTCAGCTGCTGCTCTGAGGACTCTGCCTGGTCCTGATCCTGCTCCCCTGCCCAGAAGTCTCTTCCTGTGAAGTTGAATCACTCGTCTGTGCGTCTGGAACTGGACCACTTGATGTGCTATCACTCTGCTGCTCATGGTGATTATGTTGCTCTTCTTCATCATCAGAAGACTGCACCTGTGAAGAAGCTGAATCATCCTCATACTCATCGTCTGAAGAACTGTCACCTGATCCCGCAGCCTCTGCATCATCAACCTCAGGCTCTGATACCACTTGTTGGGGATGTTGTACCGATACAGTCCCGGATGGGACGAAAAGTTGTCACGGAAGCGCTACCAACAAGCGTATAAAACCCAAAGAAGAAAAATACCAGATTTAACGTGGAAAACTCTCCCCTCAATAAGGAGAGAAAAACCACGGGGCAATCCCGCTAATAAGCACTATGTAATAAAATTACAACTCACACCTCCCAGATTTAATTACCCCTAAATCCGGGTAGCAACCGCCAACCGCTACTTTGCTTCAAGGCAAAGTCGCTGGCCCTCTCTTATAAACCAAGAGAGCTTCTCTACCAGTTGTTCTTGTTCTCTGGCACCCTCTACCACAGAAGGCACCAACAAGCAACTGGAGAACTCACACCTCAACCGGTGGATGATCCAAAGGCCTCCCCAGGGGCCTCTATTTATAGGCCTCCATGCATGTGATTGCAACCAGGAATTCTAGTCCTAGTTCGAATCCTAGTCCAACTGCATGTTGCACATAGGAAGTCATATTCCTACTATTCAAGATTTGACTCCTATTAGGATTGGTAGCACAAACCAACCCTCCCAAGTCTAAATCCCACTAAGACATGGGCTGGATTATATTCCTAATCCCAACAATCTCCCCCTCCAGCCCATGAGGGAGATGTGGTCTTCAGCGATCATCATTGGGAATGTACACCGCATAGCTTCTTACAAAGCTCTAGCTTGTCTCGTGTCACCACCTTGGTCATCATATCAGAAGCATTCTTCTCAGTATGGATCTTTTTCAGAGTCAACAACTTCTTCTCTATAACATCACGAAGCCAGTGATATCTCACATCAATGTGCTTTGTCCGTGCATGATGCATTATGCTCTTGCTCAAGTCAATGGCACTCTGACTATCACAGAAAATAGTCTGGTCAATCTGAATCATCCCCATCTCCCTTAGAAATCTCACCACCCAGAGAATTTCTTTTCCTGCTTCCGCTGCTGCAATGTATTCTGCCTCTGTAGTTGAAAGTGCAACACACTTCTGCAACCTGGACTGCCAAGATATGGCTCCCCCTGCAAAAGTGAAGATATACCCACAAGTAGATTTCCTGTGATCTATATCACCTGCCATGTCAGCATCAACGAAGCCCTTTAGAACTGGTTCCGAACCACCAAACATCAAACACGTGTTGCTCGTGCCTCGTAAGTATCTGAAGATCCACTTGACCGCCTCCCAGTGATCTTTTCCAGGATTTGAGAGAAACTTGCTCACAACGCCAACTGCATGAGCAATATCAGGACGGGTACACACCATTGTGTACATCAAACTCCCTACAGCAGAAGAATAGGGAATCCTTGCCATCTCCTCCTTTTCCTCATCAGTAGATGGGCATGACTTCTTACTCAGCTTGAAGTGACCTGAAAGTGGAGTCCCCACGACTTTGGCTTTGCCCATGTTAAACCGCTCAAGTACCCGTTCAACATAACTCTGTTGTGACAACCACAACATGCGTTGTGTCCTGTCACGTGTGATCTGCATCCCCAAAATCTGTCGTGATGGTCCCAAATCCTTCATCTCAAAGGCTTTGGAAAGCTCTGTCTTCAATTTTCTGATCAAACTGAGATCCTGACCCACTATCAACATGTCATCCACATAGAGTAGTAGAATAATGAACCTGTCATTGGGAAACCTCATGATGTAGACACATGGATCTGCACTTGTCTTCTGGTACTCGTGACTCTGCATGAAAGAATCAAACTTCTTGTACCACTGTCTAGGAGCCTGTTTCAACCCGTACAAACTCTTCTTTAATTTGCAGACTAAGTGGTCTTTCCCCTTGACTTTAAAACCTTCTGGC
The DNA here is from genome assembly GCA_963693085.1 of Alisma plantago-aquatica. Taxonomy (NCBI): domain Eukaryota; kingdom Viridiplantae; phylum Streptophyta; class Magnoliopsida; order Alismatales; family Alismataceae; genus Alisma; species Alisma plantago-aquatica. The sequence continues at coordinate 1,380,976,899 of OY856411.1, forward strand.
TGCTCCATGTAGATCTCCTCTGTAAGGTCACCGTGAAGGAAGGCTGTCTTCACATCCATCTGCTCAAGCTCCAGATCTAGACTAGCAACCAAGCCTAGAACCAATCTGATAGAACTCATCTTTACAATCGGAGAAAATATCTCATCAAAATCCACTCCTGGTCTTTGACCAAAGCCCTTGACAACAAGTCTGGCTTTGTATCTAATATCACTACCAGTGTCGTCATTCTTCATCCTATAGACCCACTTGTTCTTTAGTGCTCTCCGACCCTTGGGAAGTGCCACAATCTCATAGGTGTCATTATTCTGCAAAGAATTCATCTCCTCCTGCATCGCCTGATGCCACTGTACTCTGTCTCTATGAGTTTGTGCCTCCTGAAAAGTCTCTGGCTCCCCCTGATCAGTAAGCAAGATATACTGAGATGCCAGATATATGGATGAAGGATGACGTACTCTGTCAGATCTCCTCAGCTGCTGCTCTGAGGACTCTGCCTGGTCCTGATCCTGCTCCCCTGCCCAGAAGTCTCTTCCTGTGAAGTTGAATCACTCGTCTGTGCGTCTGGAACTGGACCACTTGATGTGCTATCACTCTGCTGCTCATGGTGATTATGTTGCTCTTCTTCATCATCAGAAGACTGCACCTGTGAAGAAGCTGAATCATCCTCATACTCATCGTCTGAAGAACTGTCACCTGATCCCGCAGCCTCTGCATCATCAACCTCAGGCTCTGATACCACTTGTTGGGGATGTTGTACCGATACAGTCCCGGATGGGACGAAAAGTTGTCACGGAAGCACTACCAACAAGCGTATAAAACCCAAAGAAGAAAAATACCAGATTTAACGTGGAAAACTCTCCCCTCAATAAGGAGAGAAAAACCACGGGGCAATCCCGCTAATAAGCACTATGTAATAAAATTACAACTCACACCTCCCAGATTTAATTACCCCTAAATCCGGGTAGCAACCGCCAACCGCTACTTTGCTTCAAGGCAAAGTCGCTGGCCCTCTCTTATAAACCAAGAGAGCTTCTCTACCAGTTGTTCTTGTTCTCTGGCACCCTCTACCACAGAAGGCACCAACAAGCAACTGGAGAACTCACACCTCAACCGGTGGATGATCCAAAGGCCTCCCCAGGGGCCTCTATTTATAGGCCTCCATGCATGTGATTGCAACCAGGAATTCTAGTCCTAGTTTGAATCCTAGTCCAACTGCATGTTGCACATAGGAAGTCATATTCCTACTATTCAAGATTTGAGTCCTACTAGGATTGGTAGCACAAACCAACCCTCCTAAGTCTAAATCCCACTAAGACATGGGCTGGATTATATTCCTAATCCCAACACCTAGCACATTCATGGAAGGGTGATGGGGGACAAGCATCCATATACCATTCGTGATCAAGGCATTGATTTTGTCGGACATGGCAGTACGCCAAGCGGGAATGGCCTTGGCTTCCGTCACAGTCCGTGGTTCGGGATGGTGTTGCACGAGGAGGGCAGTGGGAAAGGGATGATTAGTGGTGGTTTGTTTCGATGCAAGTTGGCGTTAGTCCACTGCAGGAGTGCTGCCAAGCAACTGAGGGCGAGGACAGGCGGGGGGTGGTGATGGTGTAGGGGAGGCTGCAGCTGTAGGAGTAGAGGAAGGAATAGCTGGTGTCGTGGTAGTAGGAGCAGCTAACAGTGGGTTGGTGTGATGTTGCATAGTGGTGGGAGGATTACGTGGAGTAGGTAGGAGATTGAGTTGGGGAATTGGGTGTGTGACGGAAAGTCACTGTTGTGTGTGGGGGTTGGGGGATGAAGGATCTGGATGCGGGGGGATGGTTGTATAGGGGAAAGAGCTTTCCATGAAGTGGACGTGGCGAGCAATGTAGATGCGTCCAGTGTTAGGATCAAGGCAACGATAGCCGAGGTGATGTTCTGGATAGCCCAAAAACACGCATTGCTTAGATCGGAAATCAAATTTATGGAGTGGTTAAGGGTAGGGGTAGGCAGTCAGATAATAAGATATACTGTAGTTTCAAAAGTGTATTGCCAAAACTTTGGTGGTACATGCGATTTGGCTCCACAATTTTGTTCGTGGGTATGCGGGCATGTGAAGCGATGCATGATGCCGTGTTGAGTGATATATGGAGTAAGGGCACGAAACTCTCCTCCCCCATCACTCTGAATTGCTTTGACAGTGGTGCTCAGTTGACGTTCGACCAGTTTGTGAAAATATTGAAAAAATTGAAGCACATCTTATTTGCAAAAAAGGGGAAACAACCAACAATATTTGGAATGATCATCCACTATTATTAGAAAGTAACGATGGCCACTAGAAGAAGTCTCAGCAAATCCTAGAAGAAAGCATTGGGGCGGGACCCCATACATACATAAAGAGAAGGTCTAAGGGAGCAACATTGCGCGTTGTTGTAGGGGGAAGGTGAAGACGGGTTGATTTACCCAACAGACAAGACTGACAATTATGAAAGGAAAAAAAACCCAAATAACACACTATTGTATAAATATTTACCGGTATAGTACTTTTTCCAACTTATTTCCCGAACTAACACACTTTCAGCCTAAAGCGCCACTTTAGTTGGCGTTTTACTATTGCGGGGTTAGAAAGCATCATACAATGTGGCATTTTCAAGCTTGAGGTCTTAAAAGTGCCAAATAATCTGGCGTTTTCTGGGTGCGCGCTGAATAAAGTGGCATTTTAGAGTAAAGTGCCAAATAAAGTGTCGTTTTAGCGTAAAGCGCCAGACTAGCTGGCATTTTCATGCTAGAATAGACATATTAACTAGAAAACTTCTATACACGCAACTTGGATGGATGCCATGGCTTGTTTGTATATACTGAAAGTATGTTGTATTTGTGTTTCTCATTGTGGTTGGGGAATAGTCAACAGTACAGTGGTTAGATATGTAAGAAACTTCCACCAAGTTCCATCTGTGGAATAGGCTAGACAGAGAAATCTAGTCTCGAATCCCGCATATGTGTCAAGAGAAGGGCATCTGGCAACGAATCTCGTTGTCTGTCGAACTAACAGTACATTTTCTGGAATCAGCGAGCATGCATGTTAGCTCGATCAAGCCATCATCATGACTGTGAAGTCATGGAAGCCGACGACACCTTCATCATCCCTATCTACGGCTCTGACCATGTCTCTGCAATCGGCGAGTGTGATGGTAGTTGTCTCCATGACCCTGCACGACACGACATGGATCTCTTAGGCAGGGATGACGCCATCACTGTCGCGGTCGTACACGGCGAAAGCTAGCCGCAAGTCATTGTCATCTCTGGCCATACAACCTCCTTCGTGGTCTTGGTGGTTACAACAGCTGGGTTGTCCTCCTAAAACGCCAGCCTGTCTGGCGCTTTACGCTAAAACGCCACTTTATTTGGCGCTTTATTCTAAAATACCACTTTATTTGGCATGCACCAAGAAAACACCACATTGTTTGGCGCTTTTAGGACCTGAAGCTTGAAAACGCCACATTGTATGGCGCTTTCTAACCGTGCAACAGTAAAACGCCATCTGAAGTGGCACTTTAGGCTGAAAGAGTGCTAGTTCAGAAAATAAGTTGAGAAAAATGTTATTGTGTTAAATATTTATACAATAGTGTGTTATTTGAGTTTTTTTTCCATTATGAAATGTAGACGATGGCCGAAGCAGTAGTTGCTGAGACGTGACGACTCGACGACCAAGGCGCCAATGCCAACACTCCAAAGATGGGCGTTCCGCGAGATGGGCCACTGGCTGGAAGGGCGGAGCTGATAGAGTCTGTCACTGGTACGGTCGTGAAGAAGACGGGTCCGAGCATCCTTAACAAAGAAATGATAGGGGTAAAACTCAATAAGTATTTGTTATCATGAGTAAAAAGGGAAACTGAAAGCAAAGGTTTAATTAAGGAGGGAACATGATGTATATTGGTTAGTTTGAGTGGGCCAGAAGAAGAAGGAAGCACATAATTTCCAATGTGGTGGATAGGCAAACCTGCACCATATCTGACATGTAAACGATTATTGTCGGTGTAAGGAGCTGCATGAGTAAACAAACGGGTATCCGAAGTTGCATGATGGGTCACACCAGTGTCTGGAAACCACTCCTCGTATGGAAGTTTGGAGTAGCAGCGGGAAGGCGGGGAGTTGGTAGAAGGCCAGCGGTGGCCTGGTGGGCTTGCGCCGGACGGACGCGCTGAGTCTGGTGGCCGTAGTGGCATCGGTAGGGGCTGTGGCCGGTGCCACCATAGACGGGGCATGGACGACAGCGGACGTCCGATGAAAAAAAATTGGTCCTAGATCCTCATCTCATTGGCCAGCGAATGCCCCTCCATGTTATAATCCTTGCCTATGCAAATGCACAAGACAAGTGTAATTGATTCCCCTATATGGTACGTTGCATTATTCGTGGAATTACACAAAACTATTGTCCCAGAACCACAAGTTAGTCACCCTGGAAAGGAACAACCTCAGAGACTAGCAAGATATGCTACTAGACTATCTGCAAACCTATTGTACTCTTCCCAACTTAATGCCAACCAGATGCATTACTAGGAGTGCGTCCATGGAAATATTACTCTACTTCCTTCTAGTTATAACCATAAAACTTAATCTGCAATGTTGAGGCCCACACAACCTGCCCCTTAACACTTGCAGAGGCACCCCTCCTCCTCATCCATGTGTCGTCAATTACCCTTTCAACTCCTTGACCTTTCCGTGAAGCAGCACCTGTGTCTTAGCCATCATGCATGTCGCCACCCTTCTTCTTTAGGCCATCGCCCCAAAATCAACTTCTACCAATTTTTGGCCACATTGGGACTGCCCATAGGATGATGTAGCTCCTCCTGTATGAAGGATCCGCTCTCACTTCCTAATCTCCCACCTTGGCTTTCCCCTCCCTGGCTACCTTCCTCCCACCATGATGTCGATTATGTAGGTTCATCCTTCCCAGGTCATCACTACAATGGTAATGATGTCGAGAACACACGTTTGTAGTGTCTGTGCAGTCGATAATGTCTCCAACTTCACATATATTCCTAGGTCTCTGCCACTGCAGATTATGTTGGGGATCATGTAAAATGGAGAAAGTGGAAGGTTATTCCGTCAAGAAGAGAAGCGGCGAGAGGAGAATTGGAGCGAAAGGGACTACACAAAGAGAAAGAGATAGAGAGAGAGCCATTACAGGAAAGTAGATGTGCGTCAGTGAGTGGGTGGTGTCAGTTCACAGACATCATGTTCTACATTGTGAGTGGGATGCTCTCGTATGATCCAACAGCTAATCTAATAGTTAAAAACTAGATTGTATTTAGAGCACTAAATACACATCCCCTGCTACCGTGGTTTTGATATGTGTCCCGCGACTCAGACTTTTATAGGTTCCCTCCTGCAACCAGCGGTTCTTAGAGATTCGTGGGTCTCTAAGGTCTGAGAGGACCGAAGAACACACCCTTCATCCATCCCTACGTCCTACCTCCATCCACCTCCGCTTTCCACCATCTTCCATCTATTTTCAGCTATTCCCATCCACCTTCCGCCTCCATACATCTACCAATGTTGCTCCTCGGGGTAGAATCAAGGAGAAAGGAGGCCAAGGAGTGCAGAAGATCAAGGAGGATGACCCAAAGGGACGGGATCCAGCCCTACCTGAGACTAAGGAGCAAAAGATTAGCTATAGAAATAGATGAGAGAAGGCAGTTTGCATTGAATCTCAAAGGAGAAGGTCCAAGGGAGTGGCTCCTAACGTCTTTAAATGATCGGACCTGAAAAGGTATTTGTGTTATTTGGGGGTGTTGGTCCACAGTCTTTGAGAGAGGTTTTGGATCCTTGATGGGGTTTTCCTCACACTACATGAGAGCGAGTGGGATGACCTCCACTGGAACAACTACTACAATACGTTCTATGTTTGCATATAGGTTGTTTGTTGAGGTACTTTAGAGTTGTCTATGCCCAAGAATAGGTGCCTAGACTACCCAACTTGTGGTTACATAGCCATGAACTCCTCTTTGATTAGTAGAATCTGACGAATTCTGTTTTGTTTTCTTTACTTTGTTTTATTTTATTTTGTGACATTTTGCTAGACTAGTTCTAGTTCCAAACTCTTATCAACTATCAGATTGGCTTAACTGACTTAAGAGTGAGATCTTAAACGTCCTAAACGTACACACGTTTCTATGCTCGACCATGTATATCTATTTCGACCCCATAATAAAGTTGTGGGGGTCCTTGAAGGTTTCGTGTTATAAATTTAAAAGTATAATTTACCTTTGGGATGCGCTTCCACTTTTGAAGAACGTGCCTAGGGCTGATGAACTCATCCATTCTCACACTAATGGTAAATTATAATAAAAATTATAGCCCACCACTCTATTTCACCTCCTCGATCCCTTGATTTCCTCGTACTCTTCAATTTGTCCATCGATTAGCTGATTAAGACGCCAAGGCACCTCATTGTGGAGATGAAATATCAATTATCTTTGCATACTGGGTCCAAAATAGTATACATAGAAAAGAGTTAGCCTACCCACACTATCCCACCCAACTGGTCATCCACCTGCTAGTTCGGAGGCGTGATCACTGTTGATGTGGCGGAAAAAGCAGACACTCTATGAAAGAGAGAAAAATTGGAGAGATAACAATATTTTTCTCATTAATTTTGAACCGTAAGGAACTTTTGTCAAAATAAAAATCATTAGGTTCATCACAAAAATACTTTCTAACAAGATCAATAATGACATGTTTTGAAATAAAATATGAGAAGTTAAAAAAAGAGGAGAGAAGTATTAAAAATATGATAACCATAAATTTTCAGATATTGTACTCTAGTACTGGAGTAACATTAGTATTGTACCTTCAAACAATAGTAATATACTTACCGATATAGATATTATACCCCAAACATTGGTATGTACTTGGATTGTTCATCAAGTAAAATATTAAAATTAAACTGAGTATAGTAGACATTCATACTATACCGGGTATACCACTCATAGTTTGGAGTACAATACATCAATAGGTAAAACATCAGTTTTGTACCTCCAAAAGTGAAAGTAGTGTACCCCAAAATATTACAATTATACCCCAAAACATTGGTGATATACCCAGGTAGATAAATAAAAGGGTACAATACTCGTGATTCTAAGTACATTACTCCCATTTTGAGGTACAATATGAATGTTTACTTGCTGATGTATTGTACTCTAAATATATGTATTATACCAAGATAGTGTGTATGGTAACTAAAAGACGAATATTATATTCAAAAAATATGTCAAAACTAGACTTATTGGAAAATAATTTTATGAGGAATCTAATGATTTTTATTTCATCAAAAAATTCATCCCGGGTCAAAAGTTATGTACAAACTATTTTCTCTATTTTCTACTTCTCTCATGTTGTATTACTTTATTGTTGTTGGTTGTACGGGATAAAGTACTCACTCCCAATCCCAAAAAGCGGGCGAGCAGACGGGTCCATAATAGACTATGTCTACAATTGTTCTTAAAAAATATGTCAATGATTTAATTATTCAATTGTGTAGTAATGTACCTAGTGTGTGTGGATACTTGGGTCTAATTCAACTTTTTGGAGAAAAAATAGTTGATACCGGAGTTTCGTCTAAGTTGGCTTCGTTAATTAAGTCTCCATTTGGCTACATATAGGGGTTGCACATTTTGGATTGACTCACTCTAATGGACAACACTTTCATAGTTCGAAACTTCTGGTGGTGCTTAGTTTCCATTTGATAGAAAGAAAAAAATTCAAAATTCCATTGGAATATTCACTCACATCATGTGTCTAGAGAGATCAAAATTGAGTTTCTAATTTCTGAAACAGTAGGAGTGGAAAAAGTGGTGTTCGGTCCTGAATAGGAGACGGAAACTGGACTAATGGACCACGTGAGTTCCTTTTACTCATATGTTGCAAAACATAAATAGGACTCAAATACAATCTCACTGTATTTATAGAAAAAAGACAAATGTTGGTCCCACTATAGAGTTGAGTTCAGTCCATTGCTAAAAGGGGCCTAACTTTCACATTATGGGATGGTCCATGTTCAGCAAATCTGGTTCATGTTCACTTCCAAGCTATCTTAATTAGAAAATCTAGATTATCTAAAACTAGAATTTAGCACATTTATCTTATAGGCTCTAATATTTATGAATCCAGGCATGTTCGATGTACCAGTCGATATCGGAGTCAATGTCAATTTGATGGTTCTGGATACTTCTGTAACAATTGGAGTTTGTCCCAAAGTTGAAAAATAACTTCAACCTATGATCCATGATCAGTGTTATAACAATCCTATAGTTCCTTTGTCATCGATATCTAGATTGAACTCGGGGCATAGAATATTCATCATATTAATTTTCAATTCATGTTCCTAGAATTAGAGCAGATTGTATGATATGCATGTGAGTTCACATATCACATATTGTATCACACAAGTCAGGAAATATGTTTCTCAGACTCGCTTATCAATTGACCATGATATCAACTCATGTAGGAGGGATAAATCCCTTGTACATCACTCATTGTCGATCCCCATGTGTTACAATGTACCCGAGCACCACCTTTATAAAAACCCTTATTCAAGGTCACATTGGATGTGTCAAAATTCATCGTATGACATGTGATGAGTGTTGTGACTTTAAGTCTAAGAACCACTATCACCACTATAACTTTGAGAGTTGATTGTGACTATCATTCCATGCTCTCCATGTATCACTGTCAAGGTGGGTATGTCCATTACACTATTCTTTAACAAGTACTTGTGTATTTGACTTGAGATCTTATATCATGACTATTGAGACTCACTCATGAATCAACACACATTCTAATCTTTTGTTTTACTGTCGTCTATTTTATTCCATAGGTTATTCGACTAGAAACATAACCAAAATGCATGTACCCTTACCATACATATGATCTCATTGTCTAGGTCCTCAAGTTGAAGACATATGTCATCAAGTAACATCATTCTTTAGACATCTACTATGCATGTGTCATCATCTCATGACTGAGACAAACATAATAGATGAAATTACAATGCTACAGAACAAGCCTTTAGCATCGGTTAATTAAGGCCTTTAGTATCAGTTTCTAAGTGACACTCAAGTGGGCGCCGCTAAAGGTGGACTCCTTCGGCGTCGGTTCCCAACCGACGCCAAAACACTTCCCGCCACCGAAAACATGCCAGCAAAAGGAATATAGGCAGCGGTTATTTAAGAAAAACGACACTATAGAATGGTTACAGACGTCGGTTATTAAAAGAACCGACGCCAAAATGCTTCCCGCCACCGAAAAAGTGCCAGCAAAGGGACTATAGGCGTCATATTTTTGCTAATAACCAACGTAATATCTCCTACCACCACGACCGTGCTTCCCAACACGGTCGTGTTTCCTGGCCACATAGACGTCGGTTTTTGTCAAAAACCACTGCCGTATTTCTTTGGTGTCGGTTTTGTTCAAATACCCGATGTCCGACGTCATATCCCCTGCCAGCACGGTCGTGCTTCCCAGCACGACCGTGTTTCCTGGCCACATAGACGTCCGTTTTTTGTCAAAAACCATCGTCGTATGTCTTTGGTGTCGATTTTGTTCAAATAACCGACACCTATGTTATGATTTTTTTTCTTATCAGTTTGCAGGCTTGTTGTATGGCTGGTCAGTAGGTTGAGAACCTATAGTTCATTTCTGAACTGCATGTTTACGACATCCATTGATATCAGCCAACAACATGCCACAAACCTGCAAAATTAACAAGATGGACAATATTATATATATGTAATTCACACACATGTATAAGAACATTTAATTCATATTATTTTTTCATGACACACATGTAGAAACCAGTAGCAACCTGCAGTTCCATTCATTTTATCTCTTTTCACTTTCAGATACATGTAGAAACATTCATGTATTGACCATCTTCACACACATATGACAATTCATAAAAATTCATTCACATTCACACAAAAATAATTATAAGAACAAAGTTATTCTTTATTCATCATTGTCATCATTGTCAATAAAATTATATTTAAAAATTTTCACTCTTTGTAGGGCTTTTGCCCATTCTTCTCTTACAACATCTAATTCATCTCTCGTATAGGGAGCATGTACATCAAAACGCTTTCCACATGTGCTGAAGTCATCAGTTTTAAAGACCTGCAAAGAAAATGTTGTATATATATAATTAATAATATATAATAAGATTGATATATTTCATATTATCTAATGAGACTATGTATAATACCTACTGTATCGTATCGATTTCCATTACATCATGTTTGATAATCGCATCACATAGTAGGCACATGCCCAGCTGTTGTCTTGTGTAACACACTATAAATTGAAACATACAAAATATTCAAAAATACAAATAAGAACAGTTCACATAAATAATATATACATTGGAGTCAGGAAATTACTTTCACATTCTCCCAAATTAGTGCCAAATCCTTTTTCCTAGGGACCTTTCCTCCAGCTTTTTTGTACTCTTGTAAAGCCCTACATATGTTAATGTAACACATTAAATTTTATAATTAAATAGTAATGTAGTAACAATTTTTAATAGATATAAAAACATGAAATATTTCTCATGAGAATAATGGCCTTTTAATTGCATGTCCATATAATGTATCCAACTCATTCCCCACAGGATCTAGATAATAGACAGTGAACGTCTTGGGGACCATAACTAGTAACTCCCAATGCTTACCACTATAGGTAAGAAAGTAGAAAATTAATAACTCAAAATCCACAATAAAAATATAATTTGCTTAAGTCCAAATTATAAGCAAAGTAAACTTACTCGACATTGAATGGAGCTATTATCACCGTCTTATTATTTTTACCAAAATATTGAAAAGCATCACAACAATATGAAGTAACTGAATATGGGTATGCATCTACAAGACTAATCAAATATGGAACCAAAAATCCCACATGGGAAAACCCAAAATCTGTACATATATTGTGTTAGTGGCTGTAAAACATGTATTATGTATGCATTAATATATAAGAAACCAGATCACCGTATATAAAACAAGGTATATGGATGTATAAACCAGATCTCACTATATCCACAGCTCTATCATAGATGTGTTCATCCATTCATAACTAAACAACTCCAAAGTATCTTGTATAAATATCTTATTTTCGTATGATTGACCTGCATTAATACCTATGCATTAATACATAAGCAGAACTTGTATTACGTATGCATTAATATGTATGCTAAATTTGTATAAATAGATTGTTATCGTATGATTTACCTGCAGCATCCTCCGGAATAGTAACATTTATAGGGAAATTTGGATCATGTTTTCCGATCCATACTGCCACACCCCTACAATTATGACCTATCAAGGCGTGTAGATCCTTTAGAAGCCAACTTGGTAGTCGAGGAGGTGGAGGCCGAGATGTAGCAGATCTCATCTTTTTGACCTGTATATATAATTTTAGATCAATTGACTCATATATACACACTAACAAATTAAAGTAATGGAAATTTATCATACAATATCAGTATAGAGGACATCCGCTTCAGGCCACAGTATCACTCCGCCTACTACCTGACCAAGTGTTTTAGCATTTGGGTATGCATGAGGCAGTGTAAGATTCATCCATTCGGGGAGTACATGTATCAGGCTCACACGTACCACACCATCTGACACTGGAGACCCATGAAACATGCACCCTTTAAGGGGTGGGTAACCCGACGCCTGTGCAACGATATATTCTTGGCTTTTTAGTCGGCATGGCTTCAACCCCTACAAATTTACGTAAAGAATTTTATATGCATATATACACAAACATATCATCTTGAACAGACTAGCTACTATGTCATAAAAATACTTACAGAGGACGTGTAAGGTGGTGGGTCTATAGGATTACTTCCAACCTCTACAGTACGAGCAGTAGCAGAAGAGCGGCCCGCCATAAGTACTGTCTGTTAAGTGGCAGTCTGAGATGCCTTCCACTTGCTAATTGCTTCATGGAGTCTCTTATCAAGTACTTCCTCGACTCTCCTATCAATTAACGAATCTACCTATACATGTGGATAAAAGAAACACTAGCTTCTGATTATTGAATTCCCTTTCGCAATAACATTCTAAAATAAGAATAGGTTACCTCAGCTTGTGAAAGTCCCTCTTTTGGGATAGGTTTGTGCTGGGATATCCCAAAGAACACTTTGATGCCCACACCAGTGCCTGCACCCCTAACACGTCTAGGATGCTCTGGGTTACCCAGAGCAACTATCAGTTCATCCCTTATGCCCTGAGGGATGAAGTTGCCTTCCTTCCTCTACTCGTGCAGCTCCCGCTAATTACCATCAACAAAAATTAGTACGTAAACATAACAATAATCAATATCGATCGATTGCTCTAAGAGTTGAGTTTTACCATTTTTGCAGCTACCTCAGCAGTTGCGAGCTTCGGTATGTCTCCCTTCTTATTTTTCCTCCCAGCTATCCACATAGCATGGTGAGGCAGAGGTGCAGGAGCAGTAGTAGAGGACTCTGCAGTCTCCTGAGTAGCAGTAGGCTGAGCAGACTCAGCCTGTAGACTTTGGCGAATGCCTGCATATCCTCTTGGACCCATTGTGTGGTCATGCACATTCAGTGCACGCCTTGCTCGTTGAGCATCGCTGATAGCCTAGTTAGTTAGTACATTGATTTGGTTAGTAACACTAAAGGTTAATCTTGAATAGGTGAATACATAATAACATATATTAATTAAATTGGGAGTGGCGCTTAATACCTTGAATTCATTTGTGGTTCTTTGGGTAACAAACTCCTCCCAGTCTTTGGGGTACAGGTAGTTCCATTGTTGTGTGGCTTCCTTCTGCCTCATTTTTTTTAAAGAGAATACAAACAAAAATTATTAGTGTAGAGGTAGTGAAATAGTGATCAATGTCTAGAATTGAAAATCAATCAAGAACCTCTTCTCAGCATCATGTATGTAATCTTGGGTGAGATTGGTCCTATAGTTCCTTAGGACCCTCCCACAGCATTGCATCACACATTTACGATGCAACTTTTCATCCACACTACTACAGAAATAGCGTTCAGTGTCGCTTTTCTGGGCGTCGGTTATTAAGGAAAACCTACGCCTATAATATCAGGCGTCGGTTATGTAGGCAAACCGACGTCTATATTTGAAGACCAGCCAGACACGAGTACCGCTTTGTATTCAGCGTCGGCTGACTATAACCGACCGACGCCTAAAAGCGCCCGCAAAATCCAATTTTCGGACTATAAAAAATTTGGGCCACATACAACATCGGTGTTTTAACTATTAACTGACGCCTATTTAAAATGAAATTTTGCGCGAAAAGTTCCACTTTAGGTGTTGGTTATCCTTGGATAACCGACGCTGATAATGGTTCCCGCCAAATAATTTAGGGTAAAAGTTTTCTATTTGGGCGTTGGTGTTTTACTATTAACCGACGCTAAAGCATAATAGGCGTCGGTTGTGTAGATAACCGACGTCGTTGATCAACTTAATAAACCCGATACCCGTCTCATCCCCCTTTCTTCCTGTTTCATCGCGACTTCTCTTCTGTGCTGCTGCTCGCCGCCGTTCTCCCAAAATCACCCATCGTCGGTTGCTGCTGCTCGCCGCCGCTGCTCTGGTTCTCTTCTGCTCACCGGCACCGCTGCCCGCCGCCCGCCGCTGCTACTTCTTCTCCTAGTGCTTCTCCGGCCGGCGCCTGCTGCTTCTCCGATCGTCAGTTGCTTATGCCCGCCGCCCGCCCGCGGTCGTTTGTTGCTGTCGCTGCCACTGCTGCTCTAGCTCCTCCACACGCTGCTGCCGCCGGCGGTCCTCTCCACACTAGCTCCAGGTAGCGCTACCTCTCCTTCTCCCTAGCTATTTACCAACATGCAGCAAGCATGACCATGGCTGTGTTGGCCTACCACGGCCGTGCTGTCCAACACGGCCGTGGTAGGCCAACACAACCACGGCCGTGCTTGCTGTTGGTAAGGATATGAACAAATTTTCATGTAATGTTTTATGTAAATCCTAGGATATGAACAAATTTTTTCTTGCATATATTTGTGCTTCTAATCCTAATGTTTGACTCAATTCAGTAAATTTTGATGCATGTTGAAATAAGATTTAAACTTGTAAATTCTAGCATCCTAATTTGATTTGATTAAACCTAACATTGATGAAACCCTAACATCAATTGTGATGAAACCCTAACATTAATTGTGATGAAACTCTAACATGTACATATCTATTATTGTGTTTGTTGGCCTAGAAACCCATCCAAGATTGACTCATTAGGAGTAAATCTTGGATAGTCCCCGGTTTGGGATTGTTCTTCAAAACACCTAATCTCACTTAGGATGTAAGTGTATAATGTGTATTGGGTTTTCGAGAAAATTTCAGTAGCATTTCCCCGTTTGTTCTCTAAGTACATATGTACTTAGAGAACAACGGGGAAATACTGCCAAAATTTTCTTGAAAACCCAATACACATTATACACTTACTAGTGAGATTAGGTGTTCAAGGATGGGATAGGTGGTACACATTTATTATATATAAGAATGACATCAAATGTGTTTGTTGGCCTAGAAACCCGTCCAAGATTTACTCATTAGGAGTAAATCTTGGATAGTCCCCGGTTTGGGACTATTCTTGAACACCTAATCTCACTTAGGATGTAAGTGTATAATGTGTATTGGGTTTTCGAGAAAATTTCGGTAGCATTTCCCCGTTTGTTCTCTAAGTACATATGTACTTAGAGAACAGCGGGGAAATGATGCCGAAATTTTCTCGAAAACCCAATACACATTATACACTTACTAGTGAGATTAGGTGTTCAAGGATGGGATAGGTGGTACACATTTATTATATATAAGAATGACATCAAATGTGTTTGTTGGCCTAGAAACCTGTCCAAGATTGACTCATTAGGAGTAAATCTTGGATAGTCCCCAGTTTGGGATTGTTCTTGAACACCTAATCTCACTTAGGATGTAAGTGTATAATGTGTATTGGGTTTTTGAGAAAATTTCGGTAGCATTTCCCCGTTTGTTCTCTAAGTACATATGTACTTAGAGAACAGTGGGGAAATGCTGCCGAAATTTTCTTGAAAACCCAATACACATTATACACTTACTAGTGAGATTAGGTGTTCAAGGATGGGATAGGTGGTACACATTTATTATATGTAAGAATGACATCACATTATACACTTAGGATGTAAGTGTATACCCTAATCTTTTCCTAATATATACTTGTTTCCTAATATATACTTGTTTTCTCTGATCATAGAATGGATAGATCATGGATGTCCATTCGTAATCGTTGCACCCCAGAGTTTATATCTGGTCTTGATCAGTTTATTAGATTTGCCGAGGAACATAGGAAAAAACCTACAGATAGGTTCTACTGTCTATGTAGGCATTGTGGTAACAACTTGAAAGTCAACACTGGTGAGGAAATCAAAAGTCATGTCATGTGCAACGGGATTGTACAAAGCTATACAGAATGGCACTGGCATGGAGAGATTTCAAAATCGAAACCAGTAGATGTCGATAGCAGTGCTTGGGTGGAAGAAGAAATTGTCTCCGATGACGTAAATGTGAACGAACCAGTTCCAGCAGACATCGTTGATGCGATGCTGGATAGTTGTAGGGTAGAGCACACCGATCCACCTCCTATCTTTAGAAACATTGTGCATGATGCTGAGATACCGTTATACACAGGTTGTGCTAAGTTTACGAAGCTTAGCGCTGTGTTGAGATTGTATAAGTTGAAAGCTAACAATAGATGGAGTGACAAAAGCTTCACTTCATTGTTGACTTTGTTGAAAGAAATGCTTCTTGAAGGAAACGAGCTGCCAATCTCAACATACCAGGTAAAGAAAATGTTGTGCCCAATGGGAATGGAGGCCAAGAAGATACATGCATGCCCGAATGACTGTGTATTATTTCAAAAGGACTATGTAGATTTGAAAGATTGTCCAAAATGTGGTGCGTCACGGTATAAATTGATGACTTCGGGGGAGTCCAAAACTGGTTCTCCTGCCAAGGTGTTGTGGTATCTACCTATAATATCACGATTTCAACAATTGTTTGCAAATCCGAAAGATGCGAAGAATTTGAGGTGGCATGCAGATGTTAAGAAAAATAATGATGGGATCCTACGACATGCGTCTGATTCCCCACAGTGGAAGAAGATTGATCTATTGTACCCCAAATTTAGTGTAGAAGATAGGAATCTAAGACTTGGGCTTTGTACAGATGGGATGAATCCGTACGGGACATTGAGCAGCCAACATAGCACTTGGCCAGTCATGCTTGTTATATACAATCTTCCTCCCTGGATGTGTATGAAAAATAAGTACATTATGTTGTTGTTGTTGATATCAGGCCCTAAACAACCCAGAAATGATATCGATGTTTATCTTGAACCTTTGATTGATGACTTAAAGAAACTTTGGGCTGAAGGTGTGATGACCTATGATGCTTCAGCAAGAGAGACATTTCGTTTGCACGCTATGTTATTTTTCACTGTTAATGACTTTCCAGCATATGAGAATTTGTCTGGATATAGTGTCAAAGGAGCTAAAGCGTGTCCTATATGTGAAGAAAACACCGATTCAATAAGACTAAAACATGGCGGAAAGACTGTATATCTTGGTCATCGAAGTTTTCTTTCAAAATTCCATCGGTATCGTAGGAAGCGCAAAGCATTCAATGGATGGAATGATGAACGGAGTGCACCTAAACCTATACCAGGGGATGTTGTTTATGCAAGAGTAAAAGACATTGTCAATGAATTTGGTAAGAAATCACAATGTAGTATGGCCACACGGAGTGACAATTCTTCATTCAAGAAGAAGTCAATATTTTGGGATCTTCCTTATTGGAGTTCTTCGACAGTCAGGCATTGTATCGATGTAATGCACGTTGAGAAAAATGTATGTGATAGCATCATTGGTACTCTGTTAAATATACCAGGTAAGACTAAAGATGGGATAAAATCCAGACTGGACTTACGTGAAATGGGAATAAGGTCAGAATTAACAGAATTACGTGAAATGGGTAATAAAAGAACATACTTACCTCCTGCTTGTTACATGTTGTCTAGAAAGGAGAAGAAAACTTTTTGTGAATGCTTGGTAAATGTTAAGGTGCCACATGGTTACTCATCCAACATCCGTAGATTGGTATCAATGAAATATCTTAAGTTGATAGGTCTTAAATCTCATGATTGTCGCACTCTAATGCAACAAATATTGCCCGTGGCAATTCGGTCTATATTGCCAAAGCATGTAAGGTTTGCAATTACCAGACTTTGTTTCTTTTTCAACAGTCTATGCAGCAAAGTTATTGACCCTGATACTCTCGATAATTTGCAAAGAGAAGTGGTTGTTACCCTATGTCAGCTTGAGATGTATTTCCCTCCTTCGTTCTTTGATATCATGGTACATATTGTTGTCCACTTGACTAGGGAAGTGAAAATGTTGGGACCAGTTTTCTTACATTGGATGTATCCCTTTGAACGATACATGAGCATTTTTAAAGGTGATGTTCGAAACCGTTATCGGCCTGAAGGGAGTATTATTGAAGGTTATGTGGCGAGAGAGGTTATGGATTTTTGCAATGACTTTCTCAGTGGTAATGACACTCCTGATAATGACAAGAATATTGAGGAGGGCAAAGGAATTTTGGGATCACGGGTGAAAGTAATCAGTCGTGAGCAGTTGGAACAAGCTCACTTGTATATTTTACACAATATGGACGAAGTGAGTGTTTATATCGAGGAACATACCAATTTCATAAAGAGACAACATCCTCGAGCAAGTTCAATGTGGCTTGCTAGAGCATAATAAGACTTTTACTAATTGGTTTGAAGATAAAGTCTTACATCAACTATCTCAAACACCAAATGATATTACAGAAACTATCAAATGTCTCGCCTTTAAACCAAAACCGAATGCTATGTCTTATGAAGGGTTTGACATTAATGGATTCACATATTACACAAAGTGCCAAGATGATAAGAGTGTCGTCCAAAATAGTGGGGTCACTCTTCAAGCGTCGACTATGTACTTTGCAAGTGCAATGGATAAGAGTCCACATGAAGCTAAAATGTCATATTACGGTGTCATTGAAGACATTTGGGAGTTTGACTACATAGATTTCAAAATTCCGCTCTTTAAATGTAATTGGGTTGATAACACCAAAGGAGTTATAGTGGATGAATTGGGTTTCACTTTGGTGAACTTTGAAAAGATTGGAGAGAAGGGTGAACCATTCATATTGGCATCACAGGCGAAACAAATATTCTATATCGATGATCCTGCAAATGATAAATGGTTGGTTGTTCTTCATGGTAAAAGACAGTTCATTGAAGATCCTATAGATGAAGAAGAGTACTATGATAAGTATGATGACTCCAGTCCATTCTCAGTTGGGTTGCCAACTCCACAAAATATTGAAGCTAATGATGACTTATATGTGCGCGGAGATCACAATGAAGGATTGTTAATTGATAAAAGATCACAATTTTAGAGACATGTATGTTTATACAAATGCTAAATGTTTGCCTTTTCTAGTTTATACAAATGCTAAATGTTTGCCTTTTTCTAGTTAATACAAATGCTAAATGTTTGCCTTTTTCTAGTTAATACAAATGCTAAATTTTTACCTTTTTAATGACATTTTCAGATGGCTGACCATGATGAGCATGATGTCCATGATGAGCATGAAGTCCATGATGAGCATGCTGTCCATGACGAGCATGGCGAGGATACCAATGTAAGTTCTAAAAACATATCCTATATTTCTATAAAATTCATTATCTTCTAGTTATGTCATATATCCTATATTTCTATATTGGGCTAATTCAGTGTGTTTATTTTTGTCAAATTTTAGGTTGATGATGCACATGTACCCACTGAAGCACTGGAGCAACTTGATGCGCAACACCAAACACTTAACAAGAAAAGGGGCATCACTCTGTTGAAGAAGTTAATAGCGCTAAGTGGCAGTGGATCCAAATTGATTGTGGAGTTTGATAATGGAGGAAATGCAATTGGAGTGAACCGCAATAATTTTGTAAACTATCTTGGGTGTACCACTCAGAGCCATTGTGGTGTTAAGTATGATAATTGGCATAAAGTTCCTCAGGGGAAAAAAGACTTGATATGGAAGGATTTATGCATGAGTTATTATTATTTGCAATTCTATTTTGTAGATTACAAATTCTATTATTTGAAATTCTATTTTGGATACTAGTTAATAACATTTCTATTTTACAGAATCTGTTTGCAATGGATGAGAAGTTGCATCGTAAAAGTGTGATGCAATGCACTGGAAAGATGCTTAGGAATTATAGGACAAATCTGAACAGAGAATACATAAAAGAGGGTGATAAGAAGAAGAAGTCAGCCCTTGAACAATGGAACTTCTTGGACAAAGAAGATTGGGACAATTTTGTTGCTTCAAGAAAATCTGAAGAATTCAAGGTATTAGGCGTCCCTCCCAATTTAATTAATATACATTGTATTCACCTATTCAAGATTAAAATTTAGTGCTACTAACCAAATCATTAATGTGCATACTAACTAGGCCCTCAGTGACGCACAAAAAGCAAGGCGTGCACTGAATGTGCATGACCACACTATGGGTCCAAAAGGCTATGCAAGCGTTCGCCAAAGACTACAGGCGGAGTCTGCGGCTACTCAGGAGTCTGCTCCTACTCAGGAGTCTGCCACACCCATGCCTCGCCATGATATCTGGATAGCTGGGAGGCAAAACAAGAAGGGTGAAATAAAGAAGCCTGTAACTGCTGAGGCGGCTGTGAAAATGGTAAAATACAACTCTTAGAGCAATCGTTTGAATATTGATTATTTGTGGTGTTCACTTACCAATTTTTGTTGATGGTGATTAGCGGGAGCTGCACGAGCAGAGGAAACAAGGCACGTTCATCCCTCAGGGCACAAGGGATGAATTGACAGTTGCTCTAGGTAACCCAGAGCATCCTGGACGTGTTAGGGGTGCAGGCGCTGGTGTGGGCATCAAAGCATTCTTTGGGCCATCCCAACGCAAACCCAGAGCGGGACTTTCTCAAGAAGAGGTAACCTATTCTTTTTTCATAATGTTACTGTAAAAGGAAATTCAATAATAAGAAGCTAATGTTTCTTTTATCCATGTATAGGAGAATAAGAGAGTCGAGGATATAGTTGCTAAGAAGGTCAACGATGTAGTTGCTGAGAAGGTCAAGGAAGAATTGCTGCGGTGGCAGGCATCTCAGGCTTCCAATCAGCCTATGGCGACCCACTCTTCTCCTGATGCACAGACTGTGAGTAATCCTGGAGACCCATCGCCTAACACGTCTACTGTAAGTATTGTTTATGACATTGTAGCTAGTCTTTTCAAGATGATATGTTTTCAAGATGATATGTATATATGTATAACATTCTTTACGTAAATTTGTAGGCATTGAAGCCATGCTGCTTAAGAATACAAGACTATGTTGTTGCAGAGGCGCAGGCTTACCCGTCCCTTCCTAGGGGAAGGTTTCACGGGACTCCAATGCCACAGTTCTATGTTCGTGTGGGCCCATTACGTGTGTTACCTGATTGGAGGGAAGCTACATTGCCATATCCCCACCAAGATATTGATACACTTGCTGAGGCAGAAGGCGGGGTCATATTGTGGCCCAAAGCAGATGTCGTCTACACTACTGAAATTGTAAGATAAATTTAAATTTATTTAGACTGTTAATGTGTATATATGATGTCAACTGATCTGAAATTATATATACAGGTTAAAAAGAAGACACCAGAAGCACCTAGGCCTCCACCTCCACTTCCCACATTACCAACTTGGGTTCCAACTGACCTAACATACCCGTTAGGTCCTGCTTGTAGGGGAATGGCATGTTGGCTACGGGCACATAATATACATTGCCCGATAATTGTTTCTTTAGATGCAGATTATGCAGGTCAATCATACGATATCTCTTTATTTATACAAGATATTATTGAGTTGTTTATGTATGATTGGCTGAATACATCAATGATAGAGACATGGATAAGGTGAGATCTTGTTTATACATCCATATACCTTGTGTAAGATCCGGTGATCTGGTTTCTTATATATTAATGCATACGTAATACATGTTTTGCAGCTACTTAGTCGAAGATCATTGCAAATAATTTGCATTTGATCATGTGGGATTTTTGATTCCATCATTGATTAGTATGGTAGCTAAAGACCCTGATAGTGTTCAACAATACTGTATAGATGCTTTTAAAATTTTCAGTCAGCAAAATAAGAAGATAATAATAGCTCCATTCAATGTCAAGTAAGTTTACTTTATTTATAATTTGGACTTAAGAAAATTCCATTTTTATTGTGCATTTTGAGTTATTAATTATTAACTTTTTACCTCTAGAGGTAGACATTGGGAGTTACTAGTTATTGTCCCTGGGACGTTCACGGTTTATTATCAAGATCCCGCGGGAAGTACATTAAACACTAAAATTGGACACGTAATGAGAATGCCATTATTCTGGTGAGAAATATTTCATTTTTGTATCTTTTAACATCTGTTATTACATTACTATTTACTTATGTAATTTACTGTGTTATATTAACATGTAGGGGTTTAGATGCATTCAAAAAGGCTGGAGGAACGGTCCCAAGGAAAAAGAACCAGCCAATAAATTGGCAGAACGTACAAGTAAGTTCCCGACTCCAATGTATATATTATTGATGTGAATTGTGCTTAGTTGTATTATTTTGTATGTTTCAATTTATAGTGCGCTACACAAGATAATGGTTGGGCATGCGCATACTATGTGATGTGATTTATGGAGATGATTATCAAACATGCCGCATTGGACATCGATACCATACATGAGGTATTATATATAGTCTCATTAGTTAGTATGAAATATATCAATCTTATTTTTATATTATTACTTATATATATACATCATTCTCTTTGCAGATGTTTAAAACTGACAACACTATAGGTAAACGCTTAAAAAATATACATGCTCCATATACGATGGAAGAATTAAATGAAATAAGAGAAGAATGGGCAAAAGCCATACAAGCAGTGGCAAATGTAAGATATAATTGGGATGTTGATAGTGATAATGAATGATACTTTGTAAATGAATATTTCTGAATGTTAATACATGTATTTGAATGTTTCTTTATGTGTAAATGTGAGAATTGAATTGATGTCTGAATGTATCTACTTGTGTGAAATTTTCCTTGGGACTTTTGCAGGTTTGTGGCATGTTTGTAGGCTGATATCAATGGATGTCGTAAAGCTGCAGTTCAGAAAACTGAACTGCAGGTTCTCATCCTGCTGACCAACCACAGCAGGCCTGCAAACTGATATGAAAAAAAAAAGATATAGGCGTCGGTTATTTACAAAAAACCGTCAGCAAAGACCTACAACATCGGTTATTGGATAAAAACCGACGCCTAATATTACAAACAACCCGACCGTGCAGGAAAGCACGACCGTGGTGGAAAAGGCGTCGCTTATTCATATAAAACCGACGCCTATAGTACTAAACACGGCCGTTTAGGGAAGCATGGCCGTGTCGTCTTGAAGTATGGCGTCGGTTGTTTAGTTGATCACCGACGCCAAACGGGTTCACGCCATAGAAAACAGCGTCATCTAGGACACTTTTTGCGTCGGTTACCAATTAAACACCGACGCAGAATGTGTCCTAGATGACGTCGTTTTCTGTGGCGTGAACCCTTTTGGTTTCGGTTTTCTATAAACAACCGACGCCTCTAAGTTAAATAGGCGTCGGTTAAAAAACTGACGCCGAAGTGTTAGACCTTTAGCGGCGCCCACATAGGCGTCGCTCGGAAACCGACGCCAAAGTGGGTTAAACAACCGACGCTAAAAGGCATTTCTGTAGTAGTGCCACATCAAATATGCTCTAAAATTAAATAGAATTGCTATTAACTAGTATACTAAAAATTAGTAATCTACAAAAATAGAATTACAAATAATAATAACTCACACATAGTTCCTTCCATATGTGGTCTTTCTTCCCCTTAGGAACTTTATGCCATGATTCTAGGTTAGGACTGCAATGGCTGCGAGTAAGAACCCCAAGATATGAAACAAATGAGTTGCTGTTCACTCCATATGAATTTTCTGCATGATCGAAATCCACAACCAATTTGGGTCCATTGCCCCTTTGCTGTATTAACTTGTTCATCATTGTGATGCCGCTCACTTTCTCAATTTTCTTTTGCTTCTCATCAAGTGCTGTAATTTCTTCAGGGGGTACATCACCAACCTAAAATTTGATAAAAAACACACTTACATGATATAATTATAAATGAACATGTAGATAGAAACCTCAGGGATATATTCTTAAAACTTACATTGTCAGGCGGCGCAAGCACGTCCTCACCCTCGCGGTGATCATTAACACGGTCATCATGGGAATGCTCAGCCATCTGAAAGTTCACATTCAAATTATAAAGTTCACATTGTAAAGTACACATTCACATTGTAAAGTAATTCACATTGTAAAGTTCACATTCACATTGTAAAGTAATTCACATTGTAAAGGTCACATTCACATTATAAAGCTCACATTCACATTGTAAAGTAATTCACATTGTAAAGTCCACATTCACATTGTAAAGTTCACATTCAGAAAAATAAAACATATAAAAAATATAAACATTCATGCCTCTAATATTGTGATCTTTTATTAATTAACAATCCTTCGTTGTGATCCCTGCAAACATACAAGTCATTGTGATCCCTAGCTTCAATGTTTGGTGGTGTTGGCAACCCATCTGATAATGGACTGGAGTCATCCTACTTATCATAGTACTCTTCTTCATCTATAGGATCTTCAATGAACTGTTTTTTACCATGAAGAACAACCGACCATTTATCATTTGCAGGATCATCGATATAAAATACTTGTTTCGCATGTGATGCCAATATGAATGGTTCATCCTTCTCGCCAATCTTTTTAAAGTTCACTAACGTGAAACCCAATTCATCCACTATAACTCATTTGTTGTTGGCAACCCAATTACATTTAAAGAGTGGAATTCTGATATCTACATAGTCAAACTCCTATGTGTCTTCAATGGCACTGTAATATGACATTTTAGCTTCACGTGGACTCTTATCTTTTGCACTTGCAAAAAACAATGAAGACGCTTGAAGGGTGACCCCACTGTTTTAGACGACACTCTTATCATCTTGACACTTTGTGTAATACAAGAATTCATTTATGTCAAACCCTTCATAAGACATAACATTCAATTTTGGTTTAAAGGCGAGGCATTTGATTGTTTTAGTAAAATTATCTGATGTTTGAGATAGTTGATGTAAGACTTTATCCTCAAACCACTTAATAAATGTCTTGTTATGCTCTCTAGCAAGCCACATTGAATTGGATTGAGGATATTGTCTCTTGATGTAATTGGTATGTTCCTCAATATAAACATTCACTTTGTCGATGTTGTGTAAAATATACAAGTGACCTTCCTCCAACTGCTTACGGCTGATTACTTTCACCCGTGATCTCAAAATTCCTTTGCCAAAATGCTCATCAATATTCTTGTCATTCACATGAGCATCATCACCACTCAAAAAGTCATTGAAAAAATCCATAACCTCTCTCGCCACATAACCCTCAATAATACTCCCTTCAGGACAATAATGGTTTCGAACATCACCTTTAAAAATGCTCATGTATTGTTCAAAGGGATGCATCCAATGCAAGAAAACTGGTCCCAACATTTTCACTTCCCTAGTCAAGTGGACAACAAGACATGATATCAAAGAACGAAGGAGGAAAATACATCTCAAGATAACATAGGGTAAAAACCACTTCTCTTTGTAATTTATCAAGAGTATCAGGGTCAATAACTTTGCTGCACAGACTGTTGAAAAAGAAACAAAGTCTGGTGATTGCAAACCGTACATGCTTCGGCAATATAGATCGAATTACCACGGGAAATATTTGTTGCATTAGAGTGTGAAAATCATGAGATTTAAGACCTATCAACTTTAGATCTTTCATTGATACCAATGTATGGACGTTGGATGAGTAACCCTATAGCACCTTAACATTTACCAAGCATTCACAAAAAGTTTTCTTCTCCTTTCTAGACAACGTGTAACAATCGGGAGGTAAGTATGTTCTCCGATCGCTACTAACTACTTCTATTAATTCTTTCCTTCTTCCCATTTCACGTAGGTCCATTCTGGATTTTATCCCATCTTTAGTCTTACTTGGTATATTCAACAGAGTACTGATGATGCTATCACATACATTTTTCTCAATGTTCATGACATCGATACAATGCATGACTGTCAAAGAACTCCAATAAGGAAGATCCCAAATTATTGACTTCTTCTTGAATAAAGACTTGTCACTCTGCGTGGCCATCTGACATTGTCATCTCTTACCAAATTCATTGGCGATGTCTTTTACTCTTTCATAAACATCCTCCCCTGATATAGGTTTAGGTGCACTCTGTTCCTCATTTCGTCTATTGAATGCTTTGCGCAACCTATGATACGGATGAAATTTTGGAAGAAACCTTCGATGACCAAGATATACAGTCTTGCCGCCATGTTTTATTCATATTGACTCAGTGTTCTCTTCACATAGAGGGAACACTTTAGATCTTTTGACACTATATCCAGACAAATTCCCATACGCTAGAAAGTCATTCACGGTGTAAAACAACATAGCATGCAAACAAAATATCTCTCTTCGTGAAGAATCATAGGTAATCACACCTTCACCCCAGAGCTTCTTCAAGTCATCAATCATAGGTTCAAGATAAACGTCGATATCATTTCCAGGTTGTTTAGGGCCCGATATCAAAGATGACAGCATAACCTACTTATTTTTCATACACAACCAGGGAGGAAGATTGTATATAACAAGCATAACTGGTCAAGTGCATTGTTGGTTGCTCAATATCCCGTACGGATTCATCCCATATGTACAAAGCCCAAGTCTTAGATTCCTGTCTTCTTCATTGAATTCAGGGTACAATAAATCAATCTTCTTCCACTGTGGGGAATCAGACGCATGTCGTAGGATCCCATCATTATTTTTCTTAACATCTGCATGCCACCTCAAATTCTTCACATCTATAGGATTGTGAAACAAGTGTTGAAACTGTGGTATTATAGTTAGATACCACAACACCTTGGCAGGAGAACCAGTTTTGGACTCCTCCGAAGTCGTCAATTTATACCTTGACACACCACATTTCGGACAATCTTTCATATCCACATAGTCCTTTTGAAATAATACACAATCATTCTGACATGCGTGTATCTTCTTGGCCTCCATTCCCATTGGGCACAACAATTTCTTTAATTGGTATGTTGAGATCGGCAGCTCGTTTCCTTCAGGAAGAATTTCTTTCAACAAAGACAACAATGATGTGAATCTTTTGTCGCTCCATCTATTGTTAGCTTTCAGTTTATACAATCTCAACACAGTGCTAAGCTTCGTAAACTTACAACCTGTGTATAATGGTATCTCCGCATCATGCACAATGTTTCTAAACATGGGAAGTGGATCGTTGTGCTCTACCCCACAACTATCCAGCATTGCATCAACGATGTCTATTGGAACTGGTTCGTTCAGATCTACGTCATCGGAGGCAATTTCTTCTTCCACACAAGCACTACTATCGACATCCACTAATTTTAGGTTTGAAATCTCTCCATGCCAGTGTCCTTCTGTATAGCCTTGTACAATCTCGTTGCACATGACATGACTTCTGATTTCGTCAGTAGTGTTGACTTTCAAGTTATTACCTCAATGCATACATGGACAGTAAAACCTATCTCCAGTTTCTTTCCTATGTTCCTCAGCAAATCTAATAAACTGATCAAAACCAGAAATAAGCTGTGGGGCACAACGATTGCGAATGGACATCCATGATCTATCCATTCTATGTTCAAAGAGAAAACAAGTATATATTACAACAAGATTAGGGTCTAGGGTTAACAGATTAGAGTTTATGGTTAAAACTTAAGGGTTTAAGGTCTTATATATAATTAATGATTAAAACATCCCAAGTGAGATTAAGTGTTCAAGAACAGTCTCAAACCGAGGACAATCCAAGATTTACTCCTAATGAGTAAATCTTGGATGAGTTTCTAGGCTGACAAATGCATGTGTTGTCATTCTTATATATAATAAATGTGTACCACCTATCCCATTCTTGAACACCTAATCTCACTAGTAAGTGTATAATGTGTATTGGGTTTTCAAGAAAATTTCAGCAGCATTTCCCGGCTGTTCTCCAATTACATATGCACTTAGAGAACAAATGGGGAAATGCTACCGAAATTTTCTTGAAAACCCAATACACATTATGAACTTACATCCTAAGTGAGACTAGGTGTTCAATAACAGTCCCAAACCGGGGACTATCAAAGATTTACTCCTAATGAGTAAATCTTGGATGGGTTTCTAGGCCAACAAATACATGTGTTGTCAATCTTATATATAATAAATGTGTACCACCTATCCCATTCTTGAACACCTAATCTCACTAGTAAGTGTATAATGTGTATTGGGGTTTCAAGAAAATTTCGGCAACATTTCCCCACTATTCTCCAAGTACATATGTACTTAGAGAACAAATGGGGAAATGCTGTCGAAATTTTCTTGAAAACCCAATACACATTATACACTTACATCCTAAGTGATATTAGGTGTTCAAGAATAGTCCCAAACCGGGGACTATCCAAGATTTACACCTAATGAGTAAATCTTAGACGGGTTTCTAAGCTAACAAATACATGTGCTGTCATTCTATAACATTGATTTCAACATTTTGAGTGTCCATGCATGTTCATCATCAAGATAAAGATTACACATAAATTAGTATGACCTAGGGATGGAGAGATAATTCATAATTGATTTCAAAATTTCAAAATAGCTCATGCATTATTATCAATCTACATCATACAATAGGGATTCATGTAGATGTTAGGGCAACACATCACTACAAAATCATATATTTAACATTAGGGTTTTAATATCGTACATAGATTGATCATAAGATTTTAGCAATATAGTTAATTCATGATTATGGTGAAATGTGTATTAGGGTTTTAATATCTTAATTCAACATGCATTAAAATTTATAGAATTAGTTCAAGCATTAGTATTCAATTGCAAATGTATCTTCTTCTTCCTGCTCCCTCCATACCAAATGGATAAAAGCAAGGCACGACCTGCATGTGGGCTGGATACGGTGGTCGTGTCCAGCCCACATGTAGGTCGTGCCTTGCTTTTATCCATACATTTGGTAAGGAGGGAGCAGGAAGAAGAAGAGGTGGAGGAAGAAGAAGAGGTAGAGGAAGAAGAAGGGCAACAACCTACCTATCAATGGCGTGGAGGAAGAAGCAGAGCAGGCAAGAGGGCAGCGGTCGGCCGGAGCAGCGAGCTTGAGCTAGAGCAGTGGCCAGAGCTAGCAACGAGCGGCGGCGGCGAGCAACATACCAACAAGTGGTGGCGGTGGTTGGGGTAGTGGAGCAGTGAGGCGGTGAGCAGAGGAATTGTCGGACCTAAAACCCTCAATGTGGCGAGAATGAATGAAAAAGAAGGGGAAGAGTCTGGCTTGCACAGCTGCTATTAAGTTAACGACAGGAGTCGGTTATTAACAACAACCGATGCTAAAAACTACAGGCATCGGTTACCAACAAAAAATCAACGCTATTGTTAATTTATAGTCATCGGTTCCAACTAGGAAAACCGACGTCTATCTTTAGATGCCGACAAAAATAAATGTTCTCAAATTAAGACCATAGTCATCAGTTTCCGTATAAAAACCGACGCTAAAGTGAGCTGAAAATTTTCACGGTTAAGTGTGCGAAAACACAACGATGTCAGTTATTGTAAGAGAACCGAAGATAAAAATTGGTCAAATTTCTGTCTCGCGTAAAACCTTTAGTCATCGGTTTCTTTTTTAACAACCGACGATGTATGTTAAATTTTGGAGGTAATTTTTTTCACTGGAAAATTTGGATTTGATGGTTAATTTTAGGCATCGGTTTCTTATTAAGGAACCGACTTTAAATAAAAGTGATACCCGTGTCTGGTCGCTCTTCACAGATAGATGTCGGTTTTTTTGTTTAACTGACGCTTTATGTTTTAGGCGTTGGTTTTTTTTATACAACTGACACCTTTAAAAGTGACGTTATAAGCCATTTCTATAGCGGTGTTACTTTTATTATTATCAAATAAGGTATATGATGTCCATCACAATCATCATGTCATCGACTCTCAGAGCATAAATGCCAACAACCACTCATTGTCAACAATTAGTATATAGTTATCCATTGGTGTATTAAAAAATAAATAAACTTGTACTTATAAGAAACTATAACTTATAAAATCATTTTGATAAAACATAGTTTTACATAATCTTAGACTTTTTAATAGTCTAACCGGAATGAACATGTTCATGATTTGCTAAACCCAGATCCTACACCAAGTCCCGAAGTTAGAACCCTAGTAGTGCTTGGATATAACTCTAGTCTCAATTATATTTTTCCTCCAAAAAAAGGATTCAGATTCGCACACATTAAGTACATACCTATGTAATTAGAAATTTGTATTATTAGATCATTAATAATTTTTTCAAGTAGACTATTTTGAACCCTCTACGTCAAAATCTTCTTCCTTTTTGGTCCCACGTATAAAGCTATTAAATTGTCATTGATAAAAGAGTTACGCTACCCACAGTCACCTATACACCTATCCATATACTCGATTCTCGGGACACTACACAAGTATGGTTCCAACCATTTTCTCTCATACAAATTAACTCCACACTAACAAATTCCATACAGAAGATGAAGAGTCTTGAAGTTCTCTCCCACTCCTCTCACCAGTCCCAATTTTCAAAATTTCATTTTTTTCTCTTACAACTTCACTCTCTGGCTCCATTCCACCTCCAAGCATTTCCTCACTAGTACAGTACACGCATTTACAATACATGGTTGAAAGTGATGTACTTTTTGTATATAATTTTATCAAACACTACATTTTGAATGTATAGAAAATGTAGCTATTAGTATTGTATTTCTTATATGATGTGGTTGTTAGTACTATATTTTTTGTGTACAATTTTGACAAGTGCTACATTATAGATGTTTGTGAAATATAGTCTCGTGTTGTATGCTTGTATTCTATGCCTCGTACTGTATGTCGAAATATATTTTCATATGATGTTCATATTGTACGTATCATATTATATGTCTTGTACTGTACGTATTCAAGATACAAATATATTATGGGGTGGTGGTAACAAGATTTGAGAGATGCATGTAATATATGATTGTTAGTACTATACGTCTTGTACTGTACATACTGTAATGTACATCTGGTACTGTACACAAAAAATTGAGTTAAAAAGAATAAGGATTATGAGTGAGCAAATATTACAATATGTAATGTCATGTAAAATATTTTATATATGATTAAAATTTAAAATCTATATTATTGTGTATATATAACTAGATTATATGTAACATATAAAATAAATTACAATAAAAAGTATCAAAAACTGTGTGTACAGTACATGCGTTTACAGTACGTGAGTTGGAAGAAATTAGAAATGAACAAAAATTTAATTCTAAATACTTTTCGTAATATATGGTAGAGTTGAGATATCACATGTGTAACTTGTTGGAGAATGAATACAATAATTGTACTTTGCATGACTTTTGCATGGATAATAATAGCTGCAGGTGAAATATCTCTGGGATGCATTAAATTTTGTTTTTTCCCATGCTCTCAATATACCAGTGGGTGTATATGTGACTGTGGCTAGAATTTTTTTGCTAAAACAAGGTGACTTCCCATCTTAATTAATCAGCTAAGTGATATTGAGATTGAAGGGTACAACATAAAGGGGTCGAGGAGGTGGAATAAAGGGGTGGGTTGTAAAAAATATATATATATTTTCATTACTATGAGGATGGACGGACTGCAGTAATAGAATTGATTCAATTTAAAATGTCAAATCATAATTGCACACTGCACAAGATGCCATTCACAACATAATAAACAATTACTCAAATATATTTGTGGTCGTCAATTAATTCTCGCACCCTCACACATCTGAATGCCTTATACAAGATTGGCTCTATATATATAGAGTGAGAGAGTGAGAGTTAGGCTAGAATATACTTGAGTGTACATATCACACTGTACACCTCAAAGTTGTTTACAAATCTAGACTATTTTTTGTAAAATCTAAGTCATTGGTCTTCACTGTTATATAACAATAGGCCACATATAATTTTTAGCTCATTTGGATGAGTATAAATCACCCATCCAAAGACAATAAAATTTAACTAATTTATAATACATGGTGTTTACCACCTTTGAATGCATAATCTACAAGTGTCCAAATGAGGTCAAAATTTTTACATAGTATGTGCTTAAGACATTTAAGAAGATCAATAATTTGGACTTTGAAAATAATATTTGCATATTAGAAAATGACTAAGGTATATAGAATCTCCAGTATAGTCAAGTATATTCCAGCTTGACTCTCTCTCTCCATATATATATATATATATATATATATATATATATATATATATATATATATATATATATATATATATATATATATATATATATATATATATATATATATAAATATATACATTCATATAGGTATATATATACTTATATATATGTATATATGTGTATGTATATATATATGCATGCAGACGTATTATATATATGATATATATATATGTATATATATGTATGTATATATATATATATATATATATATATATATATATATATATATATATATATATATATATATATACAAATACAGATACATACATATGTCTATATATATATATATATTCAAGCAGATATATATATATATATATATATATATATATGTGTGTATGTGCTTACCTATATAATACTATAATACAGTTAAGTATATTTTGCACCAAATACAATCAAATTTTCAAACTGTTGGATTAGTGTTTGGGATATCAAGAAAGAAACCGCACATAATCCCACTCCTTTATTTAATCTCTCTCACGTCTTTCGAAGACGTCTCTCTATGCATAGTCAAAGTCTTCTTATGATTCCTCTCCTCTCACATCATGCTATTTTGACTCTCTCCTCTACCTTTCACATAAACTTCACCTTCTCCTTTCATGTAGCAACATCAGCCACCACCTAACCACTGATGATACAAACAAGACACTTCAACCTTCTCTTTGCCTTGACCAACTTCATCTTGATCTCAAAGATGCATGTCAACATCAATTTGCAGATAAGTTCTTCCTCTTAGTGAATTGGTCTCCACACTATGTATCTCTCCTAGTAACATAATTGATCATTTCCCTCTTGTGTAGATATTTTCTTTATCTCCTATTTCTCCTAGAAGTTTCTTCTATAAACATTAATAGGTCACTGGTACAACGACATCGTCATAGGATGACTATGTTATCTCAACTCTTCATGTAGTATATTTAATACCCCACAAAATTAGGTAGTAAATGCATTTAAAAAAGCTTATCCCAACAATCTTTTTCCCACTTCCCAACTACTTCCTCACTAGGTATCAATGGGTGTTATATTCCTTCATCCTCAAATCTACATATTATGCCTCGAAGACTGCTAGCCATAATCCAAACCATAGATGGTGTGGTATCCTAGTTTGGGGTCTTGCCTTGGTTTGAGTCCAACCCATTTTCCTAGATGGATTGGATTAGTATTCCTATTTGGAGTTGGAGATGACTCTCTCTACATGCAACTTGGGACACCTATTAGGATTGGCTATTCCTTGTTGAAACCTAATGACATTAAGCCAATAAATAAAATCTTTGAAAATTACATTTGCTTATATCAAATTGTACATAAAAGTTTCATTTATTCTTTGGGTATAACCTTTGAATGGTCTTTAGATTCTCTCTTTAGAAGAGACTCTCCTTTGTAATATTCTTACAATAGTGGAATTTCATTCTCCTCTATGAGTGTGTCTTCTAGACCTAACACTACAACAAACATCGTCAGTACCATCACCCTATCTTGACACCATGTGTTGTAAGATGGCATATATTATATATACCGACACATATATTTGATATTGGTACTACATACACAACTCATCATTTTTAAAATGTCAGCACACAAGCCTTTCATTAAAAAAAATGCTAAGTTATTATATGCAGTTATATTCATATCAATCTTTTTGTCAAAAAGACTACCGAGGAAATATGTATCTTTCATTTTTATTGTGAAAGAGAGGCCATAAGGAAATACGCTAAAGAAATACTATAGTCGGCAGTCCCCGCTGTCACAAAACAAGTTTGTCTAAAAGATTGCAAATTTGAAGTCCCTGAGATACCATATGTTTTATTTTTCTTCTTCTGACCATGTTCATGAACCCTGCATGGTTATATTGCCAACTATCTTTCTACAAGATTTCTAAACTCATCTAATTTTCACCTGAATAGTTAACCCACATTTTTGCATTATTTCTACATGTACTATATATTCCTGCCAACATTCAACAACTAAAATAGAGGATTTTAGATATCATTTGTACCCTTCCCTGTGCCATCATCCCCTACTCACCGTTGACAATCCTTGACTAGAAACTCATTCCCTATTGAATTTCCATATGGATAAGCCCATCTCAATTATCGATTCAACTTTTAGAAGTTTTTCTACAAATATTTAAGTTTACTTTGTTAGGTTGTCTCCATTCCCCTCAATTGCCTTGAATGGCCATGTCGTGTTGTGCGCATTGCAAATATGGAAATAGGGGATTATCACATGACTTATGCCATTTGGGGCATCCACGGGAGCCGTAAAAAAATACGATGCAAACTCTTAACATATTATTTTACTATGAAATTTTTATCTAGGTCAATACATATTGAAAATCATTTGGCATCTACTTATCATTATTTATTTCTTTTTTATTTTTAGATAATACACCTATAGTATATGTATGATACAAGTGCTTGTCTTTGGTTCTATGTAGCAAACAACTTCTGTTGTCAAGCATAAACAAGACAAAGGAACGTGTGATGTTGTAGGTCAATCATAAAAAAGACAAAGGGACATGTGATGTTGTAGGTCAACCAAAATCAGGTCCATTTGCAGACTCCAATTGAAGCAAGATTCTAAAAGGCAATCCCAACATCCCTCTATAAACAAAATATTCTCTTTTCATAAACTTCCACGGGACAAACAAGGTATCCACAACTAAGTATTATATTACATGCCTACTTCTTTATTGCTCTATCAAATCAATTTTAGTGTGTATTGCAATCAACTAATATAAGTCTTTATTGTATGTGAGAATGAAAAATAACCATCTTATACTATACTTTATTGGTATCCATGGAAGAGGCGGGGGTTGACGGGTTGCTTGTCACATTGAATCATTTGGAAATTCTTGATTTTACTTTATAGTTTTATTTTGTCCACTAAAAGTTTGCCACCCATTTTCTTGGTTGTATTCATTTTCTATTTCATATCTCTTTTCTTTGTTTTTCTTAAATAACTCACAACACCCTTTATCTCCAGGTTTTTGAGATTCTTAGATTGACAATGTAAGGCAATAAGTGTATTTTTGAGGGTTTAGAAGTTATTTCATTGATGTCAATTGTTTTGATTCATGTTAGTTTCAGATATTTTTCCTATGATCTTGTCACATGTTTTCCTTCCAATGTTTTTCTCATTCAGCATTATATATCTTGTTCCAAGATGTATGTATGTGATTCATTTTGTTCCTTTATTTCATATGTCGTTATGTTAACAATGTATGTCAAATTGAGGCATGACACACATCTTCTAAGCTTGCCTTTTGTTACACCTTTTCTACATCTTTTTATATGTTACAGTCTTAACCATCTCCCATAAAGAAAAATGATATCTACATCAAGGATCTTATATGCAAATTTAAGAGTGAAGCAAAATGTATTCTATACATCCTTGGGACATGCTAAATCCCTTACATTCCCATCATGAAATGGGTTTGATATGATATAGGCCAGATATGGAGTCGATTATAGTAACTTGAGGGTAATTATGCATATGCTATCATTTGGTAGGTGTTGCAAGTATAAAAGTGAAGGTCACACAAGCTTTCGGTAACATAATGCTCAATATATCTTATGTGAGAATATATTTTAATGATATTTATTTATTTTTAGGTCCTTAATCCAAAGAACTCATCATTGTCAAATCATTCTGGAGGTGGCATATCGAATTGTGTTGTTTAAAAGCAAGGGGTTTGGCAAAATGTCACTAAAAATAACTTGTCGCTTAAAGGATAATGCAAGATGAATAATGTTGATATTTTAATAAAACAGTAAGTTGCATTTTGAAGATATTGATGTGTATTATTATATTGTCTTTTATAGACTATAAGAAGATATGGAAAGAGGCCTTTAAGATGTTTAGTCTAGGGAATGACTTTTTTCATAAATATGAAACCCTTTACTATGAGGTACATCGATCATTGTATTACTTATTATTAAAATTCAAGTCAATAAGTATAGTTAAGAGTTTGTTACTAAATGTTCTTATCGTATGAAACAACACATAGATGAGCTCCAACCCCAAGACACTAATATAGAAAATGGTTTGTATGACATCCTATCACAAGTTCTACTTGAGGAACATGGTAGACATCACTCGTTGGGTCTTGGTTCCACAAGAGATGTTATTTGGAGCAATGATCCAACATCTTGAGATTTGGAGATTTGAATTACAAGAGACACTTGAATGTGAAGAGAACTTATGTGCCAAGAATCACTAATTATAAGAGAAATTTCAAATTCTTCATGATAGAATTTCCAGACTTTAAGGAGGCGGGTCGATAATTCCATTAACACATAGGTACTTTATTTTCTATTTTTCTCACCAAAATTTGCATTAAAACAATAATTTTTATCTTTTTCAATCATATACATTCCAAATATTTTTCATGTCAAATATTTTTAGCACATCCTTATATTATAATGTGTCACTAAAATGCATATTCCATAATTTAGAAAGTGAGGTTGAAAGATTTCGACATATTTCATAATTAGCACTTCTTTTATAGGATGTGAATATTTTCCCACTTACATCTAATTTCATACATCTTACGTTGGATACATATCAAGTGGTGAATCCGAAGTAAGAATGTATTATTTAATATTGAGAGTAATCAAGATTTTTTGTATGGTTTAAACATTCAAAGAATGTGCATGATTGTGTAATATTATACTTGTATTTATGCGACATAAAACCACTTAGTGGATGTCCATGTTGAAAAATTGCTAAGTATTATATATAATGTGTATTTCTTAATTTTTAGAATCATATTTATGGTCCTATTTGTAAAATTGTATGCAAATTCTATAAGGATAGTTGCATTGTGGATACCTAACTTTTGGTCTAATTTGGATTTAATTACATGTTCTTGATTATTTGGGTCTTTCTACCCACCAATTGAATATTGTATCAACACTTTTATAGCCTATATGTACTACCAATTGAAAAATACTAGGTTATAGTTTATCACATTTTTTTGAACCATTGTATCTTAGCAAACTCAATCTGCTACTACATACTTTCCATTATATACCTAGACAACTATTCTCCAGTGGTTATAGTAGCTATACCAATGCCTTCTTGCTGCTAGCATATAGGACATAAGCTGGTTAATTAGCACCACTGATCCATATACCAGCAATCCTAAATTTTATGCAGATCCTTAAAGGTGACAACATTGAGCATAAAGATGGATAGGAGCTAACCCGACACATTATACCAACACATACAAGTTCTAGTGTAGACTAAAAAGATGTTGGTAAAGCACTATGCCAACATCAATATAGCCAATATTTATTGGAATCTAATATAGCCTTTACCAACATTTATGGGCCTATACATGATTTTATGATTTGTTGCTATAGGACCACATTATTATAGTGTATCCACATAAATCTTGAGTTCATTATTTGTGTGGATTGGTTTTCTTCTTCTTCTCAGTGTTCTTACCGATATGTCCACTCAAAAATACATATTTAGCACCACTTGCAACATGAGCAGGGGAAGTGGTTGGCTACATTATGACATCATTGCTTGTAATAATGTATCAAGAACTTGTGAAATGAAACAAAACATACATCTTAGTTGTTGTGATGCATGGGATCTTCCATTAATGGTAATGAAAGTTGTCAAAGTTCATTACCAGACTATCAGTTATATTGGACAATAGACTATTTACTCCCCCTAATAGCTATGACCTTGAGAGATATTAGGGTAACCTTGTTAATCACCATTTCTTTCACATATTCCTCACCTTTTCCTTCCAAATTCAATCCCGTGATGGATGTTCCTTAGGCCATAACCTCATATGGGATCACTAATCAGCAGATTTGCTTGCCGGTGAACAACTCCCTAACCATCTTACAAACTAATAGGATCCTTATGGAACCACCAATGAGAACAACCTCATCTACATAATCTACCTTCATATTTATAGTTGTCAAAAATCTCTTCATAGGTTCCATGCACATGACAATATGTCTACGTTTAGCTCCTCAAATTTAGTTGGTGTGATGATGCACTCAAAGTTAGTGTCTTGATCCAGTCCATCAAGGTTGATCCTC
Organism: Alisma plantago-aquatica; assembly: GCA_963693085.1. NCBI lineage: Eukaryota > Viridiplantae > Streptophyta > Magnoliopsida > Alismatales > Alismataceae > Alisma > Alisma plantago-aquatica. The sequence goes on from OY856411.1 coordinate 1,381,014,573, forward strand.
ACCTCTAATGCGTAGGAGAGGACCCATTTAGACTTCTTGTAGATCAATATCTATCTCTACAAGGCCCGAGGTTTACTTCTTAACACCATTGCAAATGCTTCTTTGAGGTTTTTGTTGAACTCCTTGAATCAATACTCAACCATGAAATTGTTGAATTTTTCAGCTCCAAAACAAGTGTCCCTCATTGTCACCTTCACCTCCAACATTGACCCTTCCATCATTGGGCCACAATGTCCAACGTCCCACACTAGTGGGTAGGCAACATCTTTCTTTCCCTAATAGTATCTTTGGTGTGAAAACAATAGAAAGGAAAATAAATGATGAAAGAGAACCACAGGGAGGTTGGCATGCACATCTTTCTTTCCAAGTACACTTGATTTTAATTCCCTTTAGAAGAATATAATTTTATGCAACAATGCTTCTTTTCACCTCCATATACCAACTCTCAATTTAGACCTTATTGGTCTGCCTCTTGGGAACTATATATTATGTAACATGGTTCCAAAGGAAACTCCCCTTTAATTCTACAAATGAGAAATGCACTACAAATTAAAATATGGAAGAAGTGATTCCAATGCAATATCAAGACAAGGATTAACTTGGTCAAAGAACATATAGACCATAAAGCAATTATTCTAATGATTTTAGAGAAGATTTTTTTTTCTTGACAAGGATCTATATTTATATATATGGTTTATTTTGTTGAGCTACAATAAACTCTCTCTTTCTAGATGAGGTCTAGGGAGATCCTCAAGATGCAACAAAGAAAACCACTGGTTTATTTTGCACTCTCAAACGAGTCATATTAGTTAGTTTTAGGTGTCCCACCAAAAATCAAGGATATAGTTTTATCTATCAATTTGGTATGGTTGGAATAGGTCCCCATTGAATACAGATATCACGATTCAATGTCAGAGAACATTCAACCCTCTGAGGAACCCCTAGCTATTTATCATTGGTGTTGATTAGATATATATGAAGTGGGGTTTCTAGAACACATTGTTGCATTCACTTAGGATATTTCACTATCTTTGGGTCTCTGCACTCTAGATCAGAGAGCATCAGTTAAAATTTCCAAGGTGATAGACCAGTGATTTTGGAGTGGTGACATACAACTGACTAAAATTGGGAGGTATTTGGACATCCAGATGGTCTTTGTCAATTCCAAATTAGATAAAAACACAACCACATGATCTCTATTAGTATATGGAGATCCCAAAGGAGGAAAGAGAAGCTCCACCTGAACAAACACTTGAGGATTGAGAAGCCTAGGAACCACAGTTCAACCTCTCATCTACATCTCCATTGGGGTGAGAACCAAAAAGGCCTCATGCACATCCAACCACAAAGGAATCTATGGTACTTTATTGGGCTATCTATTTCTCAAGCAGACTCTAGATTGAAGATGCTTTGCATTTCATGGTTGATTAAAAAATGACATGGTGACAACTCTAGCTTGCATATGACACATTCTTGCTCATAGGAAATATTGAGATTCATTGATGTAAGATCAAAAGAATACACGCACTGTAGATGGTATGGTAGCAGGGAGGAATTGAATTGTTCCTATGACAGGTACTTGAGCCTAGGTAGAAGACAGATTATGGGAGGTGCAAATTTTGATGAAAGTCAGTCTTTAGGTGGATTTACATATTGTTAACTTGGTTAATTATTATAATCCCCTTATGTATTTTCCAACTATGAGAGTTGGTGTGTCTTGTCTCCATTAGCTAGCCTTTTTCCCTCCAAGGTGGGTGAGAGGTTATAGGGGGTGATGGGTGATGGTTTCGTCAGGTGGTGGAGGATTGATGAGGGTTTATGGTTGTGTTTGCGTGAGTTTGGTGGTTTCATGGTCTATAGAAGATGAGCTTTTTCAGTTCTTCATGGGAAACCTGAACATGCGTTTGGTGGTTTTATGGTCTCTAGAAGATGAGCTTTGCCAATTCTCAATGTTTGTGTTGTATAGTAAAAGCTTTTGGGTGGTCTTTTGACCCTTGGGGTGTGATAGGTTCTCATCCAAGTTGAACGGTATTTAGGTGACATAGGGTGTTGATGATTGTTTTTGGATGACAAAACACGAGGGTCCGTTATTGATGGATGGGGGAAGTACGAGTGTTTCTTTTAGAATATGAATGTGGACTAGAACCCACACATAAAGTTGCTATCATTTTGTACTTATAGAGCATAAAGACAAAAGGAGGAGGAAATGATTTCTTACCTTCCTCCTCTTTTTTTATCTTTATGCAAACATTAAGTCAAAATGTGTGCAGCTTTGTGTGTGGGTTTGAGTTCACATAGAAGATCCCTTTCCTTTTTCAAGAGAGTGGTTCAGGGGCACATCCAATAAGTAGGTTCTTATACATTTTATTGCCTAGTCTTGGCGTGTTTCCAGGTGAAGGGGTGGTTGGTAAGTTTTGATGTTTTAAATATAATGATAAGATTTAATCATACTTTGATTCACATAATTAAGGTTTAAGATTTGGAAACCCTAATCGGCCCAAATTAGGTTTTGATGACATATGAATACATATTTTGATAAGTATAGTGTCCCACTAAATGATTTTTAGTATTTTATGTGTAACTCTGATAGGATTAAAATTTGTATATAATATGCATAACTCAATCTTTCATTTTAGTGAAAATTTTCAGAATATTTGGATGTTCTTTGAAAGTCATTCTCGGTCGAGATATACATCAACCGACCATGCTGACAAAATTTTGTTCAACAATATATTGTTTGATTTTTATTTATTTATTGGTAACTCCAAATTATCTGAAATTTCTATTGCAGATCTGAAACTCAATAATAAACAACATAAAAAAATTTCATAATTTTTTGAGGATCTGTTAGCTATTTAGTATACGAATTACAGTAACAGTTTTATAACAGAAAGTTCAGCTGAAATAAGAGAAAGTATAGTGAGGGGTCAATGTACAATTGACCCAAGCAGCTCAATTGCTCTATATGGTCAACCTAACACACAAGGATCTCTCATAATTCATAATTCATTCCAGAGATGAAATCATAGAGAGAGAGGGAGAGTTAGGCTTTGAGAGGAGAAAGTGGTGGAATTGCTAATTTAGGGTTTCTCTATCCGAGATATGATGAAATCAAGTAAGTTTAGCTTCTTTGCATAGCCTTTTATGGTGAATCTTATCTTACATGTAAAGATTCCATACCTCCTCTGATTTGATTCAAAATGGTATCAAAATTTCCCCTTTTCTCACTCTTTCTTCATAATTCCTCATTTTTAGGGTTTCTGAGTTGAAAAGAAGAAGAATTGGGTGAATTGCTAGGGATTTGATATGACTTTGAGATTTTCATGGATGAGCTTCGTTTTTAAGGTGTTTTCACACCTTAGGGTGAGTGGGAACTTCCTTTAAATAGTATATTGCACGAAATGTGGTTAATTCACCCATAATCTTCAATTGCTCAGTATGCGACAAACAAACCCTAAATTCTCCTTTTGATCTACTTTTTTGTAAAATGATATGAAATGGATTCTTCTTCTGTTTTGATGAATTTAAGATGATAAATAATATAAGAAATGGATACAATCCATCTTAATGAGAATTCCTTAAGTAATTACAGAGGTTATAAGAGTAAACTAAAATTTAGGATTTTCGGCTATGATTCAAATTGCTATATAATTAAATAGAGAAATTCGTCTATCTGAATATCATTGATTACGAATGATTGTTTATCTAAATGCGTAGTACATACATGTCAGATACTATCTTGGATTTCATGTGATGTGAATAGTGTTTTCTTGATATTTCAATAGAAAGGGTTGAAACCGTAGATGAGTGAAACATTGGAAATTTGTGAATAGATATTATGAAATCTATTTGAAGTGTTTATCTTGACATTTTAGAATTTATTTATACAATGTTATTCTTGATGCATGATATCTCAGTAAATGGCATGGAAACCTAAATTCAGCTTAGTTCTAAGGTTTCATACATATATTGATTGTATATGATTTGTTGAAAGCAGTCTTTATTCAGTGAATATTTATATCATATGAAATCCTTATGAGAGCCATGTGATAAGTGAATGAGGTAAACTAAGCCTTAAGGATAGGGTGTTTCCATGTGATAAGTGAATGAGGCAAATGAAACCCTAAGGATAGGGTGTTTCCATGTGATAAGTGAATGAGGCAAATGAAACCTTGAGGATAGGGTGTTGCCCTGTGATAAGTGAATGAGGTAAATGAAACCCTAAGGATAGGGTGTTCAATGAATCAAGTAATTGTGATATCAAAGTTCTCAGTATGAGATGTGGTGATGCTTAACAGTTCAATTGCATGATTTTAGTGTATGAAGTGCCAAGTTGACACGTATTCTGTTTATTTAAGAATTTTAGTCCGCCTGTATGTATAGTATGATGATTACTCAGAATATTAAAGTGTTTTGAATATATTGTTCTGCCAAGTTTAGAATGATATACATCTTGTATTATAATCTTAAAATACATAGACATGGTACCATAGAGATACCAGAGTCAAGTATAAATAAGGAAAAGATACAATATAGTAAGAGCTTTCCAAGAATAATAAAATAATAGACTTAGGGGCCCTGAACACCATAGAACCCCTATGTGAGGTATGTGCCTTAGGGGTGAAATGACCTAACCCTAGAAGTGTCCAATATATGGGGGTCAGAACGTACCACTAGGCGGTACGGTGGACGAAGCCCTAGTGGAAGTCTCCTTAAATACAGAATGTAGTGTCCAACATCAACCAGAAGGCCTGGTGGCACTAGTGTACATAAAAGCCAATAGGTGGCTTGACTCTCCACCTGTGTGCTCAGGTTAAAGGAGGAGTCCAGAGGCCAGAGTGCCATTACACTATTACGGACCAGTGTCGTAGTCAGACTTAGCATTCCTGGGTGTGTCGGCTAAGTCTTGTACGGTGTGATCGTAGTTCACTGCGAGTCTCATATGTAGAGTACATTTCATATGATCACGACATAAGCTAAAATATGATCATATAGGTTTAAAGAGTTTCTTATAAGTAAAAAGAGTTAAGAAAGATTTGAGTACAGTTTCGTAGTAGTTGTTCTTTAAATGCAATATTTAGATTCTCTGTTATTTTAACTATATTGTTTTAGATATGCTCAGTGTAATAATTACTGTTGTTATAATTGATATTAGTTGCTCAAATGTTTATCTGTAATTATATAAGTGCTTTAGATTTTTTCTTTGAGGTACTCATTCACTGAGTGAGCAGGCTCACCCCTCTACTCAAACTTTTTAGGGAAACCTCATGGACTTGAAGAAGGTCAAAGCATCAGAGTAGATGTACCTGATGAGTTAAGTATGAGATTAATTAAGTTTAGTCAAACCCTATAACTCTAGGTCCTTGTATAGATGTGAGAGAGTTATAAATGATGTTTTGTATCTTTGTTCCTTGATAAGAGAGAATGTATTTGATTATCATGTTGTATGTACATGGAAGTGTGAGAAACAAAATGAATGTATGGATGTGTATCATTAATGTTGAGATCAGATTAGAGTATTAAAAGTTTCATTCTCTTGTAAAGTTTGTTTATGTTATTGGATGCTAGAAAACAAAGAGTTTAAAATAAAAGGAAGTTTTAAATAAAAGAAAAAGGAAAAAAAATAGGAGTGAACTTTGTATTAAGTGTAATCTTCATAGTCATGCCCTAATCTCATGATTAGTGGAAATCGTGGGATGTGGGCATGACACCGCCCTCCATAGGATTCCTCTCCAAGTCGGGTTCCATAGATAGGTCGCCGCCTCCCCTACCTGTCAGGGAGAGGGGAGTGTTGAAGTAACTGCTTCTAGCACCACGACCACTATGGCTGCCAGCGCCACCTCCACACATGCAGATTCACTAGGGTGCATCACAAACCCTAGTAGAGCGGTCACAGCCACCAGAGAAAGAATAATTCTGAGATAATGTTAAAAATTCATGTCAGATATAAAAAAAATGAAGATCCTTAAATTTCAACATTTAATCAATCTAATGACATTTTCCAAAATTCATAATAGGGACTCACTTGGTCGAGTTTTATCTACAGCAAACTCAACCAATTTCCCTACTGATTTTGTCAAAATTTAGGTATGGTCGAGTTGCAGACCTACATAACTCGATCGATCCCTATATGAAGAAAAATAATTTAATCATTCAGTCAGTTTTACACAGAATAAACTCGACTGATGGTTCAAATTGGATTTATTACATAGTGCAATTGGTCGAGTTGACTTTATTAAAAATCAACCGAATGCACAGTATGTAAAGTGCAAAAAAGTGATTCTAACCATTGGAGTGTTGCAAAACTCAAAATTATATCCATTTCAACACTCCAAATGGCTAGGAAACATTCCTTAGTGCTCCTACCCTCTAGTGGACACCCCAAACTATATATATGACATCTTGGAGTTCATCCAATGTTGCTCTCTCATGCTATTTAAGCTCTGAGCTATAGTTGAGTGCATCCAGTCCACTAGAGCCCCTTTCTCTCTCTTGTTTATAAAGGCAAACGTCCATATGAGTGAGATAGGCTGTGTATGAGAGATCTACTCAATTGCATTTGTGTAAAGCTCTCAACGATCCCATTCCCCAACCCCTCTCTTCAAGATCAAGTTGCTAAAAGATTCTCTAAGTGAAGGAGAAGGTGCAAGATTCTTGAAGCTATAGAAGAAGGTGCAAAAAGCTTCTCTAAGTGAAGGAGGAGGACAAGGCTAAAGATTCAATAGCGGAGTGGGTAAATTCTTCAAGGAAAAATACTTTGTGCAAAGAGGGGGTCTCCATGGAAAAGGTGTCCAGATGCTAGCAAGAGTAGGCAAGACCTTGGTGAGGTAGAAGACTCTAGCTCTTAGATAAGTAAGTCCTTGGTTGTAAGTTTTTGGATTTCTTCACCTCAAAGTGAAGTTCGGTATCCCTATCATATAAATGGAAGGTCAATTGTATGTCTTATAATGGAGTATAAGTATACATAGGTTGCAAAATCCTAGAGCTTGACCTCCCATGGTAGTGGATTGACTCTCTCTCCTATTGTCTCAAGGTATAAATTGATTAAATCCTTGTCTTGATGATGACTAATCATTCCATTTGTTTGTGTCCAATGCTTCTACTTGAATGAGTTTAGATTAGCTATAGACACACTCTAAATTCCATAATTTGTGCATCCTATCTTGAATTAAAGACAAGTCAAAATCAATGCAAGTGAACTTCTGTGGAAGATGATGTAAATTCATTGGAATCATGTTGTAAATCACTTATAATGATTGTAAGACTTGGAATTAATCTTCAAAAAAAACATGAGAACTTAAATCAAATATTTAAGCACTTCAATAACATTTTCCAGAATACACTACAGTGTGATAATCGGTCGAGTTTTACCTAAGAAAAACTTGACCGACCACCTTGATGCATTTTAAAAATGTCTAGTTTGGTCGAGTTGTCCATACAAAGAACTCAATTGATAATTGCACTAACCAAAACTGATTTAAGCAATCAGTCAAGTTTCATCCGAAATAAACTTGATTGATGGTTCAAATATGCTTTATCATTTAGTGCAACTGGCTGAGTTTCACAATAGTAAACTTGACTGAATGCACTATACAAAGTGTCCATAAAAGTGCTTCTAGTCATTGGAGTGTTGCAAAACTCAAAAGTATACATGTTGCAACAACCCAAATGGCTAGATTTCATCCTTAAGTTTTCCCAATGGCCAGTAGGCATCCCCTACTATAAATAGGACCCCATGGGCTTCATCCCATTTTAACCAAGCACTATTATGTCCCTATATTTGCATCCTACAAACTCCTTCTAATCTCTTAGCTTCATCCCTTTCTACATCCATTAGAGTGAGTAGGAGATTCGTCAGAGAGCTAGTCCTAAATTTTGGTATATATGCCCAGAGAGCCAATCCTATGATGATTGGAGTGTAGCATTAAATACCTGATTTAATAATAACAAAATTAATTATGTGATTATGCTTGTGTTAGTCATGAGATGATGACACAAACATAGTATATGTCTAATGAATGATGTTACTAGATAACATATGTCTTCAGGTTGAGGACCTGAATGATGAGATCATAAGTATGATAAGTGTACATACATTCTTGTTATTGCCCTAGGTTGATATTACCATGGAAGAAAAATAGACAACAATAATACATAAGACTAGAGTGTGTTTTGATTGATGATGGAGTCTCATTAGTCAAGATATGTGATATTAAATCAAGCACACATGTACATGGTAGAGAACAATGTATCAGACAGACCCATTCATGATATTGATACATGGAGACCATGGAATGGCAGTTAGAATTAGCTGTAAAAGTGATATTGGTGGTTTTGGTTATTAGAACTAAAGTCACTACATTCATCACATGTCATTTGGTATACTTTGACATCATCGAATGTGACCCTGAATAAGGATTGCCATAACAGTGATGATTGTGTAGCTATGACGCATGGGAACTGGATGTGAGTGATGTAGATGGTATTTGTCCCTCTTACAAGAGTTTGATATCCAAGACACTGGATAAGTGAGATTAATTAATGTACGGTCATTCTCATCTGATTCAATATGTGATATGTGTACTCACATGCATCTCAGACGGTCTACTCTAGTTCAAGGAACATGGATTGAATGTTGAGAACATGATGATTTCATTCCTCAAATTCAATCTCGATATTAGAGACAAAGGAACTATATAATCATGGTAACACTAATCATGGATTATATGTTGAAGTTGTTCTCCAACTTTCTGAATTACTTGGGTAGCAATTATGTGTGACTGGGCACCACTCTTTGCTAGTGATGCCATAATTGGCTATGGACATTCACTACCAGTGTAATTCTGGACCTATAGGGTCACACTCATAGGATACACTCGGATTAAAGGGTTTATTTATTAATGATGTTTTGATTTATTACTAAACATGTTTAGATATTCAATTAAACAACTGAGATTCAAAATTTTGACTGGTTAGACTTTGAACTAACCAGTTCAATTATTGAACCGATCGATGAGAGTGTCAGGTCAAATGGAATCAATGTTGGATGAACTTTTCCTGAACTAGACAACTGTAATGAATCATGTGGTTCACTTAGTGAACTATTTAGAATAAATCGAGTATTGAATACCAATGTGATTTAGAATAGGAAACTGCATGAATCGTCTGGTTCACTTAGTGAACTATCCATATCATGCACCAATCGACCAGTTAGGTGTGAGAACTGACCAGTTCACCATTTGTAGGTTCCATAAGATTCATGATTCTATACCCTTCTACTCCTACACAAACTTAGAACCCACACCCTAAACCCTCCTATAAATAGAAGGGTACTGGGGACTTCCCAACATACACAATTGATAATCAGTTGCTCTGGCAATTCTTGTCCTTTCAGGATGTGGTAACCAATAGAAAGCTCGACCAAGTCCCACCCATTAGTGGGAGGGATAGTGAGGGAGAGAACAATTGAGAACAATTGTGGGAGAGCATGTCAGTGACTAGTATGCCGACAGAAGGGGACAACTCCTTCCTTTTGGCTCTGGTAGCCCAACATGGAGTTCTCGATGGTCCGCATGGAATACTCTTGAGGTAGGATGCCATCTTTTATCGCTAGGAGAATATCATTAACCACTATCTATGGTAATGCACTAGGAGGCCGGTAGAGAGGACTACTTGAGTGTTGCTACCACTAAAGGAGTGAGATTCTTCCTGAAGAAGAAGAAGAATACTACCATAAGGGTAATATCACTGGACTTACTCCATGACTATGTACCCAACCTTCCTTCCTAGATACATTGTTCCTTACACGATCTTACTATACTGAGAAACGGGCATCTAATTTGTTTTGTTTATGTTGCCTATATCTACACTTGGTTTCCCTACAGTGGTATTAGAACCATATCAATTTATGATGTATCTTGGATTTAAATTGATGTGAAAATTAAAATGGCTAATGTGCATATCTAATTAATTACCACGTACGCTCCACAAACTGATATATATATATATATATATATATATATATATATATATATATATATATATATATATATATATATATATACAGAGAGAGAGTCAGGCTAGAATACACTCGAGTGTACAGATCACGCCGTACATCCCAATGGTGTTTGCCTATCTAGACTATGTTTTTCCAAAATATAATCCATTGATCTTCATGGTTACAATAATAATAGGTCACATACAAAATTTGAACTCATTTGGATGAGTGTTAATCACTCATCCAAGGACAACAAAATCGACGCATAAAACTAATTTGACATACATAAATTTTGCCTCCTTTAGACGCACGACCTATAAGTGTCCAAATGAGATAAAATTTATTATATAGTATGTTCTATTGGTAATTAAGAAGATCAACGGTTTAGATTTTTCAAAAATTTACTACATCTTCAAAAATGAATGAGGTGTATGGTGCCTCCGGTACACTTGAGTGTACACTAGCCTGACTCTCTCTCTCTCTCTCTCTATATATATATATATATATATATATATATATATATATATATATATATATATGTATATATATATATATATATATATATATATATATCGGAACCATGGTAAATAATATATATATATATATATATGTATGTATGTATGTATGTATGTATGTATATGTGTATATATGTATATATGTATGTATATGTGTATATATATGTATATATGGATGTATATGTGTGTGTCTATATATATATATATATATATATATATATATATATATATATATATATATATATTATATACATATATATGATATATATGAAACCTACATGCGTCTTCATAAAATTGATTTTTATGGTGGATGTAAGGCATGGTTATGGCCAATAAACCCATATATGTGTATGAATGGTTGTGGTTTGTTATTCTTCTTGTTACTCGATCTGCATACCGAGCCTCTCTCTCCTTTTAAAATGTAAATTAGTGATCTTCTTCCTATTACCTCTCTAATGTAACTTGAGGTTTTTATTTTACAATGTAATTAGAAATAGAATAGTTTTAATTTATATTTCAATGTAAGATGGAGATCATCACAAAGGTGAAGCGACTGGCTTACGAGACAACCTGATCGACTAGAAAACTGAGGAGGGCAGACGACATGAGGATGAACTGATCAACTGGTGGTCCAACTGATTAGATGGAGGTATCCAGATACCGCTTGGGCCTGAGCACCAGGTGACTACTTTAAAAGATGAACCGAGTAACGAAGAGGCGAGCCCACTAGTTCAAGAGTTGAACCAATCAATCGAGATTTGTTCGAGAACATATCTTCATCAACAACAAGTTTCATATGATGTGGACCCGAGGTGGTAGTAATTCATTGTGGCTCTAAAGAATTACATTAATATGGCCATAATCATTGATTGTGTGTTTTTATTATTACATGATCTCTTGTATGGTTATAGCATATATATGATACATACAAAGTATGTGGTGATTGGATATGTATATGTATTTATATATAAAATTCCTCAATACAATATTAAGTCTTAGATTATTTCGATAAGAAAAACACATGAAAACCTTGATCGACCAAGCATAGGTTATGCCAAGGTGTGGTGCACTGTCTATCTCGTGGAAGTGTTATGGTAGATATGTACATCTACCAAAGCAGGGTGCATATTCTATAATGTTGGCTTTTACATCATGCTTAACTGGTGATTCATTATGGGATTAAGTGCCAAAAGAATAAACATGGTCAATGACAAATATTTGTGCACTCTATCTATCCAATAGTTGCATGAGATGCAATTAACAAATGTTGTCTACCAAAATAGTCAAGTTGTGGGTGATCAGTCAAAGCTGACTCATGATTTGATGAAATATGGATCTTGGATCACTAAAAGATTATACATTGTAATCTTACGAATTGATACATGAGGTTATCAATTTGAACAAAATAGTGGGAGTAATAATTAATTAAAGGCCTAACTAAAACTATTAAATTATCAAATCAAACAAATAAAAAATGTTTTAAAAAATTGCAATATTTCTTTGTAGAATCAAATGTCAAATGCAAACACATTCTTATTGTGATCAATACTTAAGAAGGAAAATATCAAACTGGATTGACTTCCACATCTGGTTAAGGACTTTGAGAAGTGTTCTCAATTATGAGTGAAATCTCTATGTCCTTGAAAGACCAGAGCAAGAACAACCCACTCAAAATTCGCCTAAGGCTGAAATGGTTGCTTACTTGAAGCATGAAAATGATGTCATAGGCATTAAACACCTTATTCTATGTTGTATGAATTATGAGTTTCATGCACATTATGATAACAAGGACATTGTTGAGATGGTAACATGTCTTAAGAATCATGTAAAGCAAACTAGGTACAATGTCTCCAAAGGGCCATTTGAGTAGAAACTGGGAAAATGAGGTCTAGTAGAGCCCCATGTGCTCAATATGATTGGGCATGTGGAGTGACTAGGATTTTTATTTAGTCAAGGGTTGACCATGGATATGATTCTATGAATCATTGCATGAATCATATAGTCAGTTTATCAAATTCTTGGCATGTTGATTCATGTTGAAGCACGAAAGAAGGACAAATTTTTGATAGTGATCAACGGAATGAGTCTTAGGGCAAAGGCAAGGTGAAGAAGAGTTATAATATACGGAGAAGGGTAAGTGTAAAATGAATATGTCAATTTCACTTAAAGGATAAAGAAAGGAAAGTGCTACCATTGTCACATGTCTGGACAATAAAGGAACTATCCTCTTTATCAAGGATCTCCAAAAGAAGATGGAGATAGATGTCTCTACTTATGAACCTAAGAAGAAGTAAGCTAGAACTGTATGGTGCAAAGGTTGCTTCCTCTACAGTTGGAAATTGTCATTCTTGGGTACATAATAGAATTTGTGAATTGCTATTATGTACCTACCATTGATGAAAGCATCATACATCTTGTATGACAATAACATATGTTTAATTTTAAAAGATATGATCTTTTATGGAAATTCCCTATTTTACACAAACTATACTTGATATTTGTAAAGACAAATGTGTATGCCACATATACCTATTGAATTCATGACTCAAACAATTGAATATCTATAACATTGTCATCTACAACACATAAATGAGTAATGCATTTCTAGAATCCATATGTTGCTTATATAGACTCTTTTGGTTATTGAACCAATAGAGACATGCATGTCTTATTTATTGTGGAATATGACAAAAGCAACTTCACAAGATGTAGTGGGAGAGTGACTATTTTATTAGGGCTCATCCATACTGATGTATAAAGACCTCTTAGAATAAATGTTAAGGGTAGTTACCAGTACCTCATTATATTTATTGATGCTATAAGTAAGTATGATATTTGCATTTGATTAATATAAGTATTAATCTCTTGAAGTGTTCAAGGAGATTGTAAATTAAGTACATAACTAACTTGGTAAAAGTATTAAGATACATCGATACGGTCAATGTTGAAATATTTTAAACCAAGAGTTTGAGGACCTTCTGGGAAGATTTTGATAATATATCATGATGAACTCCCCCTGAAACACAATTATAGTGCATCATGATAGTGTATCAGTAAGAAGGAATCACACCTTACTAGTCATGGTGAGATTATCAATAAAATCTAGTTGATCTTCCAGTATCTTTTGTGCACATGCTTAACACTAAATAATGTACCGTCTGAAATTGTTCAATAGACACCATATGACATATGGCTTGGGAAGTGTTCTGATATATCTTTTATAGTGATAAAGATTGAAAGCTTATATATGAAAATAGTTTCTTAAAAGCTTTGTCATCCATAAATCACATAAATGTTATTTTTTTAATACTATTCTTATCCCAATCTGAAAACAAAGTGTTTGTTGATCTAGATGGTTGTATTCCTTAAGAGGAACATAGTTCTAAAGGAATCAGTAGGAGTAAAATTAGAAATCAAAATGTTTAAGACAAACAAGAAAACACTGAACCTAAAGAGGTACAGTAGGAACAAGGAAAATCACAAGATGTTGTGAATTCTCAAGTTCCTTATGTAATAGAAAACCTTATAGTTCTAGTAAAGCACACCTTGAGTTTGAATGTTTATGATATTTTATAACTCAAGAGGGAGGTAAGTTTATCATATATGATGAGTCAACAACCTATCCAGAAGTTATTGAGGAACCAAATTTTGAGAAATGGCTTGATACCATATGACCCAAGATGGACTCCATGTACATCAACAAGGTATGACCTTGATGGATCCACCTGAAGGGGTAAAACCCATAGGTTGCATTTCGATCTTTGTAAGAAGACCGACATGTAGGTGTAAATTGGTTGCAAAGAATTTCAAACTAGTTCAAGGTGTTGAACTTGATGAAGTCTTTCACCAGTTACCATGGTTAAAGCCTAAATATGTCTGGATCATGCTTGTTTTTACAGCTTAGTATGATTGTGAGATTTGACATATGGATGTTAAGACTTCGTTCCTTAATTGGAATAATTATGAGGATGTTTATGTGACACAACCTAAAGGTTTTATGAATCCAAGAATGCAAAGAAAGTGTACAAGATACAAAGTTCAATCTACGGATTGAAGCAAGCATCTCAGATCTGGAATCTTCTATTTGACAAGACAGTCAAACAATTTGACTTGAGTCATAATAAAGATGAAATATGTGATTACAAAATATTTAGTGGGAGAATATTTATATTCCACATGATGATGGGGTTAACGTCCTTATCCTACAATTGTTAAAACCTGGCAAGGAAAGTACCTTCTATGAAGGGTTTAGGTGAAGCATCCTATGTGATAGGATTTGAGATCTATAGAGATAGAACTAAGAAAGAGCATGTTCATTGGCAAGATCTTGAAGGGTTGAGCATGCATGACTCATTTAGAGAAAACTTGTCCATGTTCCATGAATTTAGTCTCTCAAGAGCCTAGTGTCCCAGTTCTTATGAAGAACAGGAACACATGGATAGATACCAGATGCATTCGCAATTGGATCTATCTTGAATGCAATGTTATGTATCGTGTTATCTCGTATGTATTGGACATGCGAGAGGATATCAGTCATCTCATATGTATTGGATATGATGAGAGGATATATGTATGTATTTGCAATGACTAGAGGGTATATGTCAGATCCTAGTGAGAGCCACTAGACTACCATAAAGAACATCCTTTACAACTTGAGAAGCACAAAAAGGACCGGTTCCTTATGTATGGTAATAAATAAGAGTTGGGTGTAAAGGGTTACACTTGTGCATGCTTCCAAAATGACAAATAAATGATCACAATCTATGTTTATGTTTGACATTAAACAAGAATTGTAAGATGGAAAGGGTTTTAAGATTATGATAGTTTTTTACATCTACAAAAAAGGCTGAGTATCTCTGTGTTATGAGAACAACAGAGGATACTGTATGGATCAAGAAGTTCATATGGTTGAACGTGTGTGAGGTTCCAACCATTGATTACACAAGTATAAATATTGTGACATCAATAGAGCTATTAGATAAGCATAAAATTTCAGATAACATATTCTGATAGTTCCATCTCATGCAAAAAATCCCACAACAATGATTCGTGAAACTTGCCAAATACCAACTTCAAGCAAATGTTGCTAACTAGCTATAAAAGCTCTTGTGCAACAGAAACATGTTGGACAACTTAAGATCACTTAAAATAATATTCATGGGAGATTAGCTCTAGGTGCAAGTGGGGGTTTGTCGGTATGTATGCCTAGAGAGCCAATCATATCATAACTAGAGTGTGGCATTGAATACATGATTTGATAATAATAAAGGAAATTATATCTATCATTTTATCCCAATCATGATATGATGATGTATACATAGTAGATGTCTAAAGAATTATGTTACTCGATGACATATGTCTTCAGGTTGAGGACCTGAACAATGAGACCATTTGTATGATAAGAGTACATATATTCTTCTTATATCCCTAGTCAGATATTATAGTGAAAGATAAATAGACAACAATAATACATAGACAAGAGTGTGTTTTGACTGATGACAGAGTCCCATTAGTCATTATATGTGATATCAAGTCAAGCAAATAGGGACATGTTATAGAACATTGTATCGGATAGACCCACCATGAGTGTGATACATGGAGACCATGGAATGTTTGTCATAATCAGCTCTCATAGTGATAGTCGTGATTGTTGTTCTTAGATATGAAGTCACTACATTCATCACTTTTCATGCGGTATACTTTGACATCATCCAACATAACCCTAAATAAGGATTTCCGTAACAGTGATGATTGGGTAGATGTGACACATGGGAACTAAGTGTGAGTGATGTAGATGGGATTTTTCCCTCTCACAGGAGTTTGATATCCAATCCACTTGAGAAAAGAGAGTAATGTACAACCATACTCCTGCGATTCTATATGTGATATGTGAACTCACATGCATCTCAGTCAGTCTTCTCTAGTTTAAGGAACATGGATTAAACATTGAGAGTATGATGATCTCATGCCTCGAGTTCAATCTTGATATTAGAGACAAAGGAACCATACGATCATGATAACACTGGTTACAAATTGTCGGTTGAAGTTGTTATCTAACTTTTTGAATTACTTGGGTAGTAATGATGTGTGACTAGGCACTAATCTTTGCTTGAGATGTCCTAATTGGTTATGGACATTCACTATCGACGTAATTCTAGACCTATAGGGTTACATGCATAGGATAGACTTGGATTAAAGAGTTTGTTCATGAATGATGTTTTGATCTATTACTAAAGGTGTTTAGGTATTTAGTTAAACAACTGAGGTTCAAAATTGACTGACTAGAATATCAACTGACCAGTTCAAGTGTTGAACTAATTGGTTGGAGTGTTAGGTCAATTGTAATCAATATTGGTTTAACTTTTACTAAAATGAACATGTGAAACGACCATTTCACTTGTGAAATGATTGTATTACAATGTGAAATGACCCTTTAACTATGTGATACATCCTATTCATTCTCTGGGTAGCCTGATTCAGTTGCCAATTTGATTGGAACAAGGATTGATGTTGATGTCATAATTAGAATTAATCGGGCATTGAATACCAATGTGATTCAGAATACAAAATTGCATGAACCAACTGGTTCACATTGTGAATTGATCGACTCATGCACCAACCGACTGGTTGGCTGTGTGAACCGACCGATTTCCTATTCGTAGGTTTCATAAGATTCATAATTCTGTACCCTTCTACTCCCACACAGACTAGGAACCCAAATCCTAACTCCTTCTATAAATATAGGGGTATTGGGGGCTTCCCAACACACACAATTGAGAATAAGTTGTCCCCTACTGTCTGTGTACTAGTCACTGACATGCTCTCCCACAATTGTTCTCAATTGTTCTCTCCCTCGTTATCCCTCCCATTAATGGGTAGGACTTGCTCGAGCTCACTATTAGTTATCACATCCTGAAAGGACAAAAATTGTCAGAGAACTGATTCTCAATTGGTGTGTTGGGAAGCCCGCAATATCGTGTGAGGCTCTCACTTCCTCCACCTCTCAATCTCTCATTTTCACAATGAAGATAAAGATGAATATTCTCTCTCTTGGCTAAGAGAGGTGACAAAGTTCAAGGTTGAAGACTCGATGCAAGAGGTGAGTAAGCCCTTGGTGAAGGTAAAAGACTCCTTGCTCAAATAGGTAAGTCCTTGGTGAAAGCTTTCCCTTAGAAAAGGTGAAGTCAAAGGTGGAAGATCCAAGGAGAGTGGGTACTATCTAGAAGGTTGAAAACTTGGAGCAAGAGTGGGTAAGTCCTTTGTGAAGATAAAAGACTCCTTGCAGAAGTGGGTAAGTCCTTGGTAAGGTTGAAGACTCTTTGTATTGGATACGTAAGTGCTTTGGTAGGTTGTTGGCTCCCTTCCCCTCAAAGGGAAAGTTGGGTATCCTTGTCCCAGAAAATAAAGGCCATATGTTGTAACTCTTATATGTAAATATAAGGAGGTATACATGGATGAGAAATGCTAGAAGTTGACTTATCTAGGTAGTGGACTGGCAATGTCCTAGTTTGGAGATTGGAACCACTCAACATATCTTGTGTTATTGTACTTGTTTCAATCTCTCTCATCCTTTCTATGTATGTTTAGTTGCACTCAAATTCCGTATTAGCAACTTTTTCTTGTTAAATAATTTGAAAGTCTAGTAAAATTTGTTAAACTGAATTGTAGCTCTATTCACCCCCTCTCTAGAGCAAATATCCTATCCTAGATCTAATAACTGGTATCACAATAGGTCTTCTCCAATCATACTTCTAGAAGGAGTAGTAGAAGATGTGTGATTATCAAGGAGGGAGATACCTTGTCAACATTATGATCTTTGTTGGGAGAAATTTCTTCTATTGGAAGAGAAGGTTACAATACTACATCCAAGGATAAAGTCTTGAGATATGGAGAATGGTGGATCTTGCATACAAGCTACCAGATACAAAGATAGAAGAATGGGATGAAGCTACCTTGAAGAAAACAATCTTGAATGTAAGATCCATCAACATTCTCTATCCCTCCATGTACCCCACCAAGTTTAACTAGGTTTCTTCATGTTAAACAACATATGAGGTATGGAGAAAGCTATGTGTCACTTATGTGGGGAAAAAGAAAGTGAAGGAAACCAAAGTATACATCCTCAAAGGTCTTCTTGAAAACTTAAATATGGGAAAGGAAGAAAGATTGGAGGATATGTACTCAAGGCTCAACACTAATGCAAATGGTCTTTCCATCTTAGGTCATCCAATGGATAGAGGAGAAATAAACTCAGAGATCCTTAAAAACTCCCGAAGAGGTGGGAATTCAAGGTGACTTCTAATAAATAAGTGAAGTCTCTTGGTGATATTCCTGTTGAAGAGCTCATAGGAAATCTACAAGCTCATGAAGTCAAACTTGACAAGCAAGATGAAGAAGAAAGAGAAGAGGAAAAAAAGCTCAAGAGAGTGAAAAAGGATGAAGTCAAAGCTCAAATTGAGTCTATTATTGGTCAAGATTCTCCATCCTATCAAGTTGAAGAAGATGCCATGTACTCCAAGGGTGGACTCTATAAAGGCAAGTCTTCGTCCTCTACTAGGTGCTTCAAGTGTGGAATAAAGGGTCACTTCAAGGAAACTGCCCACATGGAAAAAGACCCATCATGATAAGAGAAGAGAAGAGAAGCACAAGAAGAAGGAGAAATGGCACACTAGCTCAAGTGACTCCACCAAACCAAGTTCAAGTGAAGAATCAAGTGGAGGATCTATCTCAAGCTCTAGTAATGAAGGATAATGTCATTTTGCTCTTATGGCTTCTACAAGTGAAGACACAAATGAGGTAAATCTAAAACTCTTTAGATAAATAATCTTTAATTGCAATTAATCGTGCTATATGTGCCTCTATTAAGTCTTCTAAAAGGAAAAAGAAAAAGCTTGCTCATTTATTTTATAATTTGCATGTATAAATAGATGATCTTGAACATGTTAATATTTGTTTGTTGAATGAAATACATACTTATCTTAGTCAAGTAGATACTCATAAACTGTAAAATGCTAATTTTCTTGATAAGATTATATTTATAGAAGCTCAACCACTTATTCCTAATTATAATTAAGAGCATAGTAATATTGTGAATTCTCTCATGCTTGATGTTGATTTTCTTAAAATTGGAAATGAGGACAAAGATTTTGTTTTGCAAGGTTTAGAGTTTAAAATAGTGTATGTCTTTCTATGATTTCTTTTCTTGAAAAAGAAAATGATTCCTTACTTACTAAAATCAATGTTCTTGAATGTTATTATATTTCTACTAGTAGAGATAATAATGTTGTTGCTCTTCATATTAATAAACGTTCTTGTATGACTAATGCTCTTTGCTTAGAAACCAATCTTGTGCATTCTAGAGATATTATAAATCAATTTTATTTTACTATTACTTCTCTTATGCATGATAATCATAGTTTGAGATATTCTATACAAAGATTCCTAGATGATAAAAAGAATCTTAATCAAATCCTATATCATACTACTGAACAAATGGGTAGAGATGGTATTAGACTTGATAGTAGCCAAAGGAAAAACAACGATAAAGGACTTTTAAGTTTCAATGAAGAAATCTCTAGTTCTAGGGTAGGAGATCATGTAGCCATTGCAATGATATTGTTCATTATTATACATATTGTCCTTTTGGGAAAGAATGCAAGAGAAATATGACCTGGTCTGCTAAGATAACCCATCCAGACCCAAACATATGATTGGGGACCATTTCATCTTTTTTCTTGTAAGTCATTGCTAATGGATTGGCTTGATCAGTTAAATCTCGAATTGATTTCTCAATCCACATAAAAGAAGAAAGGGAAGTTTTGTAGAGCGTGCCAACAAGTGGAAAAGAATTGGTAAGAACAGAGGTAATGTTACCCTTTCTCATGTACAATCATAATGTGTTTTGGCCAAGGTAGTATGCACTATATATATGGTTTTTGAGTCAAAAATGACATACGGTGTTTCTTTTCACTTCCTTGCTCAAAAACTATTTTTGATGCCTTAAAAGTGTGCTACTAACTTGCTTACATATTTTTGGATATGGCTTATATTTTTATCTTGCTTCAAAATACTTTTTTAGGAAATATATGTGCTTCTGACAACTATTGTGTTGGTCGAGTTTGACCTAATGAAACTCGATCAATAGGTAGAAATAGGTGTTGCTAACAATTGCTTTTGGTCGAGAAGTCCAAAACAAAGAACTCAACTGACAACACTGTACACAAAATATACAAATGTCCTTTTGGATGAGAATTTCCCTCTCAACTAGACTTTCAGAACCATTAATATTATTCGTTTGCACTCCCATTGGTACCTTTATATGTGCATTTTATCTTGTTTTATCTTTCCTATCTTTCTCACAAATGTATCTCTTTAATTTCTCTAAATGGGTATATATTCAAATCTTGCAAGTACATATCTTGATTTGTTATGCAAGTTTTGATGATGATATCTTTGAATTTCTTGGTTGTGTATTTAACTACTTTTGTTGTGATCTAACTTGATACATCTGTCTAGTTGTATATCTTGTTTTTTAGTTAACCTTGAGGTTCTTAATTGTCATCATCTTTTGGGAATGATGCATATTTTCTAGTGAGTAATATCCTATCATGCTTCTGAAGCTGAACATCTCTTTCTTTGAATATTTCTCTACAATTATGCATATCTTGATCTTTAACTTGTGCATCATTTTCTATGTTCTAGATCCTACTAGTAGTCCTAACTTGTGATATCCTCTACTAGTAGGTCATATACAAGTATTTCTAGACTTGTTCATCTTTTGATCAAGTGGTATTCTACCAAATTCTATGCCAGTGTCTAGTTTCATACTCAATCTTGCTCCTTGACTTGCATATACACTATCTTGAGTTACTTGCTTACATGGCCTTACGATGAGAAACAAATAGAGCTACATTATATCGAGATACTGGAGCATTTGAAGAATTTATGCACTTGTTCTGTGTTTTGCAGTACTATTAGATTTTGGTGGAAATCTAATGTTTTTAATGTTAAAAAGGCCTTATGAGCAAGACTTATGGCTTTAGTCATTATCCCTAACCTTTTTTTGGGAAAATCCATAATTTTTAGGGTTAAAATCATGATTTATTAGTTTTCTGTAGCACATTATGTTATAATTTCAAGGATGCTTAGTTATTTTTCCTTGATTATATGCTAGAATTACATCTAGGGTTGTTCAAATGCATGTCTTATATTTCTTTACATACTATTCTTGGACAAGCCTCTAGTGTTTCTCTTCTACTCTCCTTTATAACTTTTGGTATCTCCTTTTTCTAACCTGTTTTATTTTAGCTCTTCAAACCCATACTTTTTGAAAGGGGGAGAAGGCATGTCTTTTGTTAGTGTGTGAGGAGAAAGCATGTCTTATGTTATGGGGATTAGACATATATGTAGAACATGTATGAGTAGGGGACATGGTTTTTGAAATGTTGTGAAAGATAACCATGAAGGATAAATAACATCAATTGAGTGGGAGTATGAGAACTCCATGAGAATCAATTGAGGGGGAGCTTTTGAACTCAATTCTATTGAGAACCCTAGTTTTCTCCAAAGTTATGATTTTACTTGAATGCTTTTGATACATTTATGGAATGGTTTATCATCTTCAAAAAGGGGAGAATGTTAAATCAAGGTTGACTAAATCCTTGTTTTATGGTGACGAACTATTCCATTTATTTGTGTCTAATGATTCTATTGAGTGAGTTTAGATTAGGTATAGACACACTCCAAATGCCCTAACTTGTGCATCCTATTTTGTAGAAAAGATAAATCAAAATCAATGCAAGTGCACTTTTGTGGAATATGATGTAAATCCATTAGAATGATGTTGTTAATCACTTGTAATGATTGTGTGACTTGTAATTTAGCTTAGAAAAAATCAGGAGAACTTAAAAAAGAATATTTAAGCACTTTAATGACATTTTCCAAAATAAATTACAGAGTGCTAATCGGTTGAGTTTTACCTATGAAAAACTTGGCCCATGACCTTGATGCATTTTGAGAATGTCCAGGTTCGGTCGAGTTGTTCATACACAAAACTCAACCAATCATTACACTAACCAAAATTGGTTTAAGCAATCATTCAAGTTTCATCCAGGATAAACTTGACCCATGGTTCAAATATGCTTTGTCATATAGTGTAGTCGATCAAATTTCCAAAAAGTAAACTTGTTCAAATGCATTATATGAAGTGTGTAGTAAAAGTTCTTCTAGCCATTAGAGTGTTCCAAAATTCGATAAAACATCCTTTGCAACACCCCAAATGGCTATATTTCATCCTTATGTGTTCCCACTGGTTAGTAGGCATCCCCAACTATAAATAGGACCCCTTGGGATTTGTCTCATGGTTACCCAAACACTATGAAGGTTCCTATATTATAGTTTAGTGCATCCTACAACCTCCTTCTACTCTCTATGATTAATCACTTGCTACATTCATTAAAGTGAGTAGGAGATTTGTAAGAGAGCTAGTCCTACATGTATAACTTGTAAGGCTCTCGCTTCCTCCACCTCCCAATCTCTCATTTCCACCATGAAGATGAAGATGAATGTTCTCTATCTTGGCTAAGAGAGGTGAATAAGTTCAAGGGTGAAAGCGTGGTGCAAGTGGTGGGTAAGCCCTTGGTAAAGGCAGAAGACTCCTTGCTCAAGTAGGTAAGTCCTTGGTGAAAGATTCACCTTGGAAAAGGTGAACTTAAAGGTGAAAGATCCATGGTGTGTGTAATTCCTTGAAGGTTGAAGACTTGGTGCAAGAGTAGATAAGTCATTGCTGAAGATAGAAGACTCCTTGCAAAAGTTGGTAATTCCTTGATAAGGTTGAAGATTCTTTATATTGGGTAGGTAATTCCTTTGGTAGGTTGTTGGATCCCTTCCCCGCAAAGGGAAAGTTGGGTATCCTTATCTTCGAAAAGGAAGGTCATATGTTGTAATTCTTATAAGTGAATATAAGGAGGAATACATGGTTGAGAAATCCTTGAGGTTGACCTCTCAAGGAAGTGGATTGACAATCTCCTAGTTTTGAGATTGGAACCTCTCATATCTTGTGTTCTTGATCTTGTTTCAATCTCTCTCATCCTTGCTATGTATGTTTAATTGAACTCAAATTCCATATTAGCAACCTTATCTTATTAAATAATTTGAATGTCTAATGAATTTTGTTTAAGTACATTTTAGCTCTATTCACCCCCTCTAGATTAAATCTACAATCCTAGATCCAACATATACTAGTTTGGATAGTGGAACCACTCTAAATAGCTTGTTCAAGTGCTTTCTCCAATCTTTCTCACCCTTGCTATGCATGTTTAGATTTCCATCAAATTTACTATTTGTAATTGACCCTAGTTGAAGAAACTTGAAGGTCTAATGAATTTTGTGCAAGTATTTTTATCTCTGTTCACCCCCTCTAGAGCCCTTTGATCCAATAGGAGGATCATTAATTGATGAAACATTAGATAGCCTTAATAAATAACATGTTCATCATAAAATTATAAAAAATGGATTACAACTTCATTCATTTTTTATGGTCCTAATGTAGAGAAATATGGCATCAGAGTAGGCAGTGGAAACAAAAATATAACTACCATATTCCCCTTATAACAGTAGACCTTGTCAAAACATATAAAAAGGAAAGGATGGTTTCGAGGATATACCTAGAACTAGAGCAAGTACAACAACAATCTCCTTGTTATCTTGTGCACATTTCTTCAAATCAAACTTGAAAACCTCTACACCAGCTCTTGGTTGATCACCATAGATGGCAACCTGACATTGTCCTCCTAGATGAAAAAGTTCCTCTCCTCTACAATAGCCCACACCGACCACCTAGAACTCATGTTATTCAAGTAGAACAGACAAGAAGGAGTTATCCCTCCATGTTGTTGTACTAGAACTAATTTTCTCTCCCACAATTATTCTCCCTCGCTATCCCTCCCTTTATTGGGTCAGACTTGCTCAGGTTCTATTGGTTACCACAACCAAAGACGAAAATAATTGGTAGACGATAATAACATCTGACTAGGGACATATCAAGAATGTATATACTCTTAGGATTCATGTGATATCGTTGCTCAGGTAATCAACCCAAAGAAATACATCATTGAGTAATATCATTCTTTAGACATTCATTATGTTACTTCATTATCTTATAACTGAATAAAATGATATAGATTAGAAGATTACCTTTATTATTAATCAAATTAATTACATGATGTGCAATTTCAATCATCATATGATTTAGTTTTCTGGCATACATACCAATATCCTCCCACTTGCAGTTAGAGTCAATCACCCATGAATCTTATCCCAAGTGATCTAACATGACCGTCATGCTTCTGCTATGAAAGCTCCTTTTCCAAGGGGTTAGAAACATTGTTCTTGGTTGGTACTCTACAAATCTTCACATCTACTCACTATACAATCTCTCGTATGAGATGGAAATGACTTTGTATATGCTTGGAATGTTGATGTGATCTAGGTTCCTTATCTTGTGCAATAGCTCCATTGTTGTCACAATGTAGCTCAATTCCATTGTTGATTCTTAGAATAACCCCAAGTTCTGATATGAAATTATTGATCCATATAACTTCATTTGCTACATTCGATGAAGGAATATACTCCACCTTTGTTGTACAATTGACATCTATCTCTTACTTAGAATGCTTCCAACTAATATCTCTATTGTTGAGGAAAAACACAAATCCTAATTGTGACCGATAATCAGCTTTTCAGTTAGGAAGCTTGCATCAGTGTAACCCTTTACCACCAACTCTTCCTCTTCGTCATAGACAAGGAATTGATCTGTTCTTCTCAAGTACTTAAAGATGTTCTTCACAGTTGTCTAGTGAGCATCACCTGGATCTGATTGATATCATTAGTAATGATCAAGGTATATGAGACATTAGGATGAGTACATAACATTGCATACATGATGTATCCTATTGCAAATGCATATGGAGTCCTACTCATGTGTTCTAGTTCTTTACAATAACTAGGGCATTGGTCTCTAGAGATAGAAAGTCTAGGAGACATGGGTGAGTTTCATCTCTTTGAGTCCTCCATGTTGACCTCTTCAACACCTTATCAATATATGTGCTCTGAATTTGTCCAATAACCCTCTAGATCTATCTCCATAGATCTTCATTCCCAAGATGTAGGATGCTTCTCCCAAGTCCTTCATTGAAAATTTATTTCCTCGCCAGATCTTTACCATCTGCAAAGTTGGAATGCCATTCCCCATTAATAAATTTCATTTACATACAATATGAGGAATACAATCATTCTCCCACTAACACTCTTATACACACAAAGTTCATCTTCATTATGAATAAAGTCAAACTCTTTGATTGTTTCATCAAAATTAATATTCCAACTCCAAGATCCTTGTTTTAATATATATAGATTGACTTTTGTGTCTTACATACTTTTTTGCATCCTTTGGATTTATAAAACCCTCGGGTTGTGTTATGTACATATCCTCAAGAAGATTCCCGTTAAGAAATGCAGTTTTAATATCCATCAATCTAATCTCATAGTCATGATAAGTTGCAATGGCAAGCATGATCTTGATGGACTTAACCATGGAAATAGGAGAGAAGGTTTCATCATATTCAATAGCTTGAACTTGTCTGAAACCCTTTGCAACCAATCTATCCTTATAGGTTTGTAATTTACCATCCATGCCAGTTTTCTTCTTGAAAACCCATTTGCACTGTATGGGTTTTACCCCTTCAGGTAGATCCACCAAGGTCCATACCTTGTTGGTGTACATGGATTCCATCTTAGATCTCATGGCCTCAAGCTATTTCTTAGACTCACTGTCCCTTGGTAGCTTCTAGATAGGTTGTTGTCTCATCATGTATGACCGATTCAACACCTTCCTAAGTTACAAGATAACCAAATCTTTCAAGTTCAAGGCGTGTCCTACTAGATCTATGAGGTTCATGTGTTACTTGAGGAATTTGATATTCCACAACAACTTATGATTCTCCTTGTTCCTCTCATATGTCTCCTTGTTCAATATTTTTTTGTTGGTCTCGAACCTCTTCGAGTTCTACCTTCCTCCCATTAATTCCTCTAGAAATAAGTTCTTTTTTTAACAATACAACATCTCTGGAAACAAACACATTGTTGTCATATAGTGAATAAAAGTAATATCCTTTGATTTCCTTAGGATATCCAACAAAATAATATTTATCAAATTTTGGGTCAAATCTTTTTGGGAAATTGCTTTCAAACATAAGCTTCCCAACCCCAAATCTTCATAAAAGACACATTGGGACGCTTCCTGTTACATATATCATATGGGGTATTTTGAACCAATTTATATGGTACATAGTTTAGTGTAAACGTGACAGTTTCAAGAGAAAAACCCCAGAAGGTAGTGAGAAGTTCATCTAAACTCATCACTGATTGCACCATATGCAACAATGTGTGATTCCTTCTTCCTGATATACAATTGTGTTGTGGTGTTCTAGGTGAATTCCATTGTGATACAATACCATGGGATCATAGAAGGTCTTCAAACTGCTGGATTAAGTATTCCCCAACTCAATCAAAATGAAGTGCCTAAATATTTTTGCCAAGTTGGTTCTATACTATGTTAATGAAATCCTTGAACTTTTCAAGAATTTTGAATTATGTTTTATTAGGTAAACATAACCATACCTATTGAAGTCATCAGTGAAGGTAATGAATTACTGATATCCACATATAATATTCATTCTAAAAGGATCGCATACATAAGTATGTGTGTGTGCTAATAAATAATTATCCCTCTCATTTTTGCAAGTATAAGGGGTCTTGGTTATGCCTAACAAACAAGATTCACATGTCTCTGCTATTCAAAATCAAAAGTGTCCATATAACCATCTTTATAGAGTCTACATTTGTGATTCTCATTTATGTTCCCTAGATGACAATGCCAAACATATGTTTTTTTTTATTTTTTGAGTTTTAGTGTTTCAATATTTGTAAAAAAATATATCTTTAGATCTAGAAAATAAACACCATAAGATATTGGGGCACTACATAAAAGATCCCATCTTTTTAAATAGAACATTGACCATTCTTAATTACAAATTCATATGCGTCATTGTCCATACAACATACAAAAATGATGTTATGGTAGGCACATAATAGCAGTTCTATTAAATACATTACAAGTCATGTGGGCAAAGCTAAACTACTAGTTCCAACAGTAGTGGCAACAACTCTTCCTCCATTTGCAACTCACAGTTTGACCTCCCCCTTTCTCAAATACCTACTTCTTTTCTGATCTTGCATATTCGAGCATATGTAAGATTCACATCCAGAATTACCAAGATCAAGAAGTATATAAGTTTATCTCAATAACATATATACCTAAAGCGGGCAACTCTATCCCCATATTCTTCTTCCTAAATTCCTTCAAGTACAAATGAAAAATGTGTCTTGTACTTTTCTTTCTCCTTATCTTGACTGTTGAAGATCTGGATTTATGCTCAACCTCAAAACTCTTCATGGCCTTGCTTTCATCCTTGGAATCCATTCCACTAATGACCATCACATATTGTGCTTCTTCATTCTTACTTCGACATTAATCAACATGCCAAGAAAATTTGACAACGGTCTGGCCATGTTATTGAAGTGGTAGCACTTGATAAAATGGCGATATCATTCATTCAATGATTATAAAATCATATTTGTGGATAATGCTTGAGTCAAAGAGAATACCAATTCTTCAAAATGTTCCACATGTCCAATCATATTGGGAACATGGGTCTCTACTGGATATCCTTCTATTATCTTACACTCAAAGAGCGCCTTTGATACATTGTACCTTCTCCCAATGTGAGGTAATAGTTCAAGTTCCTAAGATGTGTTACCATATCAATTATTGTCATTTCTTCACATTGATCATGCAAGTCATAGTTCATGCATCTTAGTATAAGGTTCTGTATGTCATCATTTTCATGCTTCCCCTAAGCATCCACCTTAGCCCTATGTGCATCAGAAGAAAATACTTTTGGTATTGGTTTATCTAGGACATAAAGATTTTACTCATTATCGAGAACCCTTCTCAATGTCCAAAACAAGTTGTGAAAATTTGTTCTGCCAAGTTTTCCCTTCCTTAGAATTCATAGCAACAAAGATTTATTTTTCATTTGATTCTACAAGAGAAAAAGTTACATTTTGTCAAAACACTTTTAATTTGATTTGATTTGAATAACATTGGCTATATTTAATTAGGCTTTTAATTAATTACTGCTACCACTATTTTATTTGAATTGATAGCCCTCACATATCAATTTGTAAGATTGCAACATACAACTTCTAGTGGGCCAAGATCCAAAATGATTCAATTAATTTTCAACCAACACCAGCATCCATAACCAATCATATGGTAGGCAATGTTTTCCAATTGCATCTTATGCACTTCTTGTAGATGATATGCACAACTCTTTTCCATAATCATCTGCATGCTTCTAGGTGCTAAATTTCATTATAGACACATATTTAAGCCTGTCTAAAAAGTCAACACGATAATACCACACCCCACTTGGCATGCCCACATTACTACCATCACAGTTCCACAAGATGGACATCGTGCCATGATGGGAGTGCCCACGCATAGTCAGTCAAGCTTTTTGTGTGTGTTTCATATGGAAAGCATCTTAAACTTAATATGTTATTGAGGAATTTGTATTTATAAATACATATACATATAAAATCACCACATACATATAGTTCATATAAAATACATGTTATATCCCACAAATGAAAACATGCAATAAAACAAAAGTGATGGTTATGGCCATTATAATGTAATTCCTTGGAGCCATAAGGAATTACCACAACCTGGGGTCTACATCTCATGCAAAAACCTATTGTTGATGAACATATTTGCTTGCCAATCTAGATTGATCGATTTAACCCTTGAACTTATCGACTCCCTCCTATCTAGTCGACTGGTTTCCTCCCTGGTCATCTGGTCTCCAGTATGACATCTTTTGCATCCTATAATTGATTAGTTGGTCCTCCAATCAATCGATTCATCTATCATGGTCCTCTATTCGGTCGGCTTGTCTTCTTTATCATAACAAGAATATTAAACTATCCTAACTTTACATGATTATTGAGAAACCTTGAGTATCATTCGAGTGGAGAAATGGTAAGAGAGAATAATACTTTTACAATCAGAAGATAAGGTAGATGCTCAATATGAAAATTGAGATCAAAACAAGAATAAACATTCCCAACCACCATTCACAAATATTTAGGATTACTGGCCATAACCAATCTTCATATCCACCCTCAAAACTAGTTTCTAGGGTGATGCGTGCAAATATTCTATATTTGTTAATTTGGCATTGTCTATGGTATTTCATCAGACATGCACATTGATATCCACATCATATGCAATAGTTAAACAATGAAAACCAAAAATTTGATCATATCGATTATCCCAAAATTATAGTAAATTGACGTGCCTTTGATACCATTGTAGGGTAATATGGCATCATAGTAGGCCGCATAAACAAAAATTTAGCTGCCATATGCCCCTCATAATAGTAGATTGTAAGAACTATATTATGGAAAGGATGGTTTCTAGGGTATACCTGGTCCTGGACCAAGTCCAGTGACAATATCCTCATCATCTTGTGCCCCATTCTTGAAATCACACTCGAACACGTCTGCACCAACTCTGTGTTGATCACCATGGACGACAGTGTGACATTGTCCTCCTAGTGGGAAAATCTGCTCACCTCTAAAATAGTCCACACGGACCACCTAGAACTCATGTTGTTCGAGTAGAATTGACAGACTGTAGTTGTCCCTCCACATTGGTGTACGAGCACCAAATTGCTCTCTCACAATTGTTCTCCCTTTCTATCCCTCCCTCTATTAGGTAGGACTTACTTGGGTTCTCTTAGTTACCACAACTAGAGAAGACAATAATTGTCAGAAGTAATTGAGTTGTGTCTCTAAGAAGCCCCAAATACCCCTTTGTTTATAAGAGAGTTACAGCCAAGATGCCCACTATGTCTGGGAGTGGAAGGAACTAGAATTTCATGAATTTTCATAACATATGAGTGGAAAAATAGTTAGTACATAGGTGAACTAATTGGTTGGCGTATAAGTTGTTTGGTTCAACCCTTGAACTGGTCATTTTGTCATGTTTCTGAATCACAATTGTATCGGTAATTCTAATGCAATTAATTCATAACATGACATCAGTACTAATCCTTGATGTAATAAAATGATTCATCTCATGAACCAGTTGTCTGGCGACCTTGATTTGATCGGTTCATTATGTGAACTGGTGAGTTCATGCCTTGGTTCAATTAGAATTCAGCCAATGCAATTTCCAATCAACCTGACAATCCAACCGATCAGTTCAACTCTAGAACCAACCAGTTTAGAGTATAGTTAGTCAAATTTTATTTAAATTTAATATGTAAACACTTTTAGTAATCAAATTAAATATCATACATGAACAAACTTCTATTCTAAGTATATCTTGTATTTGTGACCCTGTAGGTTCGAATTTCCATTGGCAGTGAATGTCCATAACCAATTTATGACATCATAAGAAAAGACGATATCTAATAGAACATCATTCCTACCCAAGAAACTAGAAATTTGGAGAACAACTTCAACCTACAATCTGTATTTGGCATTACAATGTTTATATATTTCCTTTGTCACTGATGCCCAGATTGAACTCGAGGCATGGAATAGTTATCCTCTTAAACATTCAATCTATCTTCCATGAACCAAAGTAGACTGTATGTGATATATGTAAGCTTAGTAGCAAACATTGACTCACATGTGCATCACCATGCATTTCATAGTCTTGCTTTTCAAGTGGCCAGGATATCATACTCTTGTAGGAGGAAAAATCCCATCTACATCACTCACAATCATTCCCATGTGTGATAATGCATCTGATCATCACCTTTATAGAAACCCTTATTCATGGCTACCATAGATGGTGTCAAAGTAAACTAAACGACATGTGATGAGTGTAGTGACTTCAAGTTGGCTGTGATCTCTCCCAAATGGTTTCCATCCCCTATCGACCTCCTTTCCCCTTCTCATTTCTTTTCTATATTTGTTCATTTTTCTTATTTTTGTTGTGTTGGTTGATGCAGCCCTTGCTGCTTTTTAGTCATCATTCTTCGATGGGGGTCTCGACTCTGTTTATCAATCGTTGTTTGTGGGATCTTGAGTTTCTTGCTATGGCAGGTCCTCAATTTTGTCTTGTTGTTCTCTTTCCTTGGCTATGTGGCTATGCTGGCGGAGGCTTACTTTGTTTAGATCTATGTTTGGTTGCAATCTTATCACTATCGATGCAGTCTCAGGTTGAAGGAATCACATTTGAAAAGCTACTTTAGTCATCTCATGATTTAGGGATCAAAGAAGAAGTGTCTTATTTTCATTCCAATATGAGTGTCGATGGTTCCTTAGTATTGCTCTTAATGCATGGTTTGTCAGAGTTCTTTCTCCTACTTGTAGATGTTGCATGGCTTGAGTATTGAAAATGATCCAGTTTCTCTAAAAAAAGTGTAGTGACTTCAGGTCTAAGAACCACAATTACCACCAACACTATAAGAGTAGATTATGACTACCATTTATGGTTTCCATGTCTCACTCTTATGGTGGGTCTATCCGATACACTATTCTCCAACAAGTACCTATGTGTTTGGTTTGATATCACATATCATGACTGATGAGATTCTATAATCAACAAACACACACTCTAGTCTTATGTGTTGTTATTGTCTATCATCCTTCCACAATAACATATCACTAGGGACATATCAAGAATGTTTATACGATTACCATTAGTATGATCTCATTCTTCAGGTCATCAACCCTACAACATACATCATTGAGTAATATCATTCTTTCAACATTTATTATGTTACTTAATTATTTTCATAACTGAATAAAATAAATGAATTGAAAGATTCCCTTTAATATTAATCAAATAATTTACAAGGTATACCATTTCAAGCATTATATGATTGGCTCTCTGGGCATACATACCAACACCTAATGAGCTATTATCTGGTCCAGATTATGACCCTAAGAATAGATGGATATGTATGAGAATTAAGGTTACACTAATATGATGAAACTAAGAAATTAATACTAATTCGACATACTTTTGAATCTGGAATCCATTGGCGTGACTAAATATTTGAACCAATAATCTTAATCACCTAAATCGTGTATAAGTGCTCAATAATAATGATGTTAATATACTATTATGATGTATAATACCAAGTACAAATGTTCATGTAATAACAAATGTAGATATATTGTGTATATATGTTTATCAATAAGATTTTAATATGAAATTTATGCATACCCTTTCATTCATGTTGAGAACTCAAACATGAATCCTAATATCTTTATGGCTACTTGCAAGGGTTAATATATATCCTCATAATCATATATCATCATCATTATCATCATCATCATCATCATCATCATCATCATCATCATCATCATCATCATCATCATCATCATCATCATCATCATCATCATCATCATCATCATCATCATCATCATCATCATCGTTCTTATCATCATGATCTAAGCCTCTATCCAAACTATGTTGGGTTCGGCTACATGGATCGTTCATTTCTATTCATCTCTATCATGGGCCATATTCTGGTTGAGATGTAGAGATTTAAAATCTCTTTTTACAAGCTCATCACATGTTAATTTAGGTCTTCCTCTTTTTCTATTTATTATGCTTGAGTCAATAGCATTGCTACATATAGGTGCATTTGTCTATCTATGTTGCACATGTTTATACCATTTGAGTCAGCCCACATGCAACTTGTCAACAACGCTCGCCTCCCCCACTTTATTCCAGATATAGTCATTTCTCAAGTTATCTTTTCTAGTCTTTCCACACATCCATCTCAACATACACATTTGAGCCACATTCATCTTATTGAGACCTTTGTTTCTTCACCGCCCAACATTCACTCCCATAGAGCATGGATGGCCATATAGTTATTCGATAAAACTTACTTTTTAACCTGAGAGGGATCTTTTGATGACATAAAAATCCATTTTCAATACTCCATATAAACCATCCTACAGTGATCATGTGACAACCGTCATTTTGTACATCCCCATCTATTTGAATAATAGAACCCAAGTAACAAAATTTATTACATTTTGGTATATCTACTCTGTCCAACTTGGCTCCATCATTCACACTATGAGATTGCCTAAAATTGCAATTCATATACTCAGTTCTTCTCCTTCTAATCATAAATGCAATTGATTCCAATGCCTTTCTCCAACATTCAACTTTATCATTCAATTCGTCTTTAGTTTTGTCAAATAAAACAATATCATCAGCAAATAACATACACCAAGGAATATCATCCTGAACATTCTTTGTCAACTCATCCATAACAAGAACAAATAGTTATGGGTTGAGTGTGGATCCTTGGTGTACTCCAACTGTGATAGGAAAAGTTGGTGTCTCTCCTCCAGGAGTCCTCACACTTGCAGTAGAGTTATCATACATGTATTCGATCAAGTCAATGTAATGGATTGGCACACCCTTTTTCTTTAAAACCATCCACACCACTTCTCTGGGTACTCAATCATAGGCCTTTTCCAAATCAATAAACACAATATGAAGAATTCGTTTTCTTTCTCTATACATCTCCATAAGACTCCTTATCAAAAAAATAGCATCTGTTGTTGATCTTCCAGGCATGAAACCAAATTGGTTGTTTGATATTTGCATTATAGATCTTAGTCTCTGCTCAATAAACATCTCCCAAAACATCATTGTGTGACTCATCAACTTGATATCTCTATAGTTTGTGCAGCTCTAAACATCACCTTTGTTGTAGATGGGGACTATAGTACTATTTCTTCACTCATATGACATATTCTTAGTCTTTATGATCTTTTTAAAGAACTTTGTTAACCACATAACTCCTTCATTCCCCATACTCTTCCATACATCAATGGGAATACCATCTGGTCCACATGCATTTCTCATTTTCATCTTCAAAGCATTCTTGACCTCAAATGGTGAAACTTGTCACGTGTAAATGATATCTCTTGTATTCATGTCACACCAGTCTCTAACATTATTTGCAGTATCTCCATTGAAAATCTTATGGGAGTAATTTCTCCACTAGTTCTTGATATCATCCACCAACACTCTACCATCTTCATTCTTGATGCATTTTACTTTACTCAAGTCTCTTCCTTTCCTTTCACTTATATGAGCCATTTTATACATATCTTTTTCCCCTTCTCTAGTGTCCAACTTCTTATAAATATCACCGAAGTATCTAGACCATGCCTCCTGAACAACTTTTTAGCTTCTTTCTTTACTTACTTATATCTTTGGAATGTTCCATCATCTCGATATTTGGACAAGCTCCTATAGATCTCCCTTTTCAATTTAATAGCCGTCTATACTTCATCATTCCACCACCAAGTCTCTTTTTTTGAAGGCCCACAACATTTGGACTCCCTCAAAACCTCTTTGGAAAATTACGTTATGTAGGAGCTCATGTTATGCCACATAATATTAACACCAGAATCCAGGTTTCAAGTTCCCTCCTTTATGATTTTATCATGAAAAGTAAAAAAATTTATCTTTTCAAATTCCACCACTTGATCCTGCTATCTTGGTTTTTGCTATGCTTGTCTTTATTGTTTATCATGTTAATATCCAAAACCACCAACTTGTGCTAGGTCATGAGTTCTTTGCCAGGAATCACTTTACAATCCTTGCATATATTTTGATCCACCCTCCTTGTAAGGAGGTAATAAATTTGGCTACAATTGTGCCCACTCTTGAAAGTAATCTTATGAGATTCTCTTTTCTTGAAATGGGTGTTTGCTAAAATCATATCATATGCACTACAAAATCTTATATCCTCTCTTCTTCTCCATTTCAGCTGTCATATCCAAAACCACCATGAACTCTCTCATATCCAGCATTGCTACTGCCCACATGGCCATTTAAACCAATCCCAATAATAATCTTCTACTATGTCGGTATTCCCTGCATCAATTCATCCATGTCATCCCAAAAATCCTTCTTAGCATCCTCATTGAGGGAAACCTGGGGGTCATAAGCACTAATAATGTTAAAAATATTTCCCCAGAGAACAACCTTGATAACTATGATTCTATCACCCATCCTTTTGATCATGACAACATCATCCTTCAAAATCTTTTCAACAATAATACCTAATCCAATTCTATGTTTATTAATACATGTATATCAGATTTTGTATCATGTGTCTCCAATCTCTCTACAATGTTCCCCTATCCACTTGGTTTCTTGCAAGCAAGCAATATTTATTTTCTTCTCATCATGGTATCCACTATCTCCAATGATTTCTCAATCAAAGAGCCAATACTACAAGATCCAACTCTAATCCTTTTTTGTTGAACTTGCTTCTTTACCTGTCTTTGTCAAAAATGTTTCCTTTGCACATTTTTCACTACGTCCAGGAAATGATGTGGCGAGACTAGCCTCTTTACACACACCCATCTAAGATGTGGAAACCCTTGTACATTTTTCACTACAATCGGGCGATGATGTAGCGAGACTAGCTTCTTTACCCACACTCATCCAAGATGTGGAAACCCTTATTTGTCCTTCAACAAGATTGGGTACCATTGTGTCGAAACCCCTTACATATTTACCACTACACCCAGCTTCCGATGTGTCACGACGCAAGGAAGGGACGTTCCAACAAAAATTTTATAAGGATCCATGTCATAGAAATAACAACAAAGTTTTTATGGCTGGCTGTCAACCAACCACAAACCCTCCTCCTTTACCCAGGCTTAGGACCGACTACATTTGCACAAAATATAAAAAAACATAGGCGGAGTTAAGGGATACTATATGTAAACTCTAAATCAATGTTAAGGGTAGGGTTACTGAAGTGAGAGGAGAAGAAGTGGATATGATAAATAGTCTAACCCTCACTAAGTAACTCATCTATTACAAAAGGTAAGATACTGCAACATAATAATCACTAGATATATACTGTATATGATCCTAGTTTTCACTCAAGAGTCAAAGACATGAACTAAGAAACCCTAATCAAGAACTTGGAAGAATGGAAATTACAAAAAGACATGAAGACTAATTCATCCCTTGGTTTTTAGAAGAAGGTTAGAAGTAGGATTTAAAGTAATATTTTCTTGAAATTTGACTTATGACAGGTAAGTGGTCCATGTCACTACTACACAACAAGCCTTTAGCATCGGTTATTTAAGGCCTTTAGCATCGGTTTTAATGCGACACCTATGTGGGCGCAGCTAAAAGGCCAACTGTTAGGCATCAGTTTCCAAACTGACGCCACAACCTTTCGCGTGCCACCGAAAACATGCCAGCATGGGGGTATAGGCGTCGGTTATTAGTTTTGAAACTGACAACATAAACATGCATTCCACAGAAAGGGCACCATCTGGGGCACTATCAGCGTCTGTTTATTAGTGATAATCGACGCCATCTCACCCGCTACCACGGTCGTGCTGGCCAGCACGGCCGTGTTGTCTGGCCCGCTGCCACGGCCGTGCTGGCCAACACGGTCGTGGTGTCTGACCCGCTGCCACGACTGTGCTGGCCAGCATGGCCGTGGTGTCTGACATCATTAGGGAAATCGACGTCGGTTCCTAGTAGGGCAACTGACGCCAGAACCATCATCGTCGGTTTATTATTGATAATCGATGCCACATCACATGCATTAGGCGTCAGTTATAATTATTTATCTGACACTATAATCATTTGTCGTCGGTTTTAAACAAATAATAGATGCCTATTTCATGTTTTTTTCTTATCAGTCTGCAGGCCTTCTGTGGCTGGTCGTAGGATGAGAAACCTGCAGTTCAGTTATGAACTGCAGGTTTTATGACATCCATTGATATCAGCGAACAATAGGCCACAAACCTGCAAAATTAACAATATTAATTTTCACACATTTAGCAACCTACAGTTCCATTCGATTTTCACACATGTAGAAACATTCATGTAGCAATTTGTAGTTCCATTCATTTTCACATTCACACATGTAGAAACATTCATATAGCAGCCAGCAGTTTCATTCATTTTCACATTCACACATGTATAAACATTCAGACACATGTAGAAACATTTACACATATTATAATTCAAAAATTCATTTACAAAATATCATTCTTTAGTCATTATTCGCTATCAACATCCCAATTATATTTTAAAACCCCCACTACTTGTATGGTTGTTGCCCATTCTTCTCTTACATCATTTAATTCTTCCGACATATATGGAGCATGTACATCTGGTAAGGTCTTTCCTATAGTGTGGCCAGTTTAAACACCTACAAAGAGAATGATGTATATTTATAATTAATAATATATAAATAAGATTGATATATTTCATATTATCTAATGATACTATATATAATACCTCGGGAATGGTATCGATGTCCACTGCGGCATATTTGATAATCATGTGCATAAATCGCATCACATAGTATGCACATGTCCATCCGTTGTCTTGTGTAGCACACTATAAATTGAAACATACAAAATATTAAAAAATACAACTCATTAAGCACTGTTCACATAAATAATATATACATTGCAGTCGGGAACTTACTTCCACGTTCTTCCAAATTATTGATTGGTTCTTTTTCCTGGGGACCTTTCCTCCAGCCTTTTTGAACTCATATAAACCCCTACATGTTAATGTAACACAGTACATTGCATAATTAAATAGTAATGTAATAACATATGTTAACTGATATGAAAATGAAATATTTCTCACCGGAATAATGCCATTTTCATTGTGTGTCCATATTTTGAATTCAATTTAGTCCCCTTAGGATCTAGATAATAGACAGTGAACGTCTCAGGGACAATAAATAGTAACTCCCAATGCATACCACTAGAGGTAAAAAAGTTAAAAATTAATAACTCAAAATCCAAAATAAAAATGTAATTTTCTTAAGTCCAAATTATAAGCAAAGTAAACTTACGACACATTGAATGGAGCTATTATCACCGTCTTCTTATTTTGACCAAAATTTGGAAAAGCATCACAGCAGTATTGTTGATCTGACGGAGGGTCTTTAGCTACTAGACTAATCAAAGATGGAATAAAAAATCCTACATGTTTGAATGAAAAATCTGCACATATCTTGTCTAAGTAGCTGCAAAACATGTATTACGTATGCATTAATAAATACGAAACCAGATCACCAGATCCTACACAAGGTATATGGATGTATAAAGAATATCTCACCTTATCCATAGCTCTATCACAGATGTATTCCGCCAATCATATCGAAACAACTCCAAAATATCTTATATAAATAGTTTGCTTTCGTGTGATTGACTTGCAGCATCCGCATCTATAGAAACAGTTATAGGGTAATTTAAATCAGGTTTGCCTAACCATATTGCCATACCCCTACAATTAGGACCTAACGGGACAGGTAGGTTTTGTGGAACCCAACTTGGTAATGTAGGAGGTGGAGGTGGAGGCCTAGATGCTCTGGGTGTCTTCTTTTTAACGTATATATATATAATTTCAGATTAATTGACATCATATACACACACTAACAATTTAATGTAATGTAAATTTACCATACAGTTTCAGTATAGAGGACATCCGCTTTTGGCCAAAATATCACTCCGCCTTCTGCCTCGCCAAGCATTTCCCAATCTGGGTGGGCATATGGCAATGGAAGATCCATCCAATTGGGGAATATATGTACCTGGTTCACACAAACCCAACCAGCTCGTAATGGAGACCCATGAAACATTTCCCCTGGTAGGGATGGGTAAGTCGACGCCTCTACAATGACAAATTCTTTACTTTTTAGATGGCATGGCTTCAACCCCTATAAATTTTTGTGTAAAGAATGTTATATATATATATATATATATATATATATATATATATACATATCATCTTGAAAATATATCATCTTGAAAAGACTAGTTACTATGTCATAAAAATACTTATAGCGGATGTGCTAGGTGTTGGGTCTACAGGATTACACCCAACCTCTGCAGTAGGAGTAGAGCGGGATGCCATAGGTATTGTCTGCTGAGTGGTAGTCAGAGATGCCTGCCACTTGCTCATTGCTTCTTCGATTTTCCTATCAACTATCTTATCTACCTATACATGGATAAAAGAAATGTTAGCTTCTGATTATTGAATTCTCTTTTATAGTAACATTATAAAGAAAGAATATGTTACCTCTTCTTGTGAAATTCCTGCTTTTGGGACATGTTTGCACTGGGATGGCCCAAAGAATGCTTTGATGCCCACACCAGCGCATGCAACCCTAACATGTCCAGGATGCTCTGGGTTACCCAGAGCAACTGTCAATTCATCCCTTGTGCCCTCAGGGATGAACTTGCCTTGTTTCCATAGCTCGTGCAGCTCCCGCTAATCGCCAAAACAAAAATTTGTAATTAAGTAAACACCACAAATAATCAATATTCGAACGATTGCTCTAAGAGTTGTATTTTACCATTTTTGCAGCCGCCTCAGCAGTTGCGGGCTTCCTTACTTATCCCTTCTTATTTTGCCTCCCAACTATCTAGACATCATGGCGAGGTAGAGGTGTGGTACCTATAGTAGAGGACTCCTGAGTAGTAGCATACTGAGCAATAGACTCAGCCTGTAGTCATTGGCGAATGCCTGCATACCCCTTTGGACCCATTGTGTGGTCATGCACATTCAGTGGACACCTTGCTTTTTGCGCCTCACTGAGGGCCTAGTTAGTATGCACATTAATGATTTGGTTATTAACACTAAATGTTAATCTTGAATAGGTGAATACAACATATATTAATTAAATTGGGAGTGACGCCTAATACCTTGAATTCATCAGTTTGTCTTGAAGCAACAAATGCGTCCCATTCTTCTTGGTCTAGGAAGTTCCACTATTCAGTGGTTGTCTTCTTCCTCTTGTCACCTTCTTTTATGTATTCTCGGGTGACATTTGTCTTATAGTTCCTTAGGACTCTCCCACAGCATTGTATCACGCATTTACGATGCAGCTTTTCATCCAATTCAAATATACTCTACAAAATAGAATTGCTATTAACTAGTATCCAAAAAATTAGTAATCTACAAAATAGAATTACAAATTAATAATAACTCACGCATAAATCCTTCCATATTACGTCTTTCTTCTCCTTAGGAACATTATGCCAAGAGTCTAACTTACAACTGCAATGGCTACGAGTAACATACCCAAGATATGAAACAAATGAATTGTGATTCACTCCAATTGCATTTCCTACATTATCAAAATCCACAACAAGTTTGGGTCCATTGCCCCTTTGTGCTATTAACTTCTTCACCATAGTGATTCCCCTTCTCTTGTCAACTTTTTGGTGCTGCTCATCAAGTGCCTCAAGTACTTCAGAGGGTACATGTGCATCATCAACCTAAAATTTGACAAAATAAACACACTTATAGGATATAGCTATAAATGGACATATAAATATAAATATATGATATATTTTTAAAACATATATTGTGAGGTAGCACATTGATGTCCTCACCCTCACGGTAATCATCAGCACGGTCATCAGGAGAATGCTCAGCCATCTAAAAGTTCACATTCACATTGTAAAGTTCACATTGTAAAGTAATTCACATTGTAAAGCTCACATTGTAAAGTTCACATTCACATTGTAAAGTAATTCACATTGTAAAATTCACATTGTAAAGTTCACATTCACATTGTAAAGTAATTCACATTGTAAAGTTCACATTCAGAAAAATAAAACATATAAAAAAATATAAACATGCCTCTAATATTGCGATTTTTTATCAATTAACAATCCTTCATTGTGATCTCCGCACACATACAAGTCATCATTAGCTTCAATATTTGTTGGTGTTGGCAACCCAACTAAGAATGGACTGGAGTCATCATACTTATCATAGTACTCATCTTCATCTATAGGATCTTCAATGAACTGTCTTTTACCATGAAGAACAAGCGACCATTTATCATTTGCAGGATCATCGATATACAATACTTGTTTCTCCTGTGATACCAATATGAATGGTTCACTCTTCTCGCCAATATTTTCAAAGTTCACTAAAGTGAAACCCAATTCATCCACTATAACTCCTTTGGTGTTATCAACCCAATTACATTTGAAGAGAGGAATTCTGAAATCTATGTAGTCAAACTCCCATATGTCTTCAATGACACCGTAATATGACATTTTAGCTTCACATGAACTCTTATCCTTTGCACTTGCAAAAAACATAGTCGACGCTTCAAGGGTGACCCCACTATTTTCAACTACACTCTTATCATCTTGGCGCTTTGTGTAATATGTGAATCCATTAATGCCATACCCTTCATTAGACATAACATTCAATTTTGGTTTAAAGGCGAGGCATTTGATAGTTTCATTAATATCATCTGGTGTTTGAGATAGTTGATGTAAGACTTTATCTTCAAACCACTTAATAAATGTCTTATTATGCTCTCTAGTAGGCCACATTGTATTGGCTCGAGGATATTGTCTCTTGATGAAATTGGTATGTTCCTCGATATAAACACTCACTTTGTCCATGTTGTGTAAAATATATAAGTGACCTTGTTCCAACTGCTCACGGCTGATTACTTTCACCCGTGATCCCAAAATTCCTTTGCCAAATTGCTCCTCAATATTCTTGTCATTACCAGGATTGTCATTACCACTGAGAAAGTCATTGCAAAAATCCATAACCTCTCTCGCCACATAACCCTCAATAATACTCCCTTCAGGCCAATAACGGTTTGGAACATCACTTTTAAAAACGCTCATGTATCGTTCAAAGGGATACATCCAATGCAAGAAACCTGGTCCCAACATTTTCACTTCCCTAGTCAAGTGGACAACAAGATGTACCATGATATCAAAGAACGACGAAGGAAAATACATCTCAAGCTGGCATAGGGTAACAACCACTTCTCTTTGCAAATTATCGAGAGTATCAGGGTCAATAACTTTGCTACACAGACTGTTGAAAAAGAAACAAAGTCTGCTGATTGCAAACCTTACATGCTTTGGCAATATAGATCGAATTGCCACAGGCAATATTTGTTGCATTAGAGTGTGACAATCATGAGATTTAAGACCTGTCAACTTCAGATCTTTTATTGATACCAATCTACGGATGTTGGATGAGTAACCCTGTGGAACCTTAACATTTACCAAACATTCACAAAAAGCTTTCTTCTCCTTTCTAGACAATGTGTAACAAGTGGGAGGTAAGTATGTTCTCCAATTTCCCATTTCACATAATTCTATTAATTCTGAACTTATTCCCATTTCACGTAGGTCCAGTCTGGATTTTATCCCATATTTAGTCTTACCTGGTATATTCAACAAAGTACCAATGACACTATCACAAACATTTTTCTCAACGTGCATGACATCAATACAATGCATGAC
The DNA here is from genome assembly GCA_963693085.1 of Alisma plantago-aquatica. Taxonomy (NCBI): domain Eukaryota; kingdom Viridiplantae; phylum Streptophyta; class Magnoliopsida; order Alismatales; family Alismataceae; genus Alisma; species Alisma plantago-aquatica. Next base: position 1,381,057,560 of record OY856411.1, read on the forward strand.
TGTCAAAGAACTCCAATAAGGAAGATCCCAAAATATTGACTTCTTCTTGAATAAAGATTTGTCACTCCGTGTGGCCATAGTACATTGTGATCTCTTACCAAATTCATTGACAAAGTCTTTTACTCTTTCGTAAACAACCTCCCCTAATATAGGTTTAGGTGCACTCCGTTCCTCATTCAATCCATTGAATGCTTTGCTCTTCCTACGATACAGATGGAATTTTGTAAGAAACCTTCGATGACCGAGATATACAGTTTTACCGCCATGTTTTAGTCTAGTTGAATCAGTGATCTCTTCACATATAGGACACGCTTTAGCTCCTTTGACACTATATCCAGACAAATTCCCATATGATGAAAAGTCATTAATAGTGCAAAACAACATAGCATGCAAATGAAATGTCTCTCTTCGTGAAGCATCATAGGTCATCACACCTTCACCCTAGAGTTTCTTTAAGTCATCAATCAGAGGTTCAAGATAAACATAGATATCATTTCCAGGTTTTTTAGGGCCCGATATCAACAACGACAACATTACGTACTTATTTTTCATAAACAGCCAGGGAGGAAGATTGTATATTCAAAGCATGTCTAGCCAAGTGCTATGTTGGCTGCTCAATGTCCCGTACGGATTCATCCCATCTGTACAAATCCCAAGTCTTAGATTCCTGACTTCTTCACCAAATTCAGGGTACAATAGATCAATCTTCTTCCACTGTGGGGAATCAGACACATGTCATAGGATCCCATCATTATTTTTCTTAACATCTGCATGCCACATCAAATTCTTTGCATCTATCAGATTGGCAAACAAGCGTTGAAACTGTGATATTATAGGTAGATACCACATCACCTTGGCAGGAGAACCAGTTTTGGACTCCCCCGAAGTTGTCAATTTATACCGTGACACACCACATTTTGGACAATCTTTCAAATCCACATAGTCCTTTTGAAATAATACACAATCATTTGGGCATGCATGTATCTTTTTGGCATCCATTCCCATTGGGAACAACAATTTCTTTACCTGGTATGTTGAGATTGGCAGCTCGTTTCCTTCAGGAAGCATTTCTTTCAACAAAGACAACAATGATGTGAAGCTTTTGTCGCTCCATCTATTGTTAGCTTTCAACTTATACAATCTCAACACAACCCTAAGCTTTGTAAACTTAGTACAACCTGTGTATAAAGATATCTCATCGTCATGCACAATGTTTCTAAAAATGAGAGGTGGATCGGTGTGCTCTACCCCACAACTATCCAGCATCACATCAACGATGTCTACTGGAACTGGTTCCATCACATCTACGTCATCGGAGGCAATTTCTTCTTCCACACAAGCACTGCTATCGACATCCACTGGTTTCAGGTTTGAAATCTCTCCATGCCAGTGCCATTCTGTATAGCCTTGTATAATCCCGTTGCACATGCCATGACTTTTGATTTCATCACCAGTGCTAACTTTCAAGTTGTTACCGCAATGCCTACATGGATAGTAGAACCTATCTCCAGGTTGTTTCCTATGTTCCTCAACAAATCTAATAAACTGGTCAAGACCAGATATAAACTCTGGGGTGCAGTGATTGCGAATGGACATCCATGATCTATCCATTCTATGATCAAAGAGAAAACAAGTATATATTACAACAAGATTAGGGTCTCGGGTTAACAGATTAGAGTTTTTGCATGGTTAAAACTTTAGGCCAACAAATACATGTGATGTCATTCCTATATATAATAAATGTGTACCACCTATCCCATTCTTGAACTCCTAATCTCACTAGTAAGTGTATAATGTGTATTGGGTTTTCAAGAAAATTTCGGCAGCATTTCCCCGATGTTCTCCAAGTACATATGTACTTAGAGAACAAACGGGGAAATGTTGCCAAAATTTTCTTGAAGACCCAATACACATTATACACTTACATCCTAAGTGAGATTAAGTGTTCAAGAACAGTCCCAAACCGGGGACTATCCAAGATTTACTCCTAATGAGTAAATATTGGACGGGTTTCTAGGACAACAAATACATGTATATATGTTGTCATTCCAATACCTACAATCCTAGTTTCATCATTCATATCCTAGGTTTCATGTAACATCATTTAATCTAGGTATCATATTCTATATCATTGATTTCAACATTTTGAGTGTCCATGCATGTTCATCATCAAGATAAAGACACACATAATTAAATTAGTATGACCTAGGGATGGAGAGATTCATAATTAATTTCAAAATTTCAAACTAGCTCATACATTATCATCAATCGACATCATATAATATAGGGATTCAATGTATCTTTAACACGTATGTTTCAAGGTTCAAAGCACATAATCAAATCAAATTAGGATTCTAGAATGGACAAGTTTAAATCTTATTTCAACATGCAACAAAATTGACTGAATTAGGTCAAGCATGAGTATTAGAAACACAAATATATGCAAGCACAAAATTTGTTCATATCCTAGGTTGATTTACAATAGCAACATCTAAATAAGTAAACTCAAAGCATTAGATAAATAAATATAATAAGTAGATAAACAAATACAAAGCAATAGATAAAAAAGTACAACTCAGTTGATAAACAAATATGAATTAGTAGATGATTAAATAATTTTTAAAAGTAGATGAAAAAATACAAAGCCCTAAATTTAAATAATGTGATGAATAAAAAATCATTAGATGAACAAATGAGTAGATAAGTAAATACAAATCAGTATTTAAGTAAATATAAATCAGCACATAAGTAAATACAAATCAGTAGATAAGTAAATACAAATCAGTAGATAAGTAAATACAAATAAGTAGATATATCAATTCAAATCAGTAGATAAGATGAATTCAAATCAATAGATAAGTACTCAAACATGTATAACATCCAACCCATTGCCAGCACCCTGAGGGTAAGGGGCCAGGAGCAGGAGAAAGGAGTAAGAAGAGGAGAAAGAAGGGTACCAGGTGCAGTGAGCTGGTGGCCGGAGCAGCAAGCAGGAGAGAGGGCGGTGGTGGCGAGCGGAAGGCGACGATGAGCGGGAGACCGGGAGGCGGTGAGCGGGCGACCAGGAGTAGAGCTTCGGCGAGGAGAGGAGCAGCGATCAACCAAGAGCGGGCAACCAGGAGGCAGTGTCGGTGAGGAGAGGAGCAGCAACATCGAGTGGTGGCGGTGCGAGGGAGCAATGACGGTGGGGGCAACGGCTGCTGGGGCAATGACGGCGGAAGCAACAGCAGCAGGGAGCACTGGAAACAATCACTAGACCTAGTAGGTTTGCAATGAAACAAAGATAATGGGGAAAAGTTCTCTGTTTCGTGGGGCTATTAACTGTACCATAGTCGTCGGTTGGTTTAAAAAATGACACCTGAGACTAAAGGTGTCAGTTCTCCAAACACACCGACACCTATTCTCAATGATAGTTGTCAGTTTTTACTAGAAAAAAATCGATGTCTATCTACATATGCCGATTAAAAAAATTGTTCTCGATTAATGACCATAGTCGTCAGTTTCTTCAGAAAACCGACGCTCAAAGGGTGTGAAAAATTTCCCAGGAACAACGCGGGAAAACCCATAAGCATCGGTCATTGTAGTAAAACCAACGACCAAAATGTGCCCAATTTCTGTCTCACGAATAACCTTTCGTCGTCAGTTTAATAGTTAATAACTGACGCCATATGTTAAATTTTGGAGGTAATTTTTTTCACTGGAAATTTTGGATTTGGCGGTTAATTTTAGGTGTCAGTTTATTATTATGGAACCGACACTGAATAACAACAATACTCGTGTCTGGTCGCCCTTCACAAATAGATGTCAGTTTTTTTATTAAACTGACGCTTTAGGTTTTAGGTGTCGGTGTATTTGTACAACTGACGCCTTTAAAAGTGACGTTATAAGCCATTTCTGTAGTAGTGTGTCCTTTGAATTCATTTTATACATTATAGACTAATAGTCTAAATTTTTTTCTTAGATAACTCATTAGACGTGTAGTCTAATGTTTAAGTTTAGAATTCTTCCCTTAAAGTACCGTACAAGAACTAATGTCTTAGATATCTTGTGCCTAGATCTTATAAAGTATCATTTGCAAGTTATTATTATTCTTGCACAAATGCTTAGAAGTTAGTGAACAATTACTATAACATTGAACATAATTTATTTAGTATTTAGTATTATTTGAGAATACCAGAATCAGATACAAAATTTAGAATTCAAATATACACAGTTATTTACTAATTTTGACTCAAAAATTATAATAGAATTTAGAAACTAGAATAGAAATATCATAATTTATCTTAGATTTTCAGATTCTATATATTAGTCCAGAACATTGATTTTTATACAATGTCAAAAGAAAATTTAGAGAATGACATAACATAATACATACTTCAGAATCCATCTTAGTTGCCTTACATACAAAATTAGAAAATAAATAGAATAAGATTGAAAAATAGAAAAAGGACAAAACAAAATAGAAAATAACATCAGAATGTCATTTGATATTATATAATAAGTCCTCATAGAATATAAGTATCGTGATATAAAAAATAGAAGGAATTTATTCGACAGAAGGTGTGTTGCACCACAGAAGACACGTTGTTCAATAGAAGACACCTCGGTGCCACCAAGAGGCTTTCATGACATCAAAGGTGTGTTTCATCATAGAAGACACATAGTGCTATAGAAGAGGATGTATTGTATAATAGTGACAATAGAAATATAAATTTTGTAGATAAAAAATGTTTACTTTTGTTGTATACTTCTAGTTTTCATAACTCAACTATTTCCTTCCGGTTACTAAAATTCAATGTCACATACTCTAACCTATGTTTCCTTTGTGCATGGGTGGGGATGAGATCTGTGGGGGCATAAATCTTTAGAAATAATATCCAAGTCAGTGTGTACTAGTATAGAGTTAGAAGGATTTTTTTGTGGGGCACCATCTATAGGATCCTAGATTGATATTTATATTTTAGATTTCATACTCTTGTATTATGTTTCGTCTCTAAGAAGTTATAGGAATGTATTTCACACCAGTCTATAATGATTCTTTTATATTGTTATTGTGATAATTATCATGTGTGTGACACACCCAAGAGTAAAAAATGCTTGGATTCCTCTCATGTCATGAAGAAAATTGGGGTATTCAATGTGGTATCAGATCAATAATGTAGATGGCCATTAGGAAAATTCTCATATTCTTTGTTTAGATTGCCCAATTAAAACCAAGTGAAGCTAGAGTATAGATTTAGAATGAAATTTAATAGGCCCACTTATAGAAAAATTGAGTGAAAGATGACAGAATTCATGTTAGAGGCTTAGTATAGTAGTATATATTGAGATATGAATCAAGGTTAGTGTCTTGCTTTTTTGGACTCTTTATGTTGACTCATTTGTGTATAGAATACCATCACCTTTTCTCACATGTTTGTGGTATGGGACACAATTTTATGGTATTTTGTAGTGGGTGTGATATATGCATAATTGTATACTTATTATGCTTCCCTCACTCTTTTTAGAGTATATGGTATGGGGCAATTGTACTTTTAGGTGAGATAATTATAATAATACATGCCACCTTAATATATATGATTGGACGACATGCATCAGGAGCTGACAATAAAAAGTTGACACAAAAAGTTTGAGGTAGATAGTCACCTAAACCTAATTGCACAAAAACTGGAATCGTAGAATACATTTTAAGTGTGAGGAGCCCCATGGTGGGGAATGTAAGTTAGGACAACTAGTATGGTACTTGTGTGGAAGGGAAGGCCTCTTTAAGTTCAACTATCCAAAGAAATGGAATCAGGATCAGAAGAATCAAAGATATAAGCATCATAGAAGAGTGTTTGTCATGGATACAACAGATGTGTATGAGGATCAAATAGTGGAAGGTATAACCTACCCCTAGTAGTACTAATTAGAAGTATGGAAAGTTCATGTAATAAAGAATATATAAATAATATGTGTATATGTTTATCAATAAGATTTGGATTAGAAATAAATACATACCCTTTCATTTCTATTGAGAACTCAAATATGAATCCTAATATATTTATGGCTAATTACAAGGGTTACTATAAGCAAACCCTAAATAAATATTGAGGGTAGGGTTACTAAAGTGAGATGAGAAGAAGTGAATATGATCAATACCCTGACCCTCACTATGTAACTCATCTATTACAAAGGGTACGACAATGTACCTTAATAATAATTAGAACATTAGATCATGGGTATGATCCAAAATTTCACTTAAGATTCAGATATATGCACTAAGAAATCATAATAAAGAAATGTAATGACCCTAGACAATTGGACATCAAGAAACGATGCAAAGAATGATACATCCCTTGGTTTTCAGGATAAGGTTAAGAGTAGGACCCAAAGTAGTATTTTCTTGATAAGACTAGGCTTACGAAAGGTAAGTGTGACATGTACTTTGAATTCACTTTATATATTTTACAATGATAGTGTAATTATCCTTCTCAGAATAACTCATTAGATGTGAAGTATAATGTTCATGTGTAGAATGCTTTCCTTATAATACAGTGGAATCACTTCCCCAGATCTCTCATCCCTAGATCTTATGAAGTATTAGCTCCAAGTTATTATTATCTGGTATAAAAGCTTAAAAGTTAGCGTTAAATTACTAGAACTTTGAACATACTTTATTCAAAATTTATAATTCTTTTAAAATACCTGAGTCAGATAGAGAATCTAGCATTCAGATTTACATAGTGACTTAATAATTTAGACTTGGAATTTAGAAAAACAATTTAGAAACCAGAATAGAAATATTGAATTTATCCTTAGATTTTTAGATTCAATATATTACTCCAAAACTAAGATTTTTATACAATGTCAAAATAGAATTTAGAATATAGAATTCCAGAACATAATACATACTTCATAATCCATCTGAGTTACCTGAGATTGTGAATCAAAACAAAAATAGAATTAGAAATATAATCAGAATCAAAAATAGAAAAAGAACAAAATTGAATAGAAAATGACATCAGAGCATTTTTTTTAATCTGAGTCAGGAGCTGCTTATACTCAGCCCACACACCTAGTTGTGGGTTCTCATTAAAAAAGGTTTACAACTATATCGCCACCCTCTTAGTATGACCAGCACCCATAGGATCCTGTACAAACTGTATTTCTCTCCCCAAAAGTAGGGAAACCCAAAAAACATCCCACCTACTATTATCTTTCAACCTATGTAATGTATACGGTATCCCCCGTCAATCTAGAAATAACATATTCCTCACACTAATCGGAAGTCTCCATGCCTTGGGCACTAAGTTCATGTCCTCTCCCCATTTCCATTCTGGTATTCCAAATTGCTTTGTTACATCATTTACCTCCTCTGGTATCAATGACGCAAGGAATCCCTTCTCTAGGATTGTATTCCTCACCACCCTTGTGAGTTGCTTCAACAACCACACTGCCAAACCCTTACCCCATTTGTAACCCAAAAAACTAGACCAACTAATCTCAAACACCACTGATCCAAGCTTATTATCATCTAGAATTTTATAGCAATCACTAAAACATTAATCCCCCTCCTAGTCTCTCAAACTACTCATCTTCGAGAAGAACGCCATAACTGACCTTCCTTAATGATTTTTGATGATAGATGTCATCCATCATCCCTATCTCTTGGTGTCATCACTCCCATACACTAAATAGAAGTACTTTGGTACATAGAACAGAAGGCATTTATTCCACAAAAGGTGTGTTGCACCATAGAAGGCACATTGTGCCATAAAAGACTCCTCAATGTCATAATAAGGCTTTCATGTCATTGAAGGTGTGTTGCATCATTGAAGGCACATAGTGACACAAAATTCGACTTATTTTATAATAGTGTCCACAGAAAGATAAAAGAAGAAAATAAAATATGTTTACTTTATCTATATGTTTCTAATTTCTATAAATCAATTATTTCTTTCCAATTACAAGAATGTAATGCCATTTATTCTAACCTAGGTCTCCATTGTGAATGGATGGGGATAAGATGTATGCATACTTCAAGTTTCATAAAGAATCTCCAAGTCAAACTGTAATGATCCCACCTCTCGGTAACACCCAATTAAGGAAAACCAAGAAGCTAGAGCCGCTATCCCAAAACAGGATCAATGGTTTTGCAAATAATAAAAAATAATTAATAAGTCCTACCACAGACTCAGCTTAAAACTAGATAAAATTTTACTTTTCACATACCTTTCATAAATAGGAGATTGGAACTTTACCCAATGTAAAGTTCTATCCAACTAAGTCCTCCTTTCTTTACTTATCTTTATTCTTCAAATAACACTTTACAATTTTTCCACTTTCATATATTCTTAAAATCGTCGGTCAATATAAAGAATATATTGGTATGTGGTGGAAACCAAACTTTTGTACATATATTCTAACAACATAATCACAACAGATAGTTGTTAACAATTCAAGGTTACATGTTCCTTATAACTTCCCAACCATTTTTACTCATCCTTTGAGATACCCTCCCTTAGGGTTTAGTCCTTGCAAGGGACTTTAGGCTACCTTCTCCAACCTGAGCTTGGTACCTTATGGGTCACCTCTTTGGGTGCCCTATAGTCTTCCTTCCAGTGCTTAACCACTTATGACCTTCCCTCCAGGGCTTGGTCCTTATAGATCTTAAATCTTACATCCAAAGATGGGATGCAAGTTTGGGCAAGTCATAAATAATTACTTTATGATAATCATAGTCACTTTATAGATTGGAAGAAATATAGTCATCCAAAAAAGTTATCTTCAAGCAATCGATAAATCCTGAAAAATCATTGTGAAACTAAAGTGAGTAATAATAAAATTACCACATACCTGATTTGGAGATCTCAAGGAATCAAGCAAACTATCCAATCTAATCAGATAGTTCAATCAACCAAGTCAAGCAAACCACACAAGCAAATCTGAATCCTAAAAAACATGTATTAATTAGTTGTTACAAACTCATTAGAATCCCTTCTAGGGTTTTTAAGTTGAATTAGGATTTCCTTACAATTTCTTAGATCTATTTCTCAATCTTTACCTTTTTAGGTCAATAAACCATAAATTGAATTCTACATCATAAAACCCTAATTATTCAAGTTGTCAGTATTAAGGATTCCTTATTCTCACTTTGTCTTAGGATCATCATATCTCTGTCTTATACCTGGATTTTCAAAATAAAACCATTAAAAGTCATATTCACTTAAATTAGGGTTTCTAAGCCCATTAATGCACTTTCATATACATGGAAATCTAAATTAAGCCAATCATGCACAAAGATCATTTTTGTATATATAATTCATCCTTTTATTAACAACAGATTAATATTCTTAAATTATTCAGAGTACATCATTAAATCCAAATTATCATCAAATCTTATGGTTTTTCATTAATAGAACCATTACAGGTGAAAATTTTATACATTTTTCGAATTGCAAGTAGAATCAGGTTTCCAATTCATTTTTATTGGATTTTATGGATTTTCATAATCAAGTTTCATATGTACAATGTCATCATCTGATCATCCTACGATTTATTATAATTTTCACAAGTTAAGCATAACTCAAGCAATCAGAACAAGCCATGTCATAAGGTGAGATCTCACCTTGTTTTCCACTTAGAACGGTTGAGCTAATCGACTGTAGACACATCTGTTTGCACCTTCTCAACCGATAACCTAAGTCAGGGTTCACACTGACATTTCTTCCCCTGTGCCAACTGGTCTGAGGTCTCAAGCGCGTGGGGCAGCAAGGTAAATATGCCTTTTCTCATCATCTTCCTCCAGCCAATGAGCCACTCCTCGTGGCTACATCCTAGACATGGTCAATTCCCACATTGACTCCTCACTCTGGAGCTGGATTGGAGCAACTGCCTTCGCGGGCAACTTTGGCTAGACCCCCCAAAGTATTCCTACCCTTATCTTACTGAAGAGGTGGCTGCTTCGATGCAGACCGCAATGCCACCTATGAATGCGCCAAACTTAATAAGAATCCCATCGAGGGTTGTTCTTTAGGAAAAATGGAAGTAGTGGAGAGTTCCTTGAACTCGTTCAGATTTCCTCGCACCTCTCTACCCATTGCGAAGAGGGGGTAGAGCCCCTCTTTTAGATCTGGCTCACAAGCCAGCAACCATGGAGTCTGGATCCATAGGGATATTGTAGAAATCCCATCCTCACACAGAAATAGGGGAAACCAAGGATCGTCGGGTTTAGTTTCTTCCCCCGAATCTAATGGAGCAATCCCCATATTCGCCCATGGATTAGAGAAAATCAATTGGGAAGTTTCCATTTATTGTTCCCCATTTCCTAATCAAAATTGAGATAAGTGAAGGTTCAACCACCGTTGGATCACTGATCCCATGGCTATCATGCCTAGAATTAAAACAAAAGCCAGAAAATAGCTTAAATTGAATTGTGACATTTATTGTTATCCTTCTCACTTTAGAAAAACTTTCAAAAATCATATCTCTTAAAATGCTTACCCATTTGATCCTAAATTTTAAAGTAAAGTCCATAATGGCTTAAACTACTTGTATGCTAAGTTTGTGACTCAAATTCGAAGGTATGAGAGACTTTTCTTCATATGCAAGTTATCACTTAAAAAGGCTTATTTTATTCATATTTTCTCTCTCTTACTCTTTTATATCCTTTATTTGTATTCCTTTTACCATTAGAATACATGTGGATTCAAAATCTAATCCATAATGATCAATCATACAACTTTCTGGAGAATTCCAAATATTTCACATAATTATTTTAATTTCTTTTCCTTTTTATGTATTATTTGATGTTATTCAACTTTTCTTTTTGTTTTATCACATTGGACTCTCTAACTCATTAGGATCCATGAAATCATACATTTAAAGGAAATATTATCAAAGAATTCCACTCATTACACATAAATCATACAATTTCACAATCATACATATTATTGGAGAAATTACATTTCAAACCATATAAGCCCAAAAATTGGGGTTGTAACATCCTTCCCCTCTTATAGGAATTTCTCCCTCAAAATTCCACCAACCATACAAATAATTTAGGATAAGACTTTTTCCATGTCTATCACCATCTCCCATTTGGCTTCATCCTCTCCATGGTGCTTCCAAAGAACCTTTACCTTCTTTATCCTTTACTCCTGAGCTCTCTCACCTTGGTATCTCGTACCCTCACATGTGACTCAGGGAAAGTCAGCCTCCCTTGGAGTTCAATAGGTTCAAGGCTCAACACATTGCTTGGGTACCTCACATAGCGCTCTAGATCGGACACATGGAACACATCATACATCATATTATCCTGGGGGGTAACACTAAAAAAAAAGTAGCTCCACAAATCTGTTTCAAAACCTCAAATAGAACCATGCATGAGGGCCTCATCTTTCCTCTATTCATATAGGTAGCTCAGAGAAGTCATATTTCTAAAACACATGTTCACCCACAGTGAAGTGTAAGTCAGTCTGCTTCACATAAGTACACGACTCTTATCAATCCTGGGCTTTCTTCAGCCGTTACTCGATCAAAGTGAATTCATCTGCATACACTGTGGTTTCTCTAACCTTCACAAGGTCCTCTCACCAACATCACCCTAGTGAAATGGTGACCAACACTGCCTTCCTTAAAGAGATTCCTACACCCTGATACTAGCTTTGGTGGTTGTCATAACAAGCAAACTTTTCTAGGGGTAGGAACTGCTCCCATGAATCACCTCAAACAAGCACATATGCTCTCATCAGACCTTCTAAAGTTTGGATCATACTCTCTTGATTGTCCATCAGTCAGGGGGTGATATGTTGTACTAAATTTCAATGTAGTATCTAGTTCCTCATGTACTTAATTCCACAACATGGAAGCAATCTTAAACCCATGCTCAAGAATATTTGAGCTCGGATTATTGTACAGTTGAATTATCTCCCTCATTTGTATATAGTTCAACTAGATCTATTACACTGGTAGTGCTCTCTTAGGCAAGGGAAAGTTTTGACTTGGTAAGGAGATCTACAATAACCCATATTGCACCATGACCTTTTATTGTCTAGGGGAGACTAACTGATGCGAGGATTTTGAGTCGCTTTTATAGGCTAATTTCATATGTGCTTATGTGATTATTGGTCATTTTCATGGTTAGTATTGCATGATTCAGTTCCTTCAGCCTATAATCTCATTATGCATCAAATTTACCTTGTTTTATCTCATTTGGTATGAATTATCATATTTATCAAAGTTTATTCGAGTTTATCTTTGATTTTCAGGAAAAATGAATATATACAGCTGTCGATACCATCGACGGCTGTCGATAGTATCGATAGGACCTCAGGGAGGTAGCCGCAAAAGAGCAGAAGGTGTCGATACCATCGACCCAGAAGTCGATGGTAGCGAGATAGCTTCAGCGAGTCAGATTTCTACAAGTCGATACTATCGACCAAATAGTCAATACTATTGACTCCGTCTTAGTAGAATCAGCTTAAGCGTCAGATTCCACAGAAAAGAGACGCCTAAGGTGTCGATACCATCGACCCAGAAGTTGATGGTATCGAGATCATGTCAGAGAAAACCCAGAAAAGTAAAGGACCGCCGGTATCCGGGTGGGTCGATACCATCGACCCGCGTCGATGGTATCAACGCCGTCAGATCAGGTTAATCTACAACTCGAGTCTAATCATACGGTGGCGATGTTTTGGCAGCCTAAAGTGGTGCTTATACCTAAAAACGGCGGCCCTAAGACATCTATCAGGTCATTAGCCGCTGCACAAGTCTCGAGGAGAAGAGAGGAGAAAGAACAGAGCAGAGCTACGCACCGATTATTCTGGAGGCCATAGAAGGGGTTTTCCACCACCGGAAGGTTGTAGAGCACTCATCTCACACCGAGGATCGCCTGGATCTTCTCCGTTCAGGGGTTACTTCACATCTATCCACATGTTCTCCATGTTTCCTCTTTCCTTCACCATGTTTTCCACTTAGATGAACATGCAGGGCTAATCCCCTTTGTTTTTAGGACTGGGAGTAGCCTGGGTGATCGTTGTATGACAGTTTTAACATAGTTTATCATAATTTGTCACTAAAATTCGTGGTATGCTATCATTTTCTCTATTATATCATTGTGCTTGATCATCATAGTGATAATCCAATACCTTTAATTGCTTTTGACGAAGAATTAATGGTTGAAAAGAAACGATAATCACATTAATCGATAAATTCCTTGGAAAAGGTGATGTACGATTAATGGTGGGAACCTTTAGACCTAAATTTCATGCACCTTATCTAAGGCATAGGTTACTACTGACGTGGAACCAACATAGGTTAAGGTAGTGAATTGTATCGCGGAAGCGGGCAATTCTAATTCCAGGCCACTGCCCAAATTAGGAGACGTCTCATGGTAATTGTGTAAAACTTAGTGCAACGAGAACCCACGGTGAAACCGCAATCCTAAAGATTCCATTGAAATTGATTAAACCAACCATTTAATCGATCACTCTACTTTCTTTTGTTATATTTTTCTTTTTCAAAACAATCCTCAACTTTTAAAACCAGTTTAGCTAATCATGAGTAGTTAGTAGTAGTCTACCTATAATTTCGTTTCCCTGAGTTCGACTCGGGTCTTACAAGGCCTATATTACATTGACGCGTGCACTTGCGTTAGTCGCACGGTAAAATCGTGTCAAGTTTTTGGCGTCGTTGTCGGGGAAATGGAAATTGTCGGCACTACGAGTGCTACAAGAGGCCACTCTAGGATACCCTTTCTTTTTATTGGCAATTTTAATTCTTGAAATTAATCGTCTATCTTTCACATTCTGCTTTCCTCTAGCACTGTGCTAAATTAAATCTATCTTTTTGTAGGAACTAATGCATGGTGAGCACGCGTAGCACAGACTACACACGGTCATCATCACATGTCCTATCTTCGGGATCAGATGACGACGAAAACAACATTCAAAATCAGTTTGAGGATGTGGATTTAGATTCTGAACCAGAAGCAATGGTTGAGGAAAAAACAATATGGGAGAAGATCAAGGCTTCTTCCTCGTCTGCGTCAAAGGGACCTATTAAAAGGCAGGAAATAAACATTCCTACATATAAAATTGATCTGGCACTAATTAATTTGGTCAAATATCAAGCGTTTCATGGGTTGAAGAATGAAGATCCAGTGGCCCACATAACCACTTTTGTAGAAAACTGTGACATGATAAAAATTGACCGGTTTCCACAGGAAGTACTTTACTTGAAGCGGTTTCCCAGCTCTGTGGCAGGAAATGTACAAGAATGGCTGCATAACCTTGATGATGAAATCATGGAGACTTGAGATCAAATGATAGAGGTGTTCTTCAAAAGATTTTTTCCACCAGAGAAGACCAATGACTTAGTTAGGAAAATTCACAATTTCAGCCAAAAGGCGGGAGAAACATATTCTGAGACATGGGAATGCTTCCATATTATGCTGAGAAGGTGCCAACATCATCGGCTAGACAAGGGAAAACAAGTAAAAAAAATTCTACTTTTCTCTCAATGAGCATTACAGGAGCAACTTAGATTCAGCAGGTTCAGGTTTCTTCTTAAACAACATAGACACAAGGTGTTGGGAGATTTTGAAGAATATGGCTAAGAAATAGTCCTGGGGTGACAGAGATGCACCGGAACAAGTTAGAGTTGTAGGAGATGCAAAATCTATCAAAGAACTGAATGACAAGATGGACTTGATTGTGAAAAGACTTCTAGCAAATGAAGATGGAGGATATGATGACGAGGCACAAGTGAAATTCATGCGCCAGCAAGCAGGGTACAAAAACAATGGCTATTCTTGGAGGAAGGACAAAAAGTTTTCATAGAAGGATCCAAATAATTTCTTGCAAGATCCTAATGCTAAGCCACAGCCCACAGTAGAGGAAAAGAGCAATGAGTTGTGAAATCAGGTGATAAAGCATAATCAAGAGCTAATGAGCATGTTTGACCAACAAATCAAGCAACAAGGAGAATTTATGAACCAGATTGGGAAAACTCTACAAAGTCATGGGTCTCAGATGAGGACTCTTGAGACATATATAGCACAGATGGCATCTGAAATAACAAGTCTAAAGAAGCCCATAGTGCAAGGTTATCTAGGAAACACAAATTTTCCAGGAGGTAACCACCAGGCAAAAGCTATTCTACTAAGGAGTGGAAAGAAACTTTTAAACCCTAGGGTCGATGAACCGAGCATCCAACAACCAGAAAATCAAGGTGAGACCACAGAGGGTACTGAAGAGGTAGAGACAGTTGAAGATGAAGGAGAGAAGGCCACATATGAGCCTACTGTAGAGAAGGAGAAAGATAATGTGATGCCATATGTGCCACCACATCAAAGGGAACAGATCGTCCCCGTCCCTTACCCCAACAGTCTCAAAGCCAAGAAAGTGGATGCAAAGTTTAAGAAATTTTTGGACAATTTTAGAAAACTTTCTGTTAATATTCCTTTTTTGGAGGCGATTGAGCAGATACCCTCGTATGGTAAGTTTTTGAAAGATATAATTACCAAAAAGAGGAAGATACCTGATACCGAGATGGTAGTGCTTAAGGAGCAGGTCAGTGCTTTTATTCTGGGAAAATTACCACCAAAGCGACAAGATCCGGGCTCTTTCAACATCTCCTGCTATATTGGTAAAGTCAAATTTGGTGAGGCACTATGTGATTCCGGGGCAAGTATTAATCTGATTCCCCTCTCCACATTCAAAAAGCTTGGGCTAAAAGAATCACGACACAACAATATGATAATTCAATTGGTAGACAATTCCGTGGTGAGGCCGTATGGTATTTGCGAGGATGACTTAGTAAAGGTTGATAGATCTGTATTTCTAGCTGATTTTGTCATCATGGAGATGTAAGATGAGCATGGGAATGAGCTGTTCCTAGGAAGACCTTTTCAAGCCACTGCCGACATGATACTGGAGATGGGTAGAGGCCAGTTGACAATGAGTATAGCTGATGATAGATTTGAAATACTAATGCCACCAACTCCTAACCAGTCACAAGCAAGTGAACAATGTCATAAAATAAAGCACTTTGATCACCATATATCTCTTTGTTTAGGGAAGCCATTCCATCATATGGCTCACATTATGATGAAGGTAGATAAGGGAACAATTTTTGTGGACATCATGGAGCAGACGAAGATAATTTTGCTTGTGAAAGTAGTGGGTTATCCCAACGATAAAGAAGAAGAAGTTTCACCGTCTACTGAGGATGAGGCTATAGTAGTTTCCATGTTTGACTCATACTCGCAACTGCCTCTTGAAGCATGTCTTTTTAACTTAATGGAAGATTGGATGAGAAGTACCTCCTTGCAAGAATGTGTAAAGATGCTTCAAGTGTTTCCTTGCTATTTCACCAAGCACTATGAAGATTTGGGACCGCTGCCACCACCGCTTCAATCCTCCTTGGTCAACCCACCTGAGTTGGAACTCAAACCGCTGCCCCCCCACCTAAAGTATGTTTTCTTGGCAGATAATGAGAAGCTTTCGGTGATTATATCAGCATATCTAGGTGTCGATGAGGAAGCACAGTTAATAATTATGTTGAAGAACCATTGTGGTGCATTCGGGTGGTATATTTCTGACATCAAGGGGATCTCCCCTACTCTTTGCCAGCACAAAATTCAGCTTGTGGAAGGAGCCAATCCAATGATTCAGCCACAACGTTGACTAAATCCTAGCATGATGGAGGTCGTCAAGAAGGAGGTGATTAAGCTCCTTTCGGCGGGCATCATCTATGCCATTTCAGACTCGACATGGGTAAGCCCCACACAGGTAGTCCCTAAAAAGGGGGGAATCACTGTGACTCAAAATTTGTTGAATGAACCTGTCACCACCCGATTGGTAACCTGGTGGCGTGTTTGCATTGATTACCACCGCTTGAATTCTGCTACTCTAAAATATCACTTTCCTCTTCCATTTATTGATCAGATTTTAGAGCGACTAGTTGGCCACTCTCATTTTTGTTTTTTGGATGGCTATTCCGGTTACAATCAGATTTCCATTAATCCTTAGGATCAAGAGAAATCCACCTTCACTTGTCCTTACGAAACCTTTGCTTATCGCCGAATGTTGTTTCATTTGTGCAACGCACTAGCCACTTTTCAGCGTTGCATGCTTGCTATTTTCTCAGATATGGTGGAGCGATGCTTGGAGGTTTTTATGGATGAATTTTTCATCTATGGTGCATCGTTTGAAGAATGTTTGTAGAATCTTGATAAGGTGTTACAGAGATGTGAGGACACACATTTAGTCCTCAATTGGGAAAAGTGCCACATGATGGTAAATGAAGGCATAGTGTTAGGACACAAGGTGTCCAGCAAAGGACTGGAGGTGGATCCAGTAAAGATTGAGGTTATTTCTAAACTAACTCCACCAAATATGGTGAAAGGGGTGTGGAGTTTCCTTGGTCACACATGATTTTATTGCCGGTTTATCAAGGATTTTTCAAAAATAGCTAAGCCTATTTCGGAATTGCTTGAGAAAGATGTTCTTTTTTATTTTAACGATAAATGCCTGCATGCTTTTGAGGTTCTTAAGGACAAACTGATTTCTGTGTCGGTTGTTCAAACACTGGATTGGACTAAGCCATTCAAGCTTATGTGTGACGCGTCAGATTTTGCCGTTGGGGCTGTTCTGGGGCAGCGTCTTGAGAACAAACCTATAGTAATTTTTTATGTGTCTAAAAATTTAAATGATGCACAACTCAATTACACCACTACTGAGAAAGAACTACTTGTCATGGTTTTCGCTTTTAAAAAATTCAGGCAATATCTTGTGGGTTCTAAGGTTGTGGTGTGAACTGATCATGCCGCCATAAAGTACCTAATGGAAAAAAAGATGCAAAACCTAGATTGATTAAGTGGATTTTATTGTTACAAGAATTCGACATAGAAATTAAAGATAAGGCAGGTATTGAGAATGTGGTTGTGGACCACCTATCTCGGTTAGAGCGGGTTGATGAAAAAAATACCCACATACCCATCACCGAGACGTTTCCAGATGAGAAAATTCTTTCCATTCGATCGCCGGATCCTTGGTTTTCACATATTGTAAATTACCTTGCCTGTAAAGAAATCCCAGATGATTGGACTTATCAAGAGAAAAAAAGGTTCTTCCACTCTTTAAGATATTATTTTTGGGATGATCCAATTTTGTTGAGACAATGCAGGGATGGAATCTTACGCAGGTGTGTACCGGAGTATGAATATGAGAGTGTGCTTAGTCATTGTCATACACTACCTACCGGCGGTCATCATGCATGTGTAAGGACGGCGGCTAAGGTGATAGAGAGTGGGCTTTATTGGCCTACACTTTTTAGGGACACCTATGATTATGTGAGACAATGTGATTCATGTCAAAGGGAAGGTAATATATCAAAACGGCAAGAGATGCCCCTCACGGTATTCCAAGAAGTTGAGGTGTTCAATCTGTGGGGTATTGATTTTATGGAAACATTTGTGTCCTCCAATTTCAATTTATATATCTTACTTGCTATTGATTATGTATCGAAGTGGGTAGAGGCAATACCCACAAGGACTAATGATTCTGCGGTAGTATGCAGGTTTGTAAAAGATCATATTTTCTACAGGTTTGGTGCGCCACAGATGATCATCAGTGATGGTGGCACCTATTTCACGAATTGAAAATTCACTGCACTACTGAGTAAATACGGGGTCAAGCACAATGTAGGCACCCTGTATCACCCGCAAACACAAGGCCAGGTGGAAGTTTCAAACTGAGAAATTAAGAAGATACTGGAGCGCACTGTGGTCACGTTAAGAAAGAATTGGAGTGTGTTGTTACCAGATGCATTATGGGCATACAGGACTGCATTCAAAACACCTATAGGCACTATGCCTTTTAGGTTGGTGTACGGACGGGCATGCCATTTGTCGGTAGAATTGGAGCACAAAGTGCATTGGGCACTAAGGAAGTTGAATTTGAGTGTGCATGAAGCTGCGAGAAAGAGAATGTTAGAACTCAATGAGATAGATGAGCTGAGAATGAATGCCTACGAGAACTCAAGGATTTATAAAGAGTGCACAAAGCAAATCCACGATCGCCATATCCAGCTGCAGATGTTCAAGAAGGGTGAGATGGTACTTTTGTTCAATTCAAGGTTAAAGTTGCACCCTGGAAAATTACGATCACGCTGGAGTGGACCATTTATAGTAGAGGATGTGCGACCCCATGGTGCAATCATGGTTAAGGAAGGTGACAGAACGTTCCTAGTGAACGGCCAAAGATTGAAGCACTATTATGGGGAGGATTATAAAAGAAAGGTGCATGAGGTTAAACTCATGGCACTTAAGGAAGAATAATGAGCTTTATTGCATCGAGCCTAATACGTTAAAGTAGGGCTCTTGTTGGGAGGCAACCCAACCATTGGTAGATTTCATTTCCACTTACTTAAGTAATTTCCATTAAATTCATTTTTAGTATAAAAATGATGCCCTGATGTGTGTGTTAAGTGTGCAGGACTGTTTGGGTGTCGATACCATCAACCCTTGTGTCGATGGTAGAGACCAGGGTGCAGAGCGATAGCTACAGAAAACTTGCTCCATCGATACTATCGATGGCCTCGTCGATAGTATCGACCACCCATCAGCCTAATCGACAAACTTTTCTGGAGCAAGTCGATAACATCGACCCCATGGTCGATGCTCGCGAGATCTCTGGAGATTTTCAGATGAAATATTCTCAGTCATGTTGATGCCATCAACACCATAGTCGATGGTATCTAATTTACTTCAGGAGAAACCAGAGCCAAGGCCTCGTGAGGATAATGGATGCATGCAGAAGTCGATGCCATCGACACCTCGTCGATGGTATCAACGGGACACGTCAGCGATCCACAAGACACCGTCAACAAAGTGTGCCAATTGTGGAAGGCGATCCGTGGGATGAGTCGATACTATCGACACCTATAGATGGTATCGACACGTCATCGATCTGGGCCCCCACATCCATCAATCGATGACCATCGATACCAGCGGAAGACGGATTGTGCTACATGTGTTGATGGTATCGACGGGTCAACAGGGGCGCTGATCTCAGCTATATAAGGAGGGGTTAAGTTCATTTC
This sequence comes from Alisma plantago-aquatica, assembly GCA_963693085.1. Classification (NCBI taxonomy): domain Eukaryota; kingdom Viridiplantae; phylum Streptophyta; class Magnoliopsida; order Alismatales; family Alismataceae; genus Alisma; species Alisma plantago-aquatica. The sequence continues at coordinate 1,381,077,648 of OY856411.1, forward strand.
TTCTTCATACCTTCATATCTTCTCCGATCCTATTGAGTTTGAGCACTTGTGAGCAATCAAAGGCGTACTCTGAGTAAGCGAGTGATCTTCTCTGAGTTCTGCATTGACTGCGGAGATCATCTTCTCTGACCTTCACTGAGCTCTTCTTCTATACCTTTTCTCTATCCATCATGGTGAGGAACACGGCTTCATCTTCCTCGCACGCGGATCCTATGGAGATTGACACATTTGTGCCACCACCGCCAGGCTCCATTCCCCGTCTGAGGATTGCCCACCCCTTGGCGGACGTGAAGAAAATCTTTGATGAGTTGATGAAGCGGCCAATAGATCCCACTCGTTACATTGATCGAGCAATGATCCAGGACCTTGGCTTTGAGGAAAACCTCAACCATGTCCTCCTTGGCCAGGTTGGGAGGAGGGAAATAGCATGGGAGGAAGCAATTCCCTACCACGTTAACGGTCATCCTTTCTTTGGCGAGTGGCCAACTTATAAGGAGATCGTGGTGGAGTTCATGGCATCCCTCGACATCTGTGTAGTTCCAAATGACCTTATCGCCATCGAACGTGAGTGGATCAAAGGCCATGTTTCCTTTTGTTTGTTCAACTACAACTACACTATTACACTCCACCAATTCAACTCGATCTACAACTGGTGGCACTCACCTGAGCAGTACAGACGGCCGGATAATCGGGTCGATTATGATGCGATATTTGCAGAACTGGTAACCACTCTGATGGGGAAATTGATCAACTATCACAATGAAGTGGTGGTTGAATTCGAGCACCCATTCGTGCAGGTTTTACACCATATGCTTTGCATCACCTTCTTTGCTCGAGGCGAGCTTTCTTTGAGCAAATTCCAGGAGACAAATTTATTTTTCCTCTACAAGCTGTTGAAGAAGGAAAAGTTAAACTGGGGCGTGTTTTTCTTGACGGGCATGATGGCCATGAAGAGGTGTACCAGAAGAGCCCCTATTAATTTTGGGGGACTTATCACACCACTAGCCCTCTACCTTGGGCTAGACCTGTCATCACTTCCTCCACTGGTCAGCAAAAATCCGGTGAATCTTGCTCATTTCCACCGCTCTAACCTTTTGACAGTTCGTGACGGCGTGGTCTATGCACACGTCCACATCAACAGAGTATCAGGAGTTTGCACTTCCTGATCCCGTGTTCAACATTTAGGGGGGGCCAACATTTTAGGTGGCCCATTATTACCATTGACGATTCCGACAGTGCGGAAGACGAGGAGGAAAATGAGAACGATGACGGCGACGAGCATGAGGAGGAAGAGGAGATTGTTACTCCTCTTCGGGCATAAGTGGCACCAAGGAAGCGGCCACGTTTCTATCTCAGTGCATCATCATCCTCGCAGCCTCCGCCACCATAGCCCTCTCAGGAAGGAGAGGATGCCTTTTTGATGCAGGGAATGTATACCATGCTGCAGGGAATTCAGGAGACGCAGCAACCGCATACCGCATCCTTTGCAGATATACAGGACACGACCAATAGGTTGTATGTGAACCAGCAGGCTATTTTTGAGAATCAACGTCAGTTGTTCGCCAACCAACAGTAGGTCTACGACTGGTTGGGGAGGATCAAGCAACAACAAAATCCGTTCTACGATCATTATTGGAGCCGCGACTATTTCAGAAGGTATCAACAGCCACCGCCCATGCCGCCTTATGATCCGAGCTTTCAGGGGAAATATCCTAAGTGGGACCCCCATACCCAGTAGTACCCGCCATTTCCACTGCCACAGCAATAGAAGGGTATCACTATTCCACCGTCTAAGGTTGTTTTTAACTATGAGGCCATAGTTAAATTCAAGCTTTGGGGAGGAGATGGAACAGTTTCTATCTTAGTCTTTATTTTTTTTGTTATCTTCTTTTATTTTTAGTATTTTCTTGTTTTTATTGTTTACAACTTTCTAGGATCCACATCTATCTAGTGTAATCCGTGGATGTCTAATTTTAAATGTGTGTCATATCTTGTTTTCATATGGGAAAGTTGAAATTTGAGCATTAATTTGAATTTTTTTTCAAGTAATTGTAAGCTTTCTTTGTTTGAAATTGAACACTTAACTTATGAAAACAATTGGGTAGGTCAACTTTAAAACATATGATCATAATTGTACATCCTGATGATTCAAGAAATGTGGACGGTTTGGATGTTGAGCCTAAACTGACCAAATGGTAACGAGACCTTAATCATAAGTGAGAGAGAGAAATCCCTTGATTTAGTGGTACACAAGTCAGTAAGGAGGGACATATAATATCTTTCGATGGTTCTTTCAATTAGTCTTGTGATCTATCCAATGTAATGTCATTCACACTCCACCATAAGAACTGCGAGCACATTACTATCTTTCACTCATTGAATGCATTCCTTGTAGATAGGTCTTGCATTACAGTTATTCTTGCATTTTTTGCATGAAAAAAAATGCAAAGTAGAGAATACTTATACATACACATTATCTTTATGTGCATGTCATGGTAGTTGCATAATTGCTTTCATATAGTTGCATTTTGCATACTTTTGAGCATACTACTCATGTGTCTATTATTTTTTCTAAAAATATTAAAGGTGTTGAACTTGTTCCATACCCTCCAAAAAGAATGCATCAAATGTACAAGTTATGTAAAAGGAAGAATGCCCAACAAATAACTCATTGTCATTTATGAAAATGAGGGCTTTAAAAAAAAGAGAAGAAAAAAAGGGGGATTTGAGAAATAATAAAGAAGAAGAGGGAGAAAGGAACATGTTCTCACCTGAGAATTTAGAAGAATAAGCACATGGTGTAGTTTTCTTAGATATTCCATCTCACCTTGGGATGGAATGATAGTACATGCATCATTCCACCAAAAATGTAGCATTAGGACATTTTCATTTGCATTTTGCATCATGATAGGTCATTAATTTTTATATTGCATGATTGATTGTTGTGTGCTTTCGGTTCTTCCATAGCCGCCCATTCCATCCACCCAATGCTCAAAACGGTAGGCCACCCATGATTATCTACTCATCCGTGTATATCCGGAAGTCTGCTTCCATGTAGATGGTAGTTAGGAGATGAGCAACATAGATAGGAGATCACAAGATGCACCAAGCCTAAACCGGAGGAATTTATTATATCAACTTCCTTATTTGATAATGTTCAATGGTTTTGAGGTGGACATCTTTCATGAACGATTATTGTTACCATTAGGGTAGTTACTGTTCTGTGGTCAGTGAGGGCCGGCATGTGCATGTCAGATGGGAATCATACAGTGATGTCGTTTATGCTAGTATGTTCTTTAGTTGACCCTCGCAATTCTATTCTACAGTTTTGTGCTTGAGGACGAGAAAACATCTAGCTTAGGGGAGTTTGATGCGAGGATTTTGAGTCGCTTTTATAGGCTAATTTCATATGTGCTTTATGCGATTATTGGTCATTTTCATGGTTAATATTGCATGATTCAGTTCCTTCAGCCTATAATCTCATTATACATCAAATTTACCTTGTTTTATCTCATTTGGTATGAATGATAATATTTATCAAAGTTGATTTGAGTTTATCTTTGATTTTCAGGAAAAACAGATATATACAGCTATCGATACCATTGACGGCTGTCGATAGTATCGATAGGACCTCAGGGAGGTAGCCAAAAAAGAGCAGAAGGTGTCGATACCATCGACCTAGAAGTCGATGGTAGTGAGATAGCTTCAGCAAGTCAAATTTCTACAAGTCGATACTATCGACTCCATCTTAGTAGAATCAGCTTAAGCATCGGATTCCACAGAAAAGCGATGCCTAAGGTGTCGATACCATCAACCCAGAAGTCGATGGTATCGAGATCATGTCAAAGCAAACCCAGAAAAGTAAAGGACCGCCGGTATTCGGGTGGGTCAATACCATCGACCCGCGTTGATGGTATCGACATTGTCAGATCAGGTTAATCTATAGATCGAGTCTAATCGTACAGTGGTGATGTTTTGGCATCCTAAAGTGGTGCTTATACCTAAAAACGGCGGCCCTAAGCCATCTATCAGGTCATTAGTCATTGCACAACTCTCGAGGAGAAGGGAGGAGAAAGAACGGAGCAGAGCTACGCATCGATTGTTCTGGAGGCCGTAGAAGGAGTTTTCCACCACCGGAAGGTTGTAGAGCACTCATCTCACACCGAGGAGTGCCCGGATCTTCTCTGTTCAGGGGTTACTTCACATATATACATGTTTTCTCCATGTTTCCTCTTTCATTCACCATGTTTTCCACTGAGATGAACATGCGGGGCTAATCCCCTTTGTCTTTAGGATCGGGAGTAGCCCGGGTGATCGTTGTATGACAGTTTTAACACAGTTTATCATAATTTATCTCTAAAATTCATGGTATGCTATCGTTTTCTCTATTATATCATTGTGCTTGATCACCATAGTGATAATCCAATACCTTTAATAGCTTTTGATGAAGAATTAACAGTTGAAAAGAAACGATAATCACATTAATCAATAAATTCCTTGGAAAAGGTGATGTACAATTAATGGTGGGAACCTTTAGACCTAAATTCCATGCACCTTATCTAAGGCATAGTTTACTACTGACGTGGAACCAACTTAGGTTAAGGTATTGAATTGTATCGTGGAACCGAGCAATTCTAATTCTAGGCCACTGCCTAAATTAGGACACATCTCATGGTAATTGTGTAAAACTTAGTGCAACGAGAACCTGCGGTGAAATCACAATCCTAAAGATTCCATTTAAATTGATTAAACCAACCATTTAATCGGTCGTTCTATTTTATTTTGTTTTATTTTTATTTTTCAAAACAATCCTCAACTTTAAAAACTAGTTTAGCTGATCGTTAGTAGTTAGTAGTAGTCTACCGATAATTTTGTTTCCCTGAGTTCTACTCGGGCCTTACAAGGCCTATATTACATTGACGTGTGCACTTGCATTAGTCGCACGGTAAAATCGTGTCACTAACCATAAGGTCCATGGTTATCAGCTCCCATTCCACTTGAGAATTTCCAATCCTCTTTAGCAATCCATTGGGTTACTGGTGTTTATCCTTCAGCATCTGGCATGTATGGCTACTGGCCACATGCACCTCTATATCCTTCTTCATTCTAGGCCTCCAAGATACTACTGCAAACCTTAACCATATTAGTACCATGGTGTATGTAAATCATGAGCTTCTTGCATGAAATGATTACTCAAGGGTGGATACCTAGAAACCCTAAAACACTCTAGTAGTAGATTTCACCACCTACTTTTCCATAGTGGTACATCTGAGGTTCTTATAACAGTCCTTTTATCTCATCCAGCTTTTGGCTGGCTAACTGGGCAACCACCAACTCGATCAAGTAGGTCTGGTTGTATCTGGATGTTAGCCACACATTCCTAGTCTTATAATGGTCACAGGGTCCACCTAGCAACCTCTTTCAGCTCTCTCCATTGTCTATACGAGACAGATGTACACCTGAGCTATTTTCAACTGAGAACATCTCATTAACGCATTAGCTTCCTCATGTTCTAAGTGATGGTGAAGATACAAACCTTAATATACTCCCCCCATCGTCTTTGTCTTGGGTTTCTGTCTGTGTCATGAATACTTTCAGCTCTTGCAGCCTTCATCTCCATTACCAAAACCAAACTTTAACTCTTAAAATCCAAACTACCCTTGACAAGTCTGTCCTCATATGATGATTACCTTAGTTCATCTATGCTTTCATACCATCTATCCATTATACTCTCAGAAAGGTGTGGTAATTCTTCCATCCTCAATCATCATAGAAAGTTTCCAACTCATGTCACCTTTATTCTTAGTATGGCATGTTTTTTGTCCTGCCTCTCACTCCCATAACAAGATGAAACAAGCATTTGGATACAGTCCAAATACAAAGTTCATCCCATTCTAAGAGTAGAGATGGTGTATCACACATCACCATTACACTTTCCCAGTCTAAGTTGAAACACACTTCACATGTATCCACACCATAAATATCTTAAAACTATGTTTACATCCATGGAAAGGTTGTTCAGAAACACTATTCCTAATATTACTCTATATACAATCCTTAGTCATCTCCTCAAGGCCTCCAAGGTGTTAGTACTTTTTGGGTGATCTTTCCCTTATGCATCCAGGGAGTGCCTCTCACATTTACCCCTTAGGCCCCATGAACTCATGAAGTTGGTCATCTTCCTAACCCATGCTCCTCAGGCAAAGGTAGATGTTACCTCTCGACCCTATGGTCTTGCGCATTCAGGGAAAAGACAATTCCTACTCCCATTGGCCTCATCCCTCCATAACCTTGGTATTGACTTAGGATTTTATCATAGCACATCTCAATCTTGAATCCTTACCCAAATCTCCATCATCTCATTGGGCACTCATGGTTAAACATACATCCCTCATAGGAATCATGGTGACCTGCCTAATTGGGTCTGGTCCCATACAAATTACCTATATGGAAACATATCCTCATGCCCCTTAAAGATGGTTACACATGGGTCTATAGATTCATGCTCCTATTATGCGCTCTTACACTTAGCTCATAAAGATCTTACAAGTGGCCTATTAAAGTTACCTCAAGCCTAAATAGGAGTTGGTGCTCACCCTAACACGAAGGGTCCCTTACCAGGATAGGAGAAACATCACTTGCTAGTAACAGAGGTCACAAAATGTTCTTGCATTTGCATCCAAATCCTATATCATCATGTATATGCATAGCTCCCATTTGGAAACCTATGCACATGGCTAGCAAGAAGACAACCTATTAAACTAGTCTAAGTTCCTTGGTATGTCATACTCATGCATCATTCCTCATGGTTGGACCAAAATCGTACATACATAAGTCACCAACCTATGTGTGTGGTTCTTCAAACATATATCTCAGTTCAAGTGGGATTTCCTTTTGCTCTAAAACATGAGGGGTGAAAAGCTTAATTCATTATTAACTCACTCAGCCTCATGAGTATTATGTGCAATAGGTATTGTTTCTTTCCCTATTTGGTCCAGGAACCCCAGGTTCCCACTTATGCATCAACCATCTAGCTACAAACTATGTTGTTTAGACATGAATGAAACCTATACAAGATATGGCATATACGTCCTAACACTCCTCCACATGAACAACCCTTACATTCCTACACTACGACAACCAACTGGGTGCGAGGCCTCACAACTTATTATCATACCATACCTCTTTTGGGTCTTTGGAACTGTCCTTCCTACACCTAAAAGTTAGGCACTTATATCATCTATATACCTATACCAGAAGCCTCTTTCTCTTTTGTAGGGTTTGGTTCCTCTAAAGACATCTGAGGTACAACAGCCTCTATAGATCATGCATGAGGCAACCACATACATCTACTCAGGTTTGTCTATTCCAGGCCACATCATACCAAACTTCTCATGATTCCTCATGTCTTAGAGTCTAGGTCTGCAACCTTCTTCATCAGGGTCTCACCCTCTCTCTAGAGCTAACCCCATGACTGGTCCTATTAAGGACACACATCTATCCCTACCTAGGTGAAACGTACTATCAAAACTTATGTCCGACTGAGATCATCCAAAGCTCTGCGTTCCTATCTCAAAAACTATCAGGAATAACCCTTCTGGCTTAGGTCTCAAACCCACTCCCAGCCTTGCTATCACTCACTTCTATGAAGGTGCATGCCTCTTTTCTACTCATATATGCCTGTTAGGTTTCTTGTATGGTCACCACTAACATTCTCAATGAGGGAGCTATCCTCACCCTTAATAGGCACAATCCACCCAAGATTGGGTCACCAAAAGGCACTAGGGGTCAAATAACCACACATAGACTATTCTTATCATGTGTACTCAAAACCTCTATTGTAAAGCATGCATGTCTAATCCACGTACATACATGCATGGTCAACTATGATATCCAATTCCTTGTGTCTCCTCTTTCTCTATCCACTGCTTAAGGTTTTGGGTTGAGCATCATCCTCAGTGGATGATCAAGTCTCTTCCTCTCTCTGGAGGTTTTCCCCTCTAAAGATAATGCTCTCCTCATCTTCCTATAAGATGGTCTAAACCCATTGTTCTCCTGAGGGGTATCCAAGGGCACATCAACACATGCCATGCAACCTAAGCATTTAACTATTCTCAGTCTAAGTTCATCATTTAGACTTATGTCCATGACATCTTTCTTATATGTTTTTTATTATTTGTTAGAGGATTCCTTGATCATTATTATGCTTACGTTGAGCTCAGGAGGGGTGGAGATATAAAATCCCTAATCTGTTAGATTTAATCAATGAACGGGGTAGAGAAGGGATGAAGACATATGAGAAAAGACCTAGAGGTAGCTAGGAAGTCACACAGAATCCAGGAGTCCTTGTAGACCGACTAGTGGGGTGAAGGAAAATATTGCCATCCCCGGGGTTGTGATCCTTTTCTACACACCTCCATATGTGGAAAATTCTCTCATAACTCCCTTAGGTTCTAAACAGTTTGTAAAATTTAATAATTATTAGAGATTAAATGAAAAACCATGCTTTGATACCAATTATAACAACCCCACCCCTTGGTAACCCCAAATTAAGGAAGACCAAGAATCTAGAGCCACTATACCAAAATAGGATCAATAGTTTTACAAATAATCAAAAATGATTTTATAAATTCTACCACAAAATAAGCATAAAATAGGATAAAAATTTACTTTTCACATACCTTTCAAAAATAGAAGATTGGAATTTTAACCAGCATAGAGGTCTATCAAACTAAATCCTCCTTTCTTTAATTAGCTTTATTCTTCAAATATCACTTTACAATTTTTCTACTTTTAGATATTCCTAAAAATGTCGACAAACAAAACATCAGTTAGTATAAAGAATATATTGGTATTTAGTGACAACCAAAATTTTGCACATACATTCTAACAACATAATCACAACAAATACTTGTTAACAATTCTAGTTTGCATTTTCCTTATAAATTCCCGACCATTTTTATTCATCCTCTGGGATACCCTCCCTTGGGTCTTAGTCATTGCAAGGGACTTTAGACTACCTTCTCCATCCTGAGATTGGTACCTTAAGGGCCACCACTCTGGATTTCCTATAGTCTTCCCTCCAAGGCTTGACCACTTATGACCTTCCCTCCAGGGCTTGGTCCTCATAAATCTTTAATCTTACATCCAGAGATGGTATGCAGGTTCAGGCAAGTCATAAATAATTATTTTGTGATAATTATAGTCACTTTATAGATTGCAAGAGAAAAGTCATCCAAACAGTTGTATTCCAACAATCAATAAATCCTCAGAAATCGTCGTGAAACTAAAGTGATTAATCATAAAATAACCTCATACCTGATTTGGAGATCTCAAGGAATCAAGTAAACTATTCAATACAATCAGGCAGTTCAATCAACCAAATCAAATAAACCACACAAGAAAATATGAATCCTAAAAAGCATGAATTCGCTAGTCATTACATAATCAACATAATCCTTTCTAGGGTTTCTAGGTTGAATTAGGATTTCCTTACAATTTCTTAGATTTATTTCCCAATATTAACCTTTTACGTCAAAAAATCATAAAATAGATTCTACATCATAAAACCCTAATTATTCAAGTTGTCCATATTAAGGGTTCCTTATTCTCACTTTGTCTTAGGGTCATCATATCTCTGTCTTATACATGTATTTTCGAAATAAAACCATCAAAATTCATATTCACCTAAATTAGGGTTTCTAAGCCCATTAATGCACTTTCATATACATGGAACCCTAAATTAAGCCAAACATGCACAAAGATCATCTTTTTAGATCTAGCTCATCCTTTTATTAACAACATGTTAATATTGGATTAAATTATGCAGAGAATATCATTCAATCCAATTATCATCAAATCTTATAGTTTTTTATTAATAGAACCATTAAAGGTGAAAACTTTATACACTTTTCAAATTGCAAATACAATCAGGTTTCCAATTCATTTTTATTGGATTTTATGGATTTTTCATATCAAGTTTCATATATAACATGTCATCATATGATCATCCTACATTTTATTAAAATTTTCACAAGTTAAGCATAATTCAATCAATCAGAACAAGCCATGTCATAAGGTGAGTGCTTACCTTGTTTTCCACCTGGACCGACTGAGCCAATCGGCAGCAGCTACATCTATGTGCGCCCGCTCAGGAGGAAAACTAAGTTAGGGTTCACACTGACGTTTCTTCCCCTGTGTCGATGGGTATGAGATCTCAAGTGCCTGGGGTACCAAAGTAAAAATAACTTTTCTCATCATCTTCCTCCAGCCTACATGCTACTCCTCATCACCACATCATGGATAGGGTCAACTCTCATATTGACTCCTCACTCTAGAGTTGATGTTGAGCAATTGCCTTCACGGGAAACTTCATATAGATCCCCCAAAGTCGACCGGCCCTTCTCTTGCTGGAAGAGGTGGGTGCTTCCATGCAGACCACAACATCGCTTATGAAATTGCCAAACCAAATAGGGATCCCATCAGGTGTTGCTCTTCCAGCAAAATGAAAGTAGTGGAGAGTTCCTCGAACTCGTTTGGGTTGCCTCGCACCTCTCTACCCATTGCGAAGAGGGGACAGAGCCCCTTCTATAGATCTGGATCACAAGACAACATCCATGGAGTCTGGCTCCACATGGTTATTGGGGAAATCCCATACTCGAACAGAAATAGGGGAAACCAAGGATCACCAGGTTCGGTTTCTTCCCCGGTATCTAATGGACCAAACCCGAGATTCACACATGGATTGTGTGCAGAGAAAATCGATTGGGAAGTTTCCATTTATTGTTCCCCCTTTCTTGATCCTAATCTAGATGGGTGAAGGTGCAACCACTGTTGGATCGTAGATCCAACGGCTGTCATGGCTCACTTTAAAGCAAAAGCTAGCAAATAGCCTAAATTGAATCGTGACATTTAATGTTATCCTTCTCACTTTAGGAAAACTTTCAAAAATCATATATCTTATGACACTTACCCATTTGATCTTAAATTTTAAAGAAAAGTCCATAATGACTTAAACTACTTGTGGGCCAAGTTTGGGACTCAAATTCAAAAATATGAGAGACTTTTCTTCATATTGAAGTTATCACTTAAAAAGGCATATTTTCTTCATATTTTCTCTCTCTTACACTTTATATCTTTTATTTGGATTCCTATTACCATTATAACCCATTTTGATTTGAAATCTAATCCATGATGATCAATCATACAACTTTCTAGAGAATTCCACATGTTTTTCATCATTATCGTAATTTGTTTTGGTAACCCAGGTGACTCGTAGGGCTTGCGCCGAGCCCAACCTGGGGAGCTCAACCCCATCCCGTAAGGAGTGTAGCCCATTAAGTCACGTAGAGGCCGGATGCACTATGGGAGAAACAATTCCAAATAGCACCACCAGGGAGATTTGAACCTGGGACCCTTCATGAGGGGGCCCGTGCTGCGACCACCTAAGCTACTGCTCGCCAACTCATCATTATCGTAATTTCTTTTCCTTTTTATGAATTATTTGATTTTATTCAACTTTTCTTTTTGTTTTATCACGTTGGACTCACTAATTCATTAGGATCCACGAAATCATAAATTTAAAGAAAAAATTATCAAAGAAATCCACTCATTACACATAAATCATACAATTTCATAATCATACATTTTATTGGAGAAATTGCATTTCAAACCATATAAGCCCAAAAATTGGGGTTGTAACACAGAGTTTACAAGTGTTGAGATAGAAGGATGCTTGGTCGTGTTCCATCTATAGGATCCAAGATTGATGTTTAGATTTGAAAGTTTATTCTCTTGAATTATGTTTGGTTTATAACAACATATGATAATGGATTTCCGTGCTAGTCTATAATGGATCTTTTCTATTATTATTGTTATGATTATCATGTTTGTGACACTCCCAAGAATAAAAAGAGAATGTTTGGTTTCCTCTCATGTGATAAAAAAATTAGGGTGTTTCATAATGTGCATGACCACAGTTAAGTCCAGGTGGTTACGCTTGGAGCCATCAACAACTAGAGCAAGATTCTTATTATGAGAAGACTAATCCCAGGTCTACTAAGTCAACTACTAATCCTAAACCTAAACCTCACCATTAGGAGTGGATAGATGTGAGGAAAAGGTACTCTAGAGAAATCCCCAACCCTACAACCATTGGCTGACAAAATGGTAAAATTTTGAATTGTAGAGTGCATGTTCATTTTTGACCTAGATTGTTATGTTTTAGTGACCACTTACTATTTATAATAACTAGTGTGAGCTCTATGTGCAAAGAAAACAAGGCCCATTCATCTTTGAGGGCCAAAGGGATGAATTGACGGTTGCCTTACTGAATTAAACTTTTATATTTTTTAAAATAATATCCTTCGAAGTTAAATAATAATATATTGTGTTTGGGTATATATTAAACTAATATCAAATTGTAGGTTTTATAAAAAATGTCATCTTTGATTACTAGAACCTACCTTCTATGTATGGCATTTAGTGAGGTTTTCCCATGTTATCCAGGTGATAAGTTTTCATGGTGTTGTAATTGTAGGGAAATACGACATTAGATAGGCAATAAAAACAAAACATTTATGACATATTTCCCATTAACCAGTAGACTGTGTCAATAACTATACAATTGGAAGGATGGTTTCATGAAGATATAAATGGTCTGGGAGCAAGTCCAATGACAATCCTCTTTGATGTAGATGCACATTCTATCTTGAACGGTGTCTATGCAGCTCCTCGATGCATGTGAACTCGTCTGACTGCTCCTCCATGCACAATAGACACAGACAACTACTGCATACTGCAAATTGATGTTACCCTCCTAGCAATAGCCAAAAGACTCTTACCTCTAGAGTAGTCCAAACAGACCAACTAGAACTATTATTGTACTACAACAATGGACATGTAGGAGTTGTCCCTCATGTTGGTTGTGGTTACCACGAGAGCCCAAGAAAGTCCTACCCGACTAGGGAGGGATATCCATGGGAGAGAAACAACTAAGGATCATTGTTGTGGGAGAGCTTATTGGTGACTAGTACACCAACCAAATAGGACAACAATTGTCTGGGAAATCGATTCTCAATTATCTATGTAGTAGGTGTGCTCTGGGAAGCCCCCAATATCCCTCTATATATAGGAGGAGTTAGGATTAGTTTCCCCAGTCCCCAGCCATGCAGGACTAAAGCGGGTCGGAAAGGACCAAAAGATCTTGAATTTTTGCAACAATTCTGGAAGTTCCACAACATGTGTGTGCTAAAATAGCCATCTCGCATGTGAGATGGTCATTTTTTAGAATTCTAGTTTGGCATAAATGTTGGCACTTCAATTCCAATTAGTACTCAACTTGATGTCAGCACCAATCCTTGATGCAATATAATTGCACCCCCATGACGGTCGTTTGGTGCAACTGAGATGGGCATCCCACACCTGACCAGACGACCATTTCACACAAGCGAGATAGGCATCTCCCAGTCTATGTCAGGAAGAATTCCAACTAATGTGCAATACAATCAGCCTGACACCCCAAACAATAATTTCAACACTTGAACCGATCGTTTGGTAGTCTAGTTATCAGATTTGTTGCTTAAATTGAAATACCTAAACACTTTAGTATTCAATTCGATCATCATTCAATATAAAATGCCTCTTCTAGATGAGTTCTTGTGTGTGTTACCCTATAGGTCCAATATCATGTTGGCAGTGAATGCCCATAACTAGCTTATGACATCACAAGTAATGAGTGGTGCCTAGTCACACATCATTGCTATCCAAGTGAATGGAAAGTTGGGGAGAAACTTCAAACTACAATTTATGTATGGTATTACAATGTTTGTACAGTTCCTTTCTCACTGATATCCATATTGAACTAGAGGCATAGAGCAATCATCCTCATTATTATTCAATATTATTTTTTGAACCAGAGCAAACTGCATGAGATATATGTAAGCTCAATATCAAATAATGACTCACATGCACATGGCCATACTTTTCTCAGTCTCGCTAATCAATAGGACTTTAGATATCATACTCATGTAGGAGGGACAAATCCCATATTTATTACTCACAATTAGTCCCCATGTGTCACAGTCATCCAATCATTACCGTTATAACAAACCATGTTTTAGGACTATGTTTGACGATGTCAAAGTGTACCCAATGACAAGTGATGAGTGCAGTGATTTCATGTCTAAGAACCAAAACCAACACTATCACTGTGAGAGATGGCTATGAGTTCCATGAAGATGACTTCCATGTGTCAGACTCATTGTGGGTCTGTCTAATACACTTTTCTCTAACTTGTATGTGTGTGCTTGGTTTGCTATTTCCATATCATGACTAATGAGATTTAATCATCAACCAAATCACACTAATCTTATGTGTTATTTTTGTCTATCAACCTTCCACAATAAAACTGATTAGGGACATAATGAGAATATGTATATGCACTCTTAACAACTGTATGATCTCATCCAAGAGGATAGTAACTTGAATACATACATCATTGAGTAATATAATTCTATAGACATTTATTATGTTATTCATGATCTCATAACTGAATATACAAAATAAATTGGAAGCTTACCTTTATTATTAATCAAATCATTTATGTGTTATTCCATTACAAGAATCATATGATTGGCTCTCTGGAATACATATCAATAGACTCCCACTTACACTTAGAGCCAATCACCCACAGATCTCATCCCGAGTGACCTAACATCACCATCATGCTTCTACTGCACAAGTGCTTATATAGTGAGTTTATAAACGTTTGCTTTAAGTCAGTATTTTGCAATTTTCATACCTCTTTGTTGTATGACTACTCGTATGAGATGGAAGTGTCATAGTATGCTATCTGAGATTCCCATACTAACATGTAGCTCCATTGTTGTCATCAATATTTCTACTGTGTCATCAATAGTTGGAACCTCACATAAGTTCATTCGTATGAACTTATTGATCCATACAATATCCTCTGCTATTCTCATAAGACATAGATACTTGAATTCTTTTGTAGATTCAAAAAACTATCATTATTTTAGAACCCTTTCTAGCTTATAGTTCTTGTTTTTTGGCTAACATAAATTTATATTGCTATTATTTTGTCAGTTTGGAAGCTCGCATGGGTGTAACCATTTACATCCAACTCTTCCTTATTACCATAACCAAGGAACCAATCCTTTAAGTTCTTCACAAGCACCTAAGTATGTTCTTTATGGTAGTCCAGTGACTCTCACTAGTATATGACATATACCCTCTCATCATGTCCAATGCATACAAGATTTATAGGTAGGTATAAATATGTCTTCTCATCATGTCAAATACATATGATATGATTGGATATCCTCTTGTCATGTCCAATACATACGAGATCATTGGATATCTTATCATTATGTCCAATACATACAAGATAATGAGATAAGTACATTACATTGCATTTAAGACAGATCCAATTGTGAATCTATATGACATCTATCCATGTGTTCCTATTCTTCATAAGAATTGAGACACTAGGCTGTTGAAAGACTAACTCCATGGAACATGGACACGTTTTCTCTCATTGATTCTTGCATGTTGAACCCTTCATCATCTTACCAATGTATGTTCTCTTACTTAGGTCAAGAAGCTTTCCAGATCTTTCTCTATAGACCTTGATCCCTATCACATAGGATGTTTTTCCTAAAACCTTCATATAGAAGGTATGTACCTTGCCAGGTTTAAACATATGTAGGATAAGGACGTTATTCATCATCACTATGTGGAATATTAATATGCTCCCTCTAAATCTTTTGTAATCACATGTTCCATCTTCATTCTGATTCAAGTCAAAACCTTTTACAGTCTTGTCAAATAGAAGATTCCATCTCTGAGATGCTTGCTTCAATAAACATATTGACCTTTGTAGCTTATAGACTTTATTTGCATTAAAGGATTTATAAAACAATGAGGTTGTGTCACGTACACATCCTCATAATTATTCCATTTAACGAATATAGTTTTAACATCCATATGCCAAATCTCATAGTCATACTAAGATGCAACAAAAAGCATGATCTAGATGGATTTAACCATGGTAACTGGTGAAAGACTTCATCACGTTCAACACCTTGAACTTGTTTGAAAATCTCTGCAACCAATTTACCTTTCCATTTTGGTCTTCTTTGAAAAATCCAAATGCACCCTATGGGTTTACCCCTTCAGGGGATCCACCAAGGTCATACCTTATCAGTTTACATGGGGTCTATCATTGATCCCATGGCTAGAATATATTTCTCAAATTTTGGTCCCTCAATAGTTTCTAGGTAAGTTGTTGACTAATATCTATGATCAACTCTCCACCTTTTGAGTTATAAGATATCATAATCTTTCAAACTTAAGGTGTATTCTACTATAACTATGAGTTTTGTGTTTACTTTAGGAGCTTGAAATTCCACAACAACTTGTGTTTCTCCTTGTTCCTACTATACCTCTTTAGGTTCTATGTTTTCTTATTTGTCTCAAACATTTCAAGTTATACTTTTACTCCCACTGATTCCTTTAGAACTAAGTTCCCTTTTAGGAATATAATCATCCAGACTAACAAACACTTTGTTATCAGATTGGGATAAGAGTATTATTCAACAAGATAACATTCATGTATTTGTGGATAAATCCTTTTAAGAAATAATTTTCTTATACAAGCTTTCATCCCTAATCACTATAAAAGACTCATCAGAACACCTCCCATGCCATATCTCATTTGGTGTTTTCTAAACCATTTTAGACGGTACATTGTTTAGTGTTTAAGCATATGCCCAAAAGAAATTGTAAGACCAGCTAGATTTTAATTATAATCTCACCATGGCTTAATAGGGTGTGACACCTTCTTTTTGACACATCGATATGTTTTAGGTGGAGTTCAATGTGATACACATCACGATCTCTTCAGAAGGTTTGAAATATTTCAACATCAATCATATTGAGGTATCTTAATACTTTTAACAAGTTAGTTATGCACTTCATTTATGATCTTCTTGAACACTTTAAGAGATTCATACGTGTATTTCATTAAATGAAAATTTCAATATAATGGGGTACTTGTAACTACCTTTAGCACTCATTCCAAAAGGTCTATGTACATCAATATGTACTAGTCCTAATGGAATAGTCATTCTCCCACTACATCTAGTGAAGATATTTTTGTCACATTTCACAACAAATAAGACATGCATGTCTCTATTGGTTCAATAACCAAAAGAGTATAGATAACCATCATATGGATTCTAGAGATGCTTTCTCATTTATGCGTTCTAGATGGGAATGTTATTGGTATTCAATGTTTGAGTTATCAAGTCATTCAATTTATGTATCATACACATATTTTTCTTTAGAACTATCAAGCATAGTTTCTGAGACATACAACATTTCCATAAAAGATCATATCTCTTGAAATGAAACATAATGTTCTTGTCATACAAGATATATGATGTTTTCATCAATGGCAAGTACATAATAGCCCTTGATCCGCATAGTTTGAGCTTATGTGCCCATGAATGACAACTCCCAACTATAAAGGCAACAACCCTTGATCCACATAGTTTGAGCTTACTTCTTCTTAGTTCCTGAAGTGGAGATCTCTATTTCTATCTTCTTCTTGAGATCCTCTTCCAAGAGGATAATTCCTTTCTAATGTCCAAACAAGTGACAATGGTGGCGCTTTATCCTATAACTGAAAAGGAAAGATTCCTTTTACACTTACACTTATCCATATATTGAGTGCAGATGAATTTGACTTTAGCTAAGCCTCAGAACACTTCTTGGCCTTTCCTTTTCCCTAGGATACACTTTCACTTATCACCATCACAAGTTTGTCCTTCTTCTTCCTTGCTTTAGCATCATCATACTAAGCTTTTGATAAACTAACTATATGATTCATGCAATGCTTGCATAATCATATTCATGGTCAACTCTTGACCTAAGAGAAATCCCAATCATTCCACATGTTCAATCACATTGAGCACATGTGCTTCTACTGGACCACCCATTGTCAGTTTGCACTTAATTAATGCTTTAGAGACATTATACCTTCTTTTCTTTACATGATTCTTAAGATATGTTACCATCTCGAGAATGTCCATATTTTTCATGTTGTTAATGCAACTCATAGTTCGTACAACAGATCATTGTCTATGGCATCATTGGCATGCTTCCAATAAGAATTCATTTAGCCTTAAGCCCTTTGGAGTGGGTTCCTCTAGAATTGGTCCATCAAAGACATAGAGATTTCCCTCATTGATGAGAACATTTCTCAAAGTCCTTAATCAATTGTGTAATTTTATCCCATTTTGTCCTTCTTAAGGACTGATCACAATTTGCATGTGTTTGTGTTTGAAATTTGATTCTACAAAGAAATATTGCAAATTTTCAAAACAGTTTTCATTTGGTTTGATTTGATAAATTTGAGGATATTAATTAGGTCTTTAATTATTATCACTCCCAATATTTTATTCAAATTTATATCCCTCAATATCAATCTGGAATATTGCAGCATACAATATTCTAGTGAGTCAAATCTAAGATAATTCAACTATGGCCCGATCAATAGCAGAAACATAGTCAACCATTAGGGTAGGGAACTCTTGCCAATTGCATCATATGCAATTCTGGATAGATGATATGTGCAATCTCTTGCCATAATCATTTACATAATTTTGGGACCAGACACTCTAAAAATCACCAGTCAAACCTAACCCAAAAGTCGACAGGATAATAATGCATGCTATGAAGGTGAAACCTACATTATTACCGTCACACTTCCACAACGTCGCACCCCGTGGAGGCAAAACTTATGGTTTGTCGATCAAGATTTTCATTTGAGTCACTTTCGGAAAACATCTAAGACTTGAAATTATAATTGAGGGTTTTTTGTGTATATTAATAAATACAAATACTTTATCTAGTCACCACATATCATATACATTCTATAATCACAAACAACAACATGCAATAAATTAAACACAGAAACGATAGTTTTGGACATACTAATGTAATTCCTTGAAGCTATAAGGAATTACTACCACGTATGGTCCACATCATATGCAACCTAATGTTGGTGAAGATATATGCTCGAAACAATCTAGGTTGATCAGTTCAACTCTTGAACCGATCAGCTCACCTACTAGTTGCTGAGTTGGGCTCTTCTAAAGCAGTCTTCTAGTTCTCAGGTCCAAGTAGCGTCTAGACACCTCCAGACAGTCAATCGGACCACCAGTCAATTGGTTCATCCTCCAATCATCTGGCCTCCTCAATCCTCCAGACGGTCGGGTCGTCTCATGAGATGATTGTTTCATCTTGTGCAGATCATCATCTCACATTGAAACATAAATTAAAACTATCATATTTCTTAGTACATTGTATAAGGTAAAACCTTGAGTTACATTCGAGGGAGGAAAGAAATAAGAGCATTAATTTACATTTGGAAAGGAGAGATAGGCTCAGTAAGTAGATTGATTAACAATAGAAATAAAGAGCCACAACCATGAATACATAGATCTAGAATTTTGGCCATAACCATGCTTCACATCATCAATTAAAATTGATTTTATGTGACACATGTAAATTGCATA
Organism: Alisma plantago-aquatica; assembly: GCA_963693085.1. Taxonomy (NCBI): domain Eukaryota; kingdom Viridiplantae; phylum Streptophyta; class Magnoliopsida; order Alismatales; family Alismataceae; genus Alisma; species Alisma plantago-aquatica. The sequence goes on from OY856411.1 coordinate 1,381,097,249, forward strand.
TATATCATAAGGTATATATATTTGTTTGGGTTCTTTATGTGTGATAAGACGGATGTGCACATCAACCACTTTAAATATTCACATCACATGTAATAAATAAACACAGTAAAACTAAAATCTGATCATATTGATTATCACAAAACATAATTAATTGACATGGATTTGATACCACTATAGGGAAATATGACATCAAATAGGTAGTGGAAACAAAAAAATTATTGACATATTTCCCATTAACCAGCCGATCACGTCAATGACTATGAAATGGAAAGGATAGTTTCACAAAGATATACCTGGTCCTGGAGCAAGTCTAGTGACAATCCTCATCGATGTACATGCACACTCTATCTTGGATGGCATATGTGCAGCTGGTAGATGCACTTAGACTCGTCTGACTGGTCTTCATGGACAATAGACACGAAAAATTACTACAACGGCTCCTCAGATCTCGCCACAGATTGCAAGTTGATGTTGCCCTCCTAGTAGCAACCAAATGACTCCTTCCTCTAGAGTAATCCACACAGACCAACTAGTACTCTTTTCATCCTATAAGAATGGACAAGAAGGAGTTTCCCCCCATTGGTGTACTAGTCGCCAACAAGCTCTCCCATAATAATGATCCTTAGTTTTTTCTCTCTCATGGCTATCCCTCCCTAGTCGGATAGGACATGTATGGGCTCTCTTGTTTACCACAACCAGAGAGGACAACAATTATCAGAGCAATTGATTCTCAATTGTCTGTGTAGTAGTTGTTCTCTAAGAATCTCCCAGTACCCCTATATATATAGGAGTTAGGATCAGGGTTCATAGTCCCCATCCAATGTGGGACTAAAGTGGGAGTGGGAAGGACCATAAGATCTTGAATTTTCATAATAATTCTGGAAGTTTTACAACTTGCATGCTCCAAAAAGGTTGTCTCTCCCAGCAAGACATTCATTTTCCTAAGAAAAATGGTCATTTTGTAGTTTTCCAGTTATGCACATATGTTGGCAATTCAATTCCAATTAGTACTCAACTTGACATCAACACCAATCCTTGATGAAATCAAATTGCACCCCCAAGACAGCCATTTGGTGCAACCAAGATGGGCTCTCACACCAGGCCAGATGGTCATTTAGTAATCAATTCAATCATCATTCAAGATCAAACTCCTCTTCTTGATGAGTTCCTATGTGTGTGATCATATAGCTTCCATATCATGTGGGCAGTGAATGTCTGTAACTAGCTTATGACACCACAAGTAATGAGTGGTGCCTAGTCATACATCATTGCTACCCAAGTGAATCAAAAGTTGGGGAGCAACTTCAAACTACAATCTATATATGGTGTTATAGTGTTTGTATAGTTCCTTTGTCACTGATATCCAGATTGAACTAGAGGCATGGAGCAATCATCCTCATTATCATTTAATCTTATTTCCTAAACCAAAGTAGACTGCATGTGATATATGTAAGATCAATATCACATATTGACTCACATGTGCATCGTCATACTTTTCCCATCCTCGATAATCAAGAGGCCTTTGGATATCATACTCCTGTAGTAGGGACAAAACCCATATCTATCACTCATAGTCAGTCCCCATGTGTCAAAGACACCCAATTGTCATCTTTATAATAACCCATGTTCGAGGATTGTGTTTGATGATGTCAAAGTGTACCCTACAACATGTGATGAGTGAAATGATTTCAGGTCTAAGAACCACAACAACCACTATCACTATGAGAACTGACTAGGACTTCCATGAAGATAACTTCCATGTGTCAGTCTCACTGTGGGTTTGTCTGATACACTATTATCTAACATGTATCTGTGTGCTTGGTTTGATATTTCCATATCATGACTAATGAGATATAGTCATCAACCAACTCACACTCTGATCATATGTGTTATTGTTGTCTATCAACCTTCCACAATAATAACCAATCATGGACATAATGACAATATGTATATGTACTTTTAACATCCATGTGATCTCCTACATCCATGTGATCTCATCCACAAGGATAGTAACTTGAATACATATGTCATTGAGTAATATAATTTTCCAAACATTTATTATGTTACTCATTATCTCATAATTGAATATACAAATTAAATTGGAAGATTGCCTTTGTTATTAATCAAATCATTTATATGTTATGCCATTACAATCATCATATGATTGGCTCTATGGGATAGTATACCAAAACTAATGACTGAGGATGCACTTCATGTGAGTACTCAACTTGTCTATCAAGAATGGAAAAACATACCATTGCCACTTGGACACCCTGGGCACAACATAATAGGAGAAGAAAAAGATGGCATGGTTGTGTGGCCCAAAGATAAGGTTATTTTCTATTTAAAGGTAATCCAAGCTATAGAGGAGGATTAGGTTCTGATCTAGTCATGGACATATATATGGTGATAGACATAGTCACTTTATAGTTACAAGAATTAAAGGTCATCCAAGTAGTTAATTTCAAGCAAACCAGTGAAATCTCAGAAAATGTCATGAAACTAAGATGAGTAATCTTAATCGTAGCCACATACCTTTGCTTACATGCAGAATCATGCATAATACTTTAAGCATATTTAATCAATCCAATCAACAAATCCAAGCAATTCTAGTTAATCTAGATATAAGTCGTAAAGTGTCACCATCTCATATTAAACTAATTAAATCCCACTAGAGTCCTAGTCTAGGGTTTAGGTTTTCTTGACATAAAATTATTATTAAGGTCAAACTTTGAAACACTAATTTCCATTAGGTGTGGCCTTGATTATTAAATCTATCATATTATTGCATCATGAATACTTAGATATATCAAATTATTATCTTAGTCCCTAATTATCCAATGTATTACTTCCTTACATTAAGATTTTCCAGAGTCACTTATTTACAACTTGGCAAGATATGGTATTTATTTCCTAATTTATCATATTCATGATTATCGACATTAATTATCATTATTATGATCACCAATATGTCAAATCACCATTGCATTCCTCTTTGTTAGATAAAAAAAAAAGAGAAGTTTTTAAATGTTTCCAACATTTTAGTACCCAAAGCTAGGGTTTCCATGTGTTAAGCACTACTTTATCATATATTATCCTACTTTTGGAACAAGAAGTCTAATTAGAACTCTTTTTTTACATTATGTTCCTTCCATTTTTTCAATCATTTTGATATATAACTTCACTATATTTGGACATTCCTAGCATTTTATATGATTTAATCAAGATAAACCATCACACCTTAATCCTGAGGCCAAGTGGTGCCCCCTTATTAGTCCACCTACCACGCTAGATAAGTGAAGGGAAGCACGGCTCACTCTTGATTTTTTTCTAGACAGGCCCACCTCTTCTTTACTTGGTTGGACCGTCTGTGAATTTTGATTAGGTTCTCGCCTATCATCCTCATCTCAGTGCGAGAAACCGTGTAACCCTGATGTTGCTTGGGAATCGGAACTCTTGGTGATTGCGTCTTTTGATTGGTGCTCACCTCCATCTATGGTATAAGGTGATGGTCTATATCCCCCTCCTCCAAGGACTTCTGTCGTTGACCCTTTCCCGGTCATCCCTCAAGCTCGCGCCAGAATTGTAGTGAGGATGTGGCCAGGCTGGATGTTGTTGTACATCAACTGTTTCTCATGACAGAGGCTGAGCCTCCAAGTGTCTCTCCTCAATGTCAACATCATCTTGTGACTCTCTTTCTAATCTCAGTATAGTCTTCCTCCCTTCATTCCCTCTTCATCCGGTCAAGCAGCCCTCCTACAATGCCTTCTGACAGCAGTGTCATGCTGCTCGGCCTAACAACCCTTGGGTCATCCCCTTCCAAGTTCCCCCATGGAAGATGGACCTATGACCACCCTGGGAGTAGTGCTCATGGTTGTGAGTATATAGGAGGGTAATTACCAACTACGACAAGGTCTGTTCTCCTTAGACAAGTTTGGCACCGACCTATTTTCCAAAGTGATGGAGAGGGAAAGGGTGTACTAGGATCAAGGACTCTCCTTTGACCCTCCTATGATGGAAACACAGTTTGGGGTGTTTGATGATGTGTCTACCACTTCCCCTTATATTGGGCATGAGTAGAACTTCTAAGGTTTGAAGGAGAGGGATGGTGGATGTAACATACTAGATCTCAGACCCTACCCTGAAAGTTGACATTTTGGACTTAGCCAAACAAGGTTTAAGGTTAGATCTAAATAGATGTTTAGTATAACCACAATGAGCTAATGTATGTATAGATCACCTTAATGTAACCTAATGTTCTAACATTAATCTTAGGTTTATAATGGATACATAAAATATGCCACTTTACTCATTTTGGTGGTAATATGAAGATAAGGAACTTAATTGGATGAATAATTTAGATAATGGGTCGTTAATGGGCCATATTACATATTTCATAAAAATAAGTCTCAAAAGTAGAAAAAATTTCAAATTTGAAATCTACATATCAAAATTATCCTATATTTCAAATTTCATGTAATTTGGACAACCTTGAAATATTAGGATAAGTTTAGGAGAGAGAAAATGAGTAAAAGGCATAAGTAATGAATAATGTGATTATATAACTTCAAAATATGTCAATAATGACATATTAATATTCAACACATCAAATATAACTTCTGTATGAAGTTTGGTCCAATTTCGATGTTGTTTGTGCAAGTTATGCAATTTTAGGTACATTTTGGACTTTTCTACAATTTACCCAATTGGGAGGTTTTCTTTGAAAATTGTCACATGCATTAAAATCCTTATATATTCCCTTACCATTCTTGATTTTTTGAACCATGGGGCACCTAGTTGCACCTTGGTTTGAAGGTGTTACTTTCCAAGGGCAAAATAGGGATAACCCTCTTTATAAATGAGCTTATCTTTAAAAGCTATCAACAAATGGGGTTATTTCTTTGTTTGGAGGTTGGTTGGGATGGACTATAAGTGTCCATAAACCGACATTTTATATTCAAGAAGCCTCTATGAGCTTTCCTCTTGCATGTCCATGAAATCCCTAGGCTAAGGACACATGGAAAGCTCCATGGACACCTCATGCTTGACTTCTTCCTTATCCATAAAGGTTTGCATGTCCGTAGGCACCCTTAATATTGGAAACATGGAAAGTAACTTGACACCTCTTTGTTTACTTCTTCCTTATCCATAAAGTCTTGCATGTCCATGGACACCCTTATACATGACACATGGAAAGTCTCATAGACACCTCACACTTGACCTCTTTCTTTATATAGCCATATCTACCCCTTCCCAACTCCCAATTTGAAAACTCTTACTCTCCTTTATTCCTTCTACCTTAGAGCAATATTCCTACTCTATTTTTCCGTGAAGATGTCATCCCAGGGTAAAAGGAGATGCCTACCTTGGTGAAGAAGGCTCTTAGGGTTCCAAATTTCTCTATTTAGGATTTCTTAAGCTCCTCCTTAGTGATTTTGACCAAAACTAGTAAGTATCCTACTTTCCTTCCCTATTTTCATGTTGTTAGTCTTCATTCCATCTTCCTCCTGGTCAAAATCATGTACTTCCATGGTGAAACCCCACCTAGAACCCATAAACACCTCATCTCCATGTTCTTTTGTTAGGGTTTTTCACCTCTAATGTGAAGAAGGTGATTCTTGCTTGAGATAGGAGCTTTGTTGGAGAAACTAGCCTCTCTAAGATTAGGAACCATACTTATTGGACCTATCTATCTTCCCTAGAGGTTCATTAGAGGCCTAGTCTTGACTTGGACTATTTAGACTCTGAAGTTGAGGTATGATGCATCCCCTATTCTTCTGTGTTGAGCAATTCACCTATGCTTATTCGTTCTCTTTGTCCTATGGACATTAGACTATACACAATGTCTTTTCTTTTGAAAATCACAGTTCATGTGAACTACCTTATTTGATATTGATCATGTGATCATGGATATTCTTTTGAACGCTTACCTTATGCTTTGTTCATGATGGAACTCTAAAAGATGACATGTGATGTCTTTTTCCCACTTATGAGGTGGATATATATGTTGGTCACTTATGTGGTGACTAGTTTATATATTCTGACTATACTTTCTACTTGCCTCTACATTTAATATGCTATGAGATTCAATAGCAGTAGAGTAGTGTAATTGCATTGGTTTTTTTGGCAGATGTGTTATTTCCTGCCGAGAAGATGTGATATTTCCTTCTCTTTTGGGATGGAAAGGAACCTCATACCCAGGGCAAGATGTGTGATTCTTGACCCATGTTTTATATATTTGGGAGATTGGCAATATTCCTTTCTCTATCATGTTTTAATTTTATGAGACTCGGCCACCTTTGTGTTTATATTGTTCTAGGGCTATGCTTATCTCACATGCATGTAGGTTGATGATGATTGTAGGGGTTTGTGCCCTACTTTCTTTACATGTGCTAGTATGGCACAACTTTATTGTTTTAATTATGGCAAGTATCTCTTTTGTTATTGAAAATCATTTCTTTTGATTCCCATTTGGGTGGTCCTTATACTTCCTATGGGAAGACTTTTATATTTGACGTCCTTTATTTCATATATTACTCAATTTCCTATTTAGTATGCACATACCAACCTTTGGTGATGTCATCTATTTTCTCTTCTTGTTGGAGTATTCTTCCAACCCTAGGTGAAGGACTTGGATGATAAGGCATGAAGTTTTGAACTAGATTAATGAGTTAAAGCTTGGAGACAAAGTTGTTAAGGTTTACATTTCCCTCTACTTAGATCCTTATGTTGTATCATACATGTAAACCCTTACGGGATATTATGATGCACTTTTTTAATCTTTTGTGAAAATTGAATATAGTCAGTTATTTTTATTCCACTTCTATACTTTGGTCTTTTTCATACCATTATTATAAATTTGAAAAATTTATACCTATTCCATCATACCTTTGAGTGTGTTTGGAATGTATGTTAATTCCTCAAAAAAAAATAGCAAGGGGTGATCCCGCCTCCTTATAGTGGAGAAATAGGGGCCTATGGGGCATCAAATTTTAGTGTGTTATACTTTGTTTCTATGGGCATCAACTGTTATTACTTTTTGGGAAACAAGGCACTTAAAAAGAAAGAGATTCACTCACATTATTATTCCATTAGGTAAGCCACTTATAGCAAAGTATTTTCTTTCCCAACATAGAAACTCGGCCCTTTCACAAAAAGTAATATTATAGAAAGCCATCAAGGAAGGTATATAACTATGAGTCACATATTGACTTATTTCTCAATATATTCTTCTTATCTAGAAATCTAGATTGTACTTTCATCTCCCATTCCAGTATATTCTTTATAATAAGTGTCCTCCTTTTTTGGCAATTCATGAAAACTTCTCTCAATTCATTTTTCTTATTATCCCTAAGTACAACATATTTTAAGCATAAAGACACAACTAACCCGCATTAGGTCTAGTTGCTCTGGCGATTGGACGGGCGTGTAGGGTTCCGAACTCCTTCCCAGTGACGAAAGGCTAGCCATCTCCTAGTGAGATCGATTAGGGTGATGGATGCGGAAGTGATTCACAGATGCCAGGATGTGAGCATCCAGGAGGAGGAAGACCTAGTAGACTTCACAGATGGCTCGACAGAAATAACTATCAAAGAAGAAACGATGGTGGCGGCCAAGCTTCTGACTTCAAAGAGCTACAATTTTGTAGCGCTCAGACGGACAATGCTGATGGTGTGGGGTCTAAAGGGAGTCCTATATTTCGATATGGTGGAACACAAAGTCATAATCATCCAGTTCGAAAAAAATAAGGACAAAGAAAAAATACAAAATGAAGGACCATGGTGTTTCGATGGACACCTTCTGTTGATTCAGGAGATAAAAGTAGGTGAACAGCCGTCTACAATCACCTTTAAGAAGTGTGCCTTCTGGATTAGAGTGTACAATGTCCCCATGGGTTATTGGTCGGATGATGCTATCAAGAAAATAGGGGAGAAGATAGGAAGATCTATAAAGGTCAATGAAGAAGAAAATAAGGGATGGACCAGAGGTAGAAGACTGAGGATCGAAGTAGACATAGAGAAGCCACTAAAGCAAGTACAAAGGCTTAAACTCATTGACGGAAGCTTAACAGAGGTCATGATCAGACACGAACGGCTGCCTATCTTCTGTTTCAGCTGTGGGAAGGTGGGTCATATGACAGGGGATTGCAAGGAAGGGGAGGAAGAGACTGAAGGAATAGAAAAAAGGTGGGGACAGTGGCTGAGGGCTTCACCGAGGAAAATGAAATACATATAGAGTCAGGGGTTCCTACGAAGAATCACAGAGGGTAATCTTTCACAAATAAGAAAAGGTAGTCGAAGGAAAAAATAAAGACAAAATACCTGACACCATAGAAGGAAGGGATAAAGTGAACCCGGAAATGAAGGAAAAGGGTAGTGAAGAAAAGAACATGGAAAGAGGACATAACGAGAAGGACACAAACAAGGATGTGGAGGATGGGGAAGAGAAGGAGAAGGGAGGGAGAGAAGTATACAGGTAGAAGGGAGAAGTCCTAACAACTCTACAAAAGGGAAAGAGACATGTGAGATTAAAGAAGGCTTAAATACCCAACTACCGACCGAAGGAGATAGGGAGGTGGAAGAAGGAAGCAAAATTATTATTAGGGAGGAAAGAGGAAACAGAGAGCACGAGGTGCTCGAGAAAAGGTCTGAAAGACTTTTAAATAAACAAGGGAAGATGAAAGCTAGATTTAAAAGACTAAATAGAAAGGGGGAGGTAGGGAAGGGTTGTAAGGAGGTCACGAAGAGAAGAACAAGAAACAGCAGCTCCATGAATGAAGAGGAGAGAATAAGTGAAGAAAGGTGGGGGAAATTAGCTAGAAATGAAGGAAGCTTGATGGTCTGGGAAGCCTATTCCCAAGTAGCGGTGACTGGGTCAAACTAGCACCGTGAAGAACACTAAAAACATTGAGTTGGAATTATTAAGGGTTGGCCAAACTTGACACCTACAATAATCTCTGAAGGCTATGCAGAGAGGAGAGGCCAGAGCTTGTTTTTGTTATGGAGACAATGTTTACACATGTTGATATGGAGAAAATAAGGAGGAAAATAGGGTACAGTAATGGGGTGAGCCTTGGGAGGAATGGAAGAGTGGGAGGGATAGGGATGTGGTGGAAGGGCATCAATGTCACTGTGGTGACATATTCACAACATCATTTTGAGGTTGAGATCGAAGGTGAAGGAAATCAAAATAAATGGAGATGTGTAGGGATCTACGACTAGCCAGACAACAGCAATAAACACAAAACTTGGTCACTGATGGAGACACTTTTTAACAAAAGCCAAATGTCAACACTCTTCATTGGGGATTTCAACAAAATTTTAAACTACAGTGAAAAAGAAGGGGGAGCTAAAGGTGGTAGGAGACATATAGAAGATTTCAGAAGGGTGGTGAGTAATTGTAACTTAGTGGACATTGCTTGTGAAGGGGGCCTTTTTACTTGGGAGAGAGGTAAAACTTTCAAAACAAAGATTAAAGAAAGGTTGGATAGGGTCCTCGGAAGTAGCTGTTGGTGTTCTTGGTATCTGGAGGCTTGGGGGAAAGTTTTTCCTAGGGTGGGTTCTGACCACTCACTTATCATCCTAGACATAGATAGAAAGAGGACTTTTATGTATGGGAGCAAAGAATTCAGATTTGAGAGCTTCTGGCTGAAGGATCCTGAATGCAAAGGTATTATAGAAGAAGTGTGGGAGAAAGAGGGAGTCAATCATATTACGGAGAAGATCAACAAATGTGTGACAAGACTGAAAATCTGGGTTGAGCAAAAATTCAAAAATATAAGAAAAAACATCAAAACAATGGAGAAGGAGCTGGTTGCAGTAAATGAGAAACCTTTGAACATCCTTACTGTCGAGAAATGCAGCAAATTGAGTGAAGAACTAACCTCTTTGCACATAACGAACGAATCCTACTGGTTTATTAGGGTGAAGGAAAATTATATGAAAGATGGGGATCGTAATACCTCGTATTTCCACAAAACAGCAACCCAAAGAAGTGTGAAGAACAGAATCAGTAGAATCAAAAACAATGAAGGAGAATGGGCTGAAGATGACAAAGCGGTAGAAGAGGTGATTGTGGAGTACTACAAAAATCTTTTTATGTCCCCACAGCCACCCACCAGTAGAGAGGCAGTGGAGGATATTCTGAATATGATCAATGAAGAATCAAATAGAAAACTTATGAAGGACCCGGACATAAATGAAATTTGGAATGCCTTGGAGAGTATGAATCCTACTAAAGCCCCGGGACCTGATGGTTTCCAGGCGGGTTTTTTCCAAACTTTCTGGAGCATTTGTGGGGATGACATAGTGAAGTATGTTGTTAATTGGTGGAAGGGTAAGGAGGAGTTGAGAGGCATCAACAAAACTAACATAATACTTATAGCTAAATGCAAGTATGCAGAATCAATGAATGACTTCTGACCTATCAGTTTATGTAATACTTTGTACAAGATTATATCAAAAGTATTGGCGAATAGATTGAAGCATATGCTTGACGGATTGGTATCGGAAAATCAAATCGCATTCATACTGGGGCATCTCAACACCGATAATGCACTCGTTTCCTTTGAGATGTTCCACCACATGAAGAGAAGAAAGCAAGGAAAAAGAGGAACCATGGCTCTCAAGCTAGACATGAGTAAAGCTTATGATCGCATAGAATGGAGCTTTGTTTACAATGTGATGAGAGCTTTTGGTTTCTGCCATGAATGGTGTTTCAAGATTAAAGAGTGTTTCTCTAGAACGTCTTTCTCTTTCATTATAAATGGTAGAGTAAAAGGGTTGACCGATCCTAGAAGGGGATTAAGGCAGGGTGACCCACTGTCACCCTATCTTTTTCTCCTCTGTGCGGACTCCTTCTCACACCTGATCCATAACGTTGTCCAAGCAAAGATACATGGGGCTACTACAAGTCAAGGGGGACCATCTATATCTCACTTATTTTTTGTTGATGATAGCATCATCTTCGGAAGGGCATCTACGCAGGAAGCTTTGACGATATCTAACATTATTAGCTGCTATGAAGAAGCTTCAAGATAGAAAATCAACTTCATTAAGTCAGAAGTGTCCTTCAGTGGTAATGTGGATAGAGGCAGAATAGATGAGATCCTGGATATCTTAAAGATGAAGCAGGTATAGAAGCATGATAAATATCTGGGGCTACCAACGGTTATAGGGAGATCAAAAAAGGTGACCTTTAAAGTGATAAAAGATAGAATTTGGTAGAAAATAAATGGGTGGAAGGAGAAGTTTCTGAGCCAGGCTGGGAAAGAGGTACTTATAAAATCAATCATACAAGTTATGCCTACTTACATGATGGGAGTGTTCCAATTTCCTATGAATGTAACGGATGAAATAACAAGAATGATTGCTAATTTCTGGTGGGGCACCAACGACACAAAGAGAAGGATACATTGGGCCTCATGGGACAAACTCTGCAAATCCAAAAGAGAAGGGGGAATGGGTTTCAGGGACCTACAAGCCTTCAATCTTGCCATCTTAGCCAAGCAAGCCTGGAGGCTTCATACCAAAAGCAAATCATTGTGTGCTAGAGTTTTAAAAGGTAGATATTACAAAGAGAATGATTTCCTTGAAGCCTTCAGGGGTTACAACCCGAGCTTTACCTGGCGTAGTATATGGGGGGCTAAATATCTCCTCAAGGAGGGACTGAGATGGAGTTTCGGTGTGATTTCAGAAGTCAAGCTATGGACATATCCATGGATACCTAACCGCAAAGGGTACTACAACAGACTCGAATGTATAACTAATGAGAATGAATGTCTTATCACTAAAGTGGTGGATACAGAGAAAATGATTTGGAAAATATAAGCAATTTTTGAAGTGATGACAGACGAGGACATACAGACGATCAGTAAGTTCCCACCGTGCATTGGGACCAATGACAGACTCTACTGGTATCCAACAAATAATGGCATGTTTACTGTTAAGTCTGCTTACTAGCTAGGCTATGGGGATTTTGAAGAAAACAGTGAGACAAAGCAGAAGGAAACTTTATGGCACGACATATGGAGAACCAGAGTTCCCCCCAATACGAAGGCTTTCGTGTGGAGGGCGTGTAAAGAATTTCTGGCTACTACTGAGTGACTGAGAAAAAGACATATTGACATGGATATAAGATGTAAGATATGTGAATACTCATCTGAAGACCTCTTCCATATCTTTTTTGACTGTAAAGATGCTAAAATGCTATGGAGATATTTGAATAAAGAAGACATTAGTAGGTTGATGCCCAGAACGTCCATGGTGGACTGCTGGAAGTGGATCCTTGATAAATATGAGAAGGAGGCTGCTACAACCATTATAACAGCTTGTGCAACCTGCTGGAAGATCAGAAATGTAGTAGTGTTTAAGGAAAATAAGTGCCATCCGATAATGATGTACAAAAACCTCATGGCTTGGACTGAATGGTAAGAAGAAGCTGCAAGGAACACGACAAGAAAAAATGTCAGAAGAAAAGATGAAAGGTGGAGTTTGCTACAGATAGGTAGAGTTAAGATGAACACAGATGCAGCCATATCTGTGCTAAATAGAAAAATGACCCTTAGTGCTATTTATAGGAATCATGAAGGGGAATTAGTTGGTGCAGCGTGCTGGGTCCTTTTTGGAGCATGGAACAGCCATACTGCGGAGGCTTTTGCGGTGCTACTGGGAGCAAGGAAAGTGAGAGAATGGGGTTTTATGGAGATTGAAGCAGAGATAGATGCAAGCTTAGTCGTTGATGTTATTACAAAGGAGGCTAAGGAAGGGAACTATTTTAACAATCTGATCAAATGGATTCAAGAAGAAAAGAAGCATTTTGTTTATGCTAGTATGACTCATGTAAAAAGGAAATGTAATGTTGTTGATCATAATCTTGCTAGATGGAGTTGTGACCTCGATGTTTCTAGGGCATGGAGGGACAATTACCCTAATTTTTGTAAGAAGGATGTAATGATTGACAAAAGAAGTAATATATGAGTAGTTTAATTCAAAAAAAAGCATCAAGACACAACCTTTTTCTCTTTCTTCCTTTTCAATTTTCTTTGTTTTGGCTCTTTTTTCTATCAGAAAACTTGCGTAAACGTAAATTAATCAATTGTGGCCAATTAAATTTACTTTCTAGAGAATTCTACACAATACTCACTTATTCACATAATTATCTTCTATTTCTTTTTCTTATTATAGGATTTTCTTTTATCATGTTTTCTCTTTTACCATCACTGGATTATTTAATCAGTATAAACCATGAAATCTATCATTTAAGAGAAATTTGCAAGGAAATCCATTTCTTAAAATAAAGCGTACAAAATTCTATTCAATTCTCTTTCTCTCGCATATTTGCATTTCAATTTATTTAAATACAAGAAAAAATTTGAGGTTATAACATGAACTCATCAGGATTTTTCTATGAGGACTCATCCATCCAGGGAGGCACTTTGTTTTGTCCATATGATTCAGTTGAGCAACTAGTGGAGCTATCCATCGTTTATGTGAATGGTTTGATGATGATTTCTTATATCCTCGTTAGGGCATTAAAGCAACCTCACGGCTTGAGGATCAGTTTGAGAAGCCTGATTCAACCTTTAATCTAGACTAAGGCAATACCACTCACATTGAGACTTGTCACTTTGTTTCAACAAGTGTGCCTAGTATGGTGTGGAATAATTTGTTTGAGGAGGATGACAACCACTATTAGTCTGGATAAGTGTGTATTTGATGATGACGAGTTGGAGCAACATGAGTTGGCATACTCTACCATTCTATTACAAGTGTTGGTAGGCATTGAAGGAGTGGGATGGACAATTCATCACAACATGGTTGTTGAACATGAAAATGACTTGGACCCCGCATAAAATGATACGTTTGGGGTAGTTGAATTGTCATTGTATTCATCTAAAACTACATTTTGTTTGAACATTGATTAGGGGTTTCAGATTTTCAATGATGTACTTTTAAATCATCAATCCTTAGATTAAACGATGGAAGCATCCTTCTCACCATATGCTGACAATTCGGGGCATACACATCAAGACACTTACATATGGAGGAGCCTAGTCCATTTAGTTTCAAGGACTTCACCCTCATGCATTTCAAGATTGATTTAGCAACGGATGAGTTCACGGGGTCACTGAAAAACAACTCACCACCTCAGACTTGGCATGCAGATAGTCTATTTCTAGAGAAAGTCACCGTCGGAAATACGCTAGTAAGATGGAACCCAAGACTAAAGATTTAAGATCTGAGTGTAGGTATCATGGGGCAGCCAACCCCTCTTACCTACACAATTTGCTTTCTTAAAATTTTCATAATAAGATTTGTCTCAAAATTTTGCCATAAGTTTTATCTTTCCTCTAATTGTTTAGATTTAATTTTACTGATTTTCATCATTTAGATATTATGTATTACATTTCATACATGCATTTCTACCATTTCAGCGATACAACTACTATGACCCAATATTTAGACAAGAATTAAATATATATGCATACATACATATATATACATAAATATCATAATAAGAGGAGCATGAAGTTTTAATTCTTCCCATATTTTTAACATAAAGGTTTTTAAAGTTTAATCAGAAAATTCAATAAGGTTAGATTCAATTCGGTTGAATTGAACCAATTTTTTTCTAAGTCCTTCTCCTGACAAATTAAGAAACAATTATGTGACTTTTACCGCTTTTGACCAACTTTCTTGAGTTTCCATGTTTGGCTTTTCTCACTTTTTTGGAATTTCTGAAGCACGACAGACTCGTCCTCTGACAAGATTTTCACAAGTATGTTCATCGAGAAAATTCCACATTATTTAGATGAATTTGGTTTAATACAACCTTTGGTTCTGTTGGCACTTTTTTGCACTTTTTCATGTGTGGTCAACGATCAGACCGATAGTATGATGCATTTTAGACTGACAACCTCCATACTCTATTAGCATTAGACTACTAGTGTTAGAATGGCTTTGACCGCCTTGTGACCATGTTTGACCTCCTTTTGACTACCTTTTGAATGAATCTTTGCATTGAAATAGAGCCACTTTATTTTAACCAAATTCAACCTATCTCGATCAGATTAAATCCATTGGAGTCCTCTAGGAATATGAATAGGAATGGTTTTGGATCAAATTCTTACATCCCAACTTTGACCCCCTTCTTTCTCTATGCACTCAAACCCTAATTTCTCTTCATTCTTGCACCCTATTCGCTACGACCTTCAAGCTGCCACCACCCCCACCAAATCTTGCTCAATCACCTTTCTTTCTACTACTTCACAACAATGATTCACAATCCCACCACATTAGTTTTGCCACCACAGTAGCAAGTTTGCCACATCATACAGCCTCCAACTATGTTGTCTCAGTCTGCCTTCCAAAAGCTCTGCACGCTACAATGACAGATTCATAGATAACATCTTTCATAGAACTATCACACAATCCACCCCCTTCTCTACTGCACCACCTTCCCACAAGCCACTTCCACCACACATGCTTATCGCATGTTATCTTGTGGTGACTTGTGGCAAGCTCCTCTCCACACTGGTGATATATAGCTTCCCAGCCAGAACATCCCACCTCTACAATATACACACCTCAATACTACTTTACTACACTATATCCATGTCACTCTTATCGTTGCGGCGTGCAGCCATACCACTATGATGCCACATCAGAACACCGCTTCATGGTTCTGATATTACAACTAAAATTTCATTCTATGGATCTCGCTACAATGAAACCCCTACTGCCAGACCGTTGTGCTACACCTATTGCAATGTGAATTCCATAAAAATAAAGTCAATTTGGTTGCATTCGTACACATTATTTTGACTGAATCCATTCAATTTAGATCGATCTAAACGAACAAAAGACTCATTTCCACCACCACTTTGAACAAATTTGACCTAGTGTGATCAAATTCACATCTCCTTCACTGTTGTTCTTCTCTCCCTGCCACAACGACATTCATACCATAAATAGAGGGTTCAGGAGACTCAAGAGACTGTTTCAAGGAAGAAGGGAGAAGGGAGTTCATCTGCACCAACTATCCCACAGATAGCGTCTGACCATTATCTCCCACATGCCTTGCAATCTTCAAACCCATTGTATGAGGAATATATCCCATCATTCACTATCAACGGGTCTTAAATTAGGTGAATCTGGCCCCAACTACTGAAGTGTCTCTGCCATGCCCATGGATACTGGTAGTAGGGTGTCAGATGATGTGGATGGGGTTTCTAGAAAGGTGTTGTCCTAGTCACACCATGCAGGACTACACACTACTTCAGGCGGCATGTGAGGTCATCCACAGGGAAGCCACATATGGCTTGATCTATGATTACTACTAGAGAACGTCCATAGAGTGAGCAACATCCCTACACTTGTTGTCTTCATTACAAGACTTTGCCTTAGTAATGAGTATATTTTTACCTATTTTTACATGTCCTTTTACTTTCTTTTTAGAGGTTGTTCTAGTTCTATTTCCTAGTTTTAGCTTTGTATTTACTCAAATACAATTTATTTCCATTTTTTTAGCTTTAATGTTTTTTCATATAGATATAGTGCAAAATCAGCCAATGTTGCACAGGGACGCTTTGATGGATGCTTAATCCCTCATGATGTTATGCCTCAAGAGAAGGAAGGCCCAAAAGCTTTCTTTTTTATAACTTTCCAACCACCTCATCAAGTGAGTGGCTCTATCAATCACCTGACTCAAGCCTCTCTCCAACCAAATTCTTCCAGATTCTTACGTGTTGATGCACACTCTAAACATCATGTCCATTCTAGCTCACCTAATGTTGGTTTGCCAGAGAACTAGATATGAGGAACAAATTGAGAAACCCATTTGAGTCTCCTGTTGGACCAAGTATGGGCCATGGAATCATATGCCTTGATCCACAATCATTCAACTTTAAGGGTTTGGGGTGAGGAATGCATCTCTAAATGGAAACTCTTATCGTCCATTCTAGGGGTTTCCGATTGGTGATTTTAAGCCAAATTTGCACAGCACAAACCCTAGTGAGGGGTGAGGAGGCACATGCCACAACGGAGAGATTGGAATTCCTACACTAAGAGTCATGGCCTTCTCCATTGTTCCTACTATCTCATTGTTGTTGTCCCTCACCATGATTGAGTAGACACCTTGTGATGGGCATGGGGAGTAGCCTCGTTCACCTATATTTTATCTTAGCTTGTATGTAAACTCAAAAATATAGTTTCTAAAAATGTATCATTCTACCCAATTCCTTGCTTTGCAAATTGAGGACTTGTTTCACATATATGTTATAATCATGGAGATCGGCAGGCTAGTCAATAACCTACAATGAGAACAATTGTCGGCCTTCTAGAAAACAACCCCAAGAATCCATAGCAACCAGAACAGTTAAATGTTGTAAAGACCAGGTCAGGGAACGTGTATACCACACCTCCATCCTCCACTCCAGATGACAAAAGTGAGATCACCCCAATTAGAGTTCCAAATTTCTCGATCTACCACATGGAAAGTTAGACAATGGAATCTCCCCTGACACCAACACAATCCAGCACTAGCAAGAATACAACAGAAGCAACTCTGATAGTCAACTATGAAATCCCCACAAATATTATGTACACACCACAAAACCATATACAAGACACCTCAAGGAAACCAAATTTGATGATCAGTTCATAAAATATAATGAAACGATAAAGACATTGCATGTTGACATCCCCATTTCTCGATGCCCTAGCCAAAATCCCAGCTTGGAAAAAGTACCTCAAGACTCTACTCTCTAGAAAATATACAACTGAGGACATCAAGACCGTGAAACTTGCACATGAAACTTCTGACATAGTTCAAAATTGGATGCCCCTAAAGAAGAAAGACATTGGATCCTTTAGTATAGATTGTTTCCTAGGATATAACAAGTGTCATAAAGGACTCGCTGACTTGGGCGCTAGCATATCCATTTTACCCTACACTCTATACTAGTTCCTAGGGTTCATGGATCTCTTACCCACAAAAATGACCACTCTGTTAGATGATGCATCCATTACTAAACCCTTGGAAATTATCAAAGACGTCCTAGTGAAGCTAGGTCATGATACCTATGACCCATGTGATTTTGTGGTCATGCAAATCAAAGAAGACAATTGTTTCCCTCTAATTCTGGGATGTCCATTCCTAGCTACCATGCAAGCTCTAGAGGATGGCAAAGCCATCAATCTTGTTCTATGTCCAGGTAACCAAACTATTGAATATCGAGTTATTGAAGACCTGAAGAAGGTGCACAATTTGATCGTAGCTTTTAAGGTGTAAGGCAACCTAGAATTACAATAAGCATACTCTCAAGAAGTCGATTAAGACAATAGAGCCCTACCCACAAGAGGGCCATGCACATCATCTATTCATGATCCAGGACTCACAGGTTTGAAGGATAAGGGTTTGGATACCTTATCCATTGGTCCACATAACAAACACACTATTGTCGGTTCTGTGACGCTGAACTTGGATGCTTGTTGGGAGGCAGCCCAACCCATTTTATTATCACTTTTTTCCTTTTGCTTGTTATCATTATTTTTATCCATTTATTTTTATTTTGATAAACCTATTCCAAAATAAATAGGGTGAGAAGAACAAGGAGAGAAGGAGAAGGAAGTGCACCACATCTTTGATAGGCTAATGAATTGATAAGTCGGTTTGGCAAGCTACCCTCATGATGACATTCTCTCATTCTTCCCTAAACCCCTTTTTGCCTAGTGGACCAACTGAAAGAAAGATATTTCACGATGTTGTGAAATAATAAGTGATGCAACAAGTTTGATATGTGGCCTAGTGGGATTTCCCTCTATATTTTCCACATTTGATTTTACTTCTTTCCCATGAATAATCTGGCCTTTACTTTTTACAAGAAATATTATTCCTTAGAAATAGTAGCCATTTTTATCTCACTAGAATTATCAATATTCACTAACATATTTTTATAAGGAATTTCTAAGAACAATTGACGCATACACTCTATTCGATAGGGATAACGTGTGCATGGCGCAACTGCCAATTCATTTTATAAAACATGTAACATCTCCTCAATGCAGTTATGTAATGGGTGAACTATAGGGCTTGGTAGCACCAAGATATTTCTATGATCAAGAACAACCTATATTTTTATATTCTTCATCATCGTCACCACCAATGGTGGCAGCACATAGGATCAACACCAACGATGGATTCTGACGAGGAGGCGGAAACCCTGAACCAACTAACAAGATACCTTCTGATCAAGATCTACTTTGGTATTACTGCCATGACATATATGTCCCATGGGATCTTCAATTCATGCACCCAGCACATGGATGGGGGATTCTAGCCTCGGACTCAGATTCATTGATCAACTAGCTAGAAGTAAGGCATTGCTAGATGTAGGCTGTGGAGAGAGGGACGCATGGCCCAGGGCACCATTGCCTCCATCCAATGAAGATCATGGCAACTGATGGCCACAACAATGCTAGGATGAGATCATAAACAACATAATAAGAACCCACTAATAGGGATCTATTATGTGCTCTTGGATGATCAAGCACTATCCAACTC
Organism: Alisma plantago-aquatica; assembly: GCA_963693085.1. Taxonomy (NCBI): domain Eukaryota; kingdom Viridiplantae; phylum Streptophyta; class Magnoliopsida; order Alismatales; family Alismataceae; genus Alisma; species Alisma plantago-aquatica. Next base: position 1,381,116,812 of record OY856411.1, read on the forward strand.
CTCCATCGCCATTTCCACCTCTTTCCATATAAATTCCTCTCCATCTTCAACTTCTTTCTCCATGAGGACAGGAAAAATTTTGAAGTTTGGGTGGAGGGGTGGGTGGTACATCATCTATACCACCTCAACTCTACCCTTTCCCTTTCTCTCATCCTCATACCACTTTTCTATTTTTCTTCTCCATCTTTCATTTGCATCTGTGTTGTTTTTTATTTTCTTTTTTCAATTTTTTGTGTGAGTTGTAACCCTCACCTAGTTAGTCACTTTGATGTATGTTAAAAATGGAGAATATATAAATGAACGATTCCCTTTTCTTTTTCTTGAGCTAACCCGTGAAAAAAGAAGTTTTAAGGAATAAACTTGTTTTGAACAATTATGGGCCTCGATGACAACAACTAAGCATCCCTCTCCCTTGGAAGTGAAGGTAAGAATATGGAGTCCAAAAGTTCAAGCCACATTTTCCCCTAACATGACTTGCAACAATATTCATGAAGACTCATTTACCGTACATTACTTGAATTAAATGATATATTATGATGATATGATTCCAATGCAATAATAAAATGGAGAAGCAAAAGTCAGCCTCTTGATCTCACTGTTCTTCCATCATCGCTTACCTCTTCACCATCCACACACAAAAATGAAATTCCCGCTATTTGTCAAACACTATGTTTGGGGTGGAATCCCTTCCATAAATCCTCCTCTTCAATTTCCATCCATAGGCATGGTATGAATAAAAGTGGCCAAAGATCTTAAAAGAAAACATATGGTCAATGTAACTGCAAATAAATAAAAGAAGTCTCGAGTTGAATAGAGGAGAGACAAAAAATAAATGACTCGCAAATAAATTCTCAAGTCGAATAGAGGTGAGATTAGGGAATTGAATTCATGTTATGTCTTTCTCTCCCTTTCATTCAATTTTCATACACATGGGACTTATCAAAATTCTCCTCCAAATAGGAAAATAGCCTTGACTTGTGCTTACTTCTATTTTTTCAGACATATCAAGAGTATTATTGATATGAAATATGTTCATTACGGGTTCTAGGGTCTAGCAATTAGAGGAAAAAGCTCCAATTGCAGGATATACAAGTGTGACTATGTGACCCCCAAGGATTAGGGTCTCTTGATCATGATTGGGGGAAAGAAAACTACAAGGTTTGCTTGGTTGGGAAATGAAGGCTTGGAACTTAGTATCAATTGTTAATTTCCTTTTTATTTTTATTTACTCGGGATGAGAAAAGGATTAAGTCTGGGGTAGTTTGATGAGTATATTTTTACCCATTCTTACATGTCATTTTACTTGTTTTGAGGGGTTTTTGTGTTTCTATTTCCTAGTTTTAGCTTTATATCCACTCAAATACAATTATTTTCCCTTTTTTGAAACTTTAATGCATTTTCATATATACTTTGTGCAGAATTAGTCAAAGTTGCACAGAGATGCTTAGATGGACGATTAAGCCCTCATGATGTTATGCCTTAAGGGAAGGAAGGCCCAAAATCTTTCTTTTTGTTCACCTTTCAACCACATAGTCATGCGAGAGCTCTGCCAATCACTCGACTTGAGTTGTTGTCCAACCAGATTTGTTAAGATTCTTATTTCTTGACGTGTTATCTCAACATCCAATTCATTTTGGTTCACCCCATGCCGGTCTACCAGAGAATCAAATATGAGGTTCAAATTGATTAACCCATGTGAGTCACCTGTTGGACCAAGTACGGGCCACACAATCAGATTATTTCGACCAAAAGCTTTCAACTTTAGGGTTTTAGGGATGTGGAATGCATCTATCAAAGGAAACCCTTATAGTCCATTCTAGAGGTTCTCTGAATGGTGATTAGAAACCACATTGTGCAACACAAACCCTATCGAGGAGAGAGGAGGTGACAGCCGCAGTAGAGAGATTGGTCTCCGTACACCAGGCATCGTTTCCTTCACCATCGTTCCTACTATCTCTTTGTTGTTGTCCCTCGCCATGAGTGAGTAGACGCCTTGTGTTGGGGCATGGGGACTAGCCTATATTGCTTGTATTTCATCTTATCTTGTATCTAAACTCGACAATATAGTTGCTAAATAAAGTATCATTCTGTTCGATGTCTTGCTTAACAAATTGATGGCTTGTTTCACATATATTTTATAATCATGGATATGCAAGTTGTTGTGAGTGTGATTAGAACACCAAAATGATCTTATTGTCCCTGAGAGTTGTCAATAAGGGATAGTGAGGTGATTGGACTTTGATACGCTATGCTTCGAGGATGGTTGGTCGTAAGTAAGGAAGTTTAATGGTATACATAGGGAACTTACGTGCTAAGGATGGTCGGTACCAAGCAAATTTATACTAGGTGGTGACTTGTATCCCATCAGGGTGAAATAGCTAACCCTCAATTTGGCAATGAGTTTTGCAGAGTTAGATCATGTTAGGATAATTATACATGCCTGAGCAGTGAAACCCCATGCCCTGGTGCTCTTTATTATCTATTATTTACTTCCTTAATCATTTTTGCTTTTGGAAACAATTTTGTTTAATTAATCCTTCAACTACTTGGTAATAAATATTACTCTTTATACTTATGAATCGATATAAATACTCAGAAAGGTTGTCCTTTGGGTTTGATCCTTAAGTATACTACAATAAGGATGACGCTCATTTGGAGTGTGGAATTAGTGCATTGCTTTTGGTTAAACCTAAGATTTATTCTTTTAGGGTTTTTATTGGTGCGACATTTAGAGCCCCATCACTTAGTCAGAAAGCCTCCCATTAATTCCGCCTATGCTACCCAAGAAATAATTCCTCCTCCTTTGTTCCCCTACATGGCTCAAATTAAGAGGTTCAAGAAGTTAAGCAAAGAGGGTTGAAACCTCATCGACCCGAGATACGCCGACCCCATCACCATCATCTCCCTCAAATGTTGCGGTTAAGTTGATTGGTTACTAGGATGTGATCATCCTCGAAATCCTTGCGTATGCAGACTACAATGTATATCATAGGGTCACCTATGAGTTCTATGCTATTCTCATTATCCCAAAGGATGCTCACCACAACATTCTTTGCTTCCTCCTTCAGAACAAAATTCAGGTGGTCAGTGAGGACCAACTAAATGGTTGGTTGAGATGCTCCTCCAATGAATACTTAGAGATGTCCAGGGGATGGGTGGAGGATGTTGGAAGGAATAGAACTTTTCAACCCCACCTCAGTGAAGTCTTCACACATCTATAACATAACTCTTCATTACATGCATCTGGTGATAGTGAACTTTGTCCTATCCAAGTATGTCAATTAGGGGGAAATCAACATGGCTAACCTCTACATCATGTGGTGTGTTTTTATTGGACAGTAGGTGAATGTGGTGAACTTCACGATTCACCACTTCCACAACTCAATCAGAAGACAACACAACTACATGCTACTAAAGGGCATGGTCACATTTATAGTGCACCACAAAGGGATCAACAACGCCTAGTTCTCCTTAATGATAGATGTGGTTAGCAATTCTAAGGTAGACTTGAACTACCTTGTGCATTCTAGGTTATCAAGACCTATGGTTGTAGCTATATCTTCACTTTAATATATGCCAAACATAAGATTCAAATACCGACACACACATATTTTTCATGTCATGGGTTTCTCATTGATGCCTTACTCTTAGAAAATGATGGTAGTCTAGGAAAACAATGCAACACTATAGGTTCCTCTGCTTCATCACCACAGATTCTAGTTTTTCAAGAAGTTGTGCAGCACATCAGGGCAACCTTCCATGACATTTTACATCACAAAGTGTTTCACACTAAGGCACCTACTATTGGTAAGGTATGTCTAGAGATCTAATCATATGATGATTTATAAGGCATATAACATAATGGATTTGATTAATAATCACAAAGAAAAGCTTCCAATTCATTTTGTTTCACTTGGTTATTAGATAATGAGGAAACATTATGAAAATCTAGAGAATGACAATACTCAATGATGTATGTCTTCAAATATGTGACTTGAACAATGAGATCATAAAGATGTTAAGAGTATGTACATTCTTATTATGTACCTATTCGGCTAATATTGTGGAAGGTAGGTATACTCTAGTAACACACAATACTGGAGTGTGAGTTGATTGATGATAGAATTTCATCAGTCATGATATGATATATCAAACCAAGCACACAAATAGTTGTTAGGGAACAGTGTATCGGATAGAACCACCTCGAGAGTTAAACATGGAAACCATTAATGGTGGTCATAATCACCTCTCATAGTGAAGGTGATGTATCTATTTCTTAGACCTGAAGTCACTACACTCATTACATGTCATTCGGTATACTTTGACATCATCAAACATAACCCTGAATAAGGATTGCCACAACAGTGATGATTGGATAATTGTAACACATGAGGACTGACTGTAAGTGATGTATATGGCATTTGTCCCTCCTACTTGAGTTTCATATCTTGTCCACTTGATAAGTGAGACTGAGAAATGCATGTGCATGAACTTGTAAATCAATAAATGATATTCAGGTCACATACATCTCATAGAGTTTGATCTAGGCTCAAGAAACATGGTCTGAACTCTAAAAGGATGATGATTCCATGCCTTGAGTTCATTTTGGATATCAGAGACAAAGGAATTGTACAATCACCGCAACACCTTACACATATTGTAGGTTGAAGTTGTTATCCAACTTTCCATTCACTTGGGTAGCATTGATGTGTGACTAGGTTTCTCTCTTTGCTTGTGATGTCATAAGCTAGTTATGGATATTCATAAACAATGTGATATGGGACCTATAGGGTCACACACATAGGAATCATCTATAAGAGGAGTTTAATCATGAATGATGATTGGATTGATTACTGAAGTGTATAGGTATTCAATTCAAGCAACAAATCAACTAACTATACTACCAGCTGATCATCTCAAGTGTTGAGGCAACCTATTGGAGTATCAAGTTGATTAGAACTGAATTGGCTGAGTTCTACATGAATTAGGGCACCAACTGATTGACTCATTGGGTGAACCGATCCTTTCAAGTTGGGTAAGATGACTAGTTCACCTAGTGAACTAATCAGCTCAGGTGTGCCAAACGAAGGTTCTAGTGCCTTTCCCAAATTTGTGAGAAACATTGATCATTTCATTTGCTAAGTTTGATTGCTCTAAGGAATTAATGTTTAGAATTATTTGGAAATGAATTACTAATTCACATGTGATCGGGAAACATGGATAAATGACTAGTTTGGGCAGCAAACCAAACAGCTCACATGTGAATCGACTAGTTCATTTGCCAACAAACCATTTTAGGATTCATAAGTTGCAAAAATTTATGATCTTACGGTCCCTTCCAATCCGACACAGATTGGGAACCCAAACCCTAACCTCTCCTATGAATAGTGAGGTACTAGGGACTTCCCATAATTTGACAATTGTTGTCCTATCTAGTTGTGGTAACTAATATAGAGCCCAACAAAGTCCTAACTGCTAAAATGAGGGATAGCAAGGGAGAAACAATTTTGGGAGAGCAAGTTGGTGACTAGTACACCAACGAGAGGGAAAGCTCCTTACTGCCTATTCCACTAGAATGATAGGAGTTCTAGTTGGTCCATGTGGACTTATCTAGAGGCGAGGAGGCATTTTCCTATCACTTGGAGGGAAACTTCATCTTGTAGTCCATGGCAAGACCGTAGGAGTTGCTGTAGATGTTGTTCAAATCTGTCATCTGTGGTGAAGACCAGGAGTTGCACAAACACCATCTAAGAGCAACTAGAAGATAGTTGCTTTACAACTAGAAGATAGTTGCATTGCAACAAGTTGTAGTCATTGGACTTTCTCCAAGACCAGGTATAACTCTTTGAACCATCTTTTCTATTTCATAGTTATTAACACAATTATGCTGAAATGGGAATACAAATAGATTTTATTTTGTTTCTGCTTCCTACTATATGCCCACATTTCTCTACAGTGGTATCAAAGTCAAGTCAATTTACTATGTTTTAGGATAATCAATATGATCAAATTTTTGTTTTCATTATTTATTAATTGCATAAGATGTGAATATGCAAACAGTTTCATTTGTGTATCCGATCAAAGACCACATAATCCCAAACTAATATATATATATATATATATATATATATATATATATATATATATATATATATATATATGTGTGTGTGTGTGTGTGTGTGTGTGTGTGTGTATATATATATATATTTGTGTGTGTATAATTTACACATGTCACCCTACAAGAAGTTTTGATGGTGGATGTGTAGAGTTGTTATGAGAAATAACCTAATATTTGTGTGTGGTTTGATTGTTTGGTTTTATACCTATTATATCTCAGTTTTCATATCAAGTTTCTACCTCCTTCTTCCCAATGTAAAGTTAATTCTTTCCTACCTTTTCTCCCCTCGAAGGTAACTTGAGGCTTCTCTCTACCATGTAATAATTTTAATATCAATAAGATAGTTTCTTTTCTTGCAATGACAAAGATGATAATCAACAGCAGGCGACCAACTATTTCATGTGACGAACGAATCGGTTGGAGGACCAAGAAGGGTGGACTATAGGAGCAAACTGACTGACTGGTGGGTCCAACTAATTATTTGGAAGGAATCTAGACATTGGATTTATAGGAGTCCAACTGACCTTTTCAAAGGACCAACAGATCGAACAAGAGGTGAGATGATCGGTTCAAGGGTTGAACTGGTCAACCCTGATTGGCAGGCATAGATCTACATGAACAGTAGGTTCATGCATATGATGTGATGTTGAACTAGGTGGTAGTGATTCCTTGTGTCTCCAAGGAATTACAATAGACATGGCCATACCAATCGGTTTTTGTTTTATATTGCATGTTTATGTTGTGGGATATAGCATGTATATGATGTGTACTATATATGTGGTGATTGGATACAATATATGTATATATATGTGATATATATAAAATTCCTCAATCAAACACATTAAGTATAAGATTCTTTTCATTAGTGGCACACATGAAAAGCTTGATCGACCAAGTGTAGGTTATGCCAAAATGTGGTGTTCTGTCTAACTCGTGGAACTATGATTGTAGATACGTAGGTTATGCCAAAGCAAGGTGCATACCTATCGTGTGGGTTTTTAAGTTAGGCTTAATTGTGTGGTCTTAGCGAGATTAAGTACCAGAAGCATGCATATGATTATGGCAAGTAGTTTCACATATCATCTATCTAATAATTACATATGATGCAATTGCAAAAAGTTGCCTACCATGATAATTGACTATTGGCACTGGCGCATTGGCTGGCTGGTAGTTGAATTATATTGGATCTTGGCTCATTAGAAAATTGTTCACTAAAATTTTACAAATTGATATATGAGGTTATCAATTTGATTAAATTAATGAGAGCAATAATTAATTAAAGACCTAATCAACATTGTAAAAAATTTCAAATCAAATCAAATAAGAAAATGAGTTTTTGACAAAATTGCAAACTCTTATGTAGAACCAAATGGCAACAAACCACAATCACTTTTCTCTATGATCGGTCCATGAGAAGAATAAGCTAAATGGAAACAACTTCCATTCCTAGTTCAGGACGTTGAGAATCATTCTCACACAGGAGTGCAAGGTCTATGTCATGGAGACACAAGAGCCAGATGAACCCTTTCCTACTACACCTAAGGTTGACTAGGATGCTTGAAAGAAGCATACTAAAGATGACATGGATGCCAAGTGTTTGATGCTATGCTCCATGAACTATGAGTTACAGTGGAAACATGATAGCATGGATGTGATTAAGAGGTCACACATCTCATGAACATGTTCCAAGATCAAGAAAGATAAGAGAGATACAATGTCTCCAAGGTGTTGTTCAAGTGCAACATGGGAGAAGGAGATCCAGTAGATCCACATGTACTCAAGCTCATTGGGTATATGGAGAACCTGTCTAGACTAGGATTCCCCTTAGGTAGAGAGTTGGCCACTAATGTAATTTTGAAGTCTCTTCTAGAATCATACAGTCAGTTTGTCATGAACTACAACATGAATGACTTTGACAAGTCATTGACAGAGTTGTTGGGCATTTTTGAGAACAACTGAGGCATAGATGAAGAAAGACAAACCAAAGTCTGTGATGATGATCAGCAAGACAAATGGAAAGTCTAAAGGCAAATGCAAAACTATGAAGAGTTCTATAGCCATCCAGAAGCCTAAATCTTCATATCTCAAGGCAAAGGGAGGAATAAAGAAAAGAGGTGATTTTCACCATTGTCACCAGCTTGGTCATTGGAAAAGAAATTTCCCACTTTGGATAGAGGAATAAAAGAAGAACAAGGAAGGCATTGATGCTACCTCTTTAAGTATAAATGCTGTAAGATAAATTTAACTTATCTACATCTCAATATGTGATACTAGATAGAGATCTGACAAACATGATGTGTAGGATCTGACAAGAAGTAAAGCCCTCAAGAAAGGATATAGATGGACAAGGTGGAGCAAGAGTTGTTGGAGCTTTATCTTATCCCAATGGTAATGTGATAGAGTTAGTTGAATTGATGTTTCGTTATGTCGATAAAAATAAACATATACTTTACACATCTAGTATGACAAGGATGGTAAATCAATAAAGTGAGTTATTAATGTTTGTATTTCAAAAGATTTGATCTTGTATGGCAATGTCCAACCATCTTATATGAAAGAATCTTAAGATGAATGTTCACAGTGTAAATAATAAAGGATTATAATTGATAACTCAATCAATCTTTAGCATAGTCATATGAGGCACATATTCAGAAGTGCATTACTAGAATCCATATTGATGGTTATATAGACTCCTTTTGGTTATTGAACCAATAAGAGAAATGTAAGTCTGGAATATGAGCAATATGACACAATACCCTTCTTTAGAGGTAGTGGGAGGATTAGCATTCTATTTGCAATTCTATATATTGATGTATGAAGATATTATGGAATAAATGCTAAAGGTGTCTGGTAATACTTCATAATATTAACTAATATTGTCAGTTGATATATGGGTTTCTATTTGGTGAAATATGAACATAAATATCATCAAGTGTTCAAAATTATTATAAATGAAGTATAACTTTGATAAAACGATTAAGAAACTTTGATATGATCAAATATTGAAATACTTTACATAAATAGTTTGAGGACCTTCCGCAAAGGACTGTGATAATATATCACAAGGTCAAATCCATCTCAACATAATGATGTTTCATGATGAAGGAATTACATAAGGATGGGTCATGATATGATTGTAATAATAATCTAATCTTCTAAATTTTTTCATAGATATATATAATTAACACTACAACAATGTACCGTCTTAAGTGGATTATAAGACATCATACATGATATGATATGGGAATGTCCCAATATGTCTTAAGGATAGAAACCTATATAAAGAAAGTAGTTTCTTGAAAAGGTTTATCCACAAACCATGATTTTTGAATACTTTTATTAATCCCAATTAAAAAACAAAGTGTTTGTTGCAAGGATAACTCAATTCTGAAAGAATCAGTGGGAGTCAAAGTAGTACTCGAAGGGTTCGAGGTCAACAATGAACTACAATGAGAACAAGTGAGAATCACAAATTGTTGTGGAATCTCAAGTTGCTCATGTAATATAGAATCTCAGAGTTCTGGTAAAATACATCTGAGACTGAAAGATTGTGAATCCAACAACTCAAATGAGTTGGTCATAAGATGATGAGGCAACAAATCAACCATAAGCTAATGAGAACCATAATATGAGAAATGGCTCAATGCCATTATGGAGTCCATGTACACTAATAAGGTATGACCTTGCTAGTACCACCTAAAGGGGGTAAAACTCATAAGGTTAATTTGGGTTTTCATTAGAAGACAATCATGGATAGCATAAAAGGACATATTGGTTGCAAATATTTTCAAATCGGTTCAAGCTGTTGAACAAGAAAAAAGACCTTCACCAATTGTCAAGATAGACAATGAGGTTTGGAATATGAATATTAAAATTGGATGTCTTAAAAGGCGTATGTGACAGGATGTGTAAGTGACACAACCTAAAGGTTTTATAACTTCAAGAATGCAAATAAGGTCTATAAGCTACAAAGTTCAATCTAGGATGGAAACAAGCATCTCAGAGATAAGATTTTTTCCACTTTATAAGATATTCAAAGAGTTTGAGTTGATTCATAAAAGATGAAAATGTGTTTATAAAAGATATAGTGCGAGCATATATAAATATTCCACATGTGACGGGGAATAACATCTCAATATTGTGACTATTGAGAGCTAGCATGGAAGACACCTTCAATTATGAAGGATTATGTGAAACATCCTATGTGATCAGGATTAAGATCTATAGAAATAGTTCTTGAAAATTACATAACCTAAGAATGAGCACATGCAATACCAAAGTTCTGAAACAATTCAGCATGAAGGATTCAATAAGAGGGAATCCAGATTAGTCTCTCATGAACCCTATGTTTTGATTCTTATAAATAATGGAAAAAGACATGAGTGAGATATCATATATTGTAGCAATGGATCTATCATGAATGTTATAAATGTACTCATCCCATAATATTGTATGTACTAGACATGAAAAGATGATGGTCATTAGAATGTCATTAAAACATCCATAAGTACTTGTGAAGCACTTAAGGATAAGTTTCTAGAGCATATCAGCAAGGAAGAGTTGGGTATAAAGAGTTACATTGATGCAAGCTTCTAGAATGACAAAAGTGATTGCAATAAAGTATGTTTGATATTAAGAAAAGAGTTGTAAGATGGAAGGGCTCCAAACTACAAGCCATTAAATTTATTCTACAAATAGAAGTTGTGTATCCTGGTGTTGTAAACACATGAGAGGACAATATGTGGATCTAGAAGTTCATATTGTAACACAGTAAAGATATTGTGACAACAATGGAGCTACTTGTTAGGTAAGGTCTATCAGATACTATATTACGAAAGTTTCATCTTACAATGAAGAACTGAAAAACATGCAACACACTAACTAACAGGAAAATGTTGCTAACCCTCTAGATTAGCACTTGCGCAGTAGAAACATGATGGACATGTTTAGATCACTGAGAATGAGATTCATTAGTGATTGTCGCTAAGTGCAAGTGGGAGTCTGTTGGTAAGGTATGCTTAGAGAGCCAATAATATGATGATTGACATGGCATATAAAGTAAAAGATTTGATTAATAATCATTAAGGCAAGCTCTAAATTCATTCTGTTTCACTCAGTTATGAGATAATGATGATACATTATGAAAGTCTAGAGAATGACAATAGTCAATGATGTACGTCTTCAAGTACGTGACTTGAATAATGAGATCATTCAGATGTTAAGAGTATGTACATTCTTATTATGTCCCTATTCGGTTGTTACTGTGGAAGGCAAATAGACACTAGTAACACACAAGACTAGAGTGTTGGTTGTTTGATGACCAACTTTCATTAGTCATGATATAGTATATCAAACCAAGCACACAAATGCTTGTTAGGGAACAGTGTATTGGATAGACCTACCTTGACAGTGACACATGGAAATCATTAATGGTAGTCATAGTCATTTCTCATAGTGATGGTGGTGATTGTCATTCTTAGACTTAAAATCACTACACTCATCATATGTTGTTCAAAATACTTTGACATCATCAAACATAGCCCTGAATAAGGATTTCCATAAAGGTGATGATTGGTTAGTTGTGACACATGGGTAGCTGTGACACATGGGTACTGGTTGTGAGTGATGTAGATGGTATTTGTCCCTCCAATTAGATTTTGATATCCTAGACACTTGAGAAGAGAGACTCAGAAACACATGCACATGCACTTGTAAATCTATAAATTTTATTGAGGTCACATATATCTCATATGGTCATCTCTAAGTTCAATAAATATGGTTTGAACACTGGAAGGGTGACGATTCCATGCTTTGAGTTCATTCTGGATATCAATGACAAAGGAATTATACAATCACTGCAACACCTTAAATAGATTGTAGGTTGAAGTTGTTCGAAATTTTCATTCACTTGGGTAGCACTGATGTGTGACTAGGCACCTCTCTTTGCTTGTGATGTCATAACCTAGTTATGGATGTGATATGGGACCTATAGGAAAACACACATAGGAACTCGTCTTGTAGAGAAGTTTAATCACGAATGGTTATTGAATTGATTACCAAAGTGTTTTGGTATTCAATTCAAGATGCAAATCAATTGACTGGACTACCAACTGATCATCTCAAGTGTTGAGATGGTTGTTTGGAGTGTTAGTTTGATTAGAACTGAATTGGTTGAGTTCTACATGAATCAAGGCACCAACCGATTGACTCATTGGGTAAACCAATCTTCTCAGGTTGGGTGAGATGACTGATTCACCTTGTGAACCAATGGGATTAGATATGCCAACCAAAGGTTCCAATGACTTTCCTAAATTTGTGAGAAAATTTGATCATTGTATTTCCTCAATGGGATTGGTTCAAGGAATTAATGTTTAGTGTTAACTGGAAACAAACTGCTTATTCATATGTGATTGGGAAACATGGCAAAACAACTAGTTTGGGTTGTGAATCGATCAGCTTGCATGTGAACTGACTAGTTCAGTTTCCATCTAGCTATTTTAGGATTCACAAATTGCAAACATTCATGATCTTCTGGTCCCTTCCACTCCCACATAGATTGGGAACCCAGACCCTAACCCATCCTATAAATAAATGGGTACTAGGGGATTCCCAGAACACAAATCAATTGCCTCTAACAATTGTTCTCCTATCTAGTTGTAGTAACTGATGGAGAGCTCAAGAAAGTCCTACTCGCTAAATGGAGGGATAGCAAGGGAGACACAATTGTGGGAGAGGAAGTTGGTGACTAGTACACCAACAGGAGGGACTATTCCTTCCAGTCTGTTCTACTAGAATGATAGGAGTTCTAGTTGGTCTTTGTGGATTTATCTAGATGCTAGGAGGCCTTTGCCTGTCTCTAGGATGACAACTCCACTTGCAGTCTGTGGTGAGACCGCAGGTGCTACTACAGACATTGTTTGAGTCTGTAGTATGTGGTGAAGAGCAGAAGTTGCACAGATGTTGTCAAAGAGAAACTATAATATAGTTTCATTGCAATAAGTTGTAGTCAAGGGACTTGCTCTAAGACCAGGTATAATCATGTTAAACCATCTTTCCTATTTCATAGTTATTGATGTGATCTTGTTGTTATGGGAATATAAATAGATAAAAAAAATTGTTTTACTGCCTACTTTGTGCATGTATTTCCTTACATCTAATTATTCCTATCAGTAGCCTCCTTCACCCAAGAAACATCCTCAGAACTTTGACATGGGGAAACTTTATGAGATATTGACAGACATTTAGCATAGCGTCATGATTTTCCATGTTGAAACTAGGCATTGTTTCAATGACTCTGAATAGAGGTTCAATGTAGTAGAGCGACATGTGCACTACCTCAGAGAAAGGTTCGAAATAGTCTTCCCACCACCACTGACCTCCCAACAGCAGCAACCTCCTCCCCAGGACTTCCCCCACTACCACTCCCAGATATTTTAGTGTCAACCAGAGATGGACCCCGGCTTCGAGTGATCACCAGGTGGCAACAAAGATCTTGACAACATGGTCAATTGGTTCTTCATGATGATTACTAGAAATAGTTTCTTCCCCACCATCCAAAGTTTGAGATTGGCTCGAGGATAAGAAATATTTTAAGCTTGGGATGGCAACATGTACCACCCTCTATCTTTTCCACTTTTTACTTCCCCTTTATCTCTCTTTTATGCATGTATGTTTATATTCCACATCTCTTTCATTTATAGTAAAATTTTTAGTTTAGTAAGACTTTTGTTTCATATTTTTCTAACAATTTTCTATTTGTGATAATACAACAGCCAAATGCTTGTTTGTATGCCTAAGTTCCCAGTTTTTATCTTAAACTACTTGATCTCTTGCTTAACTAGTTTGGAAATCAATCTAAGGTTAATTGACTTTTTCATTTGCTTAAAATATTACTCCCTTGACCTATGTTGGGAATGGAAAACCCATGTTTTAGGCCATTTGGAAAGGGCTAGAGTTTGATAAAAACTCCTATCCAGATTATTCATGGACTCGTTACAACTTTAACGATCCTTGAATCACAATTTGTAATTTTCACAAAGGTTTCGAGTGGGCAATGATGCTTTTTTGATATATAATCAAGCAAGAGTGTTTTTGTATAATGGTCTATACACAATATCGCCTTATATTCAATCAAAAAGATGAAAATTCAAATATGCAAAAGAGGCTTAGCTGCCCAAAAATCCCAATATATCAAAATAGTTTTTGCCCAGACCTACAAACTAGAATGTAGTGAATAAAACCTTGAGTGTGAATAAAACATGAGTGTTTGTTTTTAAGAGAGTTGAGGATGGTGCCTAGTGGGTGTATGATTGTGCTCACGAACATGGGTATGTCATGCTTGGTACTACCGCCTCAAGATGTCAATAGAGAGTCACTAGATATCCTTAGGAGACCTTTGAGATCATCCCAGTGGTAGGGTTAGTTTGAGCATTGTACGAGGAGTTTGTCTTACTACTTTGGGCCAACTCGCTCGAGCCATAGGGACTGCTACTTGTTACGTGGGCCAACCTGATGCAGATCAAGATCATCATAAGTCAATAGAGTCTTTTTTCTTTTGTTTCTTATTAGGACTTGAATAAGTGGGAGGCATGTTGTTCCTTATTTGTCTATAAGAATACATGATGACAACCCATTACTCATCTTCATTGCCCACTTGATCAACCCTATGACTATTCTTTAATGCTCATATATTGTGAGTCAAACCTTAAAGAATATCAATAGGTTGTAGTGAATTCGCTTGAACATGCATGGATATTTTGATCTTACATAAGTAGGGTTTTGCTCGAATGGTGGGGGTTTATCATGAATTAATATGGATCAGCAAATTAGTAGTTTTAAACTATATTTCTTAAACTTAGCATTTATTGCCAAGCTCAATTTGGATGTTATCTTTTTTTTCTTTGAGCACATATCTTTCTAGAGTATAAGCAAAGTTTAAGCTTATCGGATGTTGATAGCATCCAAAATTTAGGCCTATATGCTAAGCATTTATCTATATTTTCATGTCGTTATATCCTTAATATGCCCAAAATAATTCCAGATACTTATCTTTTTGTAAATTATTACTTTTTGAAGATAAAGTTTCTTAACTAGCCAATTTTGATACTTGCATGCACCAAACTTAAGAAAACAATGATTCTCCATATTCTACCCAACGAACTTTGTGGAATTCCCCTGAATTCGGTAAAATTCATCCCCAACTTTTTGCACTAGGACACATCAAAACTCCATCGACTCTTTTTCCTTTGGATGATAGCTAAAATACCATCTTATGATGGTGTCATCCATGGGCACCAACTAAAGGATGCTCTGTCAGTCCCTCTCCTGATGGCTACCTTATGATGGACCCTTCATTTGATGGATCAACTTTTGATGGTCTGATTTGAAGGTCACAAATGAAGGTCATCTTCCTAGTCAAAGGAGTGCTTCCACAATGTCCTTCTAAAGGAATGAATTTGGTCAAATACAAACAAATTTGGTCAAATTCATTTCCTTCCTCTACTGGCCTTTTTTCTTTAGAAGACAGTTAGAGATCCACCTGCCAAATGCCTCCTTCCAATGGTCTACATTCAAAAAGTTGGTTTGGAAGGATCATCTTTCGATGATGCCTATCTAAGGTCCATATAGATGACATGTCTTCTGATGGTTTGTCTTTTGATGGTGTCGAATGAAGACTCTCCTTTCAATGGTCCATTCTAGTTCATTCTTACAAACCCAAGGAATGAATTGGACTACATTAACTTGAATTTGGTCGAATTCACTTCCACTTACTTATAAGCTCTGTTACCCCTTTAAATATTGGCCCGTTGCTACTAATCAAAGGATTTGAAAGTTCCATTATGATTTTCTGAGAGTGACTTCTATAGATCTGACCTTTGATTCCCAGATATATAAGGCCCGAGAAGGCTGAAGAAGCTCATCCTACTTCCATCCTTTAGTTTGCCTCTATCCACCACCATTTTTCATTATATTTTACCTCCATCAACCACCTTCCATCCATTTCAACCATCATTTAACCACTTCCTAGCATTTCCAACACCTCCCACCTCCATACATCCATCCAAGCTGTCATTGGGGGAGGAATCAAGGAGAAAGGAGGTCAAGAAGTGTAGAAAATCAAGAAGGACGACCCCAAGGATGAGAACCAGCCCTTTCAGAGGCTAAGGAGCGATAACAACCTCACTTCCACAGGCTAAATCTCTTCTTTACCTCTTTCTTATATTGTCCTTCTTAGTTTCTATACAAACAAGTATTAACTTCTTTATTCAGTACCATCTATGCTTGTACATGGCTAATTGAGCTCCTTATTGACCATGCAGCCCATTTTGGGCATGATTTATGTACTTCTACCTTAAGAAAGTAGTTTTCTTCCAGATCTAGTATGTTTTTTGTTCTATCTTATCTTTTTGGTTATGATTGCGGGTTTGGTTGTTCTCACTCTTGCTTGAACCTCCATTTCTACCAAGATAGAGAGATTTATAGTAGAAATGGGTAGAGAAGTTAGTTTGGATCAAAATCTAAGATGAGGAGATCCACAGAAGGATTTGTATAGAACACAACTGATATAGATCAAACCCAAAACTTTAAATTTGACCACATCAAGGTGGATTCAACTACATTCATTTGAATGCAATCAAATTCATCCTTATGCGATTGAATTCATGGTCTCTATTCAGTGCAAATTTTCTACTATTCCTAACATCTTTAAATATTCTAAACCTAAGAGGGTATCCTCATGGATGTTGATCCTTTATCTTAGAGAGAGGTTTTAGATCATTGATGGGGTTTAATCACATTATGAGAGAGCGAGTGGGACGACCCCCACAGGAGCAACTACCAAGATACATACTATGTTTGGATGTTAGTCGATTGCTTGGGTATTCAAGGGTTGTCTATTCTTGAGAATGGGTGCATAGACTTCCCAACTTGTGGTTATATATCCAGGAACACCTTCTCCTAATTAGTAAGATAGATATGATAGGCTTTGTTTTCTTTGTTTCACTTTGTTTTTTTTTCTTATAATTTTTTTCGACTCGTTTTAGTTCTTTGCATACATCAAAGACTAGTTTTTCTTAACAGACTGAGAGGGGGATCATAGGTATCCTAAACATCCCCACTTCCCTATTTTTGACCCCGTATATCTACTTCAACCTTGTATTGAGTTGTGGGGTCTTTGAAGGTTTCAAGTTATAAATTTGAAGCATGTTCCTTCTAAGTTTACCTCTTTTCAGATGCAGGATTTAGCTCGATCAGAGTCCTCAAGGAATTCATGAGGTTGTGTAAACCTAAAATGGTTTCTATCTTAGATCCTTGGCTTACTGGTTCTAAAGCTACTATCACTTTTTTGAATTTAGTCTTAAACAAATCCTTTTGTCTGAAGACTAGAGGCTTCACTGAAGGGATATGGCTATGTTGAAAAACTCGAGATTGCTATATAGAAATAATCAACAACCACATAGAATTGATTACTTATTGTAATTACAATAAATACTTGGTGAGCTTTGGGTATGCATGTCCTCAAATAACCTAACTTCATCATTGATCACCTACCTCAAATCAAATTTGACCATTTCCCCTTACTCATTTTTACAAAGCATAATTTGATAAAACCACACAAATTCATTTTAAAAGCAAGTTGGACACAAGACAACAACTTCTAGAACCTTCTGAGATAGCAATGGGATAATACTAAAGATTTCAATGATTCTCTAAACCAAGCCAAAGGCTCTATTACAACCTAGGACAATAAAAATAGAAAAGAAAGGTGGAAGAAAAAAATAAGATTGGTGTGCAACATAAAAGAGCTAGAAACTAAATTAGTTGTAAATTTCAATCATATTTTAGATGTGGATCTATATTGACATGAAGTTGGAACTTAACAAAATACTCAACAAGGAGGAGGAGGAATGGAAACAAGAAAGCCATCTTAATTGGCTTAAATATGGTGATAATAATACAAAGTTTTGCCAAATGTATGTTAAAAATTGTCAAAGAATAAACACCATATTGATGTTGAAGAACAAAGACGGCATTTGGGATACTGAAGAGGCTAAACTTATGAAGCTAGTCTACACCCATTTAAAAGAGCTCCTTGGAAAAGATGTATGTGCTAGAAGCAATGAAGCTATTCTTGCCTATTTCAAGGAACTAAATCTTCAACATTCAAATATCATTGCTATAATGGCTACAGAAAAGAAGTCTATGAGATTATGTCAAATTCAAACCTATATAAGGTTGTTGGGCCCAATGGCACAAATGGACTCTTCTTTACAAGAAATTGGGAGTTTGTGAAGGGATTTGTAGCACATTTTGTGCAGACAGCTACTTAGATTGGTAATCTTAGCAAACAAGTGTATGACTCCAATACCGTTCTAATCCCAAAGGTGAAGAGACTCGAACACTGCGATCGACTGCAACCAATCTCACTTAACAACATCTACCCAAAAATCACATCTATGGTTGTGGTGGAACGTCTCAAGAGCCATTTTCTAGGGTGCATCTCTAAATCCCAAAATAGTTTTGACCCAGGGAGGAGAATAATTGATCACATCTCTACTACCTAGGAAATAATCCATGCCATGAAGAAGAAAATGGGTGGAAAAATGCATGGTAGTGAAAGTTGATCTTGCCAATGCATTTGATAGGATATCCTAGGATTTCATCTAGAGTACACTACAATGTATTAAACTTCCTGAAAACATTATTACTTATAAAATGAACTCCTTGTCGACTGGAAAGTGTTAATTTTTTGGAATTGGTCTTTAACTAAATCATTTAAATAAAGTTGTGGCATGCACCAAGGAGACCCTATATCTCCTTATTTGTTTGTCCTCTATGTTGACAGGCTGAGTCAAATTATACAAAACCTAGAAAACAAAGGAGAATGGAAACATGTGTCACTAGGTCACAATGATATAAAGGTTTCACATTTGTGTTCTACAAATGATCTAGTTCTTTTCAGTCATGGTACAAGCAAACAAATGAGGGTTGTTACGTGATATTTCAAGATATTTGAACAAGCCTCATGCCATATGATATCTTCATAGAAGACACATATTGTTACAGAATCATTTTTCACCTTAAGTCCACACTCCAAATGGGTACAACACTAAAGGCGGGTGAACTTGGGTGCCCGTCCCTAGAATGGCACTCGTAGTTCACACATGCAATACATATGTAAAAGTAGAAACAATAAGATATAACAAGATACTAAAAGGGTATAGATAAGAATGTACCCATATCTACTTCTAGTTTCCCAAGACATTTCATTTTTTATCTTAGAGTCTTCAATGCAGTGGATCTTCATTTAGCAACTAAAAATTTGATAAACAAAACATATTAATGCTAAAGCATTAAGTACGTTATGAAAAGGCATTTAATCAGTTTCAGATTAATACAAAACTTTCTTGAATAGAAACATGATCATAATCTAGAATAAGAAACAAGCAACCGAACTTAATGACATAATTTTATACAAAAATGTTTTAAGTTCCTTTATCCATTATGTCAACATTGCATTGCATCATGGATTTCTATATATTATATTCAAGGTTTGTTCACCATATCTCAAGCAATTGTATGTAGTAATCATAGGGAACAAGTAGCTCAAACAATTAATTAAATGGCCAATCATTCATATGAGCATACATACAAGCAAGCCAATATCATAGTAGGGTCAAGAGGAAAGTGTACAATTGAGTAGCGTACAAGTTTTGAACATTGAGTAGATTCTAGGGTGGTCCAATCCCAAGGGGACCTAAGATAGAAAAGATACAAGATAGAGTCTTATATCATTAGGGTTTGATAAGATAAGCATCATATGAGTTATGTGGATGTTTCCCTAGATCTATGTTTCACATAGTTCAAAGATAGATCCAAACTTCCCAACATGCATGTAATTTTTCAACATAATCCAATGATCGACATTAATTCCTAGATCTAAGTGAACCATCCACATTAGCTTAGATATAAACATGGAATGGTTTCTGATTTTTAGTTACGGAAACATGATATTTGGATTTTTAATCAAGGTTTAATCATTTAGGATTGTGACTAGTCATACTAGATCAATTCCATGTAATAGATTCCAAATTCCAAGTCATAAGATCATAAAAGTACATAGGATACATTAAATTTCTATTTAGTGTTACAAGTGTGATGAGTTTACTGATTTGAACAAGATATCACATTAGATAGAATAATAATCAAATTTTATCATGTGGGCACAGCTAAGTAACCTTAGTCGCTTTAATGCACAAACTAGGAACATGAGGTTTTAAAAGTCAACATGGCAAAAGGCATGATAGCTCGACCAACATTTCCCAAATCATCATAATATTTATTGATCCTGAGATTGAAAGATTAGAGGGTAACAATTTAGGCTAGGGCTTAAGACTTGATCAAATCATAGCATACATTCACTTAAAGGAGTCACCCATTGGGTCAATAATAACCATTTAGGCTCAAAGTAAACATTAGGGTTCATATAAATGGCCCATGAACACGTAAAAGCAAAAGAAACTTATAGTTCACTGATTTAAGGGATATGAAGGCCTAGAGGTCATTAATGATCATAATGTGTATGATTCAGGTTGATTAACAAACATAAGATAAAAAGGCATTATCTTTGCTAAAATAAGGATAAAACGTGCAAAACTAGCAAGAGATAGTAGCATCATAAGAAAGGTGACAAATTTCTAGTCAAAATGATATATAATATCATACCCTTTGGTTAAAGGACCTTGGAAGTATGAGGGTTTGAAGATTACGTCTTAAAGAGGGATTCTTGGGGTGATTTACCATAATTTGAGAAAATTTATCCATGGGCTTGCAGCTTGCGTTGGCCCCTCACACATGGAGTTTGCTAGCTATTCCAGGCCCCCCTCTATCTCCAGCAGTGGCTCCCCGAACTCTCTCCAGTGCTCGCCCAAACGCCCTTCGCCAATAGGAGAAGAGAAGCGAACGGCCCATCAGAGCCCTCAGTTTGTGATCCACCATATATCCTTCCACATCCAATGGTGGTTGCTAATCACCATGACCCAATCCTACTGGGAGAAAGATGTGCCCCTCACAGAGGTGTCATGGATGAGGTATCTACCATGAGACTTGTTGGACGATATCAAGCACTTGGCTACGTTCGGGAAGCACCCACCCATCTTTTCCACAACCATGTGGATCCATTGGAGGTCCCCCATAGGCCAGAGAGGGAGTGGAGGAACGATGCACAAATAGCCTCCATGCAGAGGCACCGATTAGTAGGAAGTAGAAGAGAGGATGGGAGAGGGATTTATGGTGCATAGAATTTCACAAATAAGGGAATAAAACAAGGGGAACAAGAAAAGAAGAAAAATAGGGGTGAAAGGGAGTGTGTATAGGTGTGAAAAGGGTGTCTAGAGGGGCTCTGATTGGCCAAGAAAAAGGGATTAGGTGGCTTTGGTGCCACCTCTACTGGTGTGGTGTGTGGAGGTTGAGGTGACTTTTCGGCTGTTATATGTGGCCCAAAATCTATGATTGTATGATCAAACAACTAAGAAAGTCGGCTAGGGGATGTGAGGCTCACGATTGGATGACAAGAAGGGAGTTGGGTTGCCAGTCTTGAGTCGTGCGGTCTAGGTATGTTGGAAAGGGCTCTCCATGGTGACGTAGCTACGCTTGTGTTGATATTCTGTGATCGGGAGTTGGGTGTCCAAGGGTGAATACAGAAATGGAGAAATATTATGAGGCCATATAGTTGAGCCTTAAAGAGGACGTCAAGAGTCTAAGAGGGGGAGATTGTAACATCCCAGGATTTGAGGCCTCAGATAAATTGATCTTAAATGGAATGATTGGACTATCCACATCACCAAGGTGCACCTCCTTTTTTGGGAGCCCATCACTAAAGAACTCCATAGTTAAGCATGTGTGGCTTGGAGTAGTACTAGGATGGGAGACCAATCGGGAATTTGATCTCGGCTTGCACATGAGTGAGGAAAAAATGTGTAGTTAAGGCTAGTAGTGGTCTGTGGGGCTAGTCATCATTCCTGAAGCTCTGCTAGATCCTTGGATGGTGGACCAAGGCATTACAGTGTACCATATTATATGATGTATCAGTGGAATTATAATGATTACTTGTGTATATTTATTCCAAGGTATGATGTTAATATTAACAGTAAAGTATACCCATAGAGCTAATCATGTGATGATTGGCATGGCATATACCATAAAGGATTTTATTAATACTCACAAAGGCAACCTCCAATTCATTATGTTTCATTCATTTATGAGATAATGAGGAAACATTATGAATGTCTAAAGAGTGATAATACTCAATGATGTATGTCTTCAAGTATGTGACTTGGAGAATGAGATCATATGAATGCTAAGAGTATGCACATTCTTATTATGTCCCTAGTCAGTTGTTACTGTGGAAGGTAGATAGACACCAGTAACACATAAGACTAGAGTGTGGGTTGGTTGATGACTGAATCTCACTAGTCACGATATGGCAATATCAAACCAAGCATGCTGATACATGTTAGGGAATAGTATATTAGACAGAACCACCTTGAGAGTGACACATGGAAACATTCATCAGTGGTCAGAATCATCTCTCATAGTAAAGGTGGTGATTGTGATTCTTAGACCAAAAATTGCTACACTCATCACATGTCGTTGGGTACGCTTTGACATCATCAAACACAGTCTTGAAACATGGATTGTTATAATGGTGATGATTGGGTGACTTTGACATATGGGGACTGACTTTGAGTGATAGACATGGGATTTGTCCCTCCAACTGGTTATTGATATCATGGACACTTGATAAGTGAGACTAAGAAATGCATGTGCATGCACATGTGAATCAATATATGATATTAAGGTCACATAATCTCAGACGGTCTTCTCTTAGTTCAAGTAACATGAGTTGAACATTGAGATTATGATGATTCCATGCCACGAGTTCACTCTGGATATCAAAGACAAACAAATTATACAATCACTACAACACCTTACATAGATTGTAGGTTGAAGTAATTCTCCAACTTTCCATTCACTTGGGTAGCACTGATGTGAGACTAGACATCACTCTCTACTTGTGAGGTCATAAGTTAGTTATGGACATTCACTACTAATGTGATACAGTACCTATAGGGTCACACACATTGGAACTCATCTAAAAGAGGAGTTTATTCTTGAATAATAGTTGGATTGATTACCAAAGTATTTAGGTACTCAATTCATGCAATGGATCAACAGACTGCACCCCATTTGATCGTTTCACAGGGTGAGATGGTTTTTTGGTGCACTAGATGATCGTCTCAAGTGTTGAGACAGTTGTTTAGTTTGTTAGGTTGGTCAAAAATTGAATTGGCTAATTTTTTTTCAAACTGAGGTGTGAACCGACCCGTTCATTCAGATGAACTGATCGGTTCAACTCGGCTCACCAGATGACCGTCTAGGTGAGCAAGACGACCATATTACTTATGAGAGATCAGTAAGTTAGGTCACAGGAAGGTTCTAGATACTTTCCCAAATTTGTGAGAGAATTCTATCATTTTGATTGTGCAATTGTTATGGTGCAACAAATTAATGTTTAGCATTAATCAAAAATAATTTTTCTAGTTTCATATGTGATTGGGAAACTTCCAGATGCCCTTTTTCCAGAACAATATGACTATCTCATAGTGCCAGATGATGATTGTATGGACTACCAGACTACCATTTTGTGTCTCGCATGTTGCAAAAATTCTAGATCTTCTGGTCCCTTCCACTCCCACACATATCCCGATTTGACTGGGAACCCTGGCCCTAACCCCACCTATAAATAGAGGGGGTACTGGGGGCTTCTCAGAGAACAACAATAACATAGAAAATTGAGAATCAGTTGCTCTAGTAATTGTTGTCATCTCTGGTTGTGGTAACCAAGAGATAATAGGGAGGGATGGCTACTGGAGAGAACAATTGAGGATCATTGTTGTGGGAGAGAAAGTTGGTGACTAGTACGCCGATGGGAGGGACAACTCCTTCCCGTCTGTTCTAGTTTAATGACAAGAGTTCTAGTTGGTCCGTGTAGAATACTCTAGAGGTAGGAGTCCTTTTTTTCTCCTAGGAGGACAACATCATCCTACAGTCTGTGGTGAGACCACAGGAGGTGCTATAGAATTTGATTTAGTCTATCGTTCGTGATGAAGACCATAAGCTGCATAGCCACCATCCAAGGCAACTAGAATATAGTTGCAAGTGTAACGTGTTATTGTCATTGGACTTGCTCCAGGACCAGGTATAAACTTGTTAAACCATCCATCCTATTTCATAGTAGTTGACGTGATCTTGCTGTTATGGGAATATAGATAAATAAATTTTTGTTTCGACTACTATACTTTGTGCCCAGATTTCCCAATAGTGGCAATAGAGCCATGTCAATTTATTATGATTTAGGATAATCGATATGATTTATTTTTTGGTTTAATCAGACAAAGACCACCATAGTCTAAAAGATGGTTATGACACTATTTGCTTATGTGTATGCCTATAGGATTGACCCCTCTCCCCTTTGATTTGTGACTACATTTTCCTAATGAAGGCTATGTGGACCCTTATCACATTAGGGTAGTCATAGATTATATCTCCCAAGTTCACGAGTGTTTATGTTTTTCATGCAATGTGAATATTAAAACTATCTCATATCAGTATCTGATCAAAGACCACATAATCCTAAACTAATATATATATATATATATATATATATATATATATATATATATATATGCAATTTACATGCATTGCTCTAGAGGAAATTTTGATGGTGGATGTGTAGCATGGTTATGGCCAATAACTCAATATTTGTGTGTAATTGGATGGATTGATTTTTTTCATGTTTATCTCGGTCTACATACTGAACCTCTACCTCCTTATTCTTAATGTAAAGTTAATTCTTTCCTTCCTTTGCTCCCCTCAAATGTAACTCAAGATTTCTCTTTACAATTTAATGAAGTAGCAATAGGATAGTTTCCTTTCTTGTAATGACAACGAAGATGATCATCGCCCAATGTGATGACTATTTCTTGAGATGATCCAACCATCCAGAGGGTCATGGAGAACAAAACGAAGGATCCATATGACTACCTAGTGGGCCTGACTGACCATATGGAAGGTGTCCAGACATCGGTTGTACAGGAGGCCAGACGACCGTCCTTAAGGACCAAGTGACCGGGAAAGAGGCGAGATGACTGATTCAAGGGTTGAATTGATCTACCTAGATTGGCAAGCATAGATCTACACCAACAACATGTTTATACATGTGATGTGAAGATTGACCTAAGTGGTATTATTTCCTTGTGGCTACAAGGAATTACAATAGCCATGGCTTTTGTTTTGTGTTGCATGATTCCATTTTGGGATTTTGAATATATGTGATATGTACTATATATATGGTGATTGGATACATTATATATATATATATATATATATATATATATATATATATATATATATATATATATATATATATATTCTTCAAATAAACATATTAAATCTAATGCTTTCCAAAAGCAATACACATGAAAATCTTATTCGACTAAGCATATGTTACACATTTGCATGGTGCGTCATCTACCTCATGGAAGTGTGATGGTAGATATGTAGGTTCTGGCTTCCCAAGATGCATATCTATCATATTGTCTATCAGGTTAGGATTAACGAGTGATTCTTAGAGCATCTAAGCCTAGAAGCAAACAAATGATTATGGCAGGGAGTTGCGCATATCATCTATCAAGAATTGCATATGATACAATTGGCAAGTTGCCTACCTTGGTAATTGACTATGTTTTGTAGCGTTGGTCGGGCCATAGTTGGATTAATTTGGATCTTGCTCATTAGAAAATTGTTTGCTATAGTTTTCAAAATTGATACTTGGAGGGTTATCAATTTGAACAAAATAATGAGAACAAAAATTAATTAAAGACATGATTATTATCGCCCAAGAAATAATCAAATCAAATCAAATCAAAATGAGATTTTGACAAAATTACAAATTCTTTTGTAGAATCAAATGGAGACAAATAACAATCACTTTTCTATATGATTGGTCATGGAGAAGGACAAACTAAATGAGAAAAACTTCCACGACTAGTTCAGGACGTTGAAAATCGTTCTCACATAGGAGCAAAAGCTCCATGTCCTGGTGATGTCAGAACCAAATGAACCTCGTCGGACTACACCTAGGGCTGACAGTGTTGCTTACAAGAAGCATACGGAAGATGTTGTGGAGGTCAAATTTCTGATGCTATGCTCCGCGAGCTATGAGTTTCAGAGGCAGCATGAGAACATGGACGTGATTCAGATGGTCACACATCTCAAGAACATGTTCCAAGATCAGGCAAGACAAGAGAGATATGATGTCTCCAAGGCATTGTTTAAAAGTAACATGGCAGAAGGAGATCCACTAGGTCCGCATGTGCTCGAGCTAATTGGGTATGTGGAGAACCTTGCTAGAATGAGATTCCCCTTGGGTTATGAGTTGGCCACTGATGTGATTCTACAGTCTTTGCCAGAGTCATATAGTCAATTTGTCATGATCTACAACATGAACGACTTTGACAAAACATTGATAGAATTGTTGGGCATGTTGAAAATAGATGAGGGACAAATGAAAAAAGACAAGCCCAAGTCTATGATGATGATCAAAAAGACAAAGGGGAACTCTAAAGGAAAAGGTAAAGCTAAGAAGGGTTCTAAATATATCCAGAAGCCTAAGTCTTTAGATCTCAAAGGAAAGGGAGGAGTAAAGAAAAGAGGCAATTGTCACCATTTTCAACATCCTAGATATTGGAAAAGAAATTGTCCACTCTGGTTAGAGGAACAAAAGAATAAGAAGGAAGGAACTGAGGCCTCCACTTTAGGTATAAATGTTATAAGATAAATTTGATTACTTCTTCATTTGGTATTTGATACCAATAGAGATATCAGATACTTGATGTGCAAGATCTCACAAGTAAAAGCCCTCATGTCAGGACAAAGATGGACAATGAAGATCAAGAGTTGTGGAAGCTTTAGTCTACATTTAAATTTATATAGACCAGTGGGCATGTAATAGAGTTAATAGAACTACTATTTCATTATGCCTACAAATAGAAACATTTACTTTAAAGAATCTTGTATGGCAAGGATGATAAATAAATAAAGTAAGATATTAGTGATTCTGTTTCAAAAGATATGATCTTCTGTGGTGATGCCCAAGTATCTAATGCCCTTTTCTATGAAAGAATATTGGATATATTTTCAATGTTAATATTAAAGGATTGTAATTGATAACTCAAGAATATCATTAGCATTAGTCATCTTGGATGTACATATAAGAGATGCATGTTTAGAATACATGTTGATATTATTCTAGAATACCTTGGTTATCGATATTGTATCAGACAGACCCACCTTGAGAGTGATACATGGAAACTATCATTGGTGGTCATAGTCATCTCTCATAGTGAAGTTGGTGATTGTGATTCATAGACCTGAAATCACTACACTCATCACATGTCGTTGGCTACATTTTGACATCATCAAACACAGTCCTTAAACATAGGTTGTTATAATGGTGATGATTGGGTGACTCTAACACTTAGGGACTAACTGTGAGTGATAGAGATGGGATTTGTCCCTCCTACTAGAGATTGATGTACTGGCCACTTGATAAGAGATATTGAGAAACACATGTGCATGCACATGTGAATCAATATATGATATTGAAGTCACATTATCTCAGATAGTCTACTCTTAATTCAATGAACATGGTTTGAATGTTGAGAGGATGATGATTTCATGCCTCGTGTTCACTCTGGATATCAAAGACAAAGGAATTAAACAATTAGTGCAACACCTTACACAAATTGTAGGTTCAAGTTGTTCTCCAACATTCCATTCACTTGGTTAGCACTATTGTGCGAATAGGCACCACTCTCTTCTTGAGATTTCATAAGATAGTTATGGACATTCGCTGCTAATGTTATACGGGACCTATAGGGACACACACATAGGAACTCATCTAGAACAGGAGTTCAATATTGACTAATGATTAGATTGATTACTATAGTCTTTAGGTACTCTATTCATGCAACAGATCAGCTGATTGCACCCCAGCTGATCATCTCACAGGGTGAGACAGTCGTTTGGTGCACTAGATGATTATCTCAAGTGTTGATATGGCCATTTAGGTCGTTGGGTTGATCAGAAATCGAATTGCCTAATTTATGCACAAATTTAGGTGTGGGTCGACCCGTTCATTCTGATAAACCAACTGGCTTAGCTCGGATCACCATACGACCATCTAGGTGAGTGCTACGACTGTCTCACATGTGTGAGATCACTCATTTAGGTTAGAGGAAGGTTCTAGATACTTTCCAAAATTTGTGAGAGAATTCTATTGTTTTGATTGCACAATTCTTGTGGTGTAAGGAATTAATGTTTAGCATGAATGTGAAATGATTTTGCCAATTTTGTATGCGATTGGGAAGCTTCTACACGACCATTTGGCAGAATGAGATGATTATCTCACAATTCCAGACGACCGTCTAGATTGCCATATGACCATTTCATGTCTCACAGGTTGTGAAAATTCAAGATCTTTTGGTCCCTTCAACTCCCGCACAGATCCCGATCTGATTGGGAACCCTAGCCCTAACCCCACCTATAAATAGAGGGGTATTGGTGGCTTCCTAGAGAACAACAATAACATAGACAATTGAGAATCAGTTTCTCTAACAATTGTTGTCATCTTTTTTTGTACTAACCAAGAGATCCCAAGAAAGTCCTACCCGACTAGGAAGGGATGGCTATAGGAGAGAACATCTGAGGATCATTGTTGTGGGAGAGCAAGTTGGTGACTAGTACGACAATGGGAGGGACTACTCCTTCATGTTTGTTGTAGTTGAATGATAAGAGTTTTAGTTAGTCTATGTGGACAAATCTAGACGTAGGAGTCCTTTGGTTACTTCTAGGAGGACGGCATCAGCTTGCAGTCTATGGCGAGACCACAGGAGGCATTGTAGAAGATGATCCAGTCTATCATTCATGACAAAGACCAGGAGTTGCACAACCACTGTCCAAGAGCAACTAGAAGATAGTTGTGACTGCAATGATTTATAGTCGTTGGACTAGCTCTAGGACCAGGTATAAACTCATTAAACCATCTTTCCTATTTCATAGTAGTTATGCGATCTTGTTGTTATGGGAATCTAGATACAAAAATTGTTTGTTTCCTTTGTTGTAATAACTTGGTTTTTCACATGTATTTATATAATAGTTGAAATGCAAATGTTTCAATAAAAAGAACCTATGGGAAATATGTTGTGCCATATTTTGAAAGTACGGCTTTATTTTGAAATTTCCCCTTTGTTGTGAATTTTGTGGTTTCTACTAATTTTATTGATCCAATAATTGATATAAAGGATAAAACAAAATCCCATAATAAGTATAAAGAAAAACAAATAGATTTCAATAGTGTTTATATGTGACAATTGTGTAGAATTCTCTAGAAAGTGGCATAGATAACCACTATTAATTATTTTTTGTATGCATTTGATTTCTTATAAGAAAAGTAATTGAAAAATATATATACAACCAAGGTGGGAAGAGAAAAGAATTAATTTGATTCCTTAAATAAATAAAATAAAGCCCTTGCTTAAGGGGCAAGAAAAAGATGTTTAACTTGTTTATTTTAATAAATCTTTCTCATACTGAGAATTAAGTAATAAAAGCATTTCCTTGAAACATCAGGCTAAGGTGGTAAATCTATGAGAGTGAAAATAATAATAATATTAATAATAATAATATTCTAGATAGAAAATCATGAAAAGCCTCCTAAAGTTGATGATCGATAATATATTATGTGACATATACACTTTCCTTTAAGGAAATGATTTACTAACCAAGTTTCTTAATTGGAAGGAGACGGTCAATTATAAAGTAGAGAAGAGGAAAGAAGTTTGGGAAGTGATTATAGAAGGAGGTAGGAAACAAGGTGATTAGAGGAAAAGAAATTAATTTTCTCTTGGGATCACCCATTCCTTATTTCCTTCTCGATCCCATCTCTTAACCACTATAGTACCTTCCAAGGCATAAATAAGGATCATATGAATCCTCACAAACCTAGCCAATCAAGTTTTTCTCTGATCTTGTTTGTCCATGGGAAACCCCACACTAGTCATCGTTCTTTGAACCCTCGTTTACTTGGAGAATCGGTATAGCAGTTGTTGTAGATGGTGGAATGGTTCTTGTAATAATGCCACAATGAATTATCATCCTCTCCACGGCTGTCACAATGATGGGTTACAAGAAGAGTTCATGGACCACTATCAATCAGAACTCTTACTCACTGGTAGTTCAATGTGGAAGGATAGGCCACAGAATTGGCTAGAGATAATCAAACCCAATGCAGTGTGTGAAGGTGTATCATCGCCACATGATCTAACTCCATGCCAGATAAACTATAAAACCTAGAACTCATGTTGTTGCAGTACCTTCCCAGCTTAACCTCCCCAACATAGCCACCGTAGGCCCCCTAGGGTTTTTCCCAAGTCTGAAGGAGGGTTTGTAAGCTTCTCTAACCTTCTCCATGTTCCCCGAGCCCTAGATCTAGGGATCCAACTGTAGGGTTGGTTCTCCCACAACATTACGTAGCCACATCGGGAGGTACGGGAAGATGTAAATTCTTTTGACCAAACTACCCCTGAGTGTGTGGTTATCCAAGCCACTAAATGAGGGGAACCAGGGTTTTTTTTCCATAATAATAACTTGATCCATATAAGTAGATCAGTGGAAGAAAATTGCCTATGTGGCACCTGGTGGTTGGCCGATATGTGTTTATCTTGTAAAATTTATAGAAATTACTACGAGTGACCAAAAATAGTGAATTTGTATATAAAATTGATCAGAAAAATGAGGATAATCCAAATAGAATAGTTTCAAAGTCTAACAATGCTTCATGTTCCAAAAGTAGTACAAAGATGGGTTTATATGGTGATTAGTGTATAAAAATCCTACATTTGATGTATTAACTTGTTAAATACTCTAATGTTCTCAAATTATGTTATAATATGATAATCTTGTAGATAATGATGACCCAAGATAATCATGACCATGTTGATACTACTTCGGGTTTTTAAGGGGAATAATCATGCACATGAAAGGTTAGGATTAAAGGTCCTAACATGTTATGTAATTAATGAACATAATTGCATCTAAGGGATGATGATGAAAATATTTGTTGGTAATCTGATATGTGTTCCTAATGCAATAACATAATAGATATGGTAATCATGGATACATGTATAAAGATTCTTAAGTCATTAAAATGATTATCATGAGAATTAGGGTCTCGAGTCATAACCCTAATGATAACTCAATATCAAGAAAACTTAAACCATAGACTAGGACTTGGGTAGGATTTAATTTGATTAATATGAGATGGTGACACTTTAGGACTTATATGCAGATTAACTATTGAATTGATTGGATCTATTGACTGGATTTATTAAATGAGCTTAAAGTATTCCGCATGATTCTGCATGAAAACAAAGGTATGTGCTTACGCATATGACTAATCGCTCTAGTTTCATGGTGATTTATAAGGTTTTACTGATTGCTTGATATTTAATGCTTGGATGAACTTTAATTCCTACAATCTATAAAGTGATTGCGGCTATCACTATATGAAGCTCATAACTTGCTTGAACCTGCACACCAACGCAGGAAATTGTGAATGAAAAGATGAGTAAAGACATGGTCATAACTAGGGGATAAGCCCTAGGTTGGGAAGGTTAGACCAAGACCTAGGTTGGGAAGGTTAGACCAAGACCCAGGTTGGGGAGGTCATACAGGGTCATGCCCCAGATTGAGAAGACCTAAAGGCATCTATATCCAGATTGAGATGT
Organism: Alisma plantago-aquatica; assembly: GCA_963693085.1. Classification (NCBI taxonomy): domain Eukaryota; kingdom Viridiplantae; phylum Streptophyta; class Magnoliopsida; order Alismatales; family Alismataceae; genus Alisma; species Alisma plantago-aquatica. The sequence goes on from OY856411.1 coordinate 1,381,148,837, forward strand.
GTCCAATGAGGTACCTAGCTCTAGTAGAGAGGTATCCTAAAGTCCTCTTACAGGGACAAAACCCTAAGTGAGGTATACCAGAGGTTGAGTAAAAATGGTTGAGGAATTATTAAGAAAATGTAAATTTTGTTTTGTAACAAGTAATTGTTGTGGTTATGGTGTTACAATTATATGCAAATTTTTGGTTCCACCACATACCAGTATAACATGTTATACTGACTGACATTTTGTTTGATGGCAATTTAGGATAAGTTGTTGTTCAGCATTTACAATGAAACTAAATATCCAAAAAGAAGGCACAAGATGAAGAACCATAATGTAAACATGGATGTTATAGTTAGATTTTTGCATCTTTAGATATTCCTACAATTTTGTACCAAATTCATTTCTATTAGTGAAATTTATTAATTATTTCTGGTTAATTTCTAAACATGTGGTCATGTATTATTGATAATGGCCCATTTCCTCTCATCCCTCCTGAATAGGGGATAATAGGGGGAGGCGTCATTATAGTTACTATACTTTGTGCCCATATTTCCCAACAAATAGTTACTAAGTCAACAAGTGTTTTCTTACAAGCACATACCCTACATCTGGAATGATTATAATAAGAGATATTCATTACCCCAATATTGAGGAAAGAATCTAGGATTACAATTTATATCATTCAAAATTATAAGAAGATTATGGTAGGATAAATGATTACAACCTCACAATAAAATACAAAACTAGAATTCTTAAAGATCACATCATACATAAGTCAATTGGTAGAATTAATCCCTTTGTTTTAGTTGAACAATGATTGGAGGGAGATGAGGTCTTTTCTCTACTATACTCGATAATAATTAGATAACTCTTAATGTCCTTAGAACTTTCATCCCAAGGAGTAACTACAGTAGAAAGTCAAAACATGATGGTTGTTAAGGAAGATACTTGAGGATAAGAGAATTGATGTTATGAATCAAGGTTAAGCTTAAGTTATGATGATTGCCAAAGGCGATTAAAATTATTTGAGGTTATACATGAGGATTCTTAAGTATATGGTGATACAATATATGTTATGGTACATATCAATGCTCTAGGATCACTACAATACCGAGTTGAAGATGATTTTCACACAAGAAAGGCCCTAGAAAATTTGTTTGACTCTGGTTTGATTCAGTATTCCTAGGGATAAGAACAATTTAATGAGAAAGTAGTGACTTTATTACGTTGGATTCACTCTGCTTAGAGAACTATGGTAAGATGAAGAACGTAATTAAGAATTTTATTAAGATGAGACTGCAAATAAATTTTTGAAATTTCATTTCTATATCCTTATTATGCCTAAGATCCCAAGAAGAGACATGTTAAATGGATTTCTTAGAATGCTTAAGATATAAGAACTAAATATATGATAAGATATTATATTTTAATGCATGAAGTCATAATTCTATTTCCAAGATAGTATTCACATATTAAGATTTAAGATCATGGTAAGATCATGATGTTAGAATGCATTAAGATTAATATCATATTTGATTTAATGAGATGAAATGAGCTTATGGAGTTAGACCCAGGATCATAGAGCAAGCCGATTCAAATACATAACTTAGGCCCTATGTGTAGGTTATGTGACCCAGACACCTTAGTGTAGGTCATGAGACTCAGGTACCAGAATATAGGTCTCTAGAGAAAGATACATAAAAGGAAACATTTAAGTGTAAAGAAAGAGTGGTCATTTACGATTGATATTTTTCTACATACTTCCATGTTTATTGTACATGATAGTTTGAAAAGGTTGTTAGACATAGTTATTTATCCACGAGAGGGTCATATTGTAAAGGTACTTGCGAGAATTTATGGCAATCATCAAGAGTTACTGTATGTAATGTATTTGAAATCCTAGGAAGGGTAGCCTCCAATAACTTCAATGAATTTTGAGGAAGAAATTCCCAATTAGGTGGGTAGTATTGTCACATCCCAAACATCTTAACCTTAAATAAAAAAAATTATGATGTTCAAGTTGTATGAGTTGGATTATAATATGTTTCACCCAAAATTTGTTCTATATTGAGTGTTATTCGAGTCATGGAAGAATATGTAATTTGACTAGTTTATGCTTTTAGAATAGTTACATTGATATTTTTTGCTATGATTAATATTTTAAGAATAAGTTTCCATCAACAAATAGAGATATCTAGATATATGAGAAAAACTATAATGAATAGGTCATTTGTGCAGTTTGAATGCATCATGGTTTTATTGTCTTGACAAATATTATTTGAGAGGTTATTCACATCTATTTGGTAATAATAATATAGTCTCTCAAATTTCAAGAGTTGTAATATTTATTTGGTATAACAATTTATAATAAATATGGAATTAGTAATAATTAGAATCAGCTTTGGTTCTATGATAAGTAGGAAAGGATTTTATCATCAGATTCTGAGATCCACAATTTTAAAATGAAGTCAAATTTGTTAAGGTTAGCGTTAAATATGGTAATCATCTTTGAGAAATTTTAGGTTTTTGTTTTAAGACAAATTCATATAATTTTTACATTCTTTATGGAATGAATTTAGGTATGATTCAAGCTCCCAATCAAATGAGAACTGCATATTTATGTATGGAAAAATATCTGTGATTTTTATATAATGATGGGTAGAATAATTATTTAGGGAAGAGGGGTAGATATAATAGGAAGAATTAACAAAAATGTTGATGTTGCAAAATCTATGAAGTCTTGAACTCAAGAAACTGATGGGGAAGGAATCCTCAAACTATATGAGAGGAAAGGAAGAAATAAAGACTCATTAGTTAGAAATATAAAGTAGGATCGATCAAGAGAGAGGGGTGGAATGGAGAATAAGGAGAAGGTATGATGCTATGGAAAAGGAAGAAGATTGCCTTAAGTTTTTCCTAGAATTGCTTCTTGATGCATGATGATGATTCTACCAAGGTCAAGGAGGCTAGAACAAAGCCATAGAATTCTGTTCCTAGAAGTATGATGTTGTGAGTGGTGATCTTCATATCATTGAAGATCACTATAGATGCACGATGGCTAGGGATTTTCACTTGAGGATCCCCAATCCCTACTACATGGGTCACAAAGAATCCACCATTCACATCTAGGCTCTAAGAAAAAGTTTGTTACAACATATCTTCCTAGTCTTTCAGACAGGATGGTGAAATGAATCACACTGGAGGTCACTTTTGTGGAAGTTACCTACTTTTCTTATAAAATATGGGAGTTGTGATCCCCTTCCACGCACATCTACAAGATGAGGAGTAATTGGGTGTTTGGTCAGATTTGTCGAAGAAGCCAAGCCAGACATGGTGCAAGGCACCGATCATTGTCTTCATGGTTGATTGTGCGAACCTTGCTCATTGGAGTTGGGCCCATCAGCAGCCTAGAAATGGAAGCACGTAGAATGAACAGACAAACTCTTCTGGGTTAAATGGGTCGACAATAAGACAACTCCTACTTCGGGATCTGTGAGGCCCAAGTCATGCACACAGTTTGAAAAAAGGTGGCCACTAGATTCAAATAACTAAAATTATATCTACATATGGATTTCCCTACCGTTTCTTATCCTTCTTACACCAAATTCCACATGTTTTCCCTGCTCTATTTTTACATTATGCCGAATATAAAATTTATTTATATAATCATTTCCTTTTCTTTTATAGATAGGAATAGTGATATTATCTTCTCAACTTCTTTTAATTTGTAAGTACTATAATTGGATTAACCTTATAATATATAAATGTTATGTAACTAAAAATTTATGAAATACCATTTAACAATAAATATTGTTTGACTCTATTTCAAAATAGTGGCATGGATCTTTTCTTATTTTGAGAGAGATTGACAAATAAAGTTTGAAAGGAAATTATATAAATAGAAAATAATTATTTGTGTGAGTTACCATTTTTCTAATGGTGTATAATTATAATTGTGTGCACTAACTCGAGTTATGTTTAATAATGTTTTTGTCAAATGAGTTAATAACATTGCATTAGATTTCAATTAATACGTCAACATGTTGCTTTCTTTATAATCTTCATATTATATAAAAAATTATGTTACGTCCCCAGATTTTCTAGAAATTAGTCTAATGTGTGATGTCCAAATTGAAACCTCACCGCTGGGAGAATCCCAATTTAAACACCACAAACTATGAAATCTTTCAAAGGTTGTCAGTCCACTACCCAATTGTCTCCAATTGGGATTTTGAAATTCATTAATTTATTAACCTCTCAAGGATGTTACAATAAAATACAATCACCTTCCTTGAAGTAGCCTTCTACTAGAAGTAGCCTCAACCTCCTTGAAGCAACCTTCTTTAAAATAGCTCCAACCCCTTGGAGCAACCTTCTCCTCCTACAAGTAGCACCACCACCTTGTGATAGCCTTCCTTTAGAAGTAGCTCCAGCCTCCCTTGAAGTAGCCTTCCTTGAAGTAATCTCAAGCTCCTCTTAAAGCATCCTTCTCCACCAAGAAGTATCTTCAACCAAGCTCCCTCGAGAAGCCTCCACAACCTTGGAGTAGCCAAGGAGCACAAGTAGCTTTAACATGTGAATGGGGATTACAAGAAGGAAGTACAAGAATTGAGTATAGTGGTTTGATCCTATATCAAGTGTTAGATCTCTCACACCCATTAGGATGGATTTTAATATGAGGTGGCTAAGAAGCTATGGCTATAGGACACAAATTTGGAGCTTGTAGAACAAGATGGCAAGTGTTGCTTTGCTTTGTTGCTCACAAGAATGCATTCTCAAATGTAGCTTAGGTGCTTTAGATGTCCTAAGGCCTTTGCTATTTATAGGAATGGTTTTCAAGTACTTATGGGTGTTCTATGGAGTCTCTAGAGTGTTCTTAGTGCTTAACTAGATCTTAGTTGTACATTAGTTGGCTAGCAATGGCTAATTTGTTTGTTCTTAAAAGAACAATCCCTAATCCTGCTCGGTCGACAAGTTTTTCGATCGAACTGTGTCTCGGTCAAGCTTTTCTTCAACCGAGCCTGGGTTTAAGGAAAAAGTGTTGCAACATCATTTTTCAACTCCCAACTACTAACCACTTGGTCTAACAGTCGCAAGATGTGGATCGAGGTTTTCTCGGTCGAGAATATTTTTGACCGAAGACCATTTTATAGAAAAAATGTGTAAGTTATTTGAACAAGGATCATACGTTCGGCCAAGGTGGTTTTCGATCGACAAAAACTTCAACTAAGTGTGTCTAGGCCGACAAGTTTTTTGATCGAGGATGTCCCCATTTTAGACTTTTGAATCACCGATTAAGTGTGTGTTTCAATGTGCAATTGTGACTCTAACTTTTAGCTGGAAACCTATATAAGGGTTATAAGTGGATAGGGAATATCTAACACTTGATTTACATGATGTCTAGGTACATGTACATTATATTGTTGTACAAGTGTTTACATTTGAGTACAATAATGAACATATATACAATTAAGCACATCTGATCTTCAATTTTGCATTGATCTTCAACTTTCCACTTAGTAGAATTTCCTTATTACCTTGAACCCTAAAATATTCAAATAACATGTTAGATCCACCAATTTGAAATGTTTGTCATCATTAAATCAAAGGGCATATTAATGTCCAATTTAGCTAACAATCCCCCCTTTTGAAGATGACAAACATTTCTAAAATATAATCAAAATAATTTAAATGAGATGAGTTTCATACCTGAGATCAAAAGATTCTCTTATTTTCATAAAGTGTGTGCCAATTATTCTTAAACAGATATGGAACATAGTATCGATCTCTTAAGGAATGTAGCATCAATTAATTTCAAGCCAAGAGATCATAAAACTTATTTATTTTGTTTTATATTATTTCTCCCCCATTGTAATTTCAAAAACATAGCCATAAAATCATTTTACTCCCCCTGAATGGGATACTCCCCCTCAATATCATACACAATTTTTAGAGAGAAAAACAAATTGATAGAAAATGTCTAATGAAAGCTACAAGATAGATTTTTATTATCATGATCAAGTGAACACAAACAAGCTCAATTTCATTGATAACAACATAGGATAGCAACATAAGCTTCACTAGAATGATTACAAAAGATTTACTACTCACTACATAGGACATCATCAGTTGAAAGATTTCAATATTACATGAACATCAGGATCTTTCCCAAGAAATGGAGCATCACCATAGTACTTGGCAAGTGTTTTCCAATCAAGTGCACCTATCTTGGTAAGAGCATATGCCTCTAGAAATGTAGGTTCTCAATCAAATCTGAAGTGGGCAGCTATGTCTTAGAGTTGCATGAGTGAGTATTGAGTAGGGGAGGTGGAACGTGGGGGTATTGGATTTAAGGGTTAAAAGGATAGAGGCTCTCAGGATAGAGTGTGTGACCGGAATAAATCGCGCGTCCTAAAATTGGAGGCGGATTTGAGGTAGTCGAGCTTTTACATTTATAAACCTGAATCCTTCTAGGCCCCCCGCAACTTTGCTTACGGGGTCGAAGTAGATATACGGGGTCGAACACAGGGACAAGGGGGTAGTGTTGAGAACCCAGAATCGACACGCTACACTCCGGCAGGTATAAAGAGATAATAAATTCCCAATAAGGGAAACAGTAAGATGTCACAAACAAAACAAGAAAACTATCTCCAAGGGGAGCTACTAGAAAGATTTAAGGTTTTAGTCATTTAGCAGTTTTTAGGGGTTTTCATGCAAACAGAAACAGAAAGATAAAACTAGAGCTAGAGCAAGGTACGAAGGATAAGACTACAGCAAAATAAGCGGCACTAGTAACATCCTGCACCCCTCCTCTCAGAGTGGGTACCTCTAACCAAGCATCAACACCCCTCTCGAGGTTGTTGGGCTTTAAGTTAGAGTGGAGTATTATTGAAACAACTCCGTTCCAGGCACTCTCATACTCCAGAAGCGGACCAAACACTAGAGCCACAACACAACTCTCGAAGTTGTTGCAACGGGAAAACACGATTCGGTAGCTAAGCGAAACACGATCCAAACATGCAAGCCAGAGTTCAGATATCAAACATAGCAGTCATCCAACATATTGCACCAAGCATAGAGCAGCAAGTAATTCAGCTTTTCTATTTTCGTAAACATTAAGGGTCTTAATACATTGCGTAAGAAAGGAATTAAATAAGATAATTAAAGATAGGTGTCGCCTCCTTGATGTAGAAGGACGACAGGCTATAGTGGCTCTCCCGCCCGATACCAGACAGGGGCCTAGCCTGATACAGCCGTGTCGAGTGACACACTCTCTTGAGCGACACGCCGTGATGGCCGACTGTATAGTTCAAGGACCAGGCCGATATGCTCAAGTCGGGCGATACACCCTCTCGGGCGGCACGCATGACGGGCGAAGCGTATCGGGTTCGATATCATGTCGGGCATGGAGCGACGCGTTCTACTGTCGGGTACTTGTGTCGCTCGTCATCATTGGCCGATATCGGCCCGCAGTGTCGCCCGGGACGGTTCTAAGTGAACCATCCCCTCCCTCTCGGGACGAGGAAGGGCTCACCTAGTGTCGCCCGGCACGAGCACTGGGGTGCGATACTCCTGCTCTCGCAGTCTCCTCCGAAGATCACTCAAAGCTCCCAACTGTCCAAAATCCGAACTAATTCCGAACTGTCCGAACTGTCTTTTCGGCTCCCTGTAGCTGCTATTTATAGGCAGCGGTTGGGGGAAGTTATGGTGCTCAAAGCGCCACGTGTCCTCCGTATTCGCGAGTTTGGTGGACGGTCGATACACATATTTCCTGGCGCAGGGATCTCGGCCATCGGTCACGTGACGGGCGGCGCCTGCCGGTGGGTGGTCCGTGTCGGCCGACAAGCCATGGTTGTAGGGCGAGCTTAGGCTCCCTGTCGGGTAAAGGGTGTGTCGTCTGTCAGCTTCTTCTTGCGCGGTATCCCCGTGTCGCGCGTCGTTGCATTGCGCCACCCTGTCGGGCAGTGCTTGTATCGGGCCATTGGAAGGTCGATGCAGGTTGGACTTATTGCTTGTGGGCCGGGACGGCCTTATTGGGCCAAAATGGGGGGGGATCTGCAAAAGATGGAGTATTGGATTAAGAGCATTGCTCGGCCAATTATTGCGAAAGTGCATATAAAAGAGAGGAAAATAGCTAAAAAGGGCAGTTTTGATAACAGAAAAACAATCTAAAATATCAAAAAATTTGGTGTTATCAACTCCCCCAAACTTAGCTTTTTGATTGTCCTCAATCAATATTTAAACTTTATTTTTTGATGCTTCTTCTTGCTAGGTATAGCTTTCAGGCCAAGAGGTAAAACAAGTGTAGTAATGCCTTTAGAGATAATGTTGCCTCACTGCAAACAAAAGACCATGCGTTTCCTTGCCTTATTATTTCAGTAAAAATTTTCTCTACAGCTTTGGCGAGACTTTGTTGTATGATTCCTAAGTTATCTTACGCACCAAACAACTTTATTTTAGGGCAGAAAGTTGTGTATAAGGTAGGCTAAGGCTTTTTGGGGTTTTTCTTGTCTGCCATCGGTCCATCCAGGTAAGGGTCCGTTAACGGGCGAGTGGTCCCAGCAGTCCAAGCCAGTTGGCTTTAGAGCAGTGATTCCACATCCTATGTACCACTGCTCTAGATCTACCATGCCTAAAGATGGGTACTTTTGGAAAACAAGTGTGTATATATTTTTTTCTTTTCTTTTATTGGGCACAACTCTCATGCTTTTATTCACTCTCATAAGGTCACTTTCTCTTTTTGGGATTTTTGTTGGGTAAAGGGTAAACAAAAAGATACTTGTTGTTTGGGCAGCTTTTTCCCTCTCCATACTCGTCTCTTAGCTGTTTTGCGAGATTATTATATTTTTCAAAAATTTTGGCATGGAAAAATGTAATCTTCTTGTTTGTTTGAAGCAGCATTATCAAAAAGATATAATAGAACTTGTATCTCGTTAAGCACATAGAAAACAAACTTTGCAAGTAGTTGCATCAGGTTTTTACTAATATAGCGACTTTAAGAAAAATTTTCAAAATTTTGGTATGAACATATATATGTACACATGATACAAGAAAGAACAAAAGAATAAAGAATTTGAGACAAAAGAATGAACAAGATTAAGTTAGAAAATTCAGACAAAATTTTGTACCTCCCTCACTGGTACATGGTACCCCCCAAACTTGCTCCACACTCTGTCCCAGAGTTGTGAAATAGATAAGGTGAGGTAATGTTTATTCCAGTGAGGTTGCGCCTGCATCAGACAGAAGCTTCCACACGTATTCGCCCCTTCTGCTGTGATAGCTGATGTGGTTGAGCAGGTCAGGCATTGCTTTATTTGCCATCCATTCCAAGACGTAGATGTCGCAGTCATTGGATAAGGGAAGTTGCTGCGGACTGCGGTGGCAGAACTGGAGTTCGTGCCATTTGCCTCCTTGCAAGTCCATGAATGGTTGGATCATCTTTGCCACCTTGTCGTAGTATTTTCGGACCAGGCATTCGACGATGTCAAAGGTTCTGATGTACACGGCACTGGATGGTTTTTGTTGTTGTCCGAGCTGTTGTAGAAAATTCCTACTCGCTACCGGGTGTACACAGTTAGGAGCGTCCAATGATTGTAATGCAGAATTGGCAAAAAGATAGTGCCTGGGATCCCGCCTCTCAATTCTGCCAGAATTTTTTTCTTCGCTCATGTTTCGTCGGCGAGGCAGACGTCGTTGAAAAGCATGGGTTGGGCTATGTATGCATCTTCTAGCTTTGGCTGTATATACTGGATGTAAGCGGCTGCAACTGCTACAGCCAAGCACCCTCCTTCCTTCACCATGTCCCTTAGATCATCGACCGGGACTACGACATCGCATGCCTGAAAGGCGACAATCGATGGAGTAGAATCAGCTAGCTTCAGCTGGATTATATTGACCTGCTCCTGTGTGAGAGTTGCACACGAAAAGTGGTCGAAATTTGTGATTAGCCCTTCTGAAGCTTTAGGCGAAGAAGTGTCCTCCATCCCGTGCACTTTCTTCAGGACCATCAACTGCTTGCCTGCCCCATGTGTGACGTTCGCCACTTCCTCTTCTTTTTCTGAGGAGCTGCTGGATTGAGGAGAGTCTTCTTCCAGGTCACTGTCCAGCAGCTGCTCTGGTACCCCTGCGTCCCGGAAATAGCACTTGTCCTTGATCAGCAACATGGCGTAAATGCCCCTACGTTTCCAAATGTGTTGAGCACCTCTATGGCACCCAGGATGACGATAGCATTGTTTCCACTCCCCTCTTCTACCTGGATGGGGAGGTCTCAGAGAGTAAAGAAGTTCCAAGGACCTTGGTAATGTTGGCTTCCTTTCTTTATAGCTCGTAACAGATGCAGTGGTAGGAGTCTCAGCTTCCTGTCCTCCGGGCGACAGAAAACACCCCCGGAGCGTGGCACCTCGTTGCGGATGTAGCTCAGCAACTGGAGGTCATGGTTCCTGAGGTCTGCTATGTAGAGGAACCACACCTTGCGGTGTTTATACGGGTCCAGCACAAGGTTTGGTCTATGCTCTTCAACGTGCTGCAACATGTCGGCCACCGCACAGGAGCCTGGATCTCCCTTCATCAGACTTCTCGCCAAGGCTGGGGTGGCATTGTATATCATTCTCCGGCCTGTCCTGTTGTCGGTACGTTCTATTATTGCTCCTTCCAGGACCCTGAACAGTCTTTTCCCGATGAAGGTCGGCGTGCGAAACATGTTTCAAAGAACTCCCTGTCGCACAGATAGGTAGCCGTCGGTCCAGACGACGTCATCTTCATTGGCCTATGACCTCAAGACCTTATTCAGCAAGTTCTGGTCTCTGATCGTCAGGTGTCCGATGGCTCTTCTATCGAAGTCGGCCATCTCAAAAGAGGGTATCTCGGATGGCTCACGGAACTTGTCTGCCATCGAGCGTTTGCTTCGGGGAAGATGTCTCTTATTGACTGTGTAGACATCCCCTTTCTCTCCCTTAGACTCATCAGAAGAGTCTCCCCCGATGCTGATATATGTGCTATCATCATCGGCTTCATCTAGGGGGATCGAGATGTTTGCATCTCCCAAGCCTAAGGGGCTCTCCTGGCTGGCTGGAGCTCCTTTGACTGAGCTATGTTGCGTCCCCTCCTTGGGTGTTGAGGATCGCCCACTGGAGGATGAGGAGGACGCTGTTCCTGAAGGAGAAGATGATGAAGAAGGAGGATAGCCACGACTAGGTGGTGACGGCGACCTTCTCGGCTGCCTTCGGTGCGGATGGTCATCACTTCTGTCCAGCCTCTCCTCGATCTCGTCGAGTCATTGGAGAACTTGCTGCATTATTGCATTCAAAGCCTCTAGTCCACCGGGAAGGCTCGCTAGAGTCAGCAGCTCTCGCTCTTGGCTGTTCAGCCTGTTTTGGAAAGACGCAAATTTGCGGGTTAGGGAAATACAAATGTCAGAGTTGATATCCATTACCTCCCGCAAATTGTCGAGCTCGTGCCCAAGCATCTTTCCGAGTGATGGGGAAGCTCCGGTAGATCTTCCTTCCGTCCTCGCGACATCTTGCACGTGCGATCGTCTACCAGGCGAGGTAGAATCTATCAGTATGGTTCGCGATCCAGATGTCGCCAAGCGAGGCGTCGGCGCTTTTGCAATTGTCGCCGCCTTACCTTCTCGTCTAGGTGGGGATGGCTGTGGTGAGGGCGGACTTTACTCCACCTCTGCACTGTCGGCAATCTCCTCAACCGCTGCTGGTGGGGACTTTGGCGGCGGTGTCGGTGTTCTTCCGAGTTCTTTCCAGATCTCGTCGAACATCCCGTTGTTGTCGCCCTACTGAAACTCCCCTTCTTCCCCTACAGGTCTTGAAGTAGTGTCGGGAACTGCGCCCGTCTCTTCCGAGGCAGATCCCGTAGTTTTTTGTCTCGGTGACATCAGCGATCACCGGCGCTTTCTCAGCTGCTACCGTCCATGCTGTGGCGGTGGCTGGTACGGTCGGCGCGGCGACAACTCTATCAGCAGTTGTCGTCGGTAGCTCTGGGGCGGGCCTCTCTGGGGCCCTGAAAGCTGTGTTATTTGCTATAGCTTCAATCTCGGCGGTGGTGAAGATCAGTTTCTCTACGTCGTAGTCGGCGCAGTGAGGGAGGGGGAGGAGTATATCTATCCTCGAAAACTTGTAGAAGAAGTTCCTCCCCTCCCTCTTGACGATGTTGGTCCTCATCAAGTACTTGGTGTCAAACACCTCATCACCTTGCGTCCTCGAATGGCTGTGCGGCTTGCTTGGGTACCCGAGTCCTACTGTGATGAGATTGACGATGCCACCCATGCAGTACTCCTTGGTCGCTTCCTTCATTGGGTGCAGCCTATTCAGCAAAAACCGACCGAGGTTGATCACTCGGCCATCCATTATGTGCCACATGACGTGGAGATCTTCTGTGTAGATGTTGCTGGACTCGTTCTTGCTGAACAGCAAGCATGCCACCAACTTGTGCACTAACCTCCAGAAGCAGGAGTGCACCGTCATGACCTTTCATCCTAGTTTGAACGAAGATTCGCCGGTAAGCTTTCCCCAAAGCTGCACGGGATTGAACTCGTCTCCCTCGGTGATCCTCTCACTGTTGTCCATCAGGTTCTTCTCCTCCTCGTCGGAGGAGAATATCTTGTTCAAGAGCTTCTCGGAGATGGTGTACTCTGAATTGTAGAGCCGGGTCTGGAGTCTGTTTGGCCCGCCAAATTCTTCTCTCTCCGCTGCAGAGTTCTTCACCTGGTGGAGAGAAGACATAAACTCCATCGTCAGCTTAGTGTACGAAGAAGACCGGCTGAAACAGATCTTCTTCAGCCCTGCCGCAGCTACTACACCCTTCAGCCTCTTCACGATTCCTAGCTCAGCGAACGAGGCTCTATGGCAGAACCTGCTCGGTCGGTAGAGCTTGGTCACCAGCTCAGAATATCGGTGAGCGTGCTCGTCGTCTCTTGGTTCGAAACTCCCCGACAAGAATTTCGGGAGTTCCGCTGCTGCTAGAGATGTAGGTGTTGGGATCAGAGTCGCCGCCTCTCCAACTCTAGCCCTCTTCCCTGCTGTCGACGTCCCAGCTAGTCCTGAGTTCGGGCGCTTAGGCCTGGCGGACTGCCCTTTAGCAGCAGTCTCTAGGTAGATCCTCCTGCCTTGTGCGTCAACTGGGACAGCGGTTGTCTTGATGCGGGTCATCTCTGTAAGACAGAAGAAATACTTCGATTAAATATGTTGACTTTTGGAAGCAATTATATAATAAAGAATAAATTCGTGACCCGAAATTTTTTTTTTTCAAAGACACTACTACAGAAACAGCCTTTGGCGTTGGTTGTTTAACCCCCTTTGGCGTCGGTTTTTGAGCGACACCTATGTGGGCGCCACTAAAGGTCGAACACTTTGGCATCAATTTTTTAACCGACGCCTATTTAACATATAGGCGTCGGTCTTTTAGTAGATAACCGGTGCCAAAAGGGTTCGCGCCACAGAAAACGGCGTCATCTAGGACACATTCTGCGTCGGTTATCTACTAAAAGACCGACGCCTATATGGACTATAGCGTCGGTGTTTACTTGGTAACCGAAGCAGAAAGAGTCCTAGATGACGCTGTTTTCTGTGGCGCGAACCCTTTTGGCGTCGGTTTTCTATAAAAAACTGATGCCATACTTCAAGACGACACGGCCGTGCTTCCCTGCACGGCCGTGTTTAGTACTATAGGCGTCGTTTTTATATGAATAATCGACGCCTTTTCCACCACGGTCGTTCTTTCCTGCACGGTCGGGTTGTTTGTACTATTAGGCATCGGTTTTTATCCAATAACCGACGCGGTAGGTCTTTGCTAACGGTTTTCTGTAAATAACCGACGCCTATATCTATTTTTTTTTTCATATCAGTTTGCAGGCCTGCTGTGGCTGGTCAGCAGGATGAGAACCTGCAGTTCAGTTTTCTGAATTGCAGGTTTACGACATCCATTGATATCAGCCTACAAACAGGCCACAAACCTGCAAAAGTCCCAAGGAAAATTTCACACAAGTAGATACATTCAGACATCAATTCAATTCTCACATTCACACATATAGAAACATTCAAATACATGTATTTACATTCAGAAATATTCATTTACAAAGTATCATTCATTATCGCTATCAACATCCCAATAATATCTTACAGTTGCCACTGCTTGTATGGCTTTTACCCATTCTTCTCTTATTTCATTTAATTCTTCCATCGTGTATGGAGCATGTATATTTTTTAAGCGTTTACCTGTAGTGTTGTCAGTTTTAAACACCTGCAAAGAGAATGATGTATATATATAAGTAATAATATGATATATTCCATACTAACTAATGAGACTATATATAATACCTCATGTATGGTATCGATGTCCAATGTGGCATGTTTGATAATCATCTACATAAATCACATCACATAGTATGTGCATGCCCAGCCATTGTCTTGTGTAGCGCACTATAAATTGAAACATACAAAATAATACAACTAAGCACAATTCACATCAATAATATATACATTGGAGTCGGGAACTTACTTGTACGTTCTCCCAATTTATTGGCTGGTTCTTTTCCCTTGGGACCGTTCCTCCAGCCTTTTTGAATGCATCTAAACCCCTACATGTTAATATAGAACAGTAAATTACATAAGTAAATAGTAATGTAATAACAGATGTTAACAGATACAAAAATGAAATATTTCTCACCATAATAATGGCATTCTCATTACATGTCCAATTTTAGTGTTTAATGTACTTCCCGTGGGATCTAGATAATAAACAGTGAACGTCCCGGGGAAAATAACTAGTAACTCCCAATGTTTACCGCTAGAGGTAAAAAGTTAACAATTAATAACTCAAAATGCACAATAAAAATGGAATTTTCTTAAGTCCAAATTATAAATAAAGTAAACTTACTTGACATTGAATGGAGCTATTATTATTGTCTTCTTTTGCTGACCAAAAATTGTAAAAGCATCTATACAGTATTGTTGAACATTATCAGGGTCTTTAGCTACCATACTAATCGATGATGGAATCAAAAATCCCACATGATCAAATGCAAATTATTTGCAATGATCTTCGACTAAGTAGCTGCAAAACATGTATTACGTATGCATTAATATATAAGAAACCAGATCACCGGATCTTACACAAGGTATATGGATGTATAAACAAGATCTCACCTTATCCATGTCTCTATCATTGATGTATTCAGCCAATCATACATAAACAGCTCAATAATATCTTGTATAAATAAAGAGCTATCGTATGATTGACCTACATAATCTGCATCTAAAGAAACAATTATCGGGCAATGTATATTATGTGCCTATAGCCAACATGCCATTCCCCTACAAGCAAGACCTAACGGGTATGTTAGGTCAGTTGGAACCCAAGTTGGTAATGCGGGAAGTGGAGGTGGAGGCCTAGGTGCTCCTGGTGTCTTCTTTTTAACCTGTATATATAATTTCAGATCAGTTGACATCATATATACACACTAACAGTCTAAATCAATGTAAATTTTTCTTACAATTTCAGTAGTGTAGACGACATCTTCTTTGGGCCACAATATGACCCCTCCTTCTGCCTCAGCAAGTGTATCAATATCCGGGTGGGGATATGGCAATGTAGCTTCCCTCCAATCGGGTAACACACGTAATGGGCCCACACGAACGTAGCCCTGTGGCATTGGAGTCTCGTGAAACCTTTACCCAGGAAGGGACAGGTAAGCATGTGCCTCTGCAACAACATAGTCTTGTATTCTTAAGCGGCATGGCTTCAATGCCTACAAATTTACGTAAAGAATGTTATACATATATACATATCATCTTGAAAACATATCATCTTGAAAACATATCATCTTGAAAAGACTAGCTACAATGTCATAAACAATACTTACAGCAGACGTGTTAGGCGATGGGTCTCCAGGATAACTCGCAGTCTGTGCATCAGGAGACGAGTGGGTCGCCATAGGCTGATTGGAAGCCTGAGATGCCTGCCACCGCAGCAATTCTTCCTTGACCTTCTCAGCAACTACATCGTTGACCTTCTTAGCAACTATATCCTCGACTCTCTTATTCTCCTATACATGGATAAAAGAAACATTACCTTCTTATTATTGAATTTCCTTTTGTAGTAACATTCTAAACAAAGAATAGGTTACCTCTTCTTGAGAAAGTCCCACTCTGGGTTTGCGCTGGGATGGCCCAAAGAATGCTTTGATGCCCACACCAGCGCCTGCACCCCTAACATGTCCAGGATGCTCTGGGTTACCCAGAGCAACTGTCAATTCATCCCTTGTGCCCTGAGGGATGAACGTGCCTTGTTTCCGCTGCTCGTGCAGCTCCCGCTAATCACCATCAATAGAAATTGGTAAGTTAACACCACAAATAATCAATATTCAAATGATTGCTCTAAGAGTTGTATTTTACCATTTTCGCAGCCGCCTCAGCAGTTACGGGCTTCTTTATTTCACCCTTCTTGTTTTGCCTCCCAGCTATCCAGATATCATGGCGAGGCATGGGTGTGGCAGGCTCCTGAGTAGGAGCAGACTCCTGAGTAGCCGCAGACTCCGCATGTAGTCTTTGGCGAACGCTTGCATAGCCTTTTGGACCCATAGTGTGGTCATGCACATTCAGTGCACGCCTTGCTTTTTGTGCATCACTGAGGGCCTAGTTAGTATGCACATTAATGATTTGGTTAGTATCACTAAATGTTAATCTTGAATAGGTGAATACAATGTATATTAATTAAATTGGGAGTGACACCTAATACCTTGAATTCTTCATCTTTTTCTTGAAGCAACAAAATTGTCCCAATCTTCTTTGTCCAAGAAGTTCCATTGTTCAAGGGCTGACTTCTTTTTCTTATCACCCTCTTTTATGTATTCTCTGTTCAGATTTGTCCTATAATTCCTAAGCATCTTTCCAGCGCGTTGCATCACACTTTTACGATGCAACTTCTCATCCAATGCAAACAGATTCTGTAAAATACAAATGTTATTAACTAGTATCCAAAATAGAATTGCAAATAATAGAATTTGTAATCTACAAAATAGAATTGTTAATAATAATAACTCACGCATAAATCCTTCCATATCAAGTCTTTTTTCCCCTGAGGAACTTTATGCCAATTATCATACTTAACACCACAATGGCTCCGAGTGGTACATCCAAGATAGTTTACAAAATTATTGCGGTTGACTCCAATTGCATTTCCTCCATTATCAAACTCCACAACCAATTTGGATCCACTGCCACTAAGCGCTATTAACTTCTTCAACAGAGTGATGCCCCTTTTCTTGTTAAGTGTTTGGTGTTGAGCATCAAGTTGCTCCAGTGCTTCAGTGGGTACATGTGCATCATCAACCTAAAATTTGACAAAAATAAACACACTGAATTAGCCCAATATAGAAATATAATATATATGACATAACTAGAAGATAATGAATTTTATAGAAATACAGGATATGTTTTTAGAACTTACATTGGTATCCTCACCATGCTCGTCATGGACAGCATGCTCATCATGGACTTCATGCTCATCACGGACATCATGCTCATCATGGTCAGCCATCTGAAAAAGTCATTAAAAAGGCAAACATTTAGCATTTGTATTAACTAGAAAAAGGCAAACATTTAGCATTTGTATTAACTAGAAAAAGGCAAACATTTAGCATTTGTATAAACATTAGGCAAACATTATACAGTTACATCCTAAGTGAGATTAGGTGTTCAAGAACAGTCCCAAACCGGGGACTATTCAAGATTTACTCCTAATGAGTCAATCTTGGACGGGTTTCTAGGCCAACAAACACAATAATAGATATCTACAATGAAGCCGGACTCCATACAAATAGTATATAATTTAGTGATTGTTCATTCTAATTTATACCAATGTATATAAAGAACAATGATTGTTCACTTTCTAGGCCAACAAACACATGTGATGTCATTCTTATATATAATAAATGTGTACCACCTATCCCATCCTTGAACACCTAATCTCACTAGTAAGTGTATAATGTGTATTGGGTTTTCAAGAAAATTTCGGCAGCATTTCCCCGTTGTTCTCTAAGTACATATGTACTTAGAGAACAAACGGGGAAATGCTACCGAAATTTTCTCGAAAACCCAATACACATTATACACTTACATCCTAAGTGAGATTAGGTGTTCAAGAACAGTCCCAAATCGGGGACTATCCAAGATTTACTCCTAATGAGTCAATCTTAGACGGGTTTCTAGGCCAACAAACACAATAATAGATATCTACAATGAAGCCGGACTCCATACAAACAATATATAATTTAGTGATTGTTCATTCTAATTTATACCAATGTACAAGTAATATAAAGAACAATGATTGTTCACTTTCTAGGCCAACAAACACATGTGATGTCATTCTTATATATAATAAATGTGTACCACCTATCCCATCCTTGAACACCTAATCTCACTAGTAAGTGTGTAATGTGTATTGGGTTTTCAAGAAAATTTCGGCAGCATTTCCCCGTTGTTCTCTAAGTACATATGTACTTAGAGAACAAATGGGGAAATGCTACCAAAATTTTCTCAAAAACCCAATACACATTATACACTTACATCCTAAGTGAGATTAGGTGTTCAAGAACAGTCCCAAACCGGGGACTATCCAAGATTTACTCCTAATGAGTCAATCTTGGACGGGTTTCTAGGCCAACAAACACAATAATAGATATGTACATGTTAGGCTTTCATCACAATTGATGTTAGGGTTTCATCAATGTTAGTGTTTAATAAAATTAATTAGGATGCTAGAATGGACAAGTTTAAATCAAATTAGGGTTTAAATCAACTCAAACACGGTCGTGGCTGTGTTGGCCTACCACAGTCGTGCTGGGCAGCACGGCCGTGGTAGGCCATTCTTCTCAGTTCTCAGTGAAAGAAGTAGAACAGCAAGTAGAGCAGAGCAGAGCAGAGCAGCAAGCAGAGCAGAGCAGCGGGCGGCAAGGAAGAAGACAAGGAAGAAGGTGCTACGGCTAATACCTTGTCAGCAGCGGAGGCAAGCAAGAAGACAACGCTGCAGTAGGGCGTGAGCAGGGAGGAAGGAGCGGGCGGCGGCGGCGCAAGGAGGAAGGCGGCGGGCGGCGGCGGCGATGCAGAGCAGCAGCAGGGATCGTCGGCGGCGAGTGAGAAGCAGCAGGCACTAGGCACCAGGCGACGATTTTAGGAGAGCGGCGACGAGCAGCGTACATGCAGGAGAATTGATGAAACAGGAAGAAAGGGGGAAGAGTCGGGTGATCGGGCCTCTATTAAGTTGGTCAACGGTGTCGGTTATCTAGGACAACCGACGCCTATTATCTTCAGCGTCGGTTGATCGTAATAACCGACGTCCAATTCGACAATCTTTACCCCAAATTAATTGGCGGGAACTATTATCAGCGTCAGTTATCCAAGGATAACCGACACCGAAAGTGGAACTTTTCGTGCAAAATTTCATTTCACATAGGCGTCGGTGAATTGTTAAACAACCAACACTGTATGTGACCCAGATTTTTTTTGCTCGAAAATTGGATTTTGCGGGCGCCTTTAGGCGTCGGTTGGTTACACTCAGCCGACGCTGAATACAAAGTGGTACCCGTGTCTGGCTGGTCTTCGAATATAGACGTCGGTTTGTATAAATAACTGACGCCGAATATTATAGGCGTCGGTTGTCTGAAATAACCGATGCCCAGAAAAGCGACACTGAACGCTATTTCTGTAGTAGTGAGACTATCTGGCACCCCCGTATCGGGTGACACATTGGTTTCAAAAGTGAAGCCTTGTGCCCGATACAAGAGATGGGTATCGCCCATTTCATCAAAAGATCAAGCAAGCAATAATGACAGGGCGATAAGGTGATGAACTCGCGTTAGATATGTCGCTTAAAACGGGTGTTTCGGGCGATACGAGGGCGATAGGATAAAATGCCTGATACGGTCCTCTTGAAAGAAAAGCAGTGTGTCGCTCGATAGCAAAAACAGGCGAGGTGATGCAAAAATGGGCGACACGGTTATCACCCGACACGGTGTATCTGGCATAGGTATGTTGCGCGACATCCATATCGGGCGATATAAAACTGCTCAGCATAGAAACCGTAAGGCCGATAGGCTATATGCTAAAAAGAAAGAAACGTGTCGGGCGACACGGTCTGACGGGCGATACCTTGCTGTGATCTGAACTACCGCACGATACGAGAGATTTGCAGTCTTGCGCGACATGGGAGCAGAAGCACAAGTTCTTAGCACAATACGGGAGTGAGAAAACAGTAAGGCAAGGACCCTGACACAGTAAAAACTCGCCCCTATAAATAGCAAACTCAACCGGGGTGAAACAAGTAAATCCGGGGCGCGTGTTGGCCGTCAGGGCAACTAGTAAAAACGGGAAAGTCCATCCGTCGGCACGACCGTTGCGATCCCCGAAATTCCCTTGCCCGATATGGGCGCATACATAGCACCGGTTGGGTTGCTATCAGATACATCATGAAAACAAAGTAGTTTAAAAGCGGTCGATGAGTAAAACATCATTGGCCGAAGACTAAGATCTCGGCCTCAGATGGTATTACCCATCACGGTCGATAAAACTAAGGCGGTGGCCCATAAGGGTCAGCGCATGTGGCGCATGCGCTGACTCGGGCCTTATTACATGCCATAATATTCATAATGTTCATTTTGCTTGAAAGTAAATGCACCCTATACTAGGAATTTAAAAATAGCTCGGGTTGCCTCCCGAGAAGTGCTGAGTTTTCCGTCCTCAGCTGGACATCTTTGGCTTCTTCTTCATCCTTTTCCTCCACAGTTACTGTCCCGATCTCTGGGCTGGTTCAGTGTTGGACGGGATCTTCCCCAACAGGTTCTTTACGATCTCGGTGAGCTGAGTTAGCTGCTGGTCGATTTGGCGTTGATGTGTCTGCATGTCTGCCAACTGTACCTACAACGAGTTCAAAACACTAGAATTGGACAGCACGCTTTGCACTAGTTGGTTATTGATGGTATCATGTTTCTTAACGAAATCAAACAACAGGCCAATCACATCAGATTGGCTCGCTCCTTTGTCTTGTTCTCGGTTTGGGCCTTGGTGCTTTCCCAGTGCTTGGAAATTGCTTCTTGCTGGTTGGAATTGGCTGTTCTTGATGTACTGGCTTGGTCCTCCTCTCTTCTCGAAGGGTTGGGGTGGCTTAGAGGAGATGTGCAGCTGATGTGAGTTCTCAGCCACATCTTTGTTGCCGTAGCTGAAACCGGGGTGGTCCAGTCTTTTAAAGTTCACAAAAGAGACATTTTCCGTCCCATCGGCCTCAGAGTCAGAATCACTTGACGCATCCGGTCAGGTGTAGATGCAACTATCTATCCCATGCCCTCCTTCTCCGCAGGTCACGCACTTCATTACTTTTTCAATTGGCTTCTTCCCTTTACCATCAGATTCTTTTAGCTGCTTGATGTCAGTCCCTATCCTCTGTATCTGAGAAGTTATAGACTCTAGAGCCTTGGATTCAAGAGAGGGTCCTTCACTGACCTTCTTAGCCTGCCCTCTGTCAGATCTATCATACTCAATGCCGGCTTGCAGCTCAGCCATGTTTTTGATGATCCTCTCAGACTTTCTCAGTTTCTTCCCTAGGAAGTCACTCCTTGCTGCCGCATTCAGTGACACCCTTTCATCGGGAGTTAGACCATTATAGAAGGTAGTGACTAGGAAACCCTTTTGTAGTTATAGTGAGGGCAGTCCCTCTGGTATTCCTAGTATCTTTCCCAGGCATCGTGGAGGTTTTCATTGGGTTTCTGCATAAAGGAGGTTATCCTCTATCTGTTCCTTACAGTCCTCTCAGTTGGATAGAACTTGTTTACGAAAGCATCTGCCAGAGCTCCCCATCCATTTAGGGCTTGGTGGGGCAACCCCAGATACCACGATAGAGCTTTGTCTTCCAAGGAGAAGATGAAGCCCTTGCAGTAAATGACTTCTTGGGGAACCCCTCGCATTTTTATGGTGTCGCATATATTTTTGAAGGCATCTAGGTGGTGGTAAGGATTGTCATTCTGGGAACTTCCCCTGAAGCTTTTATTTTGGATCATGGAGATCACATATGGTTTGAGCTCAAAGTTTGCGGTGTTGAAACGCGGGACAATGATGGGACACCGGGAATTGTCAGCCTTTGTAGATGCTAACTCCCTCAGAGTCCTCTCCTCTTCGTCTGAATTTTCACTGTCATTGGCTTCTCAGCGACGTTCTTGGTCATGATTTCTTCGATGCCTTCGATGGTGATGACGTCTATCTCGGTGTTGGTTGTCTTCGGACTTCTCTCCTTCTTGATCTTCCTGTTGATCACGGTCATCATAATGTTCATTTTCTTCAGGTGGAGGGGAGTTATGTCTAGCCCTCCTTTGACGTTCTCCCTCCGAGAGAGGTTGTTCAATGCGAGGCGGCATGCTAGGTAGGTAGCGTAAGTGCTCAGTCGGACAGTAGGCCTTTCTTCTGAGTTCCTGAAATAGCACGAAAAATCAAGTTTAGAAAATAGGATTATTATTTTGTGCAAAGAGTAATGATAGTAAAATAACAAAAGAAAGAAAAGAGTGTTGTCAAGCTCATTTCCAAGCTTCAGGCACGGGAGTGTAGTTAGTGGATTCAGATTCATCAACAGTGCCGCTTTTGCCTTGTCCCCGGCAACAGTGCCAAAAAGTTGACCGGCCTAAATTGCGCGTCCTAAAATTGGAGGCGGATTTGAGGTAGTCGAGCTTTTACATTTATAAACCTGAATCCTTCTAGGCCCCCTGCAACTTTGCTTACGGGGTCGAAGTAGATATACGGGGTCAAACACAGGGACAAGGGGGTAGTGTTGAGAACCCAGAATCGACACGCTACACTCTGGCAGGTATAAAGAGATAATAAATTCCCAAGAAGGGAAATAGTGAGATGTCACAAACAAAACAAGAAAACTATCTCCAAGGGGAGCTACTAGAAAGATTTAAGGTTTTAGTCATTTAGCAGTTTTTAGGGGTTTTCATGTAATAGAAACAGAAAGATAAAACTAGAGCTAGAGAAAGGTACGAAGGATAAGACTACAGCAAAACAAGCGGCACCAGTAGCATCCTGCACCCCTCCTCTCAGAGCGGGTACCTCTAACCAAGCATCAACACCCCTCTCAAGGTTGTTGGGCTTTAAGTTAGAGTGGAGTATTACTGAAACAACTCCGTTCCAGGCACTCTCGTACTCCAGAAGTGGACCAAACACTGGAGCCACAACACAACTCTCGAAGTTGTTGCGACGGGAAAACATGATTCGGTATCTAAGCGAAACCCGATCCAAACATGCAAGCCAGAGTTCAGATATCAAACATAGCAGTCATCCAACATATTGCACCAAGCATAGAACAGCAAGTAATTCAGCTTTTCTATTTCTGTAAACATTAAGGGTCTTAATACATTGCGTAAGAAAGGAATTAAATAACAGAATTAAAGATAGGTGTCGCCTCCTTGATGTAGAAGGACGACAGGCTACAGCGGCTCTCCCGCCCGATACCGGACAGGGGCCTAGCCCGATACAGCCGTGTCGGGCGACACACTCTCTCGAGCGGCACACCACGACGGCCGACTGTATCATTCAAGGACCTGGTCGATATGCTCAAGTCGGGCGATACACCCTCTCGGGCGGCATGCATGACGGGCGAAGCGTATCGGGTGCGATATCGTATCGGGCATGGAGCGACGTGTTCTACTATCCGGTACTTGTGTCCCTCTTCATCGTTGGCCGATATCGGCCCGCAGTGTCGCCCGGGACGTTTCTAAGTGAACCATCCCCTCCCTCTCGGGACGAGGAAGGGCTCACCTAGTGTCGCCCGGCATGAGCACTGGGGCGCGATACTCCTGCTCTCACAGTCTCCTCCGAAGATCACTCAAAGCTCCCAACTGCCTGAAATCCAAACTAATTCCGAACTGTCCGAACTTTCTTTTCGGCTCCCTGTAGCTGCTATTTATAGGCAGCGGTTGGGGGAAGTTATGGTGCTCGAAGCGCCACGTGTCCTCCCTATTCGCGAGTTTGGTGGACGACTGATACACATATCGCCCGGCATAGGGATCTCAGCCATCGGACACGTGACGGGCGGCGCCTGCCGGTGGGTGGTCCGTGTCGGTTGACAAGCCATGGCTGTCGGGTGAGCTTGGGCTCCCTGTCGGATAAAGGGTGTGTCGTCTGTCAGCTTCTTCTTGTGCGGTATCCCCGTGTCGCGCGTTGTTGCGTCGCGCCACCCTGTCGGGCAGTGCTTGTATCGGGCCATTGGAAGGCCGATGCAAGTTGGACTTATTGCTTGTGGGCCGGGACGGCCTTATTGGGCCAAAATGAGAGGAAAATTCTGCAAAAGATGGAAGTATTGGATTAAGAGCGTTGCTCGGCCAATTATTGTGAAAGTTCATATAAAAGAGAGGAAAATAGCTAAAAAGGGCAGTTTTGATAACAGAAAAACAGTCTAAAACATCACAAAATTTGGTGTTATTAGTGTGTATGGGTATCTGTCAAGAACATTGGGAGAGAAAGCTTACATTCTTTGATTGAGATAGGTAATGGCATGCTGATTGTAGTCTGATTGTCTCTCAAACTGATAGTGGCCTCTTTGAGATAACAAACATCATTGGCTAGATTTTCTATGGAGTAGCTAGGAGGAGTAGGAGGTGGAGGATTTACTTCAATGGATGTTTTCCCTTCGGTCCTAGCTCTCTTGTGCCCAAACTCAATTCCCATTTTGTCCATAGTGTTTTTGGTAAGTCTTTGAGGATGTCTATCACACTTATAGCCTAATTTCTCTATTTTTCTATCAAGACAGTATTGGATAATTTGGCACACAAATTCAAAATGGGGAGGATTTCCAGAATAGTCAAACATATTGGATAGGATGATGCAGACAAAGTTCATAGGAATGATTTCTAGTATAGCATAGATGACTCCCATCCTAAATTGTGGGATTTCAGTCTTGTTGGCTCTAGGGTAGATGTTATGGAAAATGATTAGGTTCACTACCCTAGCTTCAGGGGTTAAATATGTAGCATAATAAGTTCCCCTATTCTCATGATATGAGGTATAAGGAAGGAAAATGTCCTTTTTCATGTCTCCTACTCTTATGGTGTTATCATCGGTGGAGAATTTGGATATAGGATTTCAGATGATTAGGTCTAAGCATTCTCCATACTCCTCCACATATATATCTAGAATTTTAAGGATGTCATTTTCAAAAAATTGGAAAGATAGCCAATCAACTATGGAGGTGAAAGAGAATGCCTAGTTTGAGTCCCTAGTAAGGTTAGCATAAAACTCATTGACAGCTTGGGTGGACCAAAAATGGAAGGGTGGGGTAAGGAAATCCATCATTTTTTTCACCTTGAAGAGCTCAAAGAGATCAAGAAGCATCATGAAGTCGTTGGTGTCCACCGGGTGTCGACAAAAAGGGGTCTTCAAGGTGAGCTTCAGGTAGCATTCTCCAGTAGCAATGTTGTTGAAGGGAATGTCGTTGATGACACTCAAAGTTGGAGTGATCATTCTTCCCTTCCTCACATCAACTTGCTTCTTCCCACCACAGGCTGAAGAGGAGGCCATCTTGATCAAATTGAGATGGAAGAAGAGCTAGAGATGGTGGGGGATGAATGTTGCTAGAGAAGGTCTCTAAGAAACAATAAATAAGGGATGGAGAAGAAAGTAATTGAGGTGTGAAGAAAATTGGCGGATTGGGATCCCTTTTATAGAAAAATAGGGACCTTCTCGATCGATAATTTTGTCGATCGAGAGCCCAACATATCTTTTCCAATGACTCCTTGTAACGGCTAGTTCGGTTGACATTTGGGATTTCAAATTTTGGTCGTTGCGACCTAGGACTCTATCAAAAATATTTTCGATCGAGGCTCTTTTGTGTGAAATATTTTCAATCTACCTGACTTCTAGAAGAATCTTGGTTGAGAATTGCATTACCAGTCAAGGGTCCCACTGAGTGAAACTCGATTGAGAATTTTGCCGACCGAGTATCTTCTCAGTCCACAATATTATTGACCCAACATGATATTGTCAGTAGTTTTGTTGAATTGTTTTGCTCTTGTTTAAATGCTCGTTCATGATAATAAAATATTGCGGCTAAGTAAAGGAATAGTTCTAAAATTATACAAACTAAAAATCACATGAATGTTAAGTAAGAAACTTGTCAAGAATTTTGAGCACATAAATCAAAGAATACATCTTCTAGGGGAGTAATGAGTAACCTCTTTCTAATATATTGAAAATTGACCAAGAGGAAGAGGTTTTGTAAAGATATTAACTAATTTCTCTCCAGTATTAACATGATGAACAAATATATTATTTTCAGAGATATGATTTCTTAAGAGGTGATGTCTAATTTCAATATGCTTGGCACGACTATGTAAAATAGGATTATCAGCCAAGTTTATAACACTAGTGTTAAAATAAGCATGAAAAATGTAAAGTCGTAGCCATTCAAAACTTGTTGAACATAGAGTACTTGAGCACAACATGAGCCAGCTGCTACACATTCAGCTTCAGTGGTGGATAGGGAAAATGTATTTTGTTTCTTACGAAACTAAGATACTAAGGCTCTTCTGAGTAAAAAAACAACAACCACTTGTGCTCTAATGATCAAGTCGACAACCAGCATAATCGACATCGGTGTAAGATTTTAAATCCAACGATTGTCCTTTGGGATACTACAAACCATAGTTGATAGTATAAGTGAGATATCTTAAAATTGTTGTAACAGCTTGAAAATGAGAGTGCATAGGTTTTGATTGAAATTTATTACAAAGACCAATGGAAAACATGATATTTGGTCTAGAAGCAGTCAAATATAGCAAGCTACCAATCATGGCCCTATATAAGGAATCATCAATGGGTTCACTATCTTCATCCTTGTCAATTTTAGCAGAAGTAGCCATGGGTGTGGCAGCATGTTTGCAAAATTCCATACCACATTGTTT
This sequence comes from Alisma plantago-aquatica, assembly GCA_963693085.1. Lineage (NCBI taxonomy): Eukaryota > Viridiplantae > Streptophyta > Magnoliopsida > Alismatales > Alismataceae > Alisma > Alisma plantago-aquatica. Next base: position 1,381,175,769 of record OY856411.1, read on the forward strand.
GAAGAGTTCCTTGGTGTATTTATCTTGGCTTAGAAAAATTCCAACGGGCATTTGTTTTTATTTTATTTGAAAAGCAAGGAAAATGTTAATTCACCCATAAGACTCATTTCAAATTCTTTTTGCATGATATCACTAAATTAATTACATAAGGAATCATTTGAAGCACCAAAGATAATGTCATCCATGTATATTTGAACAACAAGAAATTCTAATTCATATATTTTGAAAATTAATGTACAGTCTGATTTTCCAATTGATAAACTATTGTCAAATAGATAGTTTTAAGTCTTTCATACCAATTTCTTGGTGCTTGTTTTAGACCATAAAGAGATTTCTTAAGTTTATATACATGGTCAATCTTGTCAGGATTCTCAAAGCTACGCGGTTGAGCAACATATACTTCCTCTGCTATGATTCCATCTAGAAAGGAACTTTTTACATCCATTTGGAATAGTTTGATGTCTTTGTGGGCCGTTAGAGCTAATAACATTCTAATATCTTTAATTCTAGACAAGGGAGCATAGGTTTCATCAAAATCTATCACTTCTTCTTGATTATATACTTGAGCAACAAAGACAGGGAGCAGTAGCCCAGCTGTTCGTAGCTCGGGGCCCCTCACAAAGGGTCCCGGGTTCGACTCTCACTGGAAGAGCTGCTCAGAAATAAATTTCCCGTAGTGTCAGCCAGCCTTTGATGCGACTTATTGAGATATCGGTGTGCGGGCGCACGGGTCTCTCGGGTTTACCATCCCTGCATTTGGGCCTCCACCTAGGGGGGTGGGTTTCCCCCGGCAATCAAAAATATATATATACATGAGCAACAAACCTAGCTTTGTTTCTAACTACTTCCCTGGCTTCATTAAGTTTGTTTCGAAAAACCCACTTAGTTCCAATGACGGTTTTGTCTTGAGGTTTAGGAACTATGTCCCATACATAGTTTTTCATAAATTGATTTAGTTCTTCTTGTATAGACATTATCCAATATTCATCTTTTAGAGCTTCATTTACCTTTTTAGGTTCAACAATTGATACAAATGCCACAGTTGCAATATCTCTAAATGATGATCGGGGTTTTATTTTATCAAAAGGATTTCAAATGATTAATTCTTGAGGATAGTCATTGATTAATCTAGGAATAGGTTGTTGTGTCTCGTTATTATGTTGTTCAATTTCAGAATTTTGATCATCTTTAGAAGATATGGTTAAGTCCTCAATTTGATGAGTAATGTCATTTAAGTTTCATTTTCAATTTCATTTTCAGCACTTTGTGTTAACATTTCATCAAATGTGATATGAATTGATTCTTCAACTTTTTTAGAGATGGTATTATAGATTCTAAATGCTTTACTAGAAGTTCAATATCCCAAGAAGAATCCTTTATGTGATTTAGGGTCAAATTTATCTTAATCATTCTTTGTATTTTAAATGTAACAAGGTGTACCAAAGGTATGAAAATAGTCAACTCTTGGTTTCTTATTGAAGATGAGTTCATAAGGAGTCTTCTTTAGATGAGAGGGTATTGTTACATGATTTAATACATAACATGTAGTATTTACTGCTTCAACCCAAAAAAGTTTTAGGTATACTGTGTTCAAGTAACATTGTTTTATCCATTTCTTGTAAAGACAAATTTTTCCTTTCTACTATCCCATTTTGTTGTGGTGTGTGTGGAGCTAAAAAATTGTGAGTGTATCCTTGGAATGTACATAATTCTTCAAAGATGTGATTTTCATATTCCCCGCCATGATCACTCCTAATGGCACACATTTTATTTTGTGATTGGTTTTCAATTTTAGAACAAAATAGAATGAATATTCTAATTGTATCATCTTCAGTTGAAAGAAAGTGAGCCCAAGTATATATACTATAATCATCAACAATAACAAAGGAATATATTTTACCACCAATATATTGAGTCCTCATAGGACCAAATAAATCCATATGAATGAGTTCTAATGATCTAGAAGTACTAAGTAAGGTTTTGGATTTGAAAGAAGTTTTAATTTGCTTGCCTAAAGTACACGGCTCACAATTTTTAGGTTTATCAAAAGAGAGTTTAGGTAAACCACAAATAAGATCATATTTAATTAATTTTTTGATAATATGTGAGCATGCATGACCTAATTTTGTATGCCATAATTGGAAAGATTCATCATTTGTGAGAATATGTTTTCCAATAATAGCTTGCATGGAATTAGTTCTAAGTATATATAGATTTCCTATTCTGTTTTCTTCATAAACAACATTATTAGTGTTCTCTATGAGTAGCTTGCAATAAGATTTGTTAAATAGAACATCATAGCCACTATCACATAATTAAATAACACAAATAAAGTTGTGATGCATTCCATCAACAAGTAAGACATTTTTTATTTGAAGATTAGTACCACTATTACATATTCCAATAATTTTACCTTTGACGTGGTCTCCAAATGTAACCTTTCCACTTTTCTTTTCTTCAAATATTTTGAAAGCCTCTTTGTTTCCAGTCATATGTTTGGAACAATGACTATCCACCACCCAATCCTACAAAATAGATAGATTTTGGTACCCATGTGGTGGTCCTTTTGGTTAGGAACATTTATTAAAACATTTTATATTTTAGAATAGATAATTATGAAGAGGTTTTGCAGGTTTTTAAGAAACAAAATTGAATATAGTCACATTCTTATTGATTTTATAACAATTTCTCTACTGAATAATACTCAGTCAACTATTTCCTTAATCGGAAGTTTTCTTGGTCGAGATGTTTGTCGGCTGGAAGGATTTGCCAAAAAAAGAGATTTTGGCAGAAAATCTCTTGGTCGATTGTTTCCTCAACCAGGTAGGGTCTCGATCAAATACTTTGTTGATCGAGAAGGGTCTTATATGTTTTCAACAAGTTTATCAATTTCAAGCAATGCATGTTGATATTTCTAATTAAATCATACAAGAAAATGCAAGTTAAATCTTAGTTTGTTGAGATAAGACAATAAGATTTTCAAATTAAGATTTAGATCAAATCTCAACTAGGTATTCCATATTTCTAAGTTTGTGGTTTTGGAACCCAAACAAGATCTTTATCCTTAGTTTTCTTGTAAGTACATGAAAATGAATAATGTCCAAAATGTAAACAATAATCACAACAGATGAAATCAATTTCATTTCTCTTTTTAACATTGTGGTCATGAGTTGGATTGTTTTTAGGCACATACATGACTTTGGTCTTGGGTACTTGTATCTTTCTAGGTATAGGTTTTTGATAGGATTTATCTTTGGATGCATAACCTAGGCCTCTACTCCCAATTTGACCAGAACAGACCTTTAGGATAATATCAAGAATGAAATTTTTTTCATGCTACTAATATCTTTTTGCAACTTAGAAATTTCTTCCATTTTCTTTTTAATGTCTCAATTTTCTTGGTATATATTAGATAAAACACTATCTCTTTCTTTGAAAATAACATCATAATCCAAATGAGTACATAGAATAGGTTGAGTTTGAAGATCATTCATTTTAGCAAGCAATTCAACCTTTTCTTGACAAAGAAAATTATAGTTTGTTTCTACAGCAAGCAGCTTGATATTATGCTCATTTATGGAGGATTTTAAAGTATCTTTCATATATGAGAGTTTCATTTTTAGAAGAAGAAATATATAATTTAGCATGCAAATCATCATTTTCTTTTATAAGCTTCTTCAATTTCTTTTTACAATCAATATATTTTTCATGTATTTCTTGAAGACTAGTGACTAATTCTTCTTTAGATATATCAAGAAGGATTACCTCACTTGATTCTTCATTTTCATCTTTCTTATCCATAAGATATTCCACTTCTTCCTCTCCACTTTCACTTTCATCAATTAATTCATCTGAAGAAGCTGTGTAGGCTTTATCTCCTTTATCTTTCTTCTTGAAGGAAGATTTCTTCCCTTTCTTGGTTTTAGGACATTCATTATATATGATGTCAAAATTTTCAAAAAAAATGTGTAGAGAAACATGAAAGCATAATATAAGGCTTTTGATGCACTAATGTCAGTAATATCACATAAAATGTTATATACTCATTTCATGAGTTATAAATATCAAAGAATGACCTAAAATTATGAGAATGCATCAGGAATTCCAAAATATGACATATAATCTATATGATGTTAGGTATGATCATGTTATGACATGTAATCATGTAATTTTCTTAGAATGTCTATCCAGGGCTAATAACCCTATATAAAATGTAGAAAATACATGTATGATCAATAAATGATGGAATTTACAATATTTCCCAATATAAGTAATCGGAAGCTAATATGTAAGCTAGATATCAGTTAGATACACATAATTCATGTTATATGAAAATGATCCTTAATACATGGTTTTTATCCCTAATATGTCTAATGTATATAAATTAGGGTTATTATGTGTGTACATAATAATAAGAAACATGATTATCAGTTAATGAACTATAATCTAAAATATGGCATTAGTAAGATAATTCTAAGACAAGAATACAAGTAAAAGTGGGAATATCCTAATGAGTTAAGTAATCCATAAAAGGACATAACTAGGGTTATGATAGTGATGAGAATCTGATGATGGTATGTATGATCTTGTCTTAAACAGGGTTTGACCAAGGTTAGAGTTGAGATGAGGAATGCGGTTTAGAATATCTCTTTGGAAGGTATGCCCTTACCTCTTACTTAGCCTACTATTTAGTATGGTTGTATTATGTGTGTACAAATACTTGGCATATGGTATTGGATGAAATGATTGTTCTTGTATGATATATTGCTTGATTGTTTCATACATATGTGGCTATGAACACATGAAACATAATATATCTGATCCATCATAAGATAGCACTAAACTCTTTGGTTGTACAGTGCATTGAAGTGATCTAACTCTTTGGTAGGAGATCACATTGTATATATGATCTAACTCTTTGGTAGGAGATCATAAGGCCTAAAAGCATCTATCCCTTTGGTGGCAGATGTACGAGATATATATATATGATGGAAATGTGCTTCAAATATGTGTTCTCTTTTGTTAATAAACATCTTTGTTCAAGTGTATTCCTTTTGTTATATCTATTTATTACTGCCAAGTATTCGTTTTATCTTATTGCCAAGCTTAGTAATGAGAGGTATATAAAAATACACGTAGGCGTATTCATTACAATGTTCTTGAATATTTTGCTGAAGTGTATCACATGTAATCTTTTGTTTAGGTTGTGGACATATGATCTTGAAGATCTAAGATAGTTGTAAGCTTTGTGCCGAGCAGATGTACAGGTGGACCTATTGTCTTTAGATCATGTTGTAGATATAGTACATCCATATGTATAAGTTTGTTGTTCAATATGTAATGTCAAATGTTGTAAAAATTTATGTAATTATATGTTGAATGGTGAACATGTATTATGTGGTTTTATTATTTTTCATGTGCATGTGCTAATGTTGTTTCCTTCTTACTTCCTCTGATTTTCTTTTTCGTAGCCTAGTGTGTGGGATTCTCTCTGAGGTGAGGTCTTCTATTAAGACGTCACACATCAGATTATGGTTTAGAAAAGTCTGGGACATCACAAGTGATATCAGAGCATGAACAATAGCAAAGGCTAACATTTGCTCATTATGCAACTCAAAACTAAAGAAAACCTTGAACTTGAACATCTTTAGGGTTATATTAGTCGTCTTTTAGAGACTAGATATGAATTCTCCTCTAGGATAGAACCTAGATGTCTGACAACTAGGTCTAGACTAGTTCTTGTTTTATAGAAAGTCCTAAGATGTCATTATTTCCGTATAATGTGGTGGTATGGGACGTTACATTATTCAGAAATGTTGTGCATCAAGGGAAGAGAAACCCTAGACATATGTTGCTCATTGTCTAGATTAGCTACACTAGTCTACACTTTGTTCTCACCCTTTTCAATAGGTGACATGGCACTAGACTCTCTAGTATGTGTGGGACACTCATTTTGTCAAATTGGTTTTTTATTCCAATCAGATCGAACCTCGATAGTTTTCTCGGACGTTTGTTCTATCGGAGAAAAACTATATAATATTTTATTATATATGTAAGTATTACAAAAATATGTCCCCACACATCTATGAGTAGGAGGTGGTTATGCAACCTAAGTGAAAGTAAATGACATCGGTCTAGTAGAGAGAGTAGTTCTAGATTAGATGTTTAAAGCCTTGTTAGAATATATGATGGCTAGAATAAGTTTAGGTGATATGAGTTGGTTATGATTTAAGTTTGATGTAGTAATATAAGTTGTTTATGATGACAAAGGTTTGTCTTTGAGGAAAGTTCAAATTTTTGGATTTGAGATAAGTCTTGATGATGCAAGTATGTATGCTTTTCTAATTTAAGATAAGCTAATACAAGGTTGTGAGTTAGCATGAGCCTCAAGCTCTTTTATGAAGGAGAACTTCTAGTGTTAGGACCAGTTATAGGGTTAACTTCATATAGGGTGAGACCCATTGGGAGAAGGTTAGAGAAACTAAACTCCAATATATGAGAGTGATGAGAAATATGTGATATGATATGTCCTAAACTAGAATACTCCTGAGTGATTGAGTTGAGTCTCTTTATGCATGATTCATATTGTAAGGACGCTGACCTCTATTTAGGGCTTATCCTATTTTCTTTGCTTAACCCTGATGCTTGGTTTCTTGCTAATCACCTTTAGTAGTGATTAGGGTTTGTTGGTGTTTTGTTAGGAGCACGAGGTGCTACTTGCAATATACCCAAGTTTAGGGTTTGTGGGCAAGTTTGTCACCTTGTGAGGTGTTCCTCCCTCTCCTTGCTTTCTCTAGTGTTGAGAGGAAGGTTTGGGCTCGTTGCTTGAGTTCCTTTGGGCTTGTTGGGCCTTGTGGTGTGTTGCCTTTGCCTCTTTGGACCTTGTGTCGGGCGAGAGTGCCCTGTGTCGGCCTAGGTGTGTCGGCCTGTGGTGTGTCGCCCAGGGTGTGTGTCAGCCTGTGGTGTGTCACCCAGGGTGTGTGTCGGCCATGGTGTGGAGGTGTGTCGCCCATGGACCCTTTGACTCTCTTTGACCTCGTTTGTGTCACCACTAGTGGACACTTGGTGCTTGATGCTTGCATGTGGCAATGGCCTTGGACATGTTTTTAGGACATGCTAGAGTGGTGGCTTTGCACATGGACAAGTGTCCCTAGGTGGGCGACACCTTGCCTTGTCTTTCCTTGGTTTCTCCTCCATCCTTTCCTATATATGTGCTTCCTTTCTCTTGCTAAGGATCCCTTTAGTTCCTTAGTCTCCCTCTCTCCTTGGTGCACGACACCCTCTTCCAGTGCAAGCTTGGTGGCCGATCCTTGCCTTGGAGTCTCCTTCTTCCTCTAGTGGTGGTCGAACCCTAGAGTGCCTTGCTCTCCTTCTTGTGGTGGTGCTTGGAGCTAGGAGCTTGGAGCTTGCTTAAGGCGGGTTACATAACTCCTAACCCTAACTACACTACCTTCTTTTATGTTTTTATATGTTACTTATGATCATATCGGCTAAGCATGTTGCTAGTTTAGTTTCTTGCTTAGTTGTACCTTGTTGGCCGAACCGTGTTCTAGGGTTTCTGGTTGAGCAACACCCCTTTCTCTCCTAGGTCTAGAGGAGTGAGCTTGATTTCTAGTAATATGGGAAATACTCCTCTCTCGTTTAAGTTGAGAGGTGAGCTTGTGTTCTAGTGGCTTGAGAAACACCCTCCTCTCACCATGGACTTGAAAGGTGAGCTAAGTGGTGGTTGTGAACCTTGGTTAGGGTTGGTCCTTGTGTTGCCCGATTGGTGATAAGAAGCTAGGCAAGACCCCTCTCTCTTGGTTGTTGAGAGGTGAGCCTTCTTCTCGATCCATTAGGGTTTTGGTGCCCTTGTTCTTGAGGTTGGTGACGACCTTGTGGAGTTGCATCTTGGCCGATATGGCTTGGGGCTGGTGTTGCCTGATACCCCTCTTGACTTAGAGCCTTGGACATTATGTTGTTGTAGCTGTGTTGGGCGATACACTCTGGACCTTAACCTTTGTGTGTCGGGCTTCACACTATGTCGGAAGCCCTGCCCGATACATATGGTGTACGTTACACCTAATGCACGGCACGCCTAGGCTCTGATGTCCGAAAAGCTTTATGGCCGTTGCACGAGATACCCTTTGGCTGAGTTGCACGCTCGGTTTGCTCGTTAGCCGTTACACCTTGGACGATATGGGGCTCAGTGGTTAGTTGTGTGTTGGGCGTCATGGCATCTTGGTGATGCACGGCACATGATGAACGTTGTACGATACCCTGGTGCATGTTACACCTTGCACGATGCGCCCTTTGAGCTCGGTTGCACGATAGACCTTGTTGCCCGATACACCCTGGGGTGATAGCCATTTTTCCTTGCTGGTTTGGCTTGGCTGATAAGAGGCTAGAGTGTTGGGTGATAGGAGACAGTACCCTGCCCGATACTACCTTTGGTGAGGGTAGTGGGTGTTTCTAGTGAGGGTCTTGTTCCTTATATGGAAATCGATATGCTAGATCTTGTTTCATGCTGTCACGTGTGGTTATGATGGTGACCCTTGATATGCTCAATAATAGTGAGGTGTTTGATATAATAGATCACACCTATGTATCTTGATGTGACATTTCATATGGTTATGATCACCTTGAATTATAGATAGAATGTTTAGTAAATGATAAGCATATAAGATTCCTTGCATGATGTTATGGCCTATGTTTGTGGTCATAGGTTGAGGAATGGATGACAAAGTATATAATCATCAATGTTGCCTATGTTTGATAATATGGTCTTTCTGTTAATCCATGATGATTGTGCATACTAACCATGCAGGTGGTTCATACAAATGCATAGCCAGGAGAAAGGGCTATGAGGTATATAAATAAATATATATATATATATATATATATGCTTGAGTAACACTGCTTGATGGTTACTCTTGATGATGAGATAACATGCATGCTGTGTTTTGGGTCTGAGGACCTGAGTTTGGCTAAAGTTCCTAGTTGAGGTGTTAATCTCTGATAATGATCTGGGATTGTTATCCCAAGTGATGAGAATGCCTGTTGAGGCAGTGGTTTCTTGTGATGAGGGATTGAGATCCCAGAATAGCATGATGGTGGAATAATAATGTAGTTTTATGTTATGAATGTGTTACTACCTTGATTGCCTCAACAATCCACTTAAAATATACTAACTAATCATAGTGGGACATATCACGTAGTTTGCCCTGGCCATAGATCCATCATCGTCAGGAGCTGGTGATGGTGAAACGGGTTCTCCTGTGGGTTAACCTGGAGCGCATATTGTTGAATATGTGAGGTTGCTCCTAGCCTAAAGTGAGGAGGTATGAGTGCAACTTCGGTTGTAGAGTCCAGAGTGCGGATTTAGGCTCGTAGCTCAATATGATAAGAGCATGGTGAACAGGCCCATGGCTCAGGATGTGTGATATGGGAGCATGAATGCGTTCATGGCTCAGAGCATGGTGAACAGGCCCGTGGCTCAGTTTCACTAGCGCCAATACCTGTACCGAGGCAGGATAGGCAGAGGGTAGCCTGACCATGTGGCTGAAGCCACTTAAGCATGAGACTACGGTCCTTCTTATGTTGTACTCGTGCACTGACCACGAGGTGGGAGGTCGTGGAGTCTGGCTCTTCCATTGACCTTGTATGGCACCGGCTTGGGTTTCGCAACTGAAGGTTGGATTTGAGCGGTACAGCTCACTTCCTCACGGCATAACAATATGTAATTCAACCGAATAGTATTTACTGCTTAAGACAAAACACAGAACATTGATTGAGGCCTTGCTTGTGTAGTTAATATCGTTATACTTGCAGTTACTGATATTTTCCTTATGTTATGAGGTAAGATCCTATAAATCTTATCTTGTTAATCATGTTCCATAAATAAATACTTGGGGATATGCCTTTCGTACAGTCTGGTAAGCCTGATGGTAAGAATCGTCTTGTTATATAAACTGCTCTTGTTGTACCTTTTATCCGTTATTTGTTGTTGTTTCTTTCATCTTCCTTTGGTTTTATAGTTTTGGCAGGGATTTATGTTTCTCGTTGGGACTGTGTGTCTCACCCCACTGGTTTACAACCTTTTCAGGTGTTCGAGCTAGACGTGGTGGTGGTCGCGGAGTTGTGGCCGAGAAGCAAGAAGAGCAATAGAAGGCAAGAGATGGATATGCTGCTATTTTGGTCATTTTGTAGTAGAGTCTTAGAGTCATCCCTGTACTCTCAGGTCCTTGGAGGTGTTTTGATGTTGTTTCACGATGTATAGCCGATGACGTTTTGTATATTCTGCTGCTGGCTGGATGTGGGTCGTTCTGTATGTATAAACAGGTGATGAACTCATGTGATGATAGGACAGTTGATCTCCTAAGCCGTGAACACGTATCAAGGCTTGTAAATGTTTATATGACCTGTTTTCTTGCAGGATGTGGATCGGAATGTAATAGTTTCTTAGTTTATCTGCTTTATTCAATCGGTTTTAATTAACCCGTGTTTTGGTAATTTGTGGTTTATGGTGTTTTCCGCATGTTTTCGCGTAACACCTCGTTGTCTGTGTGATAGTGGGATGTGTTGCCACCCCTATAGTCTTGTTGAACCCTAGATGTCCTTGGGAGGGCCAAACTCTAGAGACAAAGAGAGTATGGTTATGTGTGCATGTTAATATGAACATGAGTACCTGCCATCAAGGTAAGGGAGAGAGTCCTAAGACCCTGGAGGAGGTAAATGTGTTCATTTTTGTAAAGCCTTAAGATCGGTTTGGTGGTTCCTTATAGGACTCTAGTGGTGTATATAAGAGAAAGAGTTGAGAAATAGTATTTCATGGGTAGAGACCTATAAAGATAATGCCATACCATGTGTTGGTTTGTGCTTATGTGGCTATATCTAGTAAAGAAATCAACTAGTGCCAATGAGGTATACCTAATAACCCTAGTTCAGAGAGGAAAGATAAAGTATATGTGTATGAGATACTCATGGAGTTGAGTTAGCTCAGAGAGACTAAGCATGGCACTACCCTCGTGATATGGGTTAGGAGAACCTCAGTTGGACTAGATGAAGTTTTGATATATGTTTAACAAGCCACTTACATAAGTTTGTTTAGCACAACCATGATATAATATATGTAAGGATGTGATCTAATCTCGAGAAGTGATATATAGACATTATATCTTGGAAACCTAGCGATAGTTTAATAGATGTCAATGCATAAATGGTTAACCATATACATGAATAATGATGATAATGTGATATCCTTAGTTAATCTTGTGATGAAATCACTAGTAAATGTTGCAATTTATTATGAGCAATTATATAAGATCATATGAATGAAACATGTTACATGAGGTGTTAATCATAGTGCTTAATAAAGATGAAAATTATAGTTTTACATTTAGGACAACATAACAATTATGACAACTTGATATAATCTAGATGGATAAAGTGGGTTAACTATAGTTAACTCCCTCCTAAAGGCATATGTTAATGTTGAACATGTTCTAACAATTAGCCAATAAAATGTTCATGACACCTTGATATATGGGTTTACTTTATTTAACTCATTTAGAACATGGTAATATGATTTGGGAACCCTAATGCATGGGTAAAGATAAGGATGCAACCCTAACATATGTGATAAGTCATGGCTTAACTAGAACTTCTAAGACATTAATTCAATCTTTTATGAACGGGTGTTTCACCCTAGATATTTTAAAACCTCCTAATAGTGGTTTAGATATGATTATGGAGTTTAGTTTTTGGATATGTTGCACATATAGTGTTGTCCTATATTTGGATGAAGACCTTTTGGTGTTTTCCTTGGAGTAAGAGGATGGCTTAATTTTGAGGACAAAGTTTCTTTTAAGATTTAAATGATGTGATAGACTTGACTTTTGGCTTAATTTAAGGACAAAATTTCTCTTAAGGTGTGTAGGATGTAATGGATTGAACTTTTGAAATCCCTAGGGTCTAATGAAATACTTCAATCTCTATGTCTGTGTTATTTTGAGAATTCCAAATATTTTAGTAAACTTGGAGTGTTTCTTGATGTTGATATCATAATTAAGATCATTAGTTCCTGCCTTTTAGAGGTATTTATTTGACTAATAAAATAGTTCAATTTTGGCACCAAATTTGAGTATAATGAATCTTTCGCCATGATAAAAGCTATGTTTGGAGTTTCACGATATTTCAGTGTCCAGAGAGAGAGCTATTGAGGCTCGAAATTAGTTCATTTATTGATGAATTATGTAAGGGGAACAGAGTATTTGATCAATTATCCTAAGTTGTTGATGATGCAGTGTCACACATTGTTTTGAGCTTCTCTTGGAGTGACTAAGATCTAAGCAATGAGTCATTGATCCAATGGTCATAGTTGGGAGCAAGAAGTAGCCACAGATTATCCTTTTCAAGCTTTAATTCTGGTCCTTGGATGTAGTCGAATGGATGAGGATGTCCTTTTCCTCATAGCAGTACCGTGAACATGGATTCAACTTTGGTCAATCCCATGTTGTTGCTCGATGAGGGAAAAGAAGCAGACATTTTTCCTTATTTTGCCAAGACCTAAAGGTTGACATCTCGTTTAAGACAGTTAGAGCGAATACAAGAGACAAACCCCCATCCCTAATGCTATCTCCAGCACCTTTGCAGGTGGCGTCGGGTAGAGGGAACCCTAGAAAGGAGGGAGAACTAGAGGTTGATCAGGGGGCAGCCAACCATGGAAGGACCTTTAAAAGAGTCTGACTTGACCTCCAATGAACTGATGCTGGCTGATGAACTCCATATTGACAGAGGAGAGGAGGTGTATGGAGGAGGTTGTAAAGTGCTTCTTCATGTTCCTGAAGGTCAACGGAACTTGTGGAAGTTCCATAGGTTTATGGGGATATGAGGATTAAATGCCCTCTTTCTCCCTCAGCTGCTACATCTGTTAGCAGCTACGAGCTCACTGAGATGGTGAGGAGGCTTGAGGAGCATGGGGTTTGTTGTCGTCCTTCCTGCATGTAGTGGCAATGGCTTCCCAGAGACGCAGCCTGCCTTCCAAGTCGCCGAATGAGGCGATGTGGAGGCATGGAGCATCCTTGCAATGGTTGGAGAAGATGAAGGGGCCCTGACGGTACATGATTGCTTGTCGGAGCTTGTAGCAGCGACGACAATTCTAGAGTATAGGAGAACGAGCTCCTACAGGCATCGTGTGTGTCAAGAACAGACGCACACAGGCGTCGTGCATGGAGAAGAATGGGTCGAGAGAGCCCGGTTCACGTGCGCTAAGAATGAGAAATGCGAGAAAGAATGGGGAGACAGTGGGAGGTTCGGTCTAGTCAAACTTGAGGTGGACCAATCCTAAACCAGCAGATCCACGAGCTAACCCAACAGGTAGTGAGTTCAGATTTGCTGTTCCTCTTTCTACTTTCTACGAGGAGTAGACTGCTCCTTCCGCTATCAATTTACACGTGTCCCTGCCCATCGATTTATAGGGTCCGGATTTTGTTGATAGTATAGATGGTACAATCTAACACAAGGTGTAGCCTGCTCCTTGTTAAACAAGGAATAGCAAATCCTGAGGGACAGGTAGTGGGCCATGCACATGACACAAGCCATGAGCCATGTGGTTGTATCCCATTGGTCAAAAGGTAAATATTTTTAGTAAATATGTAGATCTTAGATAAATCATAGAAAATAGTATGTTTATCAAAAAAATACAAACAAGGTGTCAAAATTCTCAGAAAAATGTGTAGAGAAACACGAAAGCATAATACTAGGCTTTTGATGCACTAATGTCAGTAATATCACATAAGATGTTATATACTCATTTCAGGAATGACAAATATCAAATAATGACCTAAAATTATGAGAATGCATCAGTAATTCTAAAATATGACATACAATCTATATGATGTCAGGAATGATCATGTTATGACATGTCATCATGTAATTTTCTTAGAATGTCTCTCTAGGGCTAATAACCCTATATAAAATGTAGAAAATACATTTATGATCAATAAATGATGGAATTTACAATATGCCCCAATATCAGTAATTGGAAGCTAATATGTAAGTTTGATATCAGTTAGATACACACAATTCATCTTATATGAAAATGATCCTTAATACATGGTTTGTAACCCAAATATGTCTAATGTATATAAATTAGGGTTATTATGTGTGTACATAATAATGTGAAACATGATTATTAGTTAATATACTATAATCTAAAATATGACATTAGTAAGATAATAATAAGATAAGAATACAAGTAAAAGCGGAAATATCCTAATGAGTTAAGTAAATCCTAAAATAGACATAACTAGGGTTATCAGAGCGATGAGAATCTTGTGATGGTATGTATGATCTTGTCTTAATCAGGGTTTGACCAAGGTTAGAGTTGAGATGAGGAATGTGGTTTAGAGTATCTCTTTGGAAGGTATGCCCTTACCTCTTACTTGGCCTACTATTTAGTATGGTTGTATTATGTGTGTACAAATACTTGGAATATGGTATTGGATGCAATGATTGTTCTTGTATGATATCTTGCTTGATTTTTCCATACATATATGGCTATGAACACATGAACCATAATATATCTAATCCATCATATGATAGCACTAAACTCTTTGGTAGTACAGTGCATTGAAGTGATCTAACTCTTTCATAGGAGATCACATTGTATATATGATCTAACTCTTTGGCAGGGGATCATAAGGCCTAAAAGTATATATCCCTTTGGTGGTAGATGTACAAGATATATGATGGGAATGAGCTTAAAATATGTGTTTTCCTTTATTAATAAACATCTTTGTTCAAGTATATGCCTTTTCTTATATCTGTTTATTACTGCCAAGTATTAGTTTTATCTTACTGCCAAGCTTAGTCATGAGAGGTATACAAAAAGACACGTAGGCATACTCAACACAATATTCTTGAATATTGTGTTGACGTGTACCACATGTAATATTTTGTTTAGGTTGTGGACATATGATCTTGAATATCCAAGATAGTTGTAAGTTATGTGGTGACATGATGTACATGTAGACCTATTGTCTTTAGATCCTACTGTAGATGTAGTACATGCATATGTAGAAGTTTGTTGTTCAATATATAATATCAAATGTTGAAACAATTCATTATGTGATTATATGTTGAATGGTGAACATGTGTTTGTATGGTATTATTATAATTAATGAGCATGTACCACTGTTGTTTCCTTCTAACTTCCTATGATTTTCTTTTTCATAGCTTGCTCTGTGGTGTTTAAATTAGGATTCTCTCTGAGGTGAGGGTTTCAATTTAGACGTCACATATCAGATTAAGTTTTAGAAAATCCAAGGATGTCACACTTACCGCTTTTGCATTTAATTGAACTTGTTTTACGGTATTTGGATCCCATTTTGCATATAAGTTGTGGGAAGCACATAAGGGGTAGACACCATACTCCATAGCTCTAAGTTGATTCCTTTGAAGTAGAATTTCATTCTTCTTTTCTAGTAGGTCTAGTTGCTTCCATCAAAAGGTGGTGGTTGAGTTACATGAGTTCTTTCAAGGTTGAGGCTTCTAAGCATGTTTTTCCCCATTCTTTAAGACCTTTTAGGGCTCCTTGAAAACCTGCTCTAATGCCAATTAAAATATATAGAGGGGGTGAATAAATCTTTATGATAATTTAAAGATAATTAAAACACTCAACCAAAGAAGGAGGAGGAATCAAAGAAGACACTTGTTTTAGAGTGGTTTCAACCTTTGAATTCAAAGTTTGTTCGTCCACTACTCAATTGTCTCCAATTGGGATTTTGAAAGTGATTAATTTTATTTACCTCTCAAGGATGTTACAATAAAATACAATCACCTTCCTTGAAGTATAATTTTCCTAGAAGTAGCCTCAACCTCCTTGAAGCAGCCTTCTTTGAAGTAACTCCAAGCCCTTGGAGTAGCCTTCTCCTCCTAGAAGTAGCTCCACCACCTTGAGATAGCCTTCCTTTGGAAGTAGCTCCAACCCCCCTAGAAGCATCCTTCCTTGAGGTAATCTCAAGCTCCTCTTGAAGAAGCCTTGTCCACCAAGAAGTAGCTTCAATCAAGCTCCCTCAAGCAACCTCCACAATCTTGGAGTAGCCAAGGAGCACAAGTAGCTTTAACCTATGAAGGGGGATTTGAAGAAGGAAGTACAACAATTGACTATAGTTCTTTGATCCTATATCAAGTGTTAGACCTCTCACACCACTTAGGATAGACGTTTCTATGAGGTGGATAAGAAGCTATGTCTATAGGACACAAATTTGGTGCTTGTAGAATAAGATGGAAAGTGTTGCTTAGCTTTGTTGCTTACAAGAATGTATTCTCAAGTGTAGCTTAGGTGATTTAGTTGTCCTAAGGCCTCTCCTGTTTATAGGAATGGTTTACAAGTACTTAGGGATGTTCTAAGGAGTCTCTATAGTGTTTTTAGTGCTTAATTAGCCGTTAGGTGTACATTAGTTGGCTATAATGGTAATTTGTTTGTTCTCAAAAGTACAATCAAGAATCTTGCTTGGTCGACAAGTTTGTCGACCGAGCCTGGGTTTAAGGAAAAAGTGTTGCAAAATCTATTTTCAACTCCCAACTACTAACCACTTGGTCTAACGGTCGCAAGATATGGACCGAGGTTTTCTTGGTCGAGAATATTTTCCACCGAAGACCATTTTAGAGAAAAAATGTGTAAGTTATTGAACAGTGGTCATAATTTTGACCGAGGTGGTTCTCAGTCAACAAAAACTTTGACTGAGTGTGTCTCGACTAACAAGTTTTTTGACAGGGGATGTCCTTGTTTTAGTCTTTTGAATCACCTACTAAGTATGTGTTTCAATGGGTGACGGTGATTCTAAATTTATGGGGAAACCTATCTAAGGGTTATAAGTGGATACGAAAGATCTAACACTTGATTTACATGATTTCTAAGTACTTGTACATTATATTTTTGTACAAGTGTTTATATTTGAGTACAATCATGAACATATATACAATTAAGCGCATTTGATCTTCACTTTTTCATTGCTCTTCAACTTTCCACATAGTAGAATTTCCTTATTACCTTGAATCTTGAAATACTCAAATAGCATATTAGATCCACAAGTGTGAAATGTTTGTCATCGTCTAAACAAAGGGTATATTAATGTCTGATTTAGCTAACAAGTTGGTTATTACAAACTATGGTTCATTATCTTGAGTTTAGCTTGATTTCCTCAATCATTTAAACCTACATATTTACTTATGAGGGCATCCAAATTTCTAAGAAAAAAATGGATCATAAGCTCCTCGTAACTCAATATACATATAAATCCAAATTGATTAATCCAAACTCCATCTGATGATTCAACTATAAATTTGAGTAATCAAGAACATCAAAAGTTCATTGTATCACATCCTACACACCTTAAAAGAAATTGTGTCCTCAAAATTAATCCAAAATCCACTTCAGCACAATTTCCATAGTCTAAGGGTATATGGGCCTCTAGTGATCCCTATAGAGCTCCATTTTTAAGCATTGGTTGATAATTTGCATCAGTCTTGACACAACTGATATGAAATTATTAAGCAAAAATTAGGAGAGGAATCGAAGATATAATTTCTTTTCCTCATAATTGAAAATAGTAGTTGACAACATCGATAGCAGGGCTCGTGGTAGGAAAAGTCATTTTGAAACTTTGTTCAGAAAATCACTAGAGATTTTACTAATGTCTTTGTTTCTAAAAAGGGCTTAGTAAAGGGTTTCACTAACCTTGCTAAAATATACTGGAGTATTTTGTAATCAATCATGTATATGTAGTTGAGAGAAAAAAATGATGAATTTTTATAGGTATATACGCCCCATATTTTTTTCTTTTGTAGCCCTTTGGGCACTTTTGTACCAGTGTAACTCTGCTACCCTTCACTTTGGCAATATAGTTACCTTTTCCAGACTAAGGACTATGGGCTTTTTATTCGTGAGGGGATAAGACACATGATCCTCAAATATATTGAGTTTAAACCCTAAGTAGTTCATACAAAGAAAAGTGGTAGAAATAGTTGAAATAACAAGTGTAAAAGTCACATTTTTTGTGGTGTAAGTGTAATAATATATTTTCATAAAATTTAATACACTTGGTATCATAGTAATAATGAAAAACTCTTTTTAGGGGGCTTCATCCCCAAAATCCCCCCTTGTGGCTCTATCCCTGGTTGGTATATGAAAATGTCCAAATGATAGGAGTGTTATCAATTATATGTGACATAGACGTCAAATTTGAGACACTACGAAGATAGTAGGTTTCTGAATTAGTTTTCTTAATTACTCAGAGAATTCTTGGGTTTATCGTTGTGTAGCTTTATTCGACACTGACCATTCTAACAAACATAAAGATGATTAGGTTCCTTTTTGTAATCCTTAAGACTCCAAAAGCTACTAGTTGAAACTAATATATCTTAAATATCCTCTTTTATGTTGTTTTTAGTATAAAATGCCAGTATGTGCATAATTATAGGAATTGAGAAATACTATGGAAAAAGGTCAATGATAAACATTATCAAGGCTTCCAAAAAAGATGAAAGCTAAACACACAAGTGGATAACAAAGAAAAACAATTTGAGGTAACAAAAGAGATAGTTTCCAATATACAATATATCAAAAGGTACCACCAAAGAAAAAAAAAGTTAGATTAGGGAAAACAACCCATCATCATAGTCCAAAAAATAATTTAGCATGAAAGTGAGATATATGCAACACCAGTGAATTAAATAAATAATGGTGGTTATGGAACATATGTAATATACCAAGATTTGTCTATCCCGGCTGTAGAAACCCTAATTCCATGATTAGGAGGTTAGTGTGATTTGATCTTTAGAGTTGATAAAAAAAGGTTAGAGATATACCCTAATATACTAAATTGTTTCTTACTGAACATATAATGTCCGCATAACGGATAACTCTAGTATAAAACCAAACCATGAATAAGTGATTGTAACCATGCTTTAGATAAGTGAACACTATTACGATGATGAATCAAGTATGTGGAGCCTAACCCTAGACTTCATACGTATTAATGAGGTGTATGTGATGAATAATGATCATGTCCACCTAAAACTTGAGTCGTAATCATCTAAAGCTAATCTATTTATGTTTGGTACCACAAATGCCACATTAGCAATATTATGTGTTTACTCACTTAGCATATCTCAATACACACAAAATGGACCTAATAACTAGCCATAGCTTATTATGGGCATGAGCTTATTCAATTTGTAATATGTATCACCTTGTTCACCAATACACACATAATTACTTGAATGTGCTTAATTAGTAAACATGTGGATGAATATAAATTAATAATTCATGTGTAATATAATTTGACTCATATGATTGGTGGAACATTAAATGGAAATTTAATATATGTGGAGATAACTAATGTGCCATCATATAAGATTATATTAGAATAATAGGTTTAATAAGTAATACATGGGAATTTTGTGCAATACAATAAACCATAACCCTTTTGACAATGATATAAGGATATTTGACTCTAAATCATAAACATTGAGGAAAATGGTAATATATTACGGTAGGTATCAAGATAGTGGAGTTAAGCCCTATTGTATTATAACTTATTCAAGAAATATTTAAAGTTAAATCTAAATCCAAAATTGTATCTACATGGTTGAATAAGCCTGATACCAAATTTCAACTTAATTTGACAACGTTTGGTATCCCAATTTGATTAGAGAAGATAATACTTAATAATGGAATCTCAATATAAATCAGACTATATATTATTTTATTTATATCACCAATGTTTCTAGTCACACAGATTATTTCTCAGTTTCCCTATGTTTCACAGATAACCCATCCTTTTGACATATGGATTCTTTAAGGGTCATCGGATGGGAATCCAATTGTGGCTACATTGTCTTCCACCTTGAGTTTGGTTAATCCTGGACTCTATAGCCTAGTCTTTCTTCTCCTCATCGATTGATATCTCTATTCTTTTATCTTCAACCCACATTTCCATATCCATTGAATCTAGGATGAGTTCTAAACTCATCTATCACTGGTTCGGTTCCCATACCCTCCTCGATGACAAGGATCCAAATTTCCTTCTCAACCTCACACTCTAGTTACCTAAAACCCCCCTTAAACCAACAATGTATGTATGTATATGTATATGTATATATATATATATATATATATATATATATATATATATATATATATATATATATATATATATATATATATATATTCCACACCCTAGAGAATTGTCACAATCATACCAAGCACCATCCACTTCCAATTGGTGACACTGGAACCTGCTTTGACATCATGATCCATGTTTGTTCCATAGGCTCCGACAAGGAGGTTTCTGCATATTTGATCGTTGTAGTCGAATTGGCCTTGTTGTGAGTATCTTGGTTCCCTCCTCTTCCTTTTCCCATCATTATGTTCCTACATGTTTCCTCTAGTTTCTCTCCCTGAATGAGGTTGAGGTATTTCTGGTGGAGTTGGGTTGGACATCCTGGTAATGCATTAATCGTGTTTTCATTACATTTGTATTTTTAGGGTTTCTTACTTGCTTCCTTTATAATTCTTTGGTTTTGGTTTTCATGGGATGTTTCATCTCTCATGTGTTGGCGATACTCAGTCCCCTTTTGGCATATTGAGTTTTCCTTGGAGGTCTGATGGCTACTCAATGAAGGGGTTGCTCGCATACATATTCGTGACCCAGCAAAGTGCTTAGAAAGCACGGAGGGTGTGACTTCTTCTTCTCTAGATGCACCTTCCACCTGCTAGTTTTTCTGGGGAGATGTTCTTCCTCCATGAATCTTCCATGGAAAAGGTACCATTGTGGGACTGTGGATTCTCTTCCACCCTTGGTTAGGTTTGCCGTGACTGGAAGGGTTTGGAAAAAGGTGGAGGAACTCAACTTCAATGGCTTCAGAAGCTTTGGTCATTGGTTCATTTTTCATCATCAAGGTTGGGGTGTTCCAGTTCCTCCTCATGACAAGAAACAATCTAGGAGGGAGGGTGTGTCTTTTGTTACACATATGCCATGTTTGATCTTAATCATGTGTCACATTTACATGGGATATTGTGCCTTCTATTCTTTGACCTCACATTATTTTGATTACAGATAAATGACTTTCATTTCCCTTTCATGCATTAATCTTTTGATATGTGATGTGAGGGTATTTAGTCTTTTGATTTTAATTGTTTTTCATGAATTCAGTAAATGATGTAACACTAGATAATTCATAATGAATAATTTACTCACAAAAAGTACAAATAAATACTTGTTAGAATAAAAAAGATAAACCCTACAAGTTGGTCTAATTGATAAGCTAATTTAATTGTAACAAAGAGTCTATAACCTTAGGTTTATAATGTACATCATGTTTTACATCTATTGTAGTACTAGTGAGGTATTACTCTAATTGGATCAAGGATTGGACTTAGACTTTGGATACATGTTATTTAAGGTATGTTGCTTCTCTTTATGCATCGTTGATAATAATTTATATTTTCTCTTTCTCTTTGACTTGATTGTGGAATATTGCTTTACATGTCACTTGGTTATACATGTTTGACCCAATTGGTTCATCAATGTTTATATCATTGTCTATTGAAAGTGAAAATTAAATCTACTATCTTTGATCTTGTTGATACTTATCAATTTTTCACAACCCTAATTGTAAGTTTGCATTTTATTGCTCCAATTAATAACAGAAACCTTAAATTGAAAAGGTGTTGGACTGAACTTGTCTTGCCTCTCTATAAAATGCATGTTTTATTATTAAGACTATAATCATGTATAGTAGTAGTACATGTTGGGGTTGGATCTTTATATGGGCTTTTGGTTCTCTCACTTAACCCCATGTGCTTCCACATGATATATATACCATTACATAGAGGATTATGGGTGCTCCCACCTCCTTCTTAGGCACGGATTGTGGAATTGGACCTGCATTTAGATGGTTTAAGTCGAGGATCAAATCTTCATGCAAAATATTTTATTATTTATATTTTGTTCTTGAATTTGAGATATCAAAGCAAGAAATATTAATTGTAAACTTCATTATTTCTTCATATGTTCTCTTCATCTTACTATATGAAAATATATATTAATAACCATGTTTATGTTCTTCATCCCTCTTCATTGGAAACCATGTCAATTTACTTTTGATGTAATTTATTCTTATATTTTGCTCAATCCCTATTTTAAGTAGATATTGTGTTTTTATATAAACTTCCACCTTATCTTCTCTTTTTGGGTTGTTCCCAACCACGTAGGTGGAGAAGATCTTCCCATAGGTGACCCCGAGCCATAACCTACACAAGAGTAGTCATTTTTTCTTGGAGGTAGATTATAGTAGCCAGATTGTCCTCTATAGGACCTTCAACTTAGTTTAGTTTCCTTTAGTTCTTTTATATAGCCTATGTGGTGATGAACTATGATAGATATGATAATTGTAGTTGTTAATTGTTATCTTCTACTTCTATAATTTTGGTATTTATACAATACATTCTTTGATATTAGTTCATCATCCTTTGCAACAAAATCATTATTTCATTTGGCATTTGATGGTTTTTTTCTATTCCCTAAGTGAGAGGGTGGCTCCCTTATTGGGGCCCACTCCTTACAACATAAGTCTAAACCTTTATAGAGAATGGTGCATAACCAAACTTTCAAATATATAAAGGTGACACATAACCTAGGTATGGAGCACATAACCTCCATCCCAAAAATATAACATGGGCACATAACCCAATAGTCTAAAGAATTTTATATAACTACAAGGTTGCTGAATCAACAAGCATTCAATAATGTAGAGGAAAGTGAAAGTGTAGTCATAATATCACATCATTGGAATTCCCATCACAAAAATGGATCATATAAGTCATCCACCACAAAAGTGGGAAAAATAGTTCATCTCTAAAATTTAGATTCATCATAAGACCATAAAAGTTCATCACTTGAAAGTTATGGTTTCATTTAGTTCAATTCCTCAAATTAGGGTTACCACATGGAACAAGATGAACAAGATACAAATTAGAGTTCGACAATCCTATCCATCCAATTAAGTAGATCACAAGATCTATTTTAGTACTCTAGATCCAAATAGTTCAATTAACAATTGAAAGAGGAATTTCAATATACTAATGCCTCATAGCGGTTCAAAAGAGAGGAGCAAGAGAAAAATTTCTCAATATGACTCATGGGAAATGCAATGTACCTCAAGGACGTGTATGTAATGTCAAGATCCAAACCCTAAAATTGGATTTAGGTTTTTAATTAGATATAGTTATGTAGAGTATTTTTCTGATTTTAACAATTGTTTCTTTGTACATTTTTGAAAAGAAAAAAATATTATAAGTTTTAGCATGTTAATATAATATAATTATATATCAAAATTAGACATCTTGACAAAACACCAATATACTCTGCTAAAAATTTAGAATCATATGCATGACAGGGCATATAGGTACATTGCTCCCAAACAAAGTTTCATGTAATTAAAATCATCGAAAAAAGGATAAAATAAGGATTTTTCCATGATGACATGACATTAACCAATTGAAATCGAAGGCATAAAAGAAAAGTAACATGTACCAATGTTTAGAGCAAAACTCCACCCAAATAATCAACAAAGGTTAACATCCAAAGAAGATGGAAGTCGAGAATCCAACTAATGAATCCTTTAACCAAACCACCAAAAAAATTACCGAAGGATTTACAAGATCTATCAGATATCAAAAATAATAAATAGAGGGCCTTGACATGCCCGTAGTTCTCAAATTCTCTTCCACCGTGACTAGCAAGAAGGAACAACAGGAAAGGCAAGAAAAATTCGAGTGAAATGATAAGAAACACAACAACATTAAGAAAATGCAAAAGATGATCTTACAAGGTCACAAAGAAGACAAGGTAGCAAACACCAAGTTGAAAGGATGTGAAAATGTCAATGCAGTTGCTGCAAACTAGTCTACACCTTGTCTGAAACCCTTTCCATATAGAGCTCATATGTATTGGGTAGCTACACTAGTCTACACCTTGTTCTCACCATTTCACTAGGTGACATGACACTTGACTATCTACTGTGTGTGGGACACTTGTTTTGTTGGTTTGGTTTTACTTTCCAATCGGCTCGAGTGTCGACAGTTTTCTCTGATGTCTTCTTTCTCAGAGAAAAACTATATAATATTTTATTAAGTATATGTAAATATGAAAATATGTCCCTCGCATAGGAGTGTAGTAGGTGTTCATGCAACCTAAGTGAAAGGGAGTGACATCAGTCTAGAAGAGAGAGTATATCTAGATTAGATGTCTGGAGCCTTATAAGGATATGTGATAGATAGATAGATAGACAATTGAATGATAGATGATGTAAGCAAGGTTGATCTTATATAAATTTGATCTCTGAGGTATAAGTTCTTTATAAAGATTTAAGTTGTATATGAGTCGAATCCAATTTTGGAGAATTTAAGCTAAGTCCTGAAGATGAAAGTACATACTCTTTTCTTACTTCAGATGAACTAAGTTAAGATAAGGTTGAATATGCATGAACCTCAGGCTCTTTTATGAAGGAGGACCTTCAGTGTTAGGACAAGATATGTGGTGAACTCCAGAGAGAGTGAGACCCACAAGGAGAGGGTCATAGAACCTACCCTACAATATATGAAAAATATGAGATATGTGTGAAAATGATGTGTCCTAAGTTGGGTTACTCCTGAGTAGATGAGTTGAGTCCTTTTGCATGATTCCTATCTTGATATAAATCTTATATCTAAGAGTTGGGAAAAAGAATATTATGGGTAGAAACTCATAAAGTGGAGGTCAATCCTTTGACTAAGTTAGGTCCTAGCTTCAGTGACATAAGCTTATAAAGCTCATCATTAGCTGTAAGTGAGGTGATATATGAAACTCTGGTTATGAGAGTAAAATGCCTGGTGCATAGGTACTCATGAATGTTGTTCCTTCCACTTCTATTTATTAATATATGATATTAGAAACCTCACTAGAACTATATAGATGATTTATGTATGAGGAATCACTCATATAAGCTTGACCTATTCTAAATTTCATTCCTATATCATATATGTAATATTCAAGTTTAAAATCATGGGCTTAACTTAGTATATTCTCATTCCCTTCATATCCTACATGAAATATGTAAGTTTGAATACATGAGCTTGAAATAAAGATTTCTTTAGATCATAGATTATATGATCACTATATATAGTGCATAACATCAATCCTTCAGATTATATGCTTCTTAGTGATAAATCACATGATAGGGTCAAACCCTAATATTCAAGTATGTTAAATAAGCCTTTCTCAACTTATGAAATCCTAGTATGATGTTGATCATAAGACACACTAGTGATGTTAAGTGAAAAAATTCTAGTAATTAATGACATGAAATCTTGATATCACCTTACATAGGTGAGTATGGTGAAAGATGAAGCCTTGAGTAATACTTTCTCAACTTTGCAAGTATGAATATAATCATATTACACTGGTGAAGGGATGCAATTTTTATGATTAAATAATTTCATGTTATGATTAAGTTAGGTAATGATCCTTCGACATGTATAAGGTGGGGTGGTACATCCTAGATTCCCCGATATCCTGAGATGACATTTAGAATTATGATGGTATTGACACCTAGGAGTGGTGGCCTAGGGACACTAAAAAAAAACTTCTTGACACCACCTTCAGTATGAGATTAGTCAAATTTTGAGGACGAAATTCCATTTAAGGTGGGGTGAATGTGATAACCTTGCTTTTTTGGGTTTTCATGCCCAATATAGTAATTCAAGTTCATGACTTTTCTTAATTGATTAATTCCAAGTTGAGGTGACATTTATCCAAAGATGGATATTTGTGACCCACAAATATGACTACCACTCCATTATACGATGAATGCTTTTATCAATGGCATTCTATGGACAGACAAATGTTTAACATGTATTAGTAGCTAATGATAAGTTTTGATGTATAATGATGAAGGTCAAGATATTCGGTGGCCAAATACATGTGAATATACTTGAGCTTTATAATGACTATTTATGACCGACTTGATATAATGAGAGATGTTGAGGTGCTTTGATAAATATCTCAAAGTATATGGCCCTCGGATTTTGAGTTTTTTTTAAGGAGTTATGTGAGTAGTTGGGCACCTGCATTTTGATGTCGTTCTTGGTATAATACCAGCATTGGCTATGATACAACTAATATCTAAATTTACATAATGTTTAGAGTTCACATTTAAGCGACATTAATAAACTGAAATTCTAAGTAAAGGACCATTGTTTCAATTGATTTAGAGCTAAGATTCAATGACATTTATGTCACATTAGAACAGCCAACCAACTGAAGTGCAAGCTGGGCACAGACGTGGCTTCCTTGGCTCGTACATTCTCCCCTGATTTGATACAAAAAATTAGTCACCTAGATCCGGATATGGAGAAGTAGAACCAGCCTGAGGTGTCAATTAGATCCGAAGAGGGCGGGTGATCGAAGAGAGTTCTGTTGCCACAATCGTAATCTACCCCAACACGAGGCCTTGAAGTGAGAAGACAAGGAAGGACAAATCCTCTTCCTTTCAGTCTTCTCCATGTCTTTTACAGGCGATGATGGAACTGGGAAAAGGGTGGTAAGGTCTCAAAGGAAGATCAGAGATAGACAAAACCACCAGTAGATTTAGGCTGGATGATTGTCAGGTTCAGCAGGGTTCGAGGCCCCCTTCCTCTGGGCAACCCAACTAGGCGTTGATGGATGAGGTTGATGACCTTAGGGAAGGGATGATTTGTCCCACTTCTCCACCATCTCTGAGGGCACCCAGAAACTCGAAAGAAGATCGCAGTTTCAGATTACCAGATGGATGCTAGGGGAACAAAGGGGCGAAATCCCCACAACCTGCGCCCACCTGCTGAACTGTCACCTGAACCATCCCTCAACACCGAGGTTGGGATCGGAGAAGAGCTGGAATGCCGGATACGCATCAGAGCGAATCGGGATTTTGCCAACCACCAACGCCTCTGCCCCCGATCTACCTCCTTGTTCTTCTGACTCCACCATCTCACGATGACGGATGCATGCGGCAGGGGAACGGGCCCGTTGGCGAGAAGGCAAGGGAAGACAGAGGACGGTGAGACAACATGAATCCTCATCGTGTGCCTCGCTTGTGGAGGTGCCCAACTTCAGAGCTCGTCGTGGCCTCTTGCAGCGGCAGCGCACGAACCGATGGGAGACGCGCCTAAGAACACACGGCTCGCGGGGGAGTACGGTAGAGCACCAGGGGCCCAAAGCTTCGCGGAGGAGAGATAGGAATCTGGAACCAAACCTAGATGGCACCGGAGGAAGAAGATTGGTGGATCCTCGCCAGAGAGGTAGGTAGCGTAGGCGGCGCCCAACTTTGGCGAACGGAGCTTCGGAATCGCGTTCGAGGAGAGAAAGGAGGAGCCGGCTGGTTCATCCATCCCAAGCCGGCGGCTCAAATGACCTTGATCGAGAAACTAGCCACATGATGATGCTGATGTGGCAGAATCTGGAGGCACTAGAGGTCTAGATCTGACGGCTCAAGTTACCCTTACAGGTAAATGTCGATTTAAATCAGTAGAAATATTGAGAAACTTAGAAAATGCATAGAAAATAGCTCCATTGGCTAATAAATCCCTCAAAAATACCTCTAGAATAAAAAAAATCCCCTCATTACCATGAGACCCCTTGATCAAACTTTTGAAACAATATTGCTAATCATTTTTAATCTAGAAGTAAATTCTTCTTTTAGGGTTCATATAATTGGAATAAATAGTACCCAATTGAGATTAATTATCAAACAAATTTACTAGAAACCTAATAATGATGGAAACCTGTTTGTGAATTCTGTTTCGGGTTTTGTTGATCAATATTAGGCCTTTGCATATTAAAGACTAATTAGATGTTGTAAACCTCATATTAATTTTAGAAAATAGACCAAGAATCAGAAAATTATAAAATATGAAAAAGACCCTTATAATGAACTCCTGATCTCTAGAAAAATATCAGACACAAGTTCCAATTTGTTTGAACCTAGATTTGGCCAAATCCTAATTTGGACCAAAAATATCAAGAACAATGGTGAACTATGTATTAATGATGAATATTTGTTATTAATCAAGTGATGACCAGATTGTCTAGATGATCAAGGATAGATATGATTCTCTAAACTCAGGTACGTGGATATAAGTATAATACTAGTTTTTTTGGATGATGTAATTAATAGTAAATGCTTGCATGTAGTTGTATAATCATGTTGGATGTATATCTATGAATATTGTCTCTTTTCCTTCTTGAACACTAATAACACTAAGGGAAGATAATGGAATGTAGTTATTGATAGTTCATTAATCTCCCTCTTAGAGAGGGAAAATATTAATGATGGCCAGCACCTCCCTAATGGTACAAGGTACGCGGGGAGATCCCTAATGGTACAAGATACGCGGGGATAGGGCCCAATAATATATGTTTGTGCTAAGTCCACCATTGTAATACATGTCCATTGAAATGTGAATAATAAATTGGGTTTACCTGATTTTCCAACTTAATAGTGTTTTCTTTTTCTTCTTCTTTTTCAAGTATTTTCAAGTATGCCAGCATAGTATATATATCTTTTTAACTACGTACCAACTTTATGTTGATTCGTTATTTCACATATATTTTAGGTTCAGAGCTAGCATGGGAGAACAGATGGGAAGTGAGCAGTTGAATAGGTTGTACCTATTGTGTAAGATCTTGTTAGTATACATGTTCATAGATTGTAGATTTTTCATTCAATATGTAATCATAAATCGTGTTGTAATAACTCATTTCGTAATATACACATGTCGAATGTTGTATGGTGTATGTTATGTTATATGTTCATATATGTGCATATTGCTTCCGCAACAAACTCTGAAATGTTTGCATAATATTTTCAGATTTAACCGCTTGGGCCTTTCAAGTTATGAGACGGCAAAAATCCGGGGACGTTACACTAGGGGTGACAAAGTCAAAGTTTGAATTCATAGGTAGCTTGATTCCCAGTAGGTACATTCATGTGGGAAGGTAAGAGGAGGATTAGAGGATGCTTACTTCTAGTTCTATTGGCCTTGGTGTTTGAAGATGCTCAGGGGGAGATGGGGCAATCCGTAACACACGTCTTCAGTCCCAATTGATGGTGGATAAGGTTCTTTCTTGAGTTGGTAATGGTTTATGGGTAATTAGGTATATATATTGGAGTGGGTGTTGCAAGATCTATAGCTCACAGAAGGGAAAGTAGAAACCGAAAGTTTGGTATTTCTTAGTTTTGTGAAAATAGGGTTCAAAGTAGGTATTAACAGAAGTTGATCCCGACTAGAAAACTAATGGAATGAAAATAACAATGTTTTGTGATTAGGAGAGTTAGAAAACATCGAAGAAATATCATAGAAAAACCATGCATGTTCAGGACCACAGTTGTCTCCTACCCATGGTAGGGCACAAATTTTGAGATGTTAGATCTCGATCTAACATCAATTCTTCATACTCGCATTAAAAGGAAATAAAACCAAAGTGATGTGATTAAATATTTAGAAAATGATATTCTTTTTTTTGGAGAAGTTAGGAGACTGTTTTATTGAACATGCCCTCCTCTTGTAGGGATAAATCGGTGGTTAAAGACCCAATCAGCTGAAAAGACAAACTTGGTAGGTTAGCTAAAAGAGGGGCAAGGAATCCTGTTTTAAGGTTAAATTAAACTTTTGATAACTTTTAATGTGAAAAATATATGACTTGAGGAGAAAGAAGTTATTTATCAAATCTAATAATTCCTTTACCTGATTTACTCTCAAGCTTCAGTTTTAATTCTATTTGTTCCCTAACAAGTTGTGGAAAATTCTAGAGACCTAATACCATTTACATTATGTTACAAACAATAGGATATCTTACTTAATTAGTTATTTAATTTCACTTATGTTATTATTAACATATACACATTGTCACATGAATCACTCTATCACATATTAAGCACCCATGTGTTGTTCCTTCACAAATGATAATTACATTGTAAACCATATTAATTTGTTATACAAATTTAATTACAATCAAATATTTAACTATAATATTGAAGTCATTATGTGAGTATTAATGACAAGCACCTACTTATAAAGACAAACTTAGATATTTTAGGTTTATTAAAGTGTATCAAGGTATGTTATGTGATTATAAAACCTAATACCTCTAATGTCTCGTATATATATTACGGTTGTCTAGACACAACCTAGGTTCCATATTTTCAGGTCCTTATCTCATTAGTGTTCACTTCAATAAAACATTACCCAAGGTCACATAATTAAGTTATTCATGGTATATATGTGCATTAATATGCTTATTAGGGTTACAAATAAATGTATTAGGGTACATTCTTAATCTTGTTTGGCCAAATCTAGGAAAAATGCATACTAACCTCCTAATATTGGAATGAGGTTTCTAGAGATAATTTAGTTGAGTCTTGGTATGTTACATTTATTTATAGAGTTTGAGTTGAAACAAGTGGTTCAAATAGTACATAACATTAACCCATGTTACTACTTTATTAAAACAAGTATAAAAATACTCAAACAAGTTGCTTGAATAGCAGTCACTATTTTTTGTATTTTAAAATAAGTGGAAGAAGCAACTAATATATTTTTAATTAAAAAAAAAACAAATTGCTTTGATAGAAATTATACACTCGTTCTTATTATAACTATAAAATAAAATTGAAGCAAGTTGTTCAAGTACAACCAGACATATGTTTTTTGTTAAAACAATTTAAACATCTACCATATAGGCTATGTTTCAAATGATTAAAATCAGGCCCAAAAGGCAGTTTGCTAGGAGAGAACAATAAAGACATCACTAATGTGTCACAACAACAACCAGGTAGACACCCTAAAGAAGCAAGCAGACCGTTGAGAAAATACAGAGAAGGTAGATAGATAAAAGATAACTAGCTGAGCAAGTAGATTGATTGTTTGTAAAATAGACAGAATAACACTTATATAATCAATTTTAAGAAACCGATGAATGAAAATTACTTGAATAGCAACTAACAAAAAAAAATAAAAATAAAAGTCATGACGTAAAGCGCTTGAGTAGCAGATATGCACTCGCTTTTGTTTATAGGGTTACAACTAAAATAAGTTATTCGAATAGCATCAAACATCAATCTAAAAAATTCAACTAATCATGCTACAAGAATAGAGATGGTCAACACTTCTATTGTTTTTTTAATTAGTAGAAATGAGTTGTTTGTAGATCATGCCAGTTTACAATAATGTAAAAGTTGGACAAATCATATTGTGGTAGGAGACAAGCGGGCAACAAACTGCGCCGCTAGTCCTTTCTGGATGGCAAAATCAATCCTATGAAACACTACATTCATATATTTGGGAGTTATAACATTACTATTTATAAAATTTTGGACCCTCTTCAGGAGCTCCACAACCTTTGGTGTTAAGTATCCAAAAATTTCAAATCTAAAAGGGATGAAAGCATGTTGATTCTCAATACAGATTTTCTCATGTTTAACTACCTTGGTTGAGACAACTTTAAGGGAATCATGTCCCACTATATAAACCCCACTCCTCAATCCCACCAGTAGAGAAACTCATGTTAGATCCACAAATGCATGTTTTCCTTTGACCCATCTAAAGATCAAAACATCAATAGACCTAAGTGTCGATCTTCCTTCTTGTGGATCTATTAAAAAGTTCATGGGTACCTCTTTCTTAGAAGCAACATATGCACATAGGAGTACTTCAAACAGAACATATCTAACAAGATCATGTATGTACTTAAAATATGGAAGTTCTCTGCAATGAACCGCATGCTCCCCAAAAGTATCTAAACACGCCTTACTATAAATCGAACATATCTCATCGGCTGAAAATAAATGAATCATGAGAAAATATATATGGATGCTAAGGTAATCCACTGGTGCTGAGTCTACCAAAATAAATAACAAGGTGAAAATGAGATGATATATAAACCAAGTTGTTTGGATAGTACTAAGTTTTCTTATATAAACAGTAGTGGAAGAAACACTTGTGCTCTCGTTGGTATTTATAACAACAACAAAATAGCTGAAGTAAGCTAATACCTACTTCTGTGTCGAAAAACATTATTAAAAACAATAAAGCATGCTACTATATAGATAATTATTATGAAGGTTTTTGAATCAGGCCAAAAAATAATTTGATAGGCTATTAGAAATGAACATATCACAATCACACATTGCAGAAAAATATATAAAACAACTAGACAGACAAACTCTAAAAGCAAGCAAATAGACTGTTGAAAAAAAATAGTAGGTAAATAAATGAAGTAGATAGATAGCTAGTTGAAACAAATAGGTTGTCGTTTGGAAAGAAGATAAGTTGTCTTTTCGTCTGCATTATGGATGAATTTATTTGCAAACAATCCGTGGAAGCATGCTATTTTATAGATATTTTTTGTCAAAAATATTAAAATCAGTTCCAAAAAATAGTATGTTAGGTTGTCAAAAAGGAACAAATCACCATCATATATAAAAAAAGTAAAAACCAAAATAACTAAATAGACAACATGTACCACTAAAAAAAATAAGCTACTACGTAGCTACGGGCTAGTTAAGTAGGGTAACGTGGATATAAGACATATAAGGTTCAAAGAAAGTAAAAAAGAGAAATGAATTGGTTAGACATATTCATTTTTATGATGTTTCTCTTATTATAAAATATGTTTTTTATGCAGTGACGGATCTAGAAATCTACCATACGGGAGTTGGGTTAGTATGAGTAGTGACAAATATTGATTAGAAATACATCGATGTAAAAAATAATACTTGTTTAAAAAAATTGAATGAAAATACCCCTAACATAACGTATCATTTCCTCTAACACATAAAAATATGCTAGTTATAAAAAATGAAAATGTCTAGTGTAAATGATATGATAAATTTATTATAATGTGTAGTGCATTTAATTAGATGTCTAAGGTTATGAATAATATATTAGTTAACCATATCAATTAAATTAAACAACTACATAATCAATAATATAGTCATAGTGCATGGTGATGCGATGATTTTGAGTCGCATTTATAGACCGATTTCATATGTGTTTTGTGCCTTAATTACTCATTTTCATGGATATTATTGCATAATTCACTTTATTTGGTCTTTGCCATCATTTTATATCAAATCCCCTTTGTTTCACTATTTTAAGCATTATTGATCATCTTATCATAAATCGTGTGGATTTACTTGGTCCTGTTGTGAAATTTCAGGAAGAACAAGTATCTGCATCCGTCGATACCATCGACGGATGTCGATACCATCGACCAAGCCACAGGTTGTCAGCCGAGAAGAGCAATACAGAGTCGATACCATCGACACCCATGTCGATGGCATCGAGATGTCTCCAGGCTGTTTGCGAGGATGAAGTCGATACCATCGACTTCAGTCGATACCATCGACACTAGGAGAGCTACAACGTCGCTAAACGACAACAACCGACGCTAAAGAAGTCGATACCATCGACATCCCAGTCGATGGTATCGAGATCACCACAGGCGCTCAGAATAAAAGAAAGGAAAGCTGCCGCTAATCTGCTGGGTCGATACCATCGACCCGCGTCGATGGTATCGACGCCGGCAGATATGCGTTGGATCTGTTTTGATATCAATCGGACGGCTGTCATTATTTGACGACCTAATTAGGGACTTATACCTAATGACGGCCGCCCAGGAAGGATTATCTCGTTTTTGTTTTTGCACGAGTGCCGAGGAGGAGAGAAAGGAGAACGGAGGCCGAGAAGCTCATCCCGGGTGATTCGGACGCTGCCGAAGACAATTTCCACCACTGACAGGCGGGGAAAGCTTGTGTTCTACGCCAAGGATCCACCGGTTCTTCTCCGTTCAGGGGTTTTCCCATTTATTTCACGTTTTTCTTATGAATTCCCCAATTTCTACCATGTATTCGTGTAAGATGAACATGAGAGACTAAAACCCTCAATCTTTAGGACCGGGAGTAGCCCGGGGATACATTGTATGATGATTTTATATTGATAATTCATATTTTTCTCTCATATCCGTGGTATAAATTCGTTTTCTCTATTGCTATTGTTATGTTTGATCACCATAATAATAAATTAATGCCCTTAATCACTTCGACAGAAGGATTAACGGTTGAAAAGAGACGAATTCTACATTAATTAATAAAACCCTTGACAAAGGAGTTGTAAAATTAATGGTGGGAACTGAGGGACCGATCTTAATGCGCTTAGTTTAGGGGAATGATTACTACGACGGTGGAATCAACCTAAATCTAAGTAGTGGATTACACCACGACAGTGGGTAATTCTCATTTCAGGCCACTACCCGGATAGAGAGAGAAGTGTGAAGAATGATATGAAACTTAATACAATGTTGATCCGCGGTGAAACCGCCATCCTAAAGATATCCCTTTTAATTGATTAAATTAACCTTTAATCGATTGTTTTCTTTGTTTGATTTTTATTTTCTTTTAATTTGAACAACAAAACCCTACTTTGTTAATCGGTCTAGCTGATTGCGATTAGTTAGTAGAAGTCTCCAATAATTCACGTATCCCTGAGTTCGACTCGGGCCTCACAAGGCCTATATTACTCGACGTGTATACTTGCGTTTAAGCGCGTAGGAAAATACACGTCAAGTTTTTGGCGCCGTTGCCGGGGATACGGCGAATTATTGGCACTTTGAGTGCTAAGAGCGGCCACTCTAGGCCACATTTTTTTTTATTTATTTTAAAACAATTTCAAAAATTCCTTTATTTCTCTATAATTGTGTTGACTCGTTCAAAGCATTGTACTGAACCCCTATTTCCATATTTCAGGTACTTTGCATGGTGCACACACGTAGTCGAGACTACGTGAATCGCACACCTGAGGTTCCATCTGCGGGACCAGAGGACGAGGACTACTACGAGGAGGAACACCACAGTGATATACATTCTGAATCTGAGCAAGAACAAGAAGAAGTAATGGCTGAAGCACAGACAATATGGGAGAAGATCAAGGCATCTTCTTCCTCGGCATCAAAGGGGCCTATAAAGAAACAGGGGCTAAACATACCTACATACAAGATCGACCCAGCACTGATTAACTTGGTCAAATCTAATGCATTTCACGGACTGAAAAATGAAGATCTAGTGGCACACATTAGTCAGTTTGTGGAGAACTGCGATATGGTGAAGATAGATCGATTTCCGCAGGATGTGCTCTATCTCAAGTTATTCCCAAGTTCCTTGGCTGGAGTGGCAAGAGAGTGGCTTCATAACCTCGACGACGAGTTTGTTGAATCATGGGATCACATGGTGGAGGTTTTCTTCGAGAGGTTCTTTCCTCCTGAGAAGACCAATGATATGATCCGGAAGATCCACAATTTCACCCAACAGGCGGGTGAAACCTATTCTGAGACTTGGGAGCGATTTCAAGTCATGTTGAGGAGATGTCCACACCATGGACTGGACAAGGAAACCCAAGTGAAGATCTTCTACTTTGCTCTCTCCGAGCATGATAGAAGCAATTTGGACTCAGCCGGTTCAGAATTTTTCTTGAATAACACTGATACAAGATGCTGGGAGATATTGAAGAACATGGCTAGGAAACAGTCATGGGGCGACAGAGGTGCAATAGAACATGTCAAGGCTGCCGGCGAATCCAGAAAAGTTAGGGAGCTGAACGACAAGCTAGATCTTCTAGCCAAGAAGCTGCTAACTAAGGAAGATGCATCTGAGGATGAGGAAGCCCAAGTGAAGTTCATGCAACAACAGGGCTATAGAAACAATGACTATGCATGGAGAAAGGATAAAAAGTTTTCATGGAAGGATCCGAATAATTTTCTGCAGGATCCGGATGCCAAACCACAGCAAAGAACCGAGGAAAAGAACACTGAATTGCTAAGTCAAATGGTTCAGCAAAACCAAGAGATGATGGCCATGTTTGGTAAACAATTACAATCTCAAGGTGACATTCTAACCAAGTTTGGGCTGACGCTGCAAAGCCATGGAGCACAGATGCGGGCATTAGAGACCACCGTGGCACAGATTTCAAATGAAGTGGCGGCCATCAAACACGCCAATCAATAGAAACCAGCTGAGAATGCGAACGTGGCTCAAGCACATCATCAGGTTAAGTACATGTCGGTGGTAAGAAATGAGGAATCTCAGGTGCAAGAAGCTGTAGAAGAAAGAAAAATGACGTTCAATGTGAATGCAACACCGGCGATACCGTATCCACACACTTATTATAGGTTGCCGGGCGGAAACCATTTCTTCAGAAAATCAGAGAGAGTTGTGAGTATGGTATCTCCGTCTAGGCAAGAGGAGCAGGTGCAGGTTGTTTGTGCACATGTGGAGACATCTGAGGCGAGAGAGGAACCACAACAAGCTGCTACTATTGATGATGTCTCACCAAAGCCCACGTCCGAGGGAATAATTGAAGCAAGCTTAGGAGAGGTACCCCTGAAAAGCTCTTATGTGCCACCTCACAGGCGTGTTGATGCAGCTGATGTTTCAGATCCGGTCAATTCTAAGTCAAAGAAGGAGCATCGTCACTTTAAGAAATTCTTGGAGATATTCCGGAAACTCCACATCAATATTCCATTGGTGGAGATGATTGAGAAAGTGCCCGCTTATGGGAGGTTCATTAAGGAGATCATCAATAAGAAGAGGCGGATAAAAGAAGATGAAATTTATTGGATGAATGAGACGGTGAGCTCGATGATTCATGGGAGTTCACTAAAGAAGAGAAAGGACCCAGGAGGTTTTTACATCCCATGCTCAATAGGTGGTCAACGTTTCCCTAAAGCGCAATTTGATTCCGGCGCTAGCATAAATCTCATGCCTTTGGCTACTTTTCATAAGCTAGGGTTAAAAGAGATCAAGAAGTTGGCTGCGACAATTGAATTGGCAGATGGGTCTACAGTGAGACCCTATGGAGTATGTGAAGATGTTCTAGTCAAAGTTGACAGATTCATATATCCGGTGGACTTTGTCGTCATGGATATGCCACCACTCCAAAGCTGCGAAATTCTCCTAGGAAGACCGTTTCAAGCAACGACAGATGTTGTTACTGCTTTAGGGAGAGGTACTCTATCTTTGGGCATTGGAGGAGATCGTATTGAATTCAAATTACCGCATGATCCTCTAAGTGCGGTCCCCAAGGTGAAAAGATGATGACTGTCATACGTCTAGCCTAAGACGCTAAACAAGGGCGCTTGTTGGGAGGCAACCCAACCATTGGTACATTAGGACAGTTTAATGTTAGGTGTAGTTTGCTTTTATTTTG
This sequence comes from Alisma plantago-aquatica, assembly GCA_963693085.1. Classification (NCBI taxonomy): domain Eukaryota; kingdom Viridiplantae; phylum Streptophyta; class Magnoliopsida; order Alismatales; family Alismataceae; genus Alisma; species Alisma plantago-aquatica. Next base: position 1,381,213,090 of record OY856411.1, read on the forward strand.
TTTACTTTTTAGTTTAAAAATGATACCTTGATCCGTTTGTTAAATGTGCAGGAACAGGCAGGGTCGATACCATCGACACATCAGTCGATGGTATCGACATGGGTTCAGGTTGACACCAGCAGAAATCGCACTGCGTCGATACCATCGACGGCCCCGTCGATGGCATCGACATGGTCACAGGCAGGTCGCAATAAAAGTGTCGATGGTATCGACATCCCAGTCGATACCATCGAGATCTCTGGAGATATTCAGACGAATTTTGCTCAGTCAACTCGATACCATCGACGGCCTCGTCGATGGTATCGACATCATCACAGGTTGAATGCAATAAACGGAGGTGTCGCAATAAAAGCAAGTCGATACCATCGACACCCGTCGATGGCATCGACGGACATGTCACCAATCCGCATGAAGACATCGACGACGATCGCAACAGCCACGTCAGCGATCCGGGTGCTGCGTCGATACCATCGACTTCTATCGATGGTATCGACCCGTCAGCGATCCGGGTTTCTCGATCCAACAAACGTCAGCCGTCGATACCAGCGACGGATGCGGCTACCCGCGAGACGTGTCGATACCATCGACCCGCGTCGAGGGTATCGACGGGTCAACAGGGGCACCGATCAAGTCTATTTAAGGGGACTTGCAACGTCATCTGACATCACACCCTCAGAGCAAGTATCTCCCATTGCGCCGAGCACTCCCCCGAGCCCTCTACACCTGCGAAGAAGCGTCATCGAGTGAAGATCTTCACCGAGCGGAGAATTTCTCTCCATCTTCACTGAGCTCTTTTCTCCCAATCTCATTCTTCTCGCAATCATGGTGCATACGGGCGGAGCATCTTCATCAAGCGCGCACCCCATGGAGATCGAGGAGTTTGTTCCTCCTCCAACCGCTTCCATCTCTCGTCCACGCCTCATTCATGCCAACATGGATGTGAGGAAGGTCTACGAGGATATTATGAAGCGGAAGTTCGAGGCCACCCGGTATGTGGACCGGGGAATGATCAGGGAGCTGGGATTCGAGGCCAACTTGGCCTATGTGTTGGCCGGGCAAGCGCGGCACACCAATCGCTTGTATGAGATGGACTGTCATGCGGATGGGCAGCCGTTTTTCGGTGAATGGCCCACATACAAGGAACTGGTGGCCGAGTTCATGGCGTCTCTTGATATCTACGTCGTACCAAATGCCGTGGTACCATCGGACCAGACGTGGATCCATGGAAGGGTGTCCTTCCGACTCTTCAACAACAATTACAACATCACGTTGAAGCAGTTCAACGACATCTTCAACTGGAACCACAGCCGCCACGATCACCGACGCCCCGACGCCCGCACCGACTACGACAAAATCTTCGCCGAGCTAGTTACAGTGCCGGCAGGGAAGACCGTGAGCTACCACAATGCAGCGGTAGCGGATTTTGAGCACCCGTTCGTCCGGGTCCTGCACAGGATGTTGAGCTTGACCTTCTTCGCTCGGAGCGATCTTGCTTTGAGCAAGTTTCAGGAGAGTGACCTGTTCTTTCTCTATGCACTCCTGAAACGTCAAGAGTGCAACTGGGGAGCATTCTGGTTACAGCGCGTCATGGCGGTGAAGCGGAGCACAAGGAAGGCTCCAATACACTTTGGTGGTCTTGTCACCAAGTTGGCGCTTTACTTGGGGCTGAACTTTCAGTCCATGACTCCGATTTCTACGCGGAGTAAGGTGAACGTGCAACACTTGCACCGTTCAAACCTCATTCTTATCCGGGACGGGTTGGCGTACGCTCATTGCCACGTCAACCAAGCTTACCAGGAGGCATCCCTGCCGGACGACGTCTTCCACATTGAGGGCAAGCAGCACTTCCGATGGCCCATCATAGACATCGAGTCCTCCGAAGACGAAGGCGGAGGTGAAGACCAAGAAGGCGAGGCCGAGGAAGAAGAGGAGGCTTTCACACCTCTTCGAGCACGAGTGGCACCACGGAAGCGTCCTAGGATGCACCCGGGTGCATCTTCATCATCTCAGCCCCCGCCACCATCACCACAGCAAGAGCAGCCAGCTGCGGATCCCTACTCCATGCAAGGGATGTACACCATGCTACAGGACATACAGCAGACTCAGCTGCAGCACATGGGTATGTATACCGGTATTCATGACACTACGAGCCGGGTACTTGACAACCAACGGGCTATGTTTGAGAACGAGCGGCTCATCCTCGCCAACCAAGAGCAAATGCACACCCGGTTGCAGCGGATAGAGACGCAACAGGAGCCCTTCTTTGACCATTACTAGAGTCAAGACTACTTTGGAGGCTATCCACAGCCTCCGCCGAGGACCCAATATGATCCAAGCTTCCAGGGGGAGTACCCGTCTTGGGATCCTACGGCACCACAATACCCACCACCGCCTCCGCAAGATTGATCAGGGTATCACTGTTCCACCCTTAAGTTGGTTTTTGACTATGAGGCCATAGTCGAATTCAAGCTTAGGGGGGTGACTGGAACAGCTCTATCTTTTATCTTTTCTTTAGTTGTTTTTAGTTTCTGCTTTGTTATTTGTTCTTGCAATTTTAGTGTTTGTTTAGGATCCACATCTATCTAGTGTAATCGTGGATGTCTTAAAAATTGTCATCTTGTTGTTTTCATGGGAAATTAAGGGAATTTTAAAATTTTTCTGTGTCATTTGGATAGCTTTACTTGGTTGTCCCTGGGGAACTTATTCTATGAAAATGATTGATTATGTCAACTTTGAAGCAATATGTCATACCCACATCCCTTTGACTCATGGAAAGTGGATAGTAACGGTTGTTTGAGCCTAACCTAATCAAATAGTAATGAGACCTTAATTGGATATACGAGAAAGAACCCTTTGAACTACTACACATGTCAGTAAGGAGGGACACATAATTTTCTTCTAAGGTTCAGTCACTTAATCTTGTGATCATTCCACCCCATTTCCTATAATCCACCCAAGAATTGGAAGTAAAGTGCAGTTTCAATTTCTTTTGCGTGCATGGCATGTAGATAGGTTTTGCATTGTTATTTTCATGTTTTTGCATAGAATGAAAAAAATATATAGTGATACATGCATATTACCCTTAGGTGCATGTCATGTAGTTGTACTCACAATTTCATGATTTTCATGCATAAGCACACCATGTATCTCAATTTTCCTAAATAGGTGATCTAATTTGTTCCATATCCTCGAAATAAAGCAAAGATCTCCAATTGGAAAGAAAATGGCCTTATACATGTATCTCTAAGCAATTATGGATATATGGGCAAAGAAAAAAAAAAGAAGAAAAAAAAATTCTGAAAACATGAAAAAATGTTAGAAAAAAAAATTAGAAAAAGAAAAAAAAGGGAGAGTTGGAAAGAAAAGGAATAAGAGGGAGAAAGGAATGATATCACTTGCAGAACAAGGGAATTGAGTACAGGATGTGGCTTGAGTAGATTTCTATCTCACTTTGAGGTAGAAAGTTAGTGCATGCATCATTCCACCCAATTTTAGGCAGTAGGGCATTTTTAATGTGCAGTCGCATCATTTAGGGCATTTTGTCATATGCATACTGAAACTGTGTAATGCTTCCAAATTCTTCCATGAACCACCCATTCCATCCACCCGTTGCTCGGATTGGTAGTCCACCGTGATATTCTCCTCACTCATGTGTATAAGGAGGACGGCTTCCATGTAGATGGTAGTTAGGGCGAGCAACGTAGTTTAGGCGATCACAAGATGCATCATGGCTGAATCGACGAACTTTATTATGTTAACTGCCTTATGTGATAGTGTTCATCGGTTTGAAGGATAATTTCTTTTATTGATGGTTATTGTCGACTATGGGGTAATTACTGTTCTGTGATTAGGGTAGGCCGGTTTGAGAACGTCCAGTGGGAGTCATTTGTGATGTGGGTTGGTATTTTGATTGTTAGTTGACATTCGCATTTCTATTCTAAGGATTAGTTGCTCGAGGGCGAGCAATGTTTAAGCTTAGGGGAGTTTGATGCGATGATTTTGAGTCGCATTTATAGACCGATTTCATATGTGTTTTGTGCCTTAATTACTCATTTTCATGGATATTATTGCATAATTCACTTTATTTGGTCTTTGCCATCATTTTATATCAAATCCCCTTTGTTTCACTATTTTAAGCATTATTGATCATCTTATCATAAATCGTGTGGATTTACTTGGTCCTGTTGTGAAATTTCAGGAAGAACAAGTATCTGCATCCGTCGATACCATCGACGGATGTCGATACCATCGACCAAGCCACAGGTTGTCAGCCGAGAAGAGCAATACAGAGTCGATACCATCGACACCCATGTCGATGGCATCGAGATGTTTCCAGGCTGTTTGCGAGGATGAAGTCGATACCATCGACTTCAGTCGATACCATCGACACTAGGAGAGCTACAACGTCGCTAAACGACAACAACCGACGCTAAAGAAGTCGATACCATCGACATCCCAGTCGATGGTATCGAGATCACCACAGGCGCTCAGAATAAAAGAAAGGAAAGCTGCCGCTAATCTGCTGGGTCGATACCATCGACCCGCGTCGATGGTATCGACGCCGGCAGATATGCGTTGGATCTGTTTTTATATCAATCGGACGGCTGTCATTATTTGACGACCTAATTAGGGACTTATACCTAATGACGGCCGCCCAGGAAGGATTATCTCATTTTTGTTTTTGCACGAGTGCCGAGGAGGAGAGAAAGGAGAACAAAGGCCGAGAAGCTCATCCCGGGTGATTCAGACGCTGCCGAAGACAATTTCCACCACCGACAGGTGGGGAAAGCTTGTGTTCTACGCCAAGGATCCACCGGTTCTTCTCCGTTTAGGGGTTTTCCCATTTATTTCACGTTTTTCTTATGAATTCCCCAATTTCTACCATGTATTCGTGTAAGATGAACATGAGAGACTAAAACCCTCAATCTTTAGGACCGGGAGTAGCCCGGGGATACATTGTATGATGATTTTATATTGATAATTCATATTTTTCTCTCATATCCGTGGTATAAATTCGTTTTCTCTATTGCTATTGTTATGTTTGATCACCATAATAATAAATTAATGCCCTTAATCACTTCGACAGAAGGATTAACGGTTGAAAAGAGACGAATTCTACATTAATTAATAAAACCCTTGACAAAGGAGTTGTAAAATTAATGGTGGGAACTGAGGGACCGATCTTAATGCGCTTAGTTTAGGGGAATGATTACTACGACGGTGGAATCAACCTAAATCTAAGTAGTGGATTACACCACGACAGTGGGTAATTCTCATTTCAGGCCACTACCCGGATAGAGAGAGAAGTGTGAAGAATGATATGAAACTTAATACAATGTTGATCCGCTGTGAAACCGCCATCCTAAAGATATCCCTTTTAATTGATTAAATTAACCTTTAATCGATTGTTTTCTTTGTTTGATTTTTATTTTCTTTTAATTTGAACAACAAAACCCTACTTTGTTAATCGGTCTAGCTGATTGCGATTAGTTAGTAGAAGTCTCCAATAATTCACGTATCCCTGAGTTCGACTCGGGCCTCACAAGGCCTATATTACTCGACGCGTATACTTGCGTTTAAGCGCGTAGTAAAATACACGTCACATGGTCACTTGATCAGTGCAATGTGTACCAATTATACAGAAAGTGGGAATAAACTCACCTTTTTAGTGAAGAGTATGCATTAAAATATAATATGCCACAGTTTAGTGGATGGTGTCATACTGGAAGAATGAAAAGACATCTGTAGCAGTCAAATCTTATAATATAAATGATAGAAGTACGATATACTAGATAATGTCAATTTATTTTTAAGATCATGACTCAATGATTAGTATGAAGGTAAATTCAGAAAGAAGGAAGAGGGAAAATATTTAAACTGGTTGTATAAATAAAAAATATGTAAAAAAATGATGGAGAAGAAAAGTTAAAGAATGTAAAGTGAAGAAAATAAAGAGGCAAGACCCATGTATATATTTTTTAATTTGATAATAAAGATGGAGATGAGAGGATATGAAAGAAACGATCATGTGTTTTATTGACTTTCATTTTATATGTCATCTTTACTTTTCTCTCTCCATTTGATTCAAATTATATCTACAAGATGGATTTTCCAACATTTTCTTCTCCTCCTTACACCATATTTCACATGTTTTCTTATTTATTTTATACTTTATGTCAAAGATAAAATGTATTTGAGTCATTTTTTTACTTTTATAATGGAAATGTTATCACTATCTTCTCAAGTTATTATAAATTTATAATTATTGGTATATAGACTAATCATATAATATTTAAATATAATGTAGCTGAGAGCTTGTGAAAATACGATGTAACAATCAATATTGTTGAATCTATCTCTATATGATAGCATGTATCTTTTCTTAATTTGAGAATAATTGACTAATAAAAATTTAAGAATAAAATATTTAAATAGAAAGTGATTAGTTATGCATGTATGGTTATATTTCTTCTTAGTGGTGTATAAATTATATTTGTGTGCACTGACTCAAGTTATACTTAATAACATTTTCTCAACTAAATGGTTAATAACATTACATTATATTCAAACTAATACGACAACATGTTGCATGACATCTTTTTATAAACATCTTATTACATAATTATATTTCATATTTTAAGAGTATATGCCCTCTAGTCCCTATAGAGCTTCATTTTCAAATATGAGGAAATAATTTATATAAGTCTTGGAATAGGTGGTATGGAATTATTAAGTAAAATTTAGTGACAGAGGAATCAAAGATGTAATCTCTTGGAGCCACATGCTTGTATACATATTAAGAATATAAATTTTATGATTTGTGAGAGAATAAGACACATGATCTTAAAATAAATTAGATTTAACCCCTATATACATCACAGAAAGAAGCGTGACAGAATTGATTGAAATCTTTAGACTAAAATTCGCATATAATGTGTGTAATAATATATTTTCATAAAATACAAATGTTTACATGGCATCATAGTAATAATAAAAATATTTTTTGGAGGGGGATTCAGTCTGGGCAGACCCATGTGGCTCCGCCTTATTTTTATGTAACTACCATCCTTATCCGACTCGTACACTTGCCTTAAAAAATAAACAAAGCAGTCTCAACTTGCTTGCAAAGGAGGAATGTCCAGTTTGGCACTCTGTGAGATAAATTGTGAGGAGTTCTCCAATTAATTTCCCAGTTCAACAGGTAGTCCAAGTTGCATTTTCAAATTCAACTAAACCCACACATCTCCCACCTTTGTACTTGGAAAATCGTTTGGTGGAATTGTAGCCCAACCCTGAAGTTGTGAATGAGCTTACATGCAACGACCAAAATTGGAGATCCCTGTAGGTGAACTTGTCAATATCATCTTTAGGCTACAACAAGAGGCAGTGACAACATGGCTATCATGTCACTGTGGTTGCTGCTCTTTGCGATAGTTAGAAGAGGATTGAGAATATGAGTCACAATTTGTTTTCAACAGAACATATTGAGACTACTACACCAATTCAGATCTAGGGAAGGTAGAACTCCATAGCAGGTAGCTCTACAAAACACGCCTAATAGTGAAGTTATGTCGCACCCATGCCTTTATAAGGTTGATGCCAATGTTTAGGAGTTCAGTAGAGATGATTTTTTCTTGGGGATTATGACACATCACATTACTTCTGAGGGGATTATCCTTAGAGAAAGTGATTTGATAACTAGGAAGACCCATCTATCCCATCCATGAGTTGTCTATTCTTGATCATTCCCAACGCCACAAGGGTTGATTTCCTACTTGGAGCGACAACCATCTCTTATGTCGCTACCACAACCGCTTCCTGTATCGGCGCATCTACATCGTTCACATGTAAAAATATCATTGCAGCAAGCTCTAGTTGAGGAACCATATGCTATGTTTATGGGTTCCTGAATCCCACACTCGGGCATGAATGTGTTTATGGACCCCCAACACCAGATATGATGGTGATATTTAACTATCTGAGGTTATGTGGTTCGGTTTCTGATATATCATGGCGATCTCGTAGTCTGGACAAAAATTCTAGTTGATGCGCACAGGTCCACTCTTACTTCATTTTGCTACTCGATTTGTGGTTTAACTAAGGAAGACGATAAATTCACATCTGCAAGTCGATCCATAGTTGATATTCTGGAAAGATTTGATATACCTCCTCAGGGCCATGACTGCCTGGTCTGTATGGAAGACATGAGTCATGGTGGGGTGGTAGTAAGGACCTATTGTGATCATTCTTTGCATCACCCTTGTCTTCTAGAATGGGTGTTGGTAACTGGCACATTTAGAAATCTAATATAGGAGGGTTTGAGTTAGTATGAGTAGTCATAAATATTGAGTATACATACAATTAGAAAAAAGAATATTTATTTAGATAAAATCAGAAAAAGCACCTAACATAATGTGTGGTTTTCTTCAACATATAAAAATAAACTATTTATAAAAATATAAAAAATAAAAGTAAACAACATGATATAAATTGTTATATGAAAGTAGTGCATTTATTTATTTGTCTAAGGTTATAAATAATATATTAAGATAATGTATGTAAGAAAACATTATGATATATTTTTTTTTCTATATTAATTATTTTATTTTTGTTTCTAAGTTATATATATATAAGTGTATTTATTTAATTTCACATTTATATATAAGTGTATTTATTTAATATTAGACACTATTATTTACAATACTAAAATTTATTGTACCGTTAATATTAGACACTATTATTTGCATTTATAAATATTATGTATTAGTGGAATATAGTATTATTTAATTATTTTATTATTTTTAGCCACTATTTTAATATGTAATTGAATTTTTTAAGTTGACGTATATTGTGGTAATTTGGTAATTCAATATATATATATATATATACATGACTTGGTATCCTAATTATAAAAAGAAGTAATTTTTTTTATAAAAAAGTAATACGTCCCCATCAGGAAGACATTGCTGTTCTGTGGACAATATATTCTAGTTGGAGATATATTGTATTGTTAAATTCGCAACATGTCTCCTACGGGACGATTTTCTCCAACTACATCAATGTGTCATCTTTAAGGACGAATTACCTCAGAAATATATAATTTTGAGAATTAAATGTGAATCGTGCTATATTGATAATAAAACTAGTAAAAATGCTATTTAGGTTTTTTGTCCATGCATTATTGGAGTCTTCACTCTGTACCGAAGTTAATTGAGTACATTCTTATGGTATACTAAACTAAAAAAGAGAGATTTAAGTCTTTTGTTCATCATGTTCAAATTTCGGATATTGCAGAACTGTAATCAGTCACTGGAAAGGCCGTATATGAGGAGAACATATTTATAAACTAATTTTTCAAATAAATTTATAAAAAGTGTCCTAGTGGGTTATATGAAGAAAACAAATCCTAGCTTGATATAGCTTGCTAAATGGAAATAAAACGTTTGTTTGCCGTTCATTTTGTAAACAATAGGTTGTTGAAATTATCTAGTTTACTTAAATTAACACCGAGACACGTGAAGATTAGGAGTTAGTATATGGAAATAACCCAGGCCAAGGTTGTCAGCTAGTTTGCCGCTGCATTAAGGGCTTCCTATCCATGGCTTACTAACAACAAGATTTATTACATTCGTGATGTATCTTTTCCGCACTACACATAAGAAATCTAAATAATAAAAATAGTTGCGGATTAAAATTTGTACAAATTCACTACAATGTTCCAAGGTAAATATGAGAACTTTCTTCTACCACTCTTCAATAAGCGTCTTAAGAATCTATGCAGAACACGACCCTTTCCACGCACCCATTTTCGTGAACCATTTCCCCCCAGAACCCAATTTCACACACCCTATCTCGCATGACCCCCGGCCCCTGTACGCGCAAGGGGCAACCCTCTTCCACCATCCCAGCGCCATCACCGCCGTGATGTCTTTCCTTGTATCTCACCAATCTCCAACTGAAGTTTGAGACAGGGACATCATCCAAAAGGTGAAATAAATGGACACTTGTGGCTGAGATGCGAGACGAGAAAGCAGGGTTAGGCAAATAAAAGCACATATACAATGTATCAGAAGAGTTATGCATTCCTCACATTCTATACAGTCGTTGATATTTGTGTAAATTTTTATATCTTATCTCAATCTCAATTCCTTGGCATATCCTCTTTTGCTAGTTGTGAAGCACCAGGTCGGTGCTCTCCCCATCCATCCGGACCAACGGTAAAGCTAGAGTCCCTTCTTTTTGTGATGCCATTATCCATCCGTGTGATAATAGTTTAGAGCAACGCTACACACCCGTGCTCCCCCACTCGGGTGACCACCTGGTGGTTGGGATGGAGGCGCTGCTGATGTGGCAGAAAAATTCAGTTTAAAAGTTAAAAAGGGAATAAAAAGATGAGAGAGAAAAGAGTTTTCTTTATAACTTTAAATCCGAATGATTTTTTTTACGAAATAAAAGTATTAGATTCCTTATAAAAATACTTTCTAACTAGATCAATGTTGATATATTTTAGAGTAATAATAAAATGGGAGAAATATAATATTCATATTTCAGGGTACAATACCTATATTTTGGGGTACGATACTTGTATTTTGAGGTACAATACGTCATCAACAAACATTCGTATTGTACCCTCCAAAATGAAAGTCATGTATCCAAAATGGGAACTTTACATCTAGGTATACTACCAATATTTTGGGGCGTAATACTCATGTTTTGGATAAATTACTCCCGATTTGGGAGAACAATACCAATGTTTAATTGTTGTTTTGAGATACATACCTTGTGTTTGGGGTATAGTACTCGTGTTTGGGGTAGAACAATCATGTTTGGGTACAATACCTAGGACTCGTGTTTTGGGATATGATATCGTGTTTTGGGGTACAATACATCATCAGCAAAGATTCATATGTACTCTCATAAATGAGAGTAATGTAATTCACAATGGATATTGTAATTCTTTGGGGTACAATACGTCAACGTGTACATTAATAGTGTACCTACAAAAATGAGAGTAGTGTACTTCAAAATATGGGCATATACCTCAAAATATTGGTGATATAATTAAGTAGATAAATAAAATGAATTTCATATGCGTGATTCGTGATATATTACTTCAGCTTTTACGTACAATATGGATGTGTACTTATTGATGTATTATACTTCAAAACACAGGTACTGTACCTAGAATATGTAAACGCGGGTACTATACCCAGAATATATGTATGGTATCCCAAAACACAGATAATATATTTTCTCACAAAATTGAGGGTACAATACGTCAATGCGTATATTAATAGTGTACCTACAAAAATCAGAGTAGTGTACTTCAAAATATGGGCATATAACTCGAAATATTGATGATATAATTAGGTAGATAAATAAAAGGAATACAATACGCGTGATCCATGATATATTACTTCATCTTTTACGTACAATACAGATGTGTACTTGTTGATGTATTGTACTTCAAAACACATGTATTGTACCCAAAATATGTAAACACAGGTATTGTACCCAGAATATATGTATCGTATGCCAAAACACGACTAATATATTTTTCTCACAAAATTGGGGATATAGTACGTCAACGAGTACATTAATAGTGTACCTACAAAAATAAGAGTAGTGTACTTCAAAATATGGGCATATACCTCAAAATATTGGTGATATAATTAGGTAGATAAATAAAAGGGGTACAATACGTGTGATTCTAGGTATATTACTTTGACTTTTACGTACAATACATATGTGTAATTGTTGATGTATTGTACTTCAAAACACATGTATTGTACACATAATATGTAAACGTCGGTATTGTACCTAGAATATATGTATGGTATCTCAAAAAATGGATGATATATTTTTCTCACAAAATTGGGGGTATAGTATGTCAATGAGTACATTAATAGTGTACCTACAAAAATGAGAGTAGTGTACTTCAAAATATGGGCATATACCTCAAAATATTGGTGATATAATTAAGTAGATAAATAAAAGGGGTCCAGTACGCATGATTCGAGGTATATTAGTTCGGCTTTTACATACAATACAAATGCGTACTTATTGATGTATTGTACTTCAAAACACAAGTAATGTACCCAGAATATGTAAATGTGGGTACTGTACCCAGATGATATGTATGGTATCCCAAGAAACATATAATATATTTTTCTCACAAAATTGGGGGTACAACAATCATATTTGGGCTCAACAATCATTTGGGGTACAATACTCGTGTTTGGTTTACAACAATCATGTTTGAGTATAGTACCTAGGACACATATTTTAGAGTATGATATTGTGTTTTGGGTACTGTACGCCATCAGCAAACATTCGTGATTTACTCTCCAAAATGAGAGTAATGTATTCCACAATGGGTGATGTAATTCTTTCACGTACAGTACGTCAACGGGTACATTAGTATTGTACCTACCAAAGTGAGAGTAATGTACCTCAAAATATGGGCATATAAATTAAAATATTGATGATTAAATTAGGTATATAAATAAAGGGGGTATAGTATGTGTGCTTTTTCAAAGAATGTCAACACTATTTTTTTTGGAAACTATTTTTTACAAGGAATCTAATGTTTTTTATTTCATCAAAAAATACCCTCTAGATTAAAAGTTATGGACACAATCAATTTCTCTCGCTTCTACTTTTTTTCTTTAATTGTATTGGTTGTACGAGACAAAATGTTAAATCTCACTATATGTATTGTATCCAGAATATGGACTATTATACCCAAACACATATATTATTTTTTTAATATTATTATTTTTTCAAAGTATGTCAACATTGATCTTGTTGGAAAATATTTTTATTACGAATTTATTACTTTTTGTTTCATTGAAAAATTCATTATGGTCTGAAAGTAAAAGTTACGAGCAATACAACTTTTTCTTTTCTTCCTACTTCCCTCCTATAAAATAAAAAAACTGGATTAAATTATAGACACAATCATTTTCTTTCTCTTTTATTTTTTTACCTTTTATGTTGTTGGTTGTACGAGACAAAGTGTATACTCCCATATGAGTATTGTACCCAGAATATAGACTATTAAATCTAAAACATGTTTATCATATTTATCACATTATTATTTTTTTCAAAGTATATCAATATTGGTCTTGTTAAAAGTATTTTTTTATTACGAATCTAGTGTTTTTTGTTTCATTTAAAAATTCATTTTAGCTTTTATGTTATGAGTAATACAACTATAGCCGGCGAGGTAGTAGCTCGGGTGGTTAAGAGCCTGACTCCCCTATGAAGGGACCCGGGTTCGAAAGCCTGGTTGTGCTCCTCGGAAACAAATTATCCCGTCGTGCAGACCGGCCCACTGTGCGATTTAAATGTTTCCCCCGATGTGCGGGTAGTCGAGGGGGGACCGCGGATTTACACTGCCGGGGGGTCACGATTGTGGCGCTTCCTCGGGGGTGGTTCCCACGTTATAAAAAAAAAGTAATACAACTATACTCTTTCTACCTACTTCTCTTCTATTTAAAAATAAGTAAAACTAGTCCACATGGGGCTTTGCACCAGTCCAATGAGGTGGGTGACTCGGTGAGCAGCAGTTTACACTTAAAATTATTCACTCGCTAAAAAGCCATATTGCAAATAACGTGTAGTCTCCCACCAGAAATGTAGAATGCCCTTTGTTTCTAGAAAATAGGTGAAGTCGATAAGGGCATGCAGGTGGACCCTACCTAACTGTAAGAATGCTTTCCGAGACCTACATCAGTTGGTTTCTTACCAATATAGTGTCGTGGGCACCTCCTGCTGTTGGCTCCTCCTGCTGTCCCAGTTCTTGCTTTACGGTCATTGTCCCACCAAAATGTGACTGACACGTAGTCTCCCACTAGAAATCTGTTGTAAGCAGTTTTCCATGGACTGCGTCAAAACAATTCTCTGGTTCGGGTAACTGAATCGGGAAAAAAGAAATAAAACTCTCCTGACCCCGTCCTATAATGATGTGGAACTTTTAACTCCAGCTGGAGCGCTGCGGCACTTCATAGACAACAACACTGATAGATTTCGCCTATTACTAGAGAAGCTGAACCCTAAAAGTAGGTCGTTGATTATGCGGATCAACAATGGTTCTAAACTCAGAGGCATCTTTGACACGAACTGTTGTTAATATTTGTTATTGTCGTTCATGCAACAGCGACAGGTGTAATGTAACTAACAGTCCAGGCAGATCTAAAATAAGAATCAAAGAACAAACAAAGCAGGAGAACAAAAAACAAGAGTTAGATTCACAAACCAGATCGTTCGTTGAGAAACGAACGTGTTACTTAAAGAAATCAGTGCCCGGCAATCCTCGTGGATAGGCACCGTTCTCCCAGTCGTGATCCGGCACGAACTTGGAACTTGCACGTCTCGCTCGCGCTCGACGTAATCGCGTTGCACTGCTACCAGTGCAGCACAGCAACCGCAGGAACTACCGCCTGACAGCTGCGTCTCGACGACAGGAAGGAGGAGTCATGCTTCGCATAGGAGGACAACTCCACAAAGCGACTCTGGGGACGACAACTATTGCACTCTGGATTACGACTCTCAAAACACACGGCGGCAGAAGATTGTTTTCGGTGTTTTAACCCTAATGACCGGAGGCATATATATAGCCATGCGCGTCCCTAATCATATTCCCAGTAAGACGCAAATACTCGGTTGCTCTTATACACATTACGGAATAAAAATTGCAAAGAGAAACACTTTCCAGTTACGATTAAGAAATCCGAATAGGAAAGAAACAATTAATTACACGAGTAATTAATTACTTAGTTGTATCCTAGTGCAAAAAGAAGACGGAAGACATTCTCCACAATCCACAATCCACAATCTACAAGCCACAAGCCCCAGCCCGAGCCCGGCCCGACCAGGCCAGGCTAGGCGAGGCGTGGCGTGGCGTGGCACGCGTGCGTGCGTGCGTGCGTTGTGATGTGGTAACCCCACCCACCAAGGAGGTGAGCATACCTCCCTCCTAGGACTCCTTTGGACACTAGTGCCCCATGTGATCCTACATATGAGGACCACAAAAGTTCTAGGAGTGAGCAATATGGGATAAAACTTCTTTGCCATTTGCACTAGAAACAACATTACATTCTCACATGTACTTGCTGCACTACATTGGGCTTAACCCATGCTAAATAAATGATTTGCTACATTAAAGACACTACAGTAATTACATGCTATAGTAATTACGTGTTGCTACAGTAACAACAATCGTCATTTATCTAACAATCCCCCACAAAGTCCAATGTGTAGTGTGTTCTACCATTCAGTCCTCCATATTGTGCTTTCAGCAGATACCTTTCGGTTTGAATCTACCTGAGTTATCCAACTGTGACCCCCGTAGGAACTAGGTGAACAAAAGTTTTGAACCTGAACCTTGAGTACAAGAGTATAGGTTGGTAACAACATAATAAAGACATGGTAGTAAAGGAAAACAATGCATTAAGGCCATGCATACAAAATTTTATATCATGATTGATAACAGAGAACAACCCAATTCTCCCGGCCTACACAACATCAATCACTTAGTTGGAGTCTCCAAGGATGTACTGCTAACATCCTGTCCTAAGACTTGACACCATGAAGAGACTACTCTCTTACTAACTTGCAGTCATGACACTAACAGGTTTCCAGGAGATAGACACACAGATGCTAAAAGCATCAAACAAGAATACATAGTGTCATCCGATTTACCCGATAACTTGTTATTACCACATTGAACCCAATTTGTGGGATCTCCACTCTTTTGGGTTGGGTTGCTACTGCCTACAAATCTATAGGGGTTTCAGTCTCATCCCCAACCTGAATTTTTTCACTAAAGCTAAGGTAAGACCTTTAGTGAAAGGATCAGTTGTATTATCTTTGGTACCGACGTAGTCCACATCCACGACCCCATTAGACACTAACTCCCTTACATATTTTAATATGACTTGGATGTGTCTACGCTGTTTTTTATTGTACTTGGAACTCTTTATCTTAGCAATAGTTGTAGTGTTGTCACAGTGAACTGAAATTGCAGGAAGTGGCTTCATTACCATAGGTAAACTAGACATAAGTCCATGTAGCCATTCAGCTTCCAATCCAATTTCATCTAAAGCACACAACTCTGCTTCAAAAGTGGACCGAGACAATATGGTATGTTTCTTAGACCTCCAGGAAACAACTCCTCCTCCCAACAGGAATACATATCCTAAGACACCATGACTCCCAGAATTCACGACAATCCAGCTTGCATCACTATATCCTTCGACTACGGAAGGATGTTTACCATAATGCAGCCCAAGGGAACGTGTTCCCTTAATATACCTCAGAACTCTGTCAAGAGCTTCCCAATGGGTCTTGTCGGGACAACTGGTGTATCTACTTAACTTGTTCACGACAAACGCAATGTCTGGACGTGTACAGTTCATAAGATACATCAAACTTCCGATAATATGAGAGTATCGTAATTGAGACACTGGAACCCCAGTCTCATTCTTGAACAAGGGCTTGGATGAATCATATGGAGTCTTAACAGGTTTACGTGATGTGTACTCAAACCTCTCGAGTATCTTCTCAACATAGTGATACTGAGAGAGAGTTATACCATCAGTAGACCTTATGATTTTAAGCCCTGAAATCACATCAGCGACACCCATATCATTCATCTCAAACTTGCTACACAAGAACAACTTTGTCTCATTTACTACTTTCATATCGGAACCAAAAAGCAGGATATCATTGACGTATAATCATAACAAAATGAATCCATTATTGACAATCTTACAGTAGAGACACTTATCAAATTCATTAGAAATAAAGCCAAACGATGATATCACAGAATCAAACTTCTCATGCCATTTCTTAGGGGCTTGTTTCAAGCCATATAATGACTTAACAAGTTTACACACTTTGGACTCATTTCCACGACCCACAAATCCCTCAGGTTGTTCCATATATATCTCTTCTTAAAGATCACCGTGTAAAAATGCGGTCTTCACATCCATCTGATGGATATAGAGATTATAAATGGAAGCCAATGCTATAAGCACTCGGATTGTGGTCATACGGAAAATAGCTGAATAGGTATCAAAATAATCTATTCCTTCCCTTTGTGTGTAACCCTTAGAAACTAACCTAGCCTTATACTTATTGATTGTCCCGTCTGCATTAAGTTTCTTCTTAAAAATCCATTTGCAACCAACTGCAGAACAACCAGGAGGCAAATCCACCAATTCCCAAGTTTCATTCGAGAGAATTGATCGGATTTCATCATTAACGACTTCTTTCCAAAACTTAGCTTCTGGAGATTCCATATCTTGTTTGAAAGTAACAGGATCATCCTCAACATTATAAGTAAGAAACTCACTTCCAAAGTCTTTGGATTTCCTAGGCCGTTTACTTCTCCTTGGTTCAACTATTTCTTCATAATCATCAGATTCAGAAATAGCATGTTCTGAGTCGCCCCCCACATTTGTCATCCTTTCCACGTGCTCGGGAATGGAACCTGTGGTAAATGAATCTTCTTGAGATACTTCATTAGGCACACCAGTTTTCATAGGAAACACATCCTCAAAGAATGTTGCATCACGTAATTCCACAATTGTATTGACCTCAATGCCAGAGATATCTGATTTTACAATCAGGAATCTATAAGCATAGCTTGTCTCTACATAACCTAAGAATATGGCATCAACCGTTTTCGGTCCTAATTTCTTCCTTTTGTGTTCAGGGACAAGTACCTTTGCAAGGCACCCCCCACACTCGAAGATATTTAAGACTCGGTTTCCTTCCTCTCCATAACTCAAACGGACTACTCTCTGAATGTTTATGGGGAACTCTATTCAGAATATGGCAAGCCATATTCAAAGCTTCCCCCCAGATAAAGTTGGGTAATCTAGATGTTTAGAGTAAGGTATTTACCATATCTATTAAGGTTCGATTTACGTTCAGCTATCCCATTTGATTGTGGTGAATAAGGAGCAGTGACATCATGCACTATACCATGTAATTGGCAAAATTCCAAAAACAAGTTCGAGGTATACTCTCCTCCCCTATCAGACCTTAATCACTTAAGTACTTTACCGGTTTGAGTTTCGACTTCTTTCTTATAAATTTGAAATTTATCCAATGCCTCACCTTTACTTCTAAGTAAAAAGACATAATAGTATCTACTTGCATCGTCAATAAAAGTTATAAAATAACATTTTTGATCTCTCATAGCAACACCATTAAATTCACAGATATATGTATGAACTAAATCCAAAATTTCCGAATTCCTATTCACAGAATGAAAAGGCTTCCTAGGAAATTTAGCTTGTACACAGATTTCACATTTATTGTTGCTAATTTCAGATTTAGGGATCAAATCTAGATTCATCATACGCTTCATTGAGGCAACATTAACATGTCCCAAACGTGAATGCCATACATCGAATGAAACAAGATTCATGCAAACAGAACTACAATTATTCAAATTTAAAACGGAATTTGAAACAGGTTCAACATGAATCTTAAACAAGCTCTCCACATCACATAAGTACCCCTTGCCAAAAAACAAAGAATCACGAAGGCGTGTAATAATAGCCTTATTACCTTTACAGTATACTCTATAACCTTCTCTAACTAATATGACGCCACTAAGGATATTGCGTCGAATGGTTGGAACATGTCTGACCCTGTTAAGAGTCCAAACCTTCCCCGAAGGGAACTTCAAGTCCACCCGTCCTTCGCCTTTGACTTCTGCAGAGCTGGAATCGCTCAAAGTCACGGACCGACCTCGAGAGGCCTGATAAGACACAAATAGGGATTTATCCGCACACACATGTACATTAGCCCCAGTGTCAATTATCCAATAAAGTGGTTCAAAAATAGAAAGGATTTCAGGTTTAATAGACACGTACCCATCATTGAGGTTCAAGGATGTAGTCATCATGTTAACCACAGCCTCCTCAGTTGCAGATGCGGTAGCTTTCTTTGCCTTCTTAGTAGGACAATCCTTGTTCCAGTGGCCAACCTGTCCACAAGTCCAACAAGGCACTACTACAGAAAATGCTTTTTACAACGGGAGATAGACAACAGTTCTGATGATTGTGTTGTAGTTAGCATACTTATCACAACAATCCCATTTTTTTGTTGTATATTGTATATTTTATACAACACAAGTCATTTACAACATGCCAAACCTGTTGTAGTATAGGAGGATACTACAACAACTGCTAAAGTGTTGTAATAGGTTGTAGTATCACAACATATTCAAAACCGTTGTAAAAGATGTTATTTACACAACATATTTTGACCCGTTGTAATAGTCACATGTTGTAATAGACCATCATTACACAACGCAGACTCACCTGTTGTAGTATGTATTAATTATACAACATGTCTTTACATGTTGTATTTGGTACATGTTGTAATAGACCACCATAATACAACATATTAAAACTCGTTGTTATATCCCAACATGAGACAACAGACTCCAACCTGTTGTTATATATTATAATTACACAACATGTTGTAACATGTTGTAATATCCACACATAAAACATCGTTGTAATAGACCTCCATTACACAACGTAAGCTAAACCATTGTAATATACTATAATTACACAACATGATATCACATGTTGTAATAGCTACATATTGTAAAAGACCATAGTTAAACAACACATCATATTCACATAATTCTCTGATTTTTTCAATTATTCGCGTATAATATATGTGTGTGTATCCATTATAATATTCGCTTATATATATATATTAATTCTATAGTTTTAAACATCACTATATAATTTTGATATTGTATCCATTAATTTTAAATACTTCTATCTGCATTTATATATCATTAATACATAATATTTATGAATGCAGATAGAAGTATTTAAAATTAATGAATACAATATTAAAATTATATAGTGATGTTTAAAACTATAGAAATAAAACATTATATATATATATATTAATTCTATAGTTTTAAACATCACTATATAATTTTGATATTGTATCCATTAATTTTAAATACTTCTATCTACATTTATATTTCATTAATACATAATATTTATAAATGCAGATAGAAGTATTTAAAACTAATGGATACAATATTAAAATTACATAGTGATGTTTAAAACTATAGAAATAAAACATATACATATATAAATATATATATATTAATTCTATAGTTTTAAACATCACTATATAATTTTGATATTATATCCATTAATTTTAAATACTTCTATCTGCATTTATATTTCATTAATAAATAATATTTATAAATGCAGATAGAAGTATTTAAAATTAATAGATACAATATTAAAATTATATAGTGATGTTTAAAACTATAGAAATAAAACATATACATATATATATATATATATATATTAATTCTATAGTTTTAAACATCACTATATAATTTTGATATTGTATCCATTAATTTCAAATACTTCTATCTGCATTTATATTTCATTAATACATAATATTTATAAATGCAGATAGAAGTATTTAAAATTAATGGATACAATATTAAAATTATATAGTGATGTTTAAAACTATAGAAATAAAACATATATATAGACATATATATATATATATATATATATATATATATATATTAATTCTATAGTTTTAAACATCACTATATAATTTTGATATTGTATCTATTAATTTAAAATACTACTATCTGCATTTATATTTCATTAATACATAATATTTATAAATGCAGATAGAAGTATTTAAAATTAATGGATACAATATTAAAATTATATAGTGATGTTTAAAACTATAGAAATAAAACATATACATATATATATATATATATTAATTCTATAGTTTTAAACATCACTATATAATTTTGATATTGTATCCATTAATTTTAAATACTTCTATCTGCATTTATATTTCATTAATACATAATATTTATAAATGCAGATAGAAGTATTTAAAATTAATGGATACAATATTAAAATTATATAGTGATGTTTGTAACTATAGAAATAAAACATATACATATATATATATATATATATTAATTCTATAGTTTTAAACATCACTATATAGTTTTGATATTGTATCCATTAATTTTAAATACTTCTATCTTCATTTATATTTCATTAATACATAATATTTATAAATGCAGATAGAAGTATTTAAAATTAATGGATACAATATTAAATTATATAGTGATGTTTAAAACTATAGAAATAAAACATATACATACATATATATATATATATATAAATTCTATAGTTTTAAACATCACTATATAATTTTGATATTGTATTCATTAAATTTAAATACTTCTAACTGCATTTATATTTCATTAATACATAATATTTATAAATGCAGATAGAAGTATTTAAAATTAATGGATACAATATTAAAATTATATAGTGATGTTTAAAACTATAGAAATAAAACTTATACATAGATATATATATTAATTCTATAGTTTTAAACATCACTATATAATTTTGATATTGTATCCGTTAATTTTAAATACTTCTCTCTGCATTTATATTTCATTAATACATAATATTTATAAATGCAGATAGAAGTATTTAAAATTAATGGATACAATATTAAAATTATATAGTGATGTTTAAAACTATAGAAATAAAACATATATATATATATATATACATATATATATTAATTCTATAGTTTTAAACATCACTATATAATTTTGATATTGTATCCATTAACTTTAAATACTTCTATCTGCATTTATATTTCATTAATACATAATATTTATAAATGCAGATAGAAGTATTTAAAACTAATGGATACAATATTAAAATTATATAGTGATGCTTAAAACTATAGAAATAAAACAGACACACACACACACACACACACACACACACATATATATATATATATATATATATATATATATATATATATATATATTAATTCTATAGTTTTAAACATCACTATATAATTTTGATATTGTATCCATTAATTTTAAATACTTCTATGTGCATTTATATTTAACTAATACATAATATTTATAAATGCAGATACAATATTAAAATTATATAGTGATGTTTAAAACTATAGAAATAAAACATATACATTTATATATATATATTCTATAGTTTTAAACATCACTATATAATTTTGATATTGTATCCATTAATTTTAAATACTTCTATCTGCATTTATATTTCATTAATACATAATATTTATAAATGCAGATAGAAGTATTTAAAATTAATGGATACAATATTAAAATTATATAGTGATGTTTAAAACTGTAGAAATAAAACACACACACACACACACACATATATATATATATATATATATATTAATTTAGAAAAAAGCTAAGGCAAATTCTTCCCTGACCCAATTTTCAAATTCAGTCATACCGTCGCCTTGCCACTGTACCCACCCTCCACGACACCGCCGCCGCTGCGCCTCTGATCGTTGATACTCCGGCATCTTCGCGCATCAAGCCTCGTCTGTCTAAAGTTTTCACTTTCCTCGATTTCCAACTACCCAAACCATGACTCTTTTTCGAGCTCTGTCATCTCTCATCTCCTCCTCGTTCTTACATACCAGGAAGATTTCCCTCTTCCGTGCCTTCCCTGCCGTTCCGTCCTCCCATATGTACACTACCAGTTCGAAAAAAATTCCTAAGAAAAGTACAACTGCCACCACACCAAAACTGCCGCCTTCTTCGAATCCAGACCCTTCGTCTCCCTCAGACGTGCCTGCTTCAAATAGTGAGCCGACGCGGGCAAGCTTGCCGCCACGACCAAGCCTAATACCATGGCAAGTGAAGGCGGCCAATACGGTGCAGCTTACGGGGTCCATCAGCGTTCCACCTAAAAGCGTCACCTCGGGTGATGGTGTATTTACCTCCGTATCTGTCATTGTCCAGGAAAATAGCAGGAACCCTGACCTCCCCGAGTTGTGGTTAGTCTGCTGCTCGATCATTTTTTTTTCAATGCACTGTTCATTTCATCCTGCATGCAGTAATTGTACTTCTGACCTTGTTTTTCGTCCGGCGTTTCAGGATTCCCATAATATTTCAGGGGACGTTGGCGGAGTCAGCTGCGAGTCATTTGAGGGAGAAGGACGTCATTTATGTCACTGGCCATCTTACTAGAGCTGCAACTCCTGCTCCTCCGATTAAAGACGTTCCTGAATCCGGCCTTCAGGTATAACAACACTGTATATGGATTTGATTGGATTCTCTAACAAAGGAATTCATCTTGCATCATATCTGTGTGACATGTAACATGTGTGCGTCTGACTGATATTATGTGTCTTATGTTGTTTTAGTAGTTCCGAACGGTTTAACATAATTCGAAATAACCCTGCAGCTTATTGTCAGTGATTTTAGCGTCGTCCTAGAGAAGACAATTGACCCTCCACTCACTTCAAGAAAAAGGGCGTCCATATCTGTTGGTAAATCCCTATACCCAATTGGTATGACTTAATTTATGAAGATATCAATTATAAGCCATTGTTACTTTTGGGTATTCCGTCGAAGTTGCTCTTCAGGATAACAAAAATAGAAATCAGATGTGTTTTGTTGCTAAAACAACACGTCTTTACTACACATGATGTTGTTGACTTCTTGCACTAGTGACCTCTTGCTCTTTTTTTCTCTTTCCATCCAGTGGAATACAATCTGGAAAACCTAGAGATCTTTTGGGGAAGGACCTTGTAACTAATCCTAATCAATGGATTGATCGCAGGCCACTTGAACAGAATGGATCAGTATGCTTTTTCGGTTATTTTCATTATCTTCCGCATTGCACCTGTGTATTTGGTTGCCTAATATACTTGTGATACTTGCAGATAAATCCTAGAAGCCCTGATTTAAAGCAGAGGGACAATCCATTCACTTCAAGTAAAAGGGCATCCATATCTGTCGGTAAATCCCTATACCCAATTGACATGACGTAATTTATGAAGATATCAATTATAAGCCGTTGTTACTTTTGGGTATCCCGTCAAAGTTGCTCTTCAGGATAACAAAAATAGAAATCAGATGTGTTTTGTTGCTAAAACAACACGTCTTTACTACACAAAACTAGGTATGAACCCGTGCGTTGCACGGGCTTAAGAGTAATAAAACAATACTGATTTATAAGCTTGATAGATGTGTTGTTGGTGATATTATTGACTCACCTAACATAACATATAAAAATGCAATTGCAAAAAGGCACATGCTAGTTATTCCAGGAGTTACTAACTCAAAGCATAATGGAGTCATAAGAAAGGCTGATAGAAGTATGGTATACCTAACATGGAAGGCCGAGAACAAAATAGAGCTGGACATGAAATCTCACTATAGTTAATAGGTAAACAATTAAAGAAAAGTTGTAAGACGTCGTGAAATTGTAGAAGGTTTGCATAGCTGTTTACATAGTTTGTAAAGAAACAACAGTCAAACTGAAACGGTTCGAATGAGAAATTCAGTAGTTAAAGTTTTGGAATTAACAAAAGAAGACGCAAGATATATATGCACAATATATATATCACTACGCATAGTTAGGCTTTACATAGAAGTAACATACATATATTTCATGAGGTAACACGGCTTTGTAGGAGCCTTTCGTTACAACAGAAAGGAACACTGGCTAAATGCAGTAGGCCAACATAGAAATTTTCAAATTGAACACATCGAGGCCTAATATAAGTAGCAGCTATTGCTGGCCTGCTTTACAGCTTCAAGAGATTGTGCTTTCGTGTCTTTCTCACAAGTCAAGAACAATTGTACTACTTCTGTTGCAGTGTTGCAGACTTTGATCTGCATGGACATTCTGATAAGTTCAAAGTCACAGAAAATAAAGTTTAGTTAAGAATGACTTTTCACTTATATACTTTATTTATAGAGAGCCTATGCGTGTTATAGAAAGAACCGTAGAGAAAGAACAATCTCCCAGAAAAGGGTCTAACATTTAATGGCAGCTTACCTTTTAAGATACAATGTGTTTGTCATTTTAGTAAAGGGTTGATAGGTTAGACTCATTGAGGAGGCCATACAGGAAAGTTCACCACATGCTCAAGGTGGGACCATGTCTCGAGTAAGAGGTTTAATTAATTAATCTTGCCTTAGAAGAATTTCTTCCATTTGGATAGTATACTGATCAGAAACTCATCAATTGAGGCTAATTGATCCAACACCATTTTTGGTATGATGACACTTAGTAATCAGAACATGCCACCAGCTTCTTACTGGATGTGCATTTTGCCAGCTGCAATTTCAAGAGAAAAGAACGGAAGAGCAAGTCTTGGAAATTTCTTAATGGTATTGCATATGGTGCTTGCAGCAACGGGGTAGGACCATACGAGTTCAGTAGAAAGTAGCTCTGTAGTGTTTCTTTGCTTACATCATGCCTTTCCGAGCAAACTGGCCACAGTGCACGACAAAATGCTATGACAAAACAGTAGAAATGCAGTTGTCCTTACCGTCTATGTACAAAAGTAATTTAAAAAATATAAAAAATGCAATAAGGTAAATCATGATGATTGTATCTAATGCGATTCTCATCACTCAATAGATATCTATCACAGAACGGAAGAAAATAAACTGCATAAGATAAACCACCAACAGAGTATGAGCAAGGATAAATTTATGTTTTCATGTATAGCAGTAGATCCATATCATGATGTTCAATGTGTTATATGATTCTAGTTACCGCAAAGGATGGGAATTCGAATAATCACAAAAAGACAAAAAGTTATAGGAAATATTCTATAAGAATGAGCTCAAGAAACATAAAACAACTTAACAGACATTAGTTAATATGCACATCATAGATAATAAATATGAAAAAGGAAGAAAACAATGTGGTACAATCATGCACTTTTTAGTCTATCAAATCAGTAACAGAATTGTGAAATTTGACCCCTATTCTATATTTTCTAGCACAATCATTGTCTCATAGATAAAAACAACTTAAGACAGGTAAAACATTTATTACACTGTTTCAAAGACGGAAAAGTGAGTGGGTAGCATAGATGTACCAATTGTATGAAGGCAAAATCCATGCTTGTGACGGCAGTAGATGTACCAAGTTTCAAAAATATATGAAAGAAAAGTGAGTGGGTAGCAGAGCAGTGGTAGTTGACGGATGCATTTTTGTGAAAAAATAGTGAACATCAGCTTCTGAGGAGCTCCCCCACTCTTCTTTAATCCGTATTAGGGTCAAGTGGCTGCCTCGACCCGAGTACAAGTATGATGTGTCTGGAAACTCAAAATCATGAATGAATTCGAGTACTATTCAGATCACCTCCTTCATGATCTTTTCTATGGGTAGACATGCTGTGAGCCGTATCAACTTCGACGTCTTTCTTTTTGGGGACCTAGCAATCATTAGAATTTAAACTCAAAATAAGGTTAAGTATTTTGTCGGGAATCATCTGAACTGCATTTTTTTCGATTTGTAACCTCAAAATTTCTCAGACCTATATTTTGATCAACCCGACACCAGCTCACATAATCAAGAATTTGTACTTATCTAATTTAGAACTGTCATGTATGTAGATTTGTTCAAATTAAAGACCAACCCATATCATGAAAATTAGAACCAAAAATGGACGTGCATTCGAATTTTGTTCTATTTATCTAAACCCAAAACTAATTCATCTAGTCAAAATGAAAATATTAGAACTATTTCTTTCTAGATGGGATATAATTTGGTTAGCATTGTGTGTATCATTTAGAGCCATAGATGTATATCCTAACGACACAGTGCGTAAGTGCCCTCTAGTGGCATTATCTCATCTCTTATGTAGTCTTTTTATCTAGTACCATCTACCGTATTGGACACATATCAGTGGTCTGCCCATTTCTATGTTAATAAGTATTCCATCTATTTATTGTTTATTCTATCGTTTCCGAAAACAGTCTCCCTCCCTATTCTTAAATCTCAGATAAATAGGTCACCCATCAAACTTGATCTCACACTTTATCCCACAAGTATTGGCTGAGCAATGCATTGCACAATTGCATCAGCTAATGTATATGTAATAGAGCAGCAAAAGCTTTGTTTTTGCACAAAGAGTTCCTAATATATATACTAAAGAGATAATATAACAATCATAGTCATATTGTTATTTCAAATGTGTTTACATAACCTTCTCTGGGATAAATGTTCAACTTCCAACTAACCAAGATATATGTCTTTGATTACTTTTTGTACAGCGTCAAACTATCATTTTAACCCAGGAAGAATGTTGGTATATCGGTTAGGTATCCTGTTCTTGATTGTCCAGGATTTTGGTAAGTATTCCGTATGTAGAAATGTAGAACAGGAAATTCATAGCCAAGAAAAGATTAGACATGTCATGTGGAATAAGACTTTGTGGAAGCCTTTTGGTCTCGTCACAGTACAAAAAGGAGTTACAATTGCTAAGGAGAGACATTGAATTAGATGTTGAAATCAAAATACAATCTGGTTAATTTATGCGAAAAGATCAACTAAGCAAAAAAGAGCAGAGAAATTCAATAGTAAAGAGAAAAATGGGATAAATCCCTCTCTATCGGTGCACAGAAAACTTTGAAAAGAAAAATAAGGAAGATCAAGTCATTACCGTCTCCCAAACTGTTAGGGTCGTGATTGGGCATGTAGTCATTGTGATAGGAGCAAATAATTCTTACCTTGTCTGTTAGCTCGACATCTCGGTCTTGGAACGATGGAGGAGCCACTGATAAAGGACCAACTGTCGAGAACCCTCCAGTTGTATTCCGATTCTGCACCGTAGACAGCTTCCGACTTCACTAACCTTAAGCGCAGACGTGATGACGACAATCAGCTGCTCTCTGAATAAAAACGTATTACAATTTTACATAGTACCCCTCTCGTGTATGAAAAGGATGTCCTCGTAATTATGAAAAATGCTGCAAAAAATTGCAGAACTAATCCCAAACGGGCTGTATTATATAGTATAGATGGGTGGCTTTTGTTTGCCTCGATGTGGTTGTATAGAGTAACTTGCAGGGTCAGTACTTAGCCCACAATTACACTTGGCACATGTGGGTGGTTTAAACCATTCTTCTAGAGGGTCTGAGGAAAAACATTTGCTGCAATCTATAGCAGAGATATGGACAACTGATTGGATACCTGCTAAATGAGGGACGATTTGCTGAAAGAAAACTACACATGTTACATCTCGAAGTATGTCCATGACCAAATATACAATGAGCTGGGATTCTAGAAGCAGGAAATGATTATGACCCTTCCCTTACAGGAACAAGTTTCTATGATCCTTAGAATTCCTATAACATCTTGGGAGCTAAAACAATCCTATTAGTAACCTTCCTTTTATAATATGTAAACTGTTAAATTGCCAACTGGCCCGAGTATAATAGCCATACTAGAGAATGGATGAACTAAACAGGTCCTAGTAAACAAATCATATGGCAGAAAATATGGAATACCCTCTTACCTACCAAGATGAAGCACATGTAGGATCGACCATATTCCAATTAACAACATGGTCAAAAGACATGCCAAGATGGAAAGGACCTGTGAGATATACGGTTATGAAGCTGAAGTCATAATGCACATTCTGTTGAAATGTGTCAACTCTACTAAAATATGGATGAACTCGCCTCACGTACAGATTCTAACGGATGCACCTGACAATGATTTTCAATCACTCATTTTCTGGGTACTAAATGCAATGATGAGGTCATTGCTGAGATCTCAGCTTTGTGCATGGCTGCATGGTTATGTCACAAAATGCTATCTTTAGTATTGAAGTATAGTGGCACATTATCATGTCGCAGGGACTAAGCAACTAGACTGCTAGCTGCAGCTCTATGTTGATGAAGAAGAAGACCCAGAAAGTAGAATTGAAGACCATAAGATCAACAATTAAGTAGTAACCTCTGGAGGGATTTATCAAAGATGTGCCCATTCTCCCTGGTTGATCTTTAGAGACTATTTGATAAGGTTGATGGAAGCTAAGCCTAAAACCATCAATGGCAACTTGGATGCCTTTGCAGCTGAATCCGTGTTGTCTTCTTTATTCTTCAGATAGTTTGTGGGTTGAATATGGAGAATCTAGTTTTAAAAATGCCAAATAGGTACAGGAGTTGATAGACCTTAGAACTAATTAGAATAAAGTTGAATTCACAAATGTTTCCATAAAAGTTGGCAGCAACTAATATATAAAGCATATGATAATTTGAAATACTAGATGCTCTGTAACACTTTTCTATGGTCAATTTGAACTAATTAGAATAACAAATTATCAAACATAATGTTGATTTATAGATTCTATATGAATTGTAGGGTAGGGGGCACACTCTTATCTAGGCAGTTGGTCATTTGGGTGATTAGGCGAACTGTAGATGTTGGTTAAATAAATCATGTCCAATAGCCTCATTTGAAAACCCAAAATTCAGACAGCATGGATACTATTAATTGCCGAGAGCATCTCATCATGCTGTTCAAGGAAAGGGGTCAAACGTGGAGCCTGCTATGGGGACTAAATGAAGGTCATAGCAACAAGCGAGACTACAGAGCCAAGCATGACAATATAAATGGTTTCAAGTAGCGGAAACTTCTACAATGCTACTTATGCTCAAAGGGAGAGGTACGAAAATATGAACTTTCCCCAGTATATCATATTGATTAGAAAATCTAAGACACATTCTGTGAAACCAAGAATTCACAGTTAGTGAGGCCAAGGTATGATACACCCCCAAAGATCTAGTATCCGATAAACTTTAGTACTTAATTCATAGCCATTAGCAACCGCAACCACAACACAGACTATAAATAACAAAATGCATATGAAACAATGATATTAAAATGGTTTGAAGAAGAAGAATCGGATTTTATTAAATAGTTGATCTTAAATCAATACCAAATGTCTCTGATTAAGGACCAACAATGTGATGGACGTGATATGAACTTGGAGTCTTTGGGAGCTTGCACGAAATTGTACATATGCACAAATGCATGGAGTATTTCCTCATAGAATGGGTTGCATACCTAGCATTTTTTATTCTGTTTACACATACATTTTATTAAGTTTTCTGGCTATTTATACCTTTCCATCCTCTTATTTGCTAACACGTTCTCACAATTATTTGGATAACAAATTAATATTTATTTGTATAGTGTCCAAAGCAGCCGAACAATACAGATTGTGGGTATTATGTGCTGAAGTATATGAAAGACATCTTTGATGCGAGAAATAGAAATATTCCTGAATGTGTAAGCTACTTAACATTATATTCTTTTAGTTTGTTCAAATTTCTAAATAAATTGAAAATATCACAATATGTTGATATATTTGTCATATGATTGCAGTATTATTCGAAGTATATTGGTCGTTGCTTCAACCAAGAAGAAATCGATGAGGTCCGAAACGAGTGGGCGACATGTGTTCTTGAGCACACATAAGATTATGTGACATGTGGGGGAGACATTTGTTCTTTACCATAGACCAATGTGTGAAACTTTTTTAGTTAGTTTTCAGTTTGATTCTAGAGTGGATACTCAGTACTTTGTATTATTGAATCATTGTATGGATGATTTAATATTAATTAAATTTAGTACGAATTTCTTTCAAAGTTTGATGGAAATATTGTTCAACTATGTGTTTGTTTGTGAAATGAAAAAGTATAATTGCATATTTATTATAATTTATTAATAATATGGTTAATTTGATCAATACAATTGGTGCGATATATGACCTTTCAAACTCTAATCAAAGACAACAGTTAATAATATGTTGTAAAATGTATGATTCTGCAACAAACAACACATGTTGTGTTATCCACACCTATTACAACAGGTTTGTCAGGAAAAAATACACCTATTACAACAGGTGTTTCTAGTGAACTACAACATGCATAACCTGTTGTATAAATTGTGTATATTACAACAGACACACACCATGTTGTCTAAACAATCTTACTACAACGGTTAAATGTATGGAAAGACAACATACTCTAACTGTTGTATAAATATGTATATTACAACAGGTGCACTGCATGTTGTAATAGACCTACCTATTACAACGGGTGTGTTTAGTGAAAGACAACATGCTTTGACTGTTGTATAATATATATTACAACGGGTGAACCGCATGTTGTAAAAAATACCCCTATTACAACGGGTGTGTTTCGTGAAAGACAACGTCGTTCAACTGTTGTATAATATATATTACAACAGGTGCACCACATGTTGTGTAAAATACCCATATTACAACAGGCCATTCCTTAAAAGACAACATGTTTCAACTGTTGTATAAAATACATCTATTACAACATGCGATCACATGTTGTGTAAAGCACCCCCCCTAAGACCACGCGATCTAATACAACGGTTAACACCTGTTGTAAAATGAGAAAAGGAACTGTTGTAAAAAACATTTTCTGTAGTAGTGAGGTTTGTTCTTCGGTTTCTTTTGGATCTTTGCCTTGGGTTTATGTGCATTCTTAGATTTCTTATCTTTGGTGTTTTTTGTAGAAGTAAGATTAACAGTTGGATTTGCATCAGTAGGCACCTTGACCCCTTTCTCCTTTAAGTGTTCTTCTTGTATATTAATATCCATCATTAGTTCATCCATGGTGTGTGTCCCTTTGCGATGCTTCAGAGACATACCAAACGACTCCCAAGACTTAGGGAATTTTTCTATGATAGACATAACAACAAACTTCTCAGGCAACACTATCTTGGCATCTGAGAGTTCATGAACTAGGAGTTGTAGATCGTGTGTTTGATCAGAAACTAACTTACCCTCAACCATCTGAAACTTAAGAAATTTAGACACGCAATATTTTTCAACACCTTGATTTTCAGTGCTAAAATTCTTAATTAACAATTCCCATAAAACCTTGGACGTAGTGACTGGTGGATTTGAGTAAGAATCATACAGTTTGTTATTTAAACCAAACAGAATCAAACCGCGACACGTTTTATCACCCTTCTTCCAATTAGCAATAATGTTTGCATTATCAGGAATTGTTTCATCAGATGCAGGTTCAGTTTCAACTAAATACTAATCATAACTAGCAATATTCAGCCAAATTTCCATACGATTCTGCCAACGGGCAAAGTTTGTACCAGTAAACTTTTCAGGCATATTAGTTGTATCAATTTTACATCCCGAACCACCCTGACCGGCCATTGTTAATTAATGACAGAAATGATTTCTTTAAGAATTTTGTTAATATTTGTTATTGTCGTTCATGCAACAACGACATGTGCAATGTAATTAACAGTCCAGGCAGATCCAAAATAAGAATCGAAGAACAAACAAAGCAGGAGAACAGAAAACAAGAGTTAGATTCGTACAAACCAGATCGTTCGTTGAGAAACGAACGTGTTACTTAAAGAAATCAGTGCCCGGAAATCCTCGTGGATAGGCACCGTTCTCTCAGTCGCGATCCGGCACGAACCTGGAACTTGCACGTCTCGCTCGCGCTCGACGTAGTCACGTTGCACTGCTACCAGTGCAGCACAACAACCGCAGGAACCACTGCTTGACAGCTGCGTCTCGACGACAGGAAGGAGGAGTCACGCTTCACACAGGAGGACAACTCCACAAAGTGACTCTGGGGACAACAACTATTGCACTCTGGATTAGGGCTCTTAAAACACACGACGGCCGGAGATTGTTTTCAGTGTTTTAACCCTAATGACCGGAGGCATATATATAACCACGCGCGTCTCTAATCATATTTCCAGTAAGACGCAAACACTCGGCCCGAGCCCGGCCCGGCCCGGCGAGGTGTGGCGTGGCGCGCGTGTGTGTGGTGTGGCGCGCACGTGCGTGCGTACGTTGTGATGTGGTAACCCCACCCACCAAGGAGGTGAGCATACCTCCCTCCTAGGACTCCTTTGGACACTAGTGCCACATGTGATCCTACATATGAGGACCACAAAAGTTCTAGGAGTGAGCAATATGAGATAAAACTTCTTTGCCATTTGTATTAGAAACAACACTACATTCTCACATGTACTTGCTGCACTACATTGGGCTTAACCCATGCTAAATAAATGATTTGCTACAGTAACGACACTACAGTAATTACATGTTGCTATAGTAACATCAATCGTCATTTATCTAACACGAACTAAACACAGATGTCGATCTAAACAGGCGGCATTGACCCTGATGCTAAAATCTTGGCTGAAGCATCCACAGATGTTGAAGGAAGATCCACAAAAGACTGTCCCTTAGGGTCTGTTTGGTAGGATGTTGTCGGAAAAAATGTTGTTCAAATGTAGGGTTTTTAGTTTGGAGATCCATTTGGTATGGTGTAGTAGAAGGTAGCTGAGTGATTTTTAATTGTACTTAATGCTCATCTGGTTTGACGTCAAATCAATGCAAGCTGACAGTTAAAAAACAAGAAAACTCATCATATGAATTGGAACTGCAATAGTTTTCTTTGGTTTAATGTGGATTTGATTCATGCGCTTGGTTTGTATTCATTTGGTAGTGTGTAGTTAGTATATAGAATTGACGTGGAATGAGCTACAACTCCATGTACGAACCATCTACTTACCACGGTGGTATTATTCAGTATCATTCGACCAGGCATGCAAGCAATTGCTGGACATGGCTGACATACAAGGTCCGTTTTTTGGTATGAGTAGGCAGTGGCGGAGTTAGAAAACTTACACAGGATGGGCACCATTAATGTGAGTGCTTTCGCAGCATATAGGGTAGGGCACAATTAGCATTATATCAAAAAATTTCAGCTAAAAGTGTGTCTAATAAGAAAAATTATAGATGTAGTCACATTTCCACCCGCTCGCCCACCCGATTTTGAGAAATAAGAACTAACACCTACTGGTGTCAACAACAATTAAATCAAATAAAGGATGAGGGAAGTAGAAGAGAGAGAAAATGTTTTAGCCCATAACTTTTAATCCATAGTGTATTTTTCGATGAAATAAATTGTATTAGAATTCTTGTAAAAGATATTTTCCAACAAGACTAGTGTTAACATATTTTGAAATAATGATAATATGCAAGAAATATAATATTCGTACTTTAGGATACCATACACATGTTCTGGATACAGACGTACAATACTCTTGAGTACAGTACATCACCTTTTTGTTTTCCTCAAATCATGTACAATAGTTACTTGTTCATCTATGGATTCGACAATAGAAATGAGTTTAGTATTGTACTATTGAATGAAGGGGATCAAGGATTAATTATTCTTAAACAATAGTTGAAAATATTGTACTTTAGTCAAATGTGTATATTTTTAGTGAAATGTGAATTAGTTTATATAGGTATGGTATGTGGTTATCAACATTCTTGTATACATGGCATGTCTCGTACTGTACTAACAAGAACATTACAAGGAAGCAATTAGTATTGTACATCTTTACATATCAGATTATGAATACTTAAAAAAAATAGAATGTGGTTGTTAAACTGTACTTCTAATAGCGTATTTTTTGTTACAAAATTTGGATGTTAGTATTGTACTTCTTGTAGAATGTGCGGATATCCTTGTATATGATTTTTGGCAAATATTACATTCTGAATGTATGTAAAAATTAATATAAATGATAAAATGTATAATATTAATGGATTTATGACATAATATGGAATATGAAAAATAAAGAAACAACAAGTATTGCACATGAATGGTCAATTTGAGTACAATGCCCGCAAACGTACTATACTTTTGTATACTTCTCTGTTCTCTTAATATACTTCTAATATTATTTTTTTCAAAGTATGTCAACATTGATCTTGATAGAAAGTATTTTTTATGACGAACCTAATGTTGTTTATTTCAACATAAAATTCCTTACGATTGAAGAGTTATGTGTAGAATATTTTTTTCTCTACAACTTTTTTCTCTTTCATGATGTATATACTTTTTCTGCCACATCAACATTGACCACACGCCCAACCACCAAGGTAGACGATCGGGTGGGTAGGCGAAGATGTGTAGCGTAGCTCGTCCAATAATATGCAACACCTCAACATTTTTTTTAGTTAATTAGGGAGGATTCTATTCATCCTGGCTCCCCTCCAGGCAAAAACCTGTAAAAAAAACCCTATACATAGGATAAGATCTCTCTATCTATGCCCTGTATCTCTATAACTAAGTATGCTTGACCCGTATCATGTAAGTATGCCCTTGTTGATCTCTAATAATAGGGTCCCTAACAGGAGGTGGTGTCCTACTCAAGGAGTAGAAGAGATAGGTATCCTCGATATCTTTCTCGTAACTGGTGAGCCTCTTTGCTGCTTCATTTCTTTCCTTCTCCACTACAGAGATAGATGTCCTCAAAAACACAAGGGATTCCTTCACTGCTCGGACCACCTTCCTGATTTTCCATGGCGAGTCGTAGGCTCCAGTGACTAGGTCTACAGCCAGCTTGAGATCCGTCTCAACGAATTCGACCACCTCTTCGTGCGTTCTTGCCAGATTACACGCATAGAACATGGCTTCCAAATAGCCACCCAGTTTTGATTCTGCAATGCCGACTGAGAAGAAGCCCCAGAGGATTTTGCCTCTTGAGTCTCTCGCTAAGCCCCCCACCATCATCGTATCATTGTGGTCTCTTCTCTTCCATCTTTTTGCTGCTATATTAATCTTTACCTTCCCTCTCTCCGGCGGTATCCAGCTCTTCCGGACGTATCTCCATCGTTGTGTTGGTGGAATCAAGATGTGGTGCTCGGTCCATCTCTCTCTGGTAGAAGGTGTGCCTCCCAACTGCTCAGGAGTTTCTTTGTGTCCAATGTTGTTGAAGAGGTGGATTGATTGTCTCCAAATCCTGGGTGCTGATAAGCTCTTGCCTTGAAAGCGACTCGCGCAACGCGCTTTCCATAGGAACCACATTACGATCTGTGGGAGGATTCCTCTCATGTTGCCCAGAAAAGTACACGTTTCTGCTTTGTTCCAGCACCTCGTTAGAGCACCTAAAATAGATAGGTTGTTCTGAAGAAGCGGCAGTTCGAGAGTCTCCTCTAGCTTGTCCCATACGTAAATCGCAGCATCGCCTTTAAGAAAGAGGTGCTCCAGGTCCTCATACGCCCCTTCTCTGCATAGGCACCTGACATGAGATAATCCTGTCGTCCACCGCCAGGGCCTTCTGCATCATCTTCCATGTGCTCGTTACAACCTTGAGGGGTATGTGCCACTACAACAGAATGGCTAACCTGTGATGTGTATAACCGTCTTACATAGGTAATGCCTGATGATGAGGACCGTCACAGGTTTAAAGCCCGTCATACAAAACACATCTTCCAAAACCGGGTCGCCCAAACCATGTATGACGGTTATGAACATCACAGGTTGTTTCCATTGCTTTCAAGCACCCAGTCTATGTGTGACGGGTATGACCATAATATAGCTACCACTTGTTTTCAATATGAGAACATATACTAAAGCATATGATTTTTCTGATAATTCTGCAGCAAGCTTAGTGTGAATTACCACCACCACGTGAACCTTCAACAGCAATAAAGAATATCAATCAGTATGACTTCTCATAGGCGTTCTTCATAACATAAACACTATATTTAAAATGTTTTCTCAACTCAAAAGGGACTAGATTGTCAAACATGCAGATCAAACACTAGACAGCATGCTTCGCCAATCCATGTCATATATTCATTTCTTCACAAAATGTTACAAACAAGATATAAATTTGTGAAGACAAGTCATAACATTCAAGTATCTTCACAAAATATCTCAATTGACATGTGTGACACCTCATGTTTGTACAAACACCACGACATCCATATCTACAAAAAATATCTCAAGCAGCTAGATATCATCGTTTTGTTTACAAAAAATATCTATGACATTCTTGCAAGTATGCACTTGCAGTTTTGACAACACTCCTCTAATCCGGTGTGCCGACTGGAGTGCCCCACGCATGAGAACTCCTCTCGTTACTATCCATGTGTTGACTATGAGATTCAGATCCAACATTACTATTTGATTGTTGTGCTTGAGAAGAAACAAATCCTTCCTGTTCATATGCAAATAGAAGACGTCATTATACATACAAAATAGGTTCACACACCTACTTCTAGCCATGAATATTATAAAGATAGCACTGCTTTCAGTTTCACTTAATATAGAAATGACTACTTGGAACAACGATCAAGATAAAAAATGATACAGACAAACAAAGACCATATATAAGTAGGTGGTTCTTTAGATTCACTTGTTTAATAACTAATACAAAGTAGGTCCACAATGCAAACTGATTCCAGCCATGAATATGATTAAAGTATGCATTCCTTTGAGTTCACTTAACAAGGGGATGACTACTTGTAGCAAGGACCAAAAGTAAGATGAACAACAAACAAAGAACATATATGCCTAGGTGGTTCTATAAGTTTACTTGTTTGATACCGAATACAAAGTAGGTCCACTGTCCAAACTAATTCCA
This sequence comes from Alisma plantago-aquatica, assembly GCA_963693085.1. Lineage (NCBI taxonomy): Eukaryota > Viridiplantae > Streptophyta > Magnoliopsida > Alismatales > Alismataceae > Alisma > Alisma plantago-aquatica. Next base: position 1,381,250,442 of record OY856411.1, read on the forward strand.
GCAATTAATATGATAAAAAAATACATTTCTTTTGAGATTCACTTTATTAGGGAATGCCTTAATTTTATTTTTTAAGAGAAGGGAATGAAGAATATAAGTTGAGTGGCTGACCTGGCCCATCATTTGTGATATCCTAAGATTAGCTTCAGCAAGCTTTTTAGCATAAAAGGCAGCTTCTTTTTCAAGATCTTCACAAACTTTATTAGCTATCATCATATTGGGGCCTTCCTTCAACAATTGCCTTGTCACCCCATTTCCATGACCTCTTTGGTAACCTCCATGGTGACCACCATAGACATGATCATATACAGGTAGTAGATCGAGAGGGTCATAACTATCTTGCACATTACAACGTTTTGCTTCACCTTGGACCTCCTCCTATTACAATAAATAAATATCATTAAAAATCAGATATGAAACTCATGATATATTCATAATCTTATTCATAACTAGGTGATATAAGATAATCTGAAATTTACCATCATTTGTTGAGTGTCTTCATTAGGAAATCTCCCATCTCTGTATGTATGGACAGCTATATAAGTAGATAACTGAGTAGGGTTTTTTCCTTCTAGAATCTAACACAAAAAATAGTAGAAGTGAGTTCGATTTATAGGATAATGTGATAGAAGAAATCAACTAAAATATAGACTATTACCATCTCAAATTTTTTCCGTATAACTGATTTACTTCCTAGTGTACAAGTAGGACGTATCATTGAACGATTAGTAGCATTTTGCTTTGCTTCAGCCTATGTACAATGAAATTATTATAACAATGGGAAAAGCCAATCAACTACCATGACTATAAAAAGCACTTAGGCATACAAAAGCATTATATTACCATTGCTTCCTCTTTACTCCAATATATCAATAGTTGTTGCCACTGCTCTTGGCTAACTCTTGATTCTGGAGATACAAGGAGTTGTTCTGGTGGTAGTGTATCAAAATATAACTTCAGGTTGTATCGGTGTTGTCTGACACTGGTTTTCACCTTAACAATACACCAGTTCCTAACCAAATACATAAACGGAAGCAACTTTGTTTCATAGCTTTTAAATTTGAAGATTTTCTGCCAAAAGATATAGTTAGATAGAATGGCCAATAAGAGTGATATATACAAAATAAAATTTCGACACAAATTCCATAAAATGAATACCTGAACATCATCCCATACACCATTGAAGTTTCTTCTTTGTAAATTGCCCCATTTCAGATGTAACGGAAAAATATCAGTATCTCTAGCTTTCAAGCCTAAGAAGTTGACCAAGATTCCTCCTTCTTTACCAACTGGTTGATTATCTAATGTCCAACATTCATGGTGAGATTTACCGAGTGGTGGTTTCATGGTAGCATAACCTGTCCACCCACGACCTTTTCTTTCCTCAATCTCATCAAAGCATGCATCATCTGTAAACAACAATAACCTTAAGAGATACATAATCTATTTTATTAATTATATATTTTGATATCATGATACATACATGTGGTGTTAGACTCGATATTTTTACCACTTTTTGCTTTACGATTAGATCTCCTCATTCGATGAGTTTGTTTCTTCATAGTAGGATTCACATGTACCCTAATTTCTGGTGTACCCTCAACTTCAACATTAGGTCTCTCCCTCTCTATCATAATAGAAACAAACATGAGGAAACACTAAATGAATAAAGATGGATCTAAATATTGCGCAACTCACCAGCTTCTTGACTTCTGGTAGAAGTTGTATCTTGACCTAGAACATCAAGGGGGTTGGGTTCTTGGAAAATAGATCCACCTAAGTTCTCGCCATCAATTTGGTCCATCCCTACAAAAGAACAACCAGATGACAACTAGAAAGATATGTACCCAAAATGAATGAATGAACTTACCATCATCCCTATCAATGCTTGGTTGTTCACACACTCCAACACCTCCATTTTTATTTACTGAAGTGTGGAAATATGAAATCAAATGTATATATAAAGATATTAGTCATTTTTTGGGTTTAACATATAATGAACGATCATGTAAACCTGATTGACGAACAACATGGTTTTCTTTGGTCATGATGGCCTTCCCTCGGGCCATGTCTAAAAATTGAATATTCAATGGTTAGAAGAGAGTATTTGTTAGACCAAGTTATTAATAAGAAGGTAGGTAGATATAAGTGTAGATAAATAAATAAAATGCATCTAATAGTCGAGTTTCTCACCAACAATATGATTTTCCACAAAGGAAGTGGGTTGACTTTGAACCTCAACAGTATAGGGTTGTTTCTTATGAATAGATCCACATCTGTTATCTCTACCAACTTCTTCCATTACTACAAAAAATAAAATATGCTAACCAACAAGATATATGCCCAAAATGAATGGATATATTTACCATAATCACTATATCTCCAAGTGTAAATATAAAATTAAATTTGCAAAGATATAAATTATCCATTGTTCCACTTTAGTACATAATAAAACATCCTATTAACCTGCTTGAGGAACTGCATGGTTCACTTTTGTCATTTTAGCCTTTGCTTGAGTTGAGCCTACAAAATAATTAAGTAATGGTTGTAAAGGATTGGTTGATATAATTTATCCATAGATATGAGAATGTTTACATTAAATAGAAATGGTTGTAGTAGTTTTCTTACCAACTTTATGATTTCTCACAAAGGAACTAGGTTGACTTGGAACCTCCATGGGGTGGGATTTCTGGTGACTAAATCTGTCTATGTTATTTCCACCAACTTTTTCTATCCCTACAAAATCATAATCATGTGACAACCAACAAAATATACACCCATGTGCCTTTACCTTTACTTTTTGAAATGGGATAATCTGAATTTACATGTGCATATAAAGAAATTAGTCATTATTGACGTTTAACATATAATCAAACATCATATTCACCTTCTTGAGGAACTACATGGTTCACATTGGTCATTTTAGCATGTGCTCGACCCATGCCTACAATAAATAAGTAATGGTTGCATAAAGTATTGGTTGGAATAATTTAATCATTTAAAGTAGATGTGAGAATATCTACATAAAAATGTCTCTATTAGTCAAGTTTCTCACCAACTTAATGATTTCCCACAAAGGAAGTAGGTTGATTTTGATTCTCAAGAGAGTGGGGTTTCTTGTGACTAGATCTACCTACGTTATCCCCACCAACTTCTTCTATCCCTACAAAATACTAATCATGAGACAACTTAGAAAAAATCACAATACATGTATTTATTTAACATTATATATACCGATGCTTGGCTGATCATCAACTCGAACACGTTTACCGTTACTTTTTGAAGTGGGAAAATCTGAAATTACATGTGCATATAAAAAAATTAGTTATTATTGACGTTTAACATATAATCAAACATCATATTCACCTGCTTGAGGAACTACATGGTTCACATTGGTCATTTTAGCATGTGCTCGACCCATGCCTACAATAAATAAGTAATGGTTGCATAAAGTATTGGTTGGAATAATTTAGTCATTTAAAGTAGATGTGAGAATATCTACATAAAAAAGTCTCTATTAGTCAAGTTTCTCACCAGCTTTATGATTTCCCACAAAGGAAGTAGGTTGATTTTGATTCTCAAGAGAGTGGGGTTTCTTGTGACTAGATCTACCTATGTTATCTCCATCAACTTCTTCTATCCCTACAAAATACTAATCATGAGACAACCTAGAAAAAATCACAATGCATGTATTTATTTAACATTATATATACCAATACTTGCGTGATCATCAACTTGAACACCTTTACTTTTACTTTTTGAAGTGGGAAAATCTGAAACTACATGTGCATAAAAAGAAATTAACCATTATTGACGTTTAACATATTATCAAACATCATATTCACCTGCTTGAGGAAGTACATGATTCACATTAGTCATTTTAGCATGTTCTCGACCCATGCCTACAATAAATAAGTAATGGTTGCACATAGTATTGGTTAGAATAATTTAGTCATTTAAAGTAGATGTGAGAGTATCCTCATAAAAATGGTTATAATAGTCAAGTTTCTCACCAACTTTCTGATTTCCCACAACGAAAGTAGGTTGACTTTGAATCTTGAGAGAGTGGGGTTTCTTGTGACTAGATCTACTTATGTTATCTCCAGCAATTTCTTCTATTCCTACAAAATACTAATCATGTGATAACCCATAAAATCTGTACACAAAGAAAAATGATTGTAGTATTCAAGTATCTCACCTATCTTATGATTTCCCACAAAGAGAGTAGGGTAACTTTGAACCTCAAGAGGGTCTGCCTTCTTGTGACTAGATACACCTCTGTTATCTCCACCAACATCTTCTATCCCTACAAAGAATACTCATGTAACAATCAGACATAATATACCCACAATGCATGTATATTTCTACCATCATCCTTAGCAGCACTTGGGTGTTCATCGACCCTAACATTCCCACTTTTACTTGTTGAAGTGTAAAAAACTGAAATTAAATGGGAATCCAAAGAAATCATCCATTGTTTTGATCAATCATATAATCAAACCTCATATTTACCTGCTTGAGGAACTACATGGTTGACTTTGGTCATTTTTGCCTTTCCCCGAGCAATTCCTACATCATGAATAATACAATGTTATATATGACATTTTTGAACATAGGCACTACTCTAAAAGATAATCTAAACCACTTACGTGCTATAGAAGATAGTAATTGATCATGAGATGTTGATGAAGTATCTTTAGAAAGTGTGGGACTATGCGAGAGGGTGGTGTACTGATCATCCATAGTCACATTCTCACAAGTCTGATTGATTCCATCTAGAACATCATTTATTGACCTTAACTTTTTCTTCGGAGGCATACTTACGAGTTTATATATCCTGTCCAAGAAATATTCTTAATTAAAATGGAAGTTCAAACTGAATAATACCTAAAATCATGGAATGGTGTCTATAGATAATACTCTTCAATTATACAATTGCACCATGGGCATGATTGGGAGAATAATTTTGTAGAAAGAAGCATGTACATGTTTGCAAACAGGTTGTCCATCATTGATTATAGTTCCTTTACAGAAATGACGTAATAAAAACTTTTATGTGAGAACCATAAGAATGAGAAATTCCTTGGCATATGAAAAATGATTTTTTTACGAAAAAACATACCTAAGGCTCGACTAAACCTTTTAAAAACACCAAACAAAATACCGACAAAAAAGATCCAAAAGAAAAAGACTATGTACCATTATTAGTTTCGTCATTGCTAGAATATGTTCTTCAACTTTAAAAACTACTTTGATATGATTCCCTTATAAATTACAAGAAGGAAATATGTTGAGAGACCTTGATAAACTAGATTAGGATCCTATGAAGACCAAATGCATAAACAATGAATATATGAGAAATGTAATGTTTGAATCTCATTTATATCCACATCTTTCCTTAGTTTCCTATAGATTAAGTAGTTTCAAGTAATTCTATATAAATTACCATAAAATTACCATCACATATTGTTACAACTATAAAGAACCCTCTAAATTATGATAGTGAACTATCTAATCCCCACATAGTCACAGAAGCATGCATTTTGTTTCATACACATATACTTTCTAAAATGATAACAACATATCTACACATTAACTATTGGATTTATATACAATTCTACCAGAAACCACGTCTTGATCTTCTTATTGAACTATAAATCCCATGTGGTTTGGTCCTCAGGTTTTATAATTTCACTAGAGATGAATACATTTCCTTTCCATGCTTTAGACAAAGCCTCCACCCTACATCTACACTACATATAAAATAGATAGTGAAATTTAGAGCTCAAATGTAGTTTTTGTGGAGTCACAATGACCTCTCGATTCCAAACTATACATGCAAATGGAAAAACATGGACTATCAGTTCAACAAAAAATGGTGATATGAAGATCTTGATGATTATGCAATTAACACCTAAAGATCATGCCCTCACCAAGTAATTTAACTTGTAACACAAATGACGTCACGGTTGTCGGTATCGTATTTTGCCAATGAAATTTCACGATAAAAGGAAACGTTTGGCTGCCTACATGCATGTTTGCTAATACTATAGTAAATGTTATTATAAGAAAATGTTAGCCGATATTTTCTCTCAAACTTTGCATAAATGTTTGATTCTTTTTATTTGTACTGCACAATGGAGGTGATTGGGGGGGCACTTTTGTCGGAAGAAGCAGGCAGAAGTTTACAAACAGGTTGTTTAGCTTCCATTATAGTTTCTTTACTCGAATCATGTAATAGAGACTTTAATGTGAGAACCATAAGAATGAGAAACTCCTTTACATATTTTGTAAAATGATATTTTGTTTGGAAAACAAACAAAGGCTCATCCAAACCTTTAGAAAACTCCACCAGTATCTCACCCAGTAACTTGATTGAGGTTAACGACAACATGGGCAATGTTTGGCTGAGTTACACGAATATTGACTCTGTGCATAGGCACAACAAGTTTTAAAAAGCATGTGGAATTTTTATTCTACAAAAATACATCTAACTTGCCCCATATATATTCTATAAAGTCAATACTGGAAGCGAAAGCACGGTTTCCATTCTGGTCAAAGCTTGTTCTCAATAGAAACGTAATGGGGGGGGGAAAAGAAGTGCAAATTTACACATATTATAAGTACCATAATCCCCATGAACTGATATACTGCCTAGCATCGTTCTTGCACGAAATGATTGTGTTATTGTGTCTTTTGACAAATTCCAGATTATTAGTACATCAAGCTAAGTGTTCAACTCGACTAAAAGGTTTAACGGAGATCGGTTATTAATTACTACAACCAATCCTCAAAGGCCACTTTCAATTAAGTAGTGAGATTCATTTTCGACTTGCTTATTAAGAAAAGGATATTGCAGACCTGAATATCTTATAACAAATGTCAATTTCACTGTAGTGGCATGTATTCAGACAAAATACTTTTCTTAAATATACTAGGACAATTTGGTATCTACAAATCTGCTATTCGAGAGTAGCTAACATTTAGGACAAAACTTGCCATTGTTTAACGAAACGATGTACATGTATATATATTATAAACTAAGAAAAGATTCTCATGTTCTTTATTTAGGAAAATATACAGTTTAGATCTTATAGACTAGTTACCTCACAATATGTGCCTATTTTGTCAAGACTACCCTCAAACCGCAAACGCTTTCAATGTTAAATATCAAAGGTAGCAGAATATCAGAGAAAACGATTAGAGCCAAAAAAACAGTGCATTGTAGGCCAATTGACCTGCGTTAATTTTGGCGCCGGAGTGGATGACCTAGAGCCATACCCCGATCATCCTTGTTCTTGAGAAAAATAATATTAGGATAAAGAAAATCTCTATTTGAGACCGGAGTAAAATGAAGCAACAAGTTTGGTACTGCATTGATGCAAACGAAGGAGTATTGAGGAAGAATGAAACCCACCTCTTCACGGTCGCAGCCTAAGAGAAGAAATGTTTCTTTAGCAGAAGTCAGTGCCAGGGGATCACGCTGGATGAGTTGCTGGAGAGGTCGATGTACAAGAGGGAACTTGGGTCACCGAACCAAGGCACGATGGTCTCTGTCAGATGATTCCATGTGAGGTCTGCGAACACTGAGAGGAAGACAGGGGCGGCCAGCCAGGCGGGCGCGAAGCGCGCGAGACAGGGAGCGCCGCGCCAGAGTCGCAGCCGGAAACCGTGCGAAGAAATAGATGTAATACAAAGACGGGATAGGGTTTTGATTGGAGTGGTTATATGCTTTTTCACTAGCAATCTGGGCCGTCCATTTGTATAAAATTAAATCAATGGTTGGGGTGTTTTTAGGCAGCCCTATACAACAATACCGTGACGGTTCAAACCATCGGAAACGCCGCGCTATGATGATGACCGTCACAGGTTTTGGAACCCCAACCGTCATACGTTCTGTGTTTTCTTCTAGTGTGTGACGCCCAGAGCCAGCGTGTATTGGGACTCGCCACGGTACTATGTTCTCTCAGAATGTAGGGCACTTGCCCACCCAGACCCAAACATGGCTGCACCACTGTCGGTAGGTATAGCCTCGGTGTTGTGACCATGCAGCAGCTGTCAGGGCCGGTAGGAAAAGAAACCGTGCTCCAACACTGCGGTTCCATTTCCTTAGTTCTTCGTGTAAACAGTAGGCGTGTGGGGGTTCATTTTCCTCTTGAACTTTGCAGCCGCATCCAAGCAAATGAAATGAAGTACAAAAATTGTGCAGTTGGTTTGTTGTGAGTTAGATTTCCATCCAACCAAGTTAGCTCTTACATTAGAATGGGATTCAATTCGTTGAGTTTGTATCACACCCAACCAGGAAGCGCTCGGCGCTGCTGCCCTCTAGCAGTGCTACTACGCACAGACCACGCATACAGTATACTTCTATACAACAATCACAGAGCAGTTTATGACTAACACCCTTCTCTGGACCTCTTCCTTCCTCTCTCTGTCATTGGTTAGGTAAACTCCAAAAAGTCACTACTGGAAAGTGGATCATCTTGGACGGGTCATATTTTTCATTTTTAACGGCCAGGGCAACATTGACGGTTACATTGCTGTAGTACGCCCTATACGTCATCTGCCACTGCGACCCTTTTTTCCGCACAATAAAGCCAAATAACAATTTGCATTTACCACCCCTAAAACAAGTGGTTTGAAAGTGCAAAAATCCTATCCATACGGTTCCAATTGAGCCCCCTCTCAGAGAGCTCTACTCTCGCACAAAATAGCCTTCTCCCTCGCCGCTATCCCTTCTCGCATCCCACCATCCCTAACCCTGGGATAGAGCAAAGATCCCCAAATCATTCATCTCCTTGACCTCTAACCCATGTCCAGAGAAGTTCTAAAAAATACTACCACTCTCTACGCCTCGCGGGGAACGCCTCCTCGCTATTCAGTATCCCGTCCATCCAGCATCATCGGAGCAGCAGCAATGTCGATCGTTCCTCTCCGTCCTACTGTCGATCACCCTAGCGGCCGTCATCCTCACCGCAATCCTGGCCTCCGCGAACGACGCCCGCCTCCGATGCGGCCGAAAGCATCCCCGCCACAGCCTTGTTGCTCACCTGTGTCGTTGCCCTCATCGGAGCAGCAGCAATGTCGATCGTTCCTTGCCGTCCTACTGTCGATCACCCTGGCGGCCGTCATCCTCACCGCAATCCTGGCCTCCGCGAACGACGCCCGCCTCCGATGCAGCCAGAAGCATCCCCGCCACAGCCTTGTTTCTCACCTGCGTCGTTGCCCTCATCACAGCTCTCTTTTGAGCCAGCCTCCTCCTTAGTGGGTAAGCAGATCAGGCATGATCCCCTTCCGGCCTTGTATCATCATTTAGTAGCTTTAATTTCTTCTTTTCTCGGTTTATTGCCCATGTTGTCTTCAAGATGATCCTATAGGTCATCTCCATTCAAGCTCCGACATGCTGGCACCCGGTCATCTATTTTCATACCGTAGCCTGGACGTTTACTACATCTCAGCCACTATATAATCTTTTCTTCTTGGCTCCTACTCGTCCATTCCCATACTTTTAGGTGTGTTTCTCCCCCATTGTCGCCCCCTTTGCTCATTTAATATCACTTGCTCTGTTTTTTTGGCAATCTCTGCAATACTCAATTCCGTATCTCTTCCCTTAAAATGGCAGATGTGTTACCTACCATACGTCAGATAGTATGTTTCCAGTGGCCAAGCTTCCTTAACAGGGATGCGAGCTCTGGCCCATCCTCTGCATTTCATCTCAAGTCGTACCGAGACTCCTTTGGGGAAGGTGATGGTGTTCGAGTGGTGACTGGTGTTGGTTGTTCTTTGTGATGATACCAAGATGCTTCTATGTCGTCTCTATTTTACATGATACTAAGATTCAATTTGATAACAAAGGTACGACTTCTTCATCTCCTCACATACGCCACAAGAGATTGTTATTCATATCCCAATAATTGCATACTTGGGCATTGTACTACTACCTTTTGTTGTTGTTGCTCATGTGATTGATGTTAATAAGACATTAGTTTTAGTTGAGTTATATGATTGTGTTCCATTACCATCCTTAATCGTGTTCATAGTTCCTAGTTAGTGTTTTGATTGTGACCAATAAATGCAACTTCTACTTATGTTCCTTCATCAAGTTCTGTCATTACTAAAATCCTATATAAAGAAACTATGTGTATATCCATTGATACAAGTGTGAGTCACGAATTCCTAGTTAGTGTTTTGATTGTGACCAATAAATGCAACTTCTACTGATGTTCCTTCATCAAGTTTCGTCATTACTAAAATCCTATATAAAGAAACTATGTGTATATCCTTTGATACAAGTGTGAGTCACGAATTCCATATCAAACAACAACAAAATCTTTACTAACTGATTATATTTGTCTGCAATGACCAAGAAAAAATGATATTCGTGACGATTTTTTATTTTCTTTCCAATGAACCATAAATTAATTGCTGGATTAGTAAGATGAGGTTAAGTCCATAGGAAATGGTTCCTTACCGGTGACAAGTTTGTAAGAGAATTATATGGTAATAAAGTTTTTCCTAGATTTGGTGGTTAATATCTTTTTCTGAACAAGATGTATAATTTTTAAGTCTGAAAAATTATTCCAAGTTGATAGGTATGTTTATTAGTTCTGTGGGATAGTAGTCTCAAATTAGTGACACATTTATATATTCCTTGTATACATACTTGTTGAGGTTGCTGACTAGTCGATGATTAGTCACTAACTAGTTGATTGGTTGTTGGGAACGATACCTTCTACTCAACCGCCCAAATTGGGTTGCGACTTGTCTCCCTCCCAGGCCGACTGGTTGATTGGTCGACAGATAGGCATGACTGGTCGACCCAATTCTAGACTGGGCGGCCACTTAATCGCATATGGGCTTTAAGTTTTTCTTTTCTTTTCATTTTTTGATGTTTGCCTAGTTTTGTTTGTCTTTTACTATCATTTGATTTGAATATCAATTTCATTCACACTGCACTAGTTTATCATATTCCTTTGTTTATAGTTAGAACAATTTAACAAGTACTAAAGGCCAAAATTTAACATGGTATGCTACTCTTCTATTTCTAACTAATTAAATTGAACTCTAATACATTAAATCGTCATCATTGAAAATAGTTCATGGTGTAATCTAACATTATTTACCAAATCTTGATTATTATATGCTTGGATATATGCTTATATTAGTGTATTTATATAATGTATTGCATATAACTATGTACTTAAGTTTTATATATATATATATATATATATATATATATATATATATACCTACGATTGGGCAATCGGTTGGTCGCCGAGCCGGGGAAGGTGACCGACTGCCCGTCTTGACAAGTAATGCTTGTATATGTTTGAGTGAAATTAATTTTCCATATGTAAGAATAAGAATCTTAACTATGACCCTCAATTAATAAGAACAATGAAGTTATGGAATTTGCATACATTCATGTTAACTTCTTACATATATCTCAGGAGTCACATTATACATGTTGTTGAGTTGCGATCTTGTGTTAATTATGAGTCACATATTAAGAAATTAAGAGCTCAACTTAAAATCTAATGCAAGTTATTTGAACTAGGTTGTGTATGACATTTGTTTCATTCAATAGATTTTTACCGAAGAGGTACAAGCCTCACAAGATCTTCTAGATTTTTCCATCTCTGAAAATCAACTTCACTCCTATTCAGGCCACGTTCACTCTACTGGCTACATCTCCCATGTGGCTTCTATGGGACCCTCTCAACTGCAAACTACATGTGTTGTGTTCATGCTATATGGCCCTTAGGTTTTTGAATGAATTGTCTATCAATGATTGATGGAAAGTAGAATGTTAGAAGGTCTCTCCTTTCTAGAACTATTGAACAATAATGCAGTGGTAGTGGTAGTATTATCTAAAAAATAGTCTAACACTATGGTAGGCTAGATCATTACCTTTATATGAAACAAGGGATGTAATGTAATATGAACATGTTCTATTTTTTAATTATACTACAACTTCACATTTTAGGTCGGTGCAACTGAGTGAGGAGCACTCTAGTTTAAAGGAGGAATTGATTAAAATTTGTCCTAGTGTTACTACATACATGCTAAAAGTAGACTATTCAAACCTTTCCTAGGTTACCTAATATTAATGAGGCTACATTTTTTCTAAATCACTTTTAGCATTGAAAAGATAAATATTTGAATGTTGCATGTGTTCTTAATCAAAGTTTATTCTTAGTTGGAATCAGTTGAGAACTATTCGACAACCTTTAGTTAAGGGACGCAAACTCCCTGTTGCCGCCCCAAACTCCACCTGATCTCAACAAGATATGATTAGATGATGCTCTTCCTTGATGCTAAGGCATGCAAATTTTAAGGAATTTTCCCCGCTTCAAGTTTGAAGTAAGTGCCTCAATTTTGTCTAAACCTATTTTATTAAAAGAAAGTTTATTCCCTCTATCCACTTTCATATATTTGTTAGAATTTATAATTCTTCTTGGGTTTAGCATAGTAGTGATGAAGATGAATCTACTCATTATATTAATATGCACACAAATAATACAATTTCTCTTTTCACATCTTATGCATAAAACAAATACCTATAAAAATTGAATGCTAGTGGTAAACTACAAATATGAAATTACTTTCCATGTATTAAACAATGGCTATTCTATATCTTATGACTAATATCAAGGTTGCTCCGTTTATATGCTTAATTCCAAGTCAAATGTCATATGAGGCCAATTTTTCTCAGTGGCATGTTAATAAAATATCTTTAGTACTTTTTTTATTCTTATTCATTAGAACATACATGTACAATTCTATTGTGCTATTTCCAAGACATTTACATTCTCATGTGAGTCATACATGTTTTGGTATTTCATATTATTGATTTTTTTGAAAACTAGTTTTAATATAACTTGTGATTGGTTGATGTGTAGTGAGTAGGGAAGGTGATCATATTTTTAAATCAATAGGAACTATTGTAGATGATGGATTAAGTTGTTTTAAAGAAAAAAGGAGAGGTCTCTTACTTAAATATAATTGTCACTAACACTTTTCAACCCTTGTATTAATATCCTACAAATCATGGGCAAGACGATCGAGTTCCTTCACTATAAACCAACAAGAACCTAGGTAACTACATCTAGTAGTAGCGATTGCAATTATAATGTGATCAAGTGAGAAAAGAGGACATTAACAGTAGAAGTGGGGGTCGTTGATTGGGTGTGTGAGGGCTTCCTTAGGCAGGTGTTGAGATGATTTGGCATGATGAGGGAGATGATTAATGTGTTTATCTTTCTGTGTGAGCTCCTGGATTAGTGAGTATTAATGGTGTGTCTCACAATTTCTGCCCACTTTTTACGTCTCAAGCATACCTCATCAAAGCATGTTGGGAGATTCTATGGAGGACTTCACTTTAAGATGTTTCTAGTGCCATAGTGTTGTAGCTGTGGGAGGTAGGCGTTTGGCTGAGATTTTGTGTAGTTAGAGTTGTTGCTTATAGCAAATTTATTGGATCTGATATGTGAGTCCTTGCAGGCCATCATGGAGGAGAGGTAGAAACTTGATCATGCCTTGTTGGTCTCGGGGAATAGAGGGATTGAGGGATGATGTGTTTTTATTAGTTTGGAGAAGAGAAACTGAGAAAGGGTGATTGAGAAAGTGAGATAAAACATAGTAATAAAGATGGCATGCTTGTGTTGACACTGAAATGGAGATGCCACTGGAGGCAAGTGATCGTTGCAAAGTATTCTCATGTCTATTAAATTATCTTCGATATCTTTGATCTGTTGAATACTTGAATGTGCCATTAAGATTTTTTTATATCAATGGGAAACCGAACTGGGTTGGAGGTTTCCACCCCAATTTATTACAATCTACCTTTAGAAATTTCTCTATTCTCTCTGCATTCTTGGCCACTACTGATTCACTATGTATCCCAACAACATGTAAATCCAAACCCAGAAGGTGCACATAAGGCATTGAATCTTTCCAGACTAATCTCTTCTATCGACTTCCTTTGTTAATAGCAACCTATTTTCAAAGTTCCATGGCCCTTCCTTGATAACCTTCATCTTGTGCTTCCAATGCATTAACTGTATTATGGATGTTGTGGCGTCAATCTATTTGAACAACACCTTATTCAAAGCCAGCTGTAATCGATGCTTGTGCTTGCAAGAGTGAGTCTCTAAATATGAGAGGAGGGTTGTGATCACTGTCATTTGCCCTAGTCGAATCAGGGTTTTGGGGGAGGGAAGAAGTTTTTATGGGGAGTGTTTTGTTTGCTTTTACTTGATTCACATGGTATCACTTTTGTTTTCTTCCAGGATCTGCAATCACTGTCAACAAATTTATTCAATGAACTGGGTATACTTACTATAAGATTCTCAGGATAGAAGATGTCAACAGTTGAATATACACTTGCCACATCTCAACCTTTTCAGCAACAAGCCATTCTTGTCACGTGCGCATGCACGTGACATAAAATTTGTTAGAAATGTACGGGGAGAGGACTCGTCCGTGAAAGGGTCCCTATGGTAAAAGATATTTGTGTTGGTTGTTTGAAATGAGAGAATCAAGGAACCGTTTCCGTGGGATGGAGAGAGAAATACATAATTAAAGATAATAAAAGTTAATAGGAGAGTGTGGGAATAAATATTTGTAGGAGCAAAATTCCTTGAAAAAAGGAGAGAAGAGAGTGAATCAAGGAGAGCTCAGCATCAAACTCGCTCTTTTTATAGTAGTATATATATACACATATATGTATATGTATATATATGTATAAATAAAGAGGGAACAAGTTTAGACATTCCAAATAAAGAATCAAGGTGGTGTACCAATGCCACCTTGGTGATAAATAAATAAAGAAGGAACAAGTTTAGACATTCCAAAAATATCACCTTAATAATTTTCATAACCGACATAATGGGCTCAATATGTAAATGTATGCATAGTCAAAAATTTGGTACTCGTGATATCTTTAGTCAAGGGGAAAAATTGGAATTCAATCAATTCAGGAAGTTTGGATAAAAGGTGGTCAGTTATTGGTAACATAATGGACAATGATTCTAAAAAATTTCGTGAATCATTCAGAGGTATACATATATATATGGGATTAAGAGAGAAAGATTTCTCCCCCCTTCTCCCACACCCGTTGCGGAGGCCGAATGCTCGGGAGGGTGGTAAATCAAGGCGGCAATTGGGATTCGAACCTGAGTCCCATCATGAGGAGACACCGTACTTGACTACTTGAGCCACTCCTTGTCGGCATATATATATATGTATATATGTATGTATGTATGTATGTATATATATGTATGGATATGTGTTCAATCGGAGTAAAATCGGCGAACTGACCGTTCAATAAGTAAATTGGTGACTCGGTCCGATTTTAGTCCAACCGACAGTCTCTCACCAACATTTAAGTTCCCCAAGGCAGGAAAATACCCCGACCCTTTGTACATAGTGCGCACCTCCGCGTTTCTCTCCCAATTGTCCCATTGATCCCTATCCCTTGTGGTCCTCTCCAATTGCGGTCACCAATTGCCATTAAGTCAGTCGTCCTTTCCCGAAGGCCACAAGAAGTTGCTGAATACACTTAACTAAAACAAAGATATTGAATTCAATTTATTATTCATAGATATTGAATACAATTGCTTATCCATAGTTTTGCATCCTCATCCATAGCTTTCTCATATTCCTAAACATTATCATCTTCATCACTAGGTCCTAACGTGCCACTTGCAGGCAAGATGACCACACAGATGAATTTCATGATATTCCCCATCCCCATCCCCATCCCAATTGAGGCCTTAGCCCTCGCATGTGATGGCGCTCTCTTGGGACCTATACCTGTCTTTTCTTTCCGTTAGAGTCTAGCAGCCCCCTTCCATAGATTGGGTTGGGGTGAATCATGTTGTTGATGAGAATCAGGATAATATACAAAATTCTATATGAGTGATGATGGGTGAGACATTTTGGGATAAAGCAATCAAAGAGGTGTTTACCATTTGTATTGGGAAGTAGGAAATGCGCATGTTTCTCTCCCGATTGTTACCTTGACCATGTGTAAATAGTGTGCACCGCTGTGTTTCTATCCTGATTTTCCCACTGAGCCCTAGCCCTCGTGCCTCTCTCCAATGGTAGTCACTGATTGCCATGAAGTCGGTCATCATTGTCTGAAGCCACAAGAAGACATTGTCACTTGGATTTTGCTGGTGCCACTCTCCTTGCTGTCACCCGCTGCGTCACCAGGTGCCACCTAGTCATTGTTATGATTTCTAGCCAATTATGTGTTCCTCATTATTTTTTCATATCTAACTTAGTCCTAATTAAGTTAGTGGTTATCTTTGTTTTGTTGTATCAATTTGTTGTATCTTTATAACATCCTAATCTGCTCGTTGTTCATAATTAACTGGTACATGATTGTGATTGATTAATGTTGTATAGGTTTAGTATTTGTCTGCGATGGCAACACTTGACCATGAAGGAGAGGGTCTCCTTGATGAGATGTCAGGGGGCGAGGGCTGTAGAGTCCATTAATGAAAACTTACCCGCCGAAGCCTTGGAAGCAACTGGTCGTGGGAACATTGGGAAGAGGAAACAATTGGGTTTTTGCGTGTAAGGAGAGATGGAGAGAATTATGGGAGAAAGGAATTCAGAGGAGAGAGATTACAGTACTGTCAAATAGCTGTAGGAATATAATCTGATGGCTAGGAACTTAACTGTATTCCAGCTTGAATACACTTAACTAAAACAAGGATATTGAATACAATTTCTTATCCATAGTTATGCATCCTCACCCATAGATTTCTCCTATTCCTAAACATTATCATCTTCATCACTAAGTCCTTACGTGCCACTTGCAGGCAAGACAACCACACCAAGAATTTCACGATATTCCCCATATGCATCTCAATTGAGGGCTTAGCCCTCGTCTATGATGGCACTTTCTTGGGATCTATTCCTATCTATTCTTCCCATTGGAGTCAAGCAATCCCTTTCCATGGATTGGGTTAGGGTGAATCATGTTGTTGACGAGAATTAGGAGAACATGGAAAATTCTATAAGACAATGACGGGTGAGACGTTTCTAGATAAAGCATTCAAAGAGGCATTCACCATTTGTATTGGGAAGCAAGCAGGTCAGACAAATGGGCTAAGCGACCTCATAGCTACCCGGTTGGCTAGACGGGAACCCAAAAGTTACTTGTTGTTACATGGATGGTTGGATAGCCCTACCTCTGGCAACTGGCTGACTAGGCGTCTTCCTCAACAAGCATGCCAATGGCCAAGGAAGCATGTGTTCGTTTAGGAATAATGGGTTGGTAATTGTCTATATGTGACATTTAATCATACTCATTTAGATACAATACTTTAATTTGAGGATTTTTCCCATAGCTTTGTCAATGGATGTAAGCAAAGATATCAACCCTTGTGAGATGGATGGTTTTGGCTTAGGAATGGAGATGGGTATCAAATCAATGGGGTAGACTTGTTGAAATGAATGTTGTGTGATGTAAATGTTCACAAGGCCCTTTCCGTTCTTGCAAAAGGTGCATGGAGACATGAGTGGAAGAGTAAACCACTTGAGATTAGCAAAAGAATTGGAAGTTGAAGCTACACTTTCAATAGTCCATGATAAAATAGTGATGCAGAGAATAGGATGAAATTGGAATATGATGAAGCATGAAGAGTGAAAGATAGTCACAAAAGGAAACAACTATAATTAGAAAATAGTCAAGGTTAGAATATACCAATATAGGTTACATAGTAGACACATGAATGTCAATCTTGAGGTGCTAGGATTCCTTCTTTGTCTGCTCTTCACTGCCTAGTACATTGCATTGTCTGTTTTTCATTGTTGACAGTTGGGGTACACTGAAGGGAAGGGAGGAAATCACACCGGAGTTAAAGTAAGACTCAAAACTAGCATTACAAAACTAATTGTAGCAACAACAATTCTTCAAAGTTAGTTATCTTAGAACTATTATTTGATTTCTATTAATCTAATGGAAGATATAAAGCTCAACACTTCTTGGAACACTAGGTCCTCCTTTAAATATCTTTATAGGTTTCCACTTTCCTTGTCTAATGTATCTACATATCAGCTGAGATAATCTCTCCATGTGGTTCCAATTAGACTGATAGAAAATGACAATCATACCATCCAGGCCAGGTGCCTTTAGCCCAGTCATATAACAAGTGCCTTGATTTGTTCATCGGAAGGGATTTCTTCAAGTGCTTTGATATCTTTTCTTTGCAGCTTATAAAAATCTCCCCTTAACTCAAAGCATTTATTCACCTGAGGGCCAGTGAAAATGTTTTTGAAGTGATCAACCACCATGTTCCTGACAGTCTCCTGATCAGTAACCCAATTACTGATGGAGTCCTTTAGTATTTTCATGTTCTCCTTAGGTATAGATTTGAAAATATTATGGAAGTAGTTACTATTTCTATCCTCCTATTGAATCCATTCAATCCTTGCTTTTTGCACCCAAAAAATCTCTTCCTAATCGAAGACATCCTCCAACTCTTGTTGCAACTTGTCCTCTTCTTTCTCAGCCCATGACTTTTGCTTGTTATTCTGTTTGGATTGCAGCCACTCCATTCTTTTGATTAAAGCCTTCTTCTTGTTGAAAATGTTGCCAAAAACCTCCTTCTTCAAGACAATTCCCTTGGACTGAAAACCAGGTTGAGTTTCTTCAAAACCAAGGTCTTTATTCCAAGCATTGGAGACAAATTTATCAAAACTTGGATGTTTGATCCAGGCAGCTTGAAACATGAAATGTGAAGATTGTGAGTACAACTTTCTTTTACCCTTAAGGAGAATAGCGTTGTGGTCAGACCCTAGACGTGTAAGGTGTCTGATGTGCCCTTCAAGTTGTTGAACATACAATTCGGAATTGCAAAATCCTATATCAAGTCTAGCCATACGAGACTTCCTTTTTGAAGTGTATGTTGTACACTCATAGGGAATCTCAATAGTTCATTTTTCTCAATCATATTGAGGAAGCACTTAGCATCAATATTACAAAAATTAGTACACACCTTTCTCTCATAGCTGCTAATGACAAAGTTAAAATCTCCTAATAAAACCCACAGTATCAAATTGTGGGGAGGAATATTTTCATTTTGTAGGAAAAAGATCAATTAAACCAAATGATGACTGAACATCTACTAGAAATATGTTCTTTAAATTTAAAATTCATATCATTCAAAGATTTCCTTGTTGGGATTCTATTCTTGAATGTTTGACCCATTTACACATAATCTCTTTAGATCCTCTAGTGTGGTATGTGCTTTGAAGTGGACTCTATGTCATGTCATGGGGGTCCGACTATCTGTTATGTATTTTGATTTGCTGAGATTTGCCATCTTTGTTTGATTCTAGTTTGATTCTCTCATAGTGACCTTTCCCAGGTCAATACCAGTTGGAAGCTTCATTCTAGCAATTGAGTAGCTAGTCACTTTCAGCTCGTACTCTTGAATCAAGAATAAGGTATGTTTTAAAGTGGTGTGCTTGTCATCATGATATTGACTATTGGCTAGTGACTTTGTTGTTTCAGTTTGCTTATCAATATATGGAAATCATGATCTATTGTTTCATAGAAACATAGATGTTTGTTTATCATGTTGCTCTCTATCATGAAGTTAAACATAATTTCTGTCAATTTTTAGGGGCTTTTGCCTGCTGAGTTATTCCACGCCTATATGATATTATGAATTGTTATCAAGGTTGTTGGCACCTAGCTCTTGTTCTCTTAATGACATGGGGTCTACCTGTCTGTTGTTTGTTTGGATTTTGTTAAGGCTTGGGTGAACGCCCTCATAGTCAATAATCCCTGGTTAAGGCTAGGGTGTTGGAAGTTCCATTTTAGTTGTTGAGTAGCTGGCTGTTTTCATCTTGTACATTGGGTTGTTATGATGTTGACTGCAACTGGTAGCATTGTTGGTTTGTACTTGACTTTTTTGGCAGTTGGCATGTGTAAAGGCTTAGAAATAGAGTTGCTTGCTGCGTTGGTGGTGTGCCTTTGGCAATCTTGCTTTGGCAATCTTGCTGGTCTCCATTGTAATGGTACATAAGTTTTCTCTTAGATTTGATGAACTTTTAGCTAACATGCTTTTAACTGCGAAGAAT
The DNA here is from genome assembly GCA_963693085.1 of Alisma plantago-aquatica. Classification (NCBI taxonomy): domain Eukaryota; kingdom Viridiplantae; phylum Streptophyta; class Magnoliopsida; order Alismatales; family Alismataceae; genus Alisma; species Alisma plantago-aquatica. The sequence continues at coordinate 1,381,270,545 of OY856411.1, forward strand.
ATTTGAAAATAAGTGAATAATCTAAACTAGACAGACATAGACAAGGAGGAGGTGGCTGTGGCAATTGAGAAAGAATGTTTAGCTTGTGTCCGCACTATCCCAATGTCGAGCCAATCTCAAAGTCTCAGCCTAATGCATAGTTTTATGTGGATATAAATGTCAATGAGGAGCCGAAAGGTGGTCAAATCTATTCTAAGACGAGCACATTCTGAGATGATGTATAGAGCTGATACAATGGCAAGGAAGATGGATTTTAGATTCTCATTAAGCTTTTTTAGTACATTATGAGATTGTACACGATTTGTTGTTCTCCTTAGCTTTTGTTAGATTTTCTTACTATTGTTTCATGTGATGAAAAGAACGCAAAATAGTTCATGGAGAATATGTATAACTGTATTTAATGGAGTTTAAGACAATTGTATTGTTCCAGTTTATACATGGAATGAGGAAAAATTGGCTGCACCTTCTGCACAAACATGAAGAACAAACAGACGGCTTCGTGCCACTCTGTTTGGTATTTTTTTTATTTAATATTAAAGGCTCAAATGCAACGGTTCTTCCGGTTGTCTCTGTTTATATTTTATAATTCTTTGACTAGTCAAATTGAACGACAAGCACCGCTGATCCAGATGGAACCGCCTAGCTTGTATCCAAGATTAACGGAGATACGGAAGACGGACCATATTCAACGGTTGTTTCAAGACCTGCCAACCCACCCGTTGATCTTGGTGCAAGTTGAACATCACCTGCCGTTCAAAATGACCAATATTGTACTAGTGAGTGTAGTATAGGAATGGTCCTATACGACAATCAATATTCATAATGCAATATTTTTTTTTCTCTCCTATTCAAAATCCCACTGTATAAAAAAATTAAGAACAGAAAAATGCATATTGTACATTATGACGGATTTCAATTGGATCTTACCAAATTATTATAGGACTGGTCCTATAGTAAGTTTTTACCAGTTAACTTTGTCCTTTATTTGTCGCAAGTCACAGCCACACAAGAGCTTCATGATATCCCCTCTAGGAAATATATTACACAATATGATTGAAGTAACGTAGCACTTCTTCACATGAACTTTTTAACCAAATTATTGAAAATAAAATCAATATACACCCGATCAAATAAAATGTTTGCACTTTAAGATCTATACTTTTAATCTCCATGATAACTAATTCACGTTTTGCACTATTATTACACCTTACCAAACATAGTCTTAGTTACGGAAGCCTTACATAGTCGAGACTGCAACGGTATCTGGCTTCAGTATGCTCGTACAAGGAAATGTGTCCATACCCAGCTGTTGGTAAATGTTTGAAAGGTATAATTTGCTCATACTCCGACTCGTTAGATGCCTGTTGTTGGCTAAGGGACTACCACTTTAAGGCTTTTTTTGGTAAGGTGTACTAATTCTACAAAAAATACTAGCATTTTTTCACGCTTATAATATGATTTCTCGACGCGGAAAAGTGTGGAAAAATATCATTTTCACGCCTACTAAAAGTGTGGCAAAATTTAATGTAAAAAATCATCTACGCTTTTTAGCGTGCAACATTTACTTCCTTTTTGTGTGTGGTCTCATGAATCCACAGTCATTAGTCCGGCCAGAGTAGCCTGGTTGGTTACTGTTCGGTAAGTCTAGATGAAGTATCCGGGTTCGAATCACGCCGAAGGCGCTCTGCGAAAAGTAACAGGAATTTGATTGAACACGGGAGAGGGTGACCGGACTACACCCTCTCATGCCCCGAGAGTTTACGCTGTCGGGGGGGTCACAATTGTGGCACTTCTACGTGGAAAGTTGAAAAATGAGAACGTTAAAAAAAAACAACCGTGAAACTTTTTGACAAAAGAATTATCCAAACAAAGTCCTTGTATATCTGACATTTATATAAAAGAGAGGTCTGTTGCAAAACATGATAACGAAGACTAGCTTCCACACCTATTAATACGATTATATCCATTGAAGTTTGAGTCTTTCATCGAAACACGCACTTCTGGAAAATATTGACATATTTATATTAAAATTGAATATTGTCAAGGTCTAAATACAAAACAATGAAATGCAACTACATTACGGCCCTGTTTGCTACGGTGTTGTCGGGTGCAGTTTGCTGAAAAGGAACTCCAACCAAATGAAACCATGTCTTTCGGACTGCTGGAAAACTATTTGGTACAGTGACGTGCGAGCTCCTTGTTGCTCGTCGTAATTGTTTGGTTGATAAACATGTGAGAGCAGCAACCGGTGACCTTTTATCCAAGTACGTGTGTTTTATTTATTGCTTCCGAGAGCGGCAGTTGGTAGAAGCGGTCAGTTGCTAGCTAAAAGTTACGGAGAAGACCGGAGAACCGGATGATAGGGACTTCTACACCCGACTGCGCCCAGATCGGGCGCGGTACCTATTCCGTGAATTTGCAGCTGCACAGGAAGTTGGATGTAAGTTGAAATCTACCAATTACACCCTAATACACCCAACCAAATAAAATTTAAAAGTAAAAAGTAGGTTTTTTAATGTAAGGAAGTACTCTTACACCCTACCAAACAGGCCCTACATATCATTCACTATTCCGTTTGGCATTTCATTAAAGTATTCATAAAGAGAGAATGAGAATTGTACATGACACACAAACGTAGACTTTTTAAAATCTATTTTCATTCTCCGTCTTCTTATTTCACTTCAAAATCTCAGGTGGAGCAGCTTCCTTGAAGCAACAACGTATTCCACTTAGTTTTTTTCACCTCTTCTTTGGATTACCAAAAGTACAGTAACAGAAATGATACATGTTGAATATGGCTTCCCTTGCAACAATAGATGTTGAATATAGCTTGTTGGTGGTTGAGCACAATGGTAGCAAACTAAAAATTAGTTTACAATACCAGCTTATAATATAATAGGAATAAACAATCAGAAGAACGAACAAAATCAGATGAACTATAAAGTACTTAAGTAAAAGATTTTTGTTTAGAAAAAAGATGAGTCATGTAATACGACCATAAATTTGACTAATAAGATGTATATATGGTGGTACAATGTGCTACATCGATCTAAGGTGGTAGGTCAGAAGGTTTACTTCATTTAAAAGATGCATAATGATTAAAAAATCACAAAAGGATACAAATTGAAGCATATATTTTCAAGACATGAACAAAATGATATCAATTGAAGCATACATTTTCAAGACACAAATAGAAGGATATGAATTGAAGCATACATTTTCAAGACAACTCTCTATGACGATATTAATAACAATTTACAGTATAATAGAAAAGTGTTGACTCAAGGTCAATTGGGTCAATGTTGACTCACGTCTAACTTGACTAAACCCTTGTTTTGATGATGACTAACCATTCCACATATTGGTGTCTAATGCTTCTACATTGAGTGATTTCAGATTAGGTTTAGACACACTCCAAATGCCCTAACTTGCGCATATCAAGTTGGAGAAAAGACAAGTCAAAACAGCTACAAGTGTGCAATTTGGGATCTCTATGTAAATGACCTTAGAATTGCTTTGTAATCACTTGTAATGATTGTATGACTTGTAATTAAGCTTAGAAAAATTATTGGGACACAAAAATGCATCATTTGTATAGTCAAACGAAAATTCCAAAATACCCATAACAGGGATTTTGTCGGCCGAATTCCAAACTCGGCCGATCCATATATTCTGGAATTTTCTGGGCAATCGGCCGAGTTACCAACTCAGCCGATCCCTGTTCGGTCGAGTTTCTATGGTGGGAAACTCGGCCGATCCACTGATCGGTCCAAGTTGAAAGTCGACCGATCGGCCGAGTTTCTCCAAGGGAACTCGGCCGACAGTCTATCTTTCAGACTTGTCGTTTAGTGGTTCGGCCGAGTTGCCTTTATTGAAACTCGGCCGATCAAGACTGTACTGGAATGCAGAAAAAGCAATTCTAGCCGTTGTGGAGTTGCAACAAGTGAAAATAGATCCGTTGCAAGCCACAAAACAGCTAGTTTTCGTTCTTAAGTGTTCCCAAAGGCTAAGAGGCATCCCCAGCTATAAATAGGACCCCTTGGGCTTCATTCCAAGGTTGAGCATTCCATGCAAACTCTATGTGAGGTTCCTATTCTATAGTTGAGTGCTTCCTACAGCCTCCTCTCTCTCTCTAAGTTTAATCACTTGCTTCATCCATTAGAGTGAGTAGGAAATCTGTAAGAGAGCTAGTTCCATTTGTATATCTTGTGAAGCTCTCACTTCCACAACCTCCCCATCTCTCCATTTCAATCATGAAGATGAAGGTTCTCTCTCTTAGCCAAGAGAGGTGAAGAAGAACAAGGGAAGGAGTCCCTTGGTGAAGATCAAGGCTGAAGACTTGGAGCTAGAGTGGGTAAGTCCTTGGAGAAGGCAGAAGACTCCAGCTCAAGTGGGTAAGTCCTTGGTGGAAAAAACTTCTCCGAGTGAAGGTGAAGTCAAAGGCGGAAGATCCAAGAAGAGTGGGTAATTCCTGCAAGGCCGAAGACTTGTGCAAGAGTGGGTAAGTCCTTGGAGAAGGCCGAAGACTCTTGCAAAGTGGGTAAGTCCTTGGTAAGGTTGAAGACTCTTTGTATTGGATAGGTAAGTCCTTTGTGGGTCATGTATTGTAAGTCTTATAATTGAATATAAGAGTGCAATTGGTTGAAGTCCTAGAGGTTGACCTCTCTAGGCAAGTGGACTGACACACTTCTAGTTTGAAGTGTGGAACCACTCTAAATAGCTTGTCTAATTTGGTGCATGTTCAATCTCTCTTATCCTTGCTATGCATGATTTAGTTGCACTCAAATTGCCTACTTAGCAACCTTATCGTGTCATACATTTTGAAGGTTTGATGAGTTTTGTTTAAGTCGTTTCAGCTCTATTCACCCCCCCTCTAGAGCACCTAAGTCACCCATCTAGGATCCAACAAGTGGTATCAGAGCGGGTCTTCTCCAAGCATACTTCAACAAGTAGGAGAAGATGGGTGACTATCAAGGAGGGAGATTCTCGACCAGCCTTCCAATCTTCGATGGGAGCAACTTCCTCTATTGGAGAAGAAGACTTCAATTCTTCATCCAAGGATCAAGTCTCGAGATGTGGCAAATGGTGAACAGCCCATACATTCTACCAAAGACAAACATTGAAGAATGGGATGAAGCCACCTTGATGAAAGCAACCTTGAATGCTAGAGCCATGCATATCCTATATGCCTCCATGACCCCCACCGAGTTCAACCGGATTTCCTCTTGTGAGACGGCCTATGAGGTATGGAGAAAGCTTTGCATCACTTATGAAGGGACGGATCAAGTGAAGGAAAGCAAAGTCTACATGCTCAAGGGGCTGCTTGAAAACTTCAAGATGGGAAAGGAGGAAAGTATAGCCAACATGTACTCAAGGATCAACACCATTGTGAATGGTCTTGCTATTCTAGGTCATCCTATGTCTAGTGGAGAGATCAACTCAAAGATCCTTAGAACTCTTCCCAAGAGGTGGGAATCAAAGGTGACTTCCATTGAAGAAGCAAGGTCACTTAAGGACATCCCCATTGAAGAGCTCATTGGAAATCTACAAGCACATGAAGCTACACTTGACAAGAGGGAGGAAGTAGAAAGACAAGAGAAGAAAGAGCTAAAGAGAATGAAGAAGGCTGAAATGAAGGCTCAAATTGAAGCTATCATGGAACAAGTCTCTCCATCCTCTCAAGCTAAAGAAGATGCCATGTACTCCAAAGGTCGACTCTACAAAGGCAAGTCCTCCTCCATCCGGTGCTTCACATGTGGAAAGAAGGGTCACTACAAGGAAGATTGCCCACAAGGCAAAAAGACCCATCTTCACAAGAAGAAATGGCAATCAAGCTCAAGCGGCTCCTCCAACTCAAGCTCAAGTGAAGATTCATGTGAGGGATCAAGCTCAAGCTCTAGTGATGAAGGAGAATGTCATTTTGCTCTTGTAGCATCAACAAGTGAAGACTCAAATGAGGTAAATCTAGACTCTTTAGATAAAGAATCCTTGATCGATCTCATTCATGATATTTGTGCATCTCTTAAGTCTTCTAAAAAGAAAAAGAAAAAGCTTGCTAAAATTGTTGATAATTTGCATATAGAACTAGATGATCTTGAATATGCAAATTCTTGCTTGCTTATTGATAAAAATGATTGTCTTAGCCAAGTAGACTCTCTTAAACTTGAAAATACTAGTTTACTTGATAAGATTAAATTTCTAGAAGCTCAACCTCTCATGCCTAATTCTAATGAAGAACATACTTTAATTGTTGATTCTCTCATGCATGACTTTGATGTTCTTAAATCTGAAAACAAAAACAAAGATTTTGTTTTGCATGAATTAGAACTAGAGAATGCCTCCTTGCTTGCTAAAATCAATGGGCATGAATCTTGTTCTAGTTCTTCTAATAGAGAGAATGATGTTGCTGCTCTTCATATTGATAGAGATTCTAATTTAACTAAAGCTCTTTGCTTAGAAAATGATCTTTTGCATGCTAGAGATAACATCTATCAATTGTCTTCTACTATTACTTCTCTTAAGCATGATAATGATAGTTTAAGATCTTCTTTGCAAAGATTCTTAGTTGGTAAAAAGAATCTTAATCAAATTCTAGACCATACTACTAAACAAATTGGTAGACATGGTTTAGGGTATGATAGTAGTCAAGGGAACAACAAAGATAAAGGACCTCCAATATTCCATGGAGAATCCTCTAGTTCCAAGACTATGGGAACATGCAACTATTGCAATGATTTTGGTCATTATTCTACTTGTTGTCCTTTTAGGAAAGCACCCAAGAGAAATAGGATTTGGGTTGCTAAGCTAACTCCTCCGGACCCAAAAACATGATTGGGGACCACTTCATCTTTCTTCTTGTAGGTACTTGCAAATGGATTGATTTGAGCTATTGAATGGCAAATTGACTTCTCAATCCACATGAAAGAAGAAAGGTGAGATGTGTAGAGGGTGACAACAAGTGGAAAAGCAATGGTAAGCACAAAGGTAATGGTTTTATTGCTTGTAACCTTTTCTAACTTGTTTTGTCAAGTTAGTGTGCACTATACATATGGTTTTTGAGTCAAAAGTGGTATTTTGTGTTTCTCTTCACACTCTTGCTCAAAAACTGTTTCTAATGCTTCTATAGTGCATTACTAACTTGATTAGACATGTTTGGATATGGTTTGTATTTTTAGCATGCCTTTAAATATGTTTTTATAAAATAGGTGTGCTTGTTGACAGCTGCTCTGTCGGCCGAGTTTGCCCTAGTGAAACTCGACCGATAGGCACCATGGGTGTTGCCAACAGCTGTCATCGGTCGAGTTGCCAATGCACAGAACTCGACCGATTACACTGTGCACAGAATATAAAGTTGGCTTATTGGATGAGAATTTCCCTCTCAACTAGATTTTCTCAACCAATAGCCTTATTCTTTGGCACTCCCTTGGTATCTTTATATATGCATACTGCCATGTTCTAATTGCCTATCTTGCTTACAACTCTATCTCTCTAATTGCTCTAAATTGGTATATCTATATGTTGCAATTACTTGCTTTGAGTTGTTTTGCAGGTTTTGATGATGATCTCTTTGGATCTCTTAGTTGTGTCTAAAATCGCTTCCGTTGTGCTCTAACTTGCTACATCTATATAGGTGTATATCTTGTTTTGATACAACCTTGAGGTTCTTAGGGGTAATCATCTTATGGTAAGGATGCATATCTAGTGAGTTATATCCTTTCATGCTTCTTAAATTTGCATATCTCTTTGTTTGGATATATCTCTACATCTACTCATAGCTTGCTTTATCTTGTGTATCTCTTGCTATGATCTAGATCCTACTAGTAGTCCTAACTTGTGATATCATCTACTAGTAGTTCATATACATGTAGTTCTAACCCTATCAATAAGTGGTATACTTGATCATCTATATGTTATGTTTGTATCTTATCTCATACAGGCTCAAGATTGTTCCTTAAATTGCATATCTACTATCTTGAGTTGCTTGCATAACATTGTGATGCAGGGTACATAGATCTACATGGTATGTAGAAATTGGAGTTTTTGTGGATTTTTATGCAGCTTTTGCTCCAGTTTCAGTTTTTGCTGCAAGTATAGTGTTTTTTATGCAGAAACTACCTTCTGAGCAAGGCTCATCGCTCCGCCATGAGCCCTGATGGTTTTTGATCAAATTCCATCATCTTGAGGGTCAAAATTGCGATTTATTGTTTTTCTGTAGCACCCTATCTTGCATGTTTTGGGTTGTTCAAGTATATGCTTTAACTTGCTTTTCTTTCTATGCTTGGACAAGCCCCTATCTGTGCTCTTCTACTCTCCTTATATAACTTTTGTTATCTTCTTTCTCTTAACAAGTGGTGTTTCTTAGTTTCTTCACACCCCCACCTTTTTGAAATGACAAAGGGGGAGAAAGATATGTCTTCTTTTGACAACAGGGAGAAGGCATGTCTTACATGAAGCAAAGAAGTGTGTCCATGTAAAGGGGAGAAGGTAAATGGGAGAAGACATATATGTGTAGAACATATATGAGTAGAAGACATAGTTTCTATAAATGTTATGAAAGCTAACCATGCAGGAGAAATAGCATCAATTGAGGGGGAGTATGAGAACTCCATGCGCATCAATTGAGGGGGAGCATATGAGCTCAATCCTATTGAAACCCCTAGGTTTCTCCGAAGGTATGATTTTACGTACAAGCTTTCAATACATTTATGGAATGGTTTGTCATCTTCAAAAAGGGGGAGAATGTTGACTCAAGGTCAATTAGGTCAATGTTGACTCACGTCTAACTTGACTAAACCCTTGTTTTGATGATGACTAACCATTCCACATATTGGTGTCTAATGCTTCTACATTGAGTGATTTCAGATTAGGTTTAGACACACTCCAAATGCCCTAACTTGCGCATATCAAGTTGGAGAAAAGACAAGTCAAAACAGCTACAAGTGTGCAATTTGGGATCTCTATGTAAATGACCTTAGAATTGCTTTGTAATCACTTGTAATGATTGTATGACTTGTAATTAAGCTTAGAAAAATTATTGGGACACAAAAATGCATCATTTGTATAGTCAAACGAAAATTCCAAAATACCCATAACAGGGATTTTGTCGGCCGAATTCCAAACTCGGCCGATCCATATATTCTGGAATTTTCTGGGCAATCGGCCGAGTTACCAACTCAGCCGATCCCTGTTCGGTCGAGTTTCTATGGTGGGAAACTCGGCCGATCCACTGATCGGTCCAAGTTGAAAGTCGACCGATCGGCCGAGTTTCTCCAAGGGAACTCGGCCGACAGTCTATCTTTCAGACTTGTCGTTTAGTGGTTCGGCCGAGTTGCCTTTATTGAAACTCGGCCGATCAAGACTGTACTGGAATGCAGAAAAAGCAATTCTAGCCGTTGTGGAGTTGCAACAAGTGAAAATAGATCCGTTGCAAGCCACAAAACGGCTAGTTTTCGTTCTTAAGTGTTCCCAAAGGCTAAGAGGCATCCCCAGCTATAAATAGGACCCCTTGGGCTTCATTCCAAGGTTGAGCATTCCATGCAAACTCTATGTGAGGTTCCTATTCTATAGTTGAGTGCTTCCTACAGCCTCCTCTCTCTCTCTAAGTTTAATCACTTGCTTCATCCATTAGAGTGAGTAGGAAATCTGTAAGAGAGCTAGTTCCATTTGTATATCTTGTGAAGCTCTCACTTCCACAACCTCCCCATCTCTCCATTTCAATCATGAAGATGAAGGTTCTCTCTCTTAGCCAAGAGAGGTGAAGAAGAACAAGGGAAGGAGTCCCTTGGTGAAGATCAAGGCTGAAGACTTGGAGCTAGAGTGGGTAAGTCCTTGGAGAAGGCAGAAGACTCCAGCTCAAGTGGGTAAGTCCTTGGTGGAAAAAACTTCTCCGAGTGAAGGTGAAGTCAAAGGCGGAAGATCCAAGAAGAGTGGGTAATTCCTGCAAGGCCGAAGACTTGTGCAAGAGTGGGTAAGTCCTTGGAGAAGGCCGAAGACTCTTGCAAAGTGGGTAAGTCCTTGGTAAGGTTGAAGACTCTTTGTATTGGATAGGTAAGTCCTTTGTGGGTCATGTATTGTAAGTCTTATAATTGAATATAAGAGTACAATTGGTTGAAGTCCTAGAGGTTGACCTCTCTAGGCAAGTGGACTGACACACTTCTAGTTTGAAGTGTGGAACCACTCTAAATAGCTTGTCTAATTTGGTGCATGTTCAATCTCTCTTATCCTTGCTATGCATGATTTAGTTGCACTCAAATTGCCTACTTAGCAACCTTATCGTGTCATACATTTTGAAGGTTTGATGATTTTTGTTTAAGTCGTTTCAGCTCTATTCACCCCCCCTCTAGAGCACCTAAGTCACCCATCTAGGATCCAACAAAAAGCTCTACAATTTATATTATGGAATTAGCACTACTACAGAAATAGCATTCAGTGTCGCTTTTCTGGGCGTCGGTTATTAAGAAAAACCGACGCCTATAATATCAGGCGTCGGTTATTTAGGCAAACCGACGTCTATATTCGAAGACCAGCCAGACACAGGTACCGCTTTGTATTCATCGTCGGCTTACTATAACCAACCGACGCCTAAAAGCATCCGCAAAATCTAATTTTCGACCGAAAAAAATTTGGGCCACATACAGCGTCGGGTTTTTAACTATTCACCGACGCCTATTTAAAATGAAATTCTACGCGAAAAGTTCCACTTTAGGTGTCGGTTATCCTTGGATAACCGACGTTGATAATAGTTCCCGCCAACTAATTTGGGGTCGGTTTTTTACTATCAACCGACGCTGAAGATAATAGGCGTCGGTTGTTTGAAACAACTGACGCTATTTGGGAACTTAATAGCCCCGCGAAACAGAGAACTCTTCCCAATTTCTCTATTTCATTGTGAACCTCCTGCTAGGTCTGGCGATTCTTACCGCCGGTGCTCCCCGCCGTCGTTGCCCCCCTCCCTCGCGCCGCCACCGTTGTTGCTCCCCCGCGCCGCTGCTCCTCTCCTCGCCACTGCGTCACTCCTCTCCTCAGCTTTCCTCGCCGCCGCGCCGCTGCTCTCCTCACCGCCGGTGGCTTCTTTGGTGTTGTCCTTACCGGCGCCGGCTGCCTGTAGGTCTCTGCTCAGGCCGCTGCTCTCCAGGCCAGACATTCTTCCTCTTCCCTCAAGGTACTGCCTTCTTCCTCCTTCCTTCCTCCGCCATGTCCTTGATGCTATTCTTTGTATCTAGAGTTTGAATATGTGCATGTCAGGTCTGGATAATAGGCATTTATCTATGTCCGCTAAAATTGGATATTCTTAATGGTGAGACTAAACCCTAACTTTGATATGCACTTTGAATTATCTTTTGGAAACCATGAACTCGTTCAGATGTATTCTTCATTGATATTTGAATTCCTGTTATATCTGGTATGGAACCTTTCCACCCATGATTAATAATTTTATCTTCTCATCACATCCTTCTATCACTTCAAGTTGTCCAAAATCAAATACAGTATCTTGACTTCTCTAATAAGTTCATCTTTCATTGGATATACTGGTAGTGTCTAATTTTAGTGGTGTATTCTAGTTGTTGATGCCTAATACACAAACCATATATTTTTAGTTTAGGATAAGAATGACAACACATGTATTTGTTGGCCTAGAAACCCATCCAAGATTTACTCATTAGGAGTAAATCTTGGATAGTCCCCAGTTTGGGACTGTTCTTGAACACCTAATCTCACTTAGGATGTAAGTGTATAATGTGTATTGGTTTTCGAGAAAATTTCGGTAGCATTTCCCCATTTGTTCTATAAGTACATATGTACTTAGAGAACAGCGGGGAAATGCTGCCGAAATTTTCTTGAAAACCCAATACACATTATACACTTACTAGTGAAATTAGGTGTTCAAGGATGGGATAGGTGGTACACATTTATTATATATAAGAATGACATCAAATGTGTTTGTTGGCCTAGAAACCCGTCCAAGATTGACTCATTAGGAGTAAATCTTGGATAGTCCCCGGTTTGGGACTGTTCTTGAACACCTAATCTCACTTAGGATGTAAGTGTATAATGTGTATTGGGTTTTCGAGAAAATTTCAGTAGCATTTCCCCATTTGTTCTCTAAGTACATATGTACTTAGAGAACAGCGGGGAAATGCTGCCGAAATTTTCTTGAAAACCCAATACACATTATACACTTACTAGTGAGATTAGGTGTTCAAGGATGGGATAGGTGGTACAGATTTATTATATATAAGAATGACATCAAATGTGTTTATTGGCCTAGAAACCCATCCAAGATTGACTCATTAGGAGTAAATCTTGGATAGTCCCCGGTTTGGGACTGTTCTTGAACACCTAATCTCACTTAGGATGTAAGTGTATAATGTGTATTGGGTTTTCGAGAAAATTTCGGTATCATTTCCCCATTTGTTCTTTAAGTACATATGTACTTAGAGAACAATGGGGAAATGCTGTCAAAATTTTCTTGAAAACCCAATACACATTATACACTTACTAGTGAGATTAGGTGTTCAAGGATGGGATAGGTGGTACACATTTATTATATATAAGAATGACATCACATTATACACTTAGGATGTAAGTGTATACCCTAATCTTTTCCTAATATATACTTGTTTCCTAATATATACTTGTTTTCTCTGATCATAGAATGGATATATCATGGATGTGCATTCGTAATCGTTGCACCCCAGAGTTTATATCTGGTCTTGATCAGTTTATTAGATTTGCCGAGGAACATAGGAAAAAACCTACAGATAGGTTCTACTGTCCATGTAGGCATTGCGGTAACAACTTGAAAGTCAACACTGGTGAGGAAATCAAAAGTCATGTCATGTGCAACGGGATTGTACAAGGCTATACAGAATGGCACTGGCATGGAGAGATTTCAAAATCGAAACCAGTAGATGTCGATAGCAGTGCTTGGGTGGAAGAAGAAATTGCCTCCGATGACGTAAATGTGAACGAACCAGTTCCAGCAGACATCGTTGATGCGATGCTGGATAGTTGTAGGGTAGAGCACACCGATCCACCTCCTATCTTTAGAAACATTGTGCATGATGCTGAGATACCGTTATACACAGGCTGTGCTAAGTTTACGAAGCTTAGCGCTGTGTTGAGATTGTATAAGTTGAAAGCTAACAATAGACGGAGCGATAAAAGCTTCACTTCATTGTTGACTTTGTTGAAAGAAATGCTTCCTGAAGGAAACGAGCTGCCAATCTCAACATACCAGGTAAAGAAAATGTTGTGCCCAATGGGAATGGAGGCCAAGAAGATACATGCATGCCCGAATGATTGTGTATTATTTCAAAAGGACTATGTAGATTTGAAAGATTGTCCAAAATGTGGTGCGTCAAGGTATAAATTGACGACTTCGAGGGAGTCCAAAACTGGTTCTCCTGCCAAGGTGTTGTGGTATCTACCTATAATATCACAGTTTCAACATTTGTTTGCAAATCCGAAAGATGCGAAGAATTTGAGGTGGCATGCAGATGTTAAGAAAAATAATGATGGGATCCTACGACATGCGTCTGATTCCCCACAGTGGAAGAAGATTGATCTATTGTACCCCAAATTTGGTGAAGAAGATAGGAATCTAAGACTTGGGCTTTGTACAGATGGGATGAATCCGTACGGGACATTGAGCAGCCAACATAGCACTTGGCCAGTCATGCTTGTTATATACAATCTTCCTCCCTGGATGTGTATGAAAAATAAGTACGTTATGTTGTCGTTGTTGATATCGGGCCCTAAACAACCCGGAAATGATATCGATGTTTATCTTGAACCTTTGATTGATGACTTAAAGAAACTTTGGGCTGAAGGTGTGATGACCTATGATGCTTCAGCAAGAGAGACATTTCATTTGCACGCTATGTTGTTTTGCACTGTTAATGACTTTCAAGCATATGGGAATTTGTCTGGATATAGTGTCAAAGGAGCTAAAGCGTGTCCTATATGTGAAGAAAACACTGATTCAATAAGACTAAAACATGGCAGCAAGACTGTATATCTTGGTCATCGAAGGTTTCTTTCAAAATTCCATCCGTATCGTAGGAAGCGCAAAGCATTCAATGGATAGAATGATGAACGGAGTGCACCTAAACCTATACCAGGGGATGTTGTTTATGCAAGAGTAAAAGACATTGTCAATGAATTTGGTAAGAAATCACAATGTAGTATGGCCACACGGAGTGACAATTCTTCATTCAAGAAGAAGTCAATATTTTGGGATCTTCCTTATTGGAGTTCTTTGATAGTCAGGCATTGTATCGATGTAATGCACGTTGAGAAAAATGTCTGTGATAGCATCATTGGTACTCTGTTAAATATACCAGGTAAGACTAAAGATGGGATAAAATCTAGACTGGACCTACGTGAAATGGGAATAAGGTCAGAATTAACAGAATTATGTGAAATGGGTAATAAAAGAACATACTTACCTCCCGCTTGTTGCACGTTGTCTAGAAAGGAGAAGAAAACTTTTTGTGAATGCTTGGTAAATGTTAAGGTGCCACATGGTTACTCATCCAACATCCGTAGATTGGTATCAATGAAAGATCTGAAGTTGATAGGTCTTAAATCTCATGATTGTCACACTCTAATGCAACAAATATTGCCTGTGGCAATTCGATCTATATTGCCGAAGCATGTAAGGTTTGCAATTACCAGACTTTGTTTCTTTTTCAACAGTCTATGCAGCAAAGTTATTGACCCTGATACTCTCGATAATTTGCAAAGAGAAGTGGTTGTTACCCTATGTCAGCTTGAGATGTATTTCCCTCCTTCATTCTTTGAAATCATGGTACATCTTGTTGTCCACTTGACTAGGGAAGTGAAAATGTTGGGACCGGTTTTCTTGCATTGGATGTATCCCTTTGAACGATACATGAGCATTTTTAAAGGTGATGTTCGAAACCGTTATCGGCCTGAAGGGAGTATTATTGAAGGTTATGTGGCGAGAGAGGTTATGGATTTTTGCAATGACTTTCTTAGTGGTAATGACACTCCTGATAATGACAAGAATATTGAGGAAGGCAAAGGAATTTTGGGATCACGGGTGAAAGTAATCAGCCGTGAGAAGTTGGAACAAGCTCACTTGTATATTTTACACAATATGGATGAGGTGAGTGTTTATATCGAGGAACATACCAATTTCATAAAGAGACAACATCCTCGAGCAAGTTCAATGTGGCTTGCTAGAGAGCATAATAAGACTTTTACTAAGTGGTTTGAAGATAAAGTCTTACATCAACTATCTCAAACACCAAATGATATTACATAAACTATCAAATGCCTCGCCTTTAAACCAAAACCGAATGTTTTGTCTTATGAAGGGTTTGACATTAATGGATTCACACATTACACAAAGCGCCAAGATGATAAGAGTGTCGTCCAAAATAGTGGGGTCACTCTTCAAGCGTCGACTATGTACTTTGCAAGTGCAAAGGATAAGAGTCCACGTGATGCTAAAATGTCATATTACGGTGTCATTGAAGACATTTGGGAGTTTGACTACATAGATTTCAAAATTCCGCTCTTTAAATGTAATTGGGTTGATAACACCAAAGGAGTTATAGTGGATGAATTGGGTTTCACTTTGGTGAACTTTGAAAAGATTGACGAGAAGGGTGAACCATTCAAATTGGCATCACAGGCGAAACAAATATTCTGTATCGATGATCCTACAAATGATAAATGGTCGGTTGTTCTTCATGGTAAAAGATAGTTCATTGAAGATCCTATAGATGAAGAAGAGTACTATGATAAGTATGATGACTCCAGTCCATTCTCAGTTGGGTTGCCAACTCCACAAAATATTGAAGCTAATGATGACTTATATGTGCGCGGAGATCACAATGAAGGATTGTTAATTGATAAAAGATCACAATTTTAGAGACATGTATGTTTATACAAATGCTAAATGTTTGCCTTTTTCTAGTTAATACAAATGCTAAATGTTTGCCTTTTTCTAGTTAATACAAATGCTAAATGTTTGCCTTTTTAATGACATTTTCAGATGGCTGACCATGATGAGCATGATGTCCATGATGAGCATGAAGTCCATGATGAGCATGCTGTCCATGACGAGCATGGCAAGGATACCAATGTAAGTTCTAAAAACATATCCTGTATTTCTATAAAATTCATTATCTTCTAGTTATGTCATATATCTTATATTTCTATATTGGGCTAATTCAGTGTGTTTACTTTTTTGTCAAATTTTAGGTTGATGATGCACATGTACCCACTGAAGCACTGGAGCAACTTGATGCGCAGCACCAAACACTTAACAAGAAAAGGGGCATCACTCTGTTGAAGAAGTTAATAGCGCTTAGTGGCAGTGGATCCAAATTGGTTGTGGAGTTTGATAATGGAGGAAATGCAATTGGAGTGAACCGCAATAATTTTGTAAACTATCTTGGGTGTACCACTCGGAGCCATTGTGGTGTTAAGTTTGATAATTGGCATAAAGTTCCTCAGGGGAAAAAAGACTTGATATGGAAGGATTTATGTGTGAGTTATTATTATTTGCAATTCTATTTTGTAGATTACAAATTCTATTATTTGCAATTCTATTTTGGATACTAGTTAATAACATTTCTATTTTACAGAATCTGTTTGCATTGGATGAGAAGTTGCATCGTAAAAGTGTGATGCAACGCGCTGGAAAGATGCTTAGGAATTATAGGACAAATCTGAACAGAGAATACATAAAAGAGGGTGATAAGAAAAAGAAGTCAGCCCTTGAACAATGGAACTTCTTGGACAAAGAAGATTGGGACAATTTTGTTGCTTCAAGAAAATCTGAAGAATTCAAGGTATTAGGTGTCACTCCCAATTTAATTAATATACATTGTATTAACCTATTCAAGATTAACATTTAGTGATACTAACCAAATCATTAATGTGCATACTAACTAGGCCCTCAGTGACGCACAAAAAGCAAGGCGTGCACTGAATGTGCATGACCACACTATGGGTCCAAAAGGCTATGCAAGCGTTCGCCAAAGACTGCATGCGGAGTCTGCGGCTACTCAGGAGTCTACTCCTACTCAGGAGTCTGCTCCTACTCAGGAGTCTGCCACACCCATGCCTCGCCATGATATCTGGATAGCTGGGAGGCAATACAAGAAGGGTGAAATAAAGAAGCCCGTAAATGCTGAGGCGGCTGCGAAAATGGTAAAATACAACTCTTAGAGCAATCGTTTGAATATTGATTATTTGTGGTGTTAATTTACCAATTTCTGTTGATGGTGATTAGCGGGTGCTGCACGAGCAGAGGAAACAAGGCACGTTCATCCCTCAGGGCACAAGGGATGAATTGACAGTTACTCTGGGTAACCCAGAGCATCCTGGACGTGTTAGGGGTGCAGACGCTGGTGTGGGCATCAAAGCATTCTTTGGGCCATCCCCGCGCAAACCCAGAGCGGGACTTTCTCAAGAAGAGGTAACCTATTCTTTTTTTAGAATGTTACTGCAAAAGGAAATTCAATAATAAGAAGCTAATGTTTCTTTTATCCATGTATAGGAGAATAAGAGAGTCGAGGATATAGTTGCTAAGAAGGTCAACGATGTAGTTGCTGAGAAGGTCAAGGAAGAATTGCGGTGGTGGCAGGCATCTCAGGCTTCCAATCAGCCTATGGCGACCCACTCTTCTCCTGATGCACAGACTGCGAGTAATCCTGGAGACCCATCGCCTAACACGTCTGTTGTAAATATTGTTTATGAAATTGTATCTAGTCTTTTCAAGATGATATGTTTTCAAGATGATATGTATATATGTATAGCATTCTTTACGTAAATTTGTAGGCATTGAAGTCATGCCGCTTAAGAATACAAGACTATGTTGTTGCAGAGGCGCAGGCTTACCCGTCCCTTCCTGGGGAAAGGTTTCACGGGACTCCAATGCCACAGGGCTACGTTCGTGTGGGCCCATTACGTGTGTTACCCGATTGGAGGGAAGCTACATTGCCATATCCCCACCCGGATATTGATACACTTGCTGAGGCAGAAGGCGGGGTCATATTGTGGCCCAAAGCAGATGTCGTCTACACTACTGAAATTGTAAGATAAATTTACATTGATTTAGATTGTTAATGTGTATATATGATATCAACTGATCTGAAATTATATATACAAGTTAAAAAGAAGACACTAGGAGCACCTAGGCCTCCACCTCCACTTCCCGCATTACCAACTTGGGTTCCAACTGACCTAACATACCCGTTAGGTCCTGCTTGTAGGGGAATGGCATGTTGGCTACGGGCACATAATATACATTGCCCGATAATTGTTTCTTTAGATGCAGATTATGCAGGTCAATCATACGATATCTCTTTATTTATACAAGATATTATTGAGCTGTTTATGTATGATTGGCTGAATACATCAATGATAGAGACATGGATAAGGTGAGATCTTGTTTATACATCCATATACCTTGTGTAAGATCCGGTGATCTGGTTTCTTATATATTAATGCATACGTAATACATGTTTTGCAGCTACTTAGTCGAAGATCATTGCAAATAATTTGCATTTGATCATGTGGGATTTTTTATTCCATCATTGATTAGTATGGTAGCTAAAGACCCTGATAATGTTCAACAATACTGTATAGATGCTTTTACAATTTTTGGTCAGCAAAAGAAGACGATAATAATAGCTCCATTCAATGTCAAGTAAGTTTACTTTATTTATAATTTGGACTTAAGAAAATTCCATTTTTATTGTGCATTTTGAGTTATTAATTGTTAACTTTTTACCTCTAGCGGTAAACATTGGGAGTTACTAGTTATTGTCCCCGGGACATTCACTGTTTATTATCTAGATCCCGCGAGAAGTACATTAAACACTAAAATTGGACACGTATTGAGAATGCCATTATTCTGGTGAGAAATATTTCATTTTTGTATCTGTTAACATCTGTTATTACATTACTATTTACTTATGTAATTTACTGTGTTATATTAACATGTAGGGGTTTAGATGCATTCAAAAAAGCTGGAGGAACGGTCCCAAGGAAAAAGAACCAGCCAATAAATTGGCAGAACGTACAAGTAAGTTCCCGACTCCAATGTATATATTATTGATGTGAATTGTGCTTAGTTGTATTATTTTGTATGTTTCAATTTATAGTGCGCTACACAAGACAATGGCTGGGCATGCGCATACTATGTGATGTGATTTATGCAGATGATTATCAAACATGCCGCATTGGACATCGATACCATACATGAGGTATTATATATAGTCTCATTAGTTAGTATGAAATATATCAATCTTGTTTTTATATTATTACTTATATATATACATCATTCTCTTTGCAGGTGTTTAAAACTGACCACACTATAGGTAAACGCTTAAAAAATATACATGCTCCATATACAATGGAAGCATTAAATGAAATAAGAGAAGAACGGGCAAAAGTCATACAAGCAGTGGCAACTGTAAGATATAATTGGGATGTTGATAGCGATAATGAATGATACTTTGTAAATGAACATTTCTGAATGTTAATACATGTATTTGAATGTTTCTATATGTGTGAATGTGAGAATTGAATTGATGTCTGAATGTATCTACTTGTGTGAAATTTTCCTTGGGATTTTTGCAGGTTTGTGGCCTATTTGTAGGCTGATATCAATGGATGCCGTAAACCTGCAGTTCAGAAAACTGAACTGCAGGTTCTCATCCTGCTGACCAGCCACAGCAGGCCTGCAAACTGATATGAAAAAAAAATAGATATAGGCGTCGGTTATTTACAGAAAACCGTCAGCAAAGACCTACAGCGTCGGGTTTCTGACCAAAACCGACGCCTAATGTGGCAACAGCCGCACTGGAAATGGCGTCGGCTGTTCGTGTCAAACCGACACCTATTTAACATATAGGCTTCGGGCTTTTAGTAGATAACCGACGCCAAACTGGTTCGCGCCACAGAAAACAGTGTCATCTAGGACACTTTCTGCGTCGGTTACCAAGTAAACACCGACGCTATAGTCCATATAGGCGTCGGTCTTTTAGTAGATAACCGACGCAGAATGTGTCCTAGATGACGCCGTTTTCTGTGGCGTGAACCCTTTTGGCGTTGGTTATCTACTAAAACACCGACGCCTATATGTTAAATAGGCGTCGGTTAAAAAACCGACGCCGAAGTGTTCGACCTTTAGCGGCGTCCACATAGGCGTCGCTCAGAAACCGACGCCAAAGGGGGTTAAACAACCGACGCCAAAGGCTGTTTCTGTAGTAGTGTAGACTACCATATGAGAATCATTTTATTAATATATTTAAAAAAATGATATAGAAAATGATGAGAGAATAATAATAGAACACACTCCAACAAAGGCATGCAGTACATTGATGTGATCCCATTTCCATACAAACAAGGAAAATCTTATGGGTGAGGGTCAAAGATAATCTTTAGCAGCTAGAGTGGAAGAACATACCATACCAATTATCCTGCTAAGGATAATTACCACTCCTACATCTTACCTTGACTTCACTTTGCGTCCCAGTTTTATATTTAATGGAGCAGGACTTCTATTTATTATTCATTTAGTTATGATAGCCAAGTAGTTTAACTTTTGTATGTCCTGTTTAAATTCTTGAGTAAAGAAATTGTATGATTTGATCATGAAGAACAAAACTAAGAGTAGGACCACCAACCAGATTGCTCAAACAAAGCATTAGAACTCTTCCATTAAATACTCCACTATGTCTCAAGCTAAGCTTTAATCTAGGAAAGACATACAAATAAATCTAGTAATCAAAGACCAAATATTATTCATAATAGAGACATATAAATTGTGTAAAACTAACCATTTCCACTAACAAGAGAATTGCATTCTTAAGGGGTGATAAAGTTTTCCTTGGAAGGAAAATGAAAGGATATTCAAAAATCTAATTGTCATTTTAAGGATCTTTGGTTTTGATTACTTAAAGTGTAAGATTTGACATACCTAAACATGTCTAAAGACTTGGGTTCATCTCACTAAATGCAGTCTTATAAGAATAAGTCCTATGGGACATATCCTCTGTAGTTGTGCCATTCCTTTCCCTGTGAAAGACAAGACAAAGGATACAAATAGGATAAGTCGAGGAAAGTAACAAAAACTAGAAATTTATTCAGTTATTTACTCTCTATAATTTCAAAGTACTTAACCTAAAAACCTGGAAACATAGAGAAAAGGACACAACAATAAAAAATATGGAAGTAAATCACACAAGAATGCAATTTGACCCAACAATCCCTAAAATTACTGAAAATAGGACTTACCAAATTAGTCCTTGGATTTTGTCGATAATGAATACTTTGGTAACCTCGTTGCGGGTGGCCAAGGAACCCAACAATAGTATTTGGAACACAAATAAACAAGTAATGTTCATGACACGAGTTATGCAACAAAATTGTTACAAGTGGGCCAAATGGAAATTGATGAATGTCATTGTTGCCTACCCACATGTGGAGCTCAGACCTAGAAATAGGGCAAAATCATTAGAATGATTTGATTAGGCACTTCCCTTGTATTATTATTCCTTAACTCTCGATGTTCCAGCATACGACTACTCAAAGACTCTGTTCTTGAGGCATGACGAGAAACCTGTACAATTCTTGCCAAATATTTATAAAGTTCTGGAGCTAGAATGAGATAGAGAGGGAGGGAGGGAGAACATTGACATATTCATAAGAGATTTCATTCTTCACATCTATGTCATTTAAAAAGAAGAGGAAACATGTGAGTGTGTACTTGAACACTACATATTCCATCCTTCACATGTATGCCCTGCAAAGAAAATATACCATTACCCTAACTTATACATATATGAAACTCATCTCTCATGCAAAGTGATGTTAAATAAGTATATCAATATATCCATAATGGAACCACTTATTAGGGACAAAATTATATATGGATAAAGGTTTATTTTGAAGAAGAGGAGACATATGAGTGTGCACCCTCACACCATTAGGGCCATCCTTCACATATATGCCCTCCATGAATACTATTGAGGCCATCCTTCACACACATGGGAAAACTCATAGGCCCATAGTCTGTATGTTGAGACTAGCCAACATATTACTCTGCCCATGAGGCCACATTTATAAGGTCCAATAGGATCATCTTATACATATAGCAATGGTAGGTCAGTTGTGCCTTGGAGCGCAAGTATTGCCGCCTCTAGTCTTGTATTGCAACTTAAGTCTCCTATATAAATGCAAACTCACGAGACCAGAGAACATAGATCTGTGTGCAGTCTCTTTTTTTGATTCATTACGTATTCTCCTCTTAATGTGGGACCAACCTAGAGCGAGATTTACACTCCAAGATGGGGAGGTGATGCCTTTATGAGCACTCACATTTCTTATCTTACCCCTCTGAGCCTACCAAAATGGCATCATATCCCAACCGATCCACCACAATGCTCACTTCCCTCCCACCCACCGTCAGAATCCCTAACCGTGTCACCGCCACCACACCACCGAAACCTAAAAGCCGTCCTGACAATATCCAACTCCCATCACTTCCCGAAAACAACCAACACACCACGATGGATCGCAGAGAGATCGGGTACATTTGAGAAGTGGTGGACCGCCATGATACATAATCTCATATCCTAGCCAAGCAAGTTGTCTCTATGTAACGTACCCGATTCAACCACCTGATTTTATTCCTTGGAAAATCAAGTAGTTGAATCTGAGCCATTAATATGGCACCAAGAATCAAAGAACAAGTGTGAGATAAGCAATATTTCATTTCAAAATATTACACCCTTACAAAAGGTATTTTTACATTATCTCCTATATCAATAAAGAAATGATGCATGAGTTTAAAATTAAGCTTGATCCGCCTTTGATTCTTAACACCCTTCAGGATCTTTTCAAGATGAGTCTTCCACAAGGAAAGGTCCTACAAATAATATAATCCGCAACATGGAAGAATATGTCACAGCCCAAGTGGGAGAGTATGGGTTAGACAATTGTCTAAGTATGGACAAATAGAGATAAGCAGCAAGACACTATTAATATAGCTATATTCTTAATGCATTACTCAGATAACTAAACTAACAAAAGTCCAAACCAAAGTTATTGACCATATACTAGCATGAAGCATAAGGAATGTGTATGTACGTATATTTATAAAGCATTTATCAGATGACAACTCTATCAAAAAGTTAGACCGATATTGTGAAACATAATCAAGATTATTGGTATAATGATAATAAAAAAGAGACCTTATTCCATAAATGAGTTTAACTACAACTCTCAAAGAAGGTGTCAATTCACCTTGGGCAACTGGCCTGCAACCACAAAAACTTTCTTAGCCAAGACTTTAGTCCATTAGGGTCACCAAAACACCTGTAAGTACCTTGGCACACCCCCAGCCACTCGTACACATTGCATGCTCTATTCAATAAATCAGATTACCACATGCAGCCACAGGTTGCCTTTCTAAGACCAAAAGAGGGTGCTCCTTGCACAAAATGTCACTTGAATAATCATTAGTTAGCATGCTTAATCTTTACAGGATATTATTCCCCATTACTAACTTGATCATGCCTGACTCTACATGACCAACCCAAGTGTGGGCCTGAGTATGGTAGAGCATTATACTCATCTATCCCTGACTCCAAAGGACTTAGATCTGGATTCCAAAAGTATCAATCCCTGGCCAATACATGCCAACTCAGTTACCAACACATCTCCCAATATGAATTTTAGAATCAAAAGGACATCATCAATGGTATACAACTATTTGATGGATATTCAGAGTTGGAGAGATCAAAAGGTAGTCAAGTAAATGAATCACTGATTATTATTTCACTATGAAACCTAAAATGTAAACTTGTGGGATTGTGTTTTTGAATCAGACAAGTCTATGGCTAGGAGCGTGCAAGAGGTTAGGGAGTCCCCCATGCGAACACGGAACCAATTAAATAACATTTCCTCTTTACTGGCTACAAACATCAGTGAAACAGGCTCCTAGTCACCTTAGAAGTGTCTGATAGAATTCCACTTTCCAACAATATCACATGACACAATTAATAGAGAGAAATAAAGGAAAAGGGAACCAAAAGACAATAGGACTAGAATCCAAAGAAATGCTTGATTATCATCTAAAGCCTTTAAACTCAATTTTAAAGGATAATATGGATGAATATATGGAAGTCATACCTAGCTTATTAATAAAGAGGTTGTGTATAGTTGATCACTTATTCTTTCTTTAGGAAAGTATATGAAGTATACTATACTCTTACTGCATATAATACCAAACCATTCTATACCATACCTTTTATTGATGTTGATATAATAGATTACAATAGGAATTGAATATCATATTAAACAATAATAAACTGTACTTTTTGGATGATAAAATGTGGGAACCATACCTTTATATGTCCTTAATAGATATTTCCACAAGAAGACCATAGAATCATTAAATATATCCAATCTTGATATATTTGGGCAGCACTCTATCACACTTTCCATTACCTCAATCCTCATTCCTAGCTAGATCAGCTTCTAGGGTTTCTCTCACTAGGGTAGAAGAGAGATGGCTTATATATTCTAGAGAAAGGATATTGTGAAAGACATAGTATTGGGTTGCTCTTACTATGGTGGAGGAAGGAGGTAGTAGGTTTCTATAGAGAGAGTATTTATTGGGAGGTGGTTCCTTTCACTAACATAAAGAAAGAGAGAGTGGTTTGCTAATCTAGACAGAGATTGGAGGTTTATGGTGAAGGAGATGGGAAAGGAGGGAGAAGGGACGTTCACCTTTGCTTTGGGATGAAGAGGAGAGAACTTATGCTTATGGTGGGGTGGATGGGGGCTCTTTATATAGGAATGGTGAAGGGTAGCATGGTCCTAATAGAAAAAAGTGTGTGGATGACACATGGGTGCAAGGTGTCATCTTTAGGTGGATGCTTACTAGTTAGGTTACACATGGATGGTTAGGTGTCATCTCAAGAATTGCTAGATGACACATGGAAGCATATGTGTCATCTCAAGATAGCTATTAAAGGGTGGTTGACACATGGTAGAATAGGTGTCAACTTTTGGAGGTGCTAGGTGTCAAGGGAAGGAGAATGTCACTCATCTACTTGCTTCACCAACTAATGTGCTTGCTCAAGCTACCTACTTCCTATCCAGCTATATGCTTGCCTCCATAAGCATCTTGCTTGCCACCCATCTACCTGCTAGTGTGCTTACCCACCAAAATGATATTTTTCAAAATTGGTAAAAAGTACGGCAATTATATTTTCAATATATAAAAGATTTTAAATTAATGAAAATGAATTATTTTAATATTAAATTTGATTTTACAAAAAAATCCTCAAAGAAGCTTATTTTTATGAATAGTTCTAAATAAGGAGTTTTGACTTAAGTAGGAGATCAGGACGTTAGATATACCACCCTTCAAAGAATTTCCATCCTCGAAAATTATAATATTTAGGTTATGAATTATAATAGTCTATTCTACTTAAGGTTGTCTGAATCTAGTTTTAAGTTTATACTTCGACGATTTTCCTTGGGTAAGGTCTCATCTTGTTGCTATGATACCATCTTTGTAACGTCCCCGATTCAACCACCTAATTTTATTTCTTCAAAAATCAAGTAGCTAAATCTGAGTCATTAATATGGCACCAAGAATCAAAGAACAAATGTGAGATAAGCAATATTTCATTTCAAAATATTACACCCTTACAAAAGGTATTTTTACATTATCTCCTATATCAATAAAGAAATGATACATTAGTTTAAAATTAAGCTTTATCCGCCTTTGATTCTTGACGCCCTTCAGGATCTTTTCAAGATGAGTCTTCCAGAAGGAAAGGTCCTACAAATAATATAATCTGCAACATGGAAGAATATGTCGCAGCCACTACTACAGAAACAACATTCAGTGTCGCTTTTCTGGGCGTCGATTCTTTAGGAAAACCGACGCCTACAATATTAGACGTCGGTTATTTAGGCAAACCGACGTCTATAGTCGAAGACCAGCCAGACACGGGTACCGCTTTGAATACAGCGTCGGTTGTTAATAACAAACTGACGCCTAAAGTGGTTACCGCGTCGGTTATGTAGATAGAAACCGACGCCTATGTGTGATGAAAATTTGTGCGAAAAGTGTCACTTTCAGCGTCGGTTATCCTTTGATAACCGACGCTGAAAGTGGTTCCCGCCAAACAATTTCGTGCAAATATTGTCCAATTGGACATCAGTTGTTTGAAACAACCGACGCTAAAGAGGTTTAGGTGTCGGTTGTTTCAAACAACCGACGCTATTTGGAAACTTAATATCCCGCGATCGCCCGACTCTTCCCCTTTCTTCTGTTTCATCGCGAGCCGATTTCCCTTTTCTTCTCTGCTGTCGCCCGACCACACCGCCGATTTCTCCTCCACGAAAGCTCTTTCTTCCTCCACGACTTCCTCCATGACAGCGCCGCCGCGCCCCCTTCTCCGCCGCCACTGCTGCTGCCTTCTTCCCCTTCTCCGCGCCCCCTTCTCCATCGCGCCCCCTTCTCCGCCGCCACTGCTGCTCCAGCGCCTGAGATTAGGTGCTCCAGCGCCGCCACACCTGAGATTAGGTGCTCCACCACCGCCGTCGCGCCGCCACAACTATCTTCTCCAACCTCGCTGCTAGCTGCTCCTCCACCGACGTCGCTGCTAGCTACTCCTCCAGCCAGAGCCACCGGAGTCTCTGCCTTCTTCCCTTTGCTAGCTTCGGTCTGCTCTCCAGGTATTAGCCGCGTGTAGCCTGTGTTCTTCTTTCTCCCTAGCTTTTTACCTACATGCAGCAAACACGGTCGTGGCTGTGTTGGCCTACCACGGCCGTGCTAGGCAGCACGGCCGTTCTGGACAGCACGACCGTGCTTCCCAGCACGGCCGTGGTAGGCCAACACAGGCACGGTCGTGTTTGCTGTTGGTAAGGATATGAACAAATCTATATGTAATGCTTTATTTAAATTCTAGGATACGAACAAATCTTTTGCTTGCATATATTTGTGCTTCATTTCCTAATGCTTGACCTAATTCAGTAAATTTTGATGCATGTTGAAATAAGATTTAAACTTGTCCATTCTAGCATCCTAATTTGATTTGATTAAACCCTAACATTGATGAAACCCTAACATCAATTGTGATGAAACCCTAACATGTACATATCTATTATTGTGTTTGTTGGCCTAGAAACCCATCCAAGATTTACTCATTAGGAGTAAATCTTGGATAGTCCCCGGTTTGGGACTGTTCTTGAACACCTAATCTCACTTAGGATGTAAGTGTATAATGTGTATTGGGTTTTCGAGAAAATTTCGGTAGCATTTCCTTGTTTGTTCTCTAAGTACATATGTACTTAGAGAATAACGGGGAAATATTGCCGAAATTTTCTTGAAAACCCAATACACATTATACACTTACTAGTGAGATTAGGTGTTCAAGGATGGGATAGGTGGTACACATTTATTATATATAAGAATGACATCAAATGTGTTTGTTGGCCTAGAAACCCGTCCAAGATTGATTCATTAGGAGTAAATCTTGGATAGTCCCCGATTTGGGACTGTTCTTGAACACCTAATCTCACTTAGGATGAAAGTGTATAATGTGTATTGGGTTTTCGAGAAAATTTCGGTAGCATTTCCCCGTTTGTTCTCTAAGTACATATGTACTTAGAGCACAGCGGGGAAATGTTGCCGAAATTTTCTTAAAAACCCAATACACATTATACACTTACTAGTGAGATTAGGTGTTCAAGGATGGGATAGGTGGTACACATTTATTATATATAAGAATGACATCACATTATACACTTAGGATGTAAGTGTATACCCTAATCTTTTCCTAATATATACTTGTTTCCTAATATATACTTGTTTTCTCTTTGATCATAGAATGGATAGATCATGGATGTCCATTCATAATCATTGCACCCCAGAGTTTATATCTGGTCTTGATCAGTTTATTGGATTTTCCGAGGAACATAGGAAAAAACCTACAGATAGGTTCTACTGTCCATGTAGGCATTGCGATAACAACTTGAAAGTCAACACTGGTGAGGAAATCAAAAGTCATGTGATGTGCAACGGGATTGTACAAGGCTATACAGAATGGCACTGGCATGGAGAGATTTCAAAATCGAAACCAGTAGATGTCGATAGCAGTGCTTGGGTGGAAGAAGAAATTGCCTCCGATGACGTAAATCTGAACAAACCAGTTCCAGCAGACATCGTTGATGCGATGCTGGATAGTTGTAGGGTAGAGCACACTGATCCACCTCCTATCTTTAGAAACATTGTGCATGATGCTGAGATACCGTTATACACAGGCTGTGCTAAGTTTACGAAGCTTAGCGTTGTGTTGAGATTGTATAAGTTGAAAGCTAACAATAGATGGAGCGACAAAAGCTTCACTTCATTGTTGACTTTGTTGAAAGAAATGCTTCCTGAAGGAAACGAGCTGCCAATCTCAACATACCAGGTAAAGAAAATGTTGTGCCTAATGGGAATGGAGGCCAAGAAGATACATGCATGCCCGAATGATTGTGTATTATTTCAAAAGGACTATGTAGATTTGAAAGATTGTCTAAAATGTGGTGCATCACGGTATAAATTGACGACTTCGGGGGAGTCCAAAACTGGTTCTCCTGCCAAGGTGTTGTGGTATCTACCTATAATATCACGGTTTCAACGCTTGTTTGCAAATCCGAAAGATGCAAAGAATTTGAGGTGGCATGCAGATGTTAAGAAAAATAATGATGGGATCCTACGACATGCGTCTGATTCCCCA
Organism: Alisma plantago-aquatica; assembly: GCA_963693085.1. NCBI lineage: Eukaryota > Viridiplantae > Streptophyta > Magnoliopsida > Alismatales > Alismataceae > Alisma > Alisma plantago-aquatica. The sequence continues at coordinate 1,381,299,341 of OY856411.1, forward strand.
CATTGGAAGAAGATTGATCTATTGTACCCCAAATTTGGTGAAGAAGATAGGAATCTAAGACTTGGGCTTTGTACAGATGGGATGAATCCGTACGGGACATTGAGCAGCCAACATAGCACTTGGCCAATCATGCTTGTTATATAAAATCTTCCTCCCTGGATGTGTATGAAAAATAAGTACGTTATGTTGTCGTTGTTGATATCGGGCCCTAAACAACCCGGAAATGATATCGATGTTTATCTTGAACCTTTGATTGATGACTTAAAGAAACTTTGGGCTGAAGATGTGATGACCTATGATGCTTCAGCAAGAGAGACATTTCGTTTGCATGCTATGTTGTTTTGCACTATTAATGACTTTCCAACATATGGGAATTTGTCTGGATATAGTTTCAAAGGAGCTAAAGCGTGTCCTATATGTGAAGAAAACATTGATTCAATAAGACTAAAACATGGCGGCAAGACTGTATATCTTGGTCATCGAAGGTTTCTTTCAAAATTCCATCCGTATCATAGGAAGCGCAAATCATTCAATGGATGGAATGATGAACGGAGTGCACCTAAACCTATACCAGGGATGTTGTTTATGAAATAGTAAAAGACATTGTCAATGAATTTGGTAAGAAATCACAATGTAGTATGGCCACACGGAGTGACAATTCTTCATTCAAGAAGAAGTCAATATTTTGGGATCTTCCTTATTGGAGTTCTTTGACAGTCAGGCATTGTATCGATGTAATGCACGTTGAGAAAAATGTCTGTGATAGCATCATTGGTACTCTGTTAAATATACCAGGTAAGACTAAAGATGGGATAAAATCCAGACTGGACCTACATGAAATGGGAATAAGGTCAGAATTACGTGAAATGGGTAATAAAAGAACATACTTACCCCCCGATTGTTACACGTTGTCTAGAAAGGAGAAGAAAACTTTTTGTGAATGCTTGGTAAATGTTAAGGTGCCACATGGTTATTCATCCAACATCCGTAGATTGGTATCAATGAAAGATCTAAAGTTGATAGGTCTTAAATCTCATGATTGTCACACTCTAATGCAACAAATATTGCCCGTGGCAATTCAATCTATATTGTCGAAGCATGTAAGGTTTGCAATTACCAGACTTTGTTTCTTTTTCAACAGTCTATGCAGCAAAGTTATTGACCTTGATACTCTCGATAATTTGCGAAGAGAAGTGGTTTTTACCCTATGTCAGCTTGAGATGTATTTCCCTCCTTTGTTCTTTGATATCATGGTACATCTTGTTGTCCACTTGACTAGGGAAGTGAAAATGTTGGGGCTGGTTTTCTTGCATTGGATGTATCCCTTTGAACGATACATGAGCATTTTTAAAGGTGATGTTCGAAACCGTTATCGGCCTGAAGGGAGTATTATTGAAGGTTATGTGGAGAGAGAGGTTATGGATTTTTGCAATGACTTTCTCAGTGGTAATGACACTCCTGATAATGACAAGAATATTGAGGAGGGCAAAGGAATTTTGGGATCACGGGTGAAAGTAATCAGCCGTGAGCAGTTGGAACAAGCTCACTTGTATATTTTACACAATATGGACGAAGTGAGTGTTTATATCGAGGAACATACCAATTTCATAAAGAGACAACATCCTCGAGCAAGTTCAATGTGGCTTGCTAGAGAGCATAATAAGACTTTTACTAAGTGGTTTTAAGATAAAGTCTTACATCAACTATCTCAAACACCAAATGATATTACAGAAACTATCAAATGCCTTGCCTTTAAACCAAAACCGAATGTTATGTCTTATGAAGGGTTTGACATTAATGGATTCACATATTACACAAAGCGCCAAGATGAGAAGGGTGAACCATTCATATTGGCATCACAGGCGAAACAAATATTCTATATCGATGATCCTGCAAATGATAAATGGTCGGTTGTTCTTCATGGTAAAAGACAGTTCATTGAAGATCCTATAGATGAAGAAGAGTACTATGATAAGTATGATGACTCCAGTCCATTCTCAGTTGGGTTGCCAACTCCACAAAATATTGAAGCTAATGATGACTTATATGTGCGCGGAGATCACAATGAAGGATTGTTAATTGATAAAAGATCACAATTTTAGAGACATGTATGTTTATACAAATGCTAAATGTTTGCCTTTTCTAGTTAATACAAATGCTAAATGTTTGCCTTTTTCTAGTTAATACAAATGCTAAATGTTTGCCTTTTTCTAGTTAATACAAATGCTAAATGTTTTCCTTTTTAATGACATTTTCAGATGGCTGACCATGATGAGCATGATGTCCATGATGAGCATGAAGTCCATGATGAGCATGATGTCCATGACGAGCATGGCGAGGATACCAATGTAAGTTCTAAAAACATATCCAATATTTCTATAAAATTCATTATCTTCTAGTTATGTCATATATCCTATATTTCTATATTAGGCTAATTAATTCAGTGTGTTTATTTTTGTCAAATTTTAGGTTGATGATGCACATGTAGCCACTGAAGCACTGGAGCAACTTGATGCGCAGCACCAAACAATTAATAAGAAAAGGGGAATCACTCTGTTGAAGAAGTTAATAGCGCTAAGTGGCAGTGGATCCAAATTGGTTGTGGAGTTTGATAATGGAGGAAATGCAATTGGAGTAAACCGCAATAATTTTGTAAATTATCTTGGGTGTACCACTCGGAGCCATTGTGGTGTTAAGTATGATAATTGGCATAAAGTTCCTAAGGGGAAAAAAGACTTGATATGGATGGATTTATGCGTTAGTTATTGTTATTTGCAATTCTATTTTGTAGATTACAAATTCTATTATTTGCAATTCTATTTTGGATACTAGTTAATAACATTTCTATTTTACAAAATTTGTTTGCATTGGATGAGAAGTTGCATCGTAAAAGTGTGATGCAACGCGCTGGAAAGATGCTTAGGAATTATAGGACAAATCTGAACAGAGAATACATAAAAGAGGGTGATAAGAAGAAGAAGTCAGCCCTTGAACAATGGAACTTCTTAGACAAAGAAGAATGGGACAATTTTGTTGCTTCAAGAAAATCTGAAGAATTCAAGGTATTAGGCGTCACTCCCAATTTAATTAATATACATTGTATTCATCTATTCAAGATTAGCATTTAGTGCTACTAACCAAATCATTAATGTGCATACTAACTAGGCCCTCAGTGACGCACAAAAAGCAAGGCGTGCACTAAATGTGCATGACCACACTATGGGTCCAAAAGGCTATGCAAGCGTTCGCCAAAGACTACAGGCGGAGTCTGCGGCTACTCAGGAGTCTGCTCCTACTCAGGAGTCTGCCACACCCATGCCTCGCCATGATATCTGGATAGCTGGGAGGCAAAACAAGAAGGGTGAAATAAAGAAGCCCGTAACTGCTGAGGCGGCTGCGAAAATAGTAAAATACAACTCTTAGAGCAATCGTTTGAATATTGATTATTTGTGGTGTTAACTTACCAATTTCTGTTGATGGTGATTAGCGGGAGCTACACGAGTAGAGGAAACAAGGCACGTTCATCCCTCAGGGCACAAGGGATGAATTGACAATTGGTCTGGGTAACCCAGAGCATCCTAGACGTGTTAGGGGTGCAGGCGCTAGTGTGGGCATCAAAGCATTCTTTGGGCCATCCCAGCACAAACCCAGAGCGGGACTTTCTCAAGAAGAGGTAACCTATTCTTTTTTTAGAATGTTACTGCAAAAGGAAATTCAATAATAAGAAGCTAATGTTTCTTTTATCCATATATAGGAGAATAAGAGAGTCGAGGATATAGTTGCTAAGAAGGTCAACGATGTAGTTGCTGAGAAGGTCAAGGAAGAATTGCTGCGGTGGCAGGCATCTCAGGCTTCCAATCAGCCTATGGTGACCCACTCTTCTCCTGATGCACAGACTGCGAGTAATCCTGGAGACCCATCGCCTAACACGTCTGCTGTAAGTATTGTTTATGACATTGTAGCTAGTCTTTTCAAGATGATATGTTTTCAAGATGATATGTATATATGTATACCATTCTTTACGTAAATTTGTAGGCATTGAAGCCATGCCGCTTAAGAATGCAAGACTATGTTGTTGCAGAGGCGCAGGCTTACCAGTCCCTTCCCGGGGCAACGTTTCATGGGACTCCAATGCCGCAGGGCTACATTTGTGTGAGCCCGATATGTGTATTACCAGATTGGAGGGAAGTTGTGTTGCCATATGCCCACCCAGATATTGATACACTTGGTGAGGCAGAAGGCGGGGTCATATTGTGGCCCAAAGCAGATGTCGTCTACACTACTGAAACTATAAGATAAATTTACATTGATTTAGACTGTTAATGTGTATATATGAGGTCAACTGATCTAAAATTATATATACAGGTTAAAAAGAAGACACCATGAGCACCTAGGCCTCCACCTCCTCTTTCCGCATTACCAAGTTGGGTTCCAACTGACCTAACATACTCGTTAGGTCCTGCTTGTAGGGGAATGGCATGTTGGCTACGGGCACATAATATACATTGCCCTATAATTGTTTCTTTAGATGCAAATTATGCAGGTCAATCATACGATAGCTCTTTATTTATACAAGATATTATTGAGCTGTTTATGTATGATTGGCTTAATACATCAATGATAGAGACATGGATAAGGTGAGATCTTGTTTATACATCCATATACCTTGTGTATGATCCGGTGATCTGGTTTCTTATATATTAATGCATACGTAATACATGTTTTGCAGCTACTTAGTCGAAGATCAATGCAAACAATTTGCATTTGATCATGTGGGATTTTTTATTCCATCATTGATTAGTACGGTAGCTAAAGACCCTGATAGTGTTCAACAATACTGTATAGATGCTTTTACAATTTTTGGTCAGCAAAAGAAAACGATAATAATAGCTCCATTCAATGTCAAGTAAGTTTACTTTATTTATAATTTTCTCTTAAGAAGATTCCATTTTTATTGTGCATTTTGAGTTATTAATTGTTAACTTTTTACCTCTAGCGGTAGACATTGGGAGTTACTAGTTATTGTCCCCGGGACGTTCACTGTTTATTATCTAGATCCCACGGGAAGTACATTAAACACTAAAATTGGACACGTAATGAGAATGCCATTATTCTGGTGAGAAATATTTCATTTTTGTATCTGTTAACATCTGTTATTACATTACTATTTACTTATACAATTTACTGTGTTATATTAACATGTAGGGGTTTAGATGCATTCAAAAAGGCTGGAGGAACGGTCCCAAGGAAAAAGAACCAGCCAATAAATTGGCAGAATGTACAAGTAAGTTCCCGAATCCAATGTATATATTATTGATGTGAATTGTGCTTAGTTGTATTATTTTGTATGTTTCAATTTATAGTGCGCTACACAAGACAATGGTTGGGCATGCACATACTATGTGATGCGATTTATGCAGATGATTATCAAACATGCCGCATTGGACATTGATACCATACATGAGGTAATATATATAGTCTCATAAGTTAGTATGAAATATATCAATCTTATTTTTATATTATTACTTATATATATACATAATTCTCTTTGTAGGTGTTTAAAACTAACCACACTATAGGTAAACGCTTAAAAAATATACATGCTCCATATATGATGGAAGCATTAAATGAAATAAGAGAAGAATGGGCAAAAGCCATACAAGCAGTGGCAATTGTAAGATATAATTGGGATGTTGATAGTGATAATGAATGATACTTTGTAAATGAATATTTCTGAATGTTAATACATGTATTTGAATGTTTCTATATGTGTGAATGTGAGAATTGAATTGATGTCTGAATGTATCTACTTGTGTGAATTTTTTTTTGTTAATTTTGCAGGTTTGTGGCCTGTTTGTAGGCTGATATCAATGGATGTCGTAAACCTGCAGTTCAGAAAACTGAACTGCAGGTTCTCATCCTGCTTGACCAGCCACAGCAGGCCTGCAAACTGAGATGAAAAAAATAGATATAGGCGTCGGTTATTTACAGAAAACCGTCAGCAAATACCTACAGCGTCGGTTTTTTGAACAAAACTGACGCCTAATGTGGCCACGGCCGTACTGGAAATGGCGTCGGCTGTTCGTGTAAAACCGACGCCTATAATACATATAGCGTCGGTTGTTTAGTTGATCACTGACGCCAAATGTGTCGCGCCACAGAAAACAGCGTCATCTAGGACACTTTCTGCGTCGGTTACCAATTAAACACCGACGCTATATTCCATATAGGCGTCAGTCTTTTAGTAGATAACCGACACAGAATGTGTCCTAGATGATGCCGTTTTCTGTGGCGCGAACCCTTTTGGCATCGGTTTTCTATAAACAACTGACGCCTATACGTTAAATAGGCGTCGGTTAAAAAACCGACGCTGAAGTGTTCGACCTTTAGCGGCGCCCACATAGGCGTCGCTCAGAAACCGATGCCAAAAGGGGTTAAACAACCAACGCTAAAAGGCATTTCTGTAGTAGTGAGCCCAAGTGGGAGAGTATGGGTTAGACAATTGTCTAAGTATGGACAAATAGAGATAAGCAGCAAGACACTATTAATATAGCTATATTCTTAATGCATTACTCAGATAACTAAAGTAACAAAAGTCCAAACCAAAATTATTGACCATCTACTAGCATGAAGAATAAGGAATGTGTATGTACATATATTTATAAAGCATTTATCAGATGACAACTCTATCAAAATGTTAGATCGATATTGTGTAGCATAATCAGGATTATTGGTATAATGATAACAAAAAGGGAGACCTTATTCCATAAATGAGTTTAACTACAACTCTTAGAGAAGGTGTCAATTCACCTTGGGCAACTGGCCTGCATCCACAAAAACTTGCTTAGCCAAGACTTTAGTCCATTAGGGTTACAAAAACACCTGTAAGTACCCTGGCACACCCCCAACCACTCTTGCACACTGCATGCTCTATTCAATGAATCAGATTACCACATGCAGCCATTGGTTGCCTTTCCAAGACCAGAAGAGGGTGCTCCTTGCACAAAATGCCACTTGAATAATCATTAGTTAGCATGCTTAATCTTTACAGGAGATTATTCCCCATTACTAACTTGATCATTCCTGACTCTACATGACCAACCCAAGTGTGGGCCTGAGTATGGTAGAGCATTATACTCATCCATCCCTGACTCCAAAGGACTTAGATCCGAATTCTAAAAGTATCAATCCCTGACCAAGACATGCTGACTCTGTTACCAACACATCTCCCAATATGAATTTTAGAATCAAAAGGACATCATCAATGATATACAACTATTTGATGGATATTCAGAGTTGGAGAGATCAAAAGGTAGTCTAGTAAATGAATCACTGATTATTATTTCACTATGAAACCTAAAATGTAAACTTGTGGGATTGTGGTTTTGAATCAAACAAGTCTATGGCCAGGAGCGTGCAAGAGGTTAGGGAGTCCCCCCGTGCAAACACAGAACCAATTAAATAACATTTCCTCTTTACTGGCTACAAACATCAGTGAAACAGGCTCCTAGTCACCTTAGAAGTGTCGGATAGAATTCCACTTTCCAACAATATCACATGACGCAATTAATAGAGAGAAATAAAGGAAAAGGGAACTAAAAGACAATAGGACTAGAATCCAAAGAAATGCTTGATTATCAACTCAAGCCTTTAAACTCAATTTTAAAGGATAATATGGACGAATATATGGAAGTCATACCTAGCTTATTAATAAAGAGGTTGTGTATAGTTGATCACTTATTCATTCTTTAGGAAAGTATATGAAGTATACTATACTCTTACTGCATATAATACCAAACCATTCTATACCATACCTTTTATTGATGTTGATATAATAGATTACAATAGGAATTGAATATCATATTAAACAATAATAAACTGTACTTTTTGGATGATAAAATGTGGGAACCATACCTTTATATGTCCTTAATAGATATTCCTACAAGAAGACCATAGAATCATTAAATATATCCAATCTTGATATATTTGGGCAGCACTCTGTCGCACTTTCCATTACCTCGATCCTTGTTCCTAGCTAGATCAGCTTCTAGGGTTTCTCTTACTAGGGTAGAAGAGAGATGGCTTATATATTCTACAGAAAGGATATTGTGAAAGACATAGTATTGGGTTGCTCTTACTATGGTAGAGGAAGGAGGTAGTAGGTTTCTATAGAGAGTGTATTTGTTGGGAGGTGGTTCCTTTCACTAACATAAACAAAGAGAGAGTGGTTTGCTAATCTAGATAGAGATTGGAGGTTTATGGTGAAGGAGATGGGAAAGGAGGGAGAAGGGACGTTCACCTTTTCTTTGGGATGAAGAGGATAGAACTTATGCTTATGGTGGGGTGGATGGGGGCTCTTTATATAGGAATGGTGAAGGGTAGCATGGTCCTAATAGAAAAAAGTGTGTGGATGACACATGGGTGCAAGGTGTCATCTTTAGGTGGATGCTTACTAGTTAGGTTACACATGGATGGTTAGGTGTCATCTCAAGAATTGCTAGATGACACATGGAAGCATATGTGTCATATCAAGATAGCTATTAAAGGGTGGTTGACACATGGTAGGATAGGTGTCAACTTTTGGAGGTGCTAGGTGTCAAGGGAAGGAGCATGCCACTCATCTACTTGCTTCACCAACTAATGTGCTTGCTCAAGCTACCTACTTGCTATCCAGCTATATGCTTGCCTCCATAAGCATCTTGCTTGCCACCCAACTACATGCTTGTGTGCTTACCCACCAAAATGATATTTTTCAAAATTGGTAAAAAGTACCGCAATTATATTTTCAATATATAAAAGCTTTTAAATTAATCAAAATGAATTATTTTAATATTAAAATTGATTTTACAAAAAAATCCTCAAAGAAGCTTGTTTTTATGAATAGCTCTAAATAAGGAGTTTTAACTTAAGCAGGAGATCATGACGTTACAAGCTACCCTAGGAAATTAAGTCAGGAATGTAATTTTGAGGCTAGGGACCCCTAATGTCCTAGTGGCTAATAACCATTAGTGATAATTAGGACTAGCATTGACATGTCAGAATAATGGTACAAGAGTAAGATATAACCCAAATGATGCACACCTAGACTAAGCACCATCTTACCCTAAACAAAGTTGGGGATTAGCATATAATATAGACCATTAGTATTGTGATATAAGAAGTATAAATACTTTAAGAGGTTGTCATGTATTCCTATGACATGTTCCCAACATGGATATTCGTGGACGCATGGTGAACCATATCCTCCATATACTTGCCATCCTCCACCTCTAATACCTATGTTTTGTATCCACACTATGAGCAAGTGATGACCTGCTTGCCCAAAGTTGGGCATCAACACTAATGAAGGCCTCAAACTGTGACCATCGCCTGTATTTATGGTGACTATCATAGAGTTAACAAGTAGTGGGAATTCACAACCCACTAGCCTTTGCAATGGCTCTGGTTGGAGGCAGCCAAATCCCTTAATAAGTAACAAAATAACCAAATTTTGCAGACAACTTTGCTCCCCTATGTCATTAGTGAGGTGTGTTAATTACACAATGAGGTGTACGTAAATTGTGGGCGTACATCCTTAAAAAATCAGCATCATTGGAGGACACATCCTCTAAAACCATTATGGTATCATATTGCACATTGTCATCTCGTTTCCTGGAAGCAACACGCGAAGAGAAGAAAAACCACCCATGCACATTGTTAGTATATAGTGTAAACTCCTACTATGCTAATGCAGATAGAATTGCAACACATTTAGGATTGCAGTGTAGAAGGGACACACACACACTAATGGAGGACATTCTGTGACTTTCACTGAGCAACTCTTTCACCACGAAGATCAAAGATATAGCAAGGGAAAACTCATTGTTTAGTTGTACCAACAGACTCAATACACTCGAGTGGCTTGTAGTTGAACTCTCTCTCTCTCTCTCTCTCTCTCTCTCTCTCTATATATATATATATATATATATATATAGAGAGAGAGAGAGAGAGAGAGAGGCGATCCAGTACAAATTGTAGACCGTGTGGAAGGCCGCCCGCATCCCATGTCTCAAGTCCAACTTTTCCCTACGTCTAACCCTGTTGTCGTTCTCCGCATCCCCTCTGGATCCCACATCGTCCACTTCCCTAACAACCTGGCAGTACCGATCACTTGGTAAGGAAAAGGTACTTGCACAGCTTTGTCTTGCCTCAAGGAAGGTGTGGTCGATGATTTCTATGCACCCGACTACATGAAATGGTGGATCTTTTTACTCTCCTCCATTTAGTTGCCTTCCTCCGTATGTTTCTCATCATCCATGTCCTACAAATGTATCTCCTTATCTATTCTTCTTCGTCAAGACAACCTCCTCCTATGTCTGACCTCCTCATCTCCTTGGCTTGATATGTCCCAATGAAGCTACTAGTTGAGAAGGAAATCAACGATCATGTGTCCAATTGAAAATAACTCTCCAGTCAAAAATAAAAATAGACAAGGATCCAACCAAGACTAGCCTATTGTTAACAACCATGTTCATACATGACTAGTAATATAGCAGATTTGTAGCATGGAAGTGTTGTATGTAGGATCCGTTATCGTAGAAGAGCATAGCACCTCAAAGTGGGGAGGAAGTTAGGCAACATCACAATCGTTGTAGCATGGTATCTAATGATTAGTTTATTTTACTACCTACTAACTATCAAAAGCCTTCATGGATGTGAAGACTACTATTTCTTACACATGTAGACAGTCATTTCTCTTTTTCTCGACTTGCCGTTGCCACAAGCAATGGTGCATTTCCCACAGAGATAGGAAACTGTCCTTGAAACTGCAATAGTTACGGATTATAGTTGCACTTTCATCCTCCATGGGAAGATCACATCATTTTGGAGGCACAAATTGTGGGATTCATGTAATCCAAGTGGGGTGACCATTGGTGCCACAACACATGTGGATTGATGGAAGGATGAACAGACTCATATGAATCTCCTACAATATTGAGTCTCATTCATTTTTTTATTAGTTACAAGCTAGAAAAAAAAACAAGAAGAGTTAGGAACCACAACGCTATGACTATTACACTCTCCCATGTTCCTTTTACAAGGCCTCTATGGTTGCCAAATTCTGAGACACTTTCAATGACAACAACATGGGTTTCGAGACACACCATCGTCTGGCTACAAGCTCAAGCAATTCATCAATGACATGAAAGCCATGTACAACATGCATTGCCTCCTGGTGGTAGGGATGGCAAAAAGTGAGAAACCGCTTCCATGGTACCTACCCAAACTGCTCCATTGATTGGAAAAATCATATGGGAATATTCTCCATTTGGTTTGAGTGGATGGTTTTTTAGCTTCAGGTGCTTGTTGGGGTCCATTCACCATTAACTCTACAATAACCATGCATAATGCCAAAGAAAATCTACACTGCGAGCCACCGTACATCTTTGGCTGTTGGAGCCTTCCACATTAGGTTGTTTGCCTCCTCCCTATCTGTTAGTTACCCACTGCCTCTATGTCATAGATGTCGGACACCTCCACTGCATAGCCGTCATTGACATTCACTCATCACCGCAACGTCCCCCACCTCTATTCATGTTTGCTTGTCTGCTAGATACCCTCCCCCTTCACATCACAACCACCACTCTGCCGCCACTTCCTTTGTCCCGTCTTCTGAATACCATGTTCCCTTCGTCATCACCATCGATGCCTCATTCCCACCCAACCACCACTTGTGTCCTCATCTGTGAGATACCAACATCACTGCACATATCACTGCCACTAGGAAGGTAGTGTGGTGCCGTCACTGGACCTGTCCAACAACTGCCTATCCGGCCACTTATAACCTCATCTTTGACAACTCCTTTTTTGGCACGTCAATGCACTCTTATTTAAGCTTCCAGTTAACAACTTCTCCATGGGAATTAGGTTTCGGTGTCAGGGAAATGGCATTGTTGGCCTGAAGCTGGCCATGACGATCCTCATTTACTCAATTGTCATAGGGATCATGGCAATGTACCTCTACGCCCTCGAACGTGGTGCACCGTTGAGCAGTGCAACACACAATGAAGTTCTTGGAGAGTGCAAGCAACAACAAACCTCTTGAGCGCTACCACATACTCATTTCTGAACTAACGTGACTGAAGCAGAGGAATTGGTCACCATTGTCATTAAGCTACATATGGTTCTCCGTGGTGTGTTGCGAGAGCAAGGGTTGTAGACATGCATTTGTATCCCCTCGCCATTAGAGAGAGATTTTTTGATGTCATATTTGCAGTTACAGACACTCGCTCACTTGCTCCTTCAACTGGACACATGTGTGCCACCAATTTACAATAATCTCAGCCACTTGACTTGGGCTAATGATCTAATAGAAAAGTGTTTGAACCGACATGATTTATGTTGGAAGTTTGAGCACAGTTTGCCGGTGGGAAGCGATGGAAGTTGACAGAGAAACTAGAGCCCAGTTGCATATCAATGTATTTACTACTCACCATCTCTTTTCACATCCACTACCAATAGGTATCGGTTGGGAGTGCCATAGGGACCTTGATTTTGGAGTTGGCTAGAGTGAAGAGGACTAGTTGGTTCAACTTCATATAGCTTATCTTAGGTTGTAGTCTACACCAACTTCTCAGGTAGGAGAAGTAGAGAGAAGAAAATCGGGGAGAGGGATCATACACATAGAGAGAGGTATTAGATAATGTGTGTGTGTGTGTGAGAGAGAGAGAGAGAGAGAAAGGAGACAAGTTTGAATGGGTGGAGTCATTCACATTTATTGAATTTACAGACATTATGTCCGGCTGTCAGCGGGAACCAGGGTATGAGTGGGGTTTTTTCTGTAGTGATTAGACATGAGATCCAATGGCTAAAAACTTTATTGTATTGGAGCATGAATACACTTGAGTGTATTCTAACCTCACTATATATATGATATATATATACACGCACACAAAAACACACACACACACACACACACACACACACACACATATATATATATATATATATATATATATATATTTATTGATTTTCACTTATATTTATAAGTAAATGTATGTATATCAGTAATGAGTGGGAGAGGATTATTAATATTAATATGATAATTTAGCTATTAAAAGTAAATCAACAAAATGTGGGTTAATGGTTGAACAAATTGTGTCATCAAGCCAATGTTGGGTTTTAGTCAAAAATGGGTTTCCCACTTTCTCACCCCTCTAGACTTATTGAGTGGCGGCTTCATGAATTTTAACTGGCCAAGTTCACTTGAGTTTCAAAATATCAGTTGACACAAACTACCTACTAAACAAGTAATATAAAACTTTAAACAAAAAATAAGAAGAGTAAGAATTGTTACATATACATACCCCTAGTTACTAAATCATGACCTTCTTAGATAAATCCAACCTTTCTGAACTGTGAGCTATCCCCAAGTCAGTGTGGTATTTCTTTTGGTTATTCATCAAAGGAAATAACATGATTATATTGAGAAGAAAATTCTAGTGTGCGAGATAGTTTATTGTATATGCATAACAGGGGAAGATTCATTCACAAATCACAATGTTGTACATATGCGAGCACCTGGATGTCAAAATAGATCTATTACTTTTCTTATTGTCACACAAAAGGAAATAAGGACAAACATTTTATCAGTACCATAGCTATATGCTTACATAAATACTCATTGACATTGACATTTCATCAACAGATGAAGATAATTAACCGTCAAATATGTATCAGATTCTACACTATGGATGAGTTGGAGACAAGGAAGAATCATGAAAGTGATGGGGATATGAACATATTATTGTACAAGCATTTTTGTCCCCTTATCACTAGCTTAACTAGAAACCACCCATAGCATTCTAAATTCATCTTGTCAAAACCAATAACAATGTTATCTTAATATCAGAAAGTAGACGACAAGAATCAGCACCATAAAGTTGTCTTTAGATTGTTTCCTTACCCAATAGCAATAGTGATTTATAACAGTTTTGGTCAATGAACAATCAAAAAGCCAATATATGAATGAAGATAGAAAACCTTCTCGCTAATGTTTAAATGTGTCATATGTAGAACAAGAGTACCGCTTGTAGAATAAGAGCATCACTTTCTTCTTTACTTCTTCATAGCTCTGAATTGAAGTATCTGATTCTGATCCACTTCGACGTCCCTTGACATTATTTACAACGAACTCCCCTGGAAAAAGGGGGCTGAAAGGGGAGTGCTTTCAGGAAAAACTCAAACGTGAGATAATCTGTCCACCCCCTACCAAGAACTCAATATCATGATATATAAATCCTTCTGATTACTAACTTTTTACAATTACCGTGGGGGTGGTGGCTAGGGTACACGACGGAAGAGGGGGATAAAGGAGGGTGTGTTTGATCCCTGAAGAAAGTGAATCGTCATTCAGGAGCGAATTGGGAGGGAGAAAGGATGAAGGCACGCCCAGTTTTCAGGGGTAGAAGTGGTGGGTAGGGCGCCTAAAAGTAGGGTTATGGCATCTGACTGGAGGGGTGGGAGGAGGGTATCTGGGGTATAATGGTTTGTGGATTAGTGAATTCTTTATCACTAAGTTTTAAGTCATGCTTAAAAAAGTGTGAAAAAAATGTGTGGTTTATGTTCATGTTGTGTTGTTGCTAAGGTGTAGATGGATGAATTAAAAAATAAGTAAAATTTAACTGTATCTTTTTAACTCATGCCAAATCTATTGGGTAGGATGTATAATGACTTCTTTACTTTTGATTACAATCGTTTGGTACAACAAAGTATAGGGACGAGAGACCGGTGGCGGCATGTGCATGAAGGGATGCAATGTGTAATAAAGGCACCCATAGTGTGAACACCAACCAGCACCACTGTGAACACAACATTTGCAGTAGAACTGCTCACAACTGCATGCCAATATGATGTGTAACACTTTTTGGAAGTTTGAGATCAATTTTGTACTATTGTATTGTTGGAATTCACATCAATGCACCCTATTACCTCCTACTAAACAAAATAATAAATAAAAATGTTGAATTTGAACATCACTCCTACTCAATACACTCTGCCAAACATGCCCTAAGCTAATCATGTTTGTGTTCAACAAGATGTTATGACTAGGAATCATGACAGTCATGCTTGCACAACTTATTGAGGATCCAATATGACAACACCACAGAAAAAGCAATTCAAGATGAGAGTGGGACTAGTAAGGTGTAGATGGATGAATCAAAAAACAAGTAAAATATAACTGCATCTTTTTAACTCAAGTCAAATCTATTTGGTAGGATATATAACGACTTCTCTACTTGTGATTACAATCATTTGGTATAGCAAAGTATAGGAACGCGAGACCGGTGGCCACATGTGCATGAACACGGTATGCAATGTGTAATAAAGGCACCCCTCGTGTGAACACTGACCAACACCATTTGGAACACGACATTTGCAGCAGAACTTCACACAACCGCACACCAATATGGCTTGGGACATTTTCTAGAAGTTTGAGATCAATTTTGTATTGTCGTGTTGTTGCAATTCACCCAACTGCACCCTATTACCTGTTACTAAATAAAATTGTAAATAAAAAATGTTGAATTTGAACATCACTCCTATGCAGTACACCCTACCAAACATGCCCTAAGCTAATCATGTACATGTTCAACAGGATGTTATGTCTAGGAATCATGTCAGCCATGCTTGCCCAGCTTATTCAGGATCCAATATGACAACACCGTAGGGAAAGGAATTAAAGATGAGAGTGGGGTTGGTAAGGTGTAGATATATGAATCAAAAAACAAGTAAAATATAATTGTGTCTTTTTAACTCAGGCCAAATCTATTTGGTAAGATGTATAATGACTTCTTTATTTTTTATTACAACCATTTGGTACAACAAAGTATAGGGACGAGAGATCAGTGGCCGCATGTGCATGAACACATGATTCAATTTGTAATAAAGGAACCTCTTGTGTTACTACAACAAATCTGAGTTTATCCGGCATAATTTTTTGACAATTTGGATTCTAGTATCGGACAAAAAAGGCTCAAATGCTCTAGCCAGCATTTTCCGAAATCCTATTTAGTTGGCGTGCTTCCAATTCCCTATATCCCGCCACGTCCATTGCATTTGTGTAATAAGGAGACATCAAGAGGCTGGATGTTTTTTTGTCTCTCCAATTTCTCCATTCGGCAAAACCGCACTCTGCCCCCATCTTCTGGTTCCTTCGCCTTTTTCCATCGCCTTGTTCCTCTTTCCCTACCTTTTTCCCCAACGAGCATCTTTGACAAAGGGGGATACACGCTTGTGCATCAGTGACAAACTTTCGAATCACGGTGATGTTTAAACACAAAGTGAGACCTTCAGTGTTAGATCTCAACCTCTCCATTGCCAAGGCCATGACAACGTTCACTGCGTCATCTCCAATTTATCAAAGACACAACTACTGTTGCCTCTCTAAAATGATAAAGAAACTGCTAGCCTCGATAGCAGGTTAGTCAGGTTGTTCATTCATTAGGACTTCTTGGTTCATGTTAATATTGAATGTCAAACTACTTCTTTTAACTACAGTGGTACATTCTTCTGGCACAGTCTCTCTCATGGTAGGGGACAGAAAATAAAGAGTTCCAGTATTGTTGTCTTCTGATTTTACTGGCCTTATTCTCCATGGCGTTGACATCCCAAGCTGACCTGTAGCGGGTATGTGATAAATGAAACTAGGTACTGATGGAAGCATTACCCCTTTTTGGTTTCTTCCTAGCCTCTGTCTGCGATCAAGTTTGTCTCGGGTGATATCGTCATTAATTTAAAGGTTTTTATACAAGAGAAACAACCATGGATATGGACTGCCAACAAAAACACTGCTTTGTTCCGATTAAGGTACATATCAATATCGATCCTCGTATTATGTATTTGTAGCATGCTAAGTGTTTGATGAAATGCTCACTCCTAAAAATAATGATAGCACATCCCTCAATGACAACATGTAGTTTTGGACGCATTCCTATGCATATTATACTTGAGAGGTAATTGCTTCTACAACTTATAGCCATACATTATACATTTTCCCTTTATTTTGGATAAATTGCATTACATACTTCTTATTGATACTTGTGCAATTTAATATTTTCTCATAATGAAGCACCAACGTCATTGAAAAGGTATTTCAATTATTTCAAGATGACATGATCCTTAGTAATGCATAGCTTGTTTTTTGTTTGGTTAAAATTCGTTGCAAATTTTTTTATTCATATACATTGAGATGTCTTATCTTATTGCTTTGAGTATGTTATTTTTACGTTGATAACTTTTTGGAAAGGGCTATTTCCTACTCTCTTTTTTCCTTTTACATATTTGTTTCTATGCCTAAAAATGAGTCTTTATTGTATATACTCCTTACTAGTGCAATGCAATTGTGTAAGAGCCACATTGTAAAAATAATTTCTATGTCAAAAAAAGGTAGTATATTTAGTATTTTTTCTCAAAAGATATTGGTCTCAATTTTGCAATATGTTGTAACTACCAATGATAGTTGATCTAACCGAACCACCAAAAATACTGCAACAAATGAAATAATTTAACTATGAGAACATTCTGCAAAAAATTCTATTACTACCCACAATGAAAGATGAAAAAGAAAAGTCATATATTTCTCTTTAGAAGAAAATTAAAATAGGAAGCCCTTCCATTTCTTTCATAGTCGAGAGAGGAAAATGGACCAATGCCTCTAGTCATGGAGGAATGATCGTGGAGCCCTTACTTCCACTCTCATTCTCCCCTATGCTTTATACCTTCTCTTATTTTTATCAATTCTTTTCTCACCATCATATAACCCCTTACCTATCTCATGTTCACTACATGAAATCTTTTTTGTATTAAGTCAGAATGTTCTTTCATTCATCCTGCTCTCTTCAAGCAGGAAACACTCATAACCACATGGACATATCCCAAAATACTTACCCTATAAAAACTAATCACCCCTTTGTACTAAGTGAAACAAAAAACAACTCTACATCCCCTATCAAAATGCTAAAAATGGAAACTATACCTTTCTTCATATGTGTGTAATATAGGGTATACCAAAAAAATGACATTGTAGATTTCTCCATATATTTACAATATAGGGTATACCTCCCCTATCCATCTCCACTAGGCCTCTAATCTTCAAGGGAAGATCATAATGTTCATTATCATGAGTAACTGGAAGTAGGAACACCATGAACCTATTTCCAATGCTATATCATTTGCTTCACTTTGAATCATTGAGCCTATAATAATCCGCTACTCTAAGGTATTCTTTATAATCTTCAAATGTGGTTTCACCACCACTATTTTTATTCTAAGCTCCACTCCATGTCCATTAATGACTTATGCTCCATATAGAACCAATACATATTTAGGTGGTGGTCCTCTAGAAACTTTAGAACAACAACTAAGGATGTGTGTCCTAGCTCCATGCATGACTCCACATTAGGCCATTCCCAAATGGACAACATCATCTCACCTTGGTAGTTTCTAATGAGGCTCGCCACCCACCCCCTCTTCTATTGGACTATAATATGATCATACCCAAAATCAATATTTGCTTGATTGTTTCATCATAAAACTTCCAACATTTTGGTAGTTAATTAAACAATAAGATGGTTGACCAAGATCCCTTTGTGATTTTTGTCATCCTATCACATGATTGTCAAATGGTGAGATGCAATCACCTACACCACGTGACTCACCCTATCAATGGCATTAGAGTTAATAGTATGAGTCAAGGTGTCAAATCTCCAAGGCGCAATACTTGTGCGCCTTTTCTTCTAGGAGTTCCTTGACGTTGCCTAGGTAGGCTTAACATATTATAATTTTAGTACAATTTTGTTGTATATATACATATTTTTTATGATTTATTATGAACATTTCTTCTTACATGTATACCTGCTCTATAGTTGTATATGTAGGTATATATTAATATTTATAGTTAATCCCCCATAGACATATTTCATGTATGAGAACACATTCATTACATTTTTAATACATTCTAATTAACATTAATGTCGAAAGAAAGAATCATTGCAAACAATGTAAGAGACATATCAACAAGCACTAGAGATTTAATGCCATATCTCCAAGTGTTAAGAAATGTAATCACTATTCATAGTAGCATATCTACCACATAGAGATTGAATTGAAGATGTTAAGTAAGAAAAATTAGAAAATGTGTATGAAGAGTATTAATTCCAAAAAGAATGATATTTGTCACATAAGGTAGATAATAATATTAATTTTGAACATTAAGACAATCTCATGGAACATGAAAACACATAAATATACCTTCAGATCCATAATGAAACCTCAATGCAGCAATATAGGCAAGACGAAGGGAAGACAGACCCCATGAGGCGCCTTGTCGCCTTGGTGGTTGCCTAGATGTGTGACTTGACAAGTATGGAAAGGATAAATATTCCCCCCTCTTTATTTTCACATTTGAATACCAACCCTTCTAATTCTTTTATTCCCATTCACATCCATTTTGTCTCATATCCTTTTGCTAATCATCTTTCTGTCCCTTTTGATCTATGATTCTCTCTTGTTGCGACATCCACCAAATGAGATGTCAAATGTTGAGGTGAGTATGAGCAAAATGTGATCCCTTTGATGTTGATATGCCCCTCTTTAAAGCTAGGTTGGGTAGGTGAGGAGATCCTCATTGGAGGTGAAGGTCCCAACATGTCATTGTCCCTAGGTTTGGGTGTCATTAACTAACTTCGAACAACAAGACATGCTTAGGTAATGATGGTCAGAGGAGGCAGCTGCAGGATGCATTGTGAGTTTCTTGGTCATAACAACTACTTTCACTATCAATACTCGTTCTAGTAGTATCATTGGTGGTTCTCATCAATGTTTCTATCCACAGGTTGGGATCAAGAGCAATACAACTACCGAGAGAGGGGAATAGAATAGGAAAATTACAAGTTCTGGTTATTTTTATGGTCTTAATACATGCAATGAACTTGTTAGAAACATTGAAAATAAACCACCAAACTACCTTAATATGCTCAATGAGTGTGGTACTCTATAAGTAAAAATACTGGTGTAGTTTATATCTTGAATATGACATGTTTGATGAATTTCCTTTTATTGAGAAGAACAATAATTGTCCATCTCAGCCTACACTCCCTATGTGGTGTCTTACACCCTATCTCATCCATCCTATATCATGGTGGCCTCTGGTTAGCCATAAACATTATATCCATTTATGAATATGTAAGGTTGGCAATGTTTGTTCATAATGAAGCACCAATTGCAGGAGAAGGGTGTTCTGGTCATTCTAAGATGTTATGGATCCTTGTGCTCATTCACATCCCTTCTCAAAAATAATAACTACATCTACATGAAGGTCATGACATTGCACTCCTAATCATGGCATGGTCTAAAGATAGGCTAATCAATGCACCTTCAAGATTCTTGTGGATCGATAATAATTAATACATACAATTGGTAAACATATATCCAGTCATGTATTTGTATTGTATAGGAAACGATGACTAACATTTGTAGTTGCACAATCAACGAGCTCTATGGGTTTTGAGGATGTTTCAATGTCTGAATTTTCCTATATAGCCTATTCTTCTACAAGGCAAATTAGGAGGAAATGCATGTCTTTTATGAAATACTTTATGTTTTATATATGTATGGACGTTTCAATCTCAAAATGTTCTTTTATACATGTTCATTCTACAACAAGGCAAACTATGTCTAAATGGATGCTCCATTCTCTAAGTTTTCTTGTATATGTGTTTGTTCTTCAGCAAGTCAAATTAGGAGTAACTGGATGACTTCTCTAAAATTGTCTATGGTTTATATATGGATGTTACAAATTCTGATGGATATATATTCCTCAAGGAACTTTGGTTGAAATGGGAATCCAAAGAAAAGCTATAGAGGTTATTGGATAGATGAATAAGTACTCCTTTAATTTTCCTAAAATGTTGAGGCGTGTGACAAGCATGTTGTAGCTACATATTTCTCTAGATGCACATGGAATGTACAATTCCATATCTCAAGTGTTTGATACAACTTCTTCATGTTGGGAGGTTTGGCTTACAAAGGAAGGTGATGCTTCTCAGTCAAAAATCACAATTAGGGGCATAATCTTTTAAAGGGCTCGGAAACCTTACTCAGGGAGGGGTAGTTTTTCATGTTCATCCCAGAATTCTTTGATTTCTATTACTGGTTTAATTGATTTAGTCCTATTGTAGGCTCTCGTGGAGTGGTTGACATGATTAGAGAACAAGTTGTCTCCAGGGATAGAAATTGTTTCTCTCAGCCTTCGCATGATGATAATGAACATGTATGTTTATTTTCTTAGCAATACTGCTTTTCATTATCTATGACCTGAAATTTGGTAAAATACAAGGCCTGCTCAATATATGCATTTCTAGCTCTCTCTGATACATATTCAAATTGTGGATGTTTTATAAATATTTGAAAAGGACAATTGTATGTTTCTCCCTATTTAGTGAATCAATGTATTTCTCTATACATCCTAGTGACTCAAGCCTGCTATGCCAACCCCAATATATATGTTTTAAGTTACATCAGTTTCCTACTCCACGACATCATAAATCATTGTTGCACTCATCCTTGGCATGGTGAACATGAACATGTATGCTTATATTATTGGAAGTAATGCTTTTCATTATCAATCACATGAAATTTGGTAAAATATAAGGCCAACTCAATATATGCTTTTTTAGCTTTCTCTCTGATACATATTCAAATCATGTATGGTTTAGAAATATTGGAAATGACAACTGTATGTTCCTCTATATTTAGTAGATCAATGTATTTCTCTATACATCCCTATGACTCAAGTCTGCTATGCCAACCCCAATGTACTTTGGGAAATCATAAACCTAGCTCATTGTTTCATCAATAAAAATGTTTCCCCTGCAGGTGGAGAAAATAGAACACTTTTGAAATATTGTTGGAAACAAATAAGTTGATTGCATCAATCTAATCAAATAATAAAAAGCATGGATATGATCATGTTCATTAGATTACAAACAAACTTAGCCCATTTCATGAAATCTCTATTTGAATAAAAAGTCCTATTAATATTATGGAAAGAGTTGACACATCATATAGATCAGGTGAACCAAGATGGAGCAAGATTTGGTAATAGAAACATCGTATAGATCAGAAAATTATTCTAATCAAAGAAATGCATTTTCCACACCAACAAGTTACTACAATTCTCCCATATCACAAAACTTTGTTGAAATGATGCATTATGTCAAGAACATCATCTCCCTAGTAAATGGCAAAGGTAGTCAACTGAACAAGTTCTTCCAACTTGATCTTTAAAGAAGACCAACCTAAGTGGGAGAATATCTACAAAATTTGGTAACCTTCATTATTCTAGGTCTTTTATTTTTTCTATTTTCTTATGAAAATATATAGGAACCTTGAGATCCCTAGTATTGGACCTAGATACTTTTCAAACATGAAATGCAAAATGAGATTCTTTGATGGATATAAGTCTGGTTCTTCATATGATGAGTGTGTTAGAGATCAGTTTATGGTCTTTGTATGTGTGACTCTTTGGAATGATTTGAGCATGATTTGGAAAAAAATGTGTCATACACCTTTACAACTTTTTGCATTCTCTTACTTATATATGATCTCCTTGATATATGTTCTTGTTCTACAACTATTCTTTGAAGTATCTGACATATTTAGTAGTAGAAATATCCAATTTATGGATAAAGACTACAATATTGTTTACTTAGAAGATTCAAAATCTTAATGCCAAACTACTAGTAGTAGTAATTCACCATCACTCACCATCTGGACCCTCCAATGATCATCCGCAATTCTTGATCATGTGCTTATGTATCCTCTAGAACAAGATCGATGATGACCGAGAACCTGATTTGACAAATGTTACTAGCCTTCTCAACATAATGGTTACACAACACTTTGACTCCAACTTTAAGTTCAACTGTGCCAGGAACCACAAAACTGGATTCATGGTTAATGAAGAAAACACCCAAACCCACTCGATTCTTGTCTCACATGCTTCTCTATCCCATAATAACAAAACCTATCTCTATCCTCCTCCTTCCTAGCTTGTAGATTCTCGGGTGTATGTTTGCACCATCTGTTCCATTGGGCATGGGTGAGGCTTTTGGCTTGAGTTTTCATGGTTGGTTGGGAACTGTCCCTCCCATTATTACTTTCCCGAGCATAGGAGGAGGATTAGTGGATGTAAGTGTCACAAGCTTCTTCCAAGTTACGTGCTAGATGATTCAAGGATGTGTATAGATTAGAAGTGGCTATCTCATTGTTGTTTTTAAATTTATGCGTGTATGTTCTCTAACAAGGGGATCCCTTATCACCTGGACTAGATTATTATAATATGCAATCTCCTACATTAGTTTGGTTCATATTATGCTATAGTAGTTGGATTTATATACTTTTGTTACTAGACTATAAAAGGTATATTTAAATTAAAGATAAGGCATATATTGGATCCATATTGTCTACCATGGAATAAAATTTCGATCGAAATTGTGAAATTTCACTCGAAATTTTGTTTTTTTCAATCGAACATCGAAACCTATGATCGGACACGAAATGCAAGGAATGGGACGTAATTTCGCAAAAATTTCAACCCTAGGCGTAAAATTTCACAAAATAGGGTGAAATTTTGTAGCAAAAAGGTCAGTTTGGGCTGTAATTTTGCAAAATGGTACAGAAACACAACTTAAATTTTGAGAAATTTGTTCCTAAGGCTACTAATACTACATCTTGGGTATTTTGGCAATTGTTTTTTAATCTCTTGCATCTAAATCCTATTTTCCTTAATTCTAAGGCATGTTTCTGCTATCTCTAGACCATCTATACATTACCTTCATCAATTTCTACCCTTCTATAGAGATATAAGGAAATACTTCAAAAATAGCAAAGTTCTTTCTTGGATCTATGTATAAATGTCCCATGTAACCTAGTTAAATGCGAACACTAGACTTATACAACTTGTAGTTTGTAACTTTGTAACTTGTAATTGTAAGTTATACATTGTAAGCTGTAACTTGAAGTTTTTAACAGTCTAACTGTCTAGCAGACTTGCCATATTTGATCATTTGTGCACTCACTCATCAAGACATGGATCCCACCCTAATCTCTAAACATATAACTTTAATATATAATCTAGTGTATCTTTGTCTAACATTGTGTATGCAAAATTTCATAATCTAATTCCTTCATTTTTTCATCAAAATTGCCATCGAAATTCTGTCAAAATTGTTTAGTTTTCTTCACTTACAAATGTGGGAGACCCCCACCCCACATATCCAATATGGAATATTATTGCATATTTGAGTAGATCTTGGCGTTTAGATCGTCCTGGTAAATTTTCATAATTTAATTCACTTATTTGGTCATCGAAATCGTTAGGGCCGTAAATATCGAAATTTCGTGCAAAATTTTGAAAAATTTCTGTTTTTGGGCCATCAGACACGACATCGAAATTGGACATTTAATTCTATGTTGTCTACTGTTAGAGAATTATAGGTACACCTAATTTCCTTTCATTTGAAACTTATAATGTTGTATTTATATATAAAGTCCATAAGATTGATTGCATTCACTTCTAGGTCATTTTTACTAGGCTGCTACTTTTACTACCCCACTTGTCATAAGTTTAGCATGCTTATGTTGAGTTAGTTATGTTTACTGCAAAACTGACCTACTCAAAACATGTGGATGAGTATATGGTAGCTTAACCCCTCCCCCTAACAATGTCAAGGAATTTCATATAGAGGATTTTCTCAGATCAAATCCCTACCAAATATAGACTTTTTGACAAAATATCGCCCAAGATAATGCATGCTCTGTCTGTAATTATCCAAGAGAAATTAACCATGCTTTCTTCAGATGTACCTTTGCTGAACCTATTTGGTTGCTAAAGAAATTTCAAAGAATCATCTATGACCTCCCGTTGGATGAGGGGTTGCTATGTTCACATTATTGTGGTCTCAGCTGACTTAAAATGAGATTACCAGTTCCTTTTACCTACTGCCTTGCTACTTGGAAGTGTTGAGATGATTTGAATTTTAGTTCATCTAGAGGTGACCCTACAATTGTCGAGGCAAGCTTGCTAAATTGGGTGGACCTGAGCTTGCAGCTCAATAAAGCTTCATCCATGTTGATCCTCCCCTTTACCCAAAGTTCATACTCACTACCTATTGCAGGGTTCATAAACATCAACACCCATGCTACTATGATCTTAGGTGATAGAGCTTGTTTCAGCATAATAATCAGAGACCATATTGATCTTGCAGTGGCTATGTTAACCAGATCATTTTGAGGGATATCAATCCCCTTTCAATGTTGAGTGATACACCATCATGTTGAGCCTGGAGACTGCTCTTTCCCTTGTGTTCACAGAGATAAGCTTTGAATCTCATTCACTTAATGGTCACCCAAAGAATCAACAAGGAAAATAGAGGAATGAGCCAAAGTATGCAAATCTGTAACAAATCGGATTAGGAAGGAAAAACATTTTTCTGGTCTGGCATTAGTAATGTAAGGAGGGGAGCTAACATGGATGCTCACAACTTGGTAAAATGGGGCTTGAGGAATGTAAGAAATGGGGTGTGGGTAGATGGGTTATGATTGATTCAATTATTACTATAGATTGTTTAGTTGAACTTGAAATGAAATATAAATGTTGTTATGTTTTATTTTCATGTCTTGTGAATATAAGTGTGGATGAGATTGTTCCTTGTACTTTGAAATGGCTTTTAATGTTTTGTAAATGTATTCATTTTCTTTAATCATCATACTCATTCTGTAATGAATGCAATCTAAGTTTAGAGTTAAGTTGAAGTTTAATATGATTATATAGGTATTCATTTGACCTTGTTTACATACCTTATTAGATTATGACTTAGGGCACGCCTGGTTGCACGTAGTTTGTTTGTCATGCATGTATTTAAAAATAGGAAATGCAATGGTTGGAAAACCAATTACTTGTTTGGTTGGAGTGAGTTTGAATTCTGGTTTTCATTTGCATTTATTTGGTGCAATGTAGATTTGCAGCAGTTGTTTTAGCATAACAAACTAAAAATGAAAGTTATTGGGGTGAGTGTTGTAGTGAGAAGGTGAAATGGAAGTAGTACTTAACATGACACTTGCCGAGGAAATGGACTGCGCTTGAATGGAGTGCATTTAGTTTTCCCCATTTCCCTATACAAATTAGCATGACAGGTGTGATTGATTTTCCAACTGCGGGTTGCATATGTATGGAACCAAATGTAACGTGTTGGAAAACACATATGGTTGGAATTGCATACATTGAGTTGCAGTCCAATCAAATTATCCCTTAAGGTATAAGTTAAATCAGATCCATATATTGAATTCCAAAGCGTTCTTCATACTGACAGTTCTTACTTGACACGTGTGGTGTTATTTTATAGACTTGTTGTTGATGATATGCTTTGTTGTGATATATCTATGTTACTGGGTTTTTTTTACCAAGTTGTAGTATACATTTCAAACTATTAATGAATTTTTGGTACTCTTGTTCCAGAGCCCAAATTGTTGTGACAAAATTCTCATCCGAATGGCAAAGGATGAGTTGGGGTTTCCTGAAGAAGTAGCTAGAAATAATCAAGGCAAAATATAAAAATATGGAACATTGGAGAAGAAACAACAAGGAAGCAACGTGCCATCAGTCCTCACTATGCGAGGCTCAAGTAAAGCTACTACAAATGCAACAGCAGTAGAAGCAACGCCCGCCCAACTCTGTAAAGCTTGTTCAATGACAATGCTAAAAGATCAACGGAGGCCAAAAGAGGAGGAAGAGCAAGTCAACTATTAAATTATACATCATCACACAACATATTATATCGTGATGTGTTAGATATAATTATGTGTTGCACGATAAATGTGATGCGTAATTCAAAATTTATTAGGGACAGAGTCTAAGTCACTTGTTGTTGCTCATCTAGTATTACTTGAAGCAGTCTATGTAAAATTTGAATGTATATTTTTAATTTTATATCTGAATGTAATTACTCCTATGTGGCAACAAACATGTGTATGAAACAATGTCAAAAATTAAATAAAATATTATTTTTGTAAGTTTGGGTAAACGATTTTCACCCTCTTTCCGTATATATATATATATATATATATATATATATATATATATTTCATTTTTGCAATTTTCCACCTAGTATTTTCTGGTCTTCAGGATGCATTTCAGGCATGCTTAAAATGTCGTTGTTAGTATTTCATCATGGCACTTTGCTATCCATCTCCGACATTTATGAAATGCTGGTTTTGTTGTTTTTCACGACATTTTAAATAGTGTTGTAAAACTTTTACCGGCATGGGCTTCTGCGGCATCTGTCCGGCATATTATATAATACCGAGAAAAAGTACTGCCGGCATATTTCAAATATTTTTCCGGCATTTTTTTATGCAGGGTTAGACATGATTTGTTTTCCGGCATTTTTTTATGCAGGGTTAGACATGATTTGTTGTAGTGTGAACACCGACCAACACCAGTGTGAATACGACATTTGCAGAAGAATTGCAGACAACCACACGCCAATACGGCGTGAAACATTTTCTAGAAGTTTGAGATCAATTTTGTACTGTTGTGTTGCTGCAATTCACCCAACTGTGCCCTATTTCCTCCTACAAAATAAAATAAAAAATATTAAATATTAAATTCTAACATCACTCATACTAGGTACACCCTACCAAATATGTCCTAAGCTAATCATGTTCGTGTTCAACAGGATGTTATGTCTAGGAATCATGCCAGTCATGCTTGCACAACTTATTCCGGATCCAATATGACGACACTGTAGGGAAAGCAATTGAAGATGAGAGTGGGGCAGGTGTACCAGGATAAGGAAAATGGTATTTTTAAAACAAGGAATTTAGCTCTACATGTAATATTGCTGGTGTACCGTGAGGTTTCATGCAACTTTTGCAACACGCACTACAAATACATCTATAGATATTTCTGGTCATTAAATTATTTAATAATATTATATGTATTTACATTGACAGTAGGATTCAACTGAATTTGACTGAAGTTTAATGTCAAAGAATACCAGATTTGATAGTCGTAGTCAAAAGATTACGTGGCATCCTTTTTTCATGTTTAAATTATCTTCTTTAGTAACATTATGAACTTGTCATATGCATGCTACTTTCAATAGTGTGACAATGAACATTAGTGGCCAAAGTGTATTGTACAACCTATTAAAATCAAACTAGACCTTGCGTTGACTGGTAATACCGAAATCCTACTAATTTGTACTTGCGAACATGTAGCGAATACCATTTTTGAAATTGATGTGTGCAATCTGCTATAACAAATAAAATCATTGTCACTGAATTAGCATCAGTACATTGACGAAGAAATGCAGAATTTTCTGCTTGTATATTGCTTGCTCGACAAACTATGTCCAAGATAATCGCTCACTCTTAGAATATGATATAACCTTTTACACGATTTTGTTGTAGTAGGCGGAATCTGTCAGCATTGTTTTCCATGAAGCGCCGCCGCACTCGCTCCGTCTGGAAACAGGTTCCAGATCACGTATGGACGGGAGTCGGGAGTGTTTTGTTTGTTTTCTCCGATTCAATGACCCAAGTCGGGGAATTGTTTCGACTTCCTTGACTGGAAAGCCGCTTATGCTATATTTCTGCTGGAAGACTACGTGTCAAATTGGGCACTGGCGGGACAACGATGGTATAGGCGTATAGCAAGAACTGGAACATCAGATTTGGACCCCCTCCTGAATACACCCTACTCCCTTGCACCAGCCACCATCAAGCCCCATCTTGTGACCTTATAGGTTAATTAATTTTTTTGTCACCTACTTTCATTGAATTTGGAATTAGATTTTTTGCTCTCTATCTTAAACATGTAATCATATTTATGGTTTATTGTTAAATCGGTGTTGTGGAGATGGAACTCCGAGACTTGGGCCTCCTATTTAGAAATGATGTATAATGGTATACGTCGAATCCCCTCTGTAAGCAGGTTTTAGATTTTTTTTTTCAGAAAGTTAATCATGCTTAGAATGAAATAACGTACCAATAACACAATACTGCATCCACAAATGTTGGTTCGAATTTGATGAAAAATCATTAATCAACAACTCGGTACTCACCAAGGGAAGCACTTAAGAGGAGCTATGCAAGGCGGAGTACCCCAAGAGAGTCAAACTCAACCTATGGTGGAGATAGAAAATATTGTTACCGATATCCATGAAGGTAGATGATTCATAGTGTTTCCTATAAAGACACTTTCTTAGGCTCTACACAAGGATTTGAATATCTTCTTCTGACCTGTAATTGAAATATTAATTGCACTCAACATACTACTCAAAATGTCCTCACATATCATGTTGGTCTTTACATTGTTTCATCACGTTAAAACTTTTGATACACACTAAACAGGGTAGTACAATTATATTAATAAGTTTTCATGCATTTTCTAAGCAGATCAACTTGTTCTAAATATGAGACAAGGAAATTTGTTTACAAATCAAGATCAAGTGAAATCCAAATGGGTCAAGGGCATCTTTAGTGTGGCACACATGTACCTCGAGTAGTATTTCTATATTAAAGGTATTATGTTTGCTGACATTGAATTTAGGTTGGATCGTTTTTTATATTGTTTTTATTAGATATAATATATAAAGTATGAAAGTTGTTAGAAAACGGATGATTGTGACCATGTAAGACATGCCTAATCAAAATTCACTTTTTATCTACTAACTTGTTTAATTGTATTACTAAGTAATAACATTATTTTTTATTAAATTGATTACTCTGTATGAATATGGCTAAGCATTTTAAGCAAAAAAATCATAACAAATAGCTACAAAGTACAAACCTTATCTATATAAGATATATCATGACTCCATGCAAACTTTGAGTTTTATGGACTTTAGTTCTTATTAGTTAGGTAAGGCATAGGAACTGAAGTAAAGAGGAAATATAGGTTATAAGACCTAGGTGTGAGTAATTTATCAACACAACGTATGCTTAAATTTTGTTAAACACACATTGACCAGTCATACAAGTTTAATTGTCCTTTGGTTAGTATTAACGCACAAAGTATGAAGTCTTTCTCTACAAGGTGGTTAAACTAGTTGAGGAACAAGTGAAAGTGCTGCCTTGGTACGGTTTTCTATATCATTGGAAGAAACGGAAAATTGATGGTTTCATAAAAATTATATTTAAATAGTGTTATTGTGACGTGCTAGGAGAACTGTAGTTTATTTGGCGCAAAATTTAAAGGACTTGTGCGAGGAAGACAAGGGTAAACAAAATTGGGTTGGTGTGATAGTAGAGAAAGGAAAAGAAATAAGAGGACATGCAATATTTGAAGGTGGCAATGGCTAGAATCGAAGTTAAAATGGTGTAGTGAGATATAGGAGAGCGGAGCTAGTTGTCATGGTAGAAGTTTTATATAGAAGATCAAAGGGAGAAAGTACAACTGTTTTGAGGAAAAATCGTCAAAGTAGAAGATTACATAGAAAAGTTAAATGTTGTGTATACGCCAAGGCAGCATGAGACTATTTGATCCATGGAGTAACATACGTAGCACATGTCTATCATGTGTAGGATGATATAAAAATTGATGAAACTGAACTATATCAAGACTTCTATCACCAATATAGACATTCCATTAGCTCTTCCTGGATCTTTCATACGTTTTCCTTAGTCTTTGGTTGTGCATTGGCCCTAAGAAGCATGTCATACTTAGCTGTCTTCTCCAAAGAGCTCAACCTCATCAAGCCATTAGACAACCACCACCACTTGTTGTGGTGATGATCAGCGGTCAGGGCAGGCACAACACCCCTCAGCTTGAGCCCTTATTCTAGGAGCAACGCTACCAAGTCATCCTTTCTATTGAGAGGTATCACCGTCCTATCAACCCGAGTTACTCATTTTCTCTTGAACGACTATTCTTGTTAGATATAAGAAACAAAAATTAGATCAATGATTGAATCAACAAACCAACTATACTCAGTTGTTCATATCGCGACCCAAGTCTACAATATCTTGAAATATTTCCGATTAAATACATAGGTTCATGTCCATGAACCTAGGACAAATATGTAAAGAATATAACAGATAGTTAAAAGTAAGGGAAAATTAGGGAAAAGCCCCAATAAAGTAATATACAGGTTTAAGACTGTATTTTTGTATTTTTTTATCTCAATCGAATAATATTTCCTTTAAGATCATATAATAAGGATAACCACATAGTTGAGGGGAAATAACTTAACACCAGAATGTTCAAAACCATACATGGGAAAATGTGTTAAATGGACTATAGTATGATTTCACCCTACAAATGTATAGAAACTATGCACTACTGGTTTTACACCCCCTCCCAAATATATCATTATAAACTATGTATATGTATCAAATTATGGAACATATCTTAGATCTTATATAGTGTTATCACTATTATATATTATGTGTGTTGTGATGTATAAATGCATGACTTACGATGAACAAAAATAGAGTATACTATGAAATAGGGAAGAACTAAATATAGAAAAGGTGAACATTCATTAGATCATAATTAGTTAGTGATTTCTGGGCCAATAGTCACATAATGACATGGAATACCTTCCCTATCTAGAAATTGAAACTTTGGGGATCCTTGAACCTTGGTTGTGATAAAATTTGGACTCTTTCTTAGAATAAAGGTATTAAATTCTCTATTTCAATTATTTAAATATTTACTTCCCCCTCGAAATAATGGAATCTTATATAGTGGTGAGCTAAGTTGGTTATCAGCCTTATCTTTCCTCTTGAAGTTTATTACAAATATATTTTCCAAATCTCGCTTATTGTTGAATATTATGATAGCACTAGCATAACAACCTCACCTTTCAGCATCATCCAATGAAGGAAAGACCCAAAAAGTTGAGAGCCATTACTAAAATTCCCAAGGATCCATATTGAACCAAATAACAAAAGATAGTAAATAATTTCCATTAATTCAAATATGGTTTACAAGATGCTCCTCTAAGGAATAACATGAATTTCTTACACAAGAAATATGCATATGAGAAGAAGTATCTGTCTAATTCTCCTCACAAGTTATCTTTAATGTTTTCAGGTAATTTCATCTATCCATCATATCTTGATATCTTCATCTTTAGCATGTACCTAAATTGACATGAAATAGAAACGTAAATAAGTATATTGCTATATTTTGTACATGAGGTGAATGCAAAATTGTTCAAGTATGTAACAACATATATTCAAATAATTACTTGCAAATAGGAACTATCATTTTCTTTTATAATATTCCTTTATATGATACTCATAGTGGCATTAAAATTGAACATAATGTAAATAATTACTCAATAGTTTATTCAGATAATCTTTGAGGCAACCTCATCAAACACCAGCAAACTACATTGCAAGTAGTCATAATTTTAACCATGTAACTTTTGTATAGTCATGCATATATTATGTAGTATACACTTCAACTATGTTCAAGCATTCAATCAACAAATCTAAGCAATTAAAAATTTGATATGTATATATGTGAATCATAAAGTGTTACGATCACATTATTAAGATTAAACCCTACTCAAGTCCAAATTTTAGAGTTGTCTCAGGTTTCGACATGGAATAAGGGTACAAGCCCTATTTCCATAGCATATTAAACATAAGGTAAAACCTTGGTTATTAGACCCATCATATCCTTTCCTTGTGAACACTCAGGTCAATTATATTCATTAATGACATATCAAGTTATGATCTTTAAACCCTAACTCTTTATATGCATAATTTTTCACATTAGAAACTGTAACTATCATCATTATGGTCAAGATCATCTTGGACCACTATTATATTCATCAAAACTATGGTTTATATGCATTAATCGTCACTTTATCACATATTAGCACCACTTTTGGAATTGACATCAGAATTAGATATCAACTATATTTTATTCACGTTCCTCTCATTTTTTTTTGATAAATGTTCATGTATAACTTGCCTCAATATGATAATCCTAGTAATTAATACAAATTTTGCAAGATTAGCACTATTGGGCCAATCAACAACTTCCACTTTAGAAAACATAAGTCATTGATTAGGCCACGTGGGTATGTTTGATCAATGGCCTCAGGTCACCTCGCTCAGGCGCTCCACGTGGAAGACTATTTAAAACACATAAAAATACATTGACACCCTTAAGTCAGGGTGTATCCATAAGGGCAATCACGTATTTAGCCCTCCTACCATCTCCTTCCTCGTGGAAGGGTTCGAACGAAACCCTAGAGGATCAACCAAGAGCCCGACTTCCCTCCTCAAGATGCAACACAACCACTGGGGGGCAATTATCTCCACCTATCCTTCACGAGCTCAAGGACAATTTTAGCCTACTGGAGGACACAAGGGTGACAGGAGATACTAGGGGTTTCTCTGCATGGCGCGTAGATTGGAATACAAAATATATGAGCCCAAAGTCATGCATGGTTATTGCAGCAGGGTCTGTGAGATGCCTTGAAACTCCGACGACTCTCCTTTCCGTCCAGAGACCTTCCTAGCTACCTATGGGAGTCAAGGCTCCGCCCAAGACCGGCTGGTGTCATTCTACACCACCATTTTCACAGAGGTAGGGTCTCTTACAACAACCATCCATAGTGACACATTCCTCCCTCATACCTGACCAGGGTGCCACCACAGAGACGAGTCGCCTGGTGCCAAAGTACTTATACAACTAAGCAGGGATCTTAAGGTTTCCATGAAGAAAGAGAAAGGGAGGGGGGGAGAAAACTGATTGGATTCTGCATGGTTCCTCTGTCTGCACATGTACATATATATACATACCCCTCTCATAACCTTATTTTCCTCCTTCTATCCAGTCTTGATTCTTTGGTTTCTCTTCCTTTTCGATAAACACTTGTTAATTCTTTTGTCTCTTAGCTAGTTATACATATATACATACACATGACTCATCAAAATATATTATCTTTATTCTATTGCCATATATCTCTCTATTCTCCTCCTGGTTATGAAGAGAACGCATCATTGCCAGGAGGAAATCATTTAATATGCTTCCCTCTTAGAAAAACTCACACACACACACACACACATATATATATATGTATGTTATATATATATGTATGTTATATATATATATATATATATATATATATATATATATATATATATAGGGTAGCGATCCAGTGAGAAACATCCTACGGTGAGAGCATGAGAGGCATTTGAATAACTACAAATTCGTAGCTATTTTTTAAAATCCAACCGTATAGATGGAAAAAGCATCATTTCATTTACCTTGTCGCAAAAAATCATTACAATCAGACATTGTTTACATGTCAATATGTACAATATACACTTTTTACATCCAACGGTCAGCCTGAAATTCAATATAGAGCGTCGAAAAATATATGGTTGTTGTGAATGATCTACAAATTGGATGGTGATAAAATTTTATAGGAAGGTAGATATTAAGGTATACTTGTAATCTGTACGGTTGGATTATGAAAAATTGATCTATGTGGAGAGTTATTTAAATGCCTCTCATGCTCTCACCAGATATGTTTCTCACTGGATCGTTGCCCTATATATATATATATATATATATATATATATATATATATATATATATATATATATATATATATATATATATAACATACATATATATATAGGGTAGCGATCCAGTGAGAAACATCCTACGGTGAGAGCATGAGAGGCATTTGAATAACTACAAATTCGTAACTATTTTTTAAAATCCAACTGTATAGATGGGAAAAGCATCATTTCATTTATCTTCCCGCAAAAAATCATTATAATCAGACATTGTTTACATATCCATATGTACAATATACACTGTTTACATCTAACGGTCAACCTGAAATACAATATAGAGTGTCAAAAAATATTTGGTTGTTGTGAATGATCTACAAATTGGATGGTGATAAAATTTTATAGGAAGGTAGATATTAAGGTATACTTGTAATATGTATAGTTGGATTATTAAAAATTGATCTATGTGGAGAGTTATTCAAATGCCTCTCATGTTTTTCACTAGATCATTGCCCTATATATGTGTGTGTGTGTTTGAATATATAGTTAGTTAGGCTAGAATATACTTTAAGTGTATTCTTCCCCAAATACAATAGAGTTTCTAGCCGTAGGATCTGCATCTGATCAATAGTTGGTTCCAAATACAATCCCCACTGACGAACAAAATTATTGTCCATGAACTTAGACTAGCCCCACTATCTGTCAATCTGCCTTCATCCCTCTCTCAGCCCCCACCCCTCCTCTATATGATACTGCCCACCTCCATTGGCTTCTTCCTCCGTCCGTGGCATTTTTCCTCCCACCTTCCACCTAGTTTCTCATCCTTGCATTTGTCCCTTTTCTCCCTACTCTACCTCCCTTGAATCGATCCAATCGGCCATCCCCACTAGAAGAAATCCGATCGCTAGCAGCAAGAAAGATGTCGCCAACAGCAAGTCAACGAACGCCACCACCAACCAATCAGACACCTCCACCAACCAGCTGAATGTTGACACCAGTAAGCCAAATGATGATAACAAGCAACACTCCTTTTCTCCCTACTCTTCCTCCCCTCTATCAAACAAATCGGCCATCCCCGCTAGTAGAAAGTCGGCCGCTAGCAGCAAGCAAGCCACCCTCCATCAGCAAGGAGTTGCTCGCTAGAAAATTGCAAAGCCACCGTTAAAAATCTCTTCCTCCCCATACTACTTCTATTTGGTATGAGTCTTTTCATGTGATATTCTTAATTTCTAAGATTCTCTTCTTTTGTTGCCATATTTTTCCTATGTCCTCTAAGTTTTAGAACAATGATTAATATTTATGTCAAAATTTATATTAAGACTAAATTATAGATAACATGATTCATATTAGCATATAGAATGAGGGATGTTAGTATAAATTATCTTCCTTTCTTCTTACTATATTCTTAATTTCTGTTTACTCTAGATATGGGCTTTTCACATGACATGGATGGGATGACCGGAATCGATTCGATGGACTACGATCATAGTCCAGTGGATAGAGACATTGAAGTGGATGGAGACATACAAGTGGGTGAAGAACATGAAGATCAAATTGAACTTGAGATGGAGGATGAGAGGATTAAAGTTGAATCTGAGTTAGACTCTTATGTATGTCTACTATTTGACAGTCTTGATAAAGTAGAGGAGTTCTACAATAAATATGCATACCGAGTTGGCTTTAGTATAAGGAAAGGAAACCAATATGTTTCAGTCAAGACAAAGAAAGTCACTAGAAGGGTATTTTTATCCTCTAGGGAAGGAATTCATAACGTAAAAAACAAAGAGATGGTGCTCAGAAGGGAACTCCACAAAAGGACATCATTCTAGTTGAATTCGCTGCAAGGCTCACATGCGAGTGAAATTAGAAGATGATATAAAATGGGTGGTGTTAAGCTTTAAAAAAGAACATTATCATGATGTAACCAAGAGCCCATCTAAGGAGATGTTTCCCCGCTCACACTGTTGTATATCATTAGAGGTTCGTCATTTAATTTATGTAATGCATGATCAAAATATTTCTAGTGCTCAGATTATGTCACTTATATCTAGCCAACAAGGAGGCATCCACAATGTCACATTAACAAGAAAGGGTCTAAGAAACGCAGTTGTTTCCATGTGGAGGAGATATATATGTGTTGATGTAGCATCCACATTAGGGCATATCAAAAACATTCAAGCAATAAATCCCACATTCTACTACTCAGTGCAATTTGATGAAGATGGATGTGCATGCACTATGTTTTGGGTCGATCCTAAATCAAGAATGGCATATCAAGCATTTGGATATGTGGTGACTTTTGACACGACATACATGACTAACATGAACAATATGTTGTTTGCACATTTCATTGGGATGAACTATCACAAGCAATCTATTTTATTTGGTTGTGCCTTATTACGTGATGAGACTGCTGATTCTTTTGTATGGATTTTCCAAACATTTTTAGAAGCCATGTATGGGAAACACCCAAATGCAATCTTAACTAATCAAGATTCAACAATGAAGAAGGCAATTCATATTGTATTTCCTAATGAAATCCATCGATGTTACCAATGGAATATAATGTGAAAAGCACGTGAACATCTCGGTGTGTACTATGGGATTGTTGTAGGGTTCACTGAAGAGTTACAATATTGCATTAATCAACCCATCACTACTAATGAGTTTGTGGAAAGATGGAAGAAAATAATAACCACATATAATTTGAGTGACAACACACATCTAACCTTGTTGTGGAATATAAGAGAGCAATGGATACTTGTTTACTTCACAAGAACATTTTTTCAACATGTCTACAACACAACAGAGTGAGAGTATGAATGCAATATTTGAAGATCATGTTAGAAATCATCTATCTTTGTTTAAATTTGTCCAATCATTTGAGAATGTCATAGAGAATTTATATGACAAAGAGTATGAATAAGACTACATATCTAAGAATGACCAACCAACATTGTGGTCTTTGTATCCCAACGAGAAACATGCAAGGGATATCTACAATAGAACATTATTTAAACTTTTCAAGAAGCAAATGAAGCTAACCTCATGCTATGACATAGAGGAGGTTATTAGTGAATATGAATGTAAAATTTCAAGTGTAAGTGGTGAGACACTTGAATTTATGTCAAACAAGAGCTATGCAGTACAGGTTAACCATAATAGAGAAGAAATCTTTTATGAATGCAAGTTGTTCCAAATTTTTGGTATCATATGCGCTCATATACTAAAAGTTTTATTTTTTCTTGAAGTTCATTAAATACTGACTTTGTATGTGCTTCAACGTTGGACAATGCAAGAAAAAAAAAACCAATATGAGTCACTGTATTGAGGAAGCTCAGGTAGATGTTGATTGTTACCCCTTTGGGTATGTATAATTCACTTTGTACATCTATAATGCGCTTGGATAGAATATCTTCCCAGAACAAGGACACTTACATTATGATGCAAGAGCTATCTCAAAAATCTTATGATGAGATAGTGTTGATGCAGAAAAAATATGTGACCCATTTCTAGTGAAGAAGTCATACCGTCATCTCAAACTCATACTCCAGCTTAGGGTAGCCAATATCTTCCAAGAATCCACAATGAAGAAGACGATATCCTATTGAGAGATCTGCCCACATCTCATTTCAAGGGGAACAGGAAACCACAAAGATTTAAACATCAAGTTGAGTTAAAATCCAAAAAGTAAAGAACTTGTAGTACTTGCAATGGGAAAGAGCATAATAGCCGAACATGCAAAATAGGGGTATGTGGTAGTTTAATGTACATTATTTTTTCTAGTTTAAATTATCTTGTAACCATTTAAGTCAGATATTATTCTATCTGATTGACAGGATACCAAAGATTGCTCAACTTCAGATGTGCTTGGGGACATTCATGAATCTAGTGAAGAATAGATACCAGGGACTTGTCAATGTTGCAGCAGGACTGGATATTCAAGTGGCTTGTAATTTAGGGTTGTAGCTTAATTTGAGGTGTACTATTTTGTACTAAACATGGATGGTAATTCAGAGTCATACCTTAATTCAAGTCACTGTGGCTTAATAAAATCAATGCTAATTCAATGATCCATGTTTAAACTTGTATGTACTTTATAAATATGTACATGGCAATGTTATTTGGGTCTATGTTCGTGTTCATGGAAATGCAGTTCATGTGTTTAATAGATTGTTTGTGGATTGGGTTATATATCATTTCAGTTGATGTGGATCAACAAGTTCTTTATCCATTGGTTTATTCAATGCTTAATTCAGTTCTTGGTCGTTCATGTTTGTGGATCAACAAGTTATTTATGTATGTGGTCAGTT
Organism: Alisma plantago-aquatica; assembly: GCA_963693085.1. Classification (NCBI taxonomy): domain Eukaryota; kingdom Viridiplantae; phylum Streptophyta; class Magnoliopsida; order Alismatales; family Alismataceae; genus Alisma; species Alisma plantago-aquatica. The sequence goes on from OY856411.1 coordinate 1,381,338,244, forward strand.
ATATTTGATCATCTACATTTGTACTGCACTTTATCATTTACGTGGGTGATGCATTTAATCATTCATGCTTAAAATGTTCCATTAATTTAGGTGCTAAACTAGCATGTTTCAAACTCCATCTTCATTACCTCTACAATAGTTTTCATCATTCACAACTGGGAATTCAAAACTATTTGAATTGAATTGAGCTTCAATCATAGCAAGGTGCAATGGAATTTAATTGAAAATTGTGTATGTCTTGCCTATGTTTGGACACAACTATGTTGGTCATACTGACCTTTCACACTATACTACTCATGTCCTGACTCATGAACGAATGGATGTCCTTGTTACCACCTATATGTGAATAGATGTAGGCCAGAGCACTTGATTGTCCTAGTATTGGTTCAGTTGAAAGAGGTTCTTGTATTGGTTCAGTTGAAGGAGCATCAAGAAATTGAGCAAGAATTGAACTTTGAAGCATGAACAATCATGAATAATTTGAATGGACATAAGTTGGGTCCTTTGAAACATACCAATTAATTAAATAATCTGGAAAAAAACTACTCAACAATCTGAATGTTTTGACATATGATTAGAAAATAAAATGGCATGAAGAAGACAAACTATGCATCAACTGATGAATAAGTGGCCCATATGACCTGCATGAGTTCTTGGCACAACAATGTATGACCTTCATTTACTGGGCATGAGTGCATTAGACATGCATATGGATGGAGATAAATATATGGTTGCAATGAGTGTAACCATTGAGAAGCCTATCCACTTTAATCAACCAATCATATTAATCAATTAAATTTCAAATTTCATTACACCAAAACTGAATTAACCAAGCTATTGAATCATTTCAGTAGTTATTTCAACCACACCATGACCTTCTGGATCTAGTTGGGCTTCTGAATTTCATCCAAGTGGATCAATATATTCTTAGGTATTCAAGATACCAATTGTAAATGATCCATTAACAAAAGATATTTATATGGTTGTCAAAGATACATTAGCACCATAATTCATACATATCTTGTGGGAGAGAAAAACATACGACATTGGTCTAGAGCAAATACACAGATACAACCCAACCTTTGATTACATGTGCATGTCCTTGGATGCATTGGAGCATTCATTTTGATATGCCTATCGATGGTATGTGACCAGTGTTTGGATATACTTTATTTACATATATGAATTCATTTGATTACTAGTTCATTGATTAAATGCAGTGTATTGGTAATGTATACATTTGACTCAATGCAGTGGTTACAATCCAGCAGCCATGTATTGTCGTTCAGCCATTGATGTAATGTAATAAGTAACCAGAGTCAACTAATCATTCTAAGACATACTGACATACTACAATCAATAACCAATCTGCAATAGTGTATTCATACAACCACTTGGTCTACAGAGGTTCAAACAGGTAGATCTACTCATTCAATCCATAACCCACATTGGATAATGAACAATGGGAATTCATTCAACATTCAATCATGCAATTTCATTTAATGATTTAGAAAATAGTACAACGGCTAAGAAAAAACATTTAATGATTAGGGAAACATAATTTCATCCATTCATTCATAGGATAGTACAAAGATTCAAGACATTACAACTTCACCCATTCTTTACCAATTTTGACCACATTAGGTAAGTTACTAATATAGAATGCAGAGCCGTGCTTCACTAATTCCCATACAGATTTCTAACACAATGTCCAAACATGAAAAATAATAAGAAATCCTTGCTCATATCACATACAACAATAAAACAACCAGCCTCCACATCACATTTTACCATTTGATTGGGTATACACAACTACAAATAGAATCCAGGAAGCCACCAATCTAGCAAAATAACATCTAAATCGGGAAGTTGCTTTTTATTCCTTGATGTTGGCCATTTTTAATTCTCCCCTAAGTTGTTCATGCTCAAACATGTTAGTAGTTGAATTGGAATCACCCCATTCAAATAAATTAAAATTTGGAATCCCCTGCAAACAATATCAAATGGTTTAAATTTAGTGCATTCTACATAAATTCCTATAAGAAATACAACAACATACCTCTTTGTTATAATTGAGATAACCAAAGAATACTCGACCGTAGTTCCTTCAGGTCTTGGCTATTTTTGTACCCACTAACTTGACACATTTGCAATACTTAGACCCTCTTCTAACCGTTGATACTTGACTAAAATGATTAGAACATGTTGACATTGTGCAACTGTTATCTTTTTTATAAGCCATGCCACATGGATGAATAACAACCACACAGACTGAAAGCAAAGATAAATGAAGCAATATGAGAGCACAAGGATCAAAAGTAAATGAAGAGGGCCCTAGAAGAAAAAAATTACCTAAAGAGGTTGTTGTGTGTACTGCTACGACTGGGTGTTGTGGGCTGTGTATTGAGATTGTTGGCATGGATTGTTTTTGGTGTTGGAGGTTTGGTCCTGATGGCTTGGCTTGTTGCTGGTGCTAGGTGTTGGCAGAGTGGAATCGCGGGCTCACTGCTACCGATTTGCAGATTATTTGTTGCTAGAAGGGGGAGGAGAAAGGAGGGTGGACAGAGCGAGAAAGGGAAAATAGAGCTTTTAGAAATGAAGGTGTGGTTTTTGGGGATGGTGGATGTAACGACCGTCATCGAATCGACAACCAAATCGTTACTAATTATGTGGAATTATCATAAAAAATGGATTATCAAAAATCACTAAAATTTAAAACCATTTTGCAAATGCATCCTCTTCTAAAACTCTTACTGAAAGATCCAAAACTCATACATATCATGATTTACATTGTACAACATTGTCTCATCTCATCTCGAGGACCACATATAACAATTTCTCTATCAACACATGTACTACAGTGACATAAAACCTTGAGGCATACAAGCCAGAATTTCAGATCGTTCATGAAACCATTACGAACCGACTCCAAGGACCTAAGAGTACAGAGACGACACATAGGACTCTATCTACATGACATGGCAGACATTACAATCAACCTGAGATGTTACTGCTACCCCAGTTATTGTTCCTCCTCTGTAGAAAGGTCTTCACCACCTTGTGCACGTCCACCTAAAAATTTTGGATCCCACAGGGTGAGACAATTGTCCCAGTGAGAGATATAACTCTCCGATGATCATATTATTATCACAGATAAGCATTTATAAAACTGAGAAAATGTTCTTTTATATTAATAGGCAGGATTAATTGGTGTATTAATAGAACAAAGTAATCTCTTTACTTGAGGAAAATGATGCATCTACTCATGGTAGAGTAATAAACCATCTATCTACTTTACAAGGAATGTAAAGAAACATAAATAACATCTATCAAGCTAAGATGTATAACTGAATAGCGCATCAAACAATGTTTTCTGATTCGATCCTTAAACAAATATCCTACGTGGTTGAACATCTTTTACAATCATACTTATGTCCTAAGGAGATGAAATATACCATGTTCATCTCCAACCAACCAAAAACTTGTCATAAGTTGGTACCATACAAGGTCAATGGAAGATTCGGTTGCCAAGACCTCACCTGTCTCGATCAGTACGAGACTACTGGAAGTGACATCTCGTGTCAATCTGCAAAAAGAGCATGCCAGGGTACTAGGTATCTATGCTCAGAGCTACATCATCAATTGTACTCTCTTAGGGGAACATCTACTAACAACCATCCCCAGTTATGAAATTACTGAGTTATGGTCACACAGCCATACTCTGATCCACGGGCCAGTTCACCGTGCTCAATTGAGACATTTATTTTGAGTTAATAAGGGGATCAGCTCACATATGGCCGTTCATACTTACGCCCCTACATATTCACAAATATGCACTCCAGGTTATGTCATGGGGAACCCATTTCACCGCTCAGAAAATCTTGACGTTGATGGATCTATGGTTAGGGTAACGTTTTATGGTTTCTAGTGATATATTAAGTGCATTCCAACATTCTTTTAGTGTCAAACAAGTTATAATCATTAATCACAACAAACGCTACAAAGAAAGCTGTAATACATCTATCAAGTACTTTTCAAAACTTTAAGACATATGATACTTGGGGTCTCAATCCCTTATCACTTTACTGGGAATTCTCATCCGTTCACATCATCATTATCATGATTACTAGATCTGGGTATTTAAACCCCTAGATCACCACACAGCTTTGTTACCTCCATTACAGGTAACTATTACCTCTAGGTCCTCAGGTCAAGGTATTCATCTCACTTGTTGTACAAGTATTCCACATAGCTCACATGGTTTGATTAGGCATCTTTTCACCTTTTACTAGGCAACAATTATTCACATGGCTCACAAGGCCATTAAACATCTTGTCACCTCTCACTAGGCAAAAACTATTCACATGGCTCACAAGGCCATTAAATATATTGTCACCTCTCACTAGGAAACAACTATTCACATGGCTCACAAGGCCATTAAACATCTTGTCACTTCTCACTAGGCAACACCATCTTTTAGTTCATCAGACTGCATAAACATTATACTTATTATATAAGTATTTAGCATGCTTCACAAGGTTTATTCAATAAGAGAAGTACAACCTTCCCATTATTAGGTTTAGGGTTCCTCTTTATAGACGAATAGGGTTTCAAGTTCATATCACCAATTCAAACCCTAATTCATTGCTCCACACATCTAGGAGCATATAGTGATCTCATAAGTGTGCAATCATACTTATTTGTTCTCATCATCTATCATTAAATGATTATCAACACAAAGTAGGAGTTTCTCTCTGATCCTCACTAGGATATTGATTACATCATGCTTTTGGTTCAATCCTCCTCTTCGAGGAATATTAGTTCATCACTAACAATTTACATCATCTTTTATATTGCAATTAATTCAACATGCATCATATGTTACTCAATCAATCACATATGATTGAAGTGTCTCTACACTGTTGGGTATTAAAGTGTGTGTATATTATCATATCATGCTTTAAGCTACATTCTTTACTTCATGTTGTGTATCCATATCGAGCATGTAAGATAATCACATTACCATGTCATGTTTCAGGGTGTATCCCCTAATCATCATCTCATGTACACATATCAAATTGACTATCACTTAGTTCTTATCATTTCAAGATAACTTCATATTGGGTATGAGCTAGGTTCTTGACCCCATATCGGGTATAAGCTATGTGCTTAATACCATATCATGCACAAGGTGTGCACCATATCGGGCATAGATCATATGCCTCATCATGTAATATTTGAGTGGTATATATAAGATACCATATCAGTTTCCCATTCATGATTATAATATCGGGTCTCCATGTTGGGTAACATATCGGGTTACCATGTTTGGTAGACCCTTAGGTTCATAACCTCTTTATATCTTAAAGGATCAACCCTATCGTATAGTTACATGACAAGATAGGTGTCTAATTGAATTTCCTAAACACAATCTATTACTTAAAGGATTAGGATATCAAATTTCAATCCATCATCTAGGGTTATCCATCATATTAGGTAGAATGGGCCATATCGTACATAAGGTATGAGTTGGACCTCATATCGTTCACAAGGTAGAAGTAGGTGCTATACATATCATCCAAGGCATATCAACCATATCAAACATGTGGTATCATTCACCACTCATATTGGTTTACCCATTACTTTCGCTTTCCAACTCTATGTTTATTAGAGTGCTTACTTTCTCTATATCGTGTAATAGGTGTAATTATAGACTTGTATCGTGTAAGTAGGTATCTCCCATATTGTCCATAAAACATGGCTCATATCATGCATGAGCTAACATCCATCTCCATATCGGGTTAACCCCCATCTTGGGTTTGATATCGGGTTGAGGTATTTCAACCATATCGGGTTACACCTTGTATTTTAATCCATGTCTTATATTATGCATAAGTGTATACTCAATCAATCATATCATGCACCAGATGTGTGCTTCAAGGTATCATGTACTAGAGGTGTATTACATGATCATATCATGCAAGGAGCACTTTCTATTCTCACTCATATCGGGTTACCCAAACTAGGGTTTCATATCAACTTACAAGTATACCCTTGTTTCTATATCCTCCATGGAGTCTATATCATGAAATAGGTATTATGGTTAACACCATATCATATTCCAAGGTATGAACTTCATCTCCATATCATGCAAGGAGATATAATCTCACAAAAATATCATGCAAGTGATACATGTATATTACCATATCGGGTATGAGCTACTTGTTTGTGTGCTTGAACTCGATATCACCTTATAAAGTGATACCATCTTATTCAAGCTCTAGACATTCGTTCTAGCTGATCTAGTTTATAAATAATAGGTCTAGGAAATTCTTATAACTCATGGAATCATCAAGTATTCAGTAAAAACTCAGAATTGAAAGTGATCATCTAGTGTAACAAGTTAAGTGGTAAATAATAACATGACTAGGTTCAAGTTATATAACCCGCCTTGTGAATAACTTCAAAGCTCCAAGCTCCAAAGCTTTACATTCCTAAGGTTGAAGAAGAACTTCTACAAGGTCTAGAGCTTGTTCACTCCATAGACAAGAAATCACCATAGTTAAGCACTTGGTGAAGAAGGAAAGAAATGAATATTCATAACCCGATATCCTACTTCAACCAAGGTTGAAGATGACCAAAGCCTTACCTAAAGCTTGGTGCTCGAGGTATCCTTGCTCCTTGAGATACTTTGCACGATACCTAAGGGTCTTTTTACGATATCTCCAAGGGAGATGGTTGTGAGGATCGTAAACTTTCATAAGTTGGTGAAAGGTGAAGTATATATACTTGGTTTCATGAGATCAAGTGTATAAGAGGTGTCTTCACCCCATGCTACTAGATGACACATGGGCATGCATGGTTGACATGTGGCCATGCATGCACACATATATATCTTGCCATGCAAGAGTTTGGTCCTCCTTTATCTTGTTTGGATAAGTTATCCCATATTTATCTCATTATTAAGGCAATCTGATACACTTTTGTAAAGGAGCTTTCAATACACCATGGGCCACCCCCTTGAGGTGCCTTGCTCGACATGGCCTTTTCTAAGGCTCAAAAAACTGATAGGAGGCTCCAACTATGGTTCCTTAGCCGATAGGACTCCTATATCAAGTCCACAACTCGATAAAACACTTATAAGACTTCACCTTTAATTCTTTCTTGGTCTATTCATCACCAAGAGCATCATCATTCAAATATGATTCAAACATAACGTCTCCATCTTTCTATTTCCTCTAAAAGATACATAGAGGGAGTAGGGATACTCTAGAGGTGGTAATTTTGCATTTCAACCCCATATATTGGGTAAATTACAATTTGTACCAAAATTGGTGCACATGGTACTAGCATTGTTCAAACATGTTATAACTTGGCATTTAGGCTTTCCACAAGCCATCACTTAGCATAATACTATCTCTTATTATATTAAAACACTTAGAACACTTTTAACATATGACATATTGCAATGTAACCCCTCATCTTAAGTAAATTGCACATTTCACTCAAATTATCAATTTATGCTCAAATAGTTTGCAATTAAGCTCAAATTTGACAATAAACTTCATAAGAAGACTTAATTACTATTCAAAATATTAGAAACAGTTTGTAAGTAACTTACTTAAGCAAAACTCCTAGGGTTAAGCCATAACCCAGGTCAGGGGTGTTACAATTATAAACCCCTAACAAGAATTTTGTCCCCGAAATCCCAGATGAAGGAAGATAATTGTCGTTCATGCATCATATCATCAAGTCTCCACATAACATTTAGATGTCATGGATATGCCAAATCACAAAGACCTTTCATAAAAGATCATCATAAGATCTATCATACATGATACATACTCAGTTGTTCAATCCATCACTGACTGCGAAGTCAACTCTGTGTCAAGTAACACTTTCTAAGTTAGAGAAGTACTATGAATAATTTAGGTGTCAAACCTTATTGACTCACATCTTTTATGTGACAATATTCTAGGGAGTCTTCCATACTCCTCACTCAGTTTAGCATTTCACTTTCAAGGAGAGATGAGGGTTACATTTTATCACCCACTTAGGACTACAGGTCTTATCATACATCTTTAGTGCCACTCTAATTTCTCAACACAAAACTTTCTTATGATTTGTATCAACTATCTTCCTAATTATTCATTATATTGTCATAAGGATAAGTCACTTACTAAAGAATAAATTATCTCAGAGATACCACTACATGTTATGAATAGACTACCTCAACAGATCTAGATAGGGATACATTAAGGAATTATTTTTAGCTTTGATAAGATTTCTCCCTAAATGATTCTACAATTGTTCCTTCAATTAATACATCCTAATCGAAGTTATGTTTATGAAGAGCATAAACCCCTAACATATGATCTCCATACTAGAGTTATCTCAAGGTTGACCCTTCTAGATAATCAAACATTATTCCTCTTATCAGGAGTCATATTCTTACTTTCCTACACCACCTGACACATCTTGGATACTGGAGTCCCTTACCTTGGTATCCTTCACATGTGTCAAAAACATATCACATATTCATCATTTCCATCTCTCTATTGTTAATACCAAAGTCAAACATAAAAAAGGATCTTCCTTTTATCCTGGGACATTATATATTACACACATCTTTATCTTGGAACCAAAGTCCAAGATGAACTGATACTTTTCTAAGTATCCATCAAAAGATCACTTCTAACTTATGCACATTAAGTGTCATAAGACCCACTTGATTGCCATGTCCCTGAAAGGAAAAAACACAGAGAAACATATTCCGTTCATCACCCCATCATTACCTAAGGTTGTTCATCAAAGAGGAGACATTAATATCTCCTAAGATTATTACATGAACTTTCACTGTTCATGAGTCATTACACTCATTTCATCCTAGGTTCCTTGCCATCTGCACAGGAATTATATGAATGATTACATATCATCATTGCTTCCTTTGTTATTAGCTAACATGTTCATGAATATTTCACGATTTTATCACATTTCTCATTTCCACATTATAGAAAAGATCTTTACTATTCACACAAACTTTATCAAACAGGGATCATCTCCCTTGTTCTCTTTCTCTTATCATGAGGATTATACTCTTTACTTCCTAATACACACAGATTGATCTGAAATCATCTCAAATTCTGATTTATTACACTTGGGATGTGATAAAATTATCCATGCCATATTTCCAGTTTCGTTACACTCACTAGATTGTCTCAAAATGACTACTTGATCAGAGTAATTAGAAAGATAACAATCTAAGAGATCCATACTTACCTTATCTTCAATAGCTGAATACCTGACCAGGGTATACAAGTACTGAGATTAGATAATATGCACTTTGTTTACTATCATATTCCTTACTTTTCATATCATCAAGAACATAGGACTTAGCATTCCTGGATTTTCTCCAGGCATCACTTCTATACCTCATCATCTTTCACACAGATAAAAGAAATTGTAAAGCACTTCAAAAGATTACTGAGCAAAATGTAAGTCCTCATCTTCCTTGTGTCCTCATAGGACTAGTCAAAGGAAGCTCAATATCAACTACGTTTCTTATATTTAACATATAGAATCATGAAATGACATATCAGAATGACACTATTTCATTTGACCTGTCTCAATTCGTGGATTGTTTACATCCTCAGGCTGATTTTTTTCATAGAATCTTGTCGTTGCCTGATCCCAACGTCGTACTCTATTGCTTGGTGCTGATGGACCTACTCGGGACGTCTGTCTACGTCCTCGTATGCCACTGCTAAAACATTGGTTTTGAGAGTCTTGTTGACTCTGCCTTGGTGGTTGGGTCATTTCCTCCTTCCTTTGTGGACACAAGGATCTAATATGCCCAATCTGTTTACACTTATAACACATCTTATAAGCATCCCCTAGCCTTTTCGGCCTTATAATCGATGTAGAGGCCAAATCAAGAGTTCTAAATTGTAGAACATCAGGTCCTTTATCCTCTCTTAGTAGCCACTACCCTAGTGCATTAGACATTGGTTGCACTAGTGGTACCAAAAACTTCCCCTTTTTAGAACTACTAAGCATCTGTTCCCAAGTTTGGATAGGTCTTTTCTTAATTCCTACCTCATTATCCTCTTCTAGATAGTCTTTTATGATATGTCATGGTTGCCTACACCTGTAGCAAATCCGGATTTTAGGTCGTAACCTAATTCTTTCATCATTTTCCATTGCTCTACATATTGTTGTTGATCAGGAATCCCGCTAGAATCCAAAATTTTATTATTGGGGGTTGGTAATCTAGGTTGTGTTACTAATACCCAATCCACTATATGTGTCACTATTGTCCTAACCTGCCCAGCAATGGTATCAAAAGAAGGATCCCTTATCATAGCTAGATCATCTTGGGGATTCTCAGGCAGTCGTTCTTCTCTCGCCTTATCCCTTGCACCTTCTCCTGGTGCAGCAACATTTCTTTCAGCAATGTACTCCTTGTTTTCTCCAGACATCTTTAAGCTTTACTCTATCTTCTATATAAGAAGAAATCACTATAAGATATACTGGAGGACACTAGAATAGACTCAACACCTTAGTCCTATGTCTCTGTAGACTTAGTGAACCTTAAGCTCTTATACCAAACTTATAATGACCATCATCAAACTGACAACCAAATCGTTACTGATTATGCAGAATTATCATAAACAACAAATTATCAAAAATACTAAAATTTAAAACCATTTTGCAAAAACATCCTCTTCCAAAAACTCTTACTTAAAGATCTAAAACTCACACATATCATGATTTACATTGTACAACATTGTATCATCTCATCTCATCTCGGGGACCACATATAAAAGTTACTCTATGAACACAGGTACTACAGTGACATAAAACCTTGAGGCATACAAGCCAAAATCTCATATCATTCATGAAACCATTACAAATCGACTCCAAGGATCTGAGAGTACAGAGATGACACATAGGACATCTATCTATAAGACACGATAGACAATACACTCAACCTGAGCTGTTACTGCTGCCCTAGTGGATGTTCCTCCTCTAAAGAAAGGTCTTCACTGCCTTGTGCACGTCCACCTAAAATTGTGGATCCCATGGGGTGAGACAATTATCCCAGTGAGAGATATAACTCTCCGTCGATAGTATTATTATCACAGATAAGCATTTATAAAATTGAGCAGAGGTTCGTTTATATTAATAGGTAGGATTAATCATTGTATGAATAGAATAAAGTAATCTCTTTACTTGAGGAAAATGATGCATCTACCCATGGTAGAGTAATAAACCATCTATGTACTTTACAAGGAATGTAAATAAACATAAATAACACCTATCAAGCTAAGATGTATAACTTAATAGTTCATCAAACAATGTTTTCCATATTCGATCCTTAAATAAATATACTACGCAACTGAACATCTTTTACAATCACATTTACGCCCTGAGGAGATGAAGTATACCCGAATAGTTCATCAAATAATGTTTTCCATATTCGATACTTAAACAAATATACTACACAGCTGAACATCTTTTACAATCACATTTATTCCCTGAGGAGATGAAGTATACCACGCTCATCTCCAACCGACCACAAACTTCTCACAAGTTAGTACCATACAAGGTCAATGGAAGAGCCGGCTGCCAAGACCTCACATGTCTCAGTCAGTACAAGACTACTAGCAGTGACATCTCATGTCAATCTGCAAAAAGAGCATGCCAGGGTACTAAGCATATTTGCTCAGAGCTATAGCGTCAACTGCACTCTCTTAGGGGAACATCTACTAACAACCGTCCCCAGTTATGAAATTACTGAGTTATGGTCACACAACCATACTCTGAGCCACGAGACAGTTCACTATGCTCAATTGAGACATTTATTTCGAGTTCCTAAGGGGATCGGCTCACATCTGGCCGTCCGTACTTACGCCCCAACATATTTAAAAATATGCACTCCGGGTTATGCCGTGGGGAACCCATTTCACTATTCAGCAAATCTTGATGTTGATGGATCTATGGCCAGGGCAACATTTTATGATTTCTAGTGATATATTAATTGCATTACAACATTCTTTTAGCATCAAACAAGTTATAATCATTAATCACAACAAACGCTACAAAGAAAGGTGTAATACATCTATCAAGTACTTTTCAAATCTTTAAGACATATGATACTTGGGGTCTCAATCCCTTATCACATTACTGGGAATTCTCATCCATTCACATCATCATTATCATGATTATTGGATTTTGGTATTTAAACCCCTAGATCACCACACATCTTTGTTACCTCTATTACAGGTAACTATTACCTCTAGGTCCTCATACCAAGGTATTCATCTCACTTGTTGTACAAGAATTCCACATAGCTCACATGGTTTGAATAAGCATCATGTCCCCTTTTACTAGGCAACAATTATTCACATGGCTCACAAGGCCATTAAATATCTTGTAACCTCTCACTAGGCAACAACTATTCACATGGCCCACAAGTCCATTAAACATCTAGTCACCTCTCACTAGGAAACAACTATTCACATGGATCACAAGGCCATTAAACATCTTGTCACCTCTCACTAGGTAACAACATCTTTTAGGTCATCAGACAGCATAAACATTATACTTATTATATTAGTATTTATCATGCTTTACAAGGGTTATTCAATAAGAGAAGTACAACCTTCCCATTATTAGGTTTAGGGTTCCTCTTTATAGCCAAATAGGGTTTCAAGTTCATATTACCAATTCAAACCCTAATTCATTGCTCCACACATCTAGGAGCATATATTGATCTCATAAGTATGCAATCATACTTATCAGTTCTCATCATATATCATTAAATGATTATCAACACAAAGTATGAGTTTCTCTCTCATCCTCACTAGCATATTGATTACATCATGCTTTTGGTTCAGTCCTCCTCTTTGAGGAATATTAGTTCATCATTAACAATTCACATCATCTTTTATGTTGTAATTAATTCAACATGCATCATATGTTACTCAATCAATCACATATGATTGAAGTGCCTCTACCCTATTGGGTATTAAGATGTGTGTACATTATCATATCATGCTTTAAGCTACATTCTTTACTTCATGTTGTGCATACATATTGAGCATGTGAGATAATCACATCACTATGTTATGTTTCAGGGTGTATCCCCTAATCATCATCTCATGTACCCATATCAAATTGACTATCACTTAGTTCTTATCATTTCAAGATAACTTCATATCAGGTATGAGCTAGGTGCTTGACCCCATATAGGGTATAAGCTATGTGCTTGATACCATATCATGTACAAGGTGTGCAACATATCGGGCATAGAGCATATATCTCATCATGTATCATTTGAGTGGTATATATACAAGATACCATATTGGTTTCAAATTTAGGAATATCATATCAGGTCTCTATGTTGGGTAACATATCGGGTTACCATATTTGGTATACCCTTAGGTTTATAACCTCTTTATACCTTCAAGGATCAACCCTATCATATAGTTACATGACAAGCTAGGTTTCAAATTGAATTCCCTTAACACAATCTATTACTTAAAGGATAGGGATATCGGATTTCAATCCATCATCTAGGGTTATCCATCATATTAGGTAGAATGGGTCATATCGTACATAAGGTATGAGTTGGACCTCATATCATTTACAAGGTAGAAGTAGGTGTTATACATATCATCCAAGGGATATCAACCATATCATACTTGTGGTATCATTCACCACTCATATCGGTTTACACATGACTTTGGGTTTCCAACTCTATGTTGATTAGAGTGCTTACTTCCTCTATATCATGTAAGAGGTGTAATTCTAGACTTGTATCGTGTAAGTAGGTATCTCCCATATTATCCATAAAACATGTCTCATATCGTGCATGAGCTAACATCCATCTCCATATCGGGTTAACCCCCATCTTGGGTTTCATATCGAGTTGAGATATTTCAACCATATCGGGTTACACCTTGTATTTTAATCCATGTCTTATATTATGCACAAGTGTATACTCAATCAATCATATCATGCACCAAATGTGTGCTTCAAGGTATCATGTACCACAGGTGTATTACATGATCATATCGTGCAAGGAGCACTTTCTATTCTCACTCATATCGGGTTACCCAAACTAGGGTTTCATATCGACTTACAAGTATACCCTTGTTTCTATATCGGGCATGCAGTCTATATCATGCAATAGGTATTATGGTTAACACCATATCATGTTCAAAGGTATGAACTTCATCTCCATATCATGCAAGGAGATATAATCTCGCAAGCATATCATGCAAGTGATACATGTATATTACCATATCGGGTATGAGCTACTTGTTTGTGTGCTTGAACCCGATATCACTTTATAAAGTGATACCATCTTCTTCATGCTCTAGACCTTCGTTCTTTCTGTTCTAGTTTATATATAACTGGTCTAGGAAATTCTTATAACTCATGGAATCATCAAGTATTCAGTAAAAACTCGGAATTGAAAGTAGTCATCTAGTGTAACAAGTTAAGTGGTAAATAATAACATGACTAGGTTCAAGTTATATAACCCGCCTTGTGAATAACTTCAAAGCTCCAAGCTCCAAAGATTTACGTTCCTAAGGTTGAAGAAGAACTTCTTCAAGGTCCATATCTCGTTTACAACTCCTCCATAGACAAGAAATCACCATAGTTAAGCACTTGGTGAAGAAGGAAAGAAAGGAATATTCATAACCCGATATCCTACTTCAACCAAGGTTGAAGATGACCAAAGCCTTAACTAAAGATTGGTTCTTGAGCTCTCCTTGCTCCTTGAGCTACTTTACACAATACCTAAGGGGCTTTGCATGATATCTCCAAGGGAGATGGTTGTGAGGATCGTAAACTTTCATAAGTTGGTGAAAGGTGAAGTATATATACTTGGTTTCATGAGATAAAGTGTATAAGAGGTGTCTTCACCTCATGCTACTAGATGAAATGTGGACATGCATGGTTGACACGTTGCCATGCATGCACACATATATATCTTTCCATGCAAGGGTCTTGAGGATAATTTAGGGAAGATATTTCGGTCCTCCTTTATCTTGTTTGGATAAGTTATCCCATCTTTATCTCATTATTAAGGCAATCTGATACACTTTTGTAAAGGAGCTTGCAATACATCATGGGATACTCCCTTGAGGTGTCTTGCCCGACATGGCCTTTTACAAGGCTCAAAAAACTGATAGGAGGCTCCTACTATGGCTTCTTAGCCAATAGGACTCCTATATCAAGTCCACAACCCGATACAACACTTACAAGACTTCACCTTTAATTCTTTCTTGGCCTATTCATCACCAAGAGCATCATCATTCAAAGAAGATTCAAACATAACGTATCCATATTTCTTTTTCCTATAAAAGATACATAGAGGGAGTAGGGACACTCTAGAGGTGGTAATTTTGCATTTCAACCGCATTTATTGGGTATATTACAATTTGTACCAAAATTGGTGCTCATAGTACTAGCATTGTTCAAATAGGTTATAACTTGGAATTTAGGCTTTAAACAAGCCATAACTTAGCATCATACTCTCTCTTATTATATTAAAACACTTAGAACACATTCAACATATGACATATTGCAATGTAACCCCTCATCTTGGATAAATTGCACATTTCACTCAGATTATCAATTTATGCACAAATAGTTTGCAATTAAGCTCAAATTTGATAATAAACTTCATAAGAAGCCTTAATTACTATTCAAAAGATTAGAATCAGTTTTTAAGTAACTTACTTAAGCAAAACTCCTAGGGTTAAGCCATAACCCAGGTCAGGGGTGTTACAGTGGAGGAAGGAGAAAATATGCTATGGAGAAAGGTGAGCTTCTAGGCTCTGGCGATGGTGGCAATCTTCTGGGCTCTTTGCTGGTGACGGAGGAAGCAGAAGGAGGTAGGCAGAGGAAGGAGGGAGAAGGAGATGGCTCACTACTGGTAGCTTTATTTGCTTTTGGCAGTTTGGTACTCACTTTCTACCGAGTTGTGGCTGAAGAGAAAGGGTCCAGGCAGAGGAAGGAAAAAGTAGGAAGGAGGAAGTGGGAAGGCCAGAGGAAGGAGAAAGGGAAAAGGTGGAGGAAGAAGAGAGGGGGAGGTAGAGGAAGGATAAAGGATAATCGTGTTAACTAGATAGAGAGAGAGCGAGAGAGTGAGCAAAAAGAGAGAAGAGGAGACTGATACAATACTCAGTGGGTGGGGTCTGGTCGAGTAAACGTCCATTTACTCATCCCATGAGTGGAGGCAAGGAACCAAGATCATATGTTGATCCTACAGCTAGAAACTCTATTGTATTTGGGGAAGAATACACTTAAGTGTATTACAGTCTAACTATCTCTCTCTATATATACAACTTGTTCTTCTAGGATTTTCTTAAACAATTTACCAACATTACTTAATTGACACAAAAAAACCATACATGAAAGCATATAACTACATGGCATTTTATTGGCTAATTTGGTCATGAATTGTATAAAATTCTTCTACCTCTTTATTTGATTTATTCCTCCAGATTAATTATACTGATTTCAAGGAAACTCCCCAAAATCTTTTCAAAAGTATATTCAATGTGTGTGATATATGAGATATCATTCCCATACAAACCTTGCTTCTTTTAAACATAATTTAAAATAATACCATTGTCTCATGGTATATCCTTTTCCTCCCAATTTCTAGAATTCTATTTCTTTCCTTATTGTTTTCAAGTATACCAAAAGTTAGATCAAAATAATATTAATTGATGTCCCAAAACATGTGTTGCCAAACTAGCTAGATACTTACTCTTTTAATTATCTACTATACCATAAATCTCATTTTCTTTTGAAGACTTGCTTATTATTTCATATTTCTATTTTCCAACAATTCATAAATCCAATCTATTTACTTATTCAAAAAATCTCTTATTTCTTTGTCTTGTGCCCCAAGGACTTATTTGCAAAGAAAATAGACTCACGAGCCGCATAGGTTACACCCATTCCATAAAGTGGGTAGCATTATTATTCTATCAATAATAGCATTGGGTAATTTACAAATCAATTCATTTATATAATTTAATTTTACCAAAGTTGACAATATTACATTCACCCTGGCCTGAAAAGAATGGTGTCCTCAAAATTCAAACCTAGTAAGATTAAGGTGAATGTTAACTCTACTTAGTCTCAAAACTTAGGGTTAGCAACCCTATTTAGATACCTTTAACATATTATATTGATAAGAAAATTCCTCACATTATTACCCATATTGGTATATGAATTAACCTCAAGATATATCCACATCCTTAATAATTACATAATATCATTTGTTGGTGATATATTTTCACTTATGATCTCAACTTCACTAGGTGACTACCTATTCACCTAGGTTTCCAACCTATCATTCATTTATTTTCACATAAGGGTGAGGTAATACTTCAAACCCTAGGTAATATTGTTAGCCCCGCCTTAGGTTATTCGTTCTCATACATCAATTTTAAGTATAAAATGTGTCTATCCAATCTCTCTCACTCGTAATGAGATGAAATAAGGATTTGATTACTGCCCAATAACAATGATCATCCCATTTCAAGAGTAGAGATGTTGTACACGCACATTATCTTAAAATTTTATAGTTTAGGTTGAATCATTCTCAACATGAATGTAAACCATACATACTTTTTCATTCCCAATATTCTCATATTTCATGAAGCCAAATTCCTTTTTCACTGTTGAGTTTTTGCAAAATTCATAATATTTCATTATAACACAACTTTATTTATCTTATATATTTATAGCTTCTGTCTCATTAGACTTAGTCATTTCCTCAAGGTCTCTATGGGTACATGTACTTTTGGAGTGATCTCATCCTTATGCATATAGGGAGTGTCTCTCACATTCACCCTTAGGCCTCATGAACTCATGAAGGTGGCCAACCACCTGATTCATTGGCCTCGAAAAAACATGGTTGTTACTTACCACGCCTATGGTCTTATGCATTCAAGGCACAATCATCTCCTAATTTCATCATTCTTATCTACCTTTAATCCTCCCTACTTGACCTCATGATTGAGTTAGGGCTATACCCTACCTAAGGGTTTATTTGAGATGTCATCACCCTATTGTATTTAATTACACATTTTACTTGATATTTCTCTATTAATCTCCAAGAACATCATATCCCTTAAAATCTTTCACCCAAATTTCCTTCATCTCATAGGGAACACATAATTTACTTTATGCCCCTTAACTGGGTTCATGATGACCTTCCTGTCTGGGTTTAGTCCCACACCATTGGTCACTTCCATAGTGACTTTTCCTCATGTCCCTTAGGGATGTAATACATGGATATGAAGAATCATACTCAATATATGTGCTTTCATGATTTGTGCACTTAATCTCTCAAGATTTTAGTGATGTTTAAGGCTACATCAATTCTTAAACTAATTGGTCAACTCACCCTCTTTAGGGAAGGTCCTAACCTAGGGTGTCTTCTTGACTCATAGGAGGAGGTTAGGCTCTCTTAGCCACAATCGGACCCCACGGGTTTTGGGTTTTGCCTCCTCCTTGGGTCCTTTTACCACTCTTGGGTTGACCCATCCCAAGTCATGACACTCATCCTAAAGGTTGAATTAAGGGTATATGTTTTCAAACTTACATTTTCGGTTAAAACTTCTTAACCGCTATCCTTTTTCTCTCATGGTGAACCCTCTCTTTAGGGGAGCCTCTTTAATGGTAACCCTCTCTTTAGTTTTTTAGTCAATGTTGTGGACGTTCATAACCTTCCCTCACTTGGTCTTGGTTTTTTTCATTGGTCTAACATTCCGGGCTTGTCATGAGGTGATCTTCCTTTTTGGGCTTGATCACCCAACATTCCCATAATGACTTTCTTTCATAGGCCTTCCTTTCTGATCTTGGCCTGAGGTGATCTTCCTTGTTGGGCTTGATTACCCATCACTCCCAAAATGACTTTATTTCATAGGCCTTCCTTTTCGAGTTTGTCCTGAGTTGATCTTCCTTTATGAGCTTGATCACCCGTCATTCCCATAATTACTTTCTTTCATCCCATGTACTTTAACTCACTAGAGATATCTTATTTAGGGTTGGGGCAAGTTATATTCATAAAATGAGTTATTCATAGGTTTCTTAAGTTTTTACTCATGAAATCCTTGCTCCATATGCATGCATGGGAAATTGGGTCACCTAAACTCATTTAGATATTTCTTTAATTCCTTTTTAACCCTAATTAGGGTTCATAGGGGTAGGGTTACTCTATCACCCACACTTTTCTCATTTCCTAGGATTAGGGTTTGGTTTGAGACTACCCCTACACCTTAGGGTTTTATGTTGCTCTTCACCCACCAAGGGTTTTCCTAAACCAACCCTAGATCCATCTAGGGTTTACTCTTGCAAGGATAAACCTATAAAACATCTTTCATTACTTTTTATAACTTCCACATTACATGTACATTAACTGGAGAAGGTTGCCTTAATCCTATTTCAAAAATCCTAACTTGATATGAGGAGGGAAGTATCTTGTAGGGTTTATTAAGGAATTGGGTGAGAAGTGGATGAAGTAATAGATAAGATGACTAGAGGAAACATTACTTCAACAAAACGCTAGGTTTTGGTCAGGCAGGTAACATTATAACTAAGGGAGTCCTCATAAACCAACTTAATGGTGTGGAGGTAAAATATTTCCAGCCCCAAATCCATGACCCCTTCTAGACACCATTACCATCCATTCATTCCTTAATAAGTCTCCTTATATTTGTATGGATTACTTGAAATTACAAACCATTAGATATTATTTGAAAACTCTAGGGATCTAATACCAAATGTAACAAACTCATTTTTCAGCATCCCCCAATTAAGAAAAGACCCAAAATGTTGAGATCCATTACCTAAAATCCCCAAGGATCCATATTTAACCAAATAACCAATAATAATAATTCCCATTAATTCAAATGTGGTTGACAAGATGCCCCTCTAAGGAGTAACATGAATTTGTCACACAAGAATTGTACTGTAAGACCCCTAACCTGTGTTTTGGTCTAACCTTGTTTGCTTATACTTGATTAAGTTCTTAGAACCTTTCTCTAATCCTTTGAGATGTTTTTAGATATTCTGAAAATCTTAAGTTTCCAATTTGAGCTTGTTTGGATGATGTTTGTGCTTTTTGTGCTTATTTTGGGTCAAATTGCAATTTACCCATTTGTTAGGGTTATCTTGAAATTTTTCACATATATAATGTAACCTATCTTTCTTGGCTTTATTAGAGAGAGTGTGATGCTTTGGGGTACCTTGGTTGAGCCTTGGTTGAGTGGTGGCATCACTTGAGGTGATTAAGGTTTCTAGGGTTTTGGGTGTCACAACCATGTGTACCGTGTTGAAGGTGGTGACCCTTTTCTCGACCTTGAGAGGGTGACTTTTGAGTGTCTCGACCAAGACACCTTCTCTAGGTGTTTTTGTTTCAACCATGATGGTCTTGGTTTGTCTTGGGTTGAGACAGTTTTCTTTTAGTAAAGTGTCTCGACCTAGTGTTTGTGGTGATCCTTTTGTCTCGACCAGGTGATGTTTTGGTGCTTTGTTTTGATCATGTTGTGTGTCCTTGGTGTGTCATGACTAAAACCATGTTTTGGCGACCTAGTTGGTCGATAGCCAACACAGTTTGTATCACCATCTCATACATGCAAGGTTTAAGTTGTTGCATGTTGGTTTCTTGGGTGGACAAGTGTCCCTTTAGTTCTTTTAGGTGTTGACACATCACCCCTCACCCTACTTCTCTCCTCCTTTTCTATATAAACCCTTTCTTCTCCATGTAAGTGATCCTTTTGGCCCTCCTTCTTACCGCCTCTCTTTTTCTCATCCTTGGAGCTTGGTGGAGCGAGGAGAGTTGGTTCTTGGAGCTTTGGTGATCGGACCTCTTGCATGTGGTGACTTTTGGTCATCTACAACCTTGCTAAGTGTATGCCTTTCCTTGATGGCATTTATTTTGATCTTCTACCCCATCTTCTTCTCTTTTCCCAGCCCTAGATCATGGATCTTCCATGATGGTCGTTCTTGACAAGTGAACCCCTCATCACAAGGGACATGGGCCATGTTATCACGAGGTAGACCCAAGTGTGAGGATGTTTCCTTCTCTCTTTCTCCCACCTTCTTTTGGTTCGGCCTATAGCTTCTTGCCCTCTTTTATTGGGTTATCTTTGACCTTTGTGTCTTCTTCTTCTTCAGGTAATTTTGTGGCTGAAGTGGTGATCCTTGTTGGAGCTTCCTTCCCTCTTTTGAAGCTTGAGCTTGGAGCTTGTTTTTTCTTCAAAACATGCAGGTTGTATAACACATTTCCCTCTCTATTATTGCACATTTCATATAAGCATGTTGTTGTTTCTCTCTCTAAAATGTACCCCTAATGTTCTAGTAGATGATACCATGCTCTAGATCTTGTTTGATGGTGATTAGCATGCACAATTTGCTTGGAATCCAAACCCTAATCTAAGGTACCCAATTTTGGAGATGGATGTAGAATGGTAGTTTTCTTTCTATCTTTTGATCTAGATTTTGGTCATATGCATGATCCTAGTGTACCTTGATGTTCTTTGAAGTTTAGGTTCTATTGTGATGGCGATAAATGTTGGTTCTCTCTCATGCTTGAGGTTCTTTCATGGTGGTTTAATGTCACATGATTCTAGGGTTTTGGTGATCGATTTTGTGCAAAGTTTCTCTTCTTGTAGATGATGGATTCCCTTGGTTTTCTATCCTATTTTGGCCACGAAATAATTTGTTTTGATCTAGGTTATCCATGCTTCAAAGATGGTAGTTTCCCTTGTGTTAGCATGTTTTGGGTGGAAACTACTCCCTGGGTTTGGCTTGGGTCAAGATGCATGACCTAGTGTCACGACCGCAACCTAATCTCAATAGGTTGAGGGTCGAGACACTTTTGGTGCTTGACTATGTGTTGTTCGCGACCCATGTTTGGTTTTAGTTGAAATGCTTTTGGTTTTGGGTAGAGACTTGACCATGTTCTTGAGTTCGTGACATGTGTGTGATGGGTGGTCGAAACCCTAAACTTTGAGGGGTCGAGACATCGAGTTTGGTCGTGGTCGAGACAACATGGTTGAAGGTGGTCGAGACACCATGGTTGAAGGTTGTCGAGACAACTTTATGAGTGGGTGGTCGCAACCCATATGGATGGTGGTTTCAACATGTATATGGTATATGCACTACTACATAAATGGCTTATAACGTCACATCTAGATGCGTCAGTTTTATCCCAACAACCGACGTCTAAACCCTACAACGTCGGCTGAAAACACAAACTGACATCTATATGTGAAGACCGTCCAGACACGGGTATCACTTTTTATTTAGTGTCGGTTGCTCAATAAGAAACTGACGTGTAAAATCACCTGCCAAATCCAATTTTTTTAGGGCAAAAAAATTACCTCCAAAAATTTCACATACGGCGGCGTCGGTTGTTTATCAAGTAACCGATGACTAAAGGTTTTTTGCAAGACAGAAATCGGACCCATTTTTTCATCGGTTTTCTTACAATAACTAACGTAGATGTGTGTTCATGCACTGTCCCCATGATAAATTTTACCCCCCTTTGGCATCGGTTGTGTGGTGACTGACGCCTATTTTTTTAAACGTCGATTTTGGATAATAACTGACATCTATAGTTAATTAATAGCGCCTGTGCGAACCAGACTCTTCCCCTTTCTCTGTTTCATTCCCAATTAGTTTAGGGTCTGGCAATTTCTCTCCGCCGCCGATCTCTCTGCCGTCGCTGCCGCCTACTGCTCCGCCGTTGGTGCTCACCTACTGCTCTGTCGTCGCTACTGCTTGCCTGCGGCACTTCTGCCTACCGCCTCTACTGCCGCTCAGAATCTGAGCTCGCTGTCACTGCCACAATAGGTACTTTTCTCCATGCCAACCTACTCCTCTTCTTCCTCCTCTTCTTCCTGTGATAGTCTTTTATTTGATACAGATTCTCTGATGTTTATATTTCTTACGATAATGGTTATATAATCCATAATAGTTTGTTTTAATAGGCTCATTCTGCTTATTTTGAAAGTGCTCATGCTAGTTCTTGAAGCCGGATATTCCCTGATTGAGTTCTCAGAAGATCGGTTTAGTGTCATGTTCATCAACAGTTCAATGGAATGGTTATATAGTCCTACTTATTAGAGCTTTGTCTATTTCTTCTTTTAAAGTATAGTTCTAAATTGTATTATTTTTTTACAAATTATATTGTTTTTCTTTGATGCTTAGGTTGTAATACTTTTGCTCAAAAATACAAAAAAGGAAGCGTTTTTGCTTACAAAAAAGAACTTTAGGTCAAACGATCATAGACATCATTTTCTTAAAGTATAATGATTGTCTAGTATTTTTTAATGATCACTTCCATTATGGGTCTATCCAATACAACTTATTTTCAACAAATACATATATTGAGAATCCTAATCACTCTTTTTGCTTAATGATGAACTTTGCCCTAGATTGACAATCATGCTTCTAAAGACATCAATAATCACCCTAACTTGAAGAACAATTTGGAATGTAAATGATGAACTTTTCCCTACATTTCCAATCATGCTTCTAAAGACATCAATAATCACCCTAACTTGAAGAACAATAACTTTGTGGTCATACATGACACTCTTATCATCCCCTCATCTACCTTATTGATAGTTTGTCTATATGACATTATATGCGTGATTATGACCCCCTTATGGTGAGGCATGGTCATACCTTAAGTCAATTGGGGAACCTTGGTCTTCTATTATATCAAACCCCTTTTATACTTGAAATCAATAGTAATGTGATGGTTTGTGATGTAATGGCCATGCCCAAAGATAAAATGTGGGTCTTATATTTCTAAAATGATTATGTGAACTCCTAAATCAGTAACATATATTATTCTTTGTGCACCTAAATACCATGTGAATCATGTATGCGCCCTAAGGTGATAAATGCCTAAATCATGACTTGAAATATGACCTAGCATGTATGTTGATATATGAATCTCTAGTTAAAACTTCAAGATTGACCCCTAATTAATACATTATAACATAATTGAATCGTGTATTTGTGTTGTTGCAGGTGATGTTGACTTGTTGTTGATTTGCATATATTTCTTCTTTAGCCTTCAAGTGAGGTATAATATTCTCACTCTCCCAATGTTCCATTAGGCTTCATTTTAATTCAAATCTTTGTATATGGAATCATGGTTTATTCACTTTTTAGTATTTACTGACAAGCATGATTAAATGATGTTACACAAAACTTAGGATATGAATGATGAAAGTAGGATTGTAGGTATAAGAATGACAACATACATGTATTTGTTGGCCTAGAAACCCATCTAAGATTTACTCATTAGGAGTAAATCCTGGATAGTCCCTGGTTTGGGACTATTCTTGAACACTTAATCTCACTTAGGATGTAAGTGTATAATGTGTATTGGGTTTTCAAGAAACTTTCGGTAGCATTTCCCCGTTTGTTCTCTAAGTACATATGTACTTGGAGAACAGCGGGGAAATGCTGCCGAAACTTTCTTGAAAACCCAATACACATTATACACTTACTAGTGAGATTAGGTGTTCAAGAATGGGATAGGTGGTACATATTTATTATATATAAGACCTTAAACCCTAAACTTTTAACCATAAACCCTAATCTTTTAACCCTAGACCCTAATCTTTTAACCCTAAACCCTAATATATATATGTTTTATCTTTGATCATAGAATGGATAGATCATGGATGTCCATTCCAAATCGCTGCACCCCAGAGTTTATTTTTGGTCTTGATCATTTTATTAGATTTTCCAAGGAACATAGGAAACAACCTAGAGATAGGTTGTACTATCCATGTAGGCATTGCGGTAACAACTTGAAAGTCGTCACTGGTGACAAAATCAAAAGTCATGTCATGTGCAACGATATTGTACAAGGCTATAGAGAATGGCACTGGCATGCAGAGATTTCAAACCTAAAATCAATGGATGTCGATAGAAGTGCTTGTGTGCAAGAAGAAATTTCCTCTGATGACGTAGATGTGAACGGACCAGTTCCAGTAGACATCGTTGATGTGATTCTAGATAGTTGTGGGGTAGAGCACACCGATCCACCTCCCATGTTTAGAAACATTGCGCATGATGCTGAGATACCATTATACACAGGTTGTACTAAGTTTATGAAGCTTAGCACTATGTTGAGATTGTATAAGCTGAAAGCTAATAATAGATGGAGCAAAAAAAGCTTCACATCATTGTTGTCTTTGTTGAAAGAAATTCTTCCTGAAGGAATTGAGCTTCCAATCTCAACATACCAGTTAAAGAAATTATTGTGCCTAATGGGAATGGAGGCCAAGAAGATACACACATGCCCGAATGATTGTATACTATTTCAAAAGGAAATCGATACCATACATCAAGTATTATATATAGTCTCATTAGATAATATGCAATATAACAATCTTATTATATATTATTAATTATATATATACATAATTCTCTTTGCATGTGTTTGAAACTGACTTCACTACAGGTCAAAAGTTATTAGATGTACATACTCCCTATACGATGTAAGACTTAAATGATGTAAGAGAACAATGGGAAAAAGCCCTACAAGTAGTGGGAATTTATAAATATGATTGAGATAGTGATGGTGATTATGACGATGATGAATAAAGAATGATATTTCTAAGCTTTGTTATCATAATTTTTTTTGTGTGAATGTGAATGAATT
The DNA here is from genome assembly GCA_963693085.1 of Alisma plantago-aquatica. Classification (NCBI taxonomy): domain Eukaryota; kingdom Viridiplantae; phylum Streptophyta; class Magnoliopsida; order Alismatales; family Alismataceae; genus Alisma; species Alisma plantago-aquatica. Next base: position 1,381,363,976 of record OY856411.1, read on the forward strand.
TTTCTGAATTGTCATATGTGTGAATGTGAAGATGATCAATACATGAATGTTTCTACACGTGTCTGAATGTGAAAAGAGATGAAATGAATGGAACTGTAGGTTGCTAAATGTGTGTGAAAATGGAGGGAATTTGAAATGGAACTACTGGTTTTTACATGTGTGTGATGAAAAATAATATGAATTAAATGTGCTTATACATATGTGTGAATTACATGATCCATATATAATATTGTCCATCTTGTTAATTTTGTAGGTTTGTGGTCTGTTGTTGGCTGATATCAATGGATGTTGTAAACCTGCAGTTCAGAACTGATATGCAGGTTCTGCATGTTGCTGACCAGCCATATAGCATGCCTGCAAACTGATAAGAAAAAAAAATCAGAACATAGGTGTCAATTATTACTACAAAACCGACAACAAAACACACATGTGTCGGTTATTAGTATAAAACTAACGTCTTTATCCCTTACTGGCATCAGTTATGGGTAAAAACCGACGCCTATTGTGCCCTGCATGGCTATGGTGGCTAGGTAGCACGGCCGTGCTGGGCACAGGGATATAATGTCAGTTGTCTGTGAAAACTGACGCCTATTGTGTGGCGGGAAGGGTGATAACACCCAAATCTATGCATATTATCTGTTCATTTTATCTATAGTTTCGTGCCATTTTAGTCTTAATATGCCCAATAATGCTCGTGTTTTATGCTTTCTTTCTCTCATTAGAGAATGTCGTTATAATAGCCAATAATGCAGCCAATTTAGCCAATTTTGGGGCTTGTAGGCACCGAACCAGACAAGACATCTATTCTCCAAAGATTTCTCCCCGACACATGGTTTTTACGGCAGCTATGAACCCACCACGACCGTGGAAATCCACCATGACGATGACCGTGGCAATCAGGCACGACCGTGGTGCCCATCACGACCGCGACCTTCAAAACCACGACCGCAGTCCTCGCCATGACCGTGGCCACCTACCACGACCGTGGTCGTCCACCTTTGCCACGACCGTGGCCAATAACTGCAACTGCGGTCTTCAACATCGCGATAGCGATCCCTCGCCACGACTGTGGCCAATAACTGCGACCGCAGTCTTCAACATCGCGACCGCGGTCTTCAACACCGTGACCGCGGTCTTCATCTTCAACAACTGTGACCACGATTATTCACCACGACTGTGGCCATCCACCACGACTGTGGCCAATAACCGTGACCGTGGTTCCCAATAACTGCGACTGCGATTTCCATTCCACAACCACGACCGCTATTCCTCGCCACGACTGTGTCCTTTAGCCACAATCGTGACCGACTCCCTCCACCATGACCGTGTCCAATCACCGCGATCGCGGTCTTCATCACCATGATCGCGGTCTTCATCACCGCGACCACGATTTCCATTCTATGAATCATGACTATGGTGTTGGCCATGACCGTGGCCAACCCTGCGACTTGTTGGCCGCAGTCTGCCGTCTGCCTCTATAAATAGGTGTCCCTTCACTCATTTAAGGAGGGACCTCGACCAAGGATGCCGAGAGGCTGCTGCTTCGAGATCTGAAGGTTCACAGAGCCTCGTGGGAGAGTTTGGAGGTATGAGAAGGCCAAAGAGCTCATCCTACGCTCTCCTCTTCAGCAAACTTCCATCCTTTCTCCACCCATCCATTCATTTCTGCCCTGATCTGAGGTGGAAACCTAGATCTAGACCAACCACCATCATCCTCCACCTCCGTTCATCCACCAAGCTACTATTCGGGGCAGATATAGAGAGAAAGAGGACCAAGGAGTCTAGATATGATCAAGGAGGAGGACCAAAAGACAAGATCTAGCCTATACGGAGGCAAAGGAGAGAGAGCCACCTCTCCTCCACGGGCTAAATCTCTTCTTCTTCCCCTTTCTTCTGCTGTGTTTCTTGGTTTCTTATACAATGATGTTCTTCCATCTTTGTTCGGTGCCAACTATGCTTGTCCATGGCTAGTTGAGCTCCTTCTTCGCTATGTAGCCCATTTTGGGCATTTTTATGTACTTTTTCCTTAAGCAAGTAGATTTATTTCAGATCTAGTATGTTTCTTGTTTTATCTTCCCTTTTTGGTTATGATAGCTAGTTTGGTTGATCTCTTTCTTGCTTGAAATGCTATTTCTGCCTATATCGAGGGATCCGTTCTAGGAATAGCTAAGAGATGATAATTGGATCCAAACCCGAGTGGAGGATGATCCAATGTTTTCTATTCCTAACATCCTGAAATATCCTAAGACCTGAGAGGGAACTTAGCACATTCTGAGGTGTTGATATGTCATTCCTTGAGAGAGGGTCGATGACATATTGTTGATGGTTTTAGGCACGCATCGTGAGAGCGAGTGGGATGACCCACAGGAACAAACACGATAGTGCGTACTACGTTTGGATATAGATGCTTGATTAGGTGTTCGAGGGTTGTCTACACCCAAGAACGGGTGCATAGAGTGACCAACTTGTGGTTACATAGCCAAGAACTCCGTCTCTCTGATTAGTAGAACCACGAAGTCTATTTTGTTTTCTTTTCTTTTTCTTTTCTTTGTTTTGTTTTAAATCGTGACAACCCGCTAGACTAGTTCTAGCATATACTTTTTTACCGACTGTCTTTTTGGCTTATCTGACTCAAGAACAAAATCTGTGGTGTCCTAAACGTCACCACGTCCCTGTGTTCGACCCCGTATATCTACTTCGACCCCGTGATAAAAGTTGTGGGGGCCTAGAAGGTTTCGGGTTATAAATTTAAAAGTTTGATTCCTTCCTTCGTCCCATATTCATTTTCGGACGCGAGAAAAAGGTCGGTCAACTTTTTGGCACCGTCGCCGGGGACGTGGTTTGCTACGTTTACACGCCTAATGGATTTTGTTCAGTCACTATAATCCTGTATATATATGCATAAATTTTCTTTTGTTTTAAACATACTTGTTCATATATACTGAATATCTTTTCTTTTTCTTATACATTTTTCAACCATGGATCTTGCTTCAGCAAGATGAGTTATTTTGTCCACCTGTCCTCCTGAGTTTTTCTACAGTTTTGACTGCTACAAATAATTGAAAGTCGTGCTCTATAACTAGTCGAGTTATACTTGCCTCCACCATCGTCGTATGATGAAATTCCAACAGAGGAGACTGCCAGTCAGCCCTCGACTCCCATGCTATCATGGGATCAAGAACTAATTAAAGCAGTGGAGCTAGCTGGAGAAAGTGTTAAGGCGCTCACCTCCCTAGTTCCTCATCCACAAGAAGATGTCGATCCAATAAAACAAATACTAGAAGAACAAGATCGTCATCTCAAAGTAGCCACTGAGGTTGCAGACCGCAGTAGCAGTATGCTTCAAACTATTGAACAAGGATTCATCCTAAAGCATCAGTTTGATACAGCGGATTCCCCTCATATGTGCATGGTAGAATCGAAAAGTCTCGAAAGCATTGTTGCTCAAGTACAACAGCTTCATGATAAAGATATTGAACAAGGCAGGAGGCTCCAAGAGCTCATCAATTTGGTTACAATCTAATTACAAATGCCATCACAAGACAACGAAGAAGTTAGTCATCAAGACCATTCCATTGGGTCTGAAGAGGAGTATGCATCACCATCCTATTCAGACCATCAACTAGATTTACTAGGATTTTTCTGTGAAGACCAACCCTCTTGGGGAAGCCCTTCATGCTATCCAGATGACCCATTTGATGAACCAACATAAGTGTTAGTAATAGACATGAATGGTTCGATGATGACAATGATGAAGACTCTTATCCTCACAATGATAGCCAAACAACCTCGCATCTAGAGGGTTGGTTTGAGGAACCAGAGTCAGATATTGAACCAAACCAGAGTGACATCTCTCATATTAAGACTTGTCATTTCGCTTTGAGCAGCACACCGATCATGGTTTGGAAGAATCTATATGGTGAGGAGGAGGATGACTATCCATCTCAGTGGAGCGAATACACCGACGATGATGAGCTGGAACAATACGAGCTTACAATCACCACCATCCCTCCTTAAGGCTTGGTGGAACTCAAGGGAGGTAGATGGACAGTTCACTACAACATGGCCGCTGAGCATGAAGATACCCCTGACTCCACGCTAGGTGATAAGCTTGGGGTGGTAGAACCACAAACTAATTCTTCAAGGAGTACTTCTTGTTCAGAAGATGATTGGATGACTTAGATTGTACATGAAGATTTATATGAGCATCCAACCTCAAGTTCAGAGATGGAGGGAGGAGAAATGGATCCTACCCAAGTCTTTCAACCTATCCCCTCCATCTCATCCTATGTCAACATCCTAGGACCTTCATATTCAGATCCATATAATGAAAGGTACCCTGAGGATGATATGCTGAAGAATTCATCCTAGTGCAGTTCAAGCCACTTCCAACACAAAGATGACTTCACCGAGTCACCAGATTTCACTTCGCTTCTTCGGACTTGGTAGGGCCAACACATCCACCTATTCTACTCCTATTATGTGGCGGAACCCGTCAGCAAGACACAGGTGACACTGGTCCCAAAACTTAGGATTTAGGATCCCAGTGTCGGTATCGTGGGGTAGCCACCCCCTTTTCTCTTACCCACCCTCCCGCCCTTTCATTACAATAAATTAGTTTCTTTCCTCTAACTATTTTTATATCCTTGCATCCATGCATCATCTTTAGAACTTCAATAACTGCCATTAAAATCATGCATTCCTGCCTCACTCACTACTATAGAAATGTCTTATGAAGTCACTTTCCAGTCGTTGGTTATTAACTAAGAACCGACGCCAAAAACCTATCGCGTCAGTTTAAAACACAAACCGACATATATCGGAGAGGAGTGGCCAGACACGGGTATCACTTTCTATTTAACGTCGGTTGTAGAATAAACAACCGATGCCTAAAATTAACCGCCAAATCCCAAATTTCGCGTGAAAAAAATTACCTCCAAAATTTGACATATGGCGTCGATTATTTACTAAAAACATCGACGACGAAAGGTTATTCGCGATACAAAAATTGGGAACATTTTGGTCATCGGTTTTACTACAAGAACCGATGATTATGGGTTTTCACGCATTTTCCCGGGAAAATTTTGACACCCTTTTGAGCGTCGGTTTTAGAAAGAAACCGAAGACTATGGTCATTAATTGATAACATTTTTTTTAATCGGCATATGTAGATAGACGTCGGTTTTTTTCTAGTAAAAATCGACGACTATCATTAAGAATAGGTGTCGGTTGGTTTGTAGAATCGACACCTTTAGGTTTACGTGTCGGTTGTTTTTAATAACCGACGTCGATTGATAACTTAACAACACCCGCGAGCCCGACTCTTCCCCTTTCTCTATTTCATTCATTGTCTCGCACAGCTGCTACTCCAGGGTTTGGCGATTTCTGGTGATTTCTCCTCTTCCCCACCTCCACCGCCAATAACTCCGGCCGCACGCTGCTCCGCTCGCTTGGGTGGTCCTCTACCCACCTCCGCCGCTGCTTGCCCTGTGCCCCAGCTCCGGCGGCCTTCTCTCCTTCTCTGGTGACCTTCTATCTTGCTCCGGCAGCCTACTCTCCTACTCCTGTTGCTCGCTGCTGCTACTCTCCCCGCCAACGCCGCCGAAGGTACCTACTCTGCTCTTCTTCCTCCTCTTCTTCCTCTATCAAGGTGTGTGAAATCGTAGGTTGGCACGGTCGTGCTGGGCAGCACGGCCGTGTTGGTAGCACAGCCGTGCTGCATAGCACGGCCGTGCTAGCATGGCCATGTTGGTTGATTTTGTGCTATATTGCTCAATTATAATCGGATAGCCTATAATGTTGTGCTACATTACTCTTCTAAAATTATTCTTATATTGTTGAATCGGGTCAATGACCACACCTGCTATTGTGCCTGAATTATGCCATGTATGTTTGTACAAAGTGAATCTTATCGCTCTAATTGTGAATTATTGCATGTTTGAAACTATTGAATTCTTGATTTATTATTTAATAATACTCTAATTGTGAGTGATGCAATGTAAGTGAGCAAATACATGTAGTGGATATGTACTCATTAGCCTAGAAACCCGTCCAAGATTTACTCATTAGGAGTAAATCTTGGATAGTCCCCGGTTTGGGACTGTTCTTGAACACCTAATCTCACTTAGGATGTAAGTGTATAATGTGTATTGGGTTTTCGAGAAAATTTCAGTAGTCAACAGGGAAATGCTGCCGAAATTTTCTTGAAAACCCAATACACATTATACACTTACTAGTGAGATTAGGTGTTCAAGAATGGGATAGGTGGTACACATTTATTATATATAAGAATGACATCACATGTATTTGTTGGCCTAGAAACCCGTCCAAGATATACTCATTAGGAGTAAATCTTGGATAGTCCCTGGTTTGGGACTGTTCTTGAACACCTAATCTCACTTAGGATGTAAGTGTATAATGTGTATTTGGTTTTCAAGAAAATTTCGACAGCATTTCCTCGTTTGTTCTCTAAGTACATATGTACTTAGAGAATAGCGGGGAAATGCTGCCGAAATTTTCTTGAAAACCCAATACATATTATACACTTACTAGTGAGATTAGGTGTTCAAGAATGGGATAGGTGGTACACATTTATTATATATAAGAATGAAAATACATGTATTTGTTGGCCTAAAGTTTTAACCATGCAAAAACTCTAATCTGTTAACCCTAGACCCTAATCTTGTTGTAATGTATATTTGATTTCTCTTTGATCATATAATGGATAGATCATGGATGTCCATTCACAATCGCTGCACCCCAGAGTTTATTTCTGGTCTTAACCAGTTTATCAGATTTGCCGAGGAACATAGGAGAAAACCTGGAGATAGGTTCTACTGTCCATGTAGGCATTGTGGTAACAACTTGAAAGTCAGCACTGGTGACGAAATCAAAAGTCATGTCATGTGCAATGGGATTATACAAAGCTATACAGAATGGCACTAGCATGGAGAGATTTCAAACCTGAAACCAGTGGATGTCAATAGCAGTGCTTGTGTGGAAGAAGAAATTGCCTACGATGACATAGATGTGAATGAACCAGTTCCAGTAGACATTGTTGATGCGATGTTGGATAGTTTTGGGGTAGAGCACACCGATCCACCTCCAATTTTTAGAAACATTGTGCATGATGCTGAGATATCATTATACACAGGTTGTACTAAGTTTACGAAGCTTAGCGTTGTGTTGAGATTGTATAAGTTGAAAGCTAACAATAGATGGAGCGACAAAAGCTTCACTTCATTGTTGACTATAACACCAAAGGAGTTATAGTGGATGAATTGGGTTTCACTTTAGTGAACTTTGAAAAGATTGGCGAGAAGGATGAACCATTCATATTGGCATCACATGCGAAACAAGTATTTTATATCGATGATCCTGCAAATGATAAATGGTCGGTTGTTCTTCATGGTAAAAGACAGTTCATTGAAGATCCTATAGATGAAGAACAGTATTATGATAAGTATGATGACTCCAGTCCATTCTCAGTTGGGTTGCCAACACCAACAAATATTGAAGCTAATGATGACTTGTATGTGCGCGGAGATCACAATGAAGGATTGTTAATTGATAAAAAATCGCAATATTAGAGGCATGTTTATACAATGTTATTTTATATGTTTTATTTTTCTGAATGTGAACTTTACATTGTGAATGTGAACTTTACAATGTGAATTTTACAATGTGAATTACTTTATAATGTGAATTTTACAATGTGAATGTGAACTTTACAATGTGAATTTTACAATGTGAATTACTTTATAATGTGAACTTTACAATGTGAATTACTTTACAATGTGAATGTGAACTTTACAATGTGAGCTTTACAATTTGAATTACTTTACAATGTGAACTTTACAATGTGAATGTGAATTTTCAGATGGCTGAGCATTCTCCTGATGACCGTGCTGATGATTACCGTGAGGGTGAGGACATCAATGCGCCACCTCACAATGTAAGTTTTAAAAATATATCATATATTTATATCTATATGTCCATTTATAGTTATATCTTGTAAATGTGTTTATTTTGTCAAATTTTAGGTTGATGATGCACATGTACCATCTGAAGCACTTGAGGCACTTGATCAGCAACACCAAAAAGTTGACAAGAGAAGGGGCATCACTATGATGAAGAAGTTAATAGCACAAAAGGGCAATGGACCCAAACTTGTTGTGGATTTTGATAATGCAGGAAATGCATCTGGTGTGAATCGCAATTTATTTGTTTCATATCTTGGGTATGTTACTCGTAACCATTGAGGTTGTAAGATAGATTCTTGGCATAAAGTTTCTAAGGAGAACAAAGACATAATATGGAAGGATTTATGCGTGAGTTATTATTAATTTGCAATTCTATTTTGTAGATTACTAATTTTTTGGATACTAGTTAATAGCAATTCTATTTTGCAGAGTATATTTGAATTGGATGAAAAGCTGCATCATAAATGCATGATGCAACGTTGTGGGAGAGTCCTAAGGAACTATAGGACAAATCTCACTCGAGAATACATAAAAGAAGCTGACAAGAGGAAGAAGACAGTCACTGAACAGTGGAACTTCCTGGACAAAGAAGAATGGGACGTGTTTGTTGCTTCAAGACAGACGGATGAATTCAAGGTATTAGGCGTCAGTTCCAATCTCATTAATATATGTTGTATTCACCTATTCAAGATTAACATTTACTGTTACTAACCAAATCATTAATGTGCATACTAACTAGGCCCTCAGTGAGGCACAAAGATCAAGGCGTGCACTGAATGTGCATGACCACACAATGGGTCCAAAGGGGTATGCAGGCATTTGCCAAAGACTACAGTCTGAGGCTACTGCTCAGTCTGTTGCTACTCGGGAGTCCTCCACTATAGGTAGCACACCTATGCCTCGCCATGATATCTGGATACCTGGGAGGAAAAATAAGAAGGGAGAAATAAGGAAGCCCGCAACTGCTGAGGCGGTTGCAAAAATGGTAAAATACAACTCTTACAGCAATCGTTCAAATATTGATTATTTGTGGTGTTTACTTAATTACAGTTTTTGTTTTGGCGATTAGCGGGAGCTGCACGAGCTGAGGAAACAAGGCAAGTTCATCCCTGAGGGCACAAGGGATGAATTGATAGTTGCTCTGGGTAACCCAGAGCATCCTGGACGTGTTAGGGCTGCAGGCGCTGGTGTGGGCATCAAAGCTTTTTTTGGGCCATCCCAGTGCAAACATGTCCCAAAAGTGAGACTTTCACAAGAAGAGGTAACATATTTTTTCCTTGTAGATGTTATTGTAAAAGAGAATTCAATAATTAGAATTTGACGTTTCTTTTATCCATGTATAGGTAGATAAGCTATTTGATACGAAACTCAAAGAAGCAATGAAAAAGTGGCAGGCATCTCAGACTGCCACTTACCAGACAATACCTATCGTGTCTCCTACTGCAGGCTCTACTCCTACTGCAGAGGTTGGGAGTAATCCTGTAGACCCACCACCTAGCAAATCCGTTGTAAGTATTTTTATGACATAGTAACTAGTTTTTTTAATTCAAAATGATATGTTTTCAAGATGATATGTATATATGTATATAACATTCTTTACACAAAAATCTGTAGGGGTTGAATCCATGTCGTCTAAAAGTTAATGAATATGTCATTGCAGAGGCGTCGGCTTACCCATCCCTACCAGGGGAAATGTTTCACGGGTCTCCATTACCAGCTGGTTGGATTCGTGTGAGCCAGGTACATATATTCCCTAAGTGGATGGATCTTCCATTGCCATATGCCCACCCAGATTGTGAAACGCTTGGTGAGGCAGAAGGCGGAGTGATATTGTGGCTAAAAGCGGATGTCATCTTTACTGAAATTGTATGGTAAATTTACATTACGTTAAATTGTTAGTGTGTGTATATGATGTCAGTTGATCTGAAATTATTATTATATATATACATGTTAAAAAGAAGACACCCACAACATCTAGGCCTCCACTTCCACCTCCTACATTACCCAGTTGGGTTCCACAGGACCTAACTGTCCCGTTAGGTCCTAACTGTAGGGGTATGGCAATATGGTTAGGCGAACATGATATAAATTTCCCTATAACTGTTTCTATAGATTCAGATGTTGTAGGTCAATCATACAAAAGCAAACTATTTATACAAGATATTTTGGAGTTGTTTCGATATGATTGGCTAAATACATTTGTGATAGAGCTATGGATAAGGTGAGATCTTCTTTATACATCCATATACCTTGTGTAGGATCTGGTGATCTGGTTTCTTATTTATTAATGCATGCGTAATTAATACATATTTTGCAGCTACTTAGACAAGATATGTGCAGATTTTGCATTCGAACATGTAGGATTTTTTATTCTATCTTTGATTAGTCTAGTAGCTAAAGACCCTCCGTCAGTTCAACAATACTACTGTGAGACTTTTTCAATTTTTGCTCAAAATAAGAAGACAATGTTAATGGCTCCATTCAATGTAGAGTAAGTTTACTTTGCTTATTATAATTTGGACTTAAGAAAATTACATTTTTATTGTGGATTTTGAGTTATTAATTTTTAACTTTTTTACCTCTAGTGGTATGCATTGGGAGTTACTGGTTATTGTCCCCGAGACGTTCACTGTCTATTATCTAGATCCTAAGGGGAGTAAATTGAATACAAAATATGGACACATAATGAAAATGGCATTATTCCGGTGAGAAATATTTCATTTTCATATCCGTTAACATATGTTATTACATTACTATTTAATTATACAATGTATTGTGTTACATTAACATGTAGGGGTTTTGATGAGTTCAAAAAGGCTGAAGGAAAGGTCCCCACGAAAAAGAACCAGCCAATAATTTGGAAGAACGTGAAAGTAAGTTCCCGACTGCAATATATGTATATATTATTTATGTGAACAGTGCTTAATTAGTTGTATTTTTTAATATTTTGTATTTTGAATTTATAGTGTTCTACACAAGACAACAGATGGGCATGTAGATACTATGTGATGCGATTTATGCAGATGATTATCAAATATGCCACAATGACATCGATTGTATTGCTGAGGTATTATATAGTCTCATTAGATAATATGAAATATATCAATCTTATTTATAGCTCATTAATTATATATATACATCATTCTCTTTAGAGGTGTTTAAAACTGAACACACTGTAGGAACGGCCTTACCAGAGGTACATGCTCCCTATACGACGGGAGAATTAAATGAAGTAAGAGAAGAATGGGAAACAAGCATACAAGTAGTGGGGGATTTAAGATATAATTGGGATGTTGATAGTGAATAATGACTAAAGAATGATATTTTGTAAATGAATTTCTGAATTATAATATATGTGTGAATGTTTCTACATGTCTGGATGTTTCTACATGTGTCTGAGTGAAAATGATTGAAACTGTTGGTTGCTATGTGAATGTTTCTATATGTGTGAATGTGAAAATGAATGGAACTACAGATTGCTAGCTACATGAATGTTTCTAAATGTGTGAAAATCAAATGGAACTACAGGTTGCATTTCTAAATGTGTGAATATTTTTGTTGTTAATTTTGTAGGTTTGTGGCCTGTTGTTGGCTGATATCAATGGATGTCGTAAAACCTGCAGTTCATAACTGAACTGCAGGTTTCTCATCCTGCGACCAGCCATACAGCAGGTCTGCAGACTGACAGAAAAAAAAACAAAAAATAGACGTCGGTTATTTGTATAAAACTAACGCCACATAGTTACAGTGTCGGTTTCTACTCGTAATCGATGTCTATTTCCTTAACACCACGGCCGTGCTGGTTAGCACGGCCGTGGCAGCGGACCAGACACCACGGCCGTGCTGACCAGCACGGCCATGTTGGTAATGATATGACGTCGGTTTCTTATCTAATAACTGACATCTATTTCCTTAACACCACGGCTGTGCTGGTCAGCACGGCCGTGGCAGCGGACCAGACACCACGGTCGTACTGGCCAGCACGACCGTGTTGGTAATGATATGACGTCGGTTTCTTATCTAATAACCGACGCTGATAGTGCCCAAGATGGCGCCCTTTCTGTGGCGCGAAGGTATATGGCGTCGGTTTCGTATCTAATAACTGACGCCTATAGTGCCCAAGATGGTGCCCTTTCTGTGGCACGAAGGTATATGGCATCAGTTTTTGATCTAATAAACGACGCCTATAGTCCCCTGCTGGCGTGTTTTCGGTGGTGCGCGAAGGGTTTTGGCGTCGGTTTTTGAACCGACGCGTAACGGCTGGGCTTTTAGCGTCACCCACATAGATGTCGCTTAAAACCGACACTAAAGGCCTTAAATAATCGACAGTAAATGTCGGTTATGTACTAGTGACTATTTCAAGTTTAAGTCTTGCTCTAGGACGAGCACAGTTTTATACTTGGAGTGGTAGGCTTCGCCCTTCTATCTCTTCATCCTTCTAACATGCATGTTTACTTCCTGCATTTAGTTTTAAATTTTCAAAAAATTTCAGCTTTTTAGCTTTGCAATTATGGCTATATGGTGCGAATCTAATAGATAAATGCTTGACCTTATGCCTAAATGCACTTTTTTAATCTTAAAAATTGCTTGACCTTTTGCTTGACTTGCTCTTTGACTCTTTCCTTGAGTTTGGTAACAAATCTAAGGTTATGTCCATTTTTCACAGCTTAAAGCTAAATTCCCTTGATCTATGTTGTGAATGGAAAATCCAAGGTAAAGGACTGTTGGAATGAGCTAAAACATGATTAAAGACTCCTAGCTGCGGATTCACAAGCTTGCCTCTATTATAAGGATTCTTGAATCATAATTACAACTTTTCACACAGGTGTCAAGCGGATCATGATGAGCTTTGAGCTATGATCATGATGAAGTGTTTTCCTTGATGGACTACGTGCCTTCTCACCTTAGATCGAGTCAAAAAGATGAAAAATATAAAAATGTGCAAAAGAGGTTTGGCTGCCCACAAAATCCCAAAAATATCTATATAGTTCTCACCCAAGCCTACAAATAGAATGCAGATGATAAAAGCTTGAGTGTGAACAATAAATGAGCATTGTTTTCTCTTTTAGAAGAGTTGACGATGGTGCCCAATCGGTGTATGACTATGCTCACGAACGCAGGTATGTCGTGCCTGGTAGTATCACTCCAAATGCTCATTAGAGAGTCATTAGGAACCCCTAGGAGACCTATGAGATCATCCCAGTAGCAAGGTTGGTTCAGGCATAGTATGAGGAGTTCATCACATTGCTTTGGACCAACTGGTTCGGACTGCAGGGACTGTTTCTCGCTACATGGACCAACCTGATGCAGATCGGGATCCTCAGAAGTCATTAGAGTCTTTTTGCTTTGTTTCTTAAGGACATGAATAAGTGAGAGGCACGGTATTCCTGATTGGTATGCATGGATTCATGGTGATGGCTCATTGCTCATCATGTGCATGATCACCTATGTGACAACTCTTTCATGTTTAAATAATTATGATTCAACCCCTCACGAGTATCGGCAGGATGTAGTGAATTCGCTTAATCTTGCCTGGAAACTCTTTGATCTTGCTTTGGCAGGACTGTGATTGATTGGTGGGGGTTTGTTCTAAAACAACATGGATCAGCAGAATTGATGTTTTAAACTGTTTTTCTTAACCTTAGCATCTATTGCCAAGCTTAATTTGGATGTTATCATTTTGTTCTTTGAGCACAGTCTTGCTTGAGGACAAGCAAGTTTTAAGCTTGGGGTAGTTGATAACAGCCAAATCTACACATATTATCTGTGCATTTTATCTATAGTTTTGTGCCACTTTGGTCTTAATATGCCCAATAATGCTCATGTTTTATGCTTTCTTTCTCTCATTAGAGAATGTAGTTATAATAGCCAATAATGTAGCCAATATAGCCAATTTTGGGACTTGAAGGCACCGAACCAGACAAGACATCTATTCTCCAAAGATTTCTCCCCGACACATGGTTTTTGTTGTAGCTATGAATCTGCCACGACCGTGGCAACCAGCCACGGCCGTGGCAATCCACCCTGACTAGGACCATGGCAATTAGGAATGACCGTGGTGCCCATCGCGACCGCGACCTTCAAAACCCCGACCGCGGTCCTCGCCACGACCGTGGCCGTCCACCTACCCCCACGACCGTGGCCGTTCGCCACGATCTTGGCCAATAATCGTGACTGCGGTCTTCAACACCACGACTGCGATCCCTCTCCACGACCATGGCCATCCTCCACGACCGTGGCCAATAACCATGACTGTAGTTTTCAACACCGTGACTGTGGTCTTCATCTTCAATAACCGCGACCGCAATTATTCACCACGACCGTGGCCATCCACCACCACTGTGGCCATCCACCACGACCGTGGCCAATAACTGTGACTGCGGTTCCCAATAACCATGACCGCAATTTCCATTCCACAACTGTGACCATGATTCCTCACCATGGCCGTGTCCTTTAGCCACGACCGTGGCCAACTCCCTCCACCACGATCGTGGCCATCCTCCACGACCGTCGCCATCCTCCACGACCGTGGCCAATAATCGTGACCGCAGTCTTTATCACCGCAACTGCGATTTCCATTGTATGAATCATGATTGCGGTGTTGGCCACAACTATGGGCATAGGCCACGACTGTGGCCGACCCCCCAACCTACTGGTCGCGGTCTGCCGTCTGTCTCTATAAATAGGTGTCCCTTCACTCATTTTAGGATGGACCTCAACCAAGGACGCCGAGAGGCTGCTGCTCTGAGATCTGAAGGTTCCCAGAGCCTCGTGGGAGAGTCTGGAGGTCTGAGAAGGCCAAAGAGCTCATCCTACGCTCTCCTCTTCAGCAAGCTTCCATCATTTCTCCACCCATCCATCCATTTCCGCCCAGATCTAAGGTGGAAACCCAGATCTAGACCAACCACCATCGTCCTCCACCTCCATTCATCCACCAAGCTGCTGTTCGGGGCAGATCTAGAGAGACAGAGGACTAAGGAGTCCAGATCTGATCAAGGAGGAGGACCAAAAGATGAGATCCAGCCTATACGGAGGCAAAGGAGTGAGAGCCACCTCTCCTCCATGGGCTAGATCTCTTCTTCTTCCCCTTTCTTCTGTTGTGTTTCTTGGTTTCTTGTACAATGATGTTTTTCCATCTTTGTTCGGTGCCAACTATGCTTGTCCATGGCTAGTTGAGCTCCTTCTTGGCTATGTAGCCCGTTTTGGGTATGTTTATGTACTTTTTCCTTAATAAAGTAGATTTATTTCAGATCTAGTATGTTTCTTGTTCTATCTTTCCTTTTTGGTTATGATAGCTAGTTTGGTTGATCTCTTTCTTGCTTGAACTGCTATTTCTGCTTGTATCGAGGGACCCGTTGTAGGAATAGCTAAGAGATGATAGTTGGATCCGAACCTGAGAGGAGGACGATCCAAGGTTTTATGTTCCTAACATCCAAGAATATCCTAAGACCCGAGAGGGAACTTAGCATATTCTGAGGTGTTGATATGTCATTCCTCGAGAGAGGGTCGACGACATATTGTTGATGGTTTTAGTCACGCATCACGAGAGCGAGTGGGATGACCCAAAGGAACAGAGATGACAGTGCGTAATACGTTTGAATATAGATGCTTGCTTAGGTATTCGAGGGTTGTCTACACCCAAGAACGGGTGCATAGACTGCCCAACTTGTGGTTACATAGCCAAGAACTCCTACTCTCTGATTTGTATAACCACAAGCTCTATTTTGTTTTGTTTTCTTTTCTTTGTTTTGTTTTAAATCGTGACAAACCGCTAGACTAGTTCTAGCATATACTTTTTTACCGACTATCATTTTGGCTTATCTGACTCAAGAACAAAATCTATGGCGTCCTAAACGTCACCACATCCATGTGTTTGACCCCGTATATCTACTTCGACCCCGTGATAAAAGTTGTGGGGGCCTAGAAGATTTCGGGTTATAAATTTAAAAGTGTGATTCCTTCCTTTGTCCCGCGTTCATTTCTAGACGTGAGAAAAAGGCCGATCAAAGGGTTATGGAGTCGGTTTTTAGTATGCAATCGACGTCTTTTAGAGGGATATAGTGTCGATTGTCCGTAAAAACCAACATCGATTGTGCCCTTGCTGGCATGTTTTATTGGTGGCGGGAAGGGTTACGATGTCGGTGTTGAAACTGACGCTGAAGGTTTCTACTTTTAGCGGCACCCACTTGGGTGTCGCTTTGAAACTGATGCCAAAAGCCTCCAAAAGCCTTAATTAACCAACACTAAAGGTCAGTTTTGTACTAGTGATGGTTGAGGCCTCTATGTGTGATGGCATGTTGTGACACATGTAAACTTGGAATGTAATCTCATATGTAAATGTACATGCATATGATAGTGATACCTAGTGTTATTGACATCAAACTCTAAGAATAATAAACTATTAATGTTCCTTAACCCTAATTTGATTTAAGAAAGTGGTAGATTGTGTACCTATGGTTTGGTGATTGTATGTAACTATAGAACCCTAATTGGCCATGTACGGAGCCCTAACCCTAATGTTGGGCCATGTGATGTGTTTATTTTTCTCTCTTGGTGTGGTTATCTTATTATGTTGTTTTCTCTCTCCTATTTATAAACTCCTAGCCATGCAGGTGAAATGAATGCCATGGCTTGTATATGCTATGGTGATTGTTATGTGATACAATGTTTTGGCTATAAGCCTTGATGAGATATGATGAGATATATTGATGTGATGAGTCCTAGGACCTAGTGATGGCTTAATGCCTATTGTGAGGTGGTAACATCCAATAATGTGATTAAAAGATTTATGTCCCACAATGATGTGACAATGATGTTGGCCTTGTGAATGGAAGTATTACAAGTATCATGTGGTGATAATGTGACAAGTTCACACCTTATACGTTTTATATCTTCTGAAGTGGTACCATGCTTTTATTCTTGTAGATTTTGTTTTGGCCTTGTACGTTGTAACTTGATTGATGCTAAAAGATACTCAATTGTCCAAACTAATCAAGCGGAACCTTAATCATGTAGTTGTCCTATGCCATAGATCTATTCCAGTGTTAGTCTTAGTGTTGGATGGTGAAATGGGTTTTCCCCTTAGTGTAAGCTCGTAGTCATATATTATTGAGTATACACATTCCTATGATTGGATGCAGACCATACCCTAGAAGGAGTGTGGTTACGGGTTGTGGCTCAGTGATGTGACTCAATATATACTTATGATACTTTCACAAGATTAATTGGCTGTGGGCCATCCAGGTAGGAGTGTGACTGTGGGTCGTATCTTAGTTTCACTAGCATTTTGCCTATATACCAAGGAAAGCTTGGTTGATTTGTAGTTAGACTTGATATGTATCTGTGATGTTTTTCTCTTGTATTGGGAAGGTGGTGGATTCCGACTCTTCCATTGACCTTGTATGGCACTGATTTTGACTTGACAGTGGTCAGTTGGAGCATGAGTGGTATACCTCATCTCCTCAGGGCATAATAAAAGATGTAATACATCTGTATAGTATATCTACATAGGGACAAAATTTAAATAACATTGTTTGAAGCATTTCCTTGCCTTTGTATAGTTTTAGTGATAGAGAATATGCATATTCTTCATATTCCTTTTTAGGATGTTAATTGCTCTATTGGTCAGTGATAACTACCTAGTTTTGTTTAATCTACTTTATCGGTCGGATACATAACGTTTAGTTGAATATGCTCACCATGCTTAGTACCTTATCAACCTGCTTAGTTATGTGCTTTAATAGATGTTTGCAGAGATTTACATCTCTCTCTAGGACGTTTAGTCTCACCCCATTGGTTTCTGCATCTTTTTGGTGGTCATGCATGACAAGGTGGAGATCATGCAGCAGAGGAAGAGCAGAAACAAGAGTAGTAGTTGATAAGGTTGGATGTGCTGCTATTCTTTTGGTGTTAGAGTCCTAGAGTCATCCCTGTACACTCAAGTCTTGGGGGTATTTTTTATGTGTTTTGTAGAGATTTCACTGATACGAGTTGTTTTTGGCTTGTGTGTCTTTTTTTGTATAGATGTGGCATGTGTACATATATGTATATGTGGAATAGGTATCTCATGTAATAGGTTGATGACATGCATGTTGACAACAATGATGTAAGAACCTTATGATATGTGTTATGTGACCTAGTTGTCTTATTCTGGAGTTAGATGTGAAAGTTTTCAGCCTAAGGTACTTGTATGGAATTGGTTTTTGTTTCCTGTGTTTTCTGATAATCTGCTTGCTTAGTGTTAATTCCATGTTTGGTTTTGAGTAATCTCATTTTTGGCATGTTGGGGGGTCACATGTACATATGAGAAGAAGTATCTATCTAATGCTCCTTACATTTAGCTTTAATGTATTCAGGTAATTTCATATATCCATCGTATCATAATATCTTAATATTTAGCATGTAAATAAAATGTTGTAAAACAAAAATGTGGCTCAGTATATTGCTATACTATGTGTGTGGGATGCATGCAAAAGTGTGTAATTACATAGCAAAATATATTCAATCAATTACTTGTAAATAGGAACTATAATTTTCTTCAGATAATATTCCTTTATGTGATACCCATAGTGGCATTAAAATTGAATAAAATGTAAATAAACACTCAATAGTTTCTTCAGTCAATCTTTGAGAAAACCTTGGAAAATACCAAAAAACTGTATTTCATGTAGTCATAATCATAATAGTGTACCTTTTGTAGAATCATGCAAATATCATGATGTACACACTTCAACTATGTTCAAGCAATCTAATCTATAGTTCCAAGCAATTCAACATTTAATATGCATGTATATAAATCCTAAAGTGTCACCATCAGATTATTGAAATTAAACCCTACTCGGTTCCAAATCCAAGGTTTAGGGTTGTCTCGGGTTTGGATAGGGAATAAATGTATAAAACCTATTTCTATATCATATTAAACATTAGGTGAAACATTGGTTATTAGATCCATCATATCCTTTCCTTGTGAACAATAAGATAAATTATGTTCAAAATGACATGTCAAGTTATGACCTTTAAACTGTAATTCTTTATATTCATGATTATTAACTTTAGAAACCATAACAATCATCATTATGATCTAGATCATCTTGGACCACTATTATATTCTTCAAAAACTATGGTTCATATGCATCAATTATCACTTTATCACATGTTAGCACCACATTTTGAATTGGGTTTAGAATTAGATCTCAAATATATTTTACTCATGTTCCTCTCATTTTTTGATAAATTTTCATGTATACCTTGTCTTAATCTAATAATCCTAGTAATTACTACAAATTTTCAAGATAAGCATTATCGGGCCAATCAGCAACTACCACGCCAAAAAACATAAAGTCATTGATTAGGCCACGCGGGTCTGGCCTAGCCAATGGCCCGATGCCACCCTACGGGAGACTCCCTAAAACACATAAAAATACATTAACATCCTTAAGTCTATGTGTACCCATAAGGGAATCATGTCTTTAGTCCTCTTACCGTTTCCTTCCTCCTAGAAGGGTTCGAACGAAACCCTGGAGGATCAACCAAGAGCCAGACTCCCCTCCTCACGACATCGCATGACCATGAGGGGGGCGGTTATCTATGCCTATCCTACATGGATTCAAGGATGTTTTTAGCCTTTCCAGAGGACGCATGGGTGAAGGAAGATACTAGGGGTTTGTTTGGAGGGTGAATGAATTGGAATACAAAATAGATGAGCCCAAAGTGGTACCTGATTGTTGCAGTAGGTTTGGTGGGATACCTTGAAACTTTGGAAACTCTCCTCACCCTCCAGAGAACTTCGTAGATACCTTTCGATGTTAGGGATCCTCCCAAGACCGGTAGGTGTTGTTCAACGCCACCATTGTCATGGCGGTAGGGTCTCTTGGGGCGACCATATCCAGGGATGTGTGCCTCCTTGAGATCCAACTAGGGTGCCACAATGAAGACGAGGCTCCTTGGGTCAACGTACTTATTCAACATGAGAGGAAGATTAGGGTTTACATGAATATAGAGTAAGAGAGGAGGGGGAAAAATTGGTTGGGTTGTGTGTGGTTCCTTTGTGTGAACATGTATATATATATATATATATATATATATATATATATATATATATATATATATATATATATATATATATATATATATATATGTATATGTATATATATATACCCCTATAATAGCCTTGTTTCCCTCCTTCCCTCTAGTGTTGCTTCTTCAGATTCTCTTCCTTCTCTAAACCATAAACACTTACCAATTCTTTTGTGTCTTGGATAGTTATACGTATATACATATACATGACTTGTCAAAAGATATTGTCTTTATTCTCTTTTCACAAATTTCTCTCTCTTTCCCTCATGGTTATGAAGAGAACACATCATTGGAAGGAGGAAATCATTTAATAGGTTTCCCTCTTGGAAACACACACACACATATATGTATATATATATATATATATATATATATATATATATATATATATATATATATATATATATATATATATATATATATATATGTTCACAACTTGTTATTCTAGTATTTTCTTAAACAATATTACCAACATTAATTATTTAACACACAAAATCCATAAAGGAAAGTATATAAATATATTGCATTTATTGGTTGATTTAGTCATGAATTCTATATTATTCTTCAGCCTCTCTCTTTTATGTATTCATCCAAATTAATTATCGGTATTTCAAGGAAACTCCTCAATACCTTTCCAAAAGTATATTCAATGTGTGGAATCTAATGGGATATCTTTCAGGGAAAAACTTTCTCCTTTCAAAAATTATATAAAACAATACCATTGTCTCATTATATATTATTTTCCTCCCAATTTCTAGAATTATCTTACTTTCCTTATTATTTTCAACTATACCAAAAGTTGGATAAAACAATACTAATTGATGTCCCTAAACATTTGTTGACAAATTGGCTAGATAATTACTCTTTTAATTTTCTAAAATATAATAAATATTATTTTCATTTGGATACTTTCTTATTATTTCATATTTCTATTTTTCACCAATTCATAAAGCCATTGCTATTTATTTATGCACAAAATCTCTTATTTCTTTTTCTTGTGTCCCAAGGACCTATTTGCAAAGCAAATAGTTTCATCAGCCTCATGTGTTGCACCCATGCCCTAAAGTGGGTAGCATTACATCCTATCAATATTATCATTGGGGAATATAGAAATTAATTCATTTATATAATTTAATTTTACCAAAATTGAGGATATTACAACTAGAATTGAACTTTCTTGATAATGGAGAGGTTCCCTTTTTGAGGCCATGTTATCTTTACCTTTATTTCATGGCATTGTGATGTAGCAACTTATGTGGATAAGACTCATTCTCCTTATCTTGTGTTTCATTATGAGAAGATAAATGTTATGTCTTCGTGTTTTTAATGTTATTGAACTTTGGTATTGTGTATGTTATACATGATTTATAACTATGTTACCACATAAACTTGTATTCGAGTGATCACCAACTGACATCTACTTCACTCCAATCTATAATGACTTCTTAGGACCCTATACTGACACATAGTATTTTCTCTCCATCATCCTATAGGAAGGATCGTTTGTTCATCTTGGAGGAGCCAAAGTCCAATCAGACAAAATAGAACAATGGATTATCATCCTACAAGAAGTGAAGAACCTCCCAAATTCATCCAATTTGAAGCACCTTCACACCTAAGGGTGACGACCATGCCACCGAACTAACTTAACCACATGCCATTCTATGGACTACCAAGGAGGGCCTTATTAATAAGAGCACTTGTCACAGGGGACCCACTATTTTTCACTTCATAAAGATAAAAACTTCCGAGTTCGTAGGTGAAAGTGAGTGAGAATCGGTTCAAAAGGCCAAGAATTGGAACTTGGATACTTAAGACATAATGGAGGGCATGATATGCCTTTAGTGTCTATGGGTGAAGTAAGAAACCATTTTTCCTTAAAGGTTTGACTAAAGTGTTAATGACAAAATCTAACACATACCCAACCAAAGGAAGCTGCCAGGATAAGTTGGAAGAATTTTTTGAAGCAATGTTTTCAACAATACACACCACAACTGATAATGATCAAGAAGGATATGGAGTTCAACTTGTTGTGTCAAAAGCAATGCCACAGTTTTGGACTTTTTACATCACTTCACCATTCTGGGGAGATATGAAACTACTTTCAGTGATCAAAGAAAAATACTAGTATTCGTAGAAGGACTTAACAAACATTAGAGTAACAGTTAGGCACAATTCATTGATATGCACCATCTAGTATAAGGATTTGTACACCTACATCCCTGATGAACAACAACAACAATCCTAATCATGGAGGCTATCTTCTCTTCCCCAAAAGTAGACAACATCACCTCAACAACATTCATCATTACTGCAACAAAAAACATTAATATGTCTCCTAAATCTTCTTCCCATACTAATCTAGGAACCTACCATTTCTATTGCAATTGTAGGAAGAAACACTTTGGGGAGTGGCATTATTTTAGCCCCCTCTTCTACAACTACTTCAAAATGGGACACCTTCATATAGACTGCATTGACCCCTAAAGGTTGAACGACTATCTATGCCATGCTAACAATATTTTCAAAAACTCAATCCAGAAGAAGAACTACCATAACAACAAACCAAACCACCAGAGCAACTTTGTAAGATATTGTTTTATATGATCATTGAGGAAGGTGAGAACAATAAGAATTTCAGTGAAGTTATGGTTACTTTTATTGGCCAAATTATGAAGTCCCTTTGTTATTTTGAATCAATTGATTCTTTCATACCATAAGCCCTAGTCTTGCAATTAGAAACAATATATATATATATATATATGAAACTTATTTAATGTCAACACACCTACTGGTAATATAAAATCAATTATATGCTAATCAAGAATTGTTACCCCATTCTTAGGATTGATGACCTCTTCAATTAGTAAAAGTCGGCTAAAATATCTTAAAGCTTGATCTTTGTAGAGTCTACCACCAGATGAAAAATGAAGAAGATGATATCCCTAAGACTATTTTTCGCTCATGTTTTGGGCATTTTGAATACTTTGTCATGCCTTTCAGGTTGACAAATCCCCTTGTTTCTGGAACTTATGTATAGGGTCATCAGGCATCACCATGATTCTATTATGGTGGTCTTTATCAACAATGTACTCATCTATTCTGAGACACTTGAGCAACATAAAGAACATCTGAGGATTGTGTTGGACACTCTTAGGGAGCTTCAATTATATGCTAAATTACCAAAATGTGAATTTTTCCTCTCTAAAGTTGTGTTCATAGGGCTTGTAGTCTTTGTGGGCCATACAGTTGTGAACCCTTTAAAGTTCAAGGTAGTTTAGCGGTGGAAGTCATCTTGCAACCCTTCTAAGATCTAAAGCTTCTTGGGATTAATAGGATATTATCAACATTTCATATTGAACTTATTGATGGTATATATTCCCTTTACCAAGAAGATTGAGAAGGATTCTATGTTTATATAGACTCCCTAATGAGAAACTAGCTTTCAAAATTTGAATAACTGCCTCACCTATGCATTGGTCTTGACCTTACCTATTGAAGGAAATAGGTATGAAGTCTTCAGCGACACATATTGACATGATCTAGGTTGTTTCCTCATGCAATACAAGAATCTCACAACATACAACTCCTAATAGATGGATCTAGACAAAGAAAAGTACTTCACCCATGACTTGGAGGTTGTAGTAATTGTTTATGCTTTAGTGATTTTGAGGAATAATATTTTGTGGAGCAATTTATAGATTTTTATGATCATAAACGCATCAAGTACATACTCTCACAGAAATCTTTGAACCTTTGACAACATCAATGGGTAGAGTACCTAAAAGACTATAATTTCATGATCAATTACCATACTAGAAAGGACAACGTAATCATTGATGCTTTAAGTAGAAAAAAGTTGATGTGTGTGTTGTCCTGAGGTTGACTGAGTGGGAGAATCTGAATGCACTGGTAGAGTGACAACCTAAGAGGATATTTGAATTGTAGTTCAAGATGGCTTGTCTCTCGATCACCCCAAACTTGTTTATTGAGATCATAGGAAGTCAAAAGACTAGTCCCTAGCTAGAAGAAGTCATGAAACAAGTGGATACACATCAGACTAAGATGCAAGTAGGCTTAAATGGAGCAGTTTGATGTCTTCAAAGATTATTGATCTATGATGTAGGTAATTTGAGGGAGAAATGTTTCATAGAAGCCCAAATACATGATTCATCTAAGGACAACTAAGATGTATTAGAATTGATAGTGCCCATTCTAGTTGACGAACATGAAGAATGACATCACTGACTTTGTGGGGAAATGTATGATGTCCCTAGAAAGGAATTTTGAATATGAAGAAGGGTTGTGATGAAGTATGGATCATAATCAACTAATTCACAAATGCATCTCATTTCTTGCCATTCAAGACTAGAATGAATGTATCTTACATGGCTGAGTTATATATCAGAGAGATAGTATGCTTGCATGGGACCCTAAAGATGATCATTTTCTACCAGGATTTAAACCTCACATTCAGGATCAAGAAGAAGATTTATGACAATTTAGGTACACACTTTTCTATCAGTACTACCTATCATCCTAAAAATAATGGATACTTTGAGTGTATGATAGAAATATTAAAAGACTTTCTTTGTTCATGTTCTATGTACTGGGTTGCTCATGGGATAAGTACCTACCCCTTACTGATTTTTCATAATAGTTATTAGGCCAACAATGGGATGCCACCAAATGAGGCTTTATATAGGTAGACCTTATGGACCACCCTTACATTTTGATGATGTCGATGAAAGTTATTTGCTAAAATTAGAAGAGCTACAATTCTATGTCAAAAAAAATGATCTGACTAAGAAGTGGGTGAAAGTAGCACAAGATAGGAAGAAAATGTATTTTGACTAGCATAGGATGGACAAGAAATTTCTTATGGGAGATTCTATGTTTCTAGAAGTGAATCCCTTCAAGTCATTTCTAGGTGAAATATTTAGGGAAAACTAAGTCCTTGATATGTAGGACCTTTTGTGATTGTTTAGTTAGTTAGGGAGTATGCATATAGGCTATCCTTATCTCCATCTTATTAATTATGAATGACATATTTTGTATTTTTGTTTGCATAAGTAAGTCAAAGACCCCTCTCATTTTTTGACCATTCAACCCCTAGATATTTGCGAATACCTGAGTTATGAGAAGTATGTGAAGAAGATCCTTGATACCAGAATCCAACTACTAAAGAATAAAGAAATTCATCTGGTGAAGGTTCTTTGGAAGCACCATGGCCTTAAGGAAGAAAACTAGGAGTTGCATTATGAGATGTCAAAGACTTACCCCTAATTGTTCACATATCCATTGATTTTGGGACAAAATCTCCTTTTAATGGAGGTGGTCGTAACTGACCAAATTTATGTGCCAAATTTAGTCTTGATCTTAATGAATCATTTACTCTATTTCAAAATCTGTGTTGGTAAATTTCCATTTATATTTTCACTTCATGGAATTATTTTGGACTTTGAGCAATAAAAATAAAATTATACCTCATATTAGTCATTTCATATCATATGGGTTCCATATTTTAATACTTAAGCCTAATTAAGGATATATCATTGTAATCACACTGAAATACATTTTCAAGTTACATTTATCAATATTTGAATTAATTAGGAATGATTTATTTAGTTACCTCTTAATCATAAATAGGGAAGTTAGTATTTTTAGTATTCAGAGTAATGACAATAAGATATGTGTTTACAATTGCAATGTAATCATAATTATAGACTAAAAGATACAAATTTCAAAGAAAATGAGATCATAGTTGAAGAAAAAAATTCCCATTTTCATTTTCTAGACAAACTCATATTGACCCAAACATGCATGCACAAAGTTGGGTCTCTATCTTCAAGCATGGTGGTCGTTACCGTGGCCCCAGACATGATGATAAACTTCTCACCCGTGTATGCACCTCACCCCTCCGTATCAACTCTTTTAGCTTTGGTTTCACCTTCCTTCAGCTGATGGTCACCAATTGATGACAAGAAGACCTGAAATTCTAAACTCCATTAAGTTCAATGACATAGGTGGTGTAATGGTAGGACAACCAAAATTGGAGCATCACACCATCTCTATACAAATTGGCAACACCATAAGCTCCTCCTACACTCCATGAACCCAAACCCTAGGTCCTTTCTCGTGACAAATAGCTCCAGATACCCCATCAATGGAACACCACCTCCATATCCAAGGCCACACATCCTTCTTAACCTTAAACGTTTTGCATAGATACATTCCATTGGATCCATTGATGTACCTGAACACTCCTATCCAATTTGTGTGTGGATAGATGTGGCTTGGGCACACTTGGGTTATAGATATTTATAATTCAGTTTGGACACAATCTTATATAAAGACACACATAGGCTTGGTAGTAGTATAGGAATGGCAAGTTGGGGTCACAAATCTGAGAGAGTAGGACACTATATCTAAGTTTGTTTAGGATATGTTCCTAATGCTGATACTAGGTTTTTAGGTTTAATCTTTGTTTTGAATTATGCTACGGTGATTAAGAAATACAAAAGGGCAAAATTAATTTATGTTAAACCTAGGTAGTTAAGGATAACAACTATCTATGAAATGAAAGCAATTACACTAAAACAAACAAGAAGATTCAAATACTGAGCACTACAATAACAATTAAAATCCTAATTGGCATACTAGAGAAAAAATAGATAAACAAAGAAAGAGGAAACACAACACTAACAATTATGCAAAATGAACAATTATAGAGCTACACTAGAAATTGACTAACTAATATTAGAACAAGTAACTAAGAGCTCTAGCAAGGATTAACTAACATAAGAAACTAACTGACTAAGGAAACAAACAAAGAAGCTAATTAAGTTAACACTGTCTAACCAAGATGAACAATTAAGATGTATAAGAAAATAATTGATAACACCCAAATTTAGGCATCTATGCTAAGAATTTATGTATGGTTTTGTGTCATTATAGACTTAATATGCCCAAAATAACCCTAGATCCTAATCTTTTAGTAATTTATATATTTTCATAGATAAAGTTGCTCAACTAGCCAATTTTGGGACTTGTAGGAACAGAACCTGAAAAGACATCTATTCTCCAAGATTTCTCCCCAACACATGGTTTTTTCAGTAGCTAGACTTCCATTTGTCACAATTGTGGTGGACTAATCATCGCACTATGTGCACCGACTAGCGGTCCCAAGAAACTTTTGATATGGTGGACCCTATTTTCGATGGCTAGTCCTTTATCATGATGCATCTTCGCCAATCAGGAGGCTCATCAATGTGGGCACATTGACCACCAGTAATACCCCTCGGGTGGGTTTGGTCCATGATGTCACGACCGCAACCGCGACCGTGAACGTGGCCAAGAAGACAATGTCACGATTGCGGCCAAGACGTTGTATCGACCGACACTCAGCACGATCGGGTTGAGGCTCGACATGGTTGGGCCAAGGCCATGACCGTGACCGAGGCACATCAACCTTGACTGTGGCACAACCGCGATTGAGGAACAACCTCAACCGCAGCCCAACCGCGATTGCGATCGTAACCGTGGCCCACCACCTCGACCATGGAACGACCGCGATAGAGGCACAACCCCGACCGTAGCCCGACCACCTCGACCGCAGAGTCTACCTCGACTAAGGCATCCACCTCGACTACGGGGCGTACCTTGATCGTGACCCTGGCATGATCATGCCTAGCCTGACACGGTCGGGATGAGACCAGGGCCGTGACCATCATCCACCTTCACCTATAAATACACACCCCCGCAACCTAGAGAGGGGTTTCAAATTTTTGGAGGTTCCATATTTGGGTTCAGACTTTTTTGGTTCCCACAGCCCCGTGGGAGAGTTCCAAGGTCTGAAAGGGCTGAAGTGATCGGGTTGCGTCCATTCCTCTAGTTTACTTCCATCCACCATCGGTTTCCACCACCATTTACCCATATCCTACCATTCTCAACCATCTTCCACCTCCATACATCCACCAAGTTGTTGTTCCTAGTGGAATCAAAGAGAAAGGATGCCAAGGAGTCCAGAAGACCAAGGAGGATGGCTCGAAGATGAGATCCATCCTATACGGAGGTTAAGGAGCGAGAGCCACCTCTCCTCTACAAGATAAATCTCTTCTTCTTCTCCTTTCTTCTACTGTTCTCCTTTGTTTCTATACAAGTGATGTTGTTCCATCTTTATTCGGTGCCAACTATGCTTGTCCATGGCTAGTTGAGCTCCTTCTTAGTTATGTAGCTTTTTTTTTGGCATGTTTATGTACTTTTACCTTAAGCAAGTAGTTTTATTTTAGATCTAGTATGTTTTCTATTCTATCTTCTCATCTTGGTTATGATTGCTAGTTTGGTTGATCTCTTTCTTGCTTGAACTTATATTTCAGCCTATATCAAGAGATTTGTGTAGAAATAGATAAAAGAAGATAGTTTGGATCAGAATCTTAAAGGAGGACAGTTCAAGGTGATCTGTATAGAACTGTAGACTTGGGCATAGTCAGGCCTTGCCCAACAGGGTCGAGCCCACTACCAAGTTATGCCCAGATCACACCTATTCCTAGCATCTCAGAATATTCTAGACCTAAGAGGGTATCGAGAATATTATAGGGTGTTGATTTGTCATCATTAAGAGAGATTTCATATCATTGATTAGTTTTAATCACGCTACATGAAAGCGAGTGGGATGACCCCACAGGAATGGATACCACAGTATGTACTATGTTTGGATGTAGGTTACTTGTTGAGATGTTCGAGGGTTGTCTACGCCCGAGAACGGGTGCATAGACTGCCCAAATTGTGGTTACATAGCCAGGAACTCCTTCTTTCTGATTAGTAGAATCTGACAGACTTTGTTTTCTTTTCTTTTCTTTGTTTTATTTTATTTTGTGACAATGTGCTAGACTAGTTCTAGATCCATACTTTTATCAATTATCAGATTGGTTTATCTGACTTAAGAGTGATATCTTAAGATTCCTAAATGTCCCCACATCCATGTGTTCGACCCCCAAATATCTACTTCGACCCTATAATAAAGTTGTGGGGGTCCTTGAAGGTTTCAGGTTATAAATTCAAACTCTGACCCTCCTTTAGAGCCGATCAATAATGTGGAATGTGGTTGATTTGTGAGAATCAACTAGGTTGGGGGTTCAAATTAGGCAAATATCAATCATTCATTCAAGTGGACAAACCAAATAAGCAGGCTAAGTAATAAAGAATTTCCATAAATTACTAGTTGGTCATGGATGGAATAGAGTGTGTATAGGTAAATTCGTCACCATCACCCCCTATCCAACCTTGAGAGGTTAGGTTGACTAGGGTTTAAGTGTAATTCAAGCATGACCTAACAAGTTTTGGTCTCTAGAAGGGAATCTTTTAGGGAATTGGGGGTCACACATAATCGTGAACGGTGTAACCTTTAAGAAGCTCTAAACCATTCTCACTAAGAGTTTCCAAACTAGCAATTAGATCTCTCACCTAGGGGTAATAGAGTGGATAGATATGTAGGAATAGGAAAAACTATCTAGGGATCCAGTACTTGGACCTAGGAGTAAAATCCCAAATTAGACACATATTACCCATTTCTCCTACTACCATGGTGTATCAAGCACCAATCATACAGTAATAAATGGGAATATAAGTAGAATATAAGCATTTACAATTGAATCAACAATGATAAAAAAGTTATTCCCTCAAAATGTATCAAATTCACATTTTCTCCAAATAGCTCACGAAGGGCGCTTAGCTAGACATGATCAAATAAAATGCAAAAGAAAGGGGAGAAGAAAGAAGAAACTATGTGGATGTTGATGAAGAAGCTTCAATCTTCACCTTAAGCTTCTTCAATCTCGACCTCCTTCTTCAAGGATGAGAAATGGAATGAAAATGGGAATTGAAATGGCTAAAACCCTAGAAAAATTAGGGTTTTGAGTTGACGGAAGTGGAAAATAGGTGGGAGATGGTAGGTGATGACTTGCATGCTTGGGAGAGCGAACCTTGTGCTCTCAACTACCACCAATGCTTATATAGGGGCTTAGGAAGCATAGGTTTAAGTGAGGGAATACAGTAAAATCATACCAAGAAAGTAGTAGGATTTAGTGCGTAGCATGACTATTCTATGTGGTTGGGGAATGTGGGAATGGTTGTGGTGGTGGATAATGGTCGTGGTGAAAATGCAAAATGATTAGGTAAATTTTAGTTTTTATGGTTGTGTAGCACAATCATGCAGGGTAGCATAACCACGGTGGATGGCGTGTGGAATGACCGTGTTGGGTAGCATGGCCCTTTTGGATATCTTGACGCTAAGTAGTTCTCTATGGCACATGCATTTTGGGAGATTCGCAGTATGACCATTTTGGCTAGCATGACTATGTTGACGTCTTCTTGGCACAATTGTTCTAGTTTGAATGACCATGTTGTCGGAGCTTCTAAGGTTAGCTTTAATTCTTATTTCAAATGTGATTTTTATGTTGGTGGCTTGGTCATTCTATGGTACCACGACCTTGTTGGAAGTTATCATGTAGCATTTCATCTTAATATTTTTCATCCATAGTGTTCTATTCCTTTGCTTGATGTTTGGCAGCTTGGTATAGGTTTGGGTATCTCTAGGGCTCACTTTCACGCTGCTAATGGTGAAGGAACCCTAGGGACCTCCTCCTTCTTCTTTTTTCATCCAAAGAGTGGTCACAGTACGTCAAAATAATGCAAAGAACGTCCATAAGTGCATTTGACTATAAGATACAATTTTTTGAGGGAAAACATGCATAATGAAACATCCTAATGTGAATAAGAGGAAGAATGACATAAGATGAATACCCAATTAAGGGCTTCATCACCACCCCAAGATTTAAACATAGTTTTCCTCTAGTATGCTTCAATTCAATAATTTTGGAACTTTAATCAAGTAGAAATGATGAAAACACTCACCAACCATGTAACATGATTATTTAATTAGAAATACCTCAACCTCAGCTATCTACATGGATTTTATTTCTCTCTTATTTATGCTCATGGCTCAACTACAAACAAAGAACAAAGCATATATACTTAAGTATAGAGAATCACAATTGATGTAAGTGACATGACATTCCACAAGGCTCTTGGTAAAAAATATCATTTTGTAAGATTTAGCCAAATCTTGTTAGGTAAATGATTTCCACATGCATGTATTATCCTCCTAAAGTATAGTCCATACTTGATGTCCCACTTGGCTTGTGGTAACTAGGTAGGCTAAGGTTTATTTTCCATAAAACTAATAGGCATAACAAGGAAATAAAGGGTTATGAAAGGGAGTTGAGGTGTTACATATATGGAGCAAACATATTTTCTTTTCTTCTCTTGGGACATTATTACATTGAGCGATCTCTTATTTCTTTTTATTCATTTTCTTTTCTTTGAACCATATGAAGGGAGGGAACATGGTGATTGTAAGAAACGCAGATGTAGAGATATGGTCACTTCCACTTTTGGGAGGAGTCTGAGGCTTTTTGTGTGCTCTTTGGCAATTTTAATGAGGTAGACAGCTAATAAGTGATGGAAGAAACATGAGTCAAAGATGGGTCATTAGTAGTGGATATTCAGAAGAGGGGTTCCTTCATGCACATTTGTCCCACAAACTTCACAAGAGAAAATCATAATAAAAAAAGCAATTGTATCACCATATTCTTTTTTACACATCATCGAAAATCCCAAACATATAATGCTTGCCTTAATTTCTTCTCACCACTCCAATCAAAGAGAGATGACACAATGACACAAATTATACAAGCAAGCATGCAAGTATTTCAATAAAACTACCATATGAAGTGGGGTTATTTGAATTATTCAAAGGTCAAGCAATTCAATCTCAGTCCATTAAGGTAGAGATTGCTTTAGAACATGCTTTTGGGCAAAATCAAGTTTGGGCAACCTTGGCCAAAATGGTGCAAAATCCCACATCAACATCAAGATCTATACTACTAAACAAAATATATTCAGAAAGTAAATACCAAATATTAAAACATAATAAATTGCTAAAATATAAATGTAATGAAAACACAATGGGTGGCATGGCAAGAAAAGCAAAAATTTTGAAAAAATATGTCCATAAACCTTATTGGAATCAGAATCCATCTCACATATATTATTCTACAAAAATAGTAAATTTTATAGTATATAATTCGTTCATCACTAGTATTATGTTGGGATCAACTATCAACTAGGTAGAAAGAAAAATGAAAGAAGAATAAAAGTGAATAAATACTAATAGAAGGATTAGATGATATTTTCCACAAAATGAAGATTAAAGAAGAATACAGAAAACCTAATAAATAACCTCAACTAGAGTTTACATAATTTATCTCATCCTAAAATTGTTGTTTCCCTTCTTTACAAATAACACTCAATCACCATTACCAAGAAAACTAGGGCTGACAAAAAAACATAAAAGAATGTAAGTATTCCATATCTCAAGTTTTATAAGGAGAATACTTATTGTGATTTATTGTCATGAAAAATAGTATTGATGGAGCTGGAGTGGTTGGGTTCTTTACAAGTCAATTAATCTTTGGGTCGCTCAAATCCCACATCAAATCCACGTAGTTGGAATCAAAGCTTTTCAATTTTAAGACCTAAGATTTGATCAGGCATTTTCCTTACTAAGGGTGATATTGATCGATACATTCAATTGGTAGGTTGGGTAATTGACATGTACATGTGGCGTAGTCCCAACCAACTTTGACTATGATGTGGTACTGGCCTTGATGTAAGAAATAGCATCACATATTGACACTAGAAAATTATTGGCATGTTGAAAAGTAATATTTTGGAAATCAAGTTATGTCTAGTGATACTTTAGGTATAATGTAGTTATAAGTGTGCTACTATATCTTGTTCTTTGTATATAAAGTCTCATAGAATACAACACTTTTTAGTTTTTACAAAACCTATAATTAACCATAGATCACCAAACAAGTTTGTTGCTCATGGATGTTATCAAAGCAACATTGTCTTCTATCTTCAACAACCCTTTAAAGGGTATGTGCTCCAATTGTACCACAACTAAGGAGGAGGAAAAAGAATGACATGCAAAGAGAACAAGTGGTGGTTCATGTTGGTGATATTGTGGGAGTTTAAAACTTTTTTGTAAGTAACAAGGTGAGACATGTGGCTAACTAACTCTATGAGGTCTAGTCATGATATCTCAATGACATCAACAATCTTTCCTGGTTTGTTATGGTGAGTCAATGAGGGGTAAATACTTCCATTTTTGGTTTTTTGCAACTCTAGTTGGGTTTCATCCACCTCTTCATACATAAAAAGGTGGAACAATAGAGCATGTGGTTTTGTATGACTAATAAAGAAGTATATATTTCTTTAAGTCATGTGTAAGGTTGATCCAACTCATTATACCTCTCACTAGTTCAAATTAAATTCTCCTTTATTGTGAGGGGGGAGATTTCTAAGAGAATGGATACCCATCACCCACTTTGTACTCTTTCATAAACTCCCATCATTAAATAAGAAGGTACTTCCTATAAATAGAGGAATACCTAGGAAACAGGAATGTCTAAAAGAATATATGACCACATATTGAATCAGACTTATGACTTAACTATGAGACAGAAGGAAAATATTAATGGAATATTATGCAAAATGAAGTGAAGAAAGTGGAGGGACAATGGAAGAGGGGATAGAACAACATAATATGTATAATATATTATTTATATGTGTAAGACGTTTGATGTTTGTTTCAACTAATTATGCATATAAGTATGGGTACACCCCTTTACCCTTTACCGGTACCATGTAGGGCAAGTTTAAGGGTGGGTGCTTTTCTCATCTATATACTGACTACCCACTAACCAACTACCTTAGTGGGTAATGATATTGGTAAAACATTACCCATACCCTTTAACCTACCACACCGCAAAAGTTATGTAATAAGTAGTAAATATATAGAATCTACGTAGTTTATAGTCTATAAATTTCTTAATACCTTTGGTATAATAAAAAATGTTGTCTTGTACTTCTTATGAGGCAGATTTTGTGATATATATAGTACTATTTTGGATGTGCAAAATTAACGTGTAAATAGGCAACAAGATCTGATAGTTTATAGACCATATAATATATTTGTATGGTGTTTAGTACTTATTTTGGGACTGACTTGATTATGTATACAACAAAATTTTAAGTTGTAAGACACGTGCATGTACAATAACTAGAGTTTGTTTTAATTATATCATTTTATACATATTTGTGTTTGTGTCATCTGGTTGAGTTGTTCTGAGTTTGTTTTGTACCAAAATAATAATTTGTAAGGTATCATATATAATGTTTATGAAGTAAACTTATCTTATTTAATGAATTGAATGTCATTTCAATTTGTCATTTTATTTCTTTTGGGTTGAATTTAGTTGTTCATACAATAGAATTTGGAATTTTTTTTTGTAATAATCACTGGTTTTATAGCATATTCTAAACATAATGAAATTCAGGTGTATAAGGTTGTAAAATATTTGTTATAATCATTTAAGATTCGTAATAGTCAATATTGAACAGTTTGATTCTTACTTTGGAAATGTGATTTACTAACTATCCATTGTTGATGATATCAACACAAACTTTTTATTAACATTTGAATTCCCATTTCACCCTTATCCTCCTTGTTTTCCAAGTGGGTATTGGATAAGAGTAATGGGAGATTGTGGATGTTGTAGGAGTGGAATGTTACCCATACCCTTACTTTCCACACTTGGTGGACAAGTATAAGGGTAAGCCCTTTACCTCCCCATACCCTCCACATTATAATCCTCATTAGTAATTACACCAAGATTGCTAGATGTTGTATTTTGTTTAAGTACTCAAGTTAAAATTGTAACTAATATGTATTATTCATCATGTAATTTAGTTTGAGATCGCTTTATGTATTTAAGGGTATTGTGATATTATTTATCTTTTTATTATATAAATGTGTATTGTACTACTAATTATTATACGTGTAAAAAATAGTTTCAAATTTCAGTCTCTCTGGTATTTACTAGTTATTTTTATTAAATTTAACCACAAATGTCATATAGATTG
Source organism: Alisma plantago-aquatica (assembly GCA_963693085.1). Taxonomy (NCBI): domain Eukaryota; kingdom Viridiplantae; phylum Streptophyta; class Magnoliopsida; order Alismatales; family Alismataceae; genus Alisma; species Alisma plantago-aquatica. The sequence goes on from OY856411.1 coordinate 1,381,399,084, forward strand.
TTGTTCATATCATTGATCTTCTACTTAATGTATATTTTGATCATATTAACTATTGTGTTTTTATGAGTATATTGTGTGTCTAGGCTTATTGATGTGTTTATGGATTGTTGTATATATTTTACAGTACATTACATGAAAAATGAACATATGAATTTATAATAGTATGGACACCTATTTCTTTTCTACCGCAGTCGAAGATTATATTTACATTATTCAAGGGCATTGATTTGTGCATGGGAATCAATCAAATGATAGTGATTCAAACTAGACATCCATACATCCTTAATATTTAGTTTTGAACTATGAGAATAACCTAAATTACATAAATATGTCTATATGTCACTTTAGAGAATGTCATCATGTGACAAGATGTTCTACAAAATGCTTAATAATCCAGCAAACCACTATACTTTTAAACTTATATATATTTATATGCTTGAAAGGAACATGGATGACATACCATAAGTTTTTTAACCCAGTTGATGCTATGGTCAAGATCATTGTCCCAAACTCAAATTGTAACTCACACAACAAGAAGACAATACTCCCATGTGAAGAAAAATGGTTGGAGTGTAAGCATTGAGAGGTTGGATAAGACTAAATATCAAACCCATACCTACCATCCAATCTTGGAAAACACCCAAGTCCCTAGCAACTAACACACAAATAGCAATGTAAAAAGCATACACTTATTGGAGGAGCATTAGTTCGGCATGACTCCTAAAATATAGTCATATAAACCAACATTATCCTAAAATTACAAGGAGGTACTCCAATATGGGAGAAGCCACAATGGGTTCTTATCAGCGGCATACCACATTCAAAATCTCAAACCTAATTATGAATCATCATTATTTAAACTTTATCAAAAGAGAATCTTGATAAAGTCAGGTAGGCTCCCATTAGAAGTGTACCTACACCTAGACTACTATTTTGAATTCTTACAATAATACCTTTGACCAAGTTTTTTAAATAATTCTTGGAGCCTGAAGCACGTAGAGGGTGACCAATATATGTGCAGACATATTTTTGGGACTGATCTTGAGAAACAATAATGAGAAACTCAATATTTTTGTACCAAGAGGGATAGGACCTCATGAGTATTTGGAAGAAAATGGAAAAGAAAATTTTCATTTCCCTAGAGATCCACCAAAATTATTGGAGTTGTACAATGTGGTCTTATCCACACTAAGAATCTAGTTCTACAAATTATGTTTTTACAAAGTACTAAGTAGACTCATTTAAGTGAAGTAGTAATTTCATCAGAACTTGTAGCTTTTGGCTTGTTCATTTCCAACTCCTTAAGAATGTGGCATAGGGCTAAAAGCATTCTTCACGTTCATGGATGGTCATGATGATTCCTAGTACAATGGTGGTAGTTGACCACTAACCAATGTTTATCATGGGCATGGAAGAAAGATGTGGGAGGATCAGTGAAACCATTATGGACATTTAGTTTGAAAATATTAGAGTAATTATGAGGACAACAATTTTAAAGTAAGAATGTAAACATTTGGTTGTTTTGTAGCTTTCACCTTGGAATGTGTAACGTCCCCGAATTCTGACATCTCAAGACTTAGAAGGCCCGAGAGGACAAATCTGAAAATTTTATGCAATTGTATCAGAGTGTGTTGTGGAAGCTGAATTCTGACATCTCAAGACTTAGAAGGCCCGAGAGGACAAATCTGAAAATTTTATGCAATTGTATCAGAGTGTGTTGTGGAAGCAATATGCAGATACATGAACATACAACCATAACATACACCATAAAATTTTCTCAACATTCAACATGTATATATTAAAAAGTGAATAATTACAACACGATTTACAATTACATACTGAATGAAAATTCTACAGTCTATGAACATGTATGCCAACTAGGATCTACACAATAGATAAACTTGGACAACTACTCACTTCCCTTCTTTTGTCTCACGCTATCTCTTAACCTAAAACATATGTGAAATAAGGAATCAACACATAAGGTGTTGTGTACGTGGGTAGAAAGATACATACTAATATGCTTGCATAATTGAAATAACTTGAGAAAGAAAGAGTAAAAGAAAACATTATTTAAAGTAATTATCAGGTAAACACATATTTTTAGATGTCTTTTGATGTGTTTGTACTACTAAGTAGTGTCGCACTTCATATTTTTCCCGCCCCTTGGGCTATGGGAATGTGTCGACCTTATATTTAGAAAGAGATTGAGAGAGGATATAGAGAGACATAAAGAGAGATATAGAGAGAGATAGAGAGAGTGTGTTAACACTTAGTAGCTACAAACCATCTATATAATATATTATGTTCTTTTATGTTTGGCGAAGGATATACTACTAATATGCATCCAATAATTCATATGCAAATATAAGCATCCAAAGTACATCATATCATTATGCATTCATGAAAACTAGTCTTATACTTAATAAAACCCACATACCTGACTTTAGAGATTCATACTTATATTATTGATCATCTACATCTCTGGTCATCACCTGATTAATAACAATTAATGATCATTAATAGCATATTCACCATAATTGATGGTATTTTAGGTCCATATTAGGGTTTAGCCAAAACTAGTTCCAATTGATCTAATTTATGCATCTAGTATTTTTCTAATGATTGGGATGTCAATTTTAGCGTCTGGTACAAGTTTCATATTTTTTTGATGCTTTATTTATTTTCTAGAATTAATATAAGGCTAAAAACATTTAATATGTATTTATGGGAAAATACTAAGTATTGATCAATAAAATTAATATTAGAGTCCATATTTAGTTTCTAAATGATACTATGGTTCGACAATAATATTTTTATGATTTATATCAAATGGATATCATTTATTATGGCTCCTACATCCTAAAATGCAGTATCATCTTGTAAACTAAAAGCCACAAATATGGTCGTTCCTGATCTAAGGGTCTAATATGAAATAGAGTGTTTTCCTGAGTTTGAGGGTATTTTTTGGGCATTTATTGGCCATGGGAGCTATTTATAAAGCATTTGATAAGAAAAGGACATTTTCTAGAAAGTAGGAGTATTTACCTTGAGAGGTGGGCACCACTACCTGAGCTGGCAATCCATGGTTGTACCACACTGGTTCAAGTGAATTGGATGGCTTGTGACTACTGGTCCCGGTCTATCCTCAGCTCATCTCAATCTCACCCATGCGAGAGTTCCCAAGGCCGATAGCTTGTATGGGAGGACCGTCATGAGAGGGGACTCCAGTGGGTGATTGACAAAACCTCCTCTCTAACATGAATAAATGAGTCCAACACCTTTGCAGAGGAACCTAGATCCACGACAGTCACTCCTAAAGGTGGTGAGTCAATGGAAATGCCATGTCGGTCTCCACCTTGGATCCGAGGCGGAGAAGGCTCTATGAAATTGGGTCTTTTCTCACTATGGCCTCCCCGCGTCCACCAACTAGATCCTAAGCTTCTCTGAGAGTCGACAAACCTGATGATTATCCCTATAAGAGGCAAAACAACAAGTAGGTTTGGTCTCGAGGCGGCCTGGTATGGTTGTAGATTGCAAGCTTGGGAGCTCTTGACAGAGCTTTGTGGCTGAAAATGCCCGCCCAGATGCCATGAAGGCACAGGCGTCATTTTTATAAAGGTTTCATCCTTCTGGTCCTACTCCACGACATTGCTCATCATAGTCTAACCTTCTATGATAGCGAGTGGAGAGGGAGTGAGGTCTGGTAGGTGGTTCTCCCACTCTGGGCTACCTCACCCCTAGTGCCCATACTCGTTGGGTTGACCTCAACAAGACGCAGCTAACCTCATGATTAGAATCACCTAACAACACTCATTGATCAGAGGAGAAAGGGGATGTTAATTGGGCTACTGCTCCATAGAATCCAAAGATAGGAGATAAAGTCTCAACCTTCAGATCACTAAAGAACAGCTCACATAGAGCCACACCACTCATCCCTGGCATTTCCCACTAAAGTCGTGACCCTCAGTTGAGTGGGTTGGTTGTGTGGCACTATTTGCCACAAAACTAAGTAATAAATGATTAAAGGAGCAAAGTCCAAACAAATTGAGATCATTAATGTCCTCATCTTCAAATAGCTACATATCTTTATAGGAACAACCAAACATCTTGAAACTTGTAACATAGGCTCACACTATCCTAGAGTGTCTTCCAATGAAGTTTGAGACTCAAAGTCCATTATTTGGCCATGCAAAAAACATTATTCAATCAACCTTAGAAATAGTTGTAAACCTTGAATTAAACCTATATAATACAAGTCTAAAACACTTTTAATAATCCTAATATACCTATGACTCATCAATTGACCACTTGAATTAATTATGACTACTAAATGGGCATCTTGCAATCATACGTTCACTGTAATTGAACTCAATTAGATCTAATAATATTTTATTGCATTTGTGCTTACCCTTTTAAAGAGAAAAGAGTCCAAAACTAAATAGTTAATTTTTCAATTTGTTACTAATCATCTACACAACATTCATGGTCTTTAAATTCTATATGGGGTATCTAAACCCTAAAATTCTGGTTATCACATTCACCACACCTTAAAAGGAATTTCGTCCTCAAAATTTATCTTATGTCATAATTAAGTGGAAATCATAAGGTCCAACTTCATATAGGTCACCACTTCTAGGCTCCCAAGTTCTCATATGTATATATGCATTCTATTTTCGATCTTATATCACTAGATGTAGAACTTATATAAGATCATCCATGCTTATATCAACTACCATTCTATTGTCTATCTATCTATCACATATCCTTACAAGGCTCTAGACATCTAATCTAGAGTACTCTCTCTTCTAAATTGATGTAACTCTAGGATTACCAAAAAAAATTGATGTAACTCTATTTCACTTAGGTTGCATGAACACTAACTACTCTCCAATGTGAGGGACACATTTTAATATTTACATATATATATATATATATATATATATATATATATATATATATATATATATATATATATATATATATATATATATATATATATATGTGTGTGTGTGTGTGTGTGTGTGTGTGTGTGTGTGTAAATATATATATATATATGTATATGATAAAATATCATATAGTTTTTATCCAGAAGCAGACGTCAGACAAAACTATCAAGGCTCGAGCAAATTGGAAAACAAAACTAAATTAGCAAAACTGAGTGTCCACGTCACCTAGTGAAATGTTGAGAACAAAGTGTAGATTGGTGTAGCTACCCAACACATATGATCTCTATATGGAAAGGGTTTCATACACTTGTCTAAACCTAGTTCTCAAACATCTAGGTTCTAACTTAGAGGCTAAGTCAAACTTTATTCCTATAGAACGACTTACTAAGTTTCTAAGGTTTAAAGTGAAAGGTGAGATTTAGTTTTTATGTTTCATGGTGAGAAATTGTTAGGTGTAGCTATTGTTCATGCTCTGACACCAACTGTAATGTCCCCAGATTTCGACATCTTGAGACTTAGAAGGCCCAAGAGGACAAATCCAAAAACATTATGCAATTGTATTAGAGTGTGTTGCGGAAGCAATATGCTCATACATGAACATACAACCATAACATACACCATAAAAATTTCTCAACATTCAACATGTATATATTAAAATGTGAATAACTACAACACGATTTACAATTACATATTGAATGAACATTCTACAGTCTATGAACATGTATGCCAACTAGGATCCACACAATAGATAAACCTGGACAACTGCTCACTTCCCTTCTTTTGTCCCACGCTATCTCTGAACTTAAAACATATGTGAAATAATGAATCAACACATAAGGTGTTGTGTACGTGGGTAGAAAGATACATACTAATATGCTTGCATAATTGAAATAACTTGAGAAAGAAAGAGTAAAAGAAAACATTATTTAAAGTGATAATCGGGTAAACACATATTTTTAGATGTCTTTTGATGTGTTTTCACTACCAAGTGGTGTCACACTTCATATTCCCCCCACCTCTCGGGCTATGGGAATGTGCCGACCTTATATTTAGAAAGAGAGGGAAAGAGGATATAGAGAGAGAGAGATAAAGAGAGAGAGACAGAGAGAGATAGAGATAGAGAATGTCAACACTTAGTAGCTATAAACCATCTATATTATTTTATGTTCTTTTATGTATGGTGAAGCATATACTACTAATATGCATCCAATAATTCATATGAAAATACAAGCATCCAAAGTACATCATATCATTATGCATTCATGAAAACTAATCTTATACCTAATAAAACCCACGTACCTGAGTTTAGAGATTCATACTTATATTCTGGATCATCTACATCTCTGGTCATTACCTCATTAATAACAATTAATGATCATTAATAGCATGTTCACCATAATTAATGGTATTTTAGGTCCATAATAGGGTTTAGACAAAACTAGGTTCAATTGATCTAATTTACATGGCTGGTATTTTTCTAATGATCAAGATGTTAGTTTTAGGGTCTGGTACAAGTTTCATATTTTTTGGATGATTTATTTATATTCTAGAATTAATATGAGGCTAAAAACATTTAGTTATGTATTTATGGGAAAATACTAAGTATTAATCAATAAAATTAAGATTGGAGTCCAAATTTAGTTTCTAAATGATACTAGGGTTCTGCAATAATATTTTGATGATTTATCTCAAATAGATATCATTTATTATGGCTCATACATCCTAAAATGCAGTATCATCTTGTAAACTAAAAGCCAGAAAATATGGTTGTTTCTAAGATCTGATATAAGTGTCTAATATGAAATAGAGTGTTTTTCTAAGTCTAGGGGTATTTTTGTGGGCATTTATTGTCCATGGGAGCCATTTATAAAGCATGTTCTAAGAAAAGGACATTTTCTAGAAATTAGAAGATTTACCTTGAGAGGTCGGCCCCACTGCCTGAGCTGGCAGTCCATGGTCAACGCTAGCTCAAGTGAATTGGATGGGCTATGACTACTGGGCCCAATCTATCCTTGGCTCATCTCAGTTTCGTCGAGAGTTCCCAGGACCGATAGCTCGTAAGGGAGCACCACCGTGAGAGGGTACTCCGACAAGCGATTGATGGACAAAACCTCCTCTCCGACATGAATCAATGAGTCCAACACCTTTGTGGAGGAACCCAGATCCACGACGGCCACTCCAGAAGGTGGTGACTCACCAAAACTTCCATGTCGATCTCCACCTTGGATCCAAGGCAGAGAAGGATCTGTGAGATTGGGTCTTTCCTCACTATGGCCTTCCCGCGTCCACCAACTAGCTCCTAAGCTTCTCTGAGAGTCCACAGACCTGATGGTTATCCCTAGAAGAGGTGAAATAGCAAGGAGGTTTGGTCTCAAGGCGGCCTTGTGTGGACATAGATGGTGATATTGGGAGCTCTTAACAGAGCTTTGTGGCCGAAAATGCCCGCCCAGATGATGCCATGAAGGCACGAGCATCATTTTTATAAAGGTTTCATCCTTCTGGTCCTGCTCTATGCCATTTCTCATCATAGTCTAACCTTTTGTGATAGCGAGTGGAGAGGGAGTGAGGTCTGGTAGGTGGTTCTCCCACTCTGGCCTACCTCAACCCTAGTGCCCATACTCGTTGGCTAGACCTCAACAAGATGCAGCTAACCTCACTATTAGAATCACCTAACAATCGTCATTGATCGGAGGAGCAAGGGGGCGTTAATTGGGCTACTGCTCTGTGGAATCCGAAGGTAGGAGACAAAGTCTCAACCTTCAAATCACTGAAGAATGGATCACATGGAGCCACGTCGCTCATCCCTAGCATTGCCCACTGAAGTCATGCCCCTTAGTTGAATGGGTCGGTTGCGTGGCACTATTTGTCACAAACCTAAGTAATAAATGATTAAAGGAGCAAAGTCCAAACAAATTAAGATCATAAATGTCCTCATCTTCAAATAGATATATCTCTTTGTAGGAACAACAAAACATCTTGAAACTTGTAACATAGGCTCACACTATCCTAGAGTGTCTTTTAATGAAGTTTAAGACTCAAAGTCCATTATTTGGCCATGTAAAAAAAATTATTCAATCAACCTTATAAATACATCTATAAACCTTGAATTGAACCTATATAGTCATCAAATATTGATCCTACAAGTCTAAAAACACTTCTAATGATCCTAATATACCTCAAGACTCATCAATCGACCACTTGAATTCATTACGACTACTAAATGGACATCTTGCACTCATACGTACCCAAGTCGGTGAATAAAAAGTTATTCATTGTAATTGAACTCAATTAGATCTAATAATATTTTATTACATCTGTGCTTACCCTTTTAAGAGAAAAGAGTCCAAAATTGAATAATTAATTTGTCGATTTGTTACTAATCATCTACATAACATTCATGGTCTTCAAATTCTATATGGAGTATCTAAACTCTAAAATCTGGGTTATCACATTCACCCCACCTTAAAAGGAATTTCATCCTCAAAATTTATCTTATGCCATAATTAAGTGGAAATCACAAGGTCCAACTTCATATAGGTCACCACTTCTAGGTTCCCAAGTTCTCATGTTTATATATGCATCCCAAGTCGACATCTTAGGATCTAGAGAATATAGGGTGCAACAACCCCACCTTTATATAGGTTGAAGCATAACATCTTTTTAAGGAATTGAAGAGTCATTTCATGACCTAGTCATATCATGACAATCTATTATTATAGGATTTACATCTGTTATTACCCTAATATTTAGAAATTTATTTACACATATGGAGTTGAGAAGGTATTACTAAGGGTTTAATCTTTCACCCTACTCATCTATGTAAGGTGATATCAAGATTTCATATGATCAATAATCAGGATTATCACATTTATTAACAGCATTAGTATGGTTCATAATAGATATAGTACCATAATTTCATCATAAGAGGGGATAGATCATCATGTTTTCTTATTAAGGCTCTAGCCTATTGTGTGATAAATAACATTAATCTAGAAACCTAGTTTCTATAGATTTGAGTTTGGGAACTTTATTTTGTGATTACGTACTCAATGATCCAAATATATCTCTATTTCAAGCTCAAAATTTCAAATTTATATCTTTTATGAAATTAAGGGAAATAGGATATACTAAGTCAATATTATCATGATTTAACTTGGATATTACATGTATGATATAGGAAGGAAATATATAATAGGTTAGGCTTATATGAGTGACTTTTCATACATGGTCATCCAAATAGCTCAAGTGAGGTTTCTAGCATCATATATAGAGAAAGAGAAGTGGAAACAACAACATTTATGAGTATCTTATACACAAAGCATTTTACTCTTAGACCAAAGTTCATATATCACCGCAATTGCAGCTAATGTTGAGATTCACAAACATATGTCACTCAATCTAGGACCGAATTTGACCAAAAGGATTGACTTTCTCATTATGAGTTTCCTACCCATCATTTTTTTTATAACCCAACTCTCACCTATAGGATTGAATCATGCAAAAGCACTCAACTCATCTACTCAAGAGTAACCCAATTTAGGACACATCACTTCACATATATCTCATATTTCTCATATATTGGAGATTAGTTCCTATGAGCCTCTCACTGTGGGTCTCACTCTCTCTAGATTCCACCACTTATCTCATCCTCACACTAGAGGTCCTCCTTGTAAAAGAGGTAGAGGCTCATGCATATTCGACCTTATCTTAAATTAGCTCATCTTCAATAAGAAAAGGGAATGTACTTTCATCATCAAGACATAGCTTAGAATCTTAGAAATTGGATTTATCTCATATACAACTTAGATCCATATAAAGCAACTTATATCACTAGAGGTAGAACTTAGATAAGATCATCCATTCTTATATCAACTACCATTCTATTGTCTATCTATCTATCACATATCCTTACAAGGCTTTAGACATCTAGTCTAGAGTACTCTCTCTCCTAAACTGATGTCACTCTGTTTCACTTAGGTTGCATGAACACTAACTACTCTCCAATGTGAGGGACACATTTTCATATTTACATACATATATATAATAAAATATTATATAGTTTTTCTCCTAGAAGCAGACGTCAGACAAAACTGTTGAGGCTTGAGCAGATTGGAAAACAAAACCAAATCAGCAAAACTGAGTGTCCCACACACAGTAGATAGTCTAGTGTCATGTCACCTAGTGAAATACTGAGAACAAAGTGTAGACTAGTGTATCTACCCAATACATATGAGATCTATATGGAAAGGGCTTCATACACTTGTCTAAACCTAGTTCTCAAACATCTAGGTGCTAACTTAGAGGCTAAGTCAAACCTTATTCCTATAGAACAACTTACTCAGTTTCTAAGGTTTAAAGTGAAAGCTGAGATTTAGTTTTTATGTTTCATGGTGAGCAATTATTAGGTGTAGCTATTATTCATGCTCTGATACCAACTATAACATCCCCGGATTCTGACATCTCAAGACTTAGAAGGCCCAAGAGGATGAATCTAAAAACATTATGAAATTGTATCAGAGTGTGTTGCAGAAGCAATATGTGCATACATGAACATACAGCCATAACATACACCATAAAAATTTCTCACCATCCAACATGTATATATTACAAAGTGAATAATTAAAACCGGATTTACAATTACATATTGAATGAAAATTCTATAGTTTATGAACATGTATGCCAACTAGGAACTACACAATAGATAAACTTGGACAACTGTTGACTTCCCTTCTTTTGTCACATGTTATCTCTGAACCTAAAACATATGTGAAACAATGAATCAACACACAAGGTTTTGAGTATGTGGGTAGAAAGATACATACTAATAATGCTTGCATAATTGAAATAACTTGAGAAAGAAAGAGTAAAAGAAAATATTATTTAAAGTGATAATCAGGTAAACACATATTTGTAGATGTTTTTTTATGTGTTTGTACTTCTAAGTGGTGTCACACTTCATACTTTCCTCACCCCTTAGGCTATGGGGATGCGATGATCTTATATTTAGAAAGAGTGGGAGAGAGGATATAGAGAGAGAGATAAAGAGAGAGATAGAGAGAGATAGAGATAGAGAATATTAACACTTAGTATCTACAAACCATCTATATTATTTTATGTTCTTTTATGTTTGGCGAAGCATATACTACTAATATGCATCCAATAATTCATATCCAAATACAAGCATCCAAAGTACATCATATCATTATGCATCCATGAAAATTAGTCTTATACTTAATAAAACCCATGTACCTGAGTTCAGAGATTTATACTTATATTCTCGATCATCTACCTCTCTGGTCATCACCGGATTAATAACAATTAATGACCATTAATAGCAGGTTCACCATAATTAATGGCATTTTAGATCCATATTAGGGTTTAGCCAAAACTAGTTCCAATTGATCTAATTTATTTGTCTGGTATTTTTCTAATGATCATGATGTTAGTTTTAGGGTTTGGTACAAGTTTCATATTTTTATGATGCTTTATTTATTTTCAAGAATAAAAATGAGGCAAAAAACATTTAATTATGTATTTATGGGAAAAGACTAAGTATTGATCAATAAAATTAAGGTTGGAGTCCATATTTAGTTTGTAAATGATACTAGGGTTCTAAAATAATATTTTGATGATTTATCTCAAATGGATATCATTTATTATGGCTCATACATCCTAAAATGTAGTATCATCTTGTAAACTAAAAGCCAAAAATATGGTTGTTCTAAGATCTGATCTAAGGGTCTAATATGAAATAGAGTGTTTTTATGAGTCTAGAAGTATTGTTTTGAGCCTTTATTAGCCATGGGAGCTATTTAAAAAGCATTTTCTAAGAAAAGGACATTTTCTGGAAACTATAAGTATTTACCTTGAGAGGTGGGCCCCACTGTCTGAGTTGGCAGTCCATGGTTGGTCTGCACTAGCTCAAGTGAACCAGATGGCCTATGACTACTAGTCCCGATCTATCATCATCTCATCTCATTCTCACCCATGAAAGAGTTCCCAGGGCCGATAGCTCGTGTGGGAGTGTCGCCGTGAGAGGGGACTCCGGCAAGAGATTGATAGATAGTACCTCTTCTTTGACATGAATCAATGAGTCCAATACCTTCAAGGAGGAACCCAGATCCACGACGGCCACTCCTGAAGGTGGTGAGTCGCTGGAAATGCCATGTCAGTCTCCACCTTGGATCTGAGGCAGAGAAGGCTCTGTGAGATTGGGGTTTTTCTCACTATGGCCTCCTTGTGTCCACCAACTAGCTCCTAAGTTTCTACAAGAGTCCACAAACCTGATGGTTATCCCTAGAATAGGTGAAACAACAAGGAGTTTTGGTCTTGAGGCGACCCTCTGTGGCCAAAGATGGTGAGCTTGGCAGCTCTTAACAGAGATTTTTAGCCAAAAATGCCTGCCCAGATGCTGCCACGAAGGCACGAGTGTCATTTTTAAAAAGGTTTCATCCTTCTGGTCCTGCTCCACGCCATTGCTCATCATAGTCTAACTTTTTGTGATAGCGAGTGGATAGGGAGTGAGGTCTGGAAGGTGGTTACCCCTCTTTGGGCTACCTCACCTCTAGTGCTCATACTCATTGGGTAGACCTCAATAAGATACAACTAACCTCATGATTAGAATGACCTAACAACCCTCATTGATCAGAGGAGCAAGGGGCGTTAATTGGGCTACTGCTTTGCGGAATCCGTAGGTAGGAGACAAAGTTTCCACCTTCATATCACTGAAGAACGACTCACACGGAGCCACGCTGCTCATCCCTGGCATTGCCCATTGAAGTCGTGCCCCTCAGTTGACTGGGTCGGTTGCGTGGCACTATTTGTCACAAACCTAAGTAATAAATGATTAAAAGGGAAAAGCCCAAACAAATTAAGATCATTAGTGTCCTCATCTTCAAATAGATATATCTCTTTGTAGGACCAACCAAACATCTTAAAACTTGTAACATAGGCTCACACTATCCTATAGTGTCTTCCAATGAAGTTTGAGACTCAAAGTCCATTATTTGGCCATGCAAAAAAATTTATTCAATCAACCTTATAAATATGTGTATAAACCTTGAATTGAACCTATATAGTCATCAGATCTTGATCTTACAAGTCTAAAAACACTTTTAATAATCCTAACATACCTCAAGACTCATCAATTGACCACTTGAATTCATTATGACTACTAAATGGACATCTTGCACTCATACGTACCCAAGTCAGTGAATAAAAAAAGTTATTCATTGTAATTGAACTCAATTAGATCTAATAATATTTTATTGCATCTATGCTTATCCTTTTAAGAGAAAACAGTCCAAAATTCAACAATTAATTTTTCAATTTGTTACTAATCATCTACATAACATTCTGGTCTTCAAATTCTATATGGGGTTTGTAAACCCTAAAATTTGGGTTCTCACAAAATGATGATTAGTGTTGAGTTGGTGGGGTTGCAATACACTAAACTAAAGGCCACAAGATCTCATTATAGATTAAACAATAGAAGAAAACAGTAATCATAGCCCTGAAGGTCTTCTGGCCAGAGTGATCAGCGCTCGGACACCACCCATGCCTGCCCGACTACAAGACAACCTTGCCCAGAGGTATGGTGTGATGTTATTGTTAGGCATAGCTTGACATATGTGATTTTCAAACCTGAGTTGCAGTTGGGCCCTTGTGGCATGATTGACCTTTAGACTTCATTTGGCACATGCTTGGGTCTTAGAGTTGTATTGAGTTGGTTAGAAGGACTGAGATAGAAAATCTACATTGAACTCAATTTCTATTTGGCAATCCAGTCTGATTCTATTTGGGTAGCAGTCAAAATTTGAAGGTTGAGTCTAGATGCAGACTGAATCTATAAGACCACTGACCTTGCTTTTGGGTTGAACATTCTTACTTACTTTAATTGGATGCTTAAAACCTTAATATAATCCTAACCTATTCTTTGATATCACGTGACAATGCTAAGTTTCAAGTTTGGTCATGTTTAAACACTATTTGTGCAAGTTATGCATTTATATGCTTATTTTGGACTTTTATGCAATTTACCCATATTTAGGGGTTTTATTGTAATTTTTCACATTATGGTTTTTCCTCACATGTTACATGAAAATTATTAATTCAATCAAGCCCTAGATTTATAAAGTTCAAGTCAAAAGCAATGCAAATGCACTTTTGTAAAAACACCCTAAAACCCTTAGGATGATTTTTTATAATCATTAGTATTGATGTCATGACATGTAACTAAGACGAGGAAAAACCAGGAGCACGAATTTGAATGATTAATCACTCTAGTGACATTTTCCAAAATTTATCATAGGTTTTATGATTGGTCAAGTTTTCTTCCCAGAAACTCAACCATGCCTTTGATTGATCTTGGAAAATGTCCAGGATCAGCCTTTAGTTTACCCAGTTCAAACTTGACTGAATCCCTGCATTGGAAAAACTAATTTAAGAGATCGTCTGAGTTTCATCCAGGAAAAACTAACCAATGCTTCAAATTTGCTTTGGCTCATAGTGCAATCGTTCGAGTTACCTTTATTGAAACTCGACCAACTGCAATGTGCATAATGTGTAGAAAAAGTGATTCTAGTCGTTAGAGTGTTGCAAATATCAAGAATAGATCCATTGCAACATAACAAACGACTAGAATGCATTCCTAAGTGCTCCTAGACTCTAGTGGACATCCCCAACTATAAATAGGTCATGTTGGAGTTCATTCCAAGGCTGCTCTTTCATGGTATTCAAGCTCCTAGCTATAGTTGAATGTGTTGTTGGTGAAAGGTTCTCCAAGTCAAGGAGAAGGTGCAAGATTCTTCAAGGTAAATAGGAAGGTGCAAAAATCATCTCCAAGGTGAAGGAGAAGGTCAAGGATGAATATCTGGGAGTAGAGTGGGTAAATCCTTCAAGGTGAAAGACAGTGCAAGAAGGGGATCTCCTTGGAAAAGGTGTCCAGCTACTTACAAGAGTGGGTAAGACTTTATGGAGGTAGAAGACTCTAGCTCAAATTATAGGTAAGTCATTGTTGTAAGGTTATTGGATCCCTTGGTGTGAAATGGAAGGCTAGGTATCCTTGGCCCGAAAAAGGAACATCATTGATTGTATGTCTTACAGTTGAATATAAGTATACAATGGTTGACAAATCCTAGAGCTTGACCTCTCTAGGCAGTGGACTGATTTTCTACAAATTTGGAGATTGGAACCACTCTACATAGCTTATTCTTGTTCTTATTTCAATCTCTCTCATCCTTGCTATGTGTGTTCAGATTGCAACTCAAATTACCAATTTGCAATTGTGTTTGTTGAAGTAACTTGAAGGTTTAACGAATTTGTTGTGAGTGTTTTAGCTCTATTCATCCCCCTCTAGAACCTTTTTATCTAACAAATGGTACAGAGTCATGGTCTTCTCTAACGCATATCATACAAGATGAGAAGATGGGAGACTACCTACTTGTATCTCTCAAATTGGATGGTGGTTTCTTCATGAGACCCCCAAATCTTCAACAACACAAAATTCCTTTATTGGACGAGATGGATGCAGATCTACCTTCAAGGGATGAGCTACGACATGTGGAAATTACGCATCCTCACCTACAAGGAGCCGGAGGGTGATGTGTCTACTTGGAATGGAGCTACAATAAAGAAGGAATGGCTCAATACCAAGGCAATAAGTATCATCTATGCTGCCCTCACCCCCTCTGAGTTCAACCAAATGTCATCTTGGGACACAACCCATGAGATTTGGAGTATGTTGTGCATCACCTATGAAGGAACAAGGCAAGTCAAGGATTCAATGATCTACATGCTCAAGGGAATTCTTGAAAACTTCAAGATATGCAAGAAGAAGAAGGTGGTCAAGATGTACACAACGATCAATGCCACTATCAATGGGTTTTCTTCCTTGGGTCACCCCATGGATAGAGGGACAATAAACTCCAAGACTCTAAGGTCCATCCCCAAGATATGGGAAACCAGGGTGGCCTATATTGAAGAATTTATATTACTTGGTGACATAGCCACCAAAGATCTCATTAGAAACCTTCAATCTCATGATCCAAGCCTTGACAAGCAAGAGGAAGATGACAAGAAAGAGCAGAAGGAATCAAAGAAGATAAAAGACAATGCCTTCAAAGCTCTAGTGGAGGCAATGATACTCCAAAAAAAAATTGATTGTCGATCCTCTACACCTTCCTTAAGTTAAGATAAAGCCCCTAGTGAACATGAAGCAAACTACTCTTAAGCGCAAGCACTACAAAGGAAACCCTTCCTCCTCCTCTACTCGTAGATGCTATGAATGTGATTAAAAGGGAAATTAAGATAATGATTTCCCCAAGGCAAAGAAGTCCTACCACAAGAGCAGCTACAAGAAAAAGGAGGACTACAAGAAGGAAGACAAGTACAAGAAGAAGGACAAGAAGAGAAAAGATGCAGCCCATGTCACGTGGGAGAAGTCATCTTCTCATGATTCCAACTCAAATGGGGGAGAATGCCACCTTGCACTCATGGCCTCTACAAGTAATTACATTGGTTTGGTAAGTGAGATAAGTTTAAATGAACTTTCTAAGTAAACCATCATTGATATGCTTAATGCCTCCCGCTCTTCCTATTCCGATTGCAAATCTGAGAAGAAGAGGTTAGGGAAGATCATTGATGATTTGTATGCCAAGATTGATTCTCTTGAACAAAATGAGAAATTGCATCTTGATAGTATTGATTCTTTTCAAGGCCAATTTATAGATCTTGAACTCTGATACAATGGAGTCGAAGTAGAGAATGGTATATACCTTAAGAACATGAATTGTCTTAAGGAGGAAAACCAAAACTGGCTTGATGAGCTTGTCTTAGTTAAAACTAAAAATGAAAATTTTGTTTCTAAGCTTGATGAACTTAGACTTATTTGTGATACTATTAAAGATGAGAATAGAATTTATCTTGATGAGATAATATTGCTTAGAACTGAAAATTCTAGACTTCTTGCTCAAGTAAATGATTTGACTTCTAGACCCTTACTTCCAAGTAATGAGATCGCCAACATTACTCATGAGAGAGATACCTATCATACTAAAGCCCTCTATTTGGAGGCTGACTTACTTCATGCTCAAGATGATTAAGCTAGTTGATCTTCTATCATCATTACTCTTAGTGATGATAATCACAAACTTAGAGCTTCCTTACAAAATTTCATAAACGGAAAGAAATCCCTCAATGAAGTTCTAAATCACTCTACCAAACAATTTGGTACTAGTGGTTTGGGATATGAAGGGGGAGCTCCAAAAACCAATAACAATGGCAAGGGTACGAAAAAGAGCAAGGGGCCTCCTATCTTCCATTGAGAGTCATCCATCTCTAAGAACCATATGGTTTGTATGAATTGCAAGAGTGATGATCATTACTCTACTTATTATCCTTATAAGGAAAAGGAAACCGACCCAAAGAAGAAATGGGTTCCCAAGATAACTCTAGATCCCCAGTTTGAGTTGGGTACCAACATCTTCCTTTCTTGTAGGTAAAAGTAAATTGAATTTTTGAAAGTAGATTCTCAAAACATATCACGGGTGAGATAAGCCATTTCAAAAAGTTCACAAAGACGAAAGGAGGATCAACAACTTTCGGGGACAATAATAAAGGTAAGTTATAGGTGAGGGTGATGTAGGTGATTCACCATGCATAAAGAATGTTCTTCTTGTAGATGTCCTACATAAAAATTTAATGGTGCTAGTCAACTTTTGTGATATTGGTTATCTTGTTTTATTTACCTCACTAGAATTCTTGCTTCGAGATTCCCTCTCTTACAATGTTATATATAAGGAAACTAGAAGTGGAAACCTTTATGTTATTGTTCTTGATTCTTTTAAGCCTATTCTTGATAGATGCCTTCTAGTTGATAAAAATGATATATCTCTATGGAATCATAGGCTTGGTCATGTAAATATGCATCAATTGAATGAGTTGAGCAAAAATAGAATTTGTCATGGGACTTCCCAAATTGGATTTTGAAAAGAATGAGGAATGCCAACCTTGCACACAAGGAAAGAAAAACAAGTCCTCCTTCAAATCCAAAAGAGTCCTTAGTACCAAGAGATCTCTTGAACTTATCCATATTGATCTATTTGGACCTATGAGAACTCAATTGCTTCATGGTAGCAAGTATTTCCTCATGATTGTCGATGACTTTTCTCACTTTGCTTGGACCTTTTTCCTTGTCTCAAAAAGTGATACTCTTGATGTTTTCTCTATTTTTTGCAAATGGGTTGAAATTGAAGCTTCTTGTTGGATCATCTCTATCAGTAGTGATCATTGGGGAGAACTTGAAAATGACATGTTTGAAAGGTTTTGAGAGGAATATGGGTATTTTCACAACTATTCATCCCCTCGTACACATCAACAAAATGGGGTTGTAGAGAGAAAGAATACATCTCTATATGATATGGCTACGAGTATGCTTATAGAGTATGACACTCCAAAGAAGGTTTGGGTTGAAGCCGTTAGCACCTCATGTTTTGTTCAAAATGAGGCTTTCACTCATCCATCTTCAAAGAAAACCCCCTATCAGTTATGGTGTGGTAGAAATTCATCTATTGCTTTCTTTCATGTTTTTCGGTTTTCCTTGTTTTGTTTTGAAAACCAAGGATTTAGTCAATAAGTTTGATGTGAAATCTTACAAAGTCTTACTTTTTTGGCTATATCAATACTAGAAAAGCTTTTAGAGTATATAGCATTTGAACTGCCTAAAGTATAAGAATCTATCAATGTTAAATTTGTTGAAACTAACCCCTCTGTTTCCAAGAATATAATAAATGATGATGTTGTGGATGAGGTGATACCTATCTTGAAAGAGATCAATGTCACTAATAGGGAAAATAGGTTCATACAAGAAGAAAAGAAGGATCCAACTCCCCAGTTTTCCAAGAATCATCTAAAAGAGCTTATTATATGTAATCCTTTTGAAAGGGTGAAGACACGAGTTGCATTCAAGAAGGAACATAACGACAATGCCTTAAACTCACAGCTTTATCCAAATAATGTCAAAGAATCTCTCATGGATGATGAGTGGATCCTAGCCATGCAAGAACAGTTAGAACAGTTGGACAAGAACAAAGTGTGGACCTTAATGCCAAGACCAAATGATAGGAAGATCATTGGCCCCAAATGGGTCTACCGCAACAATCTCAACAAAAGAGGAAAAGTGGTAAGGAACAAAGAAAGGTTAGTTGCTCAAGGCTACAATAAAAAAGGAAGGTATTGACTTTGATGAAACTTATGCTTTTGTTACTAGAATTGAATCAATTAAAATGTTACTTGCCTTTGCTAGATATAAGAATTTATTTCTTTTGTCAAATGTATGTTACTAAATGGTAGAATTGAAGAGGAAGTATATGTTGCTCAACCTCCTGGTGTTGAACATGAAAAGCTTCCTAACCAAGCTTATTTATTGCAAAAAGATCTATATGGACTCAAACAAGCCCCTAGAGCTTGTTATGAGAAAATAAAAAACTTTTTTCTAGACAATGGATATGTCATGGGCAAAGTAGATTCTACTCTATTTCTCAAACACAGTTCTAGAAATTTTTTGATAATTCAAATTTATGTTGATGACATCATATTTGGTAGAGCTTATCTTGATCTGTGTAAGGAATTTAGTTTTCTTAGGAAGAGTGGGTTCCAGATGAGAATGATGGGTGATATTACTTTCTTCCTTGGATTTCAAATCAAAAAAATAAAGGAAGGAAACTTCATCAACCAAGGCAAGTATACAAGTGAATTTCTTAAGCACTTTGGGATGGATAACACCAAGTCGATGGACACCCCCATGTCAAAACTATCAAAATCGATAGAAATGAGGAAGGTGAAAAGGTATATGAGAAGCCCTATAAAGGTATGATTGGTAGTTTATTATATATTACTGCCTCTAGACCTGATATCATGTTTAGTGTTAGCTTGTGCACTAGATTTCAATCAAGCCCTAGGAAATCTCATCTTACAGTGGTTAATAGGATTTTGAGGTATCTAGCCAAAACCCAAAATGTTGTACGATGGTAACCTAAGTCAAGGGACTTTGCTTTTACTACTTATAGTGATGTAGATTATGTTGGGTGTTTGATTAATAGAAAGTGCTCAAATGGCACTTGCTTCTTCCTAGGACCATGCTTAGTTTCTTGATTTTCTAAGAAATAATAAATTGTGGCTCTTTCAACTATCAAGGCTGAATACATTGCATATGGGAGTTGTTGTGCTCAAGTGCTATGGATGAAGAAAATGCTCCAAGACTTTAATGTTTATTATGATGCTTCCCCTAACTATTGTGATAATACTAGTGCAATTAATCTTTCTTATAATCCTATATTGCATAGTAGAGCTAAACATTTAGAGGTCTATCATCACTTTCTTCGTGACCAAAATGATCAAGAAGGATATTTATATTACACACGTGAACATAGAAAATCAGCATGCGTGCATTTTTACAAAACCTCTAATTGGAGAGTAATTTACGTTTATTAGATCAAAACTACTTATAATTGATCTTGATGATATTGACATGCAATCTAGCTAGATGTTATTACACCTATATGTTCTTTCTCATGTTTTGGTCATGTTTTACTTGAAAGTGCTAAAATTACCATGCTTTTCATGCCTTATTTTGCTTGTTTTTGGCTTTTTTGCAAACGCATGTTTATTGCAATATACTAGTCAATGATGAGTGGAATGTGCCTCAATATGCTTAAAATACATGATAGGCTAGAAAAATAAATTTATATAGCACTCTAGAGGCTTAGAATTAAAGTTTCAGTCTTTTGGATAGGCTGACCATTCGGTCGAGTTTAGCCCAGTACAAACTCTATTGATCCATGGTTGAGGACTGAACTACAATGTAGTATCGGTAAAGTTTCCAAAACATAGAACTCAACGGAAAATGCAGTTGGACGGAAATTATAAAGGGTATAGACTGAATTTTCTCCCTCTCAACTCGAGAAATTCGACCGATAGCCACTCTCCAACATTCATCCTCCAACCCTAGGCTAACCAAACCTCTCCTACATGCTTCCTAGCCTCCGACCATCCCTCCTTGCCTCTCCCAACCTCGAGCTAGGTGGTTAGGCGACATGTTGCTTGTATTTTTCCCACTTTTTTTGTGGTCATCTCATCTTAATCCGACCTAAATGACCCCTAAATGTAGAAAATGAACTGGACCAGCTGGAGTTCCATCCTCCTACACTACTCCTCAACATGTCTCCTTTTATGGAACCTCCTTCATCTCAACTAAAGTTGTGAATAGATACAAGGAACACCTTCCTAGGACTCCCTTTCCATTCTGAGCTTTGTTTGAACCTCTTTTTACAATGAGTGAGGTTATTAAAGACGTCTCTAAGGTGTTCAAATAACACCATCTTAATGCTTTGTGTGTAGAGTGTTTGTGCTTCTCAAATGTCATGTCTAGCACAAAGGATGTCCATGAATTTTATGCAAATCTTATGTGGAACTACACCATCATCGTGCCACAACCTATTACCCAAGTCATCTTGACTTCTATGGTAGTCAGTACCAATATAACTATCTCTGAGGATTCGTTGAATACCTATTTTTATAGTACCGATGTTATCACTTCATGGTTGATATCCCCAAACCATGACTCTTTGTGCTTGCCCTTCTCAATATCCATAAGTTTTTGAAGAAACTCAATGTCCCATACAGGAAGAAATCCACCCTACCTTCCTCTTTGCTCAATATCAAGACAGGTATGATCCCATTAATAGTAAAATGCAATATCTATCCTAAGCTAAATCAAATGGAGATTCCAGAGGATATTGGGAAAATATTCATCATTATACATTATTGGTTAAATTAAAGATGGAAAGTCACTAGACCTTATCAAATAGAATGCTATCCTACATGCCATCTCCTTGGAGCACCACATGGACCCATTATGGGTGGTTCTAAAGTGACTCGAGAGGTAGGGTAAGTAATGTTTAACATCTCTACCCTCAAGCCATGCCACAAGTGCATTTTGAATAAAGACACAAATCGATGATGAATTCACTATAAATGATAATATGGAAACCTTAAAAAGTAAAACCCTCGACATCATAGGTCAACAACACCCTCATGTACTATACTCAGAGCTTGGGTTTTAACTTGACCTCCATACGCAGCTAAGCAATCTTATGTGCCACGTACTAGCAAGTGGTTCTCAACCTCACCAATGCATATTAAACCACCCATTTAGAATCATATAAAAAAAATCAAATCAAAAGCAATATATTATTGAAAGCTACTTGGACATTTTGTCTTCTTCACATAATATATAGAGGACATGCCCCTTCATTTGTCCTCAACAATGTTCACATACCATGGCCACATTCTGGTGTATCTTTAATAAAAAAAAACATTAAATGGATAAATAGTGCACCTTATGGTCAATAAAGTTCATATTGACATTGTTGTCTACCAAAGGAATTTCCAATCAGGCGCTTGATCAGGAGGGCAGATGCCAAATATGTGTTATAGGATCTTCTATGAGATTGATTTTGAACATTGCCTTAAATCTGCAACCTCTCTAATGTGGTCGAAGCTTGACGGGATGATGTGAATTGGGTGAGATGGAAGAATGTCCATGGCCAACCAAATTTGGTAGATATAGAAGGAGACAAGCAATCAGATTCATGGGATCCTCTTTGGTGAGTAGTAATAAGGAGAGTTACCTTCAACACTTTTTCTTAGGCCAAGTTGTAGAGAGTGAAAAAAATTCACTTCATTGGAATTTCAATGTGAACCCTAGGAAGTATGGTCATGGAGATGAAAGTTTAGGAAATCTATGATATGGAATATGCATTGAGTATGTGTAAGGCTTTAATCAACACCTATTAAGGTAAATTTATATGCTATCTAGTTACATTGTGTCTTGAAATCACATTATTTGTAGGTATGTTGCATTAAATGTAATATTTATAAATAAAGTATTTTCCAAGCATAAAATGCAACCACAGAGTGTAAAAACCCTACATGCATAGGAAATGGTTGTGTTAGAACACTAAGCTAAATGCACATAGTGGGTCATTCTCTATACTCCCTTACTTGTATATGTGATATGGATACCACATTCTCATTTAGTCACATATTAGGAACTTAGGAGTAGTGACCATTATAATCTCCTATATAAGCATATGTATGTAATGACTTTTCATTAAGTTATAAATTGAGTTTATTACCATCAACATGGTATTAGATCATTAAATTTAGTTTTATTATTTTTTCTATGACTTAGCACCTCCTGCACCATACCCCCACCAGTCAACCAATAGCAGCGTAGGGCCACAACCTTCACACAACCAATAACATTATGAGGTCATTTTCCTCCCTCAGAACCAACACTTAGTTGTTGTTGTTACCGTAGTGGCCAGGTCAGCTGTAATAGTTTCAACCCAGGGGCCACCCAATGTCTTTCTCCCTCTCCACCTACCATCATCATTCTAGTAGTGCTTTTTCTTTTCCCACTGGCACTTTTCATTCCTGTGAAGCATATAGTTTGTTTTACCTATCATGTTACATTCTGGTAGCGGCTGCTCTCAACCAGTGTTTCAAAAAGTGGTATGCGTTATGCGTTCGGAGAGGTCACCTTGTAGAGTATATGCGGTATGCGGGAGTATATGCGGAAGTATATGCGGTTTTGGGTTTATATATATATTAATCATGATTTACATATTTAATTTGTGCAATTGTGTATCTAAATAGTACAATTACAAGAATAATGGATGCAATTATGCAAATATGCAATCATCACAACTTAAATAAATACAAACATGCACTATAATCTAAATTTAAACAAACATAAATGAATGTAAATGTATAAAAGAAGAAATCAGAATATCTCTAACTAAAAATCGGGGTATAATCGGCCTTGTATGCGGCCGTACAACCGATTATGCGGCTTGGACCGCTTTTTGGACCGATTTTCATTATGCGTTTTTTTGGAGGTCTGCACCTTGTATGCGGCCGCTTATGCGGGCGCATACACTGATTTTTAAAACACTGCTCTCAACTACAGTGCTTTCTTCTGAGACCCTTTTTTTCTTCCATTACTCACATCTTTTTAGTAATTGACCTATCCTTGTGATGGAAAAGGACAAGCCTACTATCATGGTTAACAATAATATTCTACCTACTATTTATGTGATTAAACTTAATGCTTTTAACTATTTGTTATGGATGCATGTTGTATATACTTTTCTCGAGTTTGGGAACAAAATTCACTTTATCACAAAATTGATTGAGGCCACTAACATCTGGTATCAAGATAATGGAAATGTTGTCTATAGGTTGGGGCATAGTATGGACCGCACTATCATTGGTTGGGGAATAGTATGGACCATGCTATTGTTGCAAAATATATGTTCTATTGCAACATCAATTATATTTGGGATGTGATGAAGAAATTCTACATCCAAGAATCCAACGTCTTCACATAACAACTTGTGGACAAGTTGTTCTCTGCATATTAAGAAGAACAAATTCTATAGGTCTACCTTGAAATCCCCTTACTTAATGTATTTGTGTCCATGGATTCATCATATGACATTCCCTTATAAGGACGCACATGACTATAAAGATCCTTTTCCTACCTTTGAGCCTTGTGACAATGAAGCAAGCTATTAATG
Organism: Alisma plantago-aquatica; assembly: GCA_963693085.1. Classification (NCBI taxonomy): domain Eukaryota; kingdom Viridiplantae; phylum Streptophyta; class Magnoliopsida; order Alismatales; family Alismataceae; genus Alisma; species Alisma plantago-aquatica. The sequence continues at coordinate 1,381,423,673 of OY856411.1, forward strand.
CAATCATTCCTACATGTAGGACATGCATGTTCTTGACACTCCCCTTAATAGTAATGAATGGAAAAGGAAACTCTTCATTCTAAAATAATCTTAAAGAACACTGCAAAAAGCAATAAATGTTTTGTTGAAAAAGACTTCTCAGAAGACATCTCCCCTCAAGGTCTGAAACACATGAATCTCCACCCTAAGCCTTCATCCTCAACCATGTTTCGTTTATTGGGTGAATCAGACAAGCTTAGCCATCACCTAGAGTTTTCTTCTGCCCGTCACATTGGGTGCCTGCTATGACCATGTTTTGGTGTAACTCTTGCCCATGTCATTCTTTTAAATTTCATCTTAGATTCTCACAATGAGGAATGATAAAATACGTGAATGAACACAAGGACAAGAAGATCCAGATGTCCACTACATATTTCTTTCTACTCTGTGGAAAGGAAAAACACCAGCTCCTCTACCATCCAAAACACAAAAAATCACTACCTTGGTCACAAACATAGATTTGTAGTAGCTAGTTGTAGATTTGGGTGAATGATTTCTTGCATGTCAAATAGGCTTCACCTTCTACAAATCTTTAGTTTTCCCTACATAAGCTTGTCCAGCTTTAGGACAAGTTCAATGACATTGATGCCCAAGGAGCTTTGAGATAAGCCTCCACCAACAATAAATATCAAACATGAGAATGATTGATCATAGGATCTCTCCTAAACCGACTATAATAACCCATGTACCAATAGTTAATTCTAAGTTAAAAAGACAAGTCCATGTCCTCCTAAAAAGGTTCATCGACGTAAGAGATGTGTGTTTATCTACTTCACTCCCCAAAAAAGGATGGTAGTTAGATAATGTGCTTGGTTTGCTAACCCATCAACAAAACCAGAGTCATGTCTCGCTTCCCCATTCTTATATTTGATGACATGTTGTATTTATTTATTGACTCATAATGGTTCTCTAAAATCATTGTATGCAGTAAATACCACCAAATGTATTAGTTCGCTACAGATCATATAAATAGTTGATCATGCCCTCCAACCTTCCCAGTGCTCTCTAAACCTTCATGAGGGCCATGAATCATGTCTTATGACGATTAATAGGAAAATTCCTAGTGGTTTACTTCAACAACATTTTGATTCTTAACAAAACCAAAGAAGATTGCATTAAGCACCTTAGCCTTGTTTTAAGATGTTTTAATGCATGATTGTCAAGGTGACTAGACAATGCCCAAATTTTTTTGGCATCTAGGCTGTCACAATTTTATAATTTCATCTATGTGTGTATTCTATTATATGTGAACATATACATTTGATGATGTAGAAGTATAACAATGTACTAAAAACCTTAAAAATAGGTTGTTATATATGAAACATAGTATTACTAAAACTTAGCAAATAAGAAATGAAAACTCGTATATTCAAAATTGTCATACCATGTAAGCAAAGTATTGAACTTATCAAACTGAAATCGAAGGTAGATTCAATCAATAAAGAGTGTAGTTAGACGTATTTCTATACCATATTCAAATGTAAAAGTAAAATATACATTAGAGACTGGCATCCATATTTATATAGTAAGGACTATGAAGTGTAAAGTTCAAACATACAAAATGGTTTTAGACTTTATACAAAAAACAATGTCGTTTGGAGGACACGAAAAATGTAATAAAAGTTACAGGACTTAAATGACTCCCCAACATCCTACGGTTACTTTTCTTCATCATCGTTATATTCTTCCTAAATAAGATGGGGAAGAGAGTTGTTTTTATTGCTACTCTTGAAGTTAAAAAATGAAAAGATAGTTTTAGTTTTGTTGCAAGGCATTACTGTTGGGAATAGGAAAAGAATCTGGCCCATGTCTAATTGGATTTGGACTTGAGTAGGAGTTGGCTTGTGCTACCAATTCTAATAATAGTCAAATCTAAAAGGGAAAGAAGATGGTTTCCTACGTGTAACATGGATTTGGACTCAAAGTTGGACTCAGAGTTGGACAAGGATTCCTAGTTCCAACCACATGCCATGGAGGCTTATATATAGAGGCCCTGGTGGGGGGCGCTGAGATCATCCCACCAGTTGAGGTGTGATCCCTCCAGTTGCTTGTTGATTCCTTCTGTGATAGTGGGTGTCAGAGAACAAGAACAACTAGAAGAGCTCCCTTGTTTGAATAAGAGAGGGTCAATGACTTTGCCTTGAAGTAAAGTAGTGGCTAACAATCGATAACACATTGGGTGCAGTGACAGATCAGCTCTCTTGGTTGATAAGAGAGGGTCAGTGACTTTACTTTGAAGAAAAGTAGCGGTTAACAATTATAGATGTAGTGTTACCATAATGACAACGGTCCGACCTAGTCAGCGGTCACAGCGGTATCAAGCAGTCCCCAGCAACGACAGCAGCCTCGTGAGGAGATCAAGTAAAGAAGGAGGTTTTGGATCCTAGATGGGTGATTAGATGCTCTAGAGGGGGGGGGGGTGAATAGAGCTGAAAGCACTTAAACAAAACTCATTAAACCTTCAAGATATATGACAAGATAAGGTTGCTAAATAGGTAATTTGAGTGCAACTAAAACATACATAGAAAGGGAGAGAGAGAATGAACATACACCAATAGACAAACTATTTAGAGTGGTTCCACACTTCAAACTAGAAGTGTGTCAGTCCACTTGCCTAGAGAGGTCAACCTCTAGGACTTCCAAACTATTGCACTCTTATATTCATTCATAAGACTTACAATACATGACCAACCAAAGGACTTACCTATCCAATACAAAGAGTCTTCAACCTTACCAAGGACTTACCCACTTTGCAAGAGTCTCCGGCCTTCTCCAAGGACTTACCCACTCTTGCAAAAGTCTTCAGCCTTGCAGGAATTACCCACTCTTCTTGGATCTTCCGCCTTTGACTTCAGCTTCACTCAGAGAAGCTTCCACCAAGGAATTACCCACTTGAGCTTGAGTCTTCTGCCTTCTCCAAGGGCTTACCCACTCTAGCTCCAAGTCTTCAGCCTTGATCTTCACCAAGGGACGCCTTCCCTTGTTCTTCTTCACCTCTCTTGGACAAGAGACAGAACCTTCATCTTCATGATTGCAAATGAGAGAAATGGAGGTGGTGTAAGTGAGAGCCTCACAAGATATACAAGTAGTACTAGCTCTCTTACAGATTTCCTACTCACTCTAATGGATGTAGCAAGTGATTAAGCTTAGAGAGAGAGAGGAGGCTATAGGAAGCACTCAGCTATAGAATAGGAACCTCACATAGAGTTTGCAATGAATGCTCAACCTTGGAATGAAGCCCAAGGGGTCCTATTTATAGCTGGGGATGCCTCTTAGCCTTTGGGAACACTTGAGAACGAAAACTAGCCGTTTTGTGGCTTGCAACGGATCTATTTTCACTTATTGCAACTCCACAATGGCTAGAAGCACTTTTCTGCACTTTTCCGTACAGTGCAATCGGTCGAGTTTCTATAAGGGTAACTCGACCGATAGAGTAAAAGACAAAGCTGATATTCAGACCATCGGTCGAGTTTGTCCTGAGGAAACTCGACCGACCAATGAAAATCAATTTGTTCAGTTACTCTATCGGTCGAGTTCTGTGTAAACACAACTCGACCAATGCAATCTTCAAAAAATTGATCAAGGATGATCGGTCGAGTTTTCAGGCTGGGAAACTCGACCGAAAAAGTGCCTGTAATCAATTTTCAAAGTTGCATCTAAAGTGATCTAATATTCGATCTAAGTGCTCCTGATATTTTTCTAAGCTTAATTACAAGTCATACAATCATTACAAGTGATTTACAACATGATTCTAATGGATATACATCATATTACAAAAATGTGCACTTGTATGACTTTGACTTGTCTTTTCTCCAATTTGAGATGCGCAAGTTAGGGCATTTGGAGTGTTTCTATACCTAATCTGAAATTACCCAAGTAGAGACATTAGACACCAATATGTGGAATGGTTAGTCATCATCAAAACACGAGTTTAGTCAATTTAGACGTGAGTCAACATTGACCTAATTGACCTTGAGTCAACAATCTCCCCCTTTTTGAAGATGACAAACCATTCCATAAATGTATTGAAAGCATTTAAGTAAATTCATACCTTTGTAGAAACCTAGGGGTTTCAAAGGAATTGAGTTCATATGATCCCCCTCAATTGATGCGCATAGAGTTTTCATACTCCCCCTCAATTGATGCTATTTCTCCTGCATGGTTAGCTTTCACAACATTTATAGAATACTATGTCTTCTACTCATATATGTTCTACACATATATGTCTTCTCCCCTTTACCTTCTCCCCTTTACATGAACATACTTATCTTCTTCATGTAAGACATGCCTTCTTCCTCTTTTTAAAAGAAGACATACCTTTCTCCCCCTTTGTCATTTCAAAAAGTGGGGTTATGAAGAAATAAGAAACATCACTTGTTAAAGAGAAAGGAGATAACATACATATATATAAGGAGAGTAGAAGAGCACAGATAGGGGCTTGTCCAAGCATAGAAAGAAAAGCAAGTTAAAGCATATACTTGAACAACCCAACATGCATGATGAAGTGTTGTAGAAAAATAATAAATCGCAATTTTAACCCTCAAGATGATGGCATTTGACCAAAAACCATCAGAGCTCATCGCAAAGCAATGAGTCTTTCTCAGAAAGTTGTTTCTGCATGAAAAACACTAGTCTTGTACCAAAAACTGAAACTGGAGCAAAAGCTGCATAAAAATAAAAAATACTCCAATTTCTACATATAATGTAGATTTATGTACCCTGCATCACGATGTTATGCAAGCAACTCAAGAGAGTAGATATGCAATTCAAGGAACAATCTTGAGCATGTATGAGACAAGATACAAGCATAGCATATAGATGAGCAAAGATGTCAATTATAAACAAAGTTAGAACTACATGTATATGAACTACTAGTAGATGTTATCACAAGTTAGGACTACTAGTAGGATCTAGATCATAGCAAGAGATACCAAAAGATACACAAGATAGAGCAAGCTGTGAGTAGATGTAGAGATATATCCAAACAAAGAGATATGCATTTTTAGAAGCATGAAAGGATATAACTCATTAGATATGCATCCTTACCATAAGATGATTACCCCTAAGAACCTCAAGGTTGTATTAAAACAAGATATACACCTAGATAGATGTAGCAAGTTAGAGTACAACGGAAGCAATTTTTAGACACAACCAAGAGATCCAAAGAGATCATCATCAAAACCTGCAAAACAACTCAAAGCAAGTAATTGCAAGATATAGATATACCAATTTAGAGCAATTAGAGAGATAGAGTTGTAAGCAAGATAGGCAATTTAGAACATGGAAATATGCATATATAAAGGTACCAAATGAGAGTGCCAAAGAATAAGGCTATTGGTTGAGAAAATCTAGTTGAGAGGGAAATTCTCATTCAATAAGCCAACTGTATATTCTATGCACAGTGTTATCGGTCGAGTTCTGTGCAACACTGTGCATTGACAACTCGAACGATGACAGTTGTTTGCAACACCCATTGGTGCCTATCGGTCGAGTTTCAAACAGGGAAAACTCGACCGACAGATCGGCTGTCAAAAAGCACATATATTTCATAAAAACACATTTAAAGGCATGCTAAAGATACAAACCATATCCATACATGTCTAAGCGAGTTAGTAATGCACTATAGAAGCATTAGAAATAGTTTTTGAGTAAGAGTGTGAAGAGAAACACAAAAAACCACTTTTTACTCAAAAACCATATGTATAGTGCGTACCATCATGACAAAACAAGTTAGGATTGGTTATAAGTAATAAAACATTTACCTTTGTTCTTACCATTCCTTTTCCACTTATTGTCACCCTCTACACATCTCACCTTTCTTCTTTCATATGGATTGAGAAGTCAATTTGCAATTCAAAGCTCAAGTCAATCCATTTACATGTACCTACAAGAAGAAAGATGAAATGGTCCCCAATCATATTTTTGGGTCCATAGGGGTTAGTTTAGCAACCCAAGTCCTATTGCTCTTGGGTGCTTTCCTAAAAGGACAACACAAGTAGAATAATGACCAATTTCATTGCAATAATTACATGTGCCCATAGTCTTGGAACTAGAGGATTCTCCATGGAATAATGTAGGTCCTTTATATTTGTTGTTCCCTTGACTACAGTCAAGTCCAATGCCATCTCTACCCATTTGTTTGGTAGTATGGTCTAGGATTTGATTAAGATTCTTTTTATCACCTAAGAATCTTTGCAAAGAAGATCTTAAACTATGATTGTCATGCATAAGAGAAGTAAAGGTAAAACACAATAGATTCATATCATCTCTAGCATGCACAAGATAGATTTCTAAGCAAACATCTTTAGTCATATAAGAATCTTTATCACAAGATAGAGCATCAAAAACTTTCTCTCTATAAGAAAAGATAGTATGAGGGTCAAGAGAAATTTCACTACTATGCAAGGAAGCAAGTTCATATGTAAGACAAATAATCTTTGAAGGATAAACTTTATCTACACATTTTATTCCTTGCAAAGTAAGTTCTTGACTCTCATAAGCACATTTAAGAGCATAAGAAACAATAGAGAGAGAAACAATAGTAGTAGCAAGCTCTATATATGAAATAGTCATAGAAGGTTGAGATTCTAAAAACTTAATCTTATCAAGCAAGCTAGAATTCACAAATCTAAGAGCATTTAGTTGACTAAGATAAGCATTTTTTTGAATCTCAACACTTGAATTTACCTCATTTAAATCTTCAATTGAGCTTGTCATGAGGGCGCAATGGCATCTTCCATCTTCACATTCACTAGATCTTCCACTAGTGCTTTCATTTGTTGATGGAGCCTTTGTGATCCCTTTTTCTCTCTTGTTTCCTTCTATTGCTCTCTTTGAAGGTTTCCCATCTTCATAATCGCCCATATTCTCCTACTTGTGGAAGTATGCTTGGAGAAGACCCACTCTGATACCAATTTTTGGATCCTAGATGGGTGATTAGATGCTCTAGAGGGGGGTGAATAGAGCTCAAAGCACTTAAACAAAACTCATTAAACCTTCAAGATATATGACAAGATAAGGTTGTTAAATATGTAATTTGAGTGCAACTAAAACATACATAGAAAGGGAGAGAGAGAATGAACATACACCAATAGACAAGCTATTTAGAGTGGTTCCACACTTCAAACTAGAAGTGTGTCAGTCCACTTGCCTAGAGAGGTCAACCTCTAGGACTTCCAAACTATTGCACTCTTATATTCATTCATAAGACTTACAATACATGACCAACCAAAGGACTTACCTATCCAATACAAAGAGTCTTCAACCTTACCAAGGACTTACCCACTTTGCAAGAGTCTTCGGCCTTCTCCAAGGACTTACCCACTCTTGCAAAAGTCTTCAGCCTTGCAGGAATTACCCACTCTTCTTGGATCTTCCGCCTTTGACTTCAGCTTCACTCAGAGAAGCTTCCACCAAGGACTTACCCACTTGAGCTTGAGTCTTCTGCCTTCTCCAAGGGCTTACCCACTCTAGCTCCAAGTCTTCAGCCTTGATCTTCACCAAGGGACGCCTTCCCTTGTTCTTCTTCACCTCTCTTGGACAAGAGAGAGAACCTTCATCTTCATGATTGCAAATGAGAAAAATGGAGGTGGTGGAAGTGAGAGTCTCACAAGATATACAAGTAGTACTAGCTCTCTTACAGATTTCCTACTCACTCTAATGGATGTAGCAAGTGATTAAGCTTAGAGAGAGAGAGGAGGTTGTAGGAAGCACTCAGCTATAGAATAGGAACCTCACATAGAGTTTGCAATGAATGCTCAACCTTGGAATGAGGCCCAAGGGGACCTATTTATAGCTGGGGATACCTCTTAGCCTTTGGGAACACTTGAGAACGAAAACTAGCCGTTTTGTGGCTTGCAACGGATCTATTTTCACTTGTTGCAACTCCACAACGGCTAGAAGCATTTTTCTGCACTTTTCCGTACAGTGCAATCGGTCGAGTTTCTATAAGGGTAACTCGACCGATAGAGTAAAAGACAAAGCCGATATTCAGACCATCGGTCGAGTTTGTCCTGAGGAAACTCGACCGACCAATGAAAATCGATTAGGTCAGTTACTCCATCGGTCGAGTTCTATGTAAACACAACTTGACCGATGCAATCTTCAGAAAATTGATCAAGGATGGTCGGTCGAGTTTTCAGGATGGGAAACTCGACCGACAAAGTTCCTATAATCAATTTTCAAAGTTGCATCTAAAGTTCTCTAATATTCAATCTAAGTGCTCCTGATATTTTTCTAAGCTTAATTACAAGTCATACAATCATTACAAGTGATTTACAATATGATTCTAATGGATATACATCATATTACAAAAATGTGCACTTGTATGACTTTGACTTGTCTTTTCTCCAATTTGAGATGCGCAAGTTAGGGCATTTGGAGTGTGTCTATACCTAATCTAAAATCACTCAAGTAGAGACATTAGACACCAATATGTGGAATGGTTAGTCATCATCAAAACACGGGTTTAGTCAATTTAGACGTGAGTCAACATTGACCAAATTGACCTTGAGTCAACAGGAGGTTTTATACACACTGGGTGTGATTCTCTTCTTACTCATATTTGTTCTCGTGTGGGGAGGGCTACCTAGATTTAGGGGGTAATTAAATACAGGTAGTGTGAGTTGTAATCTTAATTACATAGTTTTTTTTGCTGGTATTGGCCTATAGTTTTTCTCTCCTTGTCTTGGGGAGAATTTTCCACATTAAATCTGACGTTTCTTCTTTGGGTTTATATGCTTTCCGGTAACGCTTCCGCAATAAGTTTTCATCACATCCGGGATCGTATCGGTACAACATCCCCAACAAGTGGTATCAGAGCGCAGGCTACAAATACTGGTCCAGATGGGGAAGGATGAAGATGGGACAATGATAAAGTTGACAAGCACAAATTGGCAGATTTGGAAACCCAAGATGGAGGATATTCTCTATTTTAAAGATCTATATGATCCAATAGAGGGACAAAAGTCAGAGAGTACGTCTGATGCGGACTGGAAGAAATTAAACAGAAAGATTGTTCGAACAGTTCAAAAGTGGCTTGACATTTTTGTGTTCCATCAAGTCTAAGAAGAGACCAATACCAAAGATCTATGGGAGAAGATTAAGAAGTTATATGAGTGGAAGACTACCACAAATAAAGCTTTCTTGATTAGAAAGTCGGTGAACCTCAAGTATTGGGATGGTGCAAGCATCACTGAGCATATGAATGAATTCTAAAGCCTTATAAATTAGTTGAGGTCCATGAAGATGGTTCTTGATGATGAACTATAGGCTCTACTTCTTCTGGGATCATTACCTGACAGTTGGGAGACACTCATAGTGACAGTCAACAATTCTGCATAAGAAAACAAGTTGACACTTGACCATGTGAAGAACAGTCTACTGAATGAAGAGACTCAACGACGAGCTTCAAGTGAGAGTGGATCAGAGGTGTACTTCATAGAGAGAAGCATTGATAGAGTGAGATACCGTGGCAGATCCAAGAGTCGCGGTGACTCCTAGAATTTTGAAAAGTCTCATGGTAGATCCAAGTCAAAGAGTAGTAGAGGGTGCTTCCATTGAGGCAAGCCAAGTCATTTCAAAAAGGATTGCAAGGTTTGGAAAAAGAAACATGGGTTTGAAGCCAAAGACAAGCAAGATGACGACAAGAATACTACGACAGCAATCTCATATGATAGGGACGATGACGACAATGTAGTTTTAACAGTCCAAGTGTAGTTTTTATGTGCTGAGGATGATGATTCTGAGTGGGGTGGTAGATGTTGCAACTTCTTATCATGCTTCATCGGAGTAAGGAATTCTTTACTTCATACATGAGGGAAGACTTTGGGAGGGTGAATATGGAAAATTCTATCTTCTTTAGAATTATTGGGATTGGAGACATTTGTGTTCAAATAAGTGTCGGTTGCACACACACACCGAAGGATGTTCATCACAATCCAGATTTTTGGCTGAGTTTGATAGAAGGTTCATTCTTTGATAGAGAAGGTTGTCATCTAGATTTCGGTGGTGGAAAATGCATCACCAAGGGAACTTTATTTATTATACGAGGAAAATTGTGTCGTACATTGTAAAATACCCAAATTAAAGTGCTCAAAGGCGATCATATACATGTAGTTGAGGATCACCAGACAGATCTATGACACAAGCAACTAGGACACATGAGTGAGAAAGAATTAAATATTTTATCAAAGAAGGGATTGATTCCTTGTGGCAAGGATACTGGTCTCAGTTCATGTGATCAATGTTAGACAGGAAAGCATTGAAGTGTTTCTTTCAAGACAAGATCAAAGGTGAAGTCACAACTTTTGTAGTTGTTTCATTTGGATGTCTGCAGTCCATTTGAGGTGGCTTCACTAGGTGGAAACAAGTATTTTTTCACATTCGTTGATGATGCATCTAGGAATGTGTGAGCCTACTTGATGAAGTCCAAGGATCAGGTATTTTAGTGTTTTTAGAAATTTCATGTCATGGTGGAGTGGGAGACAAAGAAAAAGTTGAAATGTCACAGACAATGGAGGAGAATACACCTCCAGGGAGTTCTAGGATTACTATGCACAACACGGAATATGGCATGAAAGGACAGAGCCTGGCACACCACAACACAATGGTACAGTTGAGAGAATGAACTGTACCATAGGGGAGAAAGTTAGATGTATGTTGAAGACTGTAAAGTTTCCAAAGACATTCTGGGATGAGGCAGTGCGTACTGTCTGCTATCTGATTAATCGATCTCCATCAGTTCCGTTGGGGTTTTATATACCAGAGGAGGAATGGACAGGAAAGGATGCATCATATGTTGATCTGTGAGTATTTGGGTGCAAGGCTTATGCACATGTTCCAAAGGAAAAGAGGCAAAAGATGAATGATAAAGTGGTGCCATATGAAACGAACGTCTCGCGAAAACAGGATTAACTAATGCGGAAGCGAATTATTTGCAGCGGATTACTAAAAATCACTGAAAATTTAAAACTTTTTGCAAAGAGATCCATTCACATGAAAACTCTTTAACCATGAACCAAAGTGTTTCCATTTCATCCTGGATCACAAGTATACAGCCTGTACAATTCCTTTTTAAGGATTACAACATTGACTGCCATATTAACAAATATACACAGGAAGTATAAAACTTTGAGGCATTAAGCCAAAACTCCGATTGAATCATTTAAAAATCTAAGGACCTGAGAGTACAGAGACGACACATAGGACTACTATCTATATGACTTGACAGACATTATCTCCACCTGAGATCTCATTGTTGTCCTTGTTGTTGTTGTTGCTTCTGCTCATCTCTGTTCTAGGGATTTCCTGCCTTGCCTTCCATGCATACCTAAAAATGTTGGATCCCACGGGGGTGAGACAATTGTAAATTGCCCCAGCGAGAGATATAACTCTCCGCCAAAACATTATTATTGCAATTAATGATATAAAACTAGGCAGATGATAAGCAGTTTAAAGCATTCTCTTAATAAGGAATAGGAAGAACATGTATATCATTTATCCTCCATATTACACCATCATGTCAAACTTCTCTTGTGACACTCATTATCTTGATATGTCACCCATGAGACATTCTCTTGTGACACTCATTATCTTGATATGTCACCCATGAGACATTCTTGTTTCAACTTATTGGCCTTAGCCAATCTGCTAAACAGATTTTGGTTATAATGGACATGAGAGTGTACATCATCATGTCTTATTCAGGCATTGGTCTATACCAATCCTATATAAGTATTCCAGGCATTGGATTACACCAATCATGTGCAACTAGTACAAGCATTAGATTTATATTATTCCTGTGTATCCATTCCAGGTATTGATCTATGTCAATCCTGTACAACCATTCCAGGTATCGATCTATGTCAATCCTGTGCAACTATTCCAGGTATTGATCTATGTCAATCCTGTGCAACTATTCAAGGTATTGATCTATGTCAATCCTGTGCAACTATTCCAGGTATTGATCTATGTCAATCCTATGCAACTATTCCAGGTATTGATCTATGTCAATCCTGTGTTATTATTCTAGGTATTGGGAGTTAGCCAATCCTGTGCATTCCAGGTATTGGGAGTTAGCCAATCCTGTGTTATTATTCCAGGTATTGGGAGTTAGCCAATCCTGTACATTCTAGGTATTGGGAGTTAGCCAATCCTGTGTTATTATTCCAGGTATTGGGAGTTAGCCAATCCTGTGTTATTATTCCAGGTATTGATCTATGTCAATCCTGTGCATTCCAGGTATTGGGAGTTAGCCAATCCTGTGTTATTATTCCAGGTATTGGGAGTTAGCCAATCCTGTGTTATTATTCCAGGTATTGATCTATGTCAATCCTGTGCATTCCAGGTATTGGGAGTTAGCCAATCCTGTGTTATTATTCCAGGTATTGATCTATGTCAATCCTGTGCATTCCAGGTATTGGGAGTTAGCCAATCCTGTGTTATTATTCCAAGTATTGGGAGTTATCCAATCCTGTGTTATTATTCCAAGTATTGATCTATGTCAATCCTGTGCATTCCAGGTATTGGGAGTTAGCCAATCATGTGTTATTATTCCAGGTATTGATCTATGTCAATCATGTGCATTCCATGTATTGGGAGTTAGCCAATCCTGTGTTATTATTCCAGGTATTGGGATTTAACCAATCCTGTGCAGATATTATTCCAGGTATTAGACTATGCTAATCCTGTGCAACGATTCCAGGTATTGAACTATATCAATCCTGTAATGCTAAAAGGGATATTTATCACATATTGATATATCACTTTCCTCATCACTTTCAACTTCCTTAAGTTATCAGCTTATCTTGGATTAAGGTATTTCCCATCTTAATCCTTTAATCCATTAACCTATCACCCTTACCATGAAGTGCGTAGGTCACACATAAGAATGGTCCAACTATCTTTAATGATATGGACTCATCTCAAGTTAAAGCATTACTTTCTATAAGGGTATCCACAATGAATCACTTTAGGCATCTCCCCCATTAGTATATTAGTAACCATTCCATTATTAGGATTAGGGTTTCCCATACTATCATACTTCATTAGGGTGAGGATTGCATATAACATCACCCTTCATTAGGCTTTCTCATCATATTGCCTACAATTAGGGTTTACTATTCATCCCAACATGGGTTTCTCATGGCATCACCCTCAATTAGGGTTTACATGGAATCAACCTCAATTAGGGTTCACATGATCTATTTATTAAGGATCATACCCTATTCATCACATGATCAATACTCATGTATGAATTCCTTTCCATCATCCTATCAACTTGATTAGGTTACATCAACCCTTCAATCAAGTATATACAACTATGGTTAACATAGTGTACTAAGACATTGTTCTTATAAGCAATTAGGGTTCATTCCTTAATTGGCACTAATCACTTAGGTACTATTAGGGTTTCAACCTTTGTACCTTCATTGATTATCATTACTAATCATCATTGGATAAATGGATGATTCATCATCTCTATTCTCAAGAGATTCAATCACATTGAACCTCCATTACATAAGGTATCCAATTGAATAAGGGTTTTCAATGTTGATTCCTTCAATCATTGAATTCATGGAACCAATCATCAATTGGACCTACCCTCATACTTCAATTGAGTTTAATAGGTCAACCTTCAACTGATTTGACTCTCAATTGACCCTCAATTGATCATCAATTAGGGTTTGATTCAATTGAATTAGGGTTTGGAATCGATGATTCAACAACACTAATCAATGTAAGACTAGTTGCTTTGAAACCATTGAACCATCATCCAAATTGGGTATGACCTGACCCCAAACGGTCTTGAGGTCGTTTGGATGACCTCCAAACGGTCTTGAGACCGTTTTCCCATCATATCACTCAAATCCAAGCCATCCAATTAAGGTTTGGATCATTGGATTGATCACCAAATCAGCATTGCATTGTATAACAGCTTGGTACCTTTAGACCTTCAAACACCTAACCATACTCAACCCTAGACCTCCAAACGGTCTTGGGTGACCACCAAACGGTCTTGAGACCGTTTGGATGAGCTCCAAACGGTATTGAGACCGTTTGCCCATCCAACCTTTGGACTCTAGTGAAAATTCATCATGGATTGGTCTATCGAGTTGATCAACAAATCAGCACTACATTGCAATATGATTAGTACCTTTGGACCTTCAATTGGTCAACTATACTTGACCCCAGACCTCCAAACGGTCTTGGGGTGATCCCCAAACGGTCTTGAGACCGTTTGGATGATTCCCCAAACGGTCTTGAGACCGTTTGGGCTAATCAACCCAAAATCTCAAATTAGCTCATTGTGATTTCAGCACTGATTTCAATTAGGGTTTGCCCTAGTAATCAACCTTCAACTCTTAACTCGTTTGGAATTAGTCCATCAAATTTGGTGAGTCATTAATTAACATCATTATGAACAGTAATCGCATACGGTCAACGCTTAGTCAACCATATTATACGGTCTTGAGACCGTTTGCCCAAAAAGTTCAATTAAATCAGATTGATAATCAGCACTTAGTCCAATTAGGTTTTCCTAATTGATTAGCCTTCAACTCACGATTCCTTGGGAATTAATCCCTCAAATTTGGTGATTCATCAACCAACATAATTATTAACAGTAATCGCATACGGTCAACGCTTGGTCAACTCACTCAAACGGTCTTGAAACCGTTTGCCCAAACAGGTTAAGTTAATCAGGTTGAAAATCAGCACATAATTCAATTCGATTTCCTAATTGATTGGCCTTCAACTCTCGATTCCTTTGGAGTTAATCCCTAAAATTTGGAGGGTTATCAGCCTACATAATTAGGAACAACATTCCCAAACGGTCAACGCTTGGTCAACCATCTCAAACGGTCTTGAAACCGTTTTCTCCCAAACGGTTTCAAACCGTTTGCCCTTAAACGGTTTGCTGAAACCGCATAGCCAATCAAATTAAAACGATTTGGAGTAGCTATCAAAACGGTTTTGCTTGGTAATTTTCTTTGGATAAGAATCTAGGATTATGTCATCATCCCCTTCCTTCGAACAACCAAGAACAGCAACCGTTCTTGATGGAAATTGCAGCAAAGAAACAAGAGTGTATCAAATTGAAGAAATCAATCAACAAAGCATAGAGAATTGATGCAATAGCAATGTTTAAGGGTTTGAGTTATAAAACCCGCCTCCAATTGAGCTCCAAAGCTCCAAAATCACGCCATTAATGGTGTATGAAGCTCTTGCAACTCCCCCTAGGCTCGTCCTCAAGATTTTGATTGTAAAAGTTGGCTAGGGTTGAAGAGGAGATCGAAATAAGAAGGAATCCATAATTTATTTTCGATTTCCACCATGAAATCATGGAGAACGAATGTCAAGGTCTTACCCACAGGTTGGGGACGTGCTCCCTGCTCCTCCATAGCTCCTTGGTCGGTTTTTCAAGAAAGGGGAAGAAGAAAATCCGAAAAAGGCCTTGGTTTGGGCTTAGAAATGGCACTTTTATAAGGAAATTGATGAGAGAGAAAATGCCTTATAAAAATCCAATTAATCCCAATAAAGTGGCCGCCTCTTCCCCCTCAACTACCTTGGGTACGAGGCACCTTCCTTGCCTTTCATTCTCCTTCATTATCCTCAATTAAAAGAAAAGCAAATTAAGCACCTTAATGCATATTATATTAATATCCCATATGTGAGTGGAAATTACTTTTCTTTATAAAAAAGGTGAGTGGAATTTCACCTACTTAAGATATTTTCGTTCCTTATCTTGTTAAAGGAACGTCCATCCTTATTCAAAATCAACCCAAAACATTTTGGTTGAAAGCCCTTCAATTATTTTTATTCATTTTTGCCCTAAATCGAATTAGGGTTTCAATTAGGCATTATTCTTGATTATTTTAATGTCAAGATTCTCTCTCCTACAACTTAATTCAAATGAGGAGTCCCTCTCCTTTTCTTTGCTCTAAATGATGCTAAGAAACATTAAGGACCTTTTTGAAGTGGTAATTTGCATATGGAACCCTAGATTTTGGGTAAATTGCACATTACACCAAAACTAGGTTTTAATGCACAAGGATTGCTTTACAAGCTTAATCTTGGTGTCCAAGCTTGTGGAAACCATACCACTACATCATATTCATTCTTATGATGTCTCAACATCAGAGTAACATCTTATCATGCAACATTTGCAATTTAACCCCTCAACTTGGGTAATTTGCACTTTAGTCCAAAATAAGCAAACATTGCTTCAACATTGTTCGAACAGGACCAAAATTGAAACATAGGTTCCTTTTGAGCCTTAATTACTTTTTACAAGATGAGATTAAGCATATAATAATCTTTATTAATCAAAACACCTAGGTTTAAAGCATAACCCAGGTCAGGGATGTTACAAATTATAAACCCCTAACAAGGATTTCGTCCCCAAAATCCCAGATAAAGGGAACAGATATCATTCATTCATCATATCATCATGTGTCTTCATAACACCTCATTGTTATGTAGACATCATAGAACTTTGATCAGCACAAAGTTCCTTCACACAATATTCTCATAGAGTCAATTGAGATCTTATCTTAAAGACATATTTAGTTGTTATGTTTATGCAAAGCATAAACCCCTAACATATGATGTTCATATCATTTTATATAATGAGACTGATTTCATAGTTGACCATTTCGGGTAGCCAACCTAAACCATCTGATAATTCTCAGATACCAGAATCTCTTACCTTGGTATCAGTCACATGTGTTGAAAACACATCATTTTCTCATCTTTCTTTTTATCATATTTCCAATTTCATGATACTTATTAGATTGTCTCAGAATGATTGCTTGATCAGGGCAATCAAAAAGATATCAATCTAAGAGTTTCCATACTCACTTTATCATCAATAGTTGTATACCTAATCAGGGTTTACAAGTACTGAGATCAAGTAGTATGCACTTACATGCTATCATATTTCTTGCTTTTCATATTACCATAACATAAGATTTAGCATCCCTGGATTTTATCCAGGCATCTCTTCTATACCTCTTCCTCTTTCATGGAGGTAAGATCAATATAGAGCATTTAAAAGAATACTGAATAGAATTCAAATTCTAGTTCTCATCATTTCATCCCTATATAGCAACCAATGGGGAAAACAATATCAACAATCCTCCTTTTTATAACAAAAAGGGTTTAGTGTACTCAACATGTACACATTTATAACATACCTTGTACTCATATCATGGTCTTACTAGTCTTATTACTGAAGAAAAAACTAAGCCATAGAATCTTACAGGTGAAAGGTTAAGACCTTTGCACTTACTTAGTGGCTACTTCCCTGGTACACTAGGCATTTATTGCACTATTAGTACCAAAAACTTGGCTTTTTAAAACCATTAGGCAAATGTCTCTAGAATTATAGAGACCATTCCCTAATTCTCAGCTTATTTCCCCTTCTTGGGCACTACCATCACAGATTTATTATCTATCTGAACTCATGGCAGAGTCCACTTTCTTGCTATAAGTTAATCTTTTCCACATTTTCCCTTGTTCCCACATGACTAATTCATTCAGGAACTCTTTTAAAGCTCAAGCTTTCTGTGTTAAGGACTGATAGCCTAGGTTATAAGGTTAGCATCCAGTTCACTTATATGCATTACTGTTGCCCTAATCTTCCCAACAAGAGCATGATCATAGGATTCTCTATCCTGATCAAGTCTTAATGGGGATTCTCGGGCACTCATTCTATTCTTGAATGATCCCTTGCACCTCTTCTTGGTGCAACAACATTGCCCTAAGCAATGTGTTCGTGGTGCTCTCCAGTCATTTTAAACTTTACCCTTTCTCTGCACAAGAAGAAATCATTATAGGGTATACTGGAGGACACTAACATAGACTCGATACCTTAGTCCTATGTCTCTGTAGACTCAACGAACCTAGAGCTCTGATACCACAATTGAAACGACTGTCTCGCGAAAATAGGATTAACTAATGCGGAAGCGAATTATTTGCAGCGGATTACTGAAAATCACTGAAAATTTAACACTTTTTGCAAAGAGATCCATTCACATGAAAACTCTTTAACCATGAACCAAAGTGTTTCCATTTCATCCTGGATCACAAGTACACAGCCTGTATAATTCCTTTTTAAAGATTACAACATTGACTGCCCTATTAACAAATATACATAGGCAGTATAAAACTTTGAGGCATTAAGCCAAAACTCCGATTGAATCATTTAAAACTCCGAGGACCTGAGAGTACAGAGACGACACATAGGACTACTATCTATATGACTTGACAGACATTATCTCCACCTGAGATCTCATTGCTGTCCTTGTTGTTGCTGTTGCTTCTGCTCATCTCTGTTCTAGGGATTTCCTGCCTTGCCTTCCATGCATACCTAAAAATGTTGGATCCCACGGGGGTGAGACAATTGTAAATTTCCCCAGCGAGAGATATAACTCTCCGCCAAAACATTATTATTGCAATTAATGATATAAAACTAGGCAGATGATAAGCAGTTTAAAGCATTCTCTTAATAAGGAATAGGAAGAACATGTATATCATTTATCCTCCATATTATACCATCATGTCAAACTTCTCTTGTGACACTCATTATCTTGATATGTCACCCATGAGACATTCTCTTGTGACACTCATTATCTTGATATGCCACCCATGAGACATTCTTGTTTCAACTTATTGGCCTTAGCCAATCTGCTAAATAGATTTTGGTTATAATGGACATGAGAGTGTACATCATCATGTCTTATTCAGGCATTGGTCTATACCAATCCTATATAAGTATTCCAGGCATTGGATTACACCAATCCTGTGCAACTAGTACAAGCATTAGATTTATATTATTCCTGTGTATCCATTCCAGGTATTGATCTATGTCAATCCTGTAGAACCATTCCAGGTATCGATCTGTGTCAATCCTGTGCAACTATTCCAGGTATTGATCTATGTCAATCCTGTGCAACTATTCCAGGTATTGATCTATGTCAATCCTGTGCAACTATTCCAGGTATTGATCTATGTCAATCCTGTGTTATTATTCTAGGTATTGGGAGTTAGCCAATCCTGTGCATTCCAGGTATTGGGAGTTAGCCAATCCTGTGTTATTATTCCAGGTATTGGGAGTTAGCCAATCCTGTGCATTCCAGGTATTGGGAGTTAGCCAATCATGTGTTATTATTCCAGGTATTGGGAGTTAGCCAATCCTGTGTTATTATTCCAGGTATTGATCTATGTCAATCCTATGCATTCCAGGTATTGGGAGTTAGCCAATCCTGTGTTATTATTCCAGGTATTGGGAGTTATCCAATCCTGTGTTATTATTCCAGGTATTGATCTATGTCAATCCTATGCATTCCAGGTATTGGGAGTTAGCCAATCTTGTGTTATTATTCCAGGTATTGATCTATGTCAATCCTGTGCATTCCAGGTATTGGGAGTTAGCCAATCATGTGTTATTATTCCAAGTATTGGGAGTTAGCCAATCATGTGTTATTATTCTAGGTATTGATCTATGTCAATCCTGTGCATTCCAGGTATTGGGAGTTATTCAATCCTGTGTTATTATTCCAGGTATTGATCTATGTCAATCTTGTGCATTCCAGGTATTGGGAGTTAGCCAATCCTGTGTTATTATTCCAGGTATTGGGATTTAACCAATCCTGTGCATATGTTATTCCAATTATTAGACTATGCTAATCCTGTGCAACTATTCCAGGTATTGAACTATATCAATCCTGTAATGCTAAAAGTGATATTTATCAGATATTGATATATCACTTTCCTCATCACTTTCAACTTCCTTAAGTTATCAGCTTATCTTGGATTAAGGTATTTCCCATCTTAATCCTTTAATCCATTAACCTATCACCCTTACCATGAAGTTCATAGGTCACACATAAGAATGGTCCAACTATCTTTAATGATATGGACTCATCTCAAGTTAAAGCATTACTTGCTATAAGGGTATCCACAATCAATCACTTTAGGCATCTCCCCCATTAGTATATTAGTAACCATTCCATTATTAGGATTAGGGTTTCCCATACTATCATACTTCATTAGGGTGAGGATTGCATATAACATCACCCTTCATTAGTCTTTCTCATCATATTGCCTACAATTAGGGTTTACTATTCATCCCAACATGGGTTTCTCATGGCATCACCCTCAATTAGGGTTTACATGGAATCAGCCTCAATTAGGGTTCACATGATCTCTTTATTAAGGATCATACCCTATTCATCACATGATCAATACTCATGTATGAATTCCTTTCCATCATCCTATCAACTTGATTAGGTGACATCAACCCTTCAATCAAGTATATACAACTATGGTTAACATAGTGTACTAAGACATTGTTCTTATAAGCAATTAGGGTTCATTCCTTAATTGGCACTAATCACTTAGGTAATATTAGGGTTTCAACCTTTGTACCTTCATTGATTATCATTACTAGTCATCGTTGGATCAATGGATGATTCATCATCTCTATTCTCAAGAGATTCAATCACATTGAACCTCCATTACATAAGGTATCCAATTGAATAAGGGTTTTCAATGTTGATTCCTTCAATCATTGAATTCATGGAACCAATCATCAATTGGACCTACCCTCATACTTCAATTGAGTTTAATAGGTCAACCTTAAACTGATTTGACTCTCAATTGACCCTCAATTGATCATCAATTAGGGTTTGATTCAATTGAATTAGGGTTTGGAATCGATGATTCAACAACACTAATCAATGTAAGACTAGTTGCTTTGAAACCATTGAACCATCATCCAAATTGGGTATGACCTGACCCCAAACGGTCTTGAGGTCGTTTGGATGACCTCCAAACGGTCTTGAGACCGTTTTCCCATCATATCACTCAAATCCAACCCATCCAATTAAGGTTTGGATCATTGGATTGATCACCAAATCAGCATTGCATTGTATAACAGCTTGGTACCTTTAGACCTTCAAACACCTAACCATACTCAACCCTAGACCTCCAAACGGTCTTGGGTGACCACCAAACGGTCTTTAGACCGTTTGGATGAGCTCCAAACGGTCTTGAGACCGTTTGCCCATCCAACCTTTGGACTCTAGTGAAAATTCATCATGGATTGGTCTATCGAGTTGATCAACAAATCAGCACTACATTGCAATATGATTAGTACCTTTGGACCTTCAATTGGTCAACTATACTTGACCCCAGACCTCCAAAAGGTCTTGGGGTGATCCCCAAACGGTCTTGAGACCGTTTGGATGATTCCCCAAACGGTCTTGAGACCGTTTGGGCTAATCAACCTAAAATCTCAAATTAGCTCATTGTGATTTCAGCACTGATTTCAATTAGGGTTTGCCCTAGTAATCAACCTTCAACTCTTAACTCGTTTGGAATTAGTCCATCAAATTTGGTGAGTCATTAATTAACATCATTATGAACAGTAATATCATACGGTCAATGATTATTCAACCATCTTATACGGTCTTGAGACCGTTTGCCCAAAATGTTCAATTAAATCAGATTGATAATCAGCACTTAGTCCAATTAGGTTTTCCTAATTGATTAGCCTACAACTCACGATTCCTTGGGAATTAATCCCTCAAATTTGGTGAGTCATCAACCAACATAATTATGAACAGTAATCTCATACGGTCAACGCTTGGTCAACTCACTCAAACGGTCTTGAAACCGTTTGCCCAAACAGGTTAAGTTAATCAGGTTGAAAATCAGCACATAATTCAATTCGATTGCCTAATTGATTGGCCTTCAACTCTCGATTCCTTTGGAGTTAATCCCTCAATTTTGGAGGGTTATCAGCCTACATAATTAGGAACACAATTCCCAAACGGTCAACGCTTGGTCAACCATCTCAAACGGTTTTGAAACCGTTTGCTCCCAAACGGTTTCAAACCGTTTGCCCTTAAACGGTTTGCTGAAACCGCATAGCCAATCAAATTAAAACGATTTGGAGTAGCTATCAAAACGGTTTTGCTTGGTAATTTTCTTTGGATAAGCATATAGGATGATGTAATAATCCCCTTCCTTCGAACAACCAAGAACAGCAACCGTTCTTGACGGAAATTGCAGCAAAGAAACAAGAGTGTATCAAATTGAAGAAATCAATCAACAAAGCATAGAGAATTGATGCAATAGCAATGTTTAAGGGTTTGAGTTATAAAACCCGCCTCCAATTGAGCTCCAAAGCTCCAATCTCACGCCATTAATGGTGGATGAAGCTCTTGCAACTCCCCCTAGGCTCATCCTCAAGCTTTTGATTGTAAAAGTTGGCTAGGGTTGAAGAGGAGATCGAAATAAGAAGGAATCCATAATTTATTTTCGATTTCCACCATGAAATCATGGAGAACGAAGGTCAAGGGCTTACCCACAGGTTGGGGACGTGCTCCCTGCTCCTCCCTAGCTCCTTGGTCGGTTTTGCAAGCAAGGAGAAGAAGAAAATCCGAAAAAGGCCTTGGTTTGGGCTTAGAAATGGCACTTTTATAAGGAAATTGATGAGAGAGAAAATGCCTTATAAAATCCAATTAATCCCAATAAAGTGGCCGCCTCTTCCCCCTCAACTATCTTGGGTACGAGGCACCTTCCTTGCCTTTCATTCTCCTTCATTATCCTCAATTAAAAGAAAAGCAAATTAAGCACCTTAATGCATATTATATTAATATCTCATATGTGAGTGGAAATTACTTTTCTTTATAAAAAGGTGAGTGGAATTTCACCTACTTAAGATATTTTCGTTCCTTATCTTGTTAAAGGAACGTCCATCCTTATTCAAAATCAACCCAAAACATTTTGTTTGAAAGCCCTTCAATTATTTTTATTCATTTTTGCCCTAAATCGAATTAGGGTTTCAATTAGGCATTATTCTTGATTATTTTAATGTCAAGATTCTCTCTCCTACAACTTAATTCAAACGAGGAGTACCTCTCCTTTTCTTTGCTCTAAATGATGATAAGAAACATTAAGGACCTTGTTGAAGTGGTAAATTGCATATTGAACCCTAGATTTTGGGTAAATTGCACATTACACCAAAACTAGGTTTTAATGCACAAGGATTGCTTTACAAGCTTAATCTTGGTGTCCAAGCTCGTGGAAACCATACCACTACATCATATTCATTATTATGATGTCTCAACATCAGAGGAACATCTTATCATGCAACATTTGCAATTTAACCCCTCAACTTGGGTAATTTGCACTTTAGTCCAAAATAAGCAAACATTGCTTCAACATTGTTCGAACAGGACCAAAATTGAAACATAGGTTCCTTTTGAGCCTTAATTACTTTTTACAAGATGAGATTAAGCATATAATAATATTTCTTAATCAAAACACCTAGGGTTAAAGCATAACCCAGGTCAGGGATGTTACACCATATATCTTTCTTGGATATGAAGATCATCAGTTTGGCTACAAGTTATGGAGTCCTGTAAAAAGAACCATGAGAATACATAGAGATGTGACTTTCTGTGAGAGTCAAATAGTTACAGAGCCTGAGAGTGATGATGTAGAGGTTGGAGGATCAGGTGATAGCTCTTCTGATGATGAGTATGAAGATGCTTCAGCTTCTTCACAAGTGCAGTCTTCAGATGATGAAGAAGAGTAGCAAGATCACCCTGAGAAACAAAGTGATAGCACATCAAGTGTTCCAATTCCAGACATGTAATTGAGTGATTCAGATTCATAGTTAGAGACTTCTGGGTAGGGGGAAAGATCATCACCAGGAAGAGTCCTTAGAGAAGCAGTTGGGGAGGTCTTATAGAGTTTATCATCCTTCATCTAGATATCTAGCATCTCAGTATATTCTCCTTACTGATCAGGGGGAGATAAAGACTTATCATGAGGCACAAACTCACAGAGATAAAGCATAGTGGCATCAGACGATGCAGGAGGAGATGTCTTCTTTGCATAAGAATGATACTATGAGCTTGTGGCGCTTCCCAAGGGTCAGAAAACACTAAAATCCAAGTGGGACTATAAGATGAAGAGAAATGACAGTAGCAAGGATCAAGCCTCCAATGATGAGCTACATGGATATGGGGAGTATCATCAGAGGGTTTCTGAACCTTGGTACCAAAGGTCAAAAATAAGGTTTTTATCCAAGATGGCTCAACTTACAAGTCAAGGGGAGTCAGCAAAGTTCCAAGTGTGGGCATGGAGAGAGAAGCGACACTATCAGGATACTTCCTCTCAGTTGCTTGGGAATAGACTAAAGTCGGGATTGGACTTCAAGACCATGGATGAAAATAATAGGAGTTGACATGACTGAGGAGAGTGGATCCATCACATGTGGTGATGAGGTCTAGAGGCTACTCCAGATGATTGTTGAAGACAATGTCTCCCTCATGGTCCGAAGGGGGAGATTGTTGGGAATAGGAAAAGGATCTGGCCCATGTCTAATTGGATTTGGACTTGAGCAGGAATTGTCTTGTGCTACCAATTCTAATAAGAGTCAAATCTATAAGGGAAAAATTATGGTTTCCTGCGTGCAACATGGAGTTGGACTCAGAGTTGGACAAGGATTCCTAGTTGCAACTACATGCCATGGAGACTTATAAATAGAGGCCCTGGTGGAGGCCATTAAGATCGCCCCACCGGTTGAGGTGTGATCCCTCCAGTTGCTTGTTGGTACCTTCTGTGGTAGAGGGTGTTAGAGAACAAGAACAACTTGAGGAACTCTCTTGGTTGAATAAGAGAGGGTCTGACTTTGCCTTGAAGAAAAGTAACGGCTACCAATCGGTGACACATTGGGTGCAGTGATAGAGCAGCTTGGTTGATAAGAGAGGTTCAACGACTTTATTTTGAAGCAAAGTAGCGGTCGACAGTTACATACGTAGTGTTGTCATAGCTAGGGGTGAGCATTCGGTTAATTCGGTCGGTTACAGTTAATTCGGTTCGGTTAAATGGTTAATTTGTGGTTTGAGATTTTAACCATTAACCTAACTGAATTGTGTTGGTTATTTTGGTTATTGTCCAATCGGTTAACGGTTAATTTGGTCGGTTAATTTGGTTAACCAAATAACACATGTGTAATAATGTTATTTGAAATACGCATTGAATTTTGAACAATTGTTATATTATAGTGGTATTTTTGGAAATATAATGTTGTATGGCTCATGAAAACTTGATTACTATGTATATGGGGAAGTTTTTTGAAATAAAAGTACAACTATATATGTATATATACGTGTGTAGGATATTATTTAAGAATAAATTATAACTATTCGGTTAATTTGGTTAACCATACCAAAAATATCTTTAACCATGAAATTAACCATTTAACTGATTAACCGAATTAAATTAACCAAATTAACCAAATAGTCTAAAAAAAATTAACCATTCGAAATCAACCATTCGGTTAATCGGTTATTAACCAAATTCTGCTCACCCCTCGTCATAGCGGTAACAGTCCGACCGAGTCAGCAGTCATAGAGTCATCAAGCAGTCCCTAGTAACGACAGCGGCCTCATGAGGAGATCAAGTAAAAAAAGGGATTTTGTACACAATGGCTGTGATTCTCTTCTTGTCATCTTTGTTCTCGTGTGGAGAGGGATACCTAGATTTAGAGGGTAATTAAATCTAGGTAGTGTGAGTTGTAATCTTAATTACATAGTGTTTGTTGGCCGGTATTGTTCCGTGGTTTTTTTCTCCTTGTCTTGGAGAGAATTTTCCACGTTAAATTTGGTGTTTCTTCTTTGGGTTGATATGCTTGTCGGTAATGCTTCAATAAGTTTTCATCACATCCAGGACCGTATCGGTACAACATCCCCAACAGTTACTGCTCTCGTAGAACTGCAATAGCAAAGAGGGTCGCAAGGAGAGTGTATGGGGAAAAAGAAAAGAGAAGAGTGGGGAAGAGAGTTGTAGACGGTACGCGGCGGGATGGGGTGGGCTATAAGGTGCATTGAAAAACCCATGTTGCATAGATACAGTGAGAAAGACATGGGCAGGGGGGAGGGAGAGAATAATAGGAGATGAAGGGGATAGGTGGTGCATAGTTGTTTTTAACATGTGGAAGGAATATACCATCTCTGAGCATATTTGAGCCAAATCCACTTAATGATTTGTTACAACACTCCTCACCACTAAACTGAACTTTTTCTCTTCCATTAGTTTATTTTTCATGGTATAGAGTTGTGCATACATGTTGGTGGTATTGTAGGACACTCTAGTAGAGATATTGTATATGTTTATATAGATCTTATTGACCCTCTGTATAGCATGATGTTTCCCTAATCGTTCTGCAATGGCGTACTTGCCAAGAAGAAAACTAAAAGGCCAAATATAGAGTTGATTTCTTTTTCGTGGTATAGAGTTTTGTATACACGTTGGTGGTATTGCAGGACACTCTGGTAGAGTCATTGTATATGTCTATATAAATCTTATGGTCCCTCCTTATAACATATTGTTATGCCTCGAAGACTCCTAGTCCTAATCCTAATCCTACATGGTGTAGCAGTCCTATTTTGGGTCTTGTCTTGGTTTGAGTCCAACCCATGTTCCTACTTGGATGTAGATTAGTATTCCTATTTGGAGTTGTAGATGGCTCTATCTTCATGCAACTTGGACTCCTATTGTATACTAGAATCCTATTAGGATTGTTTACTCCTAGTTGAAGACTTATGGCATGGAGCCTATAAATAGGACCTTAGGGGCATGAGATTTTCTTATACTGAGAAGTGCCAACGTACAGTGTTGTACTGAAGAGAGTTCTCTCTCTTCTTTGAGTGTAACCTTTTCAGGTTCTCTTTCTTTGAGAGTATCTCTCCTTTGTAATCTTCTTGAAATAGTGAAAAACTCTCTCCTCCCGTGGACGTAGGTCATCTCGACCGAACCACGTAAATCCTGTGTTTTGGTTGTGTGATTGTTAATCGTTTCTTGTTCTTCCACTGCGAAATCGTCGTATTCTCACGTTCAACTCTTAACAAAGTAGTATCAGAGCTGCGTGTTCCAGATCCGAACGATGATGAGTCTGTACAAGATCGAGAAGTTTGATCGCAAAATCGATTTCGGACTATGGCAGATCACGATGCGTGGTTTGCTCGTTCAACAGGGAGTCTCCGACGCTCTGGAAGGGATCGAGAAGATGCCAGCCACTATGATGCCGCAAGAAAAGAAAGTGATGGACCAGAAGGCTCTCACCGCCATCCAGTTATCCTTGGACTTCAAGGTTTTGGCCGAAGTTGCCAAAGAAACTACTGCTGTCGGTATTTGGAAGAAACTCGAAGATCTCTACATGACGAAGTCTCTCCAAATGAAATTATATCACAAGCAGCGTCTCTACTTACTACGCATGGTGGAAGGCACATCTGTCCGTGATCACATTGACGAGTTTACATCTATTATTATGGATCTGGAAAATATAGACATTAAACTCGAAGATGAAGATAAAGCCCTTATTCTTCTGTGCTCTTTACCCCCTTCATACAAGCAATTTCGGGAAATTATTCTATACGGAAAGTCTTCAATGGTGGTGGAGGATGTTATATCTTCATTGTTGTCAAAGACCATGGTTGATAAAGACCTAATTGCTTCTTCTAGCGGGAGTCAGTCAGAGGCTCTTATAGTGAGGGGTCGTATAAAAGAAAAGGGAAACAACAAGAAGGAAACGCATAGATCTAAGTCTAAATCAAAGAAGGTCTGTAAATACTGCAAGAAGACTGGACACATTGTCGATGAATGCTACAAGTTACAGAACAAGAAGAAGAGGGAGAACGAAAAACAAGAACAACCTGCAGATGCTAATGTAGCGCGTGAAGATCCAGAATATGTTCTTATGGCTTCATCTTCCTCATCCGTCAATTTTCAAACTTCTTGGATTCTGGACTCAGGTTGTTCACACCACATGTGCCCACACAGAGATTGGTTTTCTTCTTATGAGCACTTTGATGGAGGTGTTGTAAACATGGCGAATGATTCTACCTGTAAGACGATTGGCATTGGGTCAATCCGCATTAAGATGTTCGATGGTGTTATCCGAACTGTCTCTAATGTTCGTCATGTTCAAGGTCTGAAGAAAAATCTCATCTCTATTGGCTTACTTGAAGCCAATGGTTTTCCATACAAGACTGAAGATGGAATCCTGTATATTACCAAAGGAGATGATGTTCTGATAAAGGGAGTACGTATTCCTGGAAACCTTTATAAATTAATTGGTGAAACTGT
The DNA here is from genome assembly GCA_963693085.1 of Alisma plantago-aquatica. NCBI lineage: Eukaryota > Viridiplantae > Streptophyta > Magnoliopsida > Alismatales > Alismataceae > Alisma > Alisma plantago-aquatica. Next base: position 1,381,451,879 of record OY856411.1, read on the forward strand.
GACCGACGAAGCTACTGATGTTTCTTCCTCACCCACTCCAAAACTGGATGCCACTAAATTGTGGCATATGCGACTGGGACACATGAGCCAGAAAGGCTTGGAATTATTATGCAGGAGAGGACTTCTAGGTGATATCAGTACTGAAAAGTTAGATTTCTGTGAGCACTGTGTTACGGGAAAGCAGAAAAAGGTCAGTTTTTCTACTGCAAATCATACTACAAAAGGTACTGTTGATTATATTCATTCAGACATCTGGGGTCCTTCTCAAGTACCGTCCAAGGGAGGTGCTAGATACATGCTTACTTTCATAGATGATTTCTCAAGGAAAATCTGGGTGTATTTTTTGAAGCATAAATCTAAGGTTTTTGATCAGTTTAAGAAGTGGAAGATGCTTATTGAAAAACAAACAGGAAGGAGCATCAAGACATTGAGGACAGATAATGGCATGGAGTTTTGTTCTTCTGAATTCAATGAGTTTTGTCAGTCTGAAGGTATTGCAAGACATCGCATAGTTAGACATACACCCCAGCAGAACGGTGTTGCAGAACGCATGAATAGAACTCTTCTAGAGCGTGCACGTTGCATGCTGATCAGTGCTGGACTTAGCAAAGATTTTTGGGCTGAAGCCATCTCTACTGTAGCCTATCTTGTCAACCGTTCACCATCTACTCCACTTGGTTTCAAAACTCCTGAAGAAGTATGATCTGGTCATCCTGCAAAATATTCTAATCTGCGTATTTTTGGTTGTCCTGCATATGTCTATTCAAATGAAGGAAAGCTCGAGCCTAGAGCGAAGAAGTGTATTTTTCTGGGTTATGCTGATGGTGTGAAGGGATACAGATTCTGGTGCACTGAGCCAAACTCATCAAAATTCTTGATTGAAAGAAATTTTACTTTTGACGAGTCTGCCATGTTTTCTGCAAAACAAGACGGTGTCCATTCACCAGCTACAGGTTCTCAGAGTTCCACGGAACAGGTGGAGCTTGAAGTTAGTGCACACAGCCCGACACCTCCTGTTGTTACACAGGAAAATCCAGATGATGTTGAAGATGACACTCATGAAGAACATACATATAGCATTGCTACTGGGAGACCAAGAAGACAGATCAGACCACCTGCAAGGCATTCAGATTATGTTGTTGCATATGCCCTTGCTACAGCTGAAGAAACAAATGATTCTGGGGAACCGACTACCTACAAAGAAGCCATGGCTGATCCCAATTCAGCCATGTGGATTACTGCTATGAATGAAGAGATGGAGTCTCTTCAAAAGAATAAGACATGGGTACTTGTTGATCTTCCTTCTGGAAAGAAGATTGTTGGATGCAAATGGATATTCAAAAGGAAGGAAGCTGTTCCTGGAGATTCTACTGAAAGATTTCTATTGGCATTAGTTGCTAGATATGATTGAGAGATTTAGCAACTTTATGTGAAGACCGCATTCCTCCATGGTGACTTAGAGGAACAGATCTACATGCAGCAACCTGAAGGTTATATTTCTGTTGAAAAGAAGGATCATGTGTGCTTATTGAAGAAGTCTCTTTACGGTTTGAAGCAATCCCCACGCCAGTGGTATCGTAGATTTGATTCTTTCATGGTCAAGCATGGATATTTCAGGAGCAGCTACGACGTTTGTGTTTACTTGAAGAAACTTCCTGATGATTCTCTTATCTACCTCTTGCTCTATGTTGATGACATGTTGATTGCAGCTAGAGATAGTTCTGAAATCCACCATCTGAAGCAATTACTTAGTAGCGAATTTGAGATGAAAGACTTGGGAGCAGCAAAGAAAATTTTGGGGATGGAAATTATTAGAAACTGCAAAGCTGGAAGGTTACTTCTCAGTCAGGAGAAGTATGTGAAGAAATTTCTACAGCGGTTCTCTATGTCTGATGCATCTCTAGTATATATTCCTTTAGATGATTAGTTCAAGAAGCTCTCATTTGCTGAATCGCCGCAATCTGAAGAGGATGAAAACTACATGTCTCGTGTTCCCTATTCCAGTGCAGTTGGTAGCATCATGTATGCTATGATTTGCACGCGTCCAGACATTGCACAAGCAGTTAGCATGGTGAGCAGATACATGTCCAATCTAGGAAAGCTACATTGGTAAGCAGTCAAGCACATTCTTAGGTACCTTAAGGGTACATCTTCTACATGCCTTGGATTTGGTAAGAGCACAGAGACGCTTGTTGGTTATGTTGATTCTGACTTTGCAAATGACAGTGACAAAAGGCGTTCTCTTACGGGTTATCTGTTTACTATTGGTGGTTGTGTTCTGAGTTGGAAAGCTACATTACAACCCACTATTGCATTGTCTACTACTGAAGCTGAGTACATGACATTGACAGAAGCCATCAAAGAAGCCACCTGGCTTAGAGGATTGTATGCTGAGTTTTATATTCTTGATAAGATGACAACCATCTACTGTGACAGTCAGAGTGCAATTCACCTTACAAAAGATCAGATGTTTCATGAAAGGACAAAGCACATCGACGTCAAGTATCACTTCATCAGAGAGGTGATAGCACAGGGGAAGATTGTTGTGAAGAAGATTGCAAGAAAAGAAAATCCTACAGATATGATGACAAAGCCGTTGCCAGTTTCCAAGTTCAGACATTGTCTGGACTTGGTTAGTCTACATAGCATGCAGTGATGCCCTTAGGGGATGGAGGAGAAGAAGATTGCTATTTTTCTTGTAAGATGTTGACTTCGAGTCAAGGTGGAGATTTGTTATGCCTCGAAGACTCCTAGTCCTAACCTAATCCTACATGGTGTGGCAGTCCTATTTTGGGTCTTGTCTTGGTTTGAGTCCAACCCATGTTCCTACTTGGATTTAGATTAGTATTCCTATTTGGAGTTGTAGATGGCTCTATCTTCATGCAACTTGGACTCCTATTGTGTACTAGACTCCTATTAGGATTGTTTATTCCTAGTTGAAGCCTTATGGCATGGAGCCTATAAATAGGACCTTAGGGGCATGAGATTTTCTTGTACTAAGAAGTGCCAACGTACAGTGTTGTACTGAAGAGAGTTCTCTCTCTTCTTTGAGTGTAACCTTTTCAGGTTCTCTTTCTTTGAGAGTATCTCTCCTTTATAATCTTCTTGAAATAGTGAAAAACTCTCTCCTCCCGTGGACGTAGGTCATCTCGACCGAACCACGTAAATCATGTGTTTTGGTTGTGTGATTGTTTCTCGTTTCTTGTTCTTCCGCTGTGAAATCGTCATATTCTCACGTTCAACTCTTAACACATATTGTTTTGCCAATAAGAAAAACTAAACGGACATATATGGGATTGTAGACTCTGTTGCTTGCCCCATGAGCCTTGGAAGATTTGAGCATAGACTATGTTCTTGGCCTTCGACTCTTCGTGGCCATGACTCTATTCTTGTTGTTGTCGATTGCTTTTCCAATATGGCTCATTCCATGTCCTATAGTAAGACTTCTAATTGCTCGAGTATATTTTATTTTTACTTGTTAAGTTAGTCAAGCTATATGGGCTTCCGTCGATCATGGTGTTTGATGAGAATGTTAAATTTGTCAACTATTTTTGGAAGACAATTTAAAATCTCTTTGATATAGAATTGATCTTTTCTTCCACTTTTCACCCACAAACTAGCAGTCATAGTGAATTTACGAACTGGCACATGGGAAATCATTTGCATTGTCTTGTCAAGGAGTGTCAGAGAATTAGGAATTTCATCTTCCATTGTTGAGTTCTCTTTGAATTTTTTGCTTAATAGATTCATCGGCAAGAGCCTTGAATTATCCACGGCTGTCAGCCAAGAAAGCATGTTGACCTTCGCATTTACCCCTTAATGGTCATCCTTCTCACACTGCAGAAACATTTGCCCAACACAATTGTGTTTTGTACAAGTTGTGATATGTTCAGATTTTTGCATTATCTAGTAAAAGTTAAGCTTCCTACGAATGAAAATCCATAGGTCCCAAGAATTTGAAGCGGGAGATAATATGATATTATGAGTATCCAGAATAACTTTGCATAAACTCTTTCAAAGGCCTCAGGCCAGAGTGTAAGGACAATTTTAGATACTTTGTAGGCAAGGGCTCACTCCTTATTAGTGGATCACCCAATGGATAAGAAAATCAATCAATATTCAGTGTGAGAGATATTTATCCTTTTGTTGTAGTTTTAGCATCCTTTGTTGCTTGTTGGATCTTTTGTTGATCGTCCTAGGCTTCAAATAACTCCATCTTCACGACTTGTCTTCCCCAACTTTTGTAGAAACGTCCTAATGACAATAAATGTGTTCTTGAGGAACCGACTACGGGGTACCAAACGGCGACAAGCGTAGCGGAAGAATAAAACTTTGTCCCAAAATGCTACGGCAGGATCTTATTGGTAACAACTTATTCAAAAATGGAGCTGCAAGTTATACCTTGTTGTGAAGAAGCTTTAGTGACATACCGTGATGGAATGTGCGTCCCTACGGTAATCACTTTTTTTCCTTGATGTGTGCACACAGTGAAGTGGATCTCCAAATGCAGCCACTTTGTGCTCATGTTTCTATGTTTCTATGTTGTCCACGTGGATGGACAAGAAATTCTAGCTCCTATTGGTTTGGTGAAAGTCATGAGTTCCGTGGAACTCATTTTCTGGGAACTCTAGTTTAATTTTTGAAACTTAAGTTCCATTCACTTCCATGTGATTGGTTTGTTGAAAGTGTAAATACGGAAATCATTAAAAATATTATTACTTTTTTTTGTATAATATAAATAACTATGGATGGCAAGGACATAAAAAAATCATATCCATAAAAAATCATAATAACAGCAACAAGTGGTTATGGAGCACATGTTGTTCCTTTAAAAATATTTTATTATGGTACAATTATAACCTTTTAATAAAAAATTTATAATTAAAACCACATCATAATATTTTTATTTCACTTTAATTTATGTATATAAAGTATGATAATAATATCTATATTTCATGTTCTTGTAAATATAAGTTTTGGTTCATCGTTGTTTCACACAATGTAGAATATTAATTTTACATTATTTTTGTGGGTAACTTTACTGTATTATTCGTGCATGGTTACAATTAATTATCATTTTTCACATCATATTGTTTAAACTTGAAGAATAACAATATATTATGTGAATCACATTATTTTCACATGGTGCAGTGTGTTTCTTTTTCATGATGTTTGTATTTTTTATTTTGTAGATCGTGATGATTATAATAGTTATAGTGTAAAATATTTTACATAGTGTGATTATAGTGTATGATATTTTGTCACATTATGTTGTGATTTTAGGAATGAATTATATCCACACTACTAATTTTTTCTAGTCATAAATGTTTTAATTGTGTCACTTATAACGAATGAAGAATATAATTGTATAAGAAATGTTATTAGTTGTCCCGGAACTCATTTTCCACTCGTTTTAAGAGGGAACTCAGGAACTGTGTTTTGTATATAAGTCTGTGACTAATCGGAAGTCAGGAAACTCAAGTTCCAACAGTTACTTTAAACCAATCATGAAAAATTTCTCAAGAAACTCCAGTTCATAAGTTTTCCAGATTAGTTACGACAAACTAATCAGAACCTATGTAGAAGGACGGCATTGGTTCCAACGAAGGTGCTAGTTATGTGCATCCATTTCTCTCTCACTCAATGTAACGGCTACGGTTTCTGATGGCAATGTGTGTTCCTATTGTCACTTTTTTCTTCGATGCGTGCACATGGTGAAGTGGATCTCCAAAAAGCTACTTCGTGCTCACGTCTCTATGTTGCCCACGTGGAAGGACAAGAAATCCTATGTGGAAGGACGGGGTTGGTTCCCGCAGGGTGCTAGCTATGGGATTCCATTTCTCTCCCACTCTCTATGACAGCTACGAATTCTGAAAAATGAGTTGGGCTAAGTAGGAGGGCAATCATATATATATATATCTATATATATATATATATATATATATATATATAGGGTAGCGATCAAGTGAGAAACATCCTACGGTGAGAGCATGAGAGGCATTTTAATAACTGCAAATTGGGAGCTGTTTTTAAAAATCCAATCATATAGATGGAAATAGCATCATTTCATTTACCTTCTCACAAAAAATCATTTCAATCAGACATTGTTTATGTTATAACCTCATTTTTTCCAAATTATGTAATGAAATTGTGAATGTTCTTTTTAAAAGATAAATGAAATTCATGGTTGAATTGATGGATTAGTTTGAATGGATTGTGTGTTTGATAGCTTGTATGTTTTCTTATTGGGCCTTTGTGGCCATTGAGCCCAATTGAAGGATTAAAAGAAAAACAAAAAAGAAATGAAAAAGGAATTCCATTTAATAAAGGAATATATGAGGAAAATAAAATGAAATGATTTTAAGGCTAAAAGATATTTTCCCAAAATAAGATTTCGAGTTAAAAGTGTTCCTTGGGGTTCAAGGAACTCAGGATAATTAGATAATGGCAAAGGAAATAAAGAATGTGTGGGAAATACAATTAAATAAAGGATAACTTGAAACTGAAGTAAAGGGCTCGTTTCCTTTGGATAATGACTCCAATTTTTGCGCAAGGAAATATAAAGGTACAAACGAGTTTTCCTCAAAATTTGAGATAAAACGGAGTTAAGGATTAAGAGTTATTAAATTTTCAAGTTATCTTCAGAAATAGAGTTTTCCTTGAATAATTGGGAATTTATTTTCCTTTTTGGTTTGAACACGGATAACGATGACCATTGGATTCTAATCCAACAGATCGGGGTCATCGTCCAGAGTCCCAAAGGGACTCGGACAGTAGCGCGATACAGGGGTTTTTCCCCTCGATTTTCTGATTGATACAGTGCATGTGCACTCATGTTTCGTGTCCCGTTGAGTTCGGGAGACCCTGGCGAAGGATCTAGACCTAGGATTTGATGGCTTTCGTGGTGTGTACTCAAAACGCCCAATTGGGCTAAAGGGCAGTTAGTGGAGGGGTTGAGAAAACCCTAGAGGAGTCCCCATGCCCTATATAAAGACCACCACATGGTCCCTCGCTTCCTAGCGATCTCAAACGGCATAGTCTCGAGCACCCGCACCCTCTCTCCCGTCCAATTGACCTAGCTCCGGCGAGCCTCAACTGTGGCACCGCCGCGCGTCTGTGTTAGGAAGAAGAGAGGAAGATGACGTGCAGCTGTCGTCCGATCACGGACCACCGAAGTCCCGCGCGAGATCCAACGTCTCCAGAGCGGCAGGCCGATCTTGCTGGAATAAGTGGAGCGGGTCAGCGTGAGGCGTCGGATCGAAGGACCATCGTGGGCTGAGGAGATCTAGCAGACGAAGGCCTAGTCATGCGCGTCTGTGGTGACGAGCGTTGGATCCAGGAGGCGCATCAATCGTACGGTCGCAAATTTCCGGTAAAACCCCTCTCTGACCAAAATTACAGAAAATAGCTTTTCTTTGTGAAATTGATAGAAATTACTAGGATTGTCCAATGAGAAAACTTTATATATGAAAATTGTATAGAAAAATGCAAGGAATATGTTAAAAATGATAGTATAACATGATTCCAGTTCGTTTTGCAATGGTACTTTAATTTTCTAGTAAAATGCATTTTAAGTTAATGGAAAACCCTAATTGTATATAAAAGATGTTCTTTGTAAATTAATGGGTTAAGTTGAGGACTATGAAACTGTTAATTAATAATATGAAGTTTTCATCCATTTTGAATATCAATATGGCTAAATTAGGGTTTATGTCAAAGAATAGAAGATAATGTACATGAAAACCCTAATTTAGGGTAAAAGAAAATGGAAACCTGGTTATTTTGATCAATTGTTAGATAATGATCCCAAAAGCTGTTAGGAATGTTAAAAGGATGTAATTTAAAGGTTTTGGGTGTATTTAATGGTTTAGGGTTCATAATATCTAAGAAGGAAAAGAAAACCCTAAAATTGAATAGAAATCCTAAGTAATATGATGAAAATTGGATAACTAATAATAAAAGGAAAATTGTCCTTTTATTTCAGGATTTTCTTGTTGATTGGATTTCTCTACATATTAAATTTTATCTTGAAATCTGTAACCAAAGGTATGTGGTTACTTATGAATAACCGCTTAGGTTTTCCGATGGATTTCCAAATGATTTAATCGCATTGAATGCAACTAAACTGTTTGGATGTTCATATTGTAATTATAAAGTGACTATGACTATCACATAATGTATATGCCTACAATCTCAGATCCTGGTTCTCTCTGTGGCATAATAGCTAATCTAGTACATGGCTACCTATTGGGTAGGTCCATCAGGTCTATGGATGACCTAGTACATGGATGCCTATTGGGTAGGTCCATCAGGTCTATGGATGACCTAGTACATGGCTACCTATTGGGTAGGTCCATCAGGTCTATGGTTGACTTAGTACATGGCTACCATGGAGGTAGGATCATCAAGTCATAATGAGTTAGATATTGTGCTATCTTCGGATAGTGACATGCGACTCTATTACCTAAAAGAGAGGTGATATCCATGTCCACTGCAGGGACAGCCCAGAGTTCGAGAATATGTATGGATTGAGATGCATGGTTTAAAACATAATCTTGATGGTTAAATGACTAATTGTGTGATTATATTGTTAACCTAGTTGAACATTATCTGCTTCCTCCACATACCAGCTTCGGCTGATCGTCGTTTTGTTTGTCGGCGATTTAGGTACAAATCTCAAAAGAACAAACAGTAAAGTGACATCTTGTGAATTCAAGAATTAAAGAACAAGGAGGGATTAGTTAGAATAGATCAGTTGAGGTTAGAAGTTAATTTATTCCCAACTTTTCAAAGGTATGCAAAGAAAAATTTTATTACCATTTTTCAGTATAGTCTGTTAGAATTTAATAATTGTTTATGGTTATATGTTGAACCTTTAATCCGGAATTAATGGGTGCGGCTTCAACCCCTTGGTCTCCCTTAATTGGGGGTTACTGAGAGCTGAGGTCGTAACATTTGGTATCAGAGCCTGGGTTCTTCATGTAACCATTAGTAATTATTAAATTTTACAAATTCCATAGAACCCAAGGGAGTTATTAGAGGAGTATCCGAAAGACGGAGGTGTCTAGAAAGGGATCACGACCGGGGGCTGGCAAGATTTTCCTCCGCACCGCTAGTCGGAATACGAGGACTCCCATACCCGTGTGACTGCCTGGCCAAAGTCTTAGGGTATGAATCGAAATAAGATACCTTTAGGACTCTCTCATCTTATTTGTAACATCTCTGACCTGGGTTATGAGTTAACCCTAGGTATTTTGCCTAAATATGTGATTAAATCTTTGTGATTAACTCTGAGCATGTAATTAAGTTTCTCAGAAACATATATTTCAGTATTTGCTCCTTTTTATTTAAAGTTGTAGCATTGTTTTGATATACAGGGACTTATGTGCAATTTACCCAGTTAAAAAGTGTTAGTTTGCAATTTGCACATGTTGAGATGTTCCTCTAATGATGAGACATCATGAGAATCTTTTTGGTAAAGTTTGAGGGATTTCCCAAGCTAGGGCACCAAGGTGCAGCTGTGGAAGCAATCCCAGTGCTTGAAACCTTAAATTGGGGTAAAATGCAATTTACCCAAATTAAGGGATACAAATTGTGAACTATGTCATCTAATGTATCTTTTTAGACTTTTTCCATCATTTAGAGAAGAAATGATGAGGAAGTCACCTCAATTGAATTATCAAGTTATGAGATATGCCTTGTGATTGAATAATCAGGGTATATGTGTAATATCTCTTTATGTATGTACCTCATTATTAGCTTGCTCTCCTTTACCTTCTTTTCCTAAGACCTTAAGAGAAGGTTTGTCCTTAGAATAAAGAGGAAGGGACGATCAAGTAAAGAAGGAGGGACCTAGTTGGAATTATGGACAACTTATGAACTAATGTTGAAAATCCTACCCCATGTATATAAGCTCTCCTTCCCTTAGTTGCAAGGGAACTCACCCTTCGTTCCCTTACTGTTTAATTTCACCAAAGACGACCAAGGACTGCCTTGGAGCTAAGGAGGACGACCAAGGGGTGCAAGGTAGGTTTAAACCCCTCTTCTTGCCTAATTCCATGGTTAAAACTCGAATTCAAGGTCATCTTCATGGCTAACTCTTGAAACCCTACCTTTCTAGCCGTCTCTTTTCATCCTTCCTTGGAGTTTTCACCTTGGCCAACCTGAGGGAACTCAATGACGCCATTAGAGCTTGGATCTTGAAAGCTTGGAGCTCAAGAAGCAAGCTTTAGGCGGGTTTTATAACTCTAAACCCATGCTTTATTATGTACATCTCTATATACGGTTTGATGATAGCTCTTAGTATTTCCCTACTTTTCCCTGCTATTTTGCAAGCAAATCCATGGGATATTCATACTGTTCTTGAGCTAGAAGATGAAGGCGTGATTTCCAAGAAAAACCCACCGCTTTTCTTTTCCTTAAACGGTCCTAACAGTTTGCTCTCTCGGACTCAAGACCGCGAGGTGAGCAAACGGTCTCGAGACCGCGACAGGGCAAACGGTCTCAAGACCGTTTGGCCCCGTCGACCGAGCGTGGACCGTATACGAAATCTGTTCCTAATTATCTAGGCTAATTACCCTCAAATTTTGGGATACTAACTCCAAAGGAATCGGGAGATATGACCTTTTTAAGTCACAACTTTAAATGAATTAATTGCTGATTTTCAAACGGTCTGAAATTGCCTTTTTGGGCAAACGGTCTCAAGACCGTGTAAGGTCGTTGACTAAGCTTTGACCGTATGAGATTACTGTTTAAAATTATGTTAATGAACAACTCACCAAGTTTGATGGTCTAATTCCAAACGGGCTAAGAGTTGAAGGGTGATTACTAGGGATAACCCTAGGTGAAATCAGTACTGAAATTATGGTGACCTAATTAAGGTTTTTAGGGTTGATTGACCTAAACGGTCTCAAGACCGTTTTGGGGTCACCAAACGGTCTCAAGACCGCAAGGGCAATCAACCAAGACCTTTTGGGGGTCTGGGGTCAAGATTTGTTGACCAATTGAAGGTACTTTTACACCAATTTACATTGCAATTAAATATTGACATGATCATCAACTCAATGGGTCAGACCTTGATGAATTTGCACTAGAATCCAAATTTGGATGGGCAAACGGTCTCAAGACCGTTTGGAACTCATCCAAACGGTCTCAAGACCGAGAGGACAATCACCCAAGACCGTTTGAAGGTCTAGGGTTGAGTAATTTGACCAATTGAGGACCCAATTGCAAATAAGTTATTAATTTAATCAAAATTCTGTTTTGTGGTTCAATCATGGTTCAACCCCTATCAAATCACCTTAGACTTTGATTAAATCTTGGGAAAACGGTCTTAAGACCATGTGGGGTCCACCCACATGATCTCAAGACCCTTTGGGCCAAGTTTGGGCCCAATTGGAGCTCAATTGAAGGGTTCAACCTTGTGTTGATGCACATTGTTGAGTGTTGATGGGTGAACATTGATCGACCCTAATTGAATCGATTTCAATCCTACTTGGTCAAAAGTTGAGGGTCAATTGGTTGACCAATTGGTCAAGCATAATCTTGATTGACCCAATCCATAGTTGGTCAACATAACTTTGACTTTTGAGGGCTTCAACATCGGTTAACATCATCGATTGTATCTTTGATTTTGTTGATGGACCAAACGGCTGAGACCATGTGAGCCTCGCGGTCTCAAGACCGTGAGAGGGCTCGCGGTCTCAAGACCGTGAGAGGGCTCGCGGTCTCAAGACCGAGAGGAGGCTCGCGGTCTCAAGACCGCGAAGGGCCTCGCGGTCCTGAGGTCAAAGAAGGGCAAACGGTCTTCATGACCCTCGCGGTCTTAACCTCAATTGGAGTCTTCGCGGTCTGGGATGAATGATGGCTCGCGGTCTTGGATGCATGATGGCTCGCGGTCTTGAATGCATGAGGGCTCGCGGTCTTGAGGTTAGAAGGAGGCTCGCGGTCTTGGAAAGTCAAAGTGGGCAAACGGTCAACACTTTCAACCGATCTCAATTCAATTGATGATTAATGATTGAAATCAATCAATGTGATTCAAGGTTGACTTCATTAAATCAAATGATGACATAAATGGTTCAATGTTGCCCTAATCAAACCCTAATGACAACCTAGGATATTAAGGGGTTATTTGACTAAGGTTTTGACCATAATGATGATCAATGGGGTGAATTACCAATATACCCCTGAAGGGTCAATTAAGTTATACCTTGCTCAATTCAAACCCTAATTACATGAGAATGATGTTTTTAGTCATAATGACTCTATCCAACTTGATCTAGTCTAATGTTACCATAAACCATTAGTATGATGAAAGAGAGAGTACTCTAGAGAGAGACAGTACCCTAGAGAGAGAAAGTGACTCTAATCACATAATGGTGATGTTTTTGGCTATGTTAGCCTATGATGACTCAATCCAACCTGTTTTAGAGTGATGTTGACCTCACCTAACCTTATGATGAGAGAGAAAGTACTTCTAGAGAGATAAAGTACTTCTAGAGAGATAAAGTACCAATTTTAAGTGGAAACTCAAGTAAAGCATCTCCAATGCACATAAGTGAGCATAACTAGGGTATGGTCCACCTGTGTGAGGTCATAGAAATCCTCATTATAATAAATGATGAACTCTTAACTAATCTAAGAGCATCAATGAAGATGTTACTCATACATGATGATGTTATGAGTTTAATTCACCTTGATGTGAATAGTAAACCCTAATTCAAGGGTGATGACATGTAATGAGAATCGTAAACCCTAATTCAAGGGTGATGACATGTAATGTGAATAGTAAACCCTAATTCAAGGGTAATGGCATGCTTTTGAGCAATAAACTCTATTTTATTTAAATTAAAGATTTAACTCTTATGACAAGAGTAGGAAGTACATTCCTTATTATTGCATTACCTTTATCAGATGTATTAACCATGCAGGTTCTGATATGAAGGTAATCATATCCAGGTATGGATGTTGATGTTATATTCATTAAAGGCATGCTGTTAGCCTTATGAATAAGTAAAGTAATATTATGCCTTGCCAGTGGCATCTTATGCTGATAATGGGCTATGAGATCCATGAATACCATCAAGGTCATGCCTTAGGGATGACTTGTGATGAGGATAATGACAAATGATAATTGATATAAGTTAGACCTGTTACATTTAGTATTCTTCTTTTATAGCTGCTATGCTACTGTTATTGTTTGAAGAACAATGTGTGCTGTTAAAGAATACTGAATGTACCTAACTAATCAAGTATAATGTAGAGCCCTGATCATAGATCCATCATTGTCAGAAATTAAGTGATGGTGAAACAGGTTTTCCTTAGGGAACTCCTGGAGCACATACTTTTGAGTATGTGGGGTACATGGATGTGTAGAACCTTACATCCTAGTGTAGGAAAGTGATGTAGATGTGGAATTCATCCATCCTTCACTATAGTTCCATACCGTATCAGTGGTAGGTAAACATGAAACCTCCTGATGATGAAGAAAGCACAGATATCCGTATCAGTGGTAGGTAAATATGAAACCTCCTGATGACGAAGAGAGTACAGAACGCCATTGTGACTCTAGAATAGCGAAGGACCAGTTTACCCTGGTGAGCTATAGTAGTAGAGACACGAGATGTCCTACAAGTGATCCTCTTACTGACTGAGGAAGGTGAAGGTCATGAGAATCCGGCTCTCTTAATGACCTATGTATGATACTGATGCGGCTTCTCAGTGATCAGTTGGAGTATGAGTGGTAAGTCTCATCTCCACAGGGCATAATGTTGTTTGTAAAACATAATCAACCATGTAGTATAACTTGTTAGAGATGACTCCAAGTTAGTTGATTGATGTTACATTGCAATAATGTTGATATTCTCCATATCTCCTAAATTGTAGAGATCTTGTTAAACCTGCAACTGTTATAGAATGCTTTGGAGGCTTTACTGTTTAAAATAATCTTTGATGTTATAATAAAGCTTCTGGCGAAGAGTTATAACTCTCGCTGGGACAATTATGTATAATTGTCTCACCCCGTAGGCTTCAACTTTTTAGGTGGACGTCGGAGACGAAAGAACCAGCCTATAGGTGATCAGTCTCAGCAGCAGCAGCACCAGGGGCAGCAGTAATCTCAGGTGGAGATTTGTCCTGCCATGTGGTGTAGTTAGAGTCAGTCCTATGTGTCCTCTGTACTCTCAGGTCTTGGAGTCTTGTGTTATGTGATCTTGAGATTTTGTATCTTGACGTATATAATTACTCAAGAAGTAATTATCCTGAGATGTAAACAGTTACCTCTCTTTATGAAAGGAGTTTTTATGGATACAAGTTCTTATCTCGAAAAGTTTTAATTTCCCGTGATTTTTGTCTTCCGCTGATTACCGATTCGCTTCCGCTAAGTTTTAATCGTGTTTATGTCATGGTTTGGAAATCAGAGCCCACAAGTAGTGGTATCAGAGCTCCAGGTTCAGTTGAGTCTACAGAGGCATAGGACTTAGGATGTCGAGTTTACCTTTAGTACTCCTTCCTTATCTAATAGAATCTTCTGCTCCTCAGGAGAAGAAGATACATAAGAATGTCAGAACATCGTGATGAGCACGTGGCAGAGAGTAGTGCTAGTGCACCTCGAGGCGGTGCAAGAGTTCCGAGAATAGAACAACCTGCACCTGAGTCGCCAAGAGAGCCACCCCAGTTCGACCCAGCTGACATGAGTGATCCAGCTGTACAGATGATGTTCGGGCAGTTCATGACTTCCATGACACATATAACTGATAGGATTCCCATTCCTACACCTAGGGCACCTGCCCAGCCTGAAGCACAAGGTATCGGTAAGACATTCGAATGACTTCGTCGTGTCGGAGCTACCGAGTACTTCGGAACTGCCGACCCTGCAGATGCTGACTTATGGTTGACAGAGTTGGAGAAGGCTTTCAGGATTCTTATGATTCCGGAAGCTGAGAAGGTTAGACATGCTGTCTATCTTCTCAAAGGCAGTGCTGGTCACTGGTGGAACATGGAAGAGCATAAGAGACCTGGAGTAGAGTTCTCATGGGAAGAGTTTCGTCGGGAATTTATCAATAGATATTTTCCAAAGACCTTCCTAGATGAGAAGATCTCTCAGTTTGAGAAACTAAGGCAGGGTATGATGAACATTAGTGAGTATGAAGCTAAGTTCATGGAGTTGTTGCGGTTCTGTCTGCACATGGCTGCTACGGATGAGGAAAGAATCAGGAGATTCGAGAAGGGTTTGAATTCTGATATGTCAACCCCTGTGTCTGCCTTAGAAAACAGAGAAATATTCTCTACCTTCGTTGAGTCAGTCCGAAGGATAGAGAGATCTGTGGTTGAGAAAAGACAAACCCATAAAAGATATCCATAGTTCCAGGGTTCTTCATCTAGGGATTCCAAGAGACCTAGATTCTCTGCACCTAACCCCCCACCACCCAGATCGAGTTTTCAAACTCAATGGACACCAAGCAGAGGTAGAGGGCGGAGTCAACCGCTTCAAGGGACGCACAGTTCTGCATCAGTGTCAGTTACTGGACCACCTAGACCACAGCAACAGGAGAAGAGTTGCTACAACTGTGGTAAGGTGGGACACTTGATGAAGGATTGCCGTTCTAGGCCTATCGGTGTGACACAACAAACTCTGAGACAGAATCAACAGGGATCTCAGAATAGACAACATCAAGGAGCAGCTTGAGGACGTGGACAAGCGTCTCAAGCTGGATCATCAGCACCACCTCAACACCAGGCGACTGCGAGGTTCTATGCTATGAACCCACCTGAGGCAATGGTCAATCCATGGGTAGTGGCAGGTCAGATGAAACTTTTATATTCTGATATGTCTACATCCTGTATTGTATCCGTTCTGATTGATCCGGGTGCTACGCACTCTTTCATCACTCGTGAAGTGATTCGTAACTGCAATATGACTGTTAGTCATAGAGCAGATAGTTTATTGTTGGAAACTCCGTTGAGTGGGTCTGCCGTTTTGTAGGAGATATGTTCTCCCTGCATCCTCTTCTTTTCTGACCATCGCATTCAAGTGGATCTTATACCACTTGATATGCAGGGATTTGATATAATCCTCGGGATGGATACCTTAGAAAGGTATAGAGTTGTCTTGGATTGTGAGTCCAAGTTGGCTGTGTTTGCTGATGAAAGCAACACATGGATCTTTCAAGGTGAAAGAAAGATTCTGCCTACCTGTCTTGTATCAGCTATGGTTGCTGATAAGCTGTTGAGGCAAGGATGTTATGCATTCTTAGCCCATGTGGTAGATGTTACCAAGGAAAGTTCTAATCCTACTGAAGTTCCTATAGTCAGGGAATTCGAAGATGTGTTTCCTGAAGAACTTCCTGGTATACCACCACCTCGGGAGATTGATTTTGAAATTAATCTGATCCCAGATACGAAACCCATAGCTCAAACTCCGTATAGGATGGCGCCTGCCGAGATGGAAGAACTCAAGAAACAGCTTCAAGAGCTACTTGAGAGAGGTTTTATCCGACCGAGTACTTCACCTTGGGGTGCTCCGGTCTTGTTTGTTAAAAAGAAAGATGGGTCAATGCGGTTGTGCATCGATTACAGACAACTCAATAAAGTAACAATAAAGAATAAGTATCCTCTGCCGAGGATTGATGATCTCTTTGACCAGTTGTGTGGTGCAACAGTCTTTTCAAAGATAGACTTGAGGTCTGGATATCATCAACTCCGTATTAAGGATAGTGACATATCCAAGTCTGCCTTTAGGACAAGATATGGTCACTATGAGTTCACGGTTATGTCGTTTGGACTAACCAATGCACCAGCTGCATTCATGGAACTCATGAATAGAGTTTTTCGACCTTTCCTTGATCAGTGTGTTGTCGTCTTCATAGATGACATACTGATTTATAGTAAGGATTCCCAGCAGCATGAGCAACATCTTTGCCAAGTTTTGACCTTGCTAAGAGAACATAAGCTGTACGCCAAGTTTAGCAAGTGTGAGTTCTGGCTGCCGGAGGTATCTTTTCTTGGACATTTAATATCCGCCTCGGGAATTCGTGTTGACCCTACAAAGGTAGAATCTGTTCTACAATGGGAACAACCGAAAACACCGACGGAGATCCGAAGTTTCTTGGGGTTAGCTGGCTATTATCGAAGGTTCATTAAGAACTTTAGTTCTATAGCTTTACCTTTGACCAAGTTAACCCGGAAAGAGGTTCCTTTTTCTTGGAGTGATAAGTGTCAACAATCTTTCCAGTTACTGAAGGAGAGGTTGACAAGTGCACCTGTGCTAGTGCTACCTGAACAAGGAAAAGGATATGTAGTTTTCTGTGATGCTTCCAAGAATGGGCTTGGATGTGTGTTGATGCAGGATAAACAAGTGATTTTTTTTGCTTCCCGACAGCTTAAGAAACACGAGGAGAATTATCCAACACACGATTTGGAGTTAGCTGCTGTGGTTCATGCCTTGAAGATCTGGAGGCATTATCTCTACGGAGAAACATTCCAGATTTTCACAGACCATAAAAACCTTAAGTATATCTTCTCTCAGCATGAGCTCAACATGAGGCAACGTCGCTGGATGGAGTTAATCAAGGACTACGACTGTACAATTGATTACCACCCAGGCAAGGCCAATGTTGTTGCAGATGCCTTGAGTAGGAAATCAGCAACATTAACCATGAATGGAGCACAACTAAACTCTTTAGTATGCTCTAGAAGAGATATGCTTATCTCTTTAAGGCAAGACAATGTACAGTTGAAGGTGTCATTGTTAACCGGTTTGTTAGCTGAGATGCATATTAAACCTACTCTAAGGGAGCAGATTAAAGAGGCACAGCTAGATGATGTTGCAGTTCAACATATAAGATCTGAGTATGGAAATGAGAAGCAAGATGGTTTTCATGACTCAGAAGATCAAGTAGCTTGTTATAATGGAAGGATGATAGTGCCAGATGTGGACAACTTGAGAAAGTTGGTCCTAGAAGAAGCCCATTCTTCCATGTATGCTATGCATCCAGGGAGCACCAAGATGTATCGGAATTTGAAAGATCTGTATTGGTGGCCTGGGATGAAGAAGGATGTTGCAGAGTTTGTTCTGAGGTGTCCTGTGTGTCAGCAAGTTAAAGCTGAACACCAAAAGCCTGTAGGTACAATGCAACCTTTACCCATACCGCAGTGGAAGTGGGACCATGTGACCATGGACTTTGTTGTTGGTCTACCCAGGACAAACAAAGGACATGATTCCATTTGGGTAATTGTTGATAGGTTGACTAAGACCGCACATTTCTTACCTGTCAAAACAACCTATTCTGCTGAAAGGTTATCAGAGTTGTATGTTCAAGAGATAGTTTGTTTGCACGGAGTTCCTGTCACAATAGTTTCTGACAGAGGTCCTCAGTTTACGAGTCGTTTTTGGGAACAGTTGCACAGAGCCTTAGGCACCAAGCTAAGGTTTAGTACGGCCTTTCATCCGCAGACTGATGGACAGTCAGAAAGGACCATACAAACCCTAGAAGACTTGTTGAGAGCATGTGTCCTCCAGTTCACCGGAAGTTGGAATCTACACCTAAGATTGATAGAGTTTTCCTATAAAAATAGCTATCAGCATAGTATTGATATGGCACCTTATGAAGCCTTATATGGTAGACGTTGTAGATCACCCTTGTGTTGGTTTGAGACTGGTGAGCACCAGTTGTTAGGTCCTGACCTGGTGCAGCAAACCACGGAAAAGATTAAAGTTATACAACATAAGATTAAGACTGCTCAGGATAGGCAGAAATCTTATGCTGACAAACGGCGTAGACCCTTAGAGTTCCAGGTTGGAGACAAAGTGTATCTTAAGGTCTCACCTTGGAAAGGGGTCCTTCGTTTTGGAAGAAAAGGGAAGTTAGCTCCTAGATATATGGGGCCTTATCCAATCATTGAACGGATTGGAAAGGTAGCATATAAAATAGAGCTTCCCCCAGAATTACAGAGGTTACATCCTGTGTTTCACATTTCTATGCTGAAGAAATGTCACCCAGACACCGAGTCAGTTCTACAACCTATGGAGGTAGAATTGAATGATGACATATCCTATGAGGAGGGACCATTGTCAATCCTTGATAAATGAATTAAAAAGTTAAAGAAGAAAGATATAAGTCTTGTGAAAGTCCTCTGGAACCATCGTGGTGTTGAAGAAGCCACTTGGGAGTTAGAGGATGAGATGAGAAGGAAGTATCCTGCCCTTTTCTCGTAGTATGTTTTATCGATTTCGGGGACGAAATCCATGTAAGGGGTGGATAATTTGTAACATCCCTGACCTGGGTTATGAGTTAACCCTAGGTATTTTGCCTAAATATGTGATTAAATCTTTGTGATTAACTCTGAGCATGTAATTAAGTTTCTCAGAAACATATATTTCAGTATTTGCTCCTTTTTATTTAAAGTTGTAGCATTGTTTTGATATACAGGGACTTATGTGCAATTTACCCAGTTAAAAAGGGTTAGTTTGCAATTTGCACATGTTGAGATGTTCCTCTAATGATGAGACATCATGAGAATCTTTTTGGTAAAGTTTGAGGGATTTCCCAAGCTAGGGCACCAAGGTGCAGCTGTGGAAGCAATCCCAGTGCTTGAAACCTTAAATTGGGGTAAAATGCAATTTACCCAAATTAAGGGATGCAAATTGTGAACTATGTCATCTAATGTATCTTTTTAGACTTTTGCCATCATTTAGAGAAGAAATGATGAGGAAGTCACCTCAATTGAATTATCAAGTTATGAGATATGCCTTGTGATTGAATAATCAGGGTATATGTGTAATATCTCTTTATGTATGTACCTCATTATTAGCTTGCTCTCCTTTACCTTCTTTTACTAAGACCTTAAGAGAAGGTTTGTCCTTAGAATAAAGAGGAAGGGACGATCAAGTAAAGAAGGAGGGACCTAGTTGGAATTATGGACAACTTATGAACTAATGTTGAAAATCCTACCCCATGTATATAAGCTCTCCTTCCCTTAGTTGCAAGGGAACTCACCCTTCGTTCCCTTACTGTTTCATTTCACCAAAGACGACCAAGGACTGCCTTGGAGCTAAGGAGGACGACCAAGGGGTGCAAGGTAGGTTTAAACCCCTCTTCTTGCCTAATTCCATGGTTAAAACTCGAATTCAAGGTCATCTTCATGGCTAACTCTTGAAACCCTACCTTTCTAGCCGTCTATTTTCATCCTTCCTTGGAGTTTTCACCTTGGCCAACCTGAGGGAACTCAAGGACGCCATTAGAGCTTGGAGCTTGAAAGCTTGGAGCTCAAGAAGCAAGCTTTAGGCGGGTTTTATAACTCTAAACCCATGCTTTATTATGTACATCTCTATATACGGTTTGATGATAGCTCTTAGTATTTCCCTACTTTTCCCTGCTATTTTGCAAGAAACTCCATGGGATATTCGTACTGTTCTTGATCTAGAAGATGAAGGCGTGATTTCCAAGAAAAACCCACCGCTTTTCTTTTCCTTAAACGGTCCTAACAGTTTGCTCTCTCGGACTCAAGACCGCGAGGTGAGCAAACGGTCTCGATACCGCGACAGGGCAAATGGTCTCAAGACTGTTTGGCCCCGCGTGGACCGTATAATAAATCTGTTCCAAATTATATATGATAATTACCCTCAAAATTTGGGAGACTAACTCCAAAGTAATCGGGAGATATGACCTTTTTAAGTCACAACTTTAAATGAATTAATTGCTGATTTTCAAACGGTCTGAAATTGCCTTTTTGGGCAAACGGTCTCAAGACCGTGTAAGGTCGTTGACTAAGCTTTGACCGTATGAGATTACTGTTTAAAATTATGTTAATGAACAACTCACCAAGTTTTATGGTCTAATTCCAAACGGGATAAGAGTTGAAGGGTGATTACTAGGGATAACCCTAGGTGAAATCAGTACTGAAATTATGGTGACCTAATTAAGGTTTTTAGGGTTGATTGACCTAAACGGTCTCAAGACCGTTTTGGGGTCACCAAACGGTCTCAAGACCGCAAGGGCAATCAACCAAGACCTTTTGGGGGTCTGGGGTCAAGATTTGTTGACCAATTGAAGGTACTTTTACACCAATTTACATTGCAATTAAATATTGACATGATCATCAACTCAATGGGTCAGACCTTGATGAATTTGCACTAGAATCCAAAATTGGATGGGCAAACGGTCTCAAGACCATTTGGAACTCATCCAAACGGTCTCAAGACCGAGAGGACAATCACCCAAGACCGTTTGAAGGTCTAGGGTTGAGTAATTTGACCAATTGAGGACCCAATTGCAAATAAGTTATTAATTTAATCAAAATTCTGTTTTGTGGTTCAATCATGGTTCAACCCCTATCAAATCACCTTATACTTTGATGAAATCTTGGGAAAACGGTCTTAAGACCATGTGGGGTCCACCCACATGATCTCAAGACCCTTTGGGCCAAGTTTGGGCCCAATTGGAGCTCAATTGAAGGGTTCAACCTTTTGTTGATGCACATTGTTGAGTGTTGATGGGTGAACATTGATAGACCCTAATTGAATCGATTTCAATCCTACTTGGTCAACAATTGAGGGTCAATTGGTTGACCAATTGGTCAAGCATAATCTTGATTGACCCAATCCATAGGTGGTCAACATAACTTTGACTTTTGAGGGCTTCAACATCGGTTAACATCATCGATTGTATCTTTGATTTTGTTGATGGACCAAACGGCTGAGACCATGTGAGCCTCGCGGTCTCAAGACCGTGAGAGGGCTCGTGGTCTCAAGACCGTGAGAGGGCTCGCGGTCTCAAGACCGAGAGGAGGCTCGCGGTCTCAAGACCACGAAGGGCCTCGCGGTCATGAGGTCAAAGAAGGGCAAACGGTCTTCATGACCCTCGCGGTCTTAACCTCAATTGGAGTCTTCGCGGTCTGGGATGCATGATGGCTCGCGGTCTTGGATGCATGATGGCTCGCGGTCTTAAATGCATGAGGGCTCGCGGTCTTGAGGTTAGAAGGAGGCTCGCGGTCTTGGAAAGTCAAAGTGGGCAAACGGTCAACACTTTCAACCGATCTCAATTCAATTGATGATTAATGATTGAAATCAATCAATGTGATTCAAGGTTGACTTCATTAAATCAAATGATGACATAAATGGTTCAATGTTGCCCTAATCAAACCCTAATGACAACCTAGGATATTAAGGGGTTATTTGACTAAGGTTTTGACCATAATGATGATCAATGGGGTGAATTACCAATATACCCCTGAAGGGTCAATTAAGTTATACCTTGCTCAATTCAAACCCTAATTACATGAGAATGATGTTTTTAGTCATAATGACTCTATCCAACTTGATCTAGTCTAATGTTACCATCAACCATTAGTATGATGAAAGAGAGAGTACTCTAGAGAGAGAAAGTACCCTAGAGAGAGAAAGTGACTCTAATCACATAATGGTGATGTTTTTGGCTATGTTAGCCTATGATGACTCAATCCAACCTATTTTAGAGTGATGTTGACCTCACCTAACCTTATGATGAGAGAGAAAGTACTTCTAGAGAGAGAAAGTACTTCTAGAGAGAGAAAGTACCAATTTTAAGTGGAAACTCAAGTAAAGCATCTCCAATGCACATAAGTGAGCATAACTAGGGTATGGTCCACCCGTGTGAGGTCATAGAAATCCTCATTATAATAAATGATGAACTCTTAACTAATCTAAGAGCATCAATGAAGATGTTACTCATACATGATGATGTTATGAGTTTAATTCACCTTGATGTGAATAGTAAACCCTAATTCAAGGGTGATGACATGTAATGAGAATCGTAAACCCTAATTCAAGGGTGATGACATGTAATGTGAATAGTAAACCCTAATTCAAGGGTAATGGCATGCTTTTGAGCAATAAACTCTATTTGATTTAAATTAAAGATTTAACTCTTATGACAAGAGTAGGAAGTACATTCCTTATTATTGCATTACCTTTATCAGATGTATTAACCATGCAGGTTCTGATATGAAGGTAATCATATCCAGGTATGGATGTTGATGTTATATTCATTAAAGGCATGATGTTAGCCTTATGAATAAGTAAAGTAATCTGATGCCTTGCCAGTGGCATCTTATGCTGATAATGGGCTATGAGATCCATGAATACCATCAAGGTCATGCCTTAGGGATGACTTGTGATGAGGATAATGACAAATGATAATTGATATAAGTTTGACCTGTTACATTTAGTATTCTTCTTTTATAGCTGCTATGCTACTGTTATTGTTTGAAGAACAATGTGTGCTGTTAAAGAATACTAAATGTACCTAACTAATCAAGTATAATGTAGAGCCCTGATCATAGATCCATCATTGTCAGAAATTAAGTGATGGTAAAACAGGTTTTCCTTAGGGAACTCCTGGAGCACATACTTTTGAGTATGTGGGGTACATGGATGTGTAGAACCTTACATCCTAGTGTAGGAAAGTGATGTAGATGTGGAATCCATCCATCCTTCACTATAGTTCCATACCGTATCAGTGGTAGGTAAACATGAAACCTCCTGATGACGAAGAAAGCACAGATATCCGTATCAGTGGTAGGTAAATATGAAACCTCCTGATGACGAAGAGAGTACAGAACGCCACTGTGACTCTAGAATAGCGAAGGACCAGTTTACCCTGGTGAGCTATAGTAGTAGAGACACGAGATGTCCTACAAGTGATCCTCTTACTGACTGAAGAAGGTGAAGGTCATGAGAATCCGGCTCTCTTAATGACCTATGTATGATACTGATGCGGCTTCTCAGCGATCAGTTGGAGTATGAGTGGTAAGTCTCATCTCCACAGGGCATAATGTTGTTTGTAAAACATAATCAACCATGTAGTATAACTTGTTAGAGATGACTCCAAGTTAGTTGATTGATGTTACATTGCAATAATGTTGATATTCTCCATATCTCCTAAATTGTAGAGATCTTGTTATACCTGCAACTGTTATAGAATGCTTTGAAGGCTTTACTGTTTAAAATAATCTTTGATGTTATAATAAAGCTTCTGGCGAAGAGTTATAACTCTCGCTGGGACAATTATGTATAATTGTCTCACCCCGTAGGCTTCAACTTTTTAGGTGGACGTCGAAGACGAAGGAACCAGCCTACAGGTGATCAGTCTCAGCAGCAGCAGCACCAGGGGCAGTAGTAATCTCAGGTGGAGATTTGTCCTGCCATGTGGTGTAGTTAGAGTCAGTCCTATGTGTCCTCTGTACTCTCAGGTCTTGGAGTCTTGTGTTATGTGATCTTGAGATTTTGTATCTTGATGTATATAATTACTCAAGAAGTAATTATCCTGAGATGTAAACAGTTACCTCTCTTTATGAAAGGAGTTTTTATGGATACAAGTTCTTATCTCGAAAAGTTTTAATTTCCCGTGATTTTTGTCTTCCGCTGATTACCGATTCGCTTCCACTAAGTTTTAATCGTGTTTATGTCATGGTTTGGAGATCAG
Organism: Alisma plantago-aquatica; assembly: GCA_963693085.1. Taxonomy (NCBI): domain Eukaryota; kingdom Viridiplantae; phylum Streptophyta; class Magnoliopsida; order Alismatales; family Alismataceae; genus Alisma; species Alisma plantago-aquatica. The sequence continues at coordinate 1,381,476,337 of OY856411.1, forward strand.
AGCCCACATTATTCATCCCTTCTCATCACATATTCTATTAAGGCTTTAAGAGTAGGATTCTCTCTCTCCTCTACACTCATGTGGTATGGGCAAGTAAGTTAAGGGTTTAAGAATCCTCCATCAAATTAATAAAAGATATGTAATGAGATATCACTGAACATAAGTATATCCAGTTTAAATGATAAACTAAAGGTTTGTTTGTTATGCTTATGTAGATGGAACGAACCAAGACTGTTGCTATTCCTGAGGGCTCGGGGAATCCGGCTAGGAGTGTTTGGCCTCCCTGAAAAGGAAAGGAGTCATCTGAAAAGAGGAATAGGAACCATGATGGTGGATCCTATAAGAAGAGGAAGAGGCCTGAAGAAGTCACTCAAGAGGTCCCTAACCCTAACCCGGTACCATTTAGTAACCTGAACCAAGAAGAAGATCAAGGATATGAAGAGCAACATATGTATGAGGAAGAAGCCAAGATGGAAGAGGACCAGGCTGAGGAACCAGAACCGACCTTTCACACCCCTGATACCTTGTGGATAGAGCAACAGAGGAAGTTGACAGAAGCTATTAATGCTTTGGCCCTTCGAGACATAGCTAGAGTTGAGAATGGTGAACCACACCCTGTTCGTCCACGTGTGGGAGCCACCATCCTAGACTTTGTCAAGCTGAACATAGAAAAGTTCTGGGGAGAAGATAAGACTGAGGTGGTTGATAAAGCAGAAGCCTGGATACTTGCAATAGAGAATGGTTTCCGCATGCTTGAAGTGCAGTCGAGCAAGAAGGTCCTCTTTGCTGCTCACCTTCTGGAAGGAGTAGCTAAGATATGGTGGGAGACTCACATCACATGTCGAGATCTGACTGAGGAACCAATGGCATGGGCTGATTTCAAAACCATCTTCACTTCCAGATTCATCCCGGTTGCAGCTAAGAAAGAAAAGGAAAGGGAATTCACTAACATGACTCAAGGAAATTCCTCTGTGGCAGACTTTGGGCGCAAGTTTCGGATCATGGAACATTTTGGGTACAAGATGGATGAGGAAAGGAGGGTGGATCACTTCATAGAGCATCTTCACCCTTCCCTGAATCCTCATGTGATGGCAAGCAAACCTAAAACCTTCGCAGAAGCTTACAACACCGCCTTAGACATGGAAAGAACCGTGATGCCTGCACAGCTTCCACCCAAGGGGTATTTGGGTTTCACTGAAGGAACCCGAGGTCAGAAGAATCATCATAAGAAGGGTCCAGGTCGTCATCAAGCCAAGGGAAGACATGAAGGAAAAGGAAGACCCCATCCAGAACACAACCGACCGCGATGTCGCTCTTGTGGAAAATGGCATCCTGGTAAGTGTTGCCACAAGAAGAAGGTCTGTTTTCGTTGTCAGCAAGAGGGGCATATCATGTCTGCTTGTCCCCTACCAGCACCAAAGGGACCAGGTCCAGTGGCAGCCCCACCAGTAGCAGCCCCACCGGTATCTGTGGCCCCACCTGCTGGAGAAAGAAGACAAGCTCGAGTGTTCGCTATTGACAATGAAGATGCTCAAGCTAATGCTAATCGGTTGATTGAGGGTAATAACCCTTAGAGTTTTTCTTTATATTTTGAAAGTTAAGCATGTAATGGTCTAATGTATGGTGAACAATAATGTAGGCATGCTTGAAGTCATGGGACATAATGTAAAAGCATTATTTGATTCTGGATCTACTAATACTTTCATTTCGAGGAATCTTGCAACTATGCTTTGTTTGGATATCAAGGATTTAGGATATGTCTTAGATGTTACAACCCCGAGTGGTTGAATCTTTACCTATCTTTTGAAAACTCCGGTGATACCTGTGAAATATCGAGATCATGAGTTTCCTACAGACTTTATCCTTCTTGACATGAATGATTTTTATGTGATCATTGGAATGGATTGGCTTTATACCTATAGGGCCCAAATCGACTGTAGGGAAAAGAAGGTGATCATTAGGGAACCAGGTCACCCCCCCTTTGTCATTAGAGGTAGGAAATATGCCACCACCAGCTTGTATGTGTCATCCTTGAAGGCAGAATGAATGATGAGTAAAGGTTGTCAAGCTTTCCTAGCAGTTGTTACCAAGCCTGAACCCAAGGTGCAACCCTTAGAGGAAATAGAGGTAGTCAAGAGCTATGCAGATGTTTTTCCGGATGATCTACCTTGGATTCCTCCTGAGAGAGAGGTGGATTTTTCCATAGAGCTAGCTCTAGGAACAAGCCCTATTTCACGTGCACCTTATAGAATGGCCCCTACAGAGTTGCTCGAGTTGAAGAAACAATTGCAGGAATTGCTAGACAAGGGTTTTATCCACCCTAGTACATCACCATGGGGAGCTCCAGTCCTTTTTGTAAAGAAAAAGGATGGCTCGCTCCGTATGTGTATAGACTATCGGATGATCAACCAAGCTACCATTAAGAACAAATACCCTTTACCCTAAATAGATGACATGTTTGACCAGTTGAAGTCTGCTCGAGTCTTTTCCAAAATTGACTTAAGGTCGGGCTACCACCAGTTGAGAGTCAAGAGTGAGGACATTCCAAAAATAGCTTTTCGAACACGATATGGCCATTACGAGTTTGTGGTTATGCCTTTTGGGTTGTCCAATTCACCCAGTGTGTTCATGAACCTTATAAACAGTGTGTTCCAACCATTCCTTGACTCGTTTGTCATAGTGTTCATAGATGACATATTGGTTTATTCCAATGACTTAGAGCAACACCGAGACCACCTAAGTAAAGTCCTTGATATCCTGAGAAAGCAGAAGTTCTATGGGAAATTCTCAAAATGTGAGTTTTGGATAGACCGAGTCATGTTCCTTGGACATATCATCTCAGGAGGAACGATCGTCGTGGATCCAGCCAAGGTGTCAGCAGTTTGAGACTGGCCTACACCGAAGAACCCCTCCGAGATCTGAAGCTTCTTGGGGTTAGCAGGATACTATCGGCGTTTCATTTCAGATTTTTCAAAGACTGCCTTGCCCTTGACCATGTTGACTAGGAAGGATGTGAAGTTTGTGTGATCTGATGTTTGTGAGGCTCATTTTCAAGAACTGAAAGAAAATTTGACCACTGCACCAGTTTTGACTCTACCATCAGGCAATGAGGGTTTCATGATCTTCACCGACGCATCCAAAATGGGTCTTGGTTGTGTGTTGGAGCAGAATCGACATGTGGTTGCATATGCTTCCCGACAACTCAAGCCTAATGAAGTGAATTACCCGACACGTGACTTAGAGTTGGCTTCTATCATTCATGCCTTGAAGATTTGGCGGCATTACCTGTATGGTGCTACTTTTGAGATCTTCACTGACCATAAGAGTTTAAAGTACCTTCTAACACAGAAAGACTTGAACCTACGACAACGAAGATGGATGGAATACATGAAGGATTACGACTTTACCATTGCCTATCACCCAGGGAAGGAAAATGTTGTGGCAGATGCGTTGAGTCAGAAACAGCTCAGGTGTGCAGTTGTTCTGTCCAGTCAGTGGAAGAGCTTGGAAGAGATGGTGAAATGGTCTCCTCAACCGTTAGGTGATCGAGTTCTATTGGCCAACATTCAAATATAGTCTGATTTGTTGAGTGAAATTGTGGCAGCACAGTTGGTCAGTAGGGAACTTGACAAGATGAGGGGATTAATGAAGAAGCCTCAGACCCGCCTTTCTTTGGGTGTAGATGGAGGAATCAGATTCGAGAATCATATATGGATTCCTGAAGACTCGCCACTGAAAGAACGTATCTTACAAGAAGCTCATGGTTCTAAGTACACAGTACACCCAGGGACTACTAAGATGTTTAAGGACATGCAGAGGTTTTTCTGGTGGCCAGGGATGAAGAGAGACATTGCAGCTTATGTGGCCAGTTGTCTTACGTGCCAGATGGTGAAGGTTGAACATCAACGACCCGGTGGACTTTTACAGTCTATAGAGATTCCGGAATGGAAATGGGATCACATCACCATGGATTTTGTGGTGGGTTTACCTCAGACCAAGAGAGGTCATGATGCGATATGGGTTGTGGTGGACCGCCTTACCAAGTCAGCACACTTCCTTGCACTGAAAACCACTGCCAAAGTGTCAGACTTAGCTGAGTTGTACATTCGAGAGATAGTGCATTTGCATGGCGTACCCAGTTCCATCATATCTAATAGAGATCCAAAGTTTACTTCCAAACTGTGGAAGTAGGTTCAAGAGGAACTTGGTACGAGGTTAAAGTTCAGTACTGCTTATCACCCCAGACAGATGGATAGTCGGAAAGGACAATCCAGACTTTAGAGGATCTTTTGAGAGCTTGTGTGCTCGATTGGGGTGGATCATGGGAGCAGTACTTACCTCTAGCTGAGTTTGCATACAACAATAGTTATCAAGCCAGTATCGGGATGCCTCCATATGAAGCTCTATATGGGAGACCGTGTCGGTCACCACTTCACTGGGATGATGTTGGTGAGAGGACCCTGTTGAGGTCAGATGAACTCCAAGTGTATGCTGATAAAGTCGCTTTGATCAGGCAAAGGCTAAAGAGAGCCCATGATCGACAGAAGTCGTATGCTGATGCGAAGAGGACTGATGTGCATTTCACTGTGGGAGAGCATGTTTTTCTAAAAATCCGACCGCTCCGAGCTATAGCTAAAAATAGAGGAAAGTTGAGTCCCCGATATGTGGGTCTGTTTGAGGTATTAGAACGGATTGGTGAGGTGGCTTATCGTTTGGCGTTACCCCCTCAATATAGTATGATGCATGATGTGTTTCACGTGTCCAATCTGAAGTGATATGTGCAAGACCCGAGCCATGTGTTGAGCACTGAACCTATTGAGCTTCAAGGAAAGTTGTCTTATCCTGAGTTACCTTTGTGTATTATAGATACTAAGGTAAAAGAGCTCAGAAATAAGAATATAGAGATGGTAAAGGTTCTTTGGAAACATCATGGAGAGGATGAGGCCACATGGGAGCTGAAGACGGACATTGAAAAAGCATATCCTAATTTGTTTGCTTGATTGATGAATTTTGAGGGCAAAATTCCTATAAGGAGGGGAGGATGTTATAACCTAAATTTTTCCAAATTATGTAATGAAATTGTGAATGTTCTTTTTAAAAGATAAATGAAATTCATGGTTGAATTGATGGATTAGTTTGAATGGATTGTGTGTTTGATAGCTTGTATGTTTTCTTATTGGGCCTTTGTGGCCATTGAGCCCAATTGAAGGATTAAAAGAAAAACAAAAAAGAAATGAAAAAGGAATTCCATTTAATAAAGGAATATATGAGGAAAATAAAATGAAATGATTTTAAGGCTAAAAGATATTTTCCCAAAATAATAATTCGAGTTAAAAGGGTTCCTTGGGGTTCAAGGAACTCAGGATAATTAGATAATGGCAAAGGAAATAAAGAATATGTGGGAAATACAATTAAATAAAGGATAACTTGAAACTAAAGTAAAGGGCTCGTTTCCTTTGGATAATGACTCCAATTTTTACACAAGGAAAGATAAAGGTACAAACGAGTTTTCCTCAAAATTTGAGATAAAACGGAGTTAAGGATTGAGAGTTATTAAATTTTCAAGTTATCTTCAGAAATAGAGTTTTCCTTGAATAATTGGGAATTTATTTTCCTTTTTGGTTTGAACGCGGATAACGATGACCGTTGGATTCTAATCCAACGGATCGGGGTCATCGTCCAGAGTCCCAAAGGGACTCAGATAGTAGCGCGATACAGGGGTTTTTCCCCTCGATTTTCTGATCGATACAGTGCATGTGCACTCATGTTTCGTGTCCCGTTGAGTTCGGGAGACCCTAGCGAAGGATCTAGACCTAGGATTTGATGGCTTTCGTGGTGTGTACTCAAAACGCCCAATTGGGCTAAAGGGCAGTTAGCGGCGGGGTTGAGAAAACCCTAGAGGAGTCCCCATGCCCTATATAAAGACCACCACATGGTCCCTCGCTTCCTAGCGATCTCAAACGGCATAGTCTCGAGCGCCCGCACCCTCTCTCCCGTCCAATTGACCTAGCTCCGGCGAGCCTCAACCGCGGCGCCGCCACGCGTATGTGTTAGGAATAAGAGAGGAAGATGACATGCAGCTGTCGTCCGATCACGGACCACCGAAGTCCCGCACGAGATCCAACGTCTCCAGAGCGGCAGGCCGATCTTGCTGGAATAAGTGGAGCGGGTCAGCGCGAGGCGTCGGATCGAAGGACCATCGTGGGCCGAGGAGATCTAGAGGACGAAGGCCTAGTCACGCGCGCCTGCGGTGACGAGCGTTGGATCCAGGAGGCGCATCAATCGGACGGCCGCGAATTTCCGGTAAAACCCCTCTCTGACCAAAATTACAGAAAATAGCCTTTCTTTGCGAAATTGATAGAAATTACTAGGATTGTCCAATGAGAAAACTTTATATATGAAAATTGTATAGAAAAATGCAAGGAATCTGTTAAAAATAATAGTATAACCTGATTCCAGTTCGTTTTGCAATGGTACTTTAATTTGCTAGTAAAATGCATTTTAAGTTAATGGAAAACCCTAATTGTATATAAAAGATGTTCTTTGTAAATTAATGGGTTAAGTTGAGGACTATGAACCTATTAATTAATAAGATGAAGTTTTCATCCATTTTGAATATCAATATGGCTAAATTAGGGTTTATGTCAAAGAATAGAAGATAATGTACATGAAAACCCTAATTTAGGGTAAAAGAAAATGGAAACCTGGTTATTTTGATAAATTGTTAGATAATGATCCCAAAAGCTATTAGGAATGTTAAAAGGATGTAATTTAAAGGTTTTGGGTTTATTTAATGGTTTAGGGTTCATAATATCTAAGAAGGAAAAGAAAACCCTAAAATTGAATAGAAATCCTAAGTAATATGATGAAAATTGGATAACTATTAATAAAAGGAAAATTGTCCTTTTATTTCAAGATTTGCTTGTTGATTGGATTTCTCTACATATTAAATTTTATCTTGAAATCTGCAACCAAAGGTATGTGGTTACTTATGAATAACCGCTTAGGTTTTCCGATGGATTTCCGAATGATTTAATCGCATTGAATGCAACTAAACTGTTTGGATGTTCATATTGTAATTATAAAGTGACTATGACTATCACATAATGTATATGCCTACAATCTCAGATCCTGGTTCTCTCTGTGGCATAATAGCTAACCTAGTACATGGCTACCTATTGGGTAGGTCCATCAGGTCTATGGATAACCTAGTACATGGTTGCCTATTGGGTAGGTCCATCAGGTCTATGGATGACCTAGTACATGGCTACCTATTGGGTAGGTCCATCAGGTCTATGGTTGACTTAGTACATGGCTACCATGGAGGTAGGACCATCAAGTCATAATGAGTTAGATATTGGGATATCTTCGGATAGTGCCATGTGACTTTGTTACCTAAAAGAGAGGTGATATCCATGTCCACTGCAGGGACAACCCAGAGTTCGAGAATATGTATGGATTGAGATGCATGGTTTAAAACGTAATCTTGATGGTTAAATGACTAATTGTGTGATTATATTGTTAACCTAGTTGAACATTATCTGCTTCCTCCACATACCAACTTCGGCTGATTGTCGTTTTGTTTGTCGGCGATTTAGGTACAAATCTCAAAAGAACAAACAGTAAAGCGACATCTTGTGAATTCAAGAATTAAAGAACAAGGAGGAATTAGTTAGAATAGATCAGTTGAGGTTAGAAGTTAATTTATTCCCAACTTTTCAAAAGGTATGCAAAGAAAAAATTTATTACCATTTTTCAGTATAGTCTGTTAGAATTTAATAATTGTTTATGGTTATATGTTGAACCTTTGATCCGGAATTAATGGGTGCGGCTTCAACCCCTTTGTCTCCCTTAATTGGGGGCTACTGAGAGGTGAGGTCGTAACATTTGTAACGCACGGGCCCACTGCCCAAGGCTCTAGTAGAGTTTCAGGAATGACGACTGGTCCCACAAACCACCACTAGCCTTAATTGCGTACTTTGTCCACACTGACGCGCAAGCCAGGATCAACTTCCCGACTGGTCACCCATCCTAGTACTACTCGAAGCTGAGCACACTTAACTATGGAGTTCTTTAGTGATAGGCTCCCGGAAAAGGAGGTGCACCTTGGTGATATGTGTAGTCCAATCATTCCTTTTAAGATCATGTTATCCCAGGCCTCAAATCCTTGGATGTTACAATCTCCCCCACTTAGACTCTTGACGTCCTTGTCAAGGCTCAACTATGTGGCCTCATAATCTGACCCCATTTCAGTGCAGACCCACAATGGCCCATGGACACCCAGCTCCCGATCACGGAATACCAGTGTAAGGGTGGCTACATCAACCATGGACAACCCTTTCCTACATGCCTGGACTGCACGACTCAAGACTGGCATGCCACATGCCCATGTGGGCCCCACCTACTAGAGGGGTTATGGCTCTGATACCATTTGTAACGCACGGGCCCACTGCCCAAGGCTCTAGTAGAGTTTCAGGAATGACGACAGGCCCCACAAACCACCACTAGCCTTAACTGTGTACTTTGTCCACACTGACGCGCAAGTCAGGATCAACTTCCCGACTGGTCACCCATCCTAGTACTACTCCAAGCTGAGCACACTTAACTATTGAGTTTTTTAGTGATAGGCTCCCGGAAAAGGAGGTGCACCTTGGTCAATCATTCCTTTTAAGATCATGTTATCCCAGGCCTCAAATCCTAGGATGTTACAGTTTACATGTCCATATGTACAATATACACTTTTTACATCCAACGGTCAGCCTGAAATTCAATATAGAGCATCAAAAAGTATTATGTTGTTGTGAATGATCTACAAATCGGATGGTGATGAAATTTTGTAGGAAGGTAAATATCAAGGTATATTTGCAATCTATACGGTTGGATTATGAAAATTTGATCTATGTGAAGAGTTATTCAAATGCCTCTCATGCTCTCACCAAGATATGTTTCTCACTGGATCATTGTCATATATATATATATATATATATATATATATATATATAACTTTTTTAATACTCCCACGGGTAGCCTAGATTTCGCTACCCGGCAGCCAAAAAAATAATTGTTCTGACCAGAAAAGTAATTATGCTATCAAAAAAAGTAACTATGTTGATCAAAAAGTAACTATACGACTAAAAAAGTAATCTCGTACAAAATACATAGCAGATATATATGTAACTGTGTTTTGAAATCTACTGTTACAAATGTAACTATCTATGCATGAAACTCAACAGTTTACAAAATAAAGTAACCCTCTACATGTCAAAAGTAACCAACTTGAAAAAAAGTAACCGAAATAGGGGCGGGTAGCTACCCGCGCGGGCATTAAATATGGGCCCATATATATAAATAAATAAATATATATAGAGAGAGAGAGAGAGTCAGGCTAGAATATACTCGAGTGTACAGATCACGTCGTACACCCCAATGGTGTTTGCCTATCTAGACCATATTTTTCCAAAATCTAATCCATTGATCTTCATGGTTACAATAATAATAGATCACATACAAAATTTGAACTCATTTAGATGAGTGTAAGTCACTCATCCAAGGACAACAAAATCGACGCACAAAACTAATTTGAAATACATAATTTTTGCCTCCTTTAGATGCACGACCTATAAGTGTCCAAATGAGCTAAAATTTATTATATAGTATGTTCTTATGAGAATTAAGAAGATCAACAGTTTAGATTTTTCAAAAATTTATTACATCTTCAAAAATGACTGAGGTGTACGGTGCCTCCGGTACACTCGAGTGTACACTAGCCTAACTCTCTCTCTCTCTCTCTCTCTCTCTCTCTCTCTATATATATATATATATATATATATATATATATATATATGTGTGTGTGTGTGTGTGTGTGTGTGTGTGTGTGTGTGTGTGTGTGTGTGTTTATTGCCCGCGTGGGTACTTAAAGTTTGCTACCCATAAAAGAAAACACAGTGGCATCATTTATAATTAATAAAAAGTCATGAACCGAGCGGCTTCTCCGCCCCCAACACCGGAGGCTTGCAGTAGAGCCTCCCTATAGGCCTATCACTCTAGCTCCTCACAATCCGGCCACGGTCTATCTCCAACAACATCAAATCTTGTATGCACATAGGGCACGTTTGGTTAGCTGGGTATTCAGTCCATCATGTATTGTTGTAATGTTGCATTTTCAAAATCCCACAAAGTAAAATTTTATGTTTGGTTTGTTGGATTTTGTAAGTGCGGGATTTATCTTTTTTCATGTCTGTTGTCTTGTCCGTGATGGATTTTGACATCCGGGAGAATTTTGATGGAGATCAAAATGTGGGATTCTTGTTCTGTCTGAAAATTTTGGGATTAGATCAATTTCTCCAATCCCGCAAACCAAATATAAAATTTGCAAAACTGGAGTCCAAAATACAATCAAATACCGTAAAATCGAGGTAAATAAACGAGCCTATAGTGTCGACGACTTCGGAGCCGACGGAGGATCAGTGTAAGGCTCCCTCCATCAGAAATGGATCCATCTGCGGTGAAAGCCCATTGGACGCGTGGGAAGGAATCAGTTGCCGGGGCTTCAGCAGACGAAGCCGTCCACAACATCCGTCCATGCCCACTTTGTCTGTACCAGGTTGTATTTACACACCAATCTCCAAGGCAAGCTCCATGTTCTCTACACAGCCTCCACCGTTAGCACCTGAGCAATTTTTGCCTCAGTAATCTGGTCTACCAAACCGATGGTGATCTCCCCCGTCTCCAAGCATATCGAGGGCTGTAGAGTCTGGGCGAGTTACTTTTCAGTCGTTGACATGATCAAAATCCAAATTTGTTCTGCCTACATGTGCCTACTTCCATAATGGCAAAAGAAGAAGTATGTATGGGAGTAAAAAAAAGACATGATTGATAGCTGCAAGGGACGGGCTTTCACCTATATATCAAATTCCAGAACCTCTGTCTTCCCCATGTGTTTCGACTCTTCTTCTATCTGGACTCATGTTGCAGGATACAGCAAGATACCTTTTCCATTTTTAGTGCCTCCACTCACACTCCACTACTGGTTGCTCGTGATATATGTTTATATGTGTGTGTTATGTGCTTGACATAATGTGTGCGAGACTTGCTTTTGTTGGATACTTTAAGGACAATGTGGATGCAGTCCATTCCGATGTTTATATATGACGTTAACATCTTAAAGTAATGGAATGGACGCTCGACTTGAACTCTTTGATATTTTTTTATCATTTGTCTACAGAATGCACTATGCATAAGCAGACATCATAAATTATCTTGACAAATGGTGGATCCGTAAATCAGAATTGAAGAAAGAACTCATTTGCCACTTACAAACATGAAATCGCCGAGCACGAAATTGGTGAAAGTTTGTGAATTAATAAACGATGGTTCTCAAGAATGAAACCACGGTATTATAAATACATGGTTCATAAATGACCAAGCTAGCAGAATTTCGAGTATTCCACTCAGCAGCAATGGGTTCAGTTTGCCTGTTTGGGAACAATATCTGCGCTTTGGTCGTAGATCACCCCTTTTAAATCTCGCCGACTGGAACGTGACCTGTTTGACCTGCTTGACCTGGCTTCCTAGGCGGCACCTTTGACGACGCTAGCAAGGATGACAACAGACTGTAAAGGGTAAAGAGGAGGATGAGGAGACCAATAACCACAAAGGGAACCACGCATAATTTAAAATCGATTGTTTTTTAATGAGAAAATTGATCGGCCTTGTGGGATCGCCGTTGACCCAGATATCTCAATGTATTTGAGGGTAACCGACTTCTCTTAGTGAGATGTTGAATTTGAAGATAATCTGACAGAGGAGATGCAGGGTGGGCTTCAATTTCACCTCTTGCCTTGAATCAAGTTTGGTCCTGTACGGCTGTACCAGTCTTGCATGATGAAAAGAGGCGACCATGGATTTGAAGGATGAATTCAACTTCAACTACCGTCGTTCAACTGTTGCCCAAATTTTCTTGAAACATTCTTCCTCTCTTTTTCCTCCTGTATGAAGATATGTTATGTGGACTTTTTCTTTCCTGAACGAAAGTTCAAAAGCACAAAGTTCAGAAAAAAAAGGTGTGGGATGTTGTTCTACAAATCACACCATGTAGCTTTTTTAAAGGAAGGTAGTTCTCACTCAGATGCTGAATAAGTCATTGGCAATGAATTCGAGAAGATTTTAGATTGTTTTGCGGAAACGTATGAAGAAAATCCAACTAAGAATAAACCAGAGTATGGGATGATTGTGAACTGTCACTCTTCTCGCTCCCATCTTTCTGTATGTTAAATTGTTTGGGTCATTATGTAATAGAGAACATTTGTCAGATCTTAATTCTCTGCCGCAACTAGCATATATGACAAAATGTATGCTTGAAATGTGGCCTAATAAAGTACAGTTCAGAATATATATACCGCTTATGTGTTTCTTTGCACGTATATCTTAGTAATTGATCATTAGTTTAAGACATCTCCGTAATAAATCATATTCACGCAGTAGGTGTTCGTGTATTAGGCAATATAAATGCATGTGCATAAAGCTATTTGACGAGTACAATTGAAAAATTCTATCATTGGGCTGCATGGATGGAATATTTTTAGTGTATTTTGGAAAGTAGACTAAGGCTTACATTAGTACTTTGTGCTCTGTGCTTCACGTCTTTGTAAAATATTGGATGACCACAATGTAATCATTTTGTCTTAGAAGTAACTATCTTGTACATAGTGTAACTAATTGGCATAAAATATAACTATTATTATGTACATTTATGAATAAGTCGTAGGTGATTGTTGGACAGAACTAATTCATTTTGATAAATTGCGTTGGTGAAACTTTACACAAGAATTACAAGTAAGACATATAAAGTGACCATATGGTACGAAAAGAGAAGTAACTATGAGACATTAAAAGTAACATCATGACACAAAAAGTAACTGTATGGTATGTAAAGTAATACTAGGACACAAAAAGTAACTATATGATATGTAAAGTAACTATATGATATGTAAAGTAACTATCCGACATTAAAAGTAACATCATGACACAAAAAGTACTATCGACACCGAAAGTAACACCAGGCTACAAAAAATACTTATATGGTAAGAAAAGTAACTATCAGAAACTAAAAGTAACACCAAAACACAAAAAGTAACTATTTGACACTAAAAGTAACATCAAGACACAAAAAGTAACATCAAGACACAAAAGTAACTATATGGTATGAAAAGTAACAGCTCTGAAAGTAACACAAAAATACAAAAAGTAAAAAAAAAAGTAGCACCGATGATTTGGTGTAGTATGGGATCTTAAGGGAACCGAAATATGTTAAGTGCATGTAAAAAATATATTCCATGTACATGACACTAAATTTAGCCATTAATACATACTTATGTTGTAAAATATGTTTATTGTTCAAATAGTTACTTTTTATATCAAAATGTTACTTTATTTATCAAATAGTTGCTTTATGTGACCAATAATTACTTTGTTTATAATATAGTTACTTTTCATAACACATGAAACTGAGTGATCAATACCTTAGGGAGATCGTGTATTTTTGAAAAAATAATTACTTTTCATAATCCCACACTAGTATCTCAAAGGACATTCCATCACTTTGATATAACTTTTCTTTTTCTTGACGTGTAAAGTTCTATGTAACATAAGCTGAAATGTAGAACAATTTCACACCGTACCACTTCAGCTACACTAAAATATTTTTGTTTTCTTGTTTCATTCTCTAATTCTTTAGTTTCTGAGGGCGCCATATTATACTTATAAGAGGGTATACTTCTCATTGTGTTGCACGAAGAACCACAAACGTAATACTTAAATACATGTATCAGAAACATTAAGCTCTCAAGAATTCTCTTGGTTCTCTTCAAATGGTCAAATGGCATCGAGTAAACAGATCTCAGCCACAACTAATTAACGAGCTCCATCTTAGACTCATCTGGAAAATTTTCCTATTAAACTACTACAACCGCTCGCACAAAACTCGGACCAGCACAAGATGGGCAATTACATGAAGTCCCAAGCGGAAAGAAATAATCTCTTAAATGTGCTATAGTAAAGACATCTGATTATTGACATTTTGTAAGACAATATTACTATAAAATTCATTGTTTGTGTCAGAACCATTGTATTAATATGCAGATGGCGATTGATTGAATCAATTTCTGTTGCTCTGCATCACCCTGGATTTCCTTCCTTACAATCATGTCTTCTCTCTTGCTACCATGTCGTCTCCCTTGGACTATGAACCTCACCGTCTTGGCCTCCCTCTATATGGCTACGATAGTCGCGGCCATCCAGCCCACAGCGTTGTTTTACATTGCTCACTGAAATCCATCACTTTTATCCCACACAAATGGCATCCTCTACTAGAAAGTTCATCCCAAATCTCAACAAGCAATGTCTCGCCGAAGCATCGTCACTGCCGGCCTCCATTTCCCAGACTTCATCCATGCTGTTTTTTGGGAGGACGACACTCTCGATTGCGTTACTCGAAGTGGTTGAGGTGCAATGGAAGCATCTACCCCAACTGAAGTCGTGGACCCAAAAAACATCAAAGTCGGTCTCTGCCGCCGCCAACTGTACACCATCTACGCCATGGAGTTCGTCGAGAGATACGAGGTTTTCCTGTTGCAGTGTCCTCATCATCATCGGCCGTGTCATCAGCACCACCGAAGCTGGGGCCAGGTGCGACAAGTGCGGAACCCTGACATGTGCGTCAGCAGCCAGGGCATAAGCACTTGGCTTGCTGGAGGGATTGATTTCAAAGGGATGAAGTAGTGATCTTGAATGCCAATAGACATCGTTGTGAGATAATGCCTCAAAGGGATGTAATTTCCGGGCTTAGGACAGTGGCACTAGTGTTGATCGTGTCATAGGCGAAAACCTAGATTGGTGGGAGGTCGCAGATAAAGCGTTGGAGTCAAAGAGACAATCCAAAATACGTTGGCAGAGTGGGGACTGTAGATTCGGGAGACGAGTGTTCTCGCGGCTGACGCTCCTAATTACAATAGATGCCACTGTGTCTCAAAACACGAGTAACTTCATTTTATTACCCCAGCGGGCATTCAATAAATCTCCATATATATATATATATATATATATATATATATATATAGAGAGAGAGAGAGAGAGAGAGAGAGAAAGTCAGACTAGATACACTCAAGTGTACATATCGCACGAATACACTCAAGTGTATTTACATATCAAGACTATTTTTTACAAAATGTAAACCATTGATCTTCACTGTCATACTATAACTAGACTACATACAAATTGTGAGCTCATTTGGATGAGTGTAAGTCACTCATTGAAGATGAGTGTAAGTCACTCATCGAAGGACGACAAAATCGACACACGAAACTAATTTGAAATGCATAATATTTGCGATCTTTATAACATAACTTATAAATGTCCAAATGTGCTAAAATTTTGTATATGAGTTATTCACAAGATGCTTAAAAAGATCAACATATTAGATTTTTGAAAGAAAAAAATTATTGCATCATGAAAAACTATTTGAGTGTATTCTACTTCGAATACACTCGAATGTCATATCGCACGCTACACTCAAGTTGTGTTTGCATATCAAGACTATTTTTTTGTAAAGTGTAAACCATTATCTTCATTGTCATACTACAACTAGGCTACATATAAATTTTGAGCCCATTTAGATGATTGTAAGTCACTTATCCTAAGGCAACAAAATCAATGCACGAAACTTATTTGAAATGCATTATTTATTATGGTCTTTATAACTTGACCTATAAATGTCAAAATGGGATCAAATTTTATATAGGAGTTATTCACAAGATGTTTAAGAAGATCAACAGATTAGATTTTAAAAAAATAGTGCATCATGAAAACCTACTTGAGTGTATTCTGCTCTGGATACACTCAAGTGTATTCCAGTCTCTCTCTCTCTCTCTCTCTCTCTCTATATATATATATATATATATATATATATATATATATATATATATATATATATATGGTCGTTCATTCAATACCCACGCGGGTAGCCTGGAGTTCGCTACCCGGAAACTAAAAAAGTAACTGTTCTGGCCAAAAAAGTAATAATGCTATCAAAAAAGTAACTATGTTGATAAGAAAGCAACTATATGACTAAAAAAGTAAATCAGTACAAAATACACAGCAGATATATATGTAATCATGTTTTGAAATTTGCTGATGCAAACGTAACTATCTATCCATGAAATTTAACAGTTTGCAATGTAAAGTAACCCTATACATGTCAAAAGTAAGAAACTTGAAAAAATAACCAAAATGGGGGGCGGGTAGCTACCCGCGCGAGTATTAAAGATGATCCCTAAAATAATATTATATATATATATATATATATATATATATATATATATATCGACAAGGAGTGGCTCAAGTGGTCAAGTACGATGTCCCCTAACAAAGGGACTCGGGTTTGAATCCCAATTTCTGTCTTGATTTACCACCCTCCCGAGCATCCAACCTCCTCCACGGGCGTGGGAGAGGGGGAGAAATCTTTCTCTCTTAATCTCATATATATATATATATATATATATATATAGAGAGAGAGAGAGAGAGAGTCAGTCTAGAATACACTCTGAGTATACGGATTACGCCGTACACCTCAATGGTGTTTGCCTATCTAGACCTTATATTTCTAAAATCCAATCCATTGATCGTCATGGTTATAAAAATAGTAGGCCACATACTAAATTTGAGCTCATTTGGATGAGTGTAAGTCACTCATCCAAGGACAATAAAATCGACGCACAAAACGAATTTGAAATGCATAATTCTTGCGTCCTTTAGATGCACGACCTATAAGTATCCAAATGAGCTAAAATTTATTGTATATTATGTTTTTAAGATATTTAAGAAGATCAATGGTTTAGAATTTTCAAAAAGTTACTACATCTTTAAAAATGACTAAGGTGTACGGTGCCTCCGGTACACTCGAGTGTATACTAGACTAACTCCATATATATATATATATATATATATATATATATATATATATATATATATATATATATATATATAGAGAGAGAGAGAGAGAGAGAGAGAGAGAGAGAGAGTGTGTGTGTGTGTGAGTCAGGCTAGTGTACACTCGAGTGTACCGGAGGCACCGTACACCTCAGTCATTTTTTAAGATGCAGAAATTTAAAAAATAATCTAAACCATTGATCTTCTTAATTATCATAAGAACATAATATATAATAAATTTTAGCTCATTTGGACACTTATAGGTCGTGCATCTAAAGGAGGCAAAAATCATGTATTTCAAATTAGTTTTGTGCATCGATTTTGTTGTCCTTGGATGAGTGATTTACACTCATCCAAATGAGTTCAAATTTTGTATGTGACCTATTATTATTGTAACCATGAAGATCAATGGATTAGATTTTGGTAAAACATAGTCTAGATAGGCAAACACCATCGGGGTGAACGGCGTGATCTATACACTCAAATGTATTCTAGCCTGACTATATATATATATATATATATATATATATATATATATATATATATATATATATATAAAGTGGGAAACTGGGTTCCAAACCCAATGGAACATATCTTGGTTAGAACAAACCAATAGTTATCACTAGATGTACTTAACCATTAAGTAAATAAGACTAATCTCCTCTTCAAGTGCATCATTATGTGTGTGACCCTATACACACTCATTACATTGGGAGTAAAGTTATAATCTCCATAACACCTTCACAAACAACAAGATGCGTCGAACAGTGCATCCTTGTTAACCAAGTATAAGATCTGTTAGAAATTGACTTGAACCAAGGAAGTATGGACATGTTTGCAGACACAGACACGGGATACGAAAATTTTCAAAAATATAGGGCACGGACACGACGTTGTTGAGGGATATATTTTTTAATATATACATATGTGAGAGTATAATACATGTATGTATAATAGTATATGAATATAAATGCAAAGGTGTGTTTATGTGAAGTACAAACAATATGAAATCGACCAATAAACCTACTACACTTTTTAGGTAACTACATTAGAATTTCAGAATGAATAAACATTGTTTTGATTAATTTATTAGACCAAAATGTCATTTATGATATAAAACTCATCTTGGATTTTGAAGAGTCTTTTTAAGACATTTTACTTGTAATTTTGATTAGATCTTCTTGTGTTATATGTTCTCAATCACAAGAACACTTCAAACTGGTTGTATTTCCAGAATTTACACTCTGAAACAGGTTACTACTGGAGCAGTTGTTGCACAAAGTGTCCAGGGAGTGTCTGAAGCGTGTCCAGTTGTGTCCAGGATGCAAAAAAAATGACCAAACTAGATAGGACACGACATAGCTGTGACCAAAACGTTTTGGGCCGTGTCTGGGAAGTGTCCATGTCTGAAATGTGTCTGACACAAACACAGCAGTTGAATAGAAGTGTTTGTGCTTCCTAGACTTGAAACTTATCATGACCAATGTTATCATATATGAATAATCCTTTAACAATGATATCCAGATTGGACCAGAGACATGAACATGTCATCCTCATCAAATTCAACCCATTTCTTTATCTCTAAGAGAATATCTAAGAGACACTCAAAATTCATATCTCCATATAAACTTTTGTGAGCGTCGACATTTCATAGTCTCACTCATCAAGTGGCCAAGGATATATCTCCCAGTATAAAGGAGGTATAATTCCCATCTATTTCACTCATTTAATCCACATTATTCACGATGCATGTAATCACTACCTTTATGGTTAAACTTTTACAAGGTTACATTAGGTAGTGTCAAAGTACAAGGATCACAAACACCATTTTCATACATAATGACCATCATATAATTATTTGTGTATAACTCTCCTTATGGGTCTATTCAGTACAATTTATTTCCAACAAGTACGTATGTGCTTGACTTGTATCGAATATGATGGCCCATAAGATTTGATAAATAATCACAACACATACCAACATATGTTGTTTATTGTTTTTCCTCTTCCACAATAATAATTAACTAGGGTTATATTAGAGTATTGGTTCTTAGCATTCATATGATCTCATATTCAGAATCATATACTCTAAAATCTTATGCAAAATCATATATTCATGGACCTTTATTATTATCATCAAAATACTCCCAGGACTAACAAACATAATAAAGTGGAGTTGTCTTTTATTGATTCAAATCATGGTACATATTCTCATACAATCATCCCATGAATGACACCTAGGCCATATAGATACATATTAGACCGTGATAAATATTGTTTTGCACTTGTTTGTTGGCTCGATCATCAACATTTTGATGCTACTTGAATCACCTATGGCAACTTTCACCACCTTGATTCTGATCTTCAAGAACAGTTTACAATGGGACTTGAGAAAGTCAAGTCTTTTTGCAGCTAAGGAAAGGTGATGTGGGATATATGTCACTTTTGTATATTATGTATGAACTATGAAGTTATGTAGACAATAGTTTAGACCTTAGTTTTCTTTTATCAGTAGGGCTTCTCTTAATTTATAAAAGAAATGTATTTTGGGCTTTCCTTGAGTCGTGTGATTGACCCCCATATTGGCTACCACCCATGTTGATTAGTCGTAGACGTTTATACATAGGCTTAGCACACCACTATTAAGGGTCATCTTGAATGGTTGAGACTTCAATTAATTTTATTTGGATATATTAGATTGGCAGTCTTAGTCTTAGTAGTATGGGTGTACATTACTCTACACCATCATCATATTATCTAAGCGTCAATCGCAACTCTGTTGGGCCAGCTATATGATCCTTCTATTCCATTCAGCTATGTTTTGAGTAGGGACCAAAGACTAATTCATAATATTATTGTGTTCTCTTGAGTTTATGAATTAGGTGGCATTTGGTGATCAAGTGGGGCTACAACTTCTATAAAAAAAAGGTGGGCATGTAAATGAGTATTCTGGAAAATGTGATAGTGAAGTTGTAAAACCTTGAAATATTACTACAATTTCTCCTGTAAAGCATTATGCAAAATAGTTATAGATGCTTGCATATTTCAATATTATATTCATCAAGATGCACAACTTTGAGCAATTTAAGATCCATTTTAGATTATGAGCTGTAACAGTTATAGATGTTGGATAAACACTAAATACATCTGAAATTGCAAATTTTCAAGCTAAGCTAGAGATGAAACCGAAGATCCTCAACTTGGTAAACTCTAGCTGTTAGTCTCATATCTAGTGGGGGATAATTAAAATACAGGAGATTTAAACTGTATCATTAGAAACTGGTAATTTATAAATTTTCTTTGAAGGCTAGAGTAACATCTTCCCTTCAAGTAACTGCTGTTCTACTCAGCAGAGAAACAGAACCAGAAGTCAGTAATTAGAGTTTCAGAATGATTCCCAGTTTGGCTCATTAAAGTCAACAATTGTGGCAAGTGTCATCGACGTCTTTATCATTGCTGGAGGAAAGATCCTTCCTCTCATGGTCTTCGAAGTGACGGTTAAACTGATATCAACTTGTAGTTCGGTACATAAATTAATGCAAGAAAACCCTCCAATGCTTCCTGGTCCAGTTTGAGTTTTTAGATTTAATAATAAAATAACGGTCTTGAATTAATTCAGACATCCCCATACGCCTATGTGCGGCTGAGACTAATTAGTAATGCTGCTAAGAAGGAGGCTTACCCCTTAACATTCATCGGTAAAGTCAGTGAGAGATTCAAAAGTAAGAAAACTGCAATCATCAAATTAAATCAGCAGTACTTGAGCATTGATTAGGAGTTGCCCTCATTGCAATCAGAAAATGAAATCAATCAATAGTAGGAACTAAGACGTTTGTCATTAACTAAAGGTTAATCTCTGTGTCAGCTCAAGCAGAGATTTCTGAAACTTTTATGGCATTTCATTAATAGACAGTATGGAAGTATAATTAACTCACACCAGAGGATGAATTCAATCAATAGTAGGAACTAAGACGTTTGTCATTAACTAAAGGTTAATCTCCGTGTCAGCTCAAGCAGAGATTTTTGAAACTTTTCTGCCATTTCATGAATAGACAGTATGGAAGTATAATTAACTCACACCAATGAGATTATGCATTGCATCTAACCACTAACATGGAAAGCCTTCATCTCAAACTTCCTCAAACCTTTGCTCATATTACACTCAATCCAAGTTCCTTTCTCAAGCCTTTAGCTTCCATAACAGACCTAACCTTACATGAATCTGACCATCTCCCTGCAGCAGCTAATATATTTTATAGCATAACATATGACTTGGCACTGTTGGGTTCAGATTCAGAGAACATTTTCCCCACCTTCTCCCCCACCGCAGTATTGTTATGGTAAATGCATGCACCAAGGACAGACTCTAACATGCTGGAAGTCGGCTTAAATTGCCAACCACCAGCATTCCTCACAAGCTCATAAGCCTCATCCAAGTGACCTGTCCTGCTGAGAAGGTCTACCATGCAAGACAAATGCTCTGTTTTGGGCATAATATGATAGTCCTGTATCATTGATCTCAAAATGGTCCTACCTTCTTCCACCAAGCCAGCATGACTACATGCTGATAAAATACTAAGAAATGTAACATCATCAGGCATTTCCCCTGACGCTACCATCTCGGTATACAGACCAAACGCAGCCTTACCATTCCCGTGCAAGCCATATCCATTAATCATAGAACTCCATGATGCAAGGTCCTTGATATGCATTGCATCAAATATCTCTCGGGCCTTTGATAAATTTCCAGTCTTTGAAAGCATGTCAATCAATGAATTACTAACAGGAGTTGCCTTTTCAAATCCATTTTATGACATAACATAAAACAGTCTGTGGAGCTGTATCTTCGTCGCTTGACTGAGCACATGCAGAAAGCAAACTTAAAACCGTCACGTGATCAGGCTGCAAGCCTAATCTAAGCATTTCTTTTGCTTTTACGATAACAGCATCTGTGTTATTGGTTATGAGGTAAGAAAACAACATAGCATTCCAAATGATAATCTTTTGTTTATTTGCCATATCAAAAAGAAGAAGACATGACCTCATATTTGCAAATCTGGAATACATGCACATAATTGACGTGATATATCATCGAAGACCAAATGATTTCTTATAGAATATCCATGAGCTACTTTTCCTATTAACTGACTTCTGCATAATGGGAATATATTCAATAAGGTTACAGCATTTGGAGTCACACCATGCACCTGCATTTCATTGAAAAGAGTAACAACCTCATGATCAAGGTGTTTATTACGTAATCCTTTCATGGTAATATTCCAGCTGACTACATCTCTAACCGGCATGCTTTTGAAAAGCTGGCACCTGGCACTCAGATTATCACACTTCATGTACATGTTTATAGGCCATATAGATACATATTAGACGGTGTTAACTAGCTAGAATATCGTTTTGCACTTGTTTGTTGGCACGATCATCCACATTTTGATGCTACTTAAATCACCACTGGCAACTTTCACCGCCTTGATTTTGATCTTCTAGAACAGTTTACAATGGGAATTGAGAAAGTCAAGTCTTTTTGCAGCTAAGGAAAGGTGATGTAGGATATATGTCACCTTTGCATATTATGTATGAACTATGAAGTTATGTAGATAACAATTTAGACCTTAGTTTTCTTTTATCAGTAGGGCTTCTCTTAATCTATAAAAGAATGCATTTTGGGTTTTCATTGAGTCGGTGTGGTTGGCCCCCATATTGGCTACCACCCATGTTGATTAGTCGTAGACGTTTATACATAGGCTTAGCACACCACTATTAAGGGACATCTTGATGGTTGAGGCTTCAATTAATTTTATTTGCATATATCAGATTGGCAATTTTAGTCTTATTAGAATGGGTATACATTACTTTACATCATCATCATATCATCTAAGCCTCAATCGCAACTCTGTTGGGCCAGCTACATGATCCTTCTATTTCATTCAGCTATTTTGAGTACGGACCAAAGATTAATTCACAATATTATTGCGTTCTCTTGAGTTTATGAATTAGGAGGCATTTGGTGATCAAGTGGGGCTACAACTTCTGTAAAAAAAAGGTGGGCACGTAAATGAGTAATCTGGAAAATGTGATAGTAAAGTTGTAAAACCTTAAAATATTACTACAATTTCTCTTGTAAAGCATTACGTGAAATAGTTATAAAAGCTTGCATATTTCAATATTTTATTCATCAAGATGCACAACTTTGAGCAATTTAAATCCATTTTAGATTATGAGCTGTAATAGTTATAGATGTTGGATAAACACTAAATACATCTGAAATTGCAAATTTTCAAAGTAAGCTATAGATGAAACCGAAGATCCTCGACTTGGTAGACTCTAGCTGTTGGTCTCATATCTAGTGGGGGATAATTAAAATACAGGAGATTTAAACTGTATCATTAGAAACTGGTAATTTATAAATTTTCAGAATGATTCCCAGTTTGGCTCGTTAAAGTCAACAATTGTGGCAAAGTGTCATCTACGTCATCGACATCTTTATCATTGCTGGAGGAAAGATCCTTCCTCTCATGGTCTTCGAAGTGACGGTTAAAATGGTATCAACTTGTAGTTCGGTACATAAAATAATGCAAGAAAACCCTCCAATGTTTCCTGATCCTTTTTGAGCTTTTAGATTTAATAATAAAATAATGGTCTTGAATTTATTCAGACATCTCCGTACGCCTATGTGCAGCTGAGACTAATTAATAATGCTGCTAAGAAGGAGGCTTACCCCTTATCATTCATCAGTAAAATCAGTGAGAGATTCAAAAGTAAGAAAACTGCAATCATCAAATTAAATCAGGTTTAGTTGAGGACTTTGATTAGGAGTTGCCCTCATTGCAATCAGAAATGAACTCAATCTATAGTAGGAACGAAGACGTTTGTCATTAACTAAAGGTTTATCACCGTGTCAGCTCAAGCAGAGATTTCTGAAACTTTTATGACATTTCATGAATAGACAGTATGGAAGTATAATTAACTCACACCAGAAAATGAACTCAATCAATAGTAGGAACTGAGACGTTTGTCATTAACTAAAGGTTAATTCCCGTGTCAGCTCAAGCAGAAATTTATGAAACTTATATGACATTTCATGAATAGACATTATGGAAGTATAATTAACTCACACCAATGAGATTATGCATTGCATCTAACCACTAACATGGAAAACCTTCATCTCAAACTTCCTCAAACCTTTGCTCATATTACACTCAATCCAAGTTCCTTTCTCAAGCCTTTAGCTTCCATAACAGACCTAACCTTACATGAATCTGACCATCTCCCTGCAGCAGCATATATATTTGATAGCATCACATATGACTTGGCACTGTTGGGTTCAGATTCAGAGAACATTTTCCCCACCTTCTCCCCCACTGCAGTATTGTTATGGAAAATGCATGCACCAAGGACAGACTCTAACATGCTGGAAGTCGGCTTAAATTGCCAACCACCAGCATTCCTCACAAGCTCATAAGCCTCATCCAAGTGACCTGTCCTGCTGAGAAGGTCTACCATGCAAGACAAATGCTCTGTTTTGGGCATAATATGATAGTCCTGTATCATTGATCTCAAAATGGTCCTACCTTCTTCCACCAAGCCAGCATGACTACATGCTGATAAAATACTAAGAAATGTAACATCATCAGGCATGTCCCCTGACGCTACCATCTCGGTATACAGACCAAACGCAGCCTTACCATTCCCATGCAAGCCATATCCATTAATCATAGAACTCCATGATGCAAGGTCCTTGATATGCATTGCATCAAATATCTCTCGGGCCTTTGATAAATTTCCAGTCTTTGAAAGCATGTCAATCAATGAATTACTAACAGGAGTTGCCTTTTCAAATCCATTTTTTATGACATAACATAAAACAGTCTGTGGAGCTGTATCTTCGTCACTTGACTGAGCACAGGCAGAAAGCAAACTTAAAACCGTCACGTGATCAGGCTGCAAGCCTAATCTAAGCATTTCTTTTGCTTTTACGATAACAGCATCTGTGTTATTGGTTATGAGGTAAGAAAACAACATAGCATTCCAAATGACAATCTTTTGTTTATTTGCCATATCAAAAAGAAGAAGACATGACCTCATATTTGCAAATCTGGAATACATGCACATAATTGACGTGATAAGGGTATCATCGAAGACCAAAAGATTTCTTATAGAATATCCATGAGCTACTTTTCCTATTAACTGACTTCTGCATATTGGGAATATATTCAATAAGGTTACAGCATTTGGAGTCACACCATGCACCTGCATTTCATTGAAAAGAGTAACAACCTCATGATCAAGGTGTTTATTACGTAATCCTGTCATGGCAATATTCCAGCTGACTACATCTCTAACCGGCATGCTTTTGAAAAGCTGGTACCCAGCACTCAGATTATCACACTTCATGTACATGTTTATAAGTGCATTGACGAGTGCAATATCTGAATAACATCCGGCTTTAATGGCATGACAATGAAAAGCCTGACCTGCAGCAATATCCACATCTCGGTCAAAAACAGGCAGAATACTAATTATTGTGACTATATCAAATGTTTCATGACCATCCTGCATCTTTCGAAACAAGCTGATTGACAAATCATAGATGCCCGATTGAGCAGACGCTGATATCATCGTGTTCCATGAACTCAAATTTTTATCAGCCATCAGATTAAACAGTTTCAAAGAGAAAGACAGGTGATCTAACTCAGCATATGTGGTCATGAGTACATTCATCACATTTGGGTTGAAGTCGAATCCATTTCTGAGACAATAACTATGGGCAGATTTAGCCCAGTGCAAACTTTTTAATTTGCAGCAAGCAATCAAGACACTGACCATAGTTACAGAGTCAGGCATCACCCGGGAGAGCTGCATTCTCCAGAAAGTTTCCAGAGCTAAATCCCAACAAGAATTCAGCACATACCCAGAAATCATGCAATTAAAAGCTAAGATTTTCTTCTCCGGCAGTACACCAAACAGAAACATTGCAGCATCCAAAGAAGCCAGTTTGGAATACATTGACAACAAGGAAGTGATGATAGAAGTCTTGTTTTGAAAACCATGCTTGATTGCACAAGCGTGTAAAGATTTGCCAAAAATAGACTGAGGAAGGTTACCAGAAGCGGACATGACCGACACCAAACTGATAATCGTAGGCTTTATATCCGCGCTAAGCATCTGCTGGAAGGCTTTGGCAGCAGCATCCCATCTGCCATTCTGCAAATTGGACGATATCACGGAGTTCCAAGAAATTACATCCTTTTCATGGGGCATTTCCTTGAAGAGAGCCACTGCAGCATCCATGTCCCCAAACCCAGAATACATTGACATGAGAGTAGGCGTCAGTGACGGCACATAATCCGCCCCCGTTTTAACAGCCAAACCATGCAGGCACATTCCGGTATCCTTTGCACCTAAACGCAAGCAAACAGGAATTGCACTGACCAAAGTGGATGCATTAGGCCTCCAACCAAATTCAAGTATCTCACGGAAGATCAAGAGCACTTGCTTATGCTGAAAGTTGGAAGAATACCCTGAAAGCAGCGCGTTCCATGAAACCAAATCTCTGACGGCCATTTTGTCAAACACACGCTTAGCATATTCCATGTAGCATGTTTTCGCGTACATGCCCACTAACGCAGTCTGCACAACTCGATTGCATTCGTGCCCGCTTCTCAAAATGCGTCCATGAAGCTCTTTTCCAGCTAAGGGAGCAGATTCAGCGCCGCACGCCTTGATGACAATAGGGAACGCGAACTGGTCTGACTGTGGGGTGCGAATACAACAGCCCCTCCCTTGCAGCTCTGCGTAGAGGGAAAGAAGGATTCCGTGCATCTCCTGGTCCGATAGGCATCTGAGGATAAAATTCTGCAGCTCCGAAGTGGGGCTCTTTACGGCGCAGAAGGCAGAAACCGCATATGCGGGGTTTCCTGAATGGACGTAGCCGTGAATGAGGCTGGCTATGCATGGTTCTCGCCGACTTAGGCCGCTGACGATTAGGCTGGAATGGAGTTTGTTCAGTGTCCTGACGTCGCAGCTGTGGCGTAGTAAGTAGAGAAGTTCGGATGTCGGAGAAGAGAGGCTCGTTAAGAAGCTTATGTGAGAGAGTCGCATCGGGTGGTAAAACGCAAGTTAAGCCTAGTTTGGTTTGGTTGGGCCGCAATTGAAGACATGCAGTTCCAACTGATGGTGTTTTCTAACTTCATGTGTTTCGTTGGACGGAAGTCCAACTCATGGTGTGAAAAGTCTGGAAAGTAAACCACGCCATTTTCGGGCGCGGTCCATTCCCGTAACTGCTGGATGTTCCTTATTTCCATCCCGGTCATGCATCCTCGCCTACTCAGCCTTACTGCTATTCTCGTGACTGCTGGGTATGACGGTAATATCATCTGCTGGCAACGGGCTTTTGGGGCTGATACTTTCTCTACATGTGATTACATCCTTTTAAGTATCTACTACCAAACGCAAACAAATAAAAGGGTTCAGTTACAGCAGCATCCAACTAAACAATTGACATTTAATTTCAAAACACATTTTACATTTTCTGTTTTAAAATTCACCTAAATGGCTTGCAACCGCTAACAACGAAACGATCCATTACCCTTAGAAGAAAAGGCGGCCGCTGCGAGATTGCGACGAAGAAAACGTCGGGGAGAACGACCGTCTAGAAGAAAAACATTGTTGGGGCCCCGGATTGGAAGACTAAACTGCACCCGTTTAAGGAGACGATAAATAGTTGCTTTTTTCAAGCCGTCCCGTTACAGTCTTTTTCAGGATTTCAATATTCTGTATCTGATAAATTTTTATACTAGATTGCTTATCAAACGCCGAACACGTGGTGTGCAAAAGTTAACACAGACATGACTTATTTTTTTACAATTCGAACTTTGTGGTTTTAGGGTGATTTTTTATTCTTTGTATCTCACCTTCTATAAAGCAAAACGACAACAATTAATTATTCTTGTTGACATGTTGTGCTTCAAGTTGTTATGTTGGTATAAATTGTGTATCCTCTCACATGATTTTATATATCAATGTCGACTAATAAATGTCTTTTATAATTGCTGAAAGGTGATTTTGACGATCTTCCAAGTTCCAACCTCCATCTACATAGTTTTTGTACTTCGGTGGACAACAAGACAAAAAGGTAATATATAAATGATACATTCTTATTCGTCTTCAAAAATTCAAAGTAGCTTCCATGTGCAATAATTAACTTCAATTTATATACACATTTTAGCCATTTTATTATTTTTTTACTACATTTTGTGTACATATCAATCTTGTTGCTAAAGTAATATTTTGTTTACAAAACTAATTATTATGTCTACTAATAACTCATTGAGCCACTAATTCTGTTTAGGTAATATATGAAACATACATTATATTACATTGGTTTTAATCAGTTTAATTCTTCATTTAGGTGTGGAACCATGGTAAAAAATAAAATAATTCTTTCCTTTTTTCCATTAAAGACTAATGAAGCACAAAATCCATCAAGCTCAAATGTTTCATCTGATATTTCTTATATGAAACCTCAAACATTACATGGTGATCATCCTTCATGTGAATTTGAAAATGCAACTATTGCTAATGATACTCATAAGCGCAAAAGAATGGAGGAAGAAAAGAAAATTGAACATTCTATAATTCGTGATCCGGGCTTGAGGCGTCCAATTTGGAAATATCCTCTTTTAAAAATTGATGAAATATGGCATGCTTATATTGTTGTTGGTCGTTACCAGCATCATTTAGAAACTTAACCATGCATCAGGGTCTGTGAAACATCCACGCCGATTTCAACCAGCTTGGTTTAAAAATTCTCAAGTTGGCTAGAATACTCTCCGACCACCGATGTTGCATATTGCTTACCATGCTTTGTATTCGACAAACCTCCATCTGGACGTTCTGGATCGTCTACGTATACAGTTGATGGATTTTGAAACTGGAAGAAAGTTGGGGGTGTTGATTGTGCATTTTTGACGCATATTGGGACCGATCCATGTTCTGTTCATAACTTAGCCGAAAAGGCATGTAAGGATTTGATGATTCAGAGTGGACATAAAGACAAAGTTATGCATCGAGAATTGGAGCAACAAATGATATCAAATCAACTGCGTCTTAAGGCTTCAATTGATACTGCTCGGTGGCTAGCTTTTCAAGATTGTGCATTCAGAGGTCATGATGAATCTTCAACTCCTAAAAATAGAGGCAATTTCATCGAGATGATCAAGCTTTTATCTCAATACAATAGTGATGTTGCTGATGTGGTTTTAGAAAATGACCCTCTAAATGCCAAATATAGTTTGCCAACAATCCAAAAAGAAATTTTACATATTATCTCCTCCAAAGTTCAGAAAGCTATCCACAAAGAAATTTCTAGAGCACCATATCGCATTATGGTAGACGAGGCATGGGACGAATCAAGATGGGAGCAGTTAGCCATTGTTGTTAGGTTTGTTGATGAAGGTGGATTTGTTAAGGAGAGATTTCTTGATGTAGTACATATTGAAGATACAAGTTCCATTTCATTAAGAAACAAGATTTGTTATGTGTTATCTCAACATGATTTGAGTATATAACATATACATGGTCAAGGATATGATGGTGAAAGTAATATGTGTGGTGAGAGGAATGATTTGCAAGCCTTAATCTTGAAAGAATGTCCTTCAGCATATTATGTTCATTGATTTGCACACAGACTCGATGGGAGCAGTTAGTACTAGTTGCAGCTTCAAGAGATGTAATTTGTGTTCATCAATTTTTCATAAAATTAGCAACAATCGTTAACATTATTGGAGCCTCTTACAAACGGACAGAAGAACTACATTCTATGCAGTGTGCTGAAATTTCTAAAAAAATTGCAAAAGGGGACCTCGAAACTGGAAGGGGACTTAACCAAATAGGAACCTTACAACTCGCTGGAGATACTCGATGGAGTTCTCATTATTCCTCACTCTCTATCCTAATACATATGATTGATACAACATGTGATGTTTTATGTAATGTTATAAAAAATGGATCCACTTACTCTCAACATGGTGATGCAGATGCAGCTTATAACACAATAATCTCATTTGAGTTTGTGTTTATTCTACTACTCATGAGAGAAGTATTGGGAGTAAGTGATGTTCTTTGACAAGCATTGCAATGTCAAGAACAAGACATAGTAGATGTTATGAGTTTAGTCACAAGTACAAAGTCCCTTATTCAAGCCATGAGAGAGGATGGTTGGATGCATTTTATAAATTCTATAAAGTCATTTTGCATCAAGCATAAAGTAGAGATCCCAGACTTGGCTTCACGTTACCTCAATCACGCTCGTGTTCGCCATCAATCTGATGAGATCACAATAGAACATCACTTTTGTGTTGATATATATATTGTCGTAATGGACTCTCAATTACAAGAACTAAATCATAGATTCAATGAACATGTAGTAGAACTTCTCTGTCTTACATCATCATTGGATCCAAGAGATGATTATAAATCTTTTGATGTTACTGATATATACAATCTTGTTGATAAATACTACCATCAAGATTTTAGTGAGGTAGACAATGATGCTTTGATGTTAGAATTGAAACATTATAAAATTAGAGTTGTTACTGATCCAGAAATGCAAAATCTTAGCACCATTTCTGATTTATGTCAGGCATTAGTTAGTAGCAAAAAGGCAAAAATTACAAGTAGATTTTCAAGTTAGTTCAACTAGTGTTGACTCTCCCATTCTCGATTGCAACTACAGAAAGGGCATTTTCTGCTATGAAGCTTGTGAAAACAAGATTGTGCAATGACATGGAGGATAACTTCTTTGACCATTGCATGATTATTTCCATTAAGAAGGAAATAGCTGCAACATTCACAAGTGATGACATAATTGATGAATTTTATACATTAAAGAATCGCAAAGCAAAACTCAAATGAACTCGTGTACCATATTTATAAATTCGTATATTCTTTATATAGCATATCAATTTTTTTGTTCATATGACACATCAAATTCTTGGCTCCGCCTCGACTCACTGTTCTCAACTAGGTCTCCATTTAGGATGTAGCCTAATAACAAAGTGTGAGTTTGTTGTGTATTTTTACATTAAACCCACACAATTATACCCGAAATTCAACCATGACACTATCTAAACTAGTCCTAGTCTGACTCTAAATTAGGATTTTAATTTAAGTTAAGGCTTCAGGTAATTTGTTTAGTTGTATTCAGTCTGCAAAATTTGAATTTGCAATGTAAAAATAACATCAAGTTTATAGTTTGTCATCCCACTACATTTTATTAAATCGGCCCTTGATGTATTGAAGGAAAAAATTAGGACAGGCAGAACTACATTCAAATATCAGAAGAATATTGATCTCATTGTTGTTGTAAGATCCATGGCCTAGTTTAACCATAATTTTGTTTGTTTTTATAAATTCAATGCTTGATTAAGAACCTAGATTAGTTGATTAAGAGAACATTTGTTAGGAGTGGAACCTGATACAGGTGCAACTCACTTGTTTGAGGGGAAACTACACATCTGATGTCAAATGTTAGTGAAACTTTCATAAATGATGATTGAATAAATTGAAGTATGCAATGAAACAAATATCAATAGTGTAGTAGTGGGAGATAAAACTCTAACTGTTTCAATTCTCATTTCTATCATAGTTTCATCGCCGCACCAGGTGAATACAAAACTAAACTAAACTATAGCTAAGAGGTTACGGAGAGAAATGTGGTTGCTCCAATCTATCCCCAAATAAAAAGGACTACTATGTAGGTGGCAGCTCGGGATCACAAATGATTAGGGTTGGCAAAACAAGACCAAACCTGAATGACCCAAACCCGAACCTAAACCCAAAATTTAAAGTAGGTTTAGGGTCTAATGTTTTTTGACCCGACCCAAAATTGACCCAAATTCGAAGGACTCAAAATTAATTTAGGGTCGGATCTGGATTTGGATTTTAGACCCGAATTGACCTGATTGACTCGAAATTCACAATTATATTTTCAAATAAAATTACAAATACTATTTTAAGAGAGACAATGGCCTATTAAATTACTAATCCTCAATTATGAAGTTTATTTTTGCAATTCAATATGGTTTTGTATTTATTTGTATGACTTATTATCCTAACTATATTATGAATTTGTGTTTAAAACTTGCGAACAAACTGCAATAGGCTTTATATGTGTTTCTCAATCACATTTTAAGTTTATCACAATGAAATTTGTTCATTACACTTGGAAATTGTCAATGATTAGACAAATCATAGCATTTTCTTTATAAAAAAAAAATTGATATTGGATTTACGGGTCAGACCTGATAGACCCAAAATTATTTGTAGGTCGGGTTAGGGTTAAGGGTTTCGAGCTAAAAATCCATCTCTTGCAAGTTTGGGGTCTATCCAAAAAGTGATGACCTGAAATAGAGCCCCCTCAACCTGAACACAATTGCCATCTATGCCTATGATAAGGTCTTATCCACCTACAGGGTCAGGAACACCCTCACAAGAGAAGATAAGGTGGAAATTTATCAATATAAGCTAGTACACACTTAAAATGGGAATCACACAGCTTGTATGAATAAAGTATGTAAAAATGGTTTCCAATGAAGAGGGTAGTATAATATCCAACTCAATATCAAAAAGAACATCCACATAGTAAGATGAAGAGATTACTGAAGAAAAAAAGCTACAATTATCAATATCTTGCCTTCAAATCTTAAATTAGATAATAACAATGAAGGATAAGAATTATGCATGTAGAATATCATGATAAAAACTAGTATAAAGATATCAAAACGTATATGGCATCAGCACCATATCTACATATTATGGCATCGCGGTCATAATATGGAGGGAAATGATGGCATCACTGCTCTGTTACTTGGTAACAAGAAGCACCATATATTTATGTGGTATATAAAGATACACACAATAGGGATTAACCACCTAATGTGCAAACATTCACATTATACTAGATAGCAAAATCAACCATGCAGAGAGGCAAGCATTAGTTTGGTTAGATCACATTATAGTATCCCTATGAGAAAGAGATCTTAAAGATGTACAAACATAGTCAGTGCTACAATCATGACCAACATATGACAATTAGGGTTTCTATTGAATAGGTATCAATAAATTATTTAAGATGTAAATCGTATAGAACAATGACAAGATACAAGAGTAGGTTTTAGTTTACAATTACAACAACCCAAGTAGGGTCATCCTTCACCTATTAACATATATAATATGTATATCGTTAATTAATGTGTATACTTCAAACCCTAAACTATCAACTCCTATTATGATTAAATTTTAGGGTCTAAATTGAATAACACTGGGAAGAGAAATTTTTTTCTAATCCTAACGAGTACTTATTTGTATTTTTGGTGCATAAGTAATTAATTATGAGCTATCTAACATTACACTATTTAATGGATTTCGTGAATAATAATTAAAATCAAAAGGACCATAATACCCTCACATCAATCATCATAAGATTTATGCTTGACATGGCATTGAACGTCATTTACCCATAATCAAACCAAGTGTGGTCAAGGATTAAATAAAAGTTGAAAAGACACAAACCTTCATGTAAGTGTGACATGAAATAAATTGATGTAGGGGCAAGGAAA
Source organism: Alisma plantago-aquatica (assembly GCA_963693085.1). NCBI lineage: Eukaryota > Viridiplantae > Streptophyta > Magnoliopsida > Alismatales > Alismataceae > Alisma > Alisma plantago-aquatica. The sequence continues at coordinate 1,381,509,954 of OY856411.1, forward strand.
TAAAAACACGAGCAATCATCTTCTCTTCTCATGCAATAAGAAGAGTGATGAAACATAGAGCTTCAGAACCTCATAGACTTGATAAATTACATATCAGAAATGATAGTCAATGTTGATGAAGACCACATTCATCTTCATCTGGCTTGGTCAGTCTTAGCAAGCCCAACCACAAGCCATGAGGAAAAGTCAGAAAGCTATATGTCATGGGCACAATAGTCAAGCTATTAACATTTGTATATTAAAACCACCATCTAAGAAAATATTGTTGGATCTAAGGGCTCTAGAGGGGGGTGAATAGAACTACATAGTTTCTCACAAAATAGATTAGACCTTCAAATTATATCAAGTTTATGGCAATACATAAATTCAATTTGAAGTCCTATCTCACAAGCATAGTAAGGATGAGAGAGATTGATAGCAAGTACTTGACAAAGGGATGTAGAATGGTTCCACACTTTAAACAAGAAGTGAGTTAGTCCACTACCTAGAGAGGTCAACCTCTAGGACTTTGCAAGTGTTTTTCTCTATATTATCACCAATAAGAGTTACAACATAAGACCACTAAAGGACATACCCATCCAACCACAAGGAGATATCCACCTTACCAAAGGGATTACCCACTTAGCTTGAGTCTTCTTCCTTCACCAAGGTCTTACCCACTCAAGCTCAAGTCTTCCGCCTTGAAGGACTTTGCTTATCCTCTTGGATATTCAACCTTTGCCTTCTCCTTCACCTGGAGAAGATCACCACCTCTTCATCAACCTTGAAGAGGACCAGCTACAACTCCTTCACTCGATGGAGCTTGCTTCACCTTTTCTTCATGTAGGAAGGGGATAGGGAAGTAGTGGAAGATTGAGAGCTTTACATGTACAAGGGTGGAGCTCTCTTACAATAAGCCTAACTCACTCACAAATCACGAAATAAAGTGTAAACTGGAGAGAGAAAGGGTCTCAAGGAGTAGTAGCACACTCAACTATAGCAAGGACCTTGAATGTATGGAATGAGAAAACTTGGAATGAACTCCAAGGGGTCCTATTTATAGTAGGGGTTGCTCCCTTGAGTTGGGGAACACTTAGGGTCGATATATAGCCATTTTCCTCAAAGTAGCGGATCTATTTTCACCCCAAGCAAGTCACCAATGGTTATAATCATTTTTTCTGCATGTTCCGTGCAGCACATTTGGTCCGGTTTCAATAAAGGTAACTTGACCAATCGACTAAAAGACAGCCAATTTTCAAACTATCGGTCGAGTTTGTTCTGGGGAACTCGACTGATCAACCAAAATTGAATTTTCTCAGTGAGTCGGTTAGTCAAGTTCTGTGAATGCACAACTCGACTGATGAGCCATCTTTAGAAAATCAAACATAGGATCAATCAAGATTGTAACTCGACCGATGAACATCCTATGGTCAATTTTCTAAATTGGCTATTAAGTAATTAAAACTTGGTATTAAGTGTCCCACATATTTTTCTCATCTTAGTTACAAGTCATATCATCAATAAAAGTGATTGCAAAAATATTCTAAGGTCATTTGAAGTGATTTCCTTGTTAGCACACTTGCAATGCAATTGACTTGAACTTTGACAAGCTAGGGCTTGTATAATTTGATCCTTTTTATGTAACTAAACCCTAAAATAAATCTTGAACAAACATATTAGATACTCATTATCAAAATATGGACAATGTATAACCTTTAGGTCAACATTCTCCCCCTTTTTGACAATGACAAATCATTACTCAAACATACTAAAAAGGATATAGAAATTATACCATTGCCTTGAATTGTAGGGGATTCAAGATATCAACAATGTGAATTGCTCCACCTCAATCTATGATTACTTTAACCTACATAGTTAGTCTATCTACACAAAGCAATATAACATACATGTACTATATGGTCCTTTAGCAAGTCACATGATAAAGCATATAATGAACAAGAAAAGGATCACATAGGCATTAGAAACAAAAGGTTGAGCTTCAAGACATTGAATTGAAAGTTCTCTCCCCCTTTTGACATTATCAAAAAGGAAGGGGGGTAGAAGAGCATAAAAACAAGTCTTCTCCAAACACAACCAAGCAGATATCCAAACATGCAATCTCATAAGCATACTCCAAATAGAGATGAGAGAAGCACACAAGCTAAGTCATAATCAAAACTTGGTGAAACATGGCACCAACTCATAAGATATAACATATAAAAGAGTAAGAGTGCACATAATATTACAGCCCTGAATGCAAGTTCTCATAAAACAACTACAAGTGAAGATGATGAAAAATAAAATGATAAATAGTACAGCTCAGATCATGTGCCCAGATGTTTCTTATACAAAATTGCCTATAAATATATATATGATCAGCAAACCAGACCAAAAACTAAGAACATCTAGATATCTAAGCTATCTATGTCAACAACATCATCATCCTCAACATCATGCTCATAGTCATCATCTTTGTCTGAAGGTGAAACAACATCACCTTTATCACCGGAGTCACCAACAAAACCATCAGAACCATCACCATCGTTAAATGCATCACCATCATCCTTGTCATCACCAGCATCAACATCAGCAACCTCATCATTAGCCTGGTCCGGCATCTCCTCATCAACATAAGGACTAAAGTGACAATCAGGCCAATGAGCATTCTACTCATCCCAAGTCATACCAAGTGCACAGAGCTCATTGGCCTGAGGAAAGGAAGGAGTAGAATTGCCAAGGCTGGCAAGTAGATTGTCCAAGGGGCCAGCGGGTAGAGGTAGGATAATGGGTGCAGGTCCACCAGTAGTAGAGTGTGTGGGAGAAGCAACGAAAGGCATAGGTGGAGGAGCTAGGTAAAAGTGATTGCATGCATAGGAGGCATACTTACTTCCCAGGTAGGGCTGGTAGGCTGGGTATGGGTGTGCATATGATATGTTCATGTTTGACATGATTGAACATAAATCCTAATGTAGGTTCTCCTGGACCTGGAGGTTGTATGCCTGTTGGTGTATCATGTAACCCATGAGGGCTTCATTGGACACACAGAACGAGGCACAACTAGGTCGGGTAGGCTGAAGAGGTGGAGGTATTCGAGTATAGGTCTAGGCAGATTCAGTAGAGGCAGAAGTATAGGCACTGGTGTGGTGGAAAAAAGGATAGGCACAAACTTCTAGATAGTGGTATCACTGATACATACTCCCTTCCTAGTAGGTCTGTAGTGGAAGTCATGAAAAGAGAGATTTCTCAGTGGCAAACTAAAAAAGACCACATATCAAGACAGGGTAGGGAGGGTGGGTGCCATGGGTATTCTCTCCTGAGTCGAAGCAAGTCATATGGTGGAGGATATATCTAGACCACTTGACTCCAGCATTCTCTAAGAGGCAATACATGATCACCGCAGTGTTCTCTGTAATACCCATTTGATTTTTCTTTGGATGGATGTTGTAGTTGACCACTAAGGTAAGGATTCACCTCTTGAGATCCAAGGCAGAGGAGGGTAGGGTGCTCTTATTCTTATAGGGGAATTGAGGTATCTTCAAATAACGATGGATGTTAAGAAGTGTGACATCGTATTGCTTGTAGAAACCCTTAGGGTCAAGAAGGTCAAGATACTCTCTATAATCCTTACGCCAGGTGTCATTCTCATCGGCACCTAAAAAGAAAACATTCAGGATATCCTCTGAGACTTGGAATTTCTTTCCAACTATCATAGATGTAAGTATGAATTGAGTATTAGGAGGACGTATAAGGTTTTGTAATTCTAATGCAAGTTCACATAGAATTTATGAACGACTTTCGTGCTAGTCATGGAATTATTGAAGCACGCACGTTCGACATCGAGGGCAAATAGGTGGTGAACTTGTAACACTCTTGCCACTTGATCGATGACCTCTTGGTATCTAGGGATAGGCTCAAAGAGGGCATGAAAAGGGAAAGGACTTTGTGGAAGAAGGTACTTATACCTATTAACAACCTCATTTAAGACAAAGAGAGTCTCATCAAAGGGGATAAAGTGGGAAGACAAGGAGGAGGATGTTGCATTTCTAGGGTGGTGCGCCCCCGCCAATGGTGTTATACGTTACTATATTGGAGTTTTGAATAGATGCAACCCCACAGACGGAAGCACACAGGTGGATTCACTTTTGAAATTATAAACCGAACTAACACACCTACTCACACTAAAACAACTACACCCGCAAGTGCACGGGGTCGTGTCGTAGTATAGGTAAGCGGCAAGTATAGGGGCGATCCACAGGGAGAAGAGGGGGTACTAGAGCTAGGTTAGTTAGGCTGGGTTTCTACTGTAGAGACTAGAGTTAAGGGTTTAAAGGTGATTTTGATTGTTAAACTATTATGGACAAACAAGCAATTAAAGGTAGGAATGAAATCTACGTTAACCCTAGACTAGATTAAGACTAAGTAAGCAGGAAAGGATTAAGCTAGGTATAAAATGGCAAATTACACTAAGGCAAGCAAGAGAGAAACAAAAGAGCAATTAAAGAACTACACTAGCATGAACAAGACAAAAGCAAAGCAAGAAGCCAACTAAGCGGGGAAAAGGGCTAACTAAGCTAAGCAAGCACAAAACTAGGATTTTAAGCAATAAAGAGAGGTATGGGATTTTTAGGGGTATGAACTTATCACTTAAGTTGGGGGTGACATATGAACATTGTGATTCCATTTTTATTATCCAAACCAAACAACATGTTAGAGCCTAATGACTCTAAGTTACTATCTGGCCATGGATATGCTAGGTTGTGTATAGGGGAACTAGTCTCTACCACCCCCTACTACCCTTACGAGGCTCAATTGGGTTAGGGGTTAGGTTCAATTAAAGTAGGGTCTAATCAATTATAGGTTTCTAGATTAGGCATTCCTAGGGAAATTAGGGGCCGAGGGTAGTAATGGGGAGGTGAAATTAGGGTTTTAGACCCCAATTCCCCCACATTCTAGCCTTGAGAAGGCTCCATGCTAATTGCACTAGAATTATCTAATCTAGCTACTTAGATCTCTCAATTAGGTTTAGGGAGATTTTTTAGGATGTAGGAAGATGGGAGGTGTTATAACCCCAATTTTTGGGCTTAATTAATGAGAAATGAAATTTCTCATATTAAAGCTAAGTGAACAAATAATGATATGATGAATTCCATGATTAATGTGATGTGGACTGAAATGGATTCCATGAATAATTGATTGCATGTTTCTTAATGGGCCTTGCTTTAATTGAAGCCCAAATTGATATGATTGAAGAACACATAAAGAATTCCATAAAATAAGAAAAAGGATGTGGAATATTTCCCCAAAAATAAGAATTCGAGATAATGGATACCTTGGAGTTCAAGGAACTCAAAATCAGGGAATAATAATAAAAGGATTAAGGAAAAGAAGGAAAAATGCGATTAATATAATAATAACTTGCATTACAAGAAAAGGGATCGAATCAGTATTATTATGACACCAAATTTGGAGGGATGAAAGATAACACTGAATTCAAGTTTCCCTCAAAATTTGGGAAAGAAATACCTATCTAGTTGGGAGATATGATTTTTTCTAAGAATCAATGAGAATAGGAATTAAAATTCATTTATTTGGAAACTGTTTTCCTTTGTGGTTAAGCGCAGACGACGATGACCCTTGGATTCTAATCCAACGGGTCGCGGTCATCGTCCAGAGTCCCAAAGGGACTCGGACTGTAGCGCCCACAGGGGAATTTCCCCTCGATTTTCCGATTGGATCTGTGCATGTGCACTCACGAATTGGGTCCCATTGGGATCGGGAGATCCTAGCGAAGGATCTAGACCTAGGATTTGGGGGCTTACATGGTGTACTTTGGAAACGCCCAATCGGGCTGGGAGTAGGTCTGGCGGTCGAGTTGGGAACCCCAGAGGGGACCTCCCATGGTCTATAAAAAGGGGATCCTTCGATCCCTGGTGCCATTGCGATCTCAAACGGCCTGCTATTGCTTTTCCTTGCTCGCCCAAGCTCTCGATCGAGCTTGCTCCGGCGAGAGCGCCGCCGCGGCTCCGCCGCATTTAGAAAGAACTGAGGACGAGGGGGGACGAAGCGCAGCTGCCGTTAGATCGTGATCTAACGGCCAGGTCGAAGGTTGGCTGAGACGGTTGGATTGTGAACCACCGTGGACATGCGGGATCCAACGACTCGAGCGGCGAGGCGCGTAAGTGGAAGGAGACGCGCGACGCTGAATGTCGGATCAGGCGCGGACCAGGGGGCGCACTGATCGAGCGGCTACCAAATTTCCGGTAAAATCTCTCTTTGACCAAAATTACAGAAAAAGGATTTATCTTGCGAAATTAATAGAAATTGATAGGAAACACATATGAGAAAACTTTATATATGAAAGTTGCATAGAAAAATGCAAAGAACACGATAAAAATAATTCCAAAACCTAATTCCACCTAGTTTTGCAAAATTACTTTATTTGGCTAATAAAGTTCATTAAATATTGATAAGAAACCCTAATTGCATGTTGAGAGGGTAATTTGGTAATTTAACAAGTCAAATTGTCAAGTTTGACTCTGATAATGATAATGATAGTTTAATTTGTTATTTGAATGCAAAAATGCTTAACTTGGAATTATTATGTTCAAAAGAAGGTTAATTTGCATGGAAACCCCAATTTGGGATAAAAGGAGATAAAAACCATATTTTTATGAAATAAGGAAATCAGTTGTCTAATAAAGGGAATTGAATGAGAAATTAGGAGTTTTATGAGAATTGACAAATTAAGAATGTTAATGATGAAAGAAGAAGTAAAACCCTAATTTCTAGAAGAAACCCTAATTATGGAATTGGAATCCTAATTTGAATAATGAAAGTGGATAAATATTAATAAAAGGAAATTGTCCTTTTATTTCAGGTTTTGCTTATTGATTGGGTTTCTCTTTCTATCTTGAAAAGTGCAATTAAAAGGTATGTGGTTACGCTTATGAATAATCTCATTAGTTTCCCGGCGATTTCTGAATGATTCACCGGTTGCTTGAAATAACTGTTGAATGTTTATTTATTTCATGCAACTATAAAGTGACTATGATTATCATCATAAGTATGCATATAACTGGCTAGATCCTTGTTCACCTCTGGTGATTTAAAAAGGCTGAAAAGGGGGTAATACCTAGAGAAAGGTCTAGGATTGCCGTGAGTCAGAAACTGGATTGCCTTGTGCGGTTCATGAGACTCTTCAGCATACCGAGAGTTAGAAACTGGATTGCCTTGTGTGGTTCATGAGACTCTTCGGCATACCATGTGACTCAACCCTAGAAACTGGTTTACCGTTTCGGTGGATCATGAGGGGTTTAGTGTGGTATACAGGTCCACTGCAGGGACAGCTCAGAGGTTATGGAACTTGTGGATCGCGGATGTTATATTAAAATGTAATCTTGATTGTTAAAAAGACTAATTGCTTGATTACATTGTTAGCATAAATGTTTGATTATTGTTTCCCCCACATACTGACTGACCGTTGTTTTGTTTGTCGGAGATTTAGGTACATAATCCAAAGCACAAAACAGTAAGGTGACACATTGTGAATTCAAGAATTAAAGAACAAGGAGGAACTAGTTAGAGTAGTTCATCTGTGGTTAGAAGTTTAGCACTTCCAACTTTTCAAAGGTATGATAAAGAAAAATTTTATTACCATTTTCAGTATAGTCTGTTAGAATTTAATAATTGTTATTGGTTATATGTTGAACCTTTGATCCGGAATTTTATGGGTGCGGCTTCAACCTCTCGGTCTCCCTTAATTGGGGGTTATCGGAAGGTGGGGTCGTAACATTTGGTATCAGAGCCTGGGTTCCTCATTTAACCATTAATAATTATTCAATTTTACAAACTCCATAGAACCCAAGGGAGTTATTAGAGGAGTATCCGAAAGACGGAGGTGTCTAGAAAGGGATCACGACCGGGGGCTGGCAAGATTTTCCTCCGCACCTCTAGTCAGAATACGAGGACTCCCGGATCCGTGTGACCGCCTGGCCAAAGTCTTAGGGTATGAATCGAAATAAGATACCTTTAGGACTTCTCATCTTATTCATCCCTTCTCATCACAAAATTCTGATAAGGACATAAAGGATTAGGGTTTCCTTTCTTCTCCTCACCCTCTTGAGGTATGGGTAAGGTTAATTAGGTTTAAGGAATCCTCCACTAAATTAATGAAAGGCATGTAAATAAGATGTCATGGACATAAGCTTAATAGAATAAGCGCAAAATAAATAATAGATACATGCTTAGGTCGTATGACATAAGATGTCATGTCCTCAGGAGAGACCTGAGGCTAGACCTTCTTGTCAGGAGGATAAGTCAGTCTTGGAGATAGAGATCTCCATTTCTAGTAGAGACCTGGCACATCCTATGAGGATGATGCTAACCCTAACCCTAAGTGATGGTTAGAGAGAGATGAGTTGGACCAGGTGTTTGAAGGGACATGCCTTTGGGATGCCATATGATCCATGGATGACCTAAACCCTGGGAAGGATCGTGCATGTCAGGGTAAAGGATAACTCCTTAGATGATGAGGTTAGTGAAGGACCTTAGAAACCCTATGGGCTTGTGCAAGTAGGGTATAGCTGGCACCTAGGGCACGTCATAGTGCTGACGGTAGGATGAAACCAGGGATAAGGAATCATGATGGAGCATAAAGGGTTATGGATGATCTTGAGCAACCATAAGTTCAAACCTAGGCTTCACCCATGTAGAGCATGCCTTTGAGGTTGAACCTTCATAAAGAGAGGACCTCTAATGGTGAGGTTGGATGTAGGGTTAGCTCTAGAGAGAGCAGGAAACCCAACAAGAAGGTTGGAAGCCTAAAACCATGAACAATGGATGATAGTGGTTGCCTCATGATCGGTCCCTAAAAGTTGATGATACCTTGGTTGTCTTTAGAGGGACCGAACCCTTGAGAAAAGATGAAGCTTCTGGTACCTACGTGCCTATGGTAGAGATGTTTACCTTCCGAGGTAGGAAGAAGATGTTTTGTATACCCTGAAGTGGATTAGTAATAGGTTATAAGGCCTTGTACCTTATGGTTTGTCCTTGAGGAAAATCCAACTCTAAGCGTTGCTCGAGTTGAAGGATGACAAGAAGTGCATGTCATGCCTTTTGCATGCTTGGTTCGTGGATAGAGTATGCAGTTGGACACCTACAAGTGAACCTAGGGTCCCTAGGCCTAAGAGGGTAAGTGGTGTGCCTGATGATCATGATGAGAGATGAGTTCCTATAGAAGCAAGCATAGTAATCATCGTGAATAGAGGAAAAGAGAAGGCCCTTAAGATTAAGGTGTGTTTGATGGACCCCTCACAGCTAGGTTGATGATAAAGAAAGGTATGATCTTGATCCAACATTGAGGAAAGAGGACAAGTATGACCTAGCATGGTACAGTAAGTGATCTTCTCATGCCTTAATGGCTTTCTAGGGTTAAGTAGGCTCATGTGGATGTAAACCCTAGACCTAAGAGCTTTTGTGACCTCGTGGTCAAGGGATAGTTTTCCTCCCATCCTGGGAGAGGGACCCCTTTGGTGGGGTGTATATCAGTTTTGTTAGTTTAAAAGAGGTCTCATAGAATCTTGAGAAGTTAAGTGAAGAGTACATGGTATGAGAATGAACCTGTAGACCCATAGATAGTCATGTCTAAGTGCATGTAGATGTGTTACCATGGAAGTAACCGGTATGGGGCTGGCCAAGGTAGGCAGGTTGCCATGATCCCTATGAAAGGATGAAGGACAGCCCATGAATGCAGAAGACTTGGGTAAGGTTCTAAGTGAACATGTACTATAATGGATAATCCTAAGTCTATCCTAGGGTCAGATAGGGATAAGACCGATGAAAGTTGGAGTTGCCTAATTCCCCAGTTGCACATGACCATAGGGTCGGGAGGTAACAGCTATCATTGTCTAAGGGCCATGGGTTAGGAGATTGATCACCTTCATGAACTCATGGGACCCAAAGGGCAGATGAGTAGGGCACTCACTTGATGTACGAGGGAAGAGGGATGACCCCAAAAGAGTCGGTACCCTATAGACCTAGAGGAGATGACCAAGGATATAAACCTCATAAGGTTCAAGATTAGTTTGATATCATGATGTTCGTGATGAAGAGACATATGTGGCACGTTGCAACTTAGATTTAAAGGTGTACTGGCAAGGTGGGATGTACCATCACTACTCTTGGAACAGGAAGAACTCTGTATTTGGACTGCAGCCAAATGCTTATTTCCTCTTGTTATGGGAGTGAGAGATGGTACATTACGCATGGCATACACTAAGGATAAGAGATGATGTTGGATGGAACGTTGCCACGAGAAATGGGGATAGAGAAGATAACCTAACCTGGTAAAAAGAATGATACATGGAAGATAGTCACCTTATGAGGATGTGTTTATCCTGAGCTAAGTGGAACTTACAAGTTGTACCAGGTTGAGTTTAATCACCACGATGATGAAATCAGAGAGTGTTCTTAATGAAGATAGATAGTGAGTTTAAGGGGAGATAATAGGTGAAATACATGGAAGTATGTGTCTTCAACGTTACCTAATAGCTAAGGATGTGAGGTGGTAATGGATGCGCTGGTTGAGATACATCTGACTTGTTTGGCTAACCCTAAGTTTGAAAAGGAGTGGTGTTTGGATAACACTCAAATGTGATAAGATGTGTTGAAAAGTTAAGGGTTGTTTGGTTAGCCAGTCTACTCTTTGATGCAATAAAAGGGTGGTGGTGGAACCTCAGATGCACTTCTTTGGTGATGAAACCCCGACATGAGTGGTTTAGGGTTTCAGAGGAATCGATCTTGAAGAATCATGACATACAGGAAATCATGATACACCATGGAAATGGAGATAGCACTTTGGATGCTTAAGATGAGGTTGCATGTGGTTTATGGCCATGCAAGCCAGGAGGTAAAGGACGAACCCCAGTAACCCAGTGTATCGATATAGAGGACAAAAGAGTCCTTGAGAGGGAATGGGAGATCAATACTATGGATGTGGTGATGGGTCTCCCTTGGACCAAGGAAAGGTTGAAATGCAATATGGGTTATGGTAGGTCACCTTACCTAGAGGACATGAGAAAGAAAGAGTTTTGTTGAAATACCCATGAGAAAGATGGTTCAACTACACCATGAAGCGAGTTCAAAGGTTCTTGAGTTTGACCTAAAAGGTTCACTTCCATAAAGTGGAAGTAGGTACATTGAGAACTCTATGTAGTATAGTTTATCACCCCTAACCATGGTTAGTATGATCCAGACTAAAGGGTCTGATGAGGGCATGTGTGCTCGTTCAGGGTGATATCTAAAGACAGTTCTTGTCCTATGAAAGATGTGACAATGACCACCATATCCAATAACGGGATTCTAAGAAGCTCTATAAGGGAGGTTGAGTCAGTCACCACTTCAGTAAGGTGATGTTGGTGAAAGGACCACATGATGATTAGAAAAGGACCACAGTGCATGAAGAAGAAAGTCACTTTGATCATGCAATGGCTGAAAGGAGCCTAGAGACGATGAGAGTCGTGAGCAGATGTAAAGTAGACTAACATGCAGTGTACTGTGGGAGAATATAATGTGAGAATCTGACCCCTCTGAGTTATAGCTGAGAAAGCTGAGTCCCCGATACATGGGTCCATTAGAGATGGATGGGTGGAGATGGTTAGGTTTTGACCCTACCCCTCAGGATAGAGTAATGTGTGATGTTTTCCAGGTGTCCAATTTAGAGCACTATGTGAGGTACCTCGACCATGTACTGAGCAATGAACCGAGTGAGCCCCAAGGGAGGCTGAAATGGCCTGAGTCACCTGTGTAGTTTATAGACGCTAGGATGAAAGGACTCAAGGAAAAGGATATGTGATGGCAAAGGTTCTTTGGAAGTGCCATGAGTACGGTAAAGCCACATAGGGGCCAATGATGGACATGGGAAAAGTCTTATCCTGAATTGTTGTTTGTTTGCTTGTTTGAATTTTAAGGACAAAATTTCTATAAGAGGGGAAGGATGTTATAACCCCAATTTTTGGGCTTAATTAATGAGAAATGAAATTTCTCATATTAAAGCTAAGTGAACAAATAATGATATGATGAATTCCATGATTAATGTGATGTGGACTGAAATGGATTCCATGAATAGTTGATTGCATGTTTCTTAATGGGCCTTGATTTAATTGAAGCCCAAATTGATATGATTGAAGAATACATAAAGAATTCCATAAAATAAGAAAAAGGATGTGAAATATTTCCCCAAAAATAACAATTCGAGATAATGGATACCTTGGAGTTCAAGGAACTCAAAATCAGGGAATAATAATAAAAGGATTAAGGAAAAGAAGGGAAAATGTGATTAATATAATAATAACTTGCATTACAAGAAAAGGGATCGAATCAGTATTATTATGACACCAAATTTGGAGGGATGAAAGATAACACTGAATTCAAGTTTCCCTCAAAATTTGGGAAAGAAATACCTATCCAGTTGGGAGATATGATTTTTTCTAAGAATCAATGAGAATAGGAATTAAAATTCATTTATTTGGAAATTGTTTTCCTTTGTGGTTAAGCGCAGACGACGCTGACCCTTGGATTCTAATCCAACGGGTCGCGGTCATCGTCCAGAGTCCCAAAGGGACTCAGACTGTAGCACCCACAGGGGAATTTCCCCTCAATTTTCCGATTGGATCTGTGCATGTGCACTCACGAATTGGGTCCCATTGGGATCGGGAGATCCTAGCGAAGGATCTAGACCTAGGATTTGGGGGCTTTCGTGGTGTACTTTGGAAACGCCCAATCGGGCTGGGAGTAGGTCTGGCGGTCGAGTTGGGAACCCCAGAGGGGACCTCCCATGGTCTATAAAAAGGGGATCCTTCGATCCCTGGTGTCATTGCGATCTCAAACGGCCTGCTATTGCTTTTCCTTGCTCGCCCAAGCTCTCGATCGAGCTTGCTCCGGCGAGAGCACCGCCGCGGCTCCGCCGCGTTTAGAAAGAACTGAGGATGAGGGGGGACGAAGCGCAGCTGCCGTTAGATCGTGATCTAACGGCCAGGTCGAAGGTTGGCTGAGACGGTTGGATTGTGAACCACCGTGGACACGCGGGATCCAACGACTCGAGCGGCGAGGCGCGTAAGTGGAAGGAGACGCGCAACGCTGAACGTCGGATCAGGCGCGGACCAGGGGGCGCACTGATCGAGCGGCTACCAAATTTCCGGTAAAATCTCTCTCTGTCCAAAATTACAGAAAAAGGATTTATCTTGCGAAATTAATAGAAATTGATAGGAAACTCATATGAGAAAACTTTATATATGAAAGTTGCATAGAAAAATGCAAAGAACACGATAAAAATAATTCCAAAACCTAATTCCACCTAGTTTTGCAAAAGTACTTTATTTGGCTAATAAAGTTCATTAAATATTGATAAGAAACCCTAATTGCATGTTGAGAGCGTAATTTGGTAATTTAACAAGTCAAATCGTCAAGTTTGACTCTGATAATGATAATGATAGTTTAATTTGTTATTTGAATGCAAAAATACTTAACTTGGAATTATTATGTTCAAAAGAAGGTTAATTTGCATGGAAACCCCAATTTGGGATAAAAGGAGATAAAAACCATATTTTTATGAAATAAGGAAATCGGTTGTCTAATAAAGGGAATTGAATGAGAAATTAGGAGTTTCATGAGAATTGACAAATTAAGAATGTTAATGATGAAAGAAGAAGTAAAACCCTAATTTCTAGAAGAAACTCTAATTATGGAATTGGAATCCTAATTTGAATAATGAAAGTGGATAAATATTAATAAAAGGAAATTGTCCTTTTATTTCAGGTTTTGCTTATTGATTGGGTTTCTCTTTCTATCTTGAAAAGTGCAATTAAAAGGTATGTGGTTACGCTTATGAATAATCGCATTAGTTTCCCGGCGATTTCTGAATGATTCACCGGTTGCTTGAAATAACTGTTGAATGTTTATTTATTTCATGCAACTATAAAGTGACTATGATTATCATCATAAGTATGCATATAACTGGCTAGATCCTTGTTCACCTCTGGTGCTTTAAAAAGGCTGAAAAGGGGGTAATACCTAGAGAAAGGTCTAGGATTGCCGTGAGTCAGAAACTGGATTGCCTTGTGCGGTTCATGAGACTCTTCAGCATACCGAGAGTTAGAAACTGGATTGCCTTGTGTGGTTCATGAGACTCTTCGGCATACCATGTGACTCAACCCTAGAAACTGGTTTACCGTTTCGGTGGATCATGAGGGGTTTAGTGTGGTATACAGGTCCACTGCAGGGACAACTTAGAGGTTATGGAACTTGTGGATCGCGGATGTTATATTAAAATGTAATCTTGATTGTTAAAAAGACTAATTGTTTGATTACATTGTTAGCATAAATGTTTGATTATTGTTTCCCCCACATACTGACTGACCGTTGTTTTGTTTGTCGGCGATTTAGGTACATAATCCAAAGCACAAAACAGTAAGGTGACACATTGTGAATTCAAGAATTAAAGAACAAGGAAGAACTAGTTAGAGTAGTTCATCTGTGGTTAGAAGTTTAGTACTTCCAACTTTTCAAAGGTATGATAAAGAAAAATTTTATTACCATTTTCAGTATAGTCTGTTAGAATTTAATAATTGTTATTGGTTATATGTTGAACCTTTGATCCGGAATTTTATGGGTGCGGCTTCAACCTCTCGGTCTCCCTTAATTGGGGGTTATCGGAAGGTGGGGTCGTAACAGGAGGCAACCTAGGGATCCAAGAATTGGACCTAGGGGCAAATCCCAAAATTCACACATATAAGCAATTTGCCTAAATTCCTAGGTGATTTCACACACAAACCAACAAGCAATCCATGGAGAATGAGATGAAAATAGGATATAATTATTAACAAATGGAATTACAATGTTTACATGTCATTTTCCCCCAACATGGTATCAAAGTAACATAATTTCCCCCAAACAGCCCACCCAAGGGGCCTAGCTACTCATAGACATGGAAAATATAAAAAGAAAGGAGAAAGAGGTAGAAGTGGCCATGGAGCTTGGTGTAGATGAGGGATCTCCTCTCTCCAGCTATTGTAGGGACGTCCTCCTTCTTCTCCTTGGATGAAATGGTGTGGAATGATGGAGGGAAGTGAATGGAAGGCTTAGATATGGGGGGTTATGTGGTGGAAATGGTGAAATGGAATGGATTTGAGGTGGATATGGAGTGGAATGGAGTGGGTGGTGATTTGGGGAGCTAGGAGGGGGTAGAAAGTAGCTAACCTCATGCCCAGCCCCCACCTAGATATATATAGGTTTGGGGAGGAAGCACTAGTTCAAGTAGGGAAAAATGGGTAAAGAAGTGAAAACTAGGTGGGTTTTGTGAGTAGCACGGCCGTGGTAGGTCACCACAGCCGTGGGGGGTCGGGTAGACCACGACCGTGGTGGATGGGCACGATCGTGGGAATTAAAATGTGGAGATCATAGGGAGATGTACATGGATGGCCACAGCCATGGGGGGTCACCACGATCGTGGTGGGAACCTAGGGCCACGGGCATATTGATCACCACGGCTGTAGTGACTTCAATGGCAACGGTCGTGGCAGATGCCCATGGCCGTGGGATTCTGAGGAAAACCCCTATTGAGTTTGGAACTTCTTTTCCAAAAAAGACACGACTGTGGGGTTGTGCCCACGGCCGTGGTGAGGCTTGTACCACTTGATTATCCTTCAAACTTCATCATTCTTGGATGTCTTTGCTTGGTGATGACTCTTGGCCATTGGAGGTAGGTTGAGGGATATTCTGAGGCCTCCTTTGGACCTCTTCATGAGTGGAGGAGCCCTAGAACTCCTTCTTTCTCTCTCTTCCATATAAGCCATGGTCCAAGTACCTAAAAACAGTGCAAAGAACATCATAAGTGCATTTGGCAATGATAAACACATTAGGGGTAAAAGCTTGTAATCTAACATGTTTAGATGTGATTTAAGTACAAAATGGAACAGGATGGAGCCCTAAAATAGGGCTACATCACCACCCCAAACTTAAAACATACTTGTCCTCAAGAATTCTCCAACTCAATCTCTCTACAAACTTTTCACAGTCAAGACATGACAAATGCTATGTAAAAGGTGATTATTGCTGAATGGGATCAAAAAATGACTAAGTGCATGCATTCCACCTCTCTCCTATCCTACTTTTAGAAACCAATCATGAAAAGAGAACAAATCATATGAACTTCAAATATAGTGCATAGAATACACAAGCTATCCATATTTCTTTCATGTAGTTCCAGGTAGACCGTTTCATAATGGCGTTAATCAAGGATGACTAGGAGTGTTGTTTTACCTTCATGCTTTCAACCTTATGTTTCAAATCACACCAAATGACCCACGTAGATGTAGAAAAGGGAAAGATGAGCTAGGTTTGATGTTTCCTAGCTCATTGGGTATGAAAATGGAAGAAAGGATTGCGGTAAGATTTTGGAGTGCTATTACGTAGAGCACTCATCTTTTCTTTATTTAAATGCTCTTAAATAGGAGCACCTTTTATTTTCTTTTTGCATTTTGCATTTTTTTTTCTTTGCCCTTGGGGTAGGTAGGGAATATGGTGATGGGAGTGAAGCGGTGAGATGTAGATGTGGCCACCCCAAACTTTTGGAGATGGCCACGGCTAATATGTGCACTTTGGCATCCTTTCATGAGGCGGGGGGGTAAGAAGATGGTGAGTGAATAGTCGGGTCAAAGAGGGGTCATTGATGGGATTCTTAACATAAGGTCTCCTGCATAAAAATTAATCCAACACTTCATCCAACAATGTCACATCACATGAATGAACAACTTGAAATTAATACTTCAATCAAGTGATTTCGTAGACACTAAGCGCTCATAGCTTGCTCAAGTCACAAATAAACCAAATCATTCACAAACACAAGAGAGGTGATGCACATGTAAAAAGTTGAGAATTGATTCCATTTAGCAATAAATAATGATAAGTCACTTGAATTTGTCAAAGGTCATCATTTTTACTCAAAACAGTAGAGATTGGGTCAAAACACACTTTTTAGACAAGAAATCTCAAATTTGGGCAAAATTGGCCAAAATGGTGCCAAATTGCCTTCAATCACATATAATCCTATATTATTGAACTTAAAGTCGTAAATAAGCAAATACTAGCTATCACATGTAAGAATTACCAAAAATCTACATGATATGCAATGCATGGCAAAAAGAGCAAAATTTTGAAAATTACGCAAAAATTACAAGAAAGTAAACTACATGATATGCAAGTATGCAAAGTAGCAAAGAAAATCCACACCAGATAGATCAAAAGAAAACAAAGATCATGTTAGACAGGTAATCAAAATGAGAGAATGAGATAGGTGGTGCATACCGCCCTACCACCCCAAACTTTTGAATCATGTTGTCCTCAACATGAAACTAGAGCTTAGGAATAGTAGGGTGAAGATCATAGCCGGTGAGGGGAGTCAAAATGCAGGTCACCCTATTGTGGCTGGTGGTCGACCCTCGCCATGGTCGTGGTAGGGGGCCACAGTCATGGCCAATCAACTTCAACATGGATGTGGCGATGGGCCACGGTCGTGGCCATTCTTGCCAAAACAACCTGACATCTTCGATGAAATAAACCTCACGACCATGGTGGATGCCCACGGTCATGGCCATTCTTGCCAAAACAACCTGACATTTTGATGAAATAAACCTCACGACCGTGGTGGATTCCCATGGTCATGTACATGCTCCCTTGACACGGCCATGGTAGGTGGCCACGGTCGTGGCCATTCTTCCAAAACAACTTGTAACTTGGCCAACTTGAAGCAATAAAACCCACGACCGTGGTAGATGGCCACGATCATGCTTGGACACTTTTGCCACGGCTGTGATCAAGCTCCACGGCCGTTGTGGGGGTACTCCTTCAGTTTTCTCAATTCAAAAACATGAACTCCATTTTTATTTGTTATTCGGCCACAAATCTCCCTTAATGACCATGATTCACTTCTATACCTTCTCTCTCTAGTGTCTAGAACCTGCCATATCATCAAAACTCAAAGAAAGCTATTAAACACAATTGTGTATGTGTTTTCTTGGAAAGTGTAAAACAAAAAGCAAAAGTATCAAAAATGAGAGGTTGGGTGAAAAATTCCCCAAACCTAGGTGGGTTGCCTCCCACAAGCACTGAGTTTCTTGCCTTTAGCTCGACTTCTTAGCGATTCTTCAGTCATTCATCCATTTGGAACCCTCATGTGTCCGTTCTTGCAAAACACGCATCCTTCATTTGCACTCAATATGTTTTCCTCATCCCTTTAATCACCATAACCATCACCAATTTCTTCACCTTGGCATCCTCTCAAATGCCCATTTGGACTTGTGAAGTGATAATGTCCAATATCCCTATCTTAGACTCGTCGGGTTGGGGTCTTGTACATTTTGATGTTGATCTTCATGTCCATGAATGAGACTGTCATAGTGCCACTGCACACATGAATGTCAGCATTAGCTGTAGATAAGAACGACCTTCCCAAGATGATGGGAATCTTCCTATACTCCGGCTCCATATCAAGTATAATGAAATCTATCGGGAATGCCACACCTTTCTATTTGTCTATCATCACCAAGACATCATCCACTCTACCTCTCGGTACTTTTATGGATCTATCTGCCAACTGGAGAGTGCAATGTGCCAGCTTCAACTTGCCTAAGCCCAGCTCAACATAGACATTGTATGGCATCAAATTCACACTAGATCCCAAATCAGGTAAGGACATGTCTATGCGATGTCCCCCTATGTAACTAGGTATAAGTGGGGCTCCTAGGTCTTTTCTCTTCATGGGAAGGGAATGTTGTATGATGGAGCTCACTTGTTCATTCAATCTCACCTTCTTTGGAATCCTCCCCGTTGACCTTCTTTTCACAGTGCATAGGTTCTTGAGGAACTTGGCATATGATGGGATCTGCTTGATATCATCCAAAAGTGGAATGTTCACCTTCACTTGGCAAAACACCTCAAGAATATCAACATTATGCTTTCGCCTCCTTTTTACAGCTGGGGGCTCATCTAGTGCTTCGGGAAATGGTGGCAAACTAGCTATTAGCCCACTTGGCTCAGCATGATCTTCCTGTGGTGTCGCATGAGGTGGAGCACTAGGACTCCCAATATGAATATGGGGTGGCAAATGATCATCTTTTGCAATCTCAATCACAACATCACCACTCGACTTCTTTTGCTTGGCTTTGTCACTCTTTCTTTGACTTGCGGGCTGCTCAAGTGTTTTCCCACTCCTTAGAACTGTCACAGCACTACCTTGTTCATGATGGGGAGGGGGAGCATGTTGTGGCTGTGGAGGAGGTGGAGGTGACACTTGGGGTTGAAATTGCGGTGGAGAAGAGAATTGAGGGGGTGGAGAGAATTGGGGTTGGAAAGTGAAGTTTTGGGAAATTTGAGGTGGTGAAGGTGGTGGGGGAGTGTAAGGCTTAGGATAGCCTTGAAAATGGTATATGGGTTGCACTTGCATGGGAGGTGGATTGTAGAAAATTTGAGAAGAGGGCATGGACCCACTTGCTTCATTGTAACTCGAGATGGGTTTTGAAGATAATTTTTCTTCTTGGAGAGAAATTATGGAAGATAGTTGCTCTATCTTTTCTCCAATCCTTGCAACATCTTTTTGGACATCATCAAAGATCTTTAATCTGGAGAAAAACTCTTCCTCAAACCTTGAGATGTGGCTTGGACTTTGCGGTTCCGAGTAGCTATAGGAGTAAGGTGTCTTCACTTCTCCCTCAAAAGAACCAATGTAGTTGACCAGATGGCAAGGACCATTTCCTCCTTGTCTTTTCATGAGTTTCATCATTTCTCCCATAGCCTTCATCACTTGTGCAATGGGATCATTAGAAATAGAAGGCTCACTAAAGACCCGACCCCCATCACAAACCATGCTAGAAGCTTGGTTCCTTGAATTTTCTACCAATTGCTCTAACAACGGCCATAACTCCTCTGGTGGATTTGTCATGAAAACACCTCCACAAGAAGAATCCACTGTAGCTTGATCCCTTGATGACAAACTGGAGTAGAATGCTTGTACAAGCTGCCACAAAGGTATCTCATGATGCGGGCACTCTCTCAACATCTTCTGCAACATATCTCAAGCATCATGGAACTTTTCATTACCCACTTGACTGAAATTCACTATTGACCGCCGCATTTGTGTCATCTTTGCAATAGAGTAGAACTTCCTCAAGAATTTCTTCTTCATATCACCCCAACTCATGATGTCTCTCCTTGAATCATACCATTCCTTGGCCCTATCCTTGAGTGAAAAGGGGAACAATGTGAGCCGAATTGAGTCATCACTTGTTGTAGACGTTCTGAAGGTGGCACACATCTCTAGGAAGGCATCCACATGCTTGTAGGGGTTCTCACCCTCCAAGCTGTAGAAGGTGAGCAGGAGCCCAAGAAGACTTGGAGGAATAGAAAATTGCTCCCCTTGTATTTGGGTGACTCTAGATGCAATAGGTGACTGGTAGTTGCTCGGCATTAAGTAATCTTGCAAGGACTTGCAAGGTGCATTTTGGCCTTCCATCTTGTTTCCTCCCGAATGTCTTGTCACATGCACAAAGCACAACCAAACAAAAGAAAACAAGTTAGAAAATCAATATACACAAAGAATGCAAAGAATAATGAATACAAAATAGCAATGATGAGGGCAGTAGGAAAAGTCAAAGAAAAACTAACTAGATAGGCCAAGCGCCTCTAGTCCCTGACAACGGCGGCAGAAAGTTTGGTGTGCCCCCGCCAATGGTATTACACGCTACTCAATTGGAGTTTTGAATAGATGCAACCCCGCAGACGGAAGCACACAGGTGGATTCACTTTCAAAATTTATAAAGCTAACTAACACACCTACTCGCACTAAAACAACTATGCTCGCAAGCACATGGGGTCGTGCCGTAGTATAGGTAAGCGACAAGTATAAGGTCGGTCCACATGGATAAGAGGGGGAACTAGAGCTAGGTTAGTTAGGCTGGGTTCCCACTGGGGAGAGTAGGGTTAAGGGTTTAAAGTTGATTTTGATTAATAAACAATTATGGACAAACAAGCAATTAAAGGCATGAATGAAATCTACGTTAACCCTAGACTAGATTAAGACTAAGTAAGTAGGAAAGGATTAAGCTAGGTATGAAATGGAAAATTACACTACGGAAAGAAAGAGAGAAACAAAAGAGCAATTAAAGAACTACACTAGCTTGAACAAGACAAAAGCAAAGCAAGAAGCCAACTAAGTGGGGAAAAGGGCTAACTAAGCTAAGCAAGCACAAAACTAGGGTTTTAAGCAATAAAGAGAGGTATGAGTTGTTTAGGGGTATGAACTTATCACATAAGTTGGGGGTGACATATGAACATTGTGATTCCATTTACATTATCCAAACCAAACAACAAGTTAAAGCCTAATGAATTAACCTAAGCTACGAACTGGACATGGATATGCTAGGTTGTGTATAGGGGAACTAGTCCCTAACACCCCCTACTACCCTTACGAGGCTCAATTGGGTTAGGGGTTAGGTTCAATTCAAGTAGGGTCTAAGCAAGTCTAGGTTTGTATATTAGGCATTCCTAGGGAAATTAGGGGCCAAGGGTAGTAATGGGGAGGTGAAATTAGGGTTTTAGACCCCAATTCCCCCACATTATAGCCTTGAGAAGGCTCCATGCTAATTGCACTAGAATTATCTAATCTAGCTACTTAGATCTATCACTTAGGTTTAGGGAGATTGATTAGGATGTAGGAAGATGGGAGGCAACCTAGAGATCCAAGAATTGGACCTAGGGGCAAATCTCAAAATTCACACATATAAGTAATTTGCCTAAATTCCTAGGTGATTTCACACACACACCAACAAGCAATCCATGGAGAATGAGATGCAAATAGGATATAATCATTAACAAATGGAATTACAACGTTTACATGTCATTTTCCCCCAACAAGGTATCAAAGTAACATAATTTCCCCCAAACATCCCACCCAAGGGGGCCTAGCTACTCATAGACATGGAAAATATAAAAAGAAAGGAGAAAGAGGTAGAAGTGGCCATGGAGCTCGGTGTAGATGGGGGATCTCCTCTCTCCAGCTGCTGTAGGGACGTCCTCCTTCTCCTTGGATGAAATGGTATGGAATGATGGAGGGAAGTGGATGGAAGGCTTAGATATGCGGGGTTATGTGGTGGAAATGGTGAAATGGTGTGGATTTGAGGTGGATATGGAGTGCAATAGAGTGGGTGGTGATTTGGGGAGCTAAGAGGGGGTAGAAGGTAGCTAACCTCGTGCCCCAGCTTCCCCCAGCTTCCACCTAGATATATATAGGTGTGGGGAGGAAGCACTAGGTCAAGTAGGGGCAAAATGGGTAAAGCAGTGAAAACTAGGTGGGTTTTGTGAGTAGCACGACTGTGGTAGGTCACCACGACCGTGGGGGTCGGGTAGACCACGGCCATGGTGGATGGGCACGGTCATGGGAATTAAAATGTGGAGATCACAGGGAGATGTACATGGATGGCCACGACCGTGGGGGGTCACCACAGTCATAGTGAGAACCTAGGGCCACGAGCATTTTGATCACCACGGCTGTGGTGGCTTCAATGGCCATGGTCGTGGCAGATGCCCACGGCCATGGGATTCTGAGGAAAAACCCTGCTGAGTTTGACACTTTTTTGACAAAAAAGACATGACCGTGGGGTTGTGCCCACGGCCATGGTGAGGCTTGCACCACTTGATTATCCTTCAAACTTCATCATTCTTGGATGTTTTTGCCTGAATACGACTCTTGGCCATTGGAGATAGGTTGAGGGAGATTTTGGGGCCTCCTTTGGACCTCTCCATGAGTGGAGAAGCCCTAGAACTCCTTATTTCTCTCTCTTCCATCTAAGGCATGGTCCAAGTACCTGAAAACAATACAAAGAACATCATAAGTGCATTTGGAAATGATAAACACATTAGGGGTAAAAGCTTGTAATCTAACATGTTTAGATGTGATTTTAGTACAAAATGGCACATGATGGAGCCCTAAAATAGGGCTACATCATAGGGACAACTCTATTCCTTCTATTTGAAGCCATGGAAACAGAATAGAGAGGAAAGAGAGATCTAAAGCACAAAATGCACCACCAAAAACATTCACACACCTAGGTTTGGCAAGGGGGGAGGTTAAGGATGAGCTACCTAGGTCGGATTAGGGCTAGGTAAGGGAAGGGAAGGTCGAGGGAGGAGATCTTAGGTCTTGAGAGAGTGGAATTAGTCTTCGTTTCTCTAGTTGAGAGGGAGAAAAGTCGGCCAAACCCAACTTAAGTGTGGTCCATCCCAACCATCAGTCGAGTTATGTGAACTCAGAAACCGACTGATTGGCTTTTTTAAAAAAACTCTCAGTCATGGATCAGTCAAGTTTGTCCTGGGGAAACTCGATCGATGGTCAACCTGACCTAATTTCATCAAACTTAGTTTCTAGCCATTAGAGTGCTAATTAAATTTATTTTTCAAGTCCATTATGTATATTGAACATACTTAGGCACATATCACTCATCATTGGGTACTATTTTGCAATAAATCATGTGTTTGCAAAAAATACTCAAAACAAGAGAAAAAAAGGCAAAATGAACATGAAAAATCGATTAAGCATATTAGCAGGCAAAGATGATCAAGATATATGCAAAATATATAGGATAGGTAACAACTAGATAGAAGGCATATCAGAATTATTCAAAGCAGTTATAAGAAATTTTGATCTAATAAAGTTAAATTGCTCTCTAGCTAGAGGTTTAGTGAAAATGTCTGCCAACTAATTTTTTGTGTCCACATGTGTGATATAACTATCTTCCTTGGCAATGTGATCATGAAGAAAGTGATGGTGAACCTCTATATGTTTAGCTCTACTATGAAATATAGGATTGTAAGACAAGTTAATTGTACTAGTATTATCACAATAGATAGGAGAAGCATCAAAATGAATGTTGAAGTCTTGGAGCATTTGCTTCATCCATAGGACCTAGGCACAACAACTCCTGACTATAATGTACTCAACCTCAGTGGTTGATAATGCCACAATGCTATGTTTCTTGGAGAACCAAGACACCAATCATGGTCCTAGGAGGACACAACTACCACTTGTGCACTTTCTATCAATCAAGCACCCTGCATAATCGGCATCACTATAAGCAGTAAGAGTAAAGTCCCTTGACTTGGGATACCATAGTCCAAAATTTGGAGTTTTGGCTATGTACCTTAGAATCCTCTTAACATCTATAAGATGTGATTTCTTAGGATTTGATTGAAAGTGAGCACACAAGCCAACACTAAACATTTTATCAGGTCTAGAGGTAGTTAAGTAAAGTAAACTTCCAATCATACCTCTATATAGCTTCTCATCTACCTTCTCACCTTCTTCATCTTTATCATGTTTGGTGGTGTTTGACATGGGTGTGTCCATCGCTTGGCACTCTCCACCCCAAATCTCTTATGGATTTCATGTGTTTACTTGCATTGGTTGATAAAGCTCCCACCTTTTGTTTGCTTGATTTGAAAGCTAAGGAATAATGTGAGTTCACCCATCATACTAATCTCTAATTCACTCTACATAAGATTGCTAAATTCTTTGCAAAGATCAAGGTTAGTTCCACCAAAAATGATATCATCAGCATATATTTGAATGTTAAAAAATTGTTAGAAGTGTGTTTTAGAAATAAGGTAGAATCTACTTTTCCCATGATATAGCCATGATCTAACAAAAAGTTTTAAATTTCTCATACCAAGCCCTTGGTGCTTGTTTGAGTCCATAGAGAGCTTTTTGCAACAAATAAACATGGTTAGGGAGACTATCATGTTCAAAGCCCAAAGGTTGTGCAACATACACTTCCTCCTCAATTGTACCATTCAAAAATGCACTTTTAACATACATTTGATACAAAAGAAAGTCTTTATAACTAGCAAAGGCAAGCAACATGTGAATGGAGTCAAGTCTAGTTATAGGAGCATGTGTCTCATCAAAGTCTATACCTTCTTGTTGAGTGTAGCCTTGAGCCACTAACCTTGATTTGTTTCCTACCACTTTGCCACTTTCATCTAGCTTGTTGCGGTAGACCCATTTGGTTATAATGATCTTTCTATCACTTGGTCTTGGCACAAGGGTCCAAACTTTGTTCTTCTCAAATTGCTCCAGCTCCTCTTGCATGGCTATGATCCATTCTTCATCTCCAAGAGCTTCTTTGACATTCTTAGGCTCGAGTTGTGAGATGAAGGCAATGTTGGCTTGTTCTTTGTTTAATGCAGCTTGCATCTTCACTCATTCACATGGATCACCTAAAATCATCTTCTTTGGATGATTCTTTACAAACTGAGGGGTTGGATCCTTATTCTCATCATCTTTGTCTTCTTGTTGAGCAACCGCCTCTTTTCCCTTTTGGGTGATGTTGAGTTCTTTAAGGATAGGAATTACTTCACCTATAACATCACAATTTGGAATAATAGCTTTGACAATAGAGGGGTTAGTCTCAATAAAATTTACATTAACAGATTCTTCTACTTTAGCAAGATCAACATTAAAAACTCTATAAACCTTGCTAGTAGTGCTATAGCCAAGAAAGAAAGCCTTGTACGATTTTGGATCAAACTTATCAAGAGAATCTTTCGTATTCAAAACAAAACAAGGACATCTGAAAACATGGAAATACTCGATAGAAGTCTTCCTACCACACCATAGCTCATAGGGGGTTTTCTTAAGCAAAGCATGAGTAAAAACCTGATTTTGTACAAAACATGAGGTACTGAGAGCTTCAACCCAAAACTTCTTAGGAGTATCATACTCAAGAAGCATGGTCCTAGCCATCTCCTGTAAAGACCTATTCTTCCTCTCTACAACCCCATTTTTTTAAGGTGTTTGAGGTGAATAGAAGTTGTGTGCATAACTCGATTCATGACAAAAATACTCAAAAAGCTCATTTTCAAATTCTCCCCCATGGTCACTATGGATAGAAACAATGCGGCAAGAAGCTTCATTCTCAACTCATTTACAAAAGCTCGAGAAAACATCAAGTGTATCACTCTTGGAAACAAGAAAGAAGGTCCAAGTATATCTAGAGAAATAATTGACAATAACAAGGTAATACTTGGAATCACGAAGCAATTGCGTTCTCATTGGTCCAAATAGATCAATATGAAGAAGCTCAAGAGCTCTCTTAGTTCTAAGTACTACTTTGGATTTGAAGGGGGACTTGGTTTCCTTTCCTTGTGTGTAAGGTTGGCATTCCTCATCCTTTTCAAAATCCAATTTAGGAAGTCCTTGACCAAGTCCTTTTTGCTCAACTTCTTCAATTGATGCTTATTTACATGACCAAGCCGGTGGTCCCAAAAAGAAATATCATTTGAGTTGACAACTAGGAATCTACCAACCACAAGCTTAATAGAGTCAAGAACAATAACATAAAGATTACCAATTCTAGTTCCCTTATATATAACTTGGTAGGTGAGGGAACCTAGAATCAAGAATTCAAAGGAAGTAAATAGTACAAGGTAACTATTATCACAAAGTTGACTATCACTTATTAAATTGTGATGTAGGCCATCAATAAAAAGAACATTATTGATGCACAAGGATTCACCTACATCACCCTCACCTTTGACTTTACCTTTCTTATTGTTCCCAAAGGTGATTGATCCTCCTTTCTTCTTGGTGAAATTGTTGAAATGGCTTAAGTCATCGGTCATGTTCTTTATGCAGCCACTATCAACAATCCATCTACCCTTTTCCTGCAAGAAAGGAGAATGTCAGTTCCCAACTCAAACTTTGGGTCTGGAGTTAGCTTGGGGACCCATTTCATCTTTGGGTTGGTCCCCTTAGGCTTGTAAGGACAATAAGTAGAGTAATGATCCTCACATTTGCAATGAGAGCAAACTATAGGATTCTTAATGCCGAAAGACTGTTACAACCCCAATTTCGGGTTCATATGGTAAGAAATATGATTTCTCCCAATAAAGATAAATGAACAAATAATGATGTCTTTTGATTGAATGCATGAATTTCGTGTTGTATGTTTTCTTAATGGGCCTTATTGGCCATTAAGCCCAATTGAAGGAAAAAGAAATGAAAAAGAAATTCAAGTGGATAAGGAGTACATAAGAAAATAAATAAAGTAAGAACAAAGGACTAAGGGATAATTCCAAAAAATAGAATTTCGAGTTTTTAGGGTTCCTTGGGGTTCAAGGAACTCAGGATAATAAATTGATGGTAAAAGAAATAGAAAAGATATGGAAAATATGAGTAATTAAATGATAACTTGCAATCCAAGAAAAGAGATCGTTTCCTTGAGATAATAATCCCAATTTTCGTAGGATGGAAGATAAAAACATTAAAAAGGTTCCCTCCAAATTTGAAGTAAAAATGAGTTACGAATTGGGAGTTATGAATTTTTCAAGTTATCTTTGAATTAGGAATATAATTCGAATTAATTGGGAATTTATTTCCTTTTGATCAAACACGCGTGATGAGGGCCCTTTGAATTAGATCCAATGGGCACTGCTCATCATCCAGAATCCCAGTAGGATGCGGACTCTGCATTGCAGGGGGGATTTTCCCCATGGAATTTCTCGCAATCAAGTGCATCTGCACTTATGATTCTTGTCCCATTAGGTTCGGGAGATCCTTGCGAAGGATCTAGACCCTGGTTTTACCAGGTTTTGACCTAATCTCATGAAACGCCCAATTGGGATGGTTGTCCAATTCGTTTAGGATTGGGAATCCTCACAGGGATGCCCCATACCCTATAAAAAGGGTATCACACGATCCCTCTTGAGGTTGCGATCGTGTACGGTTGGTTATCGAGCTCCAAAGCCCTCTCCATTTCCCGATCATCTTGGCTCCGGCAAGGTCACCGTCACGGCGCCGCCACTGGTGGTTTTCAAAAGAAAGGAGGAGGACAACACGCAGGGACCATGGGATAAAAGACCACGGTGAGCCACCATGAGATCCAACGATCTCAGTGGAGCGTGCGTTGAGTTAGCCGCTCGGTGGAGTGCTGTGACGCGAGTCGTCCGATCGAGATCCATCGTGGACTCGAGTCAATCTCACGGCCAATAGTAGGAGGCGGGGTGCACTTCAGGGTTAGTGGAGATGTGTTACGCTGAGCGTCGTTGAAATGACCGTCTCGCGAAAATAGGATTAACTAATGCGGAAGTGAATTATTTGCAGCGGATTACTGAAAATCACTGAAAATTTAAAACTTTTTGCAAAGAGATCCATTCACAGGAAAACTCTTTAACCAAGAACCAAAGTGTTTCCATTTCATCCTGGTTCACAAGTACACAGCCTGTACAATTCCTTTTTAAGGATTACAACATTGACTTTCCTGTTACAAATATACACAGGCGGTATAAAAACTTTGAGGCACTATGCCAAAACCCCGATTGAATCATTTAAAACTCTGAGGACCTGAGAGTACAGAGACGACACATAGGACTACTATCTATATGACTTGACAGACAATATCTCCACCTGAGATCTGATTGTTGTCCTTGTTGTTGTTGTTGTTGCTGCTCTTTTTCTGATCTTAGGGATTTCCTGCCTTGCCTCCCATGCATACCTAAAAATGTTTCCCACGGGGGTGAGACAATTGAAAAATTGCCCCAGCGAGAGATATAACTCTCCGCCAAAACATTGTTATTGCAGTTTATTAAATTAAAACTGATCAGGGGTTACTTTTACATTATTAGGCAGAATTATTCATCATAGAACAGAATAAGATAATCTCCATTCTCAAGGAGGTCATTGCATCTACCCATGGTAGATAAGTAATTCATCTGTCTACTTTGCAGAGAATATAAAGAAACATAATTAACATTTATCTACTAAGGAATGCACAAAGAAATGCAACATTAGCCAATGAATCTCCGTATTCAATCCTTAAGCAAACATGCTATACGGCTAATTACATTTTACAATCACACTTATGCTCTGAGGAGATGAGATATACCGCTCATACTCCAACCGACCATTACGAAATCGCCTCGGTACCATACATAGGTCATCAAAAGAGCCGGATTCTTATGACCTCATCTGTCTCGGTCAGTACGAGACCACATGCAGGACATCTCGTGTCTCTGCTAACTAGCTAGCCAGGGTATTCTGGCACCTTCGCTACAGAGTTACAGCATCAACTGCACTCTCATCGCCAATCGAGAGATTTCTTGTTTATCTCCTCGATCCGACATTAAGTATCATTGGGAGATTCATGATACATCCATCCCGACATATTCATGAAGGATTGAGAGGTTTCTTGTTTACCTTCCATCAATCTCTTCAAGAGGACGTAAGGATATTTTCGCCCATTTACCCCCACATATTCAAAATATGTGCTCCGGGTTTTGCCGCGGGCACCTGTTTCACCATCACCTATTCCTGACAATGATGGATCTATGGTCAGAGCACTACATGAATAGATTTCACTTGATTTATTAAGTACATTCTCATATTCTTTTAGCATCAACCAAGTTCTCAAACATAACTTATTACAACAATGCTATAAAGAGACATGTACTACTTTTATCAGATATTTATCAGTCTTTCAAAGACCCTGGGAACTCAGTCCCTCATTTCAATACTGGGAATTATCATCCCTTCACTTTCTCATCACCATAATCATATGGTTCAGGGTATTCAAACCCTTAACTCATCATTGAGCATTATTATACCTTTTTCAGGTAACTATCACCTTCAGGTCATCTGACCAAGGCATTCATGATACTTGTTACACACGCATCACACCTGGCTCACAAGGCCATGAAATATCTTATCACCTCTCACTAGGTAACAACTTACTCATGTGACTCATAAAAGTCCATGCATATTGCTTCTTTTACTAAGCAACAATCAACATTAAGGCACATAATGCCAATCAACATTTATTATATAAATGTCACAGCTCACACTAGCTATATACATCATCTCATAATATCTGTATGGTTATTAGGCATGATAACAGTCATACAAGATATTCATCACATCATGTGATGTGATAGTAACACCATTATTCCTCTACTAGGAATTAGGGTTTACTATCTAATAGGGCTTTTCATTCCCTTTACCCAAATTAGGGTTAGGGTTCCCCATTTCTCATTAATAAAGAGTTCATGATCTCATTATTTGTTCAACCCTTAATACATTATTCCATACCTCTGGGGCATTCAAGGATATCATATTTGATTATTCTAGAACATTACTTTCATCATATAGCATTAATGATCATCAATTCAAGGTATGAGTTCATTTCTCAATTTTATCATGGTATGATTATATCATACACATCATTTGGGCTTAACCCCATTCTCAAGGTACATTAATTAACACTCATCAAGGTGTAACGACTCATTACATTTCATTGTAATAGTTTCATAACACACTTCATATGTTTCTTACCCAATTATATTGGATTTGAAGTACATCAAGGCATATAAACCCTGAAATGCTAAATGTGATAACTATCATATCTTGATGTATCACTTTCTCATCATTTCAAACTCTGTTGAGTTATCCATCTTATCTTGTATTAAGGTATTTCCGTATTAATACATCCCATCACTAATCTCTTACCTTTAGCATATAATGCAAAGGCCACACATTAGAATTGTACAACTATCTCACATGATATGGGCTTATCTTAGTTTAAGGCATGACTTTATTATAAATTTGCTTATAAATAATCACAATGATACACCCTCAACTAGGGTTTCTCATCACATATCTTATGTATCCTTCATCCAATTATATTGGACTTATAATCATATCAAGGTATACGATCATATGGGGTCACTTTCAAATCACCTCTAAATCAAGCATAGAGCACCACGGCCGTGCAACCAAGAACGTCCGTGCAAGGGAAGCCACCACGGCCGTGCTACCTTGCACGGTCGTGCAAAGTGAAGCTACCACGGTCGTGCTACAGAAGTTCCCCTCATGAATCATATTCAAGTATGAATTCTATTCTTTCATTAGGGATTAGGGTTTCACATACCATCTCCCTTCTTTAGAATAGGGATTACATATAGCATCACCCTTCATTAGGGTTTCATATCACGTTTCCCATATTCAAGGTTTGCTAATCATTCCCAATTAGGGTTTCTCATGAAATCACCCTCAATTAGGGTTTCACATGGATACACCCTCAACTAGGGTTTCACATGGATACACCCTCAGTTAGGGTTTCACATGGATACACCCTGAACTAGGGTTTCACATGGATACACCCTCTACTAGGGTTTCATAAGGATACACCCTCAAATAGGGTTTGAGTTCAATAACCCTGTCAATTAGGGTTTATGTTCATGTTTAGGGTTTCATGATCTCTTTACTTAAGGATCATAACTCTTAACCACCACATGAATCATATTCATGTATGAATTCATGCCATCAAATTCTCAACTTGAATAGGTCATATCACCCTTTAGTTGAGTACATACAACTATGATTAACATAGTGTATCAAGTCATTGACCCTATAAGCAATCCAATTGAATTAGGGTTTGATTCAATTGAATTAGGGTTTGGAACTGATGATTCAACAACACTAATCAATGTAAGACTAGTTGCTTTGAAACCATTGAACCATCATCCAAATTGGGTATGACCTGACCCCAAACTGTCTTGAGGTCGTTTGGATGACCTCCAAACGGTCTTGAGACCGTTTTCCCATCATATCACTCAAATCTAAGCAATCCAATTAGGGTTTGGTTCATTGGATTGATCACCAAATCAGCATTACATTGTTTAACAGCTTGGTACCTTTAGACCTTCAAACACCTAACCATACTCAACCCTAGACCTCCAAACGGTCTTGGGTGACCACCAAACGGTCTTTAGACCGTTTGGATGAGCTCCAAACGGTCTTGAGACCGTTTGGATGAGCTCCAAACGGTCTTGAGACCGTTTGGCTCATCCAAACTTTGGACTTTAGTGAAAAATCATCATGGATTGGTCTATCGAGTTGATCAACAAATCAGCACTGAGTTGCAGTATGATTTGGTACCTTTAGACCTTCCATTGGTCAACTATACTTGACCCCAGACCTCCAAACGGTCTTGGGGTGATCCCCAAACGGTCTTGAACCCGTTTGGATGATCCCCAAACGGTCTTGAACCCGTTTGGGCTAATCAACCCAAAATCGCAACTTAACTCATTGGAATTTCAGCACTGTTTTCAATTAGGGTTTGCCTAATTGAATAGCCTTCAACTCACGATTACTTTGGAGTTAACCCCTAAAATTTGTAGAGTCATTAACCAACATAATTATGAACAGGAATCCCAAACGGTCAATGCTTGGTCAACTCACTCAAACGGTCTTGAACCCGTTTTCCCAAGCAGGTCAAGTTAATCAGGTTGAAAATCAGCACTTAATCCAATTCGATTTGTCTAATTGATTGGACTTCAACCTATTATTCCTTTTGAGTTAACCCCTCCAATTTGTAGGGTCATTAACCAACATCATTATGAATAGGAATCCCAAACGGTCAACCATATCAAATGGTCTTGAACCCGTTTTCCCAAGCAGGTCAAGTTATTCAGGTTGAAAATCAGCACTTAATTCAATTCGATTTGTCTAATTGATTGGCCTTCAACCTATGATTCCTTTGGAGTTAACCCCTAAAATTTGGAGGGTCGTTATCCTACATAATTAGTAACGAGATTCCCAAACGTTCAATGCTTGGTCAACTCCTTCAAATGGGTTTGAATCCGTTTTCCACCAAACGGTTTGCAACCCGTTTGGTCACCAAACTGTTTTGGTGAAACCGTTTGGTCCCAACTTTTGAGATCGTTTGCTCCCAAGATATTTGGTGAGGTACTTGCTTATGATGATGTCATCATCATCTTCATTCGTGCACCCAAGAACAGCAACCGTTCTTGATGGAATTTGCAGCAAAGAAACAAAAGTGTATGAAATTGAAGAAATCAATCAACAAAGCATAGAGAATTGATGCAATAGCAATGTTTAAGGGTTTGAGTTATAAAACCCGCCTCCAATTGATCTCCAAAGCTCGAAGATCACGCCATTAATGGTGGATGAAGATCTTGAAACTCCCCCTAGGCTCGTCCTCAAGCTTTTGATTGTAAAAGTTGGCTAGGGTTGAAGAGGAGATCGAAATAAGAAGGAATCCATAATTTATTTTCGATTTCCACCATGAAATCTGAAGAACGAAGGTCAAGGGCTTACCAACAGGTTGGGGACGTGCTCCCTGCTCCTCCCTAGCTCCTTGGTAGGTTTTGCAAGCAAGGGGAAGAAAGAAATCCGAAAAGACCTTGGTTTGGGCTTGGAAATGGCACTTTTATAAGGAAATTGATGAGAGAGAAAATGCCTTATAAAAATCCAATTAATCCCAATAAAGTGGCCGCCTCTTCCCCCTAAACTACCTTGGGTACGAGGCACCTTCCTTGCCTTTAATTCTCCTTCATTATCCTCAATTTAAAGAAAAGCAAATTAAGCACCTTAATGCTTATAATATAATATCCCACATGTGAGTGGATATTACTTTTCTTTATAAAAAGGTGAGTGGAATTTCACCTACTTAAGATATTTTCGTTCCTTATCTTGTTAAAGGAACGTCCATCCTTATTCAAAATCAACCCAAAACATTTTGGTTGAAAGCCCTTCAATTATTTTAATTCATTTTTGCCCTAAATCGAATTAGGGTTTCAATTAGGCATTATTCTTGATTATTTTAATGTCAAGATTCTCTCTCCTACAACTTAATTCAAATGACGAGTCCCTCTCATTTTCTTTGCTCTAAATGATGATAAGAAACATTAGGGACCTTGTTGAAGTGGTAATTTGCATATTGAACCCTAGATTTTGGGTAAATTGCACATTACACCAAAACTAGGTTTTAATGCACAAGGATTGCTTTACAAGCTTAATCTTGGTGTCCAAGCTTGTGGAAACCATACCACTACATCATATTCATTCTTATGATGTCTCAACATCAGAGGAACATCTTATCATGCAACATTTGCAATTTAACCCCTCAACTTGGGTAATTTGCACTTTAGTCCAAAATAAGCAAACATTGCTTCAACATTGTTTAAACAGGACCAAAATTGAAACATAGGTTCCTTTTGAGCCTTAATTACTTTTCACAAGATGAGATTAAGCATATAATCATCTTTCTTAATCAAAACACCTAGGGTTAAAGCATAACCCAGGTCAGGGATGTTACAGTCGTATCCGGAGGAGGACCACGGGCGCATCAATCCAACGACTCACAAAAAATGGTAATTTCGTCTCTCTGCTAAATAAACAAGAAAAAGGGTTTTTCTTGCGAAATTGATAGAAATAGTTAGGAACCTCATATGGGAAAACTCTATATATGAAAGTTGTGTAGAAAAATGCAAGGAATCTGATAAAAATACTTTGAGAACCTGATTCTACACCGTTTTGCAAAAGTACACTAATTTGCTAGTAAAGTGTAGTAAAAGTTGATGAGAAACCCTAATTGAATATTAAGGGGGTAATTTGGTGACTTAATAGGTAAAATTGATAAGATTAACCCTTTTAATTATAAATATGGTTTAATTATCCGTTTTGAATGCAAAGATGCCTAAATTAGAGTTATAATCCGTAAAAGAAGGTTAATCTATATGGGAACCCTAATTTGGGATAAAAGGAGATAAAAATCATATTCATTTGGAATAAGGAAATCAGATGCTTAATAAAGATTCTAAACTTGATAAGATGTGCTATAATGAGAAATTAGGGGTTTCATGTAGTTTTGAAAGATTAAGGATCATAATATTGAAAGAGGAGGTAAAAATCCTAATTTCCAAAGAAACCCTAAAATTGGAATTGAAATCCTAAGTAATGTGATGAAATTGGATAAATATTAGTAAAAGGAAATTGATATTTTTATTTTAGGATTTCTATTCCTCATTGCTTGCTTGATTGGGTTTCTCTGCATACTTGAATCTTTCTTGAAATCTGCAATTGAAGGTATGTGGTTACGCTTATGAATATCTCGAGTTAGTTTTCTTAGGTTTACCGAAGTTTTCATCGATGTCATGAATTAACTGTTGGATGATTTTAATTCATGCAAACTATAATGTGGATATGAATATCACATAAGATATGTGCCTACTAGCTCAGATCCTAGTCCCCTCTGTGGCTTAATGGTTGACCTAGTATATGGCTACCTAGAGGGTAGGTCCATCAGGTCATTGAATGACTTAGTATATGGCTACCTAGAGGGTAGGACCATCAAGTCATATTGAGTTAGATATTGGGCTACCTTTGGGTAGTGCCATGCAACTCTATTACCCTATGTATTGGCTACCTGTAAGGTAGGACCATGGGGGTAAAGATCTACCTTTATAGAGGTATCATATAAGTCCACTGCAGGGACAACACAGAGGTGTGGATAGGTATGGATTGAGTAGTATGTCTTAAAATGTAATCTTGGCTGTTAATTGATAATTGACTGATTACTTTGTTATCATAGTTGCATGATTATTGTTTCCCCCACATACCAGCTTCTTGTTGACTGAAGTTTTGTTTGTCGGCATTTTAGGTACAAATGAAAAGAACAAATAATAAAGTGGCATATGTGGAATTAAATGAGAATTAACATACACAGGAGGATTAGTTAGATTAGTATCTTCATGGATAGAAGTTTGGAAATCCCAATTTTAAAAGGTAAGCAAAGTTTTATTTTATACCAGTGTTCAGTTTAGTTGGTAAAGTTTATTAATTGTTATTGATTATTTGTCGAACCTTTGATCCGGGTTATTGGTTAACGACTCTGACCTTTCGGTCTCCCTTAATTGGGGGTTACCGGGAGACGGGGTCGTAACAATTGGTATCAGAGCATAGGTTCCTCATTTAATCTTTAATAATTATTAAATTTTAAAAATTTTGTAGAACCCAAGGGAGTTATTAGAGGATTATCCGAAAGATTGAGGTGTCTAGAAAAGGATCACATCTGGGGGCTGGCAATATTTTCCTCCGCACCGCTAGTCGGAATACGAGGACTCCCGGATCTATGTGACTGTCTAGCCAAAGTCTTAGGGTATGATTCGAAATAAGATACCTTTAGGACTCTCTCATCTTGTTCATCCCTTCTCAACTCAAATTCTGTTAAGGACCTTAAGGATTAGGGTTTCCTCTCTTATCCACACCCTCTTGAGGTATGGGTAAAGTTGATAAGGATTAAGGAATCCTCCACCAAATTAATAAAAAGCATGTAAATAAGATGTCATGGACATAAGCTTAACAGAATAAGCGTAAAGGAATAGATACATTCTTAGGCCGTATGACACGAGTTGTCATTGCCCTCAGGAGAGACCTGAGGATAGACCTCCTTAGTAGGAGGATGAGTAGAGAGAGTTAGTCTTGGAGGTAGAAACCTCCATTAAAAGTAGAGACCTAGCAAATCCTTTGAGGATGATGTTAACCCTAACCCTAAGTGAAGGTTAGAGAGAGGGAGATGACATGATGAGTTAGATGTCATGATGAGCATGCCTTGGATGCCATATGAACCATGAGAATTTGATGACCGAGTACCTTGGCAACCCAACCCTGGGAAGGGTCGTGCATGTTTGAGCGAAGGATAGCTCCTTCATGGATGAGGTTAGAGAAGAACCTGTAGAAACCTGTTGGGCTGTTGCAAGTAGGATATAGCTTGCACCCAGAGTGCGTCAATAGTATTGACAGTTGGATGAAACCCTAGACCAAGGATCATGAAAGAATGACATACCTTGGACATGCTTGATTCATGGTTAAGAGGTCGAGCATGCGGTTGGACACCCAAGGGTGGACCTAGGATTTCTAGATCTAAGAGGGGAAGCTGTGTACCCGATGCTCATGATGAGATTTGAGTCTCTATAGTTTCAAGCATGGTACTCCTCATGTGTAGAGGTAAAGGAAATCCCTTAAATTAAGGGTATGTGTGATGAACCCCTCACAACTAAGTTGGTCTAATGTTGAGGATGAGAACAAGTGTGACCTAGCATGGTTTAGAAGGTATGCTTGTGCTTTAGTAGTTGCTGGATTAAGCATGCTCATGTGAATGTAAACTCTAAGGATGCTTGTGATCTTTGTTATCAAGGTGTAGTTCCTCCCATCCTGGGAGAGGGACCCTTTGGTAGGAGTTTACCAGTTTGGTTGGTTTTAAGGTAACCTAAGGAGGTTTCATAGGATCTTTAGAAGCTAAGTGAAGAGTACATGGCATGAGAATGAACCTATAGACTCACAAATAACCATCTCTATGTTCTTGTGGACGTATTACCATGGAGGTAACCGGTATGGGGCTTGACCAAGGTAGGCATGTTGCCATGATCCCTATGAAAGGATGAAAGTCAGCCCATGAATGCCGGAAGAGATATGATGAATGCTTGGGTAAGGTTCTAAGTTGAACATGTACTATAAGAGAATCCTAAGTCTATCCTAGGGTCAGGTAGGGATAAGACCGATGGAAGTAGGAGTTGCCTAATTCCTTAGTGCACATGACCATAGGGTCGGGAGGTAACATCTATCATTGTCTAAGGGCCATGGGTTAGGAGATTGATCACCTTCATGAACTCATGGGATCCAAAGGGCAGATGAGTAGGGAACTCTCTGGATGCATGAAGGAAGAGGGATGACCCCAAAAGTGCCAGCACCCTAAGGGCCTAGAGGAGATGACCAAGGATGGTGCTTGGACCAAGTATGTTCGAGACCAGTTTCCCATGGAAGTAATGGGGATATCAAGATGATGGCACGTTTCAACCTAGATTTGAAGGTGTACTGCAAGGTGGGATGTGTCATCTCTACTCTTGGAATAGGAAGAACTTTGTGTTTGGACGGCCGCCAAATGCTTATTTCTTCTTGTTATGGGAGTGAGAGATGGGACAGTACGCATGCCATACACTGAGGATAGAAGATGAGGTGGGTTGGGACGTTGCTACGAGGTATGAGGACAGAGATGATAACATACCTTGGTGGAGTGAATGATACATGGACAGGTACAAACGATAAGAGTATTAAGATAATCACCTTGGGAGGATGTTTTATTTGCATGTGATACAAGGTTGAGTTTGGGATGATCTCAGAGTTTTCTTGATAAAGATAAACTTAGAGTTTGAGATGAGACTTAAGCGGAATACATGGAGGTAGTATGTCTTCAACATTACCTGATACAGAAGGATGTGAAGTGGTAATGGATGCTCTGGTGGAGATATAGCTGCCTAGTTTGGTTAGAAGAGGAAAGTTTGGCTAACACACAGATGTAACGATAATGATTGATCAGTTAATGGTTGTTTGGTTAGCCAGTTTAGTCCTTGATGTAATGAAAGGACGGTGGTAGAACCTCAAATGCACTTCTTTGGAAAGGAAGGTGATGAAACCCTGATTAGAATGGTTTAGGGTTTCCGAGGCAACAAGCTTGAGGAATCATAACAATGCAGGAGATCATGATATACCTTGGTACTACAAAGATAGTAAGTGAAAATAGTATTTTGGATGTCTAAGGTGAAGTGCATGTGGTATGTTGCCATGCATGACAGGAGGTGAAGGACGAACACCAGTAACCCAGTGTATCAATGTGGATAATAAAAGAGTCCCTGAGAGGGAATGGGAGTTCATCATTATGGATGTTGTGGTAAGTCTCCCTTTGACCAAGAAGGTCAAGATGCAATATGGGTTATGGTAGATCGCCTCACCTAGATAACATGAGAAAGAAGGGAGTTCTGTCAAGAGACATATTCTGTTGAACTACATAAGAGAGAGAGATGGTTCAACTACACCATGATATGAGTTCAAAAGTTCCTGAGTATTACCTAATGGTTCACTTCCATGAGGTGGAAGTAGAAACACGCATAACTCAATGTTGGTACAGTTTATCACCCCTTACTAATGGTTATTATGATCCATACTAGAGGGTCTGATGAGAGCATGTGTGCTTGTTTAGGGTGATATCTAGAGACTGTTCTTATTCTATGAAAGATGTGTTGATAACCACCATAGTCAGTATCGGGTTTCAAAGAAGCTCTACAAGGGAGGTTGTGTCGGTCACCACTTCAATAAGGTGAAGTTGATGAAAGGACCACAGTGTGCGTAGATGAAGTTGCTTTGATCATGCAATGGTTGAAAGGAGCCTAGAGACGACGAGCGTCGTGAACGGATGCAAAGTAGACTGACATGCAATTCACTGTGGGAGAATATGTGACATGAAAATCCGACCCCTCTAAGTAATAGCTAAGAGAGATGAGTCCCCGATATATGGGTCCATTTGAGATGGATTGGTGGAGAAGGTTATGGATAACCTTACCCCTCAGGATAAAAAAAAGGTGTGATGAGTTCCAAGTGTCCAATTTAGAGCACTATGTGAGGTACCCAGACCATGAGCTAAACAATGAACCTAGTGAGCCCCAAGGAGGCTGAAATGACCTGAGTCACATGTGCAGTTTATAGATGCCAGGATGAAAGAACTCATAGAAAAGAATATGTGATGATAAAGGTTCTTTGGAGGCGCCATGGGTAAGGTAAAGCCACATAGGGGCCGTTGATGGACATGGAAAAGTCTTATCTTGAATTGTTTGTTTTGCTTGATTAATTTTGAGGACAAAATTCCTATAAGAGGGGAAGGATGTTACAACCCCAATTTTGGGTTCATATGGTAAGAAATATGATTTCTCCTAATAATGATAAATGAACAAAAAATTATGTCTTTTGATTGAATGCATGAATTTCGTGTTGTATGTTTTCTTAATGGGCCTTATTGGGCATTGAGCCCAATTGAAGGAAAAAGAAAAGAAAAAGAAATGAAAAAGAAATTCAAGTGGATAAGGAGTACATAAGAAAATAAATAAAGTAAGAAAAAAAGACTAAGGGATAATTCCAAAAAATAGAATTTTGAGTTTTTAGGGTTCCTTGGGGTTCAAGGAACTCAGGATAATAAATTGATGGTAAAAGAAATAGAAAAGATATGGAAAATATGAGTAATTAAATGATAACTTGCAATCCAAGAAAAGAGATCGTTTCCTTCAGATAATAATCCCAATTTTTGTATGATGGGAGATAAAAACATTAACAAGGTTCCCTCCAAATTTTAAGTAAAAATAAGTTACGAATTGGGAGTTATGAATTTTTCAAGTTAACTTTGAATTAGGAATATAATTCGAATTAATTGGGAATTTATTTCCTTTTGATCAAACACGTGTGATGAGGGCCCTTGGATTTAGATCCAACGAGCGCTGCTCATCGTCCATAATCCTAGTAGGATGCGGACTCTACATTACAGGGGGGATTTTCCCCATGGAATTTCTCACAATCAAGTGCATCTGCACTTATGATTCTTGTCCCATTAGGTTCGGGAGATCCTTGTGAAGGATCTAGACCCTAGTTTTATCAGGTTTCGACCTAATCTCATGAAACTCCCAATTGGGCTGGTTGTCCAGTTCGTTTAGGATTGGGAATCCTCACAGGGATGCCCCATACCCTATAAAAAGGGTATCACACGACCCCTCTTGATGTTGCGATCGTGTATGGTTGGTTATCGAGCTCCAAAGCCCTCTCCTTTTCCCGATCGTCTTGGCTCCGGCGAGGTCGCCGTCACGGCGCCGCCACTGGTGGTTTTCAAAATAAAGGAGGAGGATGACACACAGGGACCATGGGATCAAAGACCACGGTGAGCCACCATGAGATCCAACGATCTCAGTGGAGCGCGCGTTGAGTTAGCCGCTTGGTGGAGTGCTGTGACGTGAGTCATTCGATCGAGATCCATCGTAGACTTGAGTCAATCTCACAGCCAATAGCAGGAGGCGGGGTGCGCTTCAGGGTTAGTGTAGATACGTTACACTAAGCGTCGGATCCGGAGGAGGACCACGGGCGCATCAATCCAACGACTCACAAAAAACTGTAATTTCGTCTCTCTGCTAAATAAACCAGAAAAAGGGTTTTTCTTGCGAAATTGATAGAAATAGTTAGGAACCTCATATGGGAAAACTCTATATATGAAAGTTGTGTAGAAAAATGCAAGGAATCTGATAAAAATACTTTGAGAACCTGATTCTACTCCGTTTTGCAAAAGTACCCTAATTTGCTAGTAAAGTGTAGTAAAAGTTGATGAGAAACCCTAATTGAATATTAAGGGGGTAATTTGGTGAATTAATAGGTAAAATTGATAAGCTTAACCCTTTTAATTATAAAGATGGTTTAATTATCCGTTTTGAATGCAAAGATGCCTAAATTAGAGTTATAATTCATAAAAGAAGGTTAATCTATATGGGAACCCTAATTTGGGATAAAAGGAGATAAAAATCATACTCATTTGGAATAAGGAAATCAGATGCTTAATAAAGATTCTAAACTTGATAAGATGTTCTATAATGAGAAATTAGGGGTTTCATGTAGTTTTGAAATATGTTGATCGCTCACGTCCTCTCGTCCACCACTGTGTACACTACTGCTGCCATTGGTATTCCCCGTGGGATGACTGATCGTATAGATTGCATGCTCAAGAAATTTCTCTGGGCGGATCGGGACAACAACCATAGGAAAGCTTGGGTTAGTTGGTCCAAGGTGGCCAAGCCGCTTGAGCATGGGGGTCTGAACTTACCGAATATTCGTATCATCGTCGACGCCTTCGTTGCCAAAGCTTGCTGGGAGCTCATCGCTATAGATTCGCTGTGGGCCAGATTCTGTAATGGAAAATACTCCAATCGAGCTCCTAGTAGGGCGGCCAATTATCCTAGCCATGTCTAGTACAGATCTACGGCCTCTCCCTACTGGAAACAAGTGTGGAACGGCTTCCCCTCCGTGGTCCCGTGGTGTAGGTGGATTGTTGGAAGAGGGATGATCCCGTTCTGGGACGCTCTCTGGTGTGAGGATAGGATGTTCGATTATGCGAGACTTCACAGTGACAGAAACCACGCCTTCTTCGTCCGCGAATTCTGGATTGATGATGACGGGTGGGACTGGGTGGCTCTCGGACATGTCCTTACTGATGACGGCGTTGAACTGATCAAGAAGGCAAGACAAAAGATTACTGATGACGAGGACATGATTTTGTGGAGTCCTGAGCGGATGGGTGCTTTTACGATCAAATCAGCAAAGAAGATCCTCACAACTGATAACGCATCCTCCTTGTGTGCATACAGCAAGATCTGGAGTATTGATGCCCCAAAGGAATGTGCCTTTATTTGGAAAATGATGAACCACACTGTTCCAACGGATGAGAACATCCGTAGATGCCATATTCAGTTGGCATCTAGGTGTGAGTGCTGCAATGAGCGCTGCACGGAGGACACTGAACATGTTTTTCTTGGACAGATGGCGTCCAGTTTCTGGGAGGTTTTCGAGTCCATTCTGGACATGACGAGGCCACTGAACAAAGGCGAGCTAGTGACCCTTTGCTCCAATGGAAGATCTGGCGACGTGCTTACATGGATAGCGGCCTGTATGGCGACCCTCATCCCATACTGCTTGTGGAAGTGGAGATGCAGATCTAGATTTGATGGTATAGCTAGACCTATTGAGAATGAGATCCGTTCGATGATTGACCAGTTGAATATCATGCTTAAGAAGAAAACCTTTCGTGCTTTCGCAAATCCTGAGGTACATCTCAGACTCAATGAGTATGGTGTGGCTGACCCTAGATATGTGATCAAGGAGATTTCTCTACTGAGATGGAATAAGCCAGACATTCACAGCCTTAAGCTAAATGTTTCGGTTGGAAAAGATAGAGATCCTATTGGAAGCATGAGATGGTGGATGGCCAGTGTTATCAGAAACCACCATGCGAAAGTCTGTCAAGTTACTAGAACTTGGCTAACGGCTGAAGACTTGGACAGCGCTTTGCTTCAAGCTATTGTGGTTAATCTCAGATTCGCATAGATTCAGGATTTGAGGATTACAAACATTGAGGTTGACAATGCACAACTCTTCAACCTTGTGTGGGGCACACATCCTATCCCATGGAGGTTAGAATCTGTTGTAAAGGAGATCAGAAGATACATTGAGGAGGATGAGATTTTGGGATCCCTTGTGCACAGGTCTCTAAACTCGATACCCAGAGTCATTGGAAAATGGGGTAGCCATCACTATGACCCAATAGTGATCTCTGATCTGAGAAGATTGCCCCCTAGAATTAGGGGTATGCTTGACCTTGAGAAGAATGAGACCCCTTATGTGGTTTTGAGATACACTTGATTGATCTTTCTTGTAGTGATGTGGGTGTGTGTTCTGTATGCCCTTGGTGGGATGTCTTTTTTTGTGTTGTTCGGGCTACCACCTGCATCTTATAAGCAGGAGTTGTTTCTTTTTGACCTTTGTGCTCACATGAGGAGGGTGAGGTGACTAGATGACCTCCTGGCTTTAAAAAAATGTAGTTTTGAAAGATTAAGG
This sequence comes from Alisma plantago-aquatica, assembly GCA_963693085.1. NCBI lineage: Eukaryota > Viridiplantae > Streptophyta > Magnoliopsida > Alismatales > Alismataceae > Alisma > Alisma plantago-aquatica. The sequence continues at coordinate 1,381,553,299 of OY856411.1, forward strand.
AGCATAATATTGAAAGAGGAGGTAAAAACCCTAATTTCCAAAGAAACCCTAAAATTGGAATTGAAATCCTAAGTAATGTGATGAAATTGGATAAATATTAATAAAAGGAAATTGGTATTTTTATTTTAGGATTTCTATTCCTCATTGCTTGCTTGATTGGGTTTCTCTGCATACTTGAATCTTTCTTGAAATCTGCAATTGAAGGTATGTGGTTACGCTTATGAATATCTCGAGTTAGTTTTCCGAGGTTTATCGAAGTTTTCATCGATGTCATGAATTAACTGTTGGATGATTTTAATTCATGCAAACTATAATGTGGATATGACTATCACATAAGATATGTGCCTACTAGCTCATATCCTGGTCCCCTCTGTGGCTTAATGGTTGACCTAGTATATGGCTACCTAGAGGGTAGGTCCATCAGGTCATTGAATGACTTAGTATATGGCTACCTAGAGGGTAGGACCATCAAGTCATATTGAGTTAGATATTGGGATACCTTTGGGTAGTGCCATGCAACTCTATTACCCTATGTATTGGCTACATGTAAGGTAGGACCATGGGGGTAAAGATCTACCTTTATAGAGGTATCATATAAGTCCACTGCAGGGACAACACAGAGGTGTGAATAGGTATGGATTGAGTAGTATGGATTAAAACATAATCTTGGTTGTTAATTGATAATTAACTGATTACTTTGTTATCATAGTTGCACGATTATTGTTTCCCCCACATACCTGCTTCTTGCTGACCGACGTTTTGTTTGTCAGCGTTTTAGGTACAAATGAAAAGAACAAACAGTAAAGTGGTAGATGCGGAATTAAATTAGAATTAACGTACACAAGAGGATTAGTTAGATTAGTATCTTCATGGATAGAAGTTTGGAAATCCCAATTTTAAATGGTAAGCAAAGTTTTATTTTATACCAGTGTTCAGTTTAGTTGGTAAAGTTTATTAATTGTTATTGATTATTTGTCGAACCTTTGATCCGGGTTATTGGTTAACGACTCTGACCTTTCGGTCTCCCTTAATTGGGGGTTACCGGGAGACGGGGTTGTAACAAAGACTCTCCTACAAAGAAATAGGTCTCCTTACTCTTTTTCTTACCTTTGGCTTTGCTCTTGCCCTTTGATGCTCCCCCCTACTAATCCTAAACCACTAGTACCACTTTGTTTAGTAGAACGGTCAAGGATTTCATTTAGGGAGTTCTTCCATTTGAGGAATTTCTATAAGTATGCTCTCAATCTATGGTTATCATCATTCAAAGAAACAATAGTAGAAGATAAACTAGATATGTCATCCCTAGCATGCACAAGATCAGTCTCAATACATATAGCTTTAGTAAGATATGAATCTTTTTCAAGAGAGATAGAAGCAACATTAACACTAGGCAATAAAGGTCTAGAAGATAGATCATTTACTTGAGCAAGCAACCTAGTATTTTCATATTCAAGCATTTGAATCTCTTTAAGATAGACATCTCTCTCTTCTCTATGAGCATCAATAAGCAACTTAAATTCAGAATTTTTAGTTTTAAGAAAAGCAAGCTCTTTAAGGCAATTTTGGTTTTCTTCCTTAAGATTCTCAATGTTCTTAAGGTAGATACCATTTTCAACTTCAACCCCATTGTATTGGAGCTCAAGATCAAGGTATTTCCCTTGCAAATTATCAATACTCTCAAGGTTGGTTTTCTCATTCAATTCTAAAATTTCAAGCTTAGCATAAAGATCATCAATAATTTTTCCTAACCATTTTCTTTTAGATTTACATTTAGCAAAAGATGAACGGGTAGAAATAAGCATGTCAATAATAGTTTCTTTAGACAATTCATGCAATATTACCTCGCTTACCTCACTAATATATTCACTAGTAGATGTCATGAGAGAAAGGTAGCACTCTCCATCTTCCGAGCTAGAGCTACTTGAAGATGAAGCTTCCCAAGCTGCATGAGATGCATTCTTATGCCTCTTCTCCTTCTTATCCTTCCTCTTGTATTTTCTCTCCTTCTTGTATTCCTCTTCCTTCTTTGAGTTGCCTCATGGTGTGACTTTCTTTACTTTGGGCATTCACTCTTGTAGTGCTCCTTTTGACCACACTTGTAGTATCTCCGAGTAAAAGAGGAGGGGGCTTGCTTTACCTTGAAGTATTTACCCTTGATGTAGTTGGCTTCATGCTCACTAGGGCCTTTATCTTCACTATAGGAGGAGGGAGAAGTCCGACAAGCAAGTTGTTATTGAAGGATGACAGCCTTCACTTATGGTTTGCAAGCACTATCTTTGATCTTCTTGGGTTCCTTCTCTTCTTTCTTGGCTTCTTCTTCTTTCTTGTCAAGTATAATCTCATGAGCTTGAAGATTGCCAATGAATTCTTCAGTTGGGAAGTCACCAAGGCTCCTCACTTATTCAATGGAGGTGACATTTGACTCCCATCTCTTTGGAAGAGTCCTTAATATCTTGGAGTTGATAACACCTCTATCGAAATTGTTGCCTAATGCAACCAGCCCATTGATGATGACATTGAGTCTTGAATACATCTCCGCAATGTCTTCTTTCTTACCCATCTTGAAGTTCTCTGGTAGGTTTTTTAACATATAGATATTTGCCTCCTTGACTTGCTTTGTGCCTTCATAGGTGATGCACAACTTGTCCCAAATGTCATAGTCGGTGTCCCAAGATGAGATCTGATGAACTCCATAGGTTGAGGGTTGTGTAGAGAATGCCAACGGCTTTAGCATTGAGTTGGGGTTCCTCGAGTGCGGCTTCACTTCATGTTGTTATAGCTCTGGTTGGCTCCTTGTAAGGTGTGTCCATCACCTTTCACATATCAAAGTTTATCCCTTAAATGTAGAACTGTATACGCCTCTTCCAATAGGGGAAGTTGGTGCCATCAAAGATCAGAGGATGCATGGAGAAACCTCCATCTAGGTTGAGAGAACCAAGTAGGTTGTCTCCCATCTTCTCATCTTATGGGAGATTGTTGGAGAAGATCCTTGGCTCTGATACCACTTGTTGGATCTAAGGGTTCTAGAGGGGGGGTTGAATAGAGCTACAAAATTTCTCACAAAATAGATTAGACCTTCAAATTAAATCAAGTTTAAGGCAATAGCTCACTTGCAGTTTGAATTCCTATCTAACAAGCATAGCAAGGATGAGAGAGATTGATAGAAAGCACTTAACAAATGGATGTAGAGTGGTTCTACATTTTAAACTAGAAGTGATTCAGTCCACTACCTAGAAAGGTCAACCTCTAGGACTTTGTAAGTGATTTTCTCTATATTATCACCAATAAGAGTTATAGCATAAGACCACCAAAGGACTTACAAGGAGATATCCACCTTACCAAAGGGCTTACCCACTTAGCTTGAGTCTTCATCCTTCACCAAGGTCTTACCCACTCAAGCTCAAGTCTTCCGCCTTGAAGGACTTTGCTTCTCCTCTTGGATCTTCAGCCTTTGCTTTCTCCTCCACCTGGAGAATATCACCACCTCTTCATCAACCTTGAAGAGGACCAACTACATCTCATTCTTCACTCGATGGAGCTTGATTCACCTTTTCTTCATGTAGGAAGGGGATAGGGAAGTAGTGGAAGATTGAGAGCTTTACATGCACAAGGGCGGAGCTCTCTTACAATAAGCCTAACTCGCTCAAAAATCATAAAATGAAGTGTAAACTAGAGAGAGAAAGGGGATCAAAGAGTAGTAGCACACTCAACTATAGCAAGGACCTTGAATGTATGGAATGAGCAAGCTTGGAATGAACTCCAAGGGGTCCTATTTACAGTTGGGGGTGCTCCCTTGAGTTGGGGAACACTTAGGGCCAAAATACAGTTGTTTTCCTCAAAGCAACAAATCTATTTTCACCCCCAAACAAGTCACCAACGGTTATAATCACTTTTATACATTTTCTGTGCATTGCATTCGGTCGAGTTTCAATAAAGGTAACTCGACTGATCGACTAAAAGACAAAGCTAATTTTCAAACTATCGGTCGAGTTTGTTCTGGGGAACTCGATCAATCAGCTAAAATTGAATTTCTCAATGAGTCAGACGGTCAAGTTTTGTGAATGCACAACTCGAACGATGAGCCATCTTTAGAAAATCAAACATAGGATCGGTCGAGATTGTAACTCGACCGATGAACATCCTATGGTCAATTGTCAAAATTGACTATAAAGTGATTAAATCTTGGTATGAAGTGTCCCACATATTTTTCTCATCTTAGTTACAACTCATATCATCAATACAAGTGATTACAAAAATCTTCGAAGGTCATTTGAAGTGATTTCCTTATTAGCACACTTGGAGTGCATTTGACTTGAACTTTGACAAGCTAGGGTTTGTGTAATTTGATCCTTTTCATGTTCTTAAAGCTTGTAATCAATCTTGAACAAATATATTAGATACATATGAATGACATGGTTAAGTCATTATAAAAATATGGACAATGTATAACCTTTAGGTCAACATTCTCCCCCTATTTGACAATGACAAACCATTCCTCAATCATATTATAAAGGATATAGAAATTATACATTTGCCTTGTAAATTGTAGGGGATTCAAGATATCAAGAATGTGAATTGTTCCCCCTCAATCTGTGCTTACTTTAACTTGCATAGTTAGTCTATCTGCACAAAGCAATATAACATACATGCACTGTATGGTCCTTTAGAAAGTCACATGATAAAGCATATAATGAATAAGAAAAGGATTGGATAGGCATTAGAAACAATAATGGTTGAGTTTCAAAACATTGAATTGAAAGTTCTCTCCCCCTTTTGACATTATCAAAAAGGAGGGGGGGTAGAAGAGCATAAAAATAAGTCTTATCCAAACACAACCAAGCAGATATCCAAACATGTAATCTCATAATCATACTCCAAATAGAGATGAGAGAAACACACAAGCTAAGTCATAATCAAAATATGGTGAAACTTGGCACCAACTCATAAGATATAACAGATCAAAGAGTAAGAGTGCACATAATATAGATTACAACCCAAAATGTAAGTTATCATAAAACAACTATAAGCAAAGAAGATGAAAATTATAAAGATAAAATAGTACAACTCAGATCATGTGCCAAGATGTTTCTTATACAAAATAGCCTAGAAAGATATATATGATCATCAAATCAGACTAAAAACTAAGAACATCTAGATATCTAAGCTATTTATATCAACATCATCATCATCCTCAGCATCAAGCTCGTAGCCATCATCTTCGTCTGAAGGTGCAGTAGCATTGCCTTCATCACTGGAGTCACCAGCAAAACCATCATAACCATCACCATCGTCAGATGTAGCACCATCATCACCAGAATCAACATCAGCAGCCTTGTCATCAGCCTAGTCTGGCATCTACGCATCAACAGAAGGACTGAAGTGACGACCGAGCCAATGAGCATTTTGCTCATCCCAAGTCATACCAAGAGCATAGAGCTCATTGGCCCAAGGGAAGGAAGGAGCAGAATCACAAAGACTGGAAAACAGAGTGGCCAAGGGGCCAGCATGTAGAGGCAGGATAATGGGTGCAGGTCCACCAGCAACAGAGAGTGTGGGAGCAGTAGATGAAGGTGTAGGTGGAGGGGCTGGGTAAAAATGATTGTATGCATAGGAGGCATACTCACTTCCCAGGTAAGGCTGGTAGGCTGGGTATGGGTGTGCATAGGATATGTTCAGACATGATTAAACATAAATCCTGATGCATGTGCTCTTGGACCTGGAGGTTGTATGCATGTTGGTGTATCGTGTAACCCATGAGGGCTCCATTAGACACACAGAACAAGGCACGGCTAGGTTGGTAGGCTAAGGAGGTGGAGGTGATCGGGTAGAGCTCAAGGCAGGTTCAACAGAGGTAGAAGCAGAGGCACCGGGTGTGGTGGAGGGAAGGATAGACATAGACTTCTGGATAGTGGTCTCACCGATACATACTCCCTTCCTAGTAGGTTTTTAGTGGAAGTCATGGAAGAGAGATTTCTCAGTGGAGAACTAAAAAAGACCACATATCAAGGCAAGATAGAGAGGGTGGGTGCTACGGGTATTCTTTCTTGAGTCAAAGCAAGTCATATGGTGGAGGATATATCTAGACCACTTAACTCCAAAATTCTCTAAGAGGCAGTACATGATCACCGCAACGTTCTCTGCAATATCTATTTGATTTTTCTTCAGATGGATGTTGCAGTTGACCATTAAGGCAAGGATGCACCTCTTGAGATCCAAGGTAGAGGAGGGTAGGGTGCTCTTCTTCTTATAGAAGAACTGAGGCTTCTACAAGTCCTATTTTATGAAACTTAAAATACAAGGAAGGTTAATTCAAACATGCTTAAAAAGATATTGCAGTCGAAAGAGTAAAGCAAGTAACGAACAAGATAGGAAATCACACAAGGCACAATATGTAGAGTGGTTCTAGGGTATATTCCATCAGCTCACTACCCAATTGTTGCCATATAGGATTGCTCAACTTATATCTTATTACCTTTTATATACCAATACAAAATATTATTACTAGTATTTTATGGCTCAAGACTAACCTCCTTTTCATCTTAAGGATAAATAATGTCTTCTTTCTTGAATGCTGAAAGATCACCTTATTTGGAGAAGATCATAATATATCTCCACCACATTTAGACACAACATTCTCACAAGAAGTAGCTCCAAAAAAAACTTCATTGCATCCTTCACCTAAGAAGTAGCACACAAAAAACAGGGAACCAGAAGGAGGAAAGAAGTTACAACTCTTTCTCACAAGATATACTATTAAAGCACTACTGAACAAGTGATGATCAACTCCACATAGGTTTAGGAAAGGCTATTTTTAGAGGAGTAGGAGACTAGATCTAAGCTCAGTCTTATACTTGCTTGAAAGCAGTTGAATGTAGCAAACTATAATTCTAAGCTTGAGAGAAATATCATGCAGATGGTTTTCTCAAGTATACTCTAAGTGTCCATAAGGCTCTCCTATATATATGGAACACTTAATAATAACTAAGACATCTATTGGGAGTGAATAGGATGATTTTAGTGAGAAATTAATCATTATAAGATGGCTAGTGGGAGTATTGTGATTGATTGTATACTAACTAAAAAAGTTTGCAAAACTATCCTTGGTCATAAACAAGTTTGATCGAGATACATTTGCATGAAACTAAAGTTTGATCAAAACACTATTTAGATCACTTTTGATTAAGATAATGTTTTCGTCGATCTAAACCTCAATTGGATTGCATCTTGATCCAACTAAAGTTTAACCAAAAAACAATCTCTCCCAATATGCCCTAAATTTTAAAAAATTAATCAAATGGATATGGAAAAAATATATACCTATCTTAGTAGTTGTATATACATATAAAACTTAGGTTAGGATGGTTTTAAGTTGTTAATCACTTGTTCCTACATCATTTTTATCAAGTTGTACAATGTGAACCTATAAAAAGCATCATATAAGTCAAACTTTATGTACAAGCATCCAAACAAACAGATTATTGCATATTTATTTGTCATTGGATCTTGTCCAAGTTTTATGATCACCTAAACACTTAATTCAGATATTAGTAATAGAAATAGAAAATACCTTCATCATAATATTCAAGTATGTAATCATGGTGATGCATTTAATGCACACATATGCTAGTACTCATTATATGCTTATGGAAAATTATGTTTGTGCTAATAATGGACATTTTATATTGTTTTTATGCTTATGCTTTCAAATAAAATATTATGTATCATTTCCATGTTAGTGAATATAGAAATCAACATAATCATGTCTAATGAATAAAAAATGATGTCATGTTTATATACTCCTTTCAATCATGTTCTATGAATCGTGACTAGCCTTATGATATTTGTGGGAGCAATAAGTGAGACTAAACTGGGATTATGTGAACCTTAAGCTGCCCTCATGTAATCCTTAGTATACCATATGAGGATTGTGGGTGCAATTAGGAGATTGATGATATCAACCTAGGTTAAGATCTGGTTTATTATGAAATCAAGTCAAGTTAATCAAGTTCTCAGGTAACTATGTTAACCATGTTAAGTATTTAATTTTCCAAGTTATTTTGTGTCATTTCAATTATATACATTATTTTCGTGTTATAATTACTCATTTTTACTCACATAGTTTTATTGTTGCTTTTCCTGGATGAGATATCCAATGGTGGTGATTAGGGGAGGAGCAACACACTAAGATAAGACATGGAGGGCCTAGTGGAAAACTAGGAATGCCATGCTGGGGTGCCTATGTTCATATTATATTTTATTCATGTGTTAAGTAGTTGTTCATGTTTAGGTTTTTGGATAATGTCATTATATGTCTTAAGTTTTCCATCTTATGTAAACATTTGAAAATGAGATTATTTTGTTATCTTATGATGGTTAAACTTCCAATCCTCTATTATGCATGATATTTAATGTACTTGACATGCCCACCAATATTATTACTTAGGAATTGATGCTTCCACTCATGTGCATGTGTCCAAATTTGGAGTGTTACAACTTGGTATTAGAGAATAATTTGCCACTACGCACTCACATGATTCTCAATTAGTTATAAATCCTTTTAGGTCCACTAGGTACATATATCCTTATAGATTCTAGATTTAAGAAATTAAGTCAAGAGGCTAGATAATACATCCTTTTATATGAGTAATGGTTAAAGGTAGGAACTCATGATCAGAATATAAGTCTATATGCTTATGTATAATGCATTATCTGCATTATGGACATATTTCCATATATTTTAGATCTTATATATAAGACTTCACATGTCACATGTCCTATCTTTTTGTCAATGACTATTGTATGCCAATTGAGGGTAATAGAGGAAATGCCATGAGGGTAAGGAAGTTTTGTGCATCTCTTCACTACTTATTGGTACATATGGTATGGGACATATGCACTATTAGGATGGTGGAAAGTAGCATAATAAGGTCTCGCATTGTTGGGTATGTTCCTAATCATCACATATCTGGGGATGTAACCAAGATGGTTAATACATAAGACATAAATTAGATACTCACCTAAACCTAATATAATTAGTTACCAAAGGCCACTATTTATGCCAAGGTTATATGTTAAAAACATATATGATTAAGTTATGTTGGTAAAGAAAGTTAATAAGAAAAGTTTAAGAAAGTACTGATAAATTTATGACTCTGCAAGGTAAATGGGCACTTTGGTACAATAGAGGAGTTTGAGACAATGAGATCTCAGGAGAAATGAGAACTTTGGTGCAATGAGAACTTAATTTGGTTCAAGGAGCCCTAGAGAGTGATGATCAATTTAGTGCAAGGTCGTGTGGAGAAATCACCTTAGTTGACTCATTAATTGAGAATAAGAAGATTGTGATAATGATAATGGTATGTGAACAATTTTTTCCATGGTACATGATAAAGGTATAATTTTCTAGATTCATTAGTGACATGTGAATGTCTTTGTTAATAATGTTAGACATGATATAAATGTACATGTAAATGCCATATTCTGAACATGTTAGACAAAATTAGGAGTTTTTATGACAAGTTTAAGTTGTAGTGTGCGTATATGTGAAACCCTAAGGTGGGTGGTACTATATTAGTGCATGGAGATTTTGAGGAAACAATATCTATATCTAGGTTGTAACAATCCTCAAATTTTAATGTTGAAATAATATGATAAAAATATTTAGTCCCAAAATTTCTTTATGTTTAATAAGATGAAACCTAAGATGAGCTAACGTGTGTTTCATATGTTCAACTATTTGATATTAAGTCATGAATACTTGTTATGATCAATATGATTTAATATTGTTCCAAGATGTTAGTAAACCCTCAAGTGACATATGAATATGATAATGATACCTTGGTTTGTGTCATAGTCAATTAATACACAAAAGCTAACCCTAAATATGAAATTATTACTAGTTCATGTTTTATTTGGAAATTGACCCTACATTTGTGCATAATATGTTCCCTTTGTTTGTGTATGAGTACATAAGAGGAGATTTGTGTCTTTCTTAAACTTTGGTAGTGTGACTCCTCTGTAATATTAATCAATGCATTAATCACCCTAAGTATATAATATGGTAAATCACAAGATTCCTTATCTAAAAAATAAATTATAATCGAATAATTGGATTTATCCTAGTTGATTTAGGCAGCATACTGAATCTTTGTGTTTGAGTAAGCCTACTGCAAAAAATGATGATTTAGCTACAATTTTTTTAATTACATTTAATTCATATGCAGTTAAAATCATTTTAACTACAAAATTTAAAAGTGTAGATAAATAAATGTAGTTCATATAAGTAGATTCAGTGTAATTTTATTTACTCTCTCTATTTTAAATTTAATGAATTAATTGTAGTTAATTAGAGGCTAATTTATTGTTTCCCTCAAAGGAAACTCCTCTCTCCCATTGTCTATTTTGAGCATTTTGTCCAACCATGCACTCTAACCTCTAGTTTCCCATTTTTTCATTGTTTCCCCTACCTCTCGATGATCACTCTCTTGGATCTGTAACTTCTCCAACCACTGCAAGATCACTCTTCATAGTTGTAGCAAGATCGGGAAGCATTGTAAAATCACTCTCCCAGCCACCACCAAGGAAGTTCCTTCCTCCTTCCACTGTATCATATGCCATCCCCAACATCCATGTACCCCCTAGTGTCAAGGCGTCCCTAATTGGGCATGCATTCCCCTAAACCAAGCATCCAACAATTTCTCCCTCTCCCCCAATAAGTTGATTCTTCCTCCTCCTCACAGAAATACTCTAAAAGTGGCCAAATTCTCCTGATCAAACCGACCAATCAAGTGTGAGTGTGTCCTTACTCCTCATATGGTTGGATTGCTTCTCCTTTAATATTTTGTTAGGTATGTGTTTGGTTTTGAAGTCTTGTCCTCCGGTTCATCTAGAAGAGGCTGCTAGAGCACACTCGTAAGGAATCCATACAATGTCGAAGCCACATAGAGTTAGTGGGTAGGTCAAACATTAACTAAATTAATTATTCCTACCTTAAATATTATGTCCCACCCATTCTCATAATATAGTGCCTCTGAACTACCATAAAATCCTTTTTGGTGCTAAACTTGGATGGAAAGGGTCTAAGTTGAGAAGTTGTCTTGTATCCACCATGTATCTACTTGGTTGCCTCCTTTTTAATAGTTTGGTTTTGATCTGCTGAGGCTATGTGATTCTTTTTGTCTACATAATAGTAAACTAGATGCCTTAGAAATCATTACATATCTTATTTTATTTCTTTGTGTCCTAGGAACTTGGATTGATGATGGAAGGTTCTTTCAGTACCCTTATGGCTATGTCTTCTTATGAAATTTCACCTTAAAGTGAGATAAAATCTGATTTTTGTCTTATTGATGGAAGTTTTTGGGTTGCAATTTCTGTCATTGGGCCGATTGTTTATTGCGGGAAGGTTTTTGTTCTCAAAGAGCCTTGTGTTCCTTATGGATAGATAGATGAATTTGAATGATTAGTGATTCTTGACCCTATTTGGGTTTCATATATAAGATGCTTGATGCTTGATTTTGTTTTTTAAGATTTCTCCATGGGGTCATCATCTCTCCTTGTAATCTTGTTGTGGGAAGCATGTTTGGATTCCGATTCTATCTAAATATTTATGTTGGAAGTCATGTGACAAGGATACTGATTAAATTCAGAACTATGATACATGTAATTCTAATTATGTGAGTAGCTTGCCTAGTGATAAACCTATTGTGATTTCTTATAATCATTATAAAAGCAAGCAAGGAAGCCAGAAACTTGAGTTGATTCTATCTATGCCCCATTAACATGAAAAACCTACTTGATTATGGAATGAATAGGAAGGAATCTCATGCTTCAACACTTGTGGATGTAGAGGAATTCTATTCTATTGCTAACAAAGGAAAATGGTATTTCTCAAATGAATAACCCCTAGAAATTTTCTCTTGTAGTGTATGGGGCTTGAATAAACCTAGAAACTAGAGAAAGTGAAATAGAACATATCTAAGGTAGGATATCCCAATTATGTTGTTGCATAAATCAAATTTTAGAACAAAAAAATAAAATAAACTCTGAACAATTCTTGTCATAAGAAGGTTTGAATTTCTAACCATAAATCTCATCCTTTGGAGATAATAATCACTCTCTACCACTAATATTTTTTGAAGAATAAGAAATGGAACAAGGAGATCAGATTGCTTATCATTCAATTGATTATAAAGATATTAAGCTCTTTATTAAAGGTATCTATGGGATAAAAACACACATTCTACGAATGGTTGAAAGACATTTATAACTTCCAAATTTGTGGATATTGAGTGTGTATTTTATCCTTTTTATCATCTCTACTATGTTTTGTTTAGATAGTTTTAATCGCTTTAAAAAGTTCTAATGTAACTACCTAAACTCATCCCCTCTTTCTTTTTTGCAAAGACTACGCTTGACGATCGCTAAGGCTAAAAGTCAAGTGGTCTCCAAAGTTATGATGCTATGGTGACCGATGAAGATCATGTGTAGCGAATGATGGACTCTACATCATCTCTGTGGTTGCTATAAATTGAACATTCACTGGGATTGATGAAAGTTTGTCACCTAGAGATCGATGGAACTTATGCCATCTTTGTAGTCACCCATCTTGATGTTCATGCGACCACTGGATAGGTTGCCTCAGTGACCGTCGAAGCTCACACATTGGATACCACTAAAGGGTCATTATCTCAGTGACCAATGAAATTTAAGTTGGTTATCAACACCAATAAATAGAAACCCACTTCATCCATGAAAGGGTTCATGACATCAAGGAGATGAAGAAGTGTTGTCGCATTCCAGAGCCATTCACCACTCATCCCATTGGTCTTTGATCTTTGAAAACTAGATTTAGAGGAGAGAGAAGATATACAGCATCACCAATGCCACCAGCCTATCCTTTAAAGGAAAGGCTAGCCACTCCCCTGCATCCACTCCAGATTTATGTCTGAGGAAGACATGCACCAGTCATGTCATTTGTGGTCATAGTTGGTGTATCCCCCTTCTTCCCCTCTAGGTCTGTTCATCTGCCTCATCTATTTCATTCCATTCCATTGTTCTCTCACATGTCTCACTAGACTTGTAAATCTATAATTTTGCTCATTTCCATGAGCAGATAAACATCTTGCTTGGGTTGGGAGTAGCCACTAAGACTCTCCCAACATATAAATACTTACATTCATTTGAATATGTATATATATATATATATATATGAGTTAGAATTTGTTTCCCGGCGGGTAGAATTAGGCAAGTTACCCGGCAAGTTACATGTGGTGGTATTGCCCCGTAAATACTTCAAAAAAGAAAAACAGGCGGAAAGCGTTCGAACGTGACCTGCCCAAAACCCTCGCTCAAACCGTCGCTCTGCCTTCCCTCTGCCATCGCTTTGCCTCTCGTGCAAAAATCACCGGCGACCAAATCACCGCACCAACTTCTATCCCCAACTCCTCAGTCTCTACTTGCTCCTCCATCTCCATCATCTTCGATTCCACATCTCACTGCATCTCAATTCCAAATCAGTTACCTCTTCCAAGATGACGAGAACAAAGAAATCGTCAAGGAAGACCTCAACAATGTTGCCGTGGAGAAGGAATCTACGGCCAGTGATTGAAGAAGACGATGACTTTGAAATGCATCCCCATCAGGCCGAGGAGAAGATGGCCAAAGAACCAGAAGAAGCGGCGGCCGTAGAATCACATACTACCCTGAAAGGGGATACCGAATGGGCTACGATGCCCAAGACAATAGATGTAGCGGAGAAAGAAGCAATTGCGGAAAAGAAGATGAAAAAAGAGGATGTGAACACCGGTGAAACGGGACAAGAGGAAGCTGCGAAAGGGGAGGAGGTTTCTTCTGCGACTCCTCTGTCAAAAATGAAAAGGAAGAAAATAGGGGCTGCAGATCTCCTGACGAGTAAACCGTCTGAGAAAAGAGCAAAACGAAGTAAGCCGGGTACGGCTGAGAAAGAAGGCAAAGGATCTACCGAGACTAGAAAACCTCAGAGTGACAAAGCGGAGAGCAAAGAACGACAAGGTAATTTATGATAGCATGTACATTACAAACGAGAAACAGAAAGATATAGTATAGAAAGTAACAACGCATGTTAAAAGAGTAATTGTTATAAGAAGTAGAGTAACTACATGATACCAAGAGTAACTGATATAGAACATTAGAGTAACTGTACGATAGCCTAGAGTAACTAGAGTAAATGTTGGAGTAACTACTATAGAACAAAGAGTAATTTGCACACTTTACATATCAGTTTGACATATGAAAGCCATATTGTTAAGCTAAAAAAGACTAAAAATATAGAGTAACTTCATTCCTATATAGGAAAAGAAAGTGAAGGGAAAGGGAAGGCCGAAGAAACTAATGATACAGATAAGGCTGCTGATGAGATAGAAGAAGAGGAAATAAGGAGGAAGAAAGAAAAGGGAAAGGAAAAGGCTTCCTATGAGGGAGAAAAAGAGGATAGAATTAAGAGGACAAAAAGGGAGAAAGGAAAGGCAGCTGAAGGTAATATTGAATGGATTTGTAAACTTATTAAATTGCTGTTACTATCATATGACAGTTACTTGAACTTTATTAAAATTGTTGTTACAAGAATAAACAGTTAGCATTAAAAATATTATCAACCTACCCCGTGGATTAAATTGTGAAAAATTGAAGAGTAACTTGACTGAGTAACAAGTAATGCTAAAAAAAGAAAACTAAGAGTAAATTTTCATATGTGTGCAGTGGGGATAAAGAGGTTGTACCACAGGTGTTACCTAAAGAGCTACATCACCGCCACCAATAGCGTGGTGTTTACAAGTAATCAGATAAGAATGATGAGGGTGACGGCATTTGCAAACATGATAAAGATGCCGAATCTTATGGTTGATGTATGCCTCTTGGAAGATTTGATAGACAGATATGTAGATGATGACAGGTTTTTGCTGGCCAGAGGGGTGGAAAAAAGGATGACAGTTGAGGATGTAGGGGTAATTCTAGGTATCCCAAGCAGAGGTATGGACATCATACCTAGGAAAAATTCTGAGATTGTGAGATCAATATGGAAACAATTTGCCAGGGCAACAGGTAAAAAAGGAAATGAAGAGGACACCTCTAAGAGGTTAAGGGAAAAGGATGTCCTGCACAAGGACAACTTAGCAAAGCTTTGGCAACAATTTGCAAGTACCGACGATCCATCGGACTACCAGAACATGTGTCGTGCGTGGATGTTATACTTGCTGGCAACATTCCTACTCCCAGACACCAGCTATTGCACACCAATCTACATACTGTACTACCTAGACGATGTTACTGAAACGACGCAGATGAATTGGGAAAAGCTGGTGCATGGGAGCATCTTCAGGAATATGAAGATGCTGAAGCAAAATGTCCAGCTGAAGAGGAAAAGGGAGAAAGGGAAAACTACCCTCTACACAATAGGGTGTGTGATGTACCTATGTGTAAGTGAACGAAATTATCTTCATCTACAAAATTGTTACAATGATGACTATGGGGGGCAGTTACATATGCATTGAATTTTCACTCTGTTTAAATGTAGGTTTGGGCATATGAGATGACAAACATGGAAAAGACAATGTTCCTCGATGCAAAGCCAAGGATAAAGAAGTGGGCTGCGCCGGTCGAGAAGTTGATGGATTTAGGGGCTGTAAACCCTAAGGATGTAAGAATATTTCTTATTTGTTACAAAAACTAATATATAACATAATCCTGCAAGTTTGCATTGTTAAATACTATTTTTGATTTTTTTATGGACAGGTTTGTGAAGGTATGAATATAGACCAGGGGGATAACTGGCGAGCTGCAAGAACAATGAAAGACATGCCCTACTACCTTGCGGAGAAAAGGGCGAAAAGTAAACAAACGCCAGACAAGGTGCCAGCAAAGCCAGTCATCCAAAAAGGAGTGCTTGCTGATGACTCCAACCTGGCGAGAAGAATTCAAATACTCGAGGAGGAGCTAAAGATGTAGAAGGAGATATGCACGAAAATTGTTGTTGAGGCATTCACTGAAATGCAGAGAGAGAAGAAACTGCTAGAAAACAGAATAGCCGAGCTTGAAGAGGAGAATAGAAATCTGAGGAGAAAATTCGGAGATGAAGGTGACAAATCACAGTCACCTGTCGGTGGATTCGAACAATCTGCAAAGAGGTTCTCTTCGAGGAATGTTCAAGAACCCAATAAGGATGTTGCTTCGACGAGCAAAGTAGAGAATGAAGGTATGGATAAGGACGACACGCCGAGGAAGCGAGGTAGGCTGAGCCTCAGAAGAAAATATGTGCAAGAGAATGACTCGAAAGATGAGAATGATGGGAAGAAAAATGACGAGGAGGAGGAGAAGAAACAAAAATCAGCTGAAGGTTTGGACCACAGAAAATATGCACGAGATGCAGAAGAAATAGTTGAACAACAGAAGAATATAATCAATGAATAAGGGCAGAAGGAGGAGCCCAGAAAAAAATTGTCAAAGATAGAACAGCAAATCATAGGTAGCATTGAGAAAAACGTAAAGAAGAGGAGGGAGGAAAAGGTAAGGTTGCATCTCCTTTAAATTATATCAATACTTGAGTAACTGTGTAAATACAGTAGAGTAATTGTGTGATATTGTAGAGTAACTGTAGTAATATAAAGAGTAACTCTATAATGGTCTAGAGTAACTATGTGAATTAGAAGAGTAATTGTAAGAACATAAAGAGTAACTATACGATGGACTAGAGTAACCGTACGGCATATCAACATAGTATAACTAGTAGAAAATGAAGATTGATTCTAACATGAAGTGCTCTTTTGTTGTTGACAGCACAAGTTGTCAAACTTCATTGGTTTCGAGCATTTCAAAACAAAACAATCCAGGGAAATTTTCCAACACTTCATGGACAATATAGAAGAAATGTAAGAGAATTTATTATTTTGCCAAGTGTACACATATAAAACATCGCTTATTCAATATCCAAAACTGATATGTATAACATCTATACAAATGATTGGCAGGTCAAAACAAGAATGGAGATTCAGTGATGACACTTGGTGCACGGGGAAGGACCTCGCCACCCTACTGTACAAAGATCAAATGATGCAATCACCAGTAAGAAACTAATAAATAGTAGTGTAACTCTTTGAGAACTTGTGGTTTTTTTCTAAACAAAGAAATCTTGTGGTTATTTTTTAGGTTATGGACTGTTTTGTACAGATGCTCAAAGCTACCACAAGCAAAAGGAGAAAGAAGGGTATGTCATGGCACTGCTTGAGCACATATGCTCCGGTAAGAAGAACAAAATTGGTATACAAAATTACATCAAAAATACAAAAATATATACACAAAACTGAAACTTATAGATGTGAATTTGCATTTATAGCAGAAGCTGGCGTTTGATGTTGAAAACATAACCATGGAGCAGATCGACATGCTATCTCCATTATTTAACGTCCCGATGAAAGATTGGGACACAATGGACTCGGTGTTCACCATATCGAACAATGACAACCACTGGCACTTGTACGAGACAAGTTTCAGGGATGGAGCACACCGGTCTTATAACTCAATTAGTGGAAATAGCAAGTCAAAAAAGGAATTCCTTAGATGGGTAAGCGTTCTATAAAAAGAAACTCTACTTGTAGTGGATTGACAGGGTTAATATTTGTTGATTGATGATTAATAAGAGTTGTGTATTTTTAATGCAGGTGGGTATTGTGCACGAATTCTTCAGGGGGGCAGAAAAAGGTGACCAACTGTCACAATGGGGATAGGAGTACCCGCTATGTCGACAATAGGCAGAAGACTCATTTGACTGGGGGATCTTCATCATGAAGTACCTAGAATGCCTGGTAAATGGAAAACACATGGACTTCACCTGCAAGGACATGCCGGCCATAAGGGCTGATATTTTTCAGAGAATGATGGCGAGGGGGGAGTTGCAACCTGTACAAGCACATCAAAAAGATAACAATGAAGTCATCAAAGAAGGTCCATCTGAGCATAACAAGGGAGGAATAGATGAATGTCAAAAGCAACAAGAAGAAGAGAAGACAGAAGCACCAGATGAAGAGAAGAAAACGGAGGAAGAAGCTGTTTTAAGCCTAGATAAATGGCTAGATTTTAGCTGAAATAATTAATTATTAATTGAAATGTAAAACTTGAACAGTTTGCTTCTGGAATTTTGATGTGTAACCGCTATGAGATACATTACTTGTGTGCTGTGAAAATCCTAAAAATTACATGTTTGATCTAAATCATATTGCAAATACGAGTATTTCTGGGTTTAATATATAGTGTTTTGTGCTTTGAATGTTGTGTTCTTGAATGTAAAACTGTTGTGGTTTTGTATGGAGATATATACTTTGAGTGAGACTACTAACCAAGAAAACTATTGTGGTTTTGTATGGAGATATATACTTTGAGATATATAATTCGAGTAACTCTGATACGCACTGAGAGTAACTATGATAACACTGAGAGTAACTGTGAGAACACTGAGAGTATCTGTGACAGCACTAGGGAGTAAATGACAGAACACTAAGAGTAACTCTGATACACACTGAGAGTAACTATGATAACACTGAGAGTAACTGCGAGGACACAGAGAGTATCTGTGACAGCACTAAGGAGTAACTGTGATAAAATAAAAAGTAACTATGATAACACTGATACGCACTAATACGCACTAAGGAGTAACTGTGATAAAACAAAAAGTAACTGTGATAAAACAAAAAGTAGCTATGCAGCACAGTAACTCTGATACGCACTGAGAGTAACTATGATAACACTGAGAGTATTTGTGACAGCACTAAGGAGTAAATGAGAGAACACTAAGAGTAACTCTGATAGCACTGAGAGTAACTATGATAACACTGAGAGTAACTGCGAGGACACTGAGAGTATCTGTGACAACACTAAGGAGTAACTGTGATAAAACAAAAAGTAACTCTAGCGTTCAAGAGTCTGTTGTACAAGATTCTTTATTAAAGAAGGAACCAGAAAAGTGAAGAAAAGAGAGCACAGAGCTATAAAGATATGTACAAGAGTCTGTTGTACGATGTAAATGCACATACACATATCACAGTGCACTATTGTGTCGTCAGAACAGCACAGTACTGCTGGCATCTTTGCAACCCAACAGGACAGAGCACTGTTGTCCATATTTGCAGCACCAACAACACAGAGCATTACTCTCACTGCTACACATATTTGCAGCACCAACAATACAGCGAGGGGCTTTCAGATCTTCAACATCTCCATCCTCCATGGCACCCTCGACGTCCATATCTTCTTCATCCGCGACTGCTACGGTTTACAACACAGCGGGGGGTTTTCAGATCTTCAACATCTCCATCCTCCACGGCACCCTCGACGTCCACCTCTTCTTCATCCGAAACTGCTACGGTTTACAACACAGCGGGGGGCTTTCAGATCTTCAACATTTCCATCCTCCACGGCACCCTTGACGTCCACCTCTTCTTCATCTGTGACTGCTACGGTTTATAGAAGGTACAGTTTTACAGAAGAAATACCGACAACCCCCTTAACATTTCAGTAGCACCCCCTTTGACCATCTCCTCAGATCCCCTTTAACATTTCTTCACAGCCTACCATGGAGCCGTTCATCCAGCCAATCAACTACACCATTGTCGACAAGACAGTGGAATCCATTCTACTTCCTATAGAATGGAACCATCTCCATTTTCACATCAAACCAGGCAAGACCACCTTCCTAATCGGAAACCAGTCTTTCCAGATAACCCTTATGCAGAATAAAAATGGGTCACTTTCAACTGCTAAGGGCTGGAAAAGGATGATCGCACATCTCAGTCTTCGCAAAGGTTGGATCATCTTCCTCAAGCCAACTGATCACCAGACCATCACAGCATGGATCACAGATCAGTTCTTAGAAATACCAACTGAGCTTATTCCGCTCTTTAGAATGCCTGGCGATGAAGTATACTTTAGATCGGAGGACTCTGCATATCAACTCTTCGTTAGGGACAAATACCAAGCAGCGCTGGGATCAGCTATAAATCCCATTCAGGTTGACTCATCCACAACAGCGGACACCTCAACATCTGCAGAAGACACTGCTTCTTCGTATGTCCAGCGTTCCTTTCACAAATAGGTATGCACCGGTGCCCTTTTCTCTTAGCCTTTTCTCTTAGCCTTTGTAGGTTCACTCATTTACAACAGATATGAACTTCTCAGATACGAACATGTGTTTAGGCTTGATGTCTATGCTTTCCAAAGGAGGGAATTGTGTGTATGATATCTATCACCAGGGATGGATTCGACCCCCTGAACTATTTGATTTTTATGTTCAGTTGATGGACCTTCTTTATAGCTGATCTGGCTGTATTTTTCTGTATTTTTATGTTCAGTTGATGGACCTTCTTTATAGTTTATCTAGTTGTATAATATATAACGTTTTATGCTTTGAATGTTGTAATCTTGAATGTTTAGCTGTAGTGTTTTTGTCTGATTATATATACTTTCAATTAGCACTAAGAGTAACTGAGAGAACACTAAGAGTAACTCAGATAGCACTGAGAGTAACTCTGATAGCACCGAGAGTAACTGGTAGAACACTGAGAGTAACTCAAATAGCACTGAGAGTAACTCTGATAGCACTGAGAGTAACTGATATAACACTAAGGAGTAACTAAGAGACCAATAAGAGTAACTCTGATATGCACTGAGAGTAACTATGATAACACTGAGAGTAACTACGAGAACACTGAGAGTATCTGTGAAAGCACTAAGGAGTAACTGAGAGAACACTAAGAGTAACTCTGATACGCACTGAGAGTAACTATGATAACACTGAGAGTAACTGTGAGAACACTGAGAGTAACTGTGACAATATAAAAAGTAACTCCAGCAACCAGAAAGTAACTCTACCAGTGTATGGCATAGTAGCAAAAACTGACATTTCATGAGTACACTGAACAAACCATGAAAAAAATTGTACTAATCCAAAAATGTATGTATTCCAAAAGAAAAGAGTATTCAATGCACACAAAGATAAAACAAAAAATATTCTGCAAAAGAGTAAGATCTGATCAAAACAGATTCTTTGAAGCATATTCAAAGTATACATATAGCTGGTGGAGTTCAACGTAACACATAAAATACATTACAAAACACAAAAGTAAAAATACATGGATGGTTACAAAATCACTTTCACAAAAACTGCAGACAAAAAGAACAACCCATTACATATTTGAATATCCCTCACTCACGCGCTAATCAACTACAAACTCCACTAAAAAACATCCAGCATCAACAGACCACACGATCAGCAACAAAGATAATCATTGAATAGCAAACAGCAACAACACATAGTCCATAATAGGAATGGACTACTTCTTCATAGGGCAGTTCCTGCTATCATGGTTGACCCCAAACTCTAAGCAATTCTTGCACTGCCTCTCTCTTTTAGACTGTGCAATCTCAACTCCATATTTAAACCTCACATCGGTCGATCTAGGTCTTCCCTTAGTTTTGCAACTACTAGGTATATGGACCTTGACAGTAGAAGAGGAAGATGTATTAGAAGCGGTTGCACCAGCACCTGCACCAGGATCAGCGAGATCCAAGTCTAAGAGCTCCTTTCGCAAAGCTAATAGTTTTTCATGGCAAAGATCTACAACATTGTTCCTAAACGCTATGTTGACAATAGAATTGCAGGCAGAAACAAGATGAAGTGTCCTCCCAGTGGATGGATTCTTAACTGACGCTTTGCCAAAAATCAAAGGGTATTCTCTGTACCCTTTGGTCCACCTCTTCAAAATGTAAGGCTCGGGAAGAGTGCAATAGTCACGGCTCTTCAAATAAGAGAGGATGTGCCTGCAAGGGATGCCTTTGAATTCCAACATGAAGCAACTGTAGGAAACAATGTCACTAGATAACTCTTTCTTCAATATATGGGGAGTTCCAAGTCCACCGACGCGATACACCTCAAAGACACCTTCTGAAGCTTGCTTTACATTGTAGACCATACTTTGGTGAACCTCGGACTGGAATATCTTAAAGATGGACTTGGTGTATATACCTCTCATCTGCTCCTCTAGGGGCCACAGTGATGACAAAGGGAGGTTACTATACTCGTCATCAAAATCTTTGAAATTTTCAATCTCCTGCACATGAGAGTATGCAGTCTCCAACGAACATACAAGTTCAAATAGAGTCTTCCTACTATTCACATGGCTCCTAATGAATGCATTCAGACTCTCTCTCCTTTGAGTCATCCTCATGCTCGCAAAAAAGGAGGACTGCATATAGCACGGAACCCAATCGCAACACATCACATACATATCAAAAAGCCAGGTGATGGACAACAAATCATGCTCCTGAATTATAGAATCCCACCTCTCTTCAAAAATGTCGACATCATCCACATTCCAGATACAATCATTCAAAAAGCTTATGATCTGGTCCTTGTTAGGAATGCCACCAAGCTTGGAGGGAAGCTTCTGTAGGATGTGCCAGCTGCAGAAGCGATGCTTGCAATTGGGAAAAAGAGAGATGATAGCAGCATTCATAGCAGGGTCCTGATCGGTTATGATGGAAACCGGCTCTTTGCCAAAATAAAGTAAGTACTGCTTGAAAACCCAGACAAATGAGTCATACTTCTCATCGACCAGCAGAGCAGATGCAAACAACACTGTCTTGCGATGGTGATCAACTCCACCAAACATTCCAAAAACCATCGAATACTTGTTGGTGCGGTAGGTGGTGTCAAACACAATCACATCCCCGAACAGCCCGCAGTCTTCAACAGAGACAGGATCAGCCCAAAACAGATGAGTAAGGCAACAATTGGGGTCTTTTTGGTAGCTATAGAAGAATTTCGGATCGATGGCTTTGAAACTGGAAAAGCGATATAAAACCATGTCGGCGTCATATTTGGCCAACTCTTTCCTCTTGCTACTGATGTGTCCATGAGCTTGTCTACTAGTAAATGTCATATTTTCATAGCCACCAGACTCGGATGTTATCAATGTAATTTGTCTCGATACAGGTATGTTAGCTTGGCTCATGGAAGAAAGGATCTCTTTTTGAGTTTCATCAAGAGATGAGTTACACTTGAGGTAACGGAGATGAGCAACGTCAACAAGATCATGGTTGTGTTCCTCAACAAATGTAGTCACGACCCACATGGATGAGGACTTATCCAGTGTGAAACGTATCATGGCTCCACAACCACACCTCTTCACAGAATGCATGTGCTTCTTGGACAACTTATCCTGCAAGTTACCCATTTCATCACAAACGGGGCTCAGAAGCCCTCTAGACCTCTTAGAATGACATATCTTACCCTACTTATCACAAACCAGATCTTTAGCAACCAGAATCTTACTTCCCCGTTCATATCTATTGTCGGCTTTCCTGATGTTAAACCCAATCATTCCAGCATAGCTGGAATAGAAGGATATACCTTCATCTAGACTTCCAAACTGAAGGCCAACTCTAGGGACTACAGCTGGGGACAGAGAAGAAACACCAATAGAATGAGAAGACTGAGGATTATCATCATCACGGATGACACTTGCATTAGCAGCATCTGTATCAAGGCTGGGATCCATGACAGTGTGTTGGAGTAACTCGGAAGATCATAAGAGTAACTCTGTAACACAACAAGAGTAACTCGGTAAGGTAAAAGAGTAACCAATTATAACAAGAGAGTAACTACGCAAAACATAAAAACATGTATGCCAGTTACTACTTCAAAAATGACAATGCAGAAACAAAAATTGGGTTTCTTTCCCACACAAGATAGAGGGATGAATAAACATTGAAATGATGAGAAAAAATAAAAAAAATGAGTATAACTGAATGAATTTACAAAGAGAAATACAAAATCTACCTGAATGTAGCTTGAAAAAACTGTTGCTCGTAAAAATGCAGATAGAACAGTGAATTCTCCCACCACCTCCACTCCCTCCTCAGCGGTGTGGAATTCACACAACAGTAATGTGCTCCTGAATATGCAGAGAGAACAGGGAATTCTCCAACCACACCCACTCCCTCCTCCTCAGCGGCGTGAGCTTCAGAACAGCAGGTCTAAACGGTGGAATCAACTTGGTGAAAATCGATACCGTCACGGGATACACAGACGAAAGTGGGAGACACCTTAGTCGTCATGCTCTGCAAGATTGATAAAAGGGGAAACCGTTCTTGTTATTCAGGAATGGAAATGAATGTAGGGATTTCTGAGGAAGAAATGTAAAATGGAGATTGAAATACGCCAAGGAAGTTGGAATCAGAGGCGGAATTACATATGCAGGGCGTTAAGTGGCAGATGGAGGGTAGATGATCGGCAGATGGGAGGTAGACCGGATGTATCAGCTTGGCGGCGGCACAGACGATCGCGAATGACGTAGATGATCGACAGATGGGGGGTAGACCGGATGTATCAGCCTGGCGGCGGAACAGACAATCACGAATGACGTGATGATCAGCATATGGGGGGTAGACCGGATGTATCAGTCTGGCGGCGGCACAGACGATCGGGTTTTTTCTTTCCTAAACGCGTGCTACAGTAACTTCGACTTATTTACATGTGCCTGCCACCGTGAGCTGTTGCCGGGTAACTTAATCAAAACTACCTGCCGGATAACAAATAAACAACATATATATATATATATATATATATATATATATATATATATATATATATATACACACACACTTATATATATATACATGTTCTTATTTCTTCACTTGCATGACTAGCTGCCATCTTGTGATGTTTGATAGTTAGTACCTTGAAAGAGTAGTATGAATATTATATAAGTGTTGTGGAGTTGCATGAATGCATGAAAATGTCAGAATGCTTAAGGTAATGATAGTATAGTTCTTTTTATGATTCTTTTTTTCCATCTCGAGAGAGAAGCAACCTTATAATCTAGATCTATCCTCAGCTTGAGAGAGGAGGGAATAGAAATATATGATGATTTCTTCTAATATTTCTAAGCATATACTATGGGTGTGGGTATTGCATGTTGGTGAGAGACCTTAGTTGGTGAAACACAATCCAAGTTCCCATCCATAATTGATGTATGAATCTTTCTTTCTCTGGTTCTTTCTTTTATCTCTTACTTTTTTTTACTTATTTTTGTTTCATTGTTGGTTGAAGTAACATCATTCCCTAAGGAACACAAAACTTATTCCTCTTATGGGTTGGTGTAACTGAGCCAAGTTTCTACGTTCTTAGCACTTACCACCCTTGTTCCTGTGGGTCGACCTCAATTACTACATCAGACCCCATATAATAGTTGAGGGGGACTAAGTGTCAGGTTATAAATTTAAGAGTCCAAATATGCTAGATCCAATCCATTTTGGACGTGTGATTTAGGTCGGTCAACTTTTTGGTGTTATTGCTAGGGTTAAGGCAATTAGTACATTAAGAACCCAAATCTACTCACCATACATCCATGCCTCAAGTCAAGACATATACTTGACCATACAATTTTTAATCTACTATCTCAAAATATCTCAAATACTTCATTTAACACGTCCAATTTTTAACTCGACTATGTGAACTATTTTAGGTAGTCTGAGAGAAGTGGATAATAAGGACAACAACCCTTTTTCAAGAAACATGTTGTCTTGTAGGGGATGATATCGTGGAGGAGGCCAAAACCCCAGAGTTGAGGAAGTTTGATCTCCACCTGAAACTGAATCAGAACATGAGGAGTACCACTCTGACTAGGCAGCATGTCAAGACCAGCCTCATAACATTCGTATACCTAATGGTGAGGAGAGTGAGGCTCAGCGACATGATGAGGAACAAAATTGTGAAGAAGAATGTCATAATAGAGATAGAGAAAGGAGAAATTATAGAAACAACAAGGGTGACAACAATGACAATAAAAACCATAACAATGAAGATGAATATGATGATGGAGGTCATTCTATTCACAAACTGGTGGCCATACATGCCAACAAATCATGATGCCAGATCATTTGTTTTGAAATTCAATGCTTCATATTCTGAATTGCCATGATCCAAAACAAGTCTTTTGGAGAAATTCCCAAAATGAAAACCCCTTCCATCATCTAGATGCCTTCAAAAACATTTGTGACACCATAAAGATGAAGAGGGTGGCACAAGAGGTGATATATTGCAAGGAATTTAACTTCTCTTTGAGTGACAAAGTCTTGTCATGGTACCTTGCTTTATGTGATAAGAAGATTAATAGGTGGCCACCCTTGGTAGACACTTTTATCACCAAATTCTACCTAGTGTAAAAGACCCTCAGGATCAGGCACAAAATAAATGGTTTCATGTAGAATCCTAGAGAGAATCTATGTGAGACATGGAAACATTTTCAAAAATATCAAAGGGAATGCCCCCACCAAAATTTGGATAAGATATTTCTAGTCACGACCTTTTACAACGGTCTTGCTCCTCTCAAGAGAACTTCACTAAATACAACAACATGAAGTAATTTCTTGGGAAAGAATCAAAAGAAGACAACAGTCATAATCGACAATATGGTTGCACTCCAAGCGGGACTGGATTATGATAGAGGGCATACCAAGAAGGCAACACCTGAAAGAAAAACTACAAAATCGAAGGCTTTGGAGACCAAAATTACCCATATTCAAAAGATAGTCACTAGTGATAAGAAACTAAAGGACTTTGGAAGCAAGGGTAAGAAACCTATAGAAAGAGTCATGAAATGTGTTACATGTAGTAAAGGAGGGAATGGTGTCAATAACTACATCTATACTCATCCAGAGGTAGAAAGTGAAGAAGAAGATACATAAAATGTTTCCTATATCAACTTCAAGATGCCAGATCATCTTTCTTTCAACTATGGAAATAAGGATGTCGCAGAGAATGCACACTAGTTTACTAGTTCCTCTAAATCCTCACTTGGATTTGGAAGAGGCAGAGGACACACAGTTTGCACCTGTACTACAAGCTACCAGTAAAATAGAACCAATTTTAAAGGACAGGGACAAGGCCAAAATCAAAATAGAAACTCCAATGGGGTCGTCTCTGATTAGAACCAAAACAAGGGTAATAGTCAGACATGCATGGTGTATAACTTTTCAAGTTCAAGAAAAGGCAAGCTACTACGAATAAGTAACTAACTCAGAGTTCCATAACCAACGCGGGGATTATGAACACCATGAAAACTCAAATGGAGAATGTAATAAATTAGATGAAAGATATGCAAATCCACCATAAACAAATCGATCAGAAACTAGTAAAACTATTGGACCTAATCAAGAGCCAACAAGGAAGAATCCCATCTCACACTGAGAGTGCTAAAACGGCCACTCTTTGCTCTAGAAAAACTCTAGAAAATTGAAATGAAAAAAGTGTCTCTGAAAGAAGGGCAAGTGTTGAGTCATAACCTAAACCAGGAATAATTGAGGAAGGGTATAATGAGGAGGAGTCTACTAAGAAGTATAAGGACTAGGAATATGGCAAGGGAAGGAAACCCACAAAGGCAAAGAAGTCTGACGTTGCAATGAAGTTTTTGCAAATAGAGACCCATATTTGCCAAGAGTTCCTTTCACCTATAAAATGATCAAAGCTCACTTGAATAAAAGGTATGAGAAGTTCAAGGAAGTTGTCAAGAAGCTGCACCTAGATGTTCCATTCTTGAATTCCATTGAAAAAATTCCCACCTATGCCAAGTTCTTCAAGAACCTAATCACGCAAAGGAGAATAGGAAACCATGTGGAGATAGTGCAACCACATAAAATGTCCAGTACCTTTGTACAAGCAAAAATTCCCACAAAGAGGAAAGATCTTGGGGCATTCACCATTCCTTTCAATTTCAATGATAACGAAGTAAGACAAGGACTCACAGATCTGGGTACAAGCATCAGCCTCATGCCTCTCACTTTAGCTCAGAGGCTGGGACTAAACGGCATGGTAAATACTGAGATGAGAATCCAACTGGAAGACAACACATACACAAAGCCAGTACGGATTGTGGAGGATATCACAATCTGTGTGGGTCAATTCTTTATCCCATGGGACGTCATCATGATTGATACAGTAGAAGACCTGACATGTTTGATGATATTTGGAAGGACATTCCTCGTGACTAGGAAAGCACAGATCAATGTCAAAGTAGGAATCATCGCCCTTAGAGTAGGGAACTACCACATTGACTTCCATGTGTAAGACTTGATGAGGGGGCGTCCCTTTTTTATTCGGTTTACTTCATGGACATCTACTACCAATTCTGTGAAGAAGTACTAGAATAATAAGCTATCATCGATTTGCTAATGGGAGCCTTGAACAACCAGACCTTGAATCAGAACACCAAGAAGTTTTTGACATTCTATATTATCTAAATCAGCCAAATGAAATATGTAGTGGCAATGAGGAAGAGACAATTAAAACTAAAAAATGTGAATATCTAGGACAAATGCCATAAGAAAATGAGGAACCTAAGCCTAATCCTGAGATGAAGCAACTCCTTGAAGGACTAAAATACAAGTTTTTGGATAAAAAAGAAAGAAATCCTATCACCATAAACTCTTCCCTAATAGAGGAGCAAGAGGAGAAGTTGATAAGTGAACTCAAGCACCACAAGAAAGCAATAGGTTACTCAGTTGAGGAAATCAAAGGGTTAAGCCCAACTCTCTGCATGCAAAGGATAAACGTAGAAGAAATGGACAAGACCATGGTTCAACCACAAAGGAAGCTGAATCGAATTCTTAAAGAAGTAGTTAAGAAGGAAGTCATAAAGTTGCACCACACATGAATCATATATCCCATAAGCGATAGTAACTAGGTCATCTTAATCCATGACATACTAAAGAAAGGTGGAGTGACAATCATTAATGGAGAAAATGGAGATGAGGTAGCAACATGAACTGTTACAGGTTGGCACATGTGTATCGACTATAGAAAGTTAAATTCTGCCACTAAAAAGGATCATTTTCCCTTACCTTTCATCGAACAAGTGTTGGAACATTTGAATCACTGTGCATACTTTTTATTTTCTAGATGGATATCCATGATTCTATCAAGTCCCTATTCACCCTGATGATCAAGAAAAGATGACTTTCACCTATATTTATGGTACCTACACTTTCAGGAGAATTCAATTTGAACTCTACAATGCACCCACAACATTTCAAACATGCATGATCTCGATTTTCTCTGACTTCCTAGAGGATAGTATGGAGATATTCATGGATGACATCTTTGTAAATGGGGATGATTTTGATAGTTTTGTGTGGAATTTGTCCAAGACACTAGAGTGATGTGAAGAGAAGCAACCTGTACAAAATTGGGAAAAATATCATTTCATGATCCAAGAAGGAATTGTACGTGGACATAATATTTCTATGAAATGAATCGAGGTGGATGTTAGCAAGGTACATGCCATATTAAAACTTCCACCTCCTAAGTCAGTAATAGGAGTGAGGAGCTTTCTTGGAGGCGTGAGATATTACGGAAGGTTTATAAAAGACTTTTCCAAGATCGCTAAACCCCTATCTAACCTACCAATGAAGGAAACAATTTTTGAGTTTTCTGAAGGTCGCCTCAAAGCCTTTGAAACCCTACAAAATTCTCTTACTATTGCTCCAATACTACAAGCCCCAGATTAGGATCTTCCATTGTAATAATGTGTGATACCAATGACTTCACGATTGGTGTTGTTCTAGGATAAAAGAAAGATAAGAAGCACCATGTGATCTACTATGCCAACAAGACTCTGGATGAAGCACAAATGAACTATACAATATCAGAGAAGGAGATTCTAATGATACTATTTTCCTTCAAAAAGTTTAGATCTCACCTGATAGGATAAAAATCAAGGTGTATACAGACCATGGAGCTATCAAATACCTGATGCAGAAAAGGACACTAAGACCAAACTCCTATAATGGGCTCTGTTATTGTAAGAGTTTGACCATGAGATCATAAATAAGAAAAGAACTGAAAATGTAGTGGCAGATCATCTATGAAGGATTGTTGCATATAGTGACGATAACCTACTAGTCAATGATAACTACCCCGATGAGGCACTTATGATGGCCAAGTGTGATGGAGTGAACTTTTGGAACCTTTAAATTCGTAATGACAGAAGTAAATTCATATCTTTGAGTTACCTTAATAGTTTCAAGTGTTTCGATGAAGTATGGACATTACTTGATGTTTATATCATAATTAAGATCCTATTCTTTATGCCTTTTGAGGTATTTGATTGATAGGTCAAACAATTGGTTTTGGCATCATACGATTATAGGCTTTAGTTTTGATTGTGATGAAGTAACCTCCTAAATTTAATGATCAAATAAGGTTCCTAGAGAAACATATTTAGGTATGTAAATGATGAAGTTATGTGTATGTTTGATAAAATTAATAGACGGGACCAAGTTTACATGTATATATATGATTGAGGAGTAGCACAGTCTCCTGTTTGGCTATAATATGGTGATCGGGAAGTGTACACTTGTTATGGGAGGATGACACGGGTTGACGTTTTGTTAGTTTTTATCCAGACCATTGGTGACGGATCTAAAGGCCAACATCTCATCTTCAACCTGAAGTTAAGAGGGGGGTTGACATGGAGCGGTTGTGGTCCAACCTGTAAGCCATGACCTATGAAATGTGTGCAAATAGAGAGAAATAATATTGGTAGTTTTCCTTGACTCGTCAAGATTTCAAACCTCTCTTGGGGCATGACTCATGAGGAGACTAAAGTAGATAGGACAAGCTCTCAATCTTATCTCTTCTCCATTGTTGAAGGCACTTCCTACAGAGTTGCAAGAAGTAGTCAAGTTCTTAGAGTTCATACTCTAATTTGGGAGGAGTTATCCAGGGGACATGTAGAGAAGATGTGTTTCCCCCCCCCCCTGCTCCATCACCCCAATCTTGGCAGCGGTGAGCCCCTATAGTCGCGAAGAGGAACTGCCAGAAGGAATCTCCATGTCGATGGTGCATAGGTGGAATAGAAGAAGATGAAGGTAGATGCATAAGCTTAAACAGATGTCTGATCACCCATCATCTACCCAACGGAGCAGGGATCCAGAGGCAGTGCCGACGAGATAAGGGAAATCCTCTTGCAAATGAGGAACCAACATTGAGGCGAGCAACCACATAGAAATAAAGGAAGGCATCAAAGTCTAGAGAAGCCAGAGGATAATGGCAAGGAGGACTTATCCCCCTATCCCTACACCACAGTAGGATTGTCTATAGGGGACACACTGGGGGAGGATCTTTGGGCGGAATGACACCTCTATGAAGGATTTTGAGGTCATGAGCCCAAAAGATGACATCTTCATAGATCAGGGCAAGTAGAGCGGCGTCCATATCTCACCAAAGATCCATCTGCAGAGGTGGATGTGTTGCTGAGAGCTTGGGAGCCACAAAACATAGCTCACGATCAAAACCAGAAGAGGGGGGGTCTCCACAGTGACGGTTCAACAGGAGAAGTCGGCAGCCTATTACTCATTGGATGCTAGAGACACACATCGATGGACTTCCATTGTGGGAGAATAGGATCAGGCATCATGGTGTTGGTGTGAGAAAGAAAGGAGACAGAACCATCGAGGTCGTGCGAAAGGGGAAGACATGCAAATCGGTTTAGATCTCACACCTGACGCAAACCAGCCAGCCCAAGAAGAAAGGGGAGGGGAAAAACCGGGTTCAGAACACACGAACCTGCCAAATCAACTGAACCAGGCAACCAAACCAACAAAGAACTAACCGGCTCCAAATAAAGAGTAGCACTACCCTGGGAAGCCATGTAGCGGCTTCTGATAGGCCCTAGAGGTAAATATTTCAGTTAATTCCCAGATCTTACATAAATCACAATAATTAGCTCGATGATAAAAAAAAATACAAATAATATACCAAAATTCTCAGAAAAATGCATAGAATAACATGGAACCAACATATCAGTCTTTTAATGCTTTAATAATAGTAATATCATGTGAGACATGTTACACTTGTTTCATGAGTAATAAATATCAAATAGTGACTTAAAATTATGAAAATGCACTAGTATCTCTAAATTATGATATATAATCCATATGATGTCAAATATGGTGATGTTTCAACCTAAAATCATGTAATTTATTTAATGTGGTTAATTAGGACTAATAAACCTAATTAATGTGTAAGAATTACAAATATGCTCAAGAAACCCTAGAAAGTACAAAGTGAGCTCATGTAAGAAACTGGAAGATAATATGTAAATATGAGATCAGTTTAATACATGAAATCCATGTTATATGAAGTTGACCTTTAATACATGTTTTGAAATCCTAATTGGAGTAATGCATGTAACCTATGGTTAATTTGTGCACATAATTATATGTAAGTGAATAATTAGATCATGTATTATAATTTGGAATCTAAGACCAGTAACGTAATACCTATTGGAGAACAAGAGTAATAATGAGAATACCCAATTATTAAAGAAAAATCCTAAGATGGTGATAACTAGGGTTAAGATGATGTGAATCTAATGCATGGTGTATATGATCTTATCTTAACCAGGGTTTGACCAAGAGTGGTAGTTGACATCACGAGTTTGATTAGGATATCTATTGATCAAGGTACGCCATTACCTCTTTCTTGGCTTATTATACAATATGCTTGTGTTATATGCATAGTAAATACTTGGCATATGCTATTGGATGAGATGATTGTTCTTATATGCTATCTTGCTTGATATTACTTACTTATGGCTATGAACACATGAAACATAATATATTTGTTCCATTATATGAAAGCACTATATCTCTTTGGTAAGCATAGTTCTAGTGAGTTATCTATCTCTTTGGTAAGCAGATCACATGTACAATGATATATCTCTTTGGTAAGCAGATCATGAGACCTGAATGTATCTATCCCATTGGTAGGCATATGAACGAGCATATAATGGAAAGTGTTCCTAAAATATGTGTTCTCTTTTGTTAATGAACATCTTTGTGCAAGTATATACTTTCTCTTATATTTCTTTATAATGCCAAGTATTAGTTTTATCTTATTTCCAAGCTTATTTATGAGAGGTATATAAAAAGATACGTAGGCGTACTCAGTACAATATCCTTGAATATTGTGCTGACATGTACCACATGTAATCTTTTGTTTAGGTTGTGGACTTGTGTTCTTGAAGACCAGGATAGTTGAGAATTGTGTGGCGAGCTGATGTACAGGTGGACATGTTGTCTTAATATCCTATTGTTTAGTGTAGTACATGTATATGTAGAAGTTTTTTGTTCAATGTGTAATATCAAATGTTGTAACAATTCATTATGTAATTATATGTTGAATGGTGAACATGTGTTGTATGCTTTTATTATTGTTCATGTACTTGTGCTACTATTGTTTTCTTCTGACTTCCTCTGATTTTCTTCTTCTTAAACTAGTGTGGTGTGTTTAAATTGGGATTCTCGTCGAGGTGAGGTTTCATTTTGGATGTCACACATTAGATTATGTTTTAGAAAATATGGGGATGTCACAAGTGGTATCAGAGCATGAATAATAGCAAAGTCTGACATTTTATTCAACTCAAACTAAAAAAAACCTTGAACTTAATAATCTTTTAGGGTTAGATTAGTTGTCTTTTAGAGACTAAATCAGACCTAGACTCTAGGTTAGCACCCAGATGTCTGAAAACTAGGTCTAGGTTGGTGCTTGTTGTATAACAAGTCCTTAGGTGTCATTCTTTCCTTATAGTGAAGCGGTATGGGACGTTGCATTATTTGTAAATGACGTACATCATGGGAAGAGAAACCTTTGGCATATGATGTATCTATGTTTTTCTTAGCTACACCAGTCTACACCATGTTGTCACCCTTTTTACTAGGTTATATGACACTGGACTCTCTACTGTGTGTGGGACACTCATTTTGTGGATTTGGTTTTTTATTCCAATCGAATCGAACCTCGATAGTTTTCTCTAACACATGTTTTATCAGAGAAAAACTATATAATATTTTATTATATATGTAAGTATTACAAAAATGTGTCCCCACACATGTATGAGTAGGAGGTCATCATGAACCTAAGTGAAAGTGAATGACATCAGTCTAGAAGAGAGAGTAGTTCTAGATCTAATGTCTAGAGTCTTGTTGGAATACATGATAGATGGAATGGAAAAAATATGTTTAGATGATATGATCTAAGTCATACATAGATTATATAAGATGGTTTAGGATGATATATTTTTGTCTTTGAGGATATGATTTTAGATTTGAAGTTTTGAGATAAGCTTGGTGATGCAAGTAACTAGGCTTTTATGAGATAAGATATGTTAAGTTAAGACAAGGTTGTGAGTTAGCATGAGCCTCAAGCTCTTTTAAAAAGGAGGACCTCTAGCTTGGGACCAATTATAGGGTTAACTCTAGAGAGAGTGAGACCCAGAGGGAGAAGGTTAGAGAATCTAAACTCCAAGATATGAGAATTATGAGAAATATGTGATATGATATGTCCTAAACTAGAATACTCCTAAGTTATTGAGATGAGTTGCTTTGTGCATGATTCCTATAGTCTTGTTGAACCCTAGATGTCCTTGGAAGGACCGAACCCTAGAGAC
The DNA here is from genome assembly GCA_963693085.1 of Alisma plantago-aquatica. NCBI lineage: Eukaryota > Viridiplantae > Streptophyta > Magnoliopsida > Alismatales > Alismataceae > Alisma > Alisma plantago-aquatica. Next base: position 1,381,587,828 of record OY856411.1, read on the forward strand.
AGAAAGGTTGTATATATATGTGCATGTGAATATGAATATGAGTACCTGCCATCTGGGTGAGGGAGAGAGAGAGTCCCAAGACCCTGGAGAAGGTAACTATGTTAGTTTGTGTGAGGAGGTAACTATGTTAGTTTGTGTAAAGCCTCATGCTCAGGTTGGTGGTACCTTATAGGAATCTAGCAGTGTTTATGAAAGAGATTTTTGGGTAAGCATATCTTTTGGGTAGAGAACCCATGATGAGAATACCATATCGGGTTTGGTTTGTGCTTATGTGGCTAGAGCTTGTAAGGCTATCACTGGTGCCAATGAGGTAATCCCAGAACCCTAGACTAAGAGAGGAAAAATAAAGTATATGCATATGAGATACTCATTGAGTGATTTAGGTCAGAGAGACTGAGCATGACACTACCCTCATGATATGGGTCAGAAGAACCTTAGTTGGACTAGATAAAGTTTTGATATATGTTTAACAAGCCACTTGTATAAGTTTGTTTAACCATAGTATAATATAAGTTAGAATGTGATCATATATTGAAATGTGATACAAGTAGATATGGTAGGATGGAACAACATGTATGGTTTGATAGATCACTAAGTATAAATGGTTAACAACATACATGAATAATGATGATAATGTGATATTGTTGGTTAGTCTTGTGACGAAATCACTAGTAAATGTTGTAATTTATCATGAGCAATGAAATAAGATCATATGAATGAAAAATGTTACATGAGGTGTTAATCTTAAAGCTTAATAATGATGAAAAATATAGTTTGACAGTTAGCACAACATAATGATCATGAAACCTTGATATGATCTAATTGGATAAAGTAGATTAACTATAGTTAACTCCCTCCTAAAAGGCATATGTTAATGTGGAACATGTTCTAACAATTAACTCAATAAAATGATGATGGAACCTTGTTATGATCTATATGGATAAAAATTGAGTTAGTTATAAATAACTCTTCCCAAAATGAGGACATAATGTTAGAACCTGATGCTTGGATAAAATGAGGATGTAAATCCTAAAAGGTGAAAAATGTCATGTATAATCTAATGTTTGAATCTTATGCTTGGGTGAAATTAGTATAAAAAATCCTAATTGGAAATGTGACAGCCTAAGCATCTACATCATGTTATATTTTGAGGGTTTCACCTTAAATGCTTTAAAAATCACTTAGAATTTCTTTGGATATATGGTTTTGGGTATCCTATGTGGATATGTTACCCATAGAGTGGTGTCCTACAAATGGATGAAGTTTCTTGAAGTAAGAGGATGGCTTTATTTCGAGGATGAAATTTCTTTTAAGATGTATATGATGTGATAGAGTAGATTTTGGCTTTAATTTTGAGGAAAATTTCTTTTAAGGTGTGTAGGATGTGATGGAGTAAACTTTTCAAACCTTCAAATTCCTAATGACACAAGTAAATTCATATCTTTGAGTTATCTTAATAGTTTCAAGTGTTTCGATGAAGTACAGATATTACTTGATGTTTATATCATGATTAAGATCCCTGACTTCATGCCTTTTGAGGTATTTGATTGATAGGTCAAATAATTGGTTTTGGCATCAGACATTGATAGGAATTGGTTGTGACTTTGATGAAGCAACCTCGTAAATTTTATGATCAAATAAGGTTCTTAGAGAAACATATTTAGGTCTCTAAATGATGAAGTTATGTGTATGTTTGATGAAATTAATAGTTGGAACCAAGTTTACATGTATATATATGATTGAGGAGTAGAACAGTCTCATGTTTGTCTGTAATATAGTGATTGGGAAGTGTACACTTGTTATGGGAGGATGTCACAGATCGACTTGTTGTTAGTTTCAATCCAGCCCATTGGTGATGGATCTAAGGGCCAAAATCTCATCTTCAACCTAAAGTTAAGAGGGGGGTTGAAGGTGGAGAGGTTGTGGTCCAACCTCTAAGCCATGACCTATGAAATGTGTGTGAATAGAGAGAAATAATATTGGCATCTTACCTTGACTGGCCAATAGTTCAAACTTCTATTGGGGCATGTCGAGAGGAGACTAAAGTAGGGAGGACAAGCTCTCAATCTCCCTCTCTTCTCCATTTTTGAGGGTGCTTGCCACAGAGTTGCAAGCAGTAGTCAAGTTCCTGGAGTTCATACTCTGATTCGGGAGGAGTCATCTGGGGGACATGTAGAGAAGATGTGTTTTCCCCTCCTGCTCCATCACCCTAATCTTGGTCGTGGCGAGCCCCCACAGTCACAAAGAGGAACTGCCAGAAGGAAGCTCCATGTCGGTGGCACATAGGTGGAATAGAAGAAGAGGTTGGTAGTTGTAGAAGCTTAAACAAATGTCTGATCAACCATCATCTACCCAGTAGAGTAGGGATCCAGTGGCAGTGCCGACGAGACAAGGGAAATCCTCTTGCAAATGAGGAACCAACATTGAGGTGAGCAACCACATAGAACTAAAGGAAGGCATCAAAGTCCAGATAATCCAGAGGCTAATGGCGAGGAGGACCTGATGGCAAGGAGGACTTGTCCCCCTTATCCCTACACCATAGTAGGAGTGGCTGTGGGGGACATGTTGGGGGAGGATCTTTGGGCGGAATGACGCCTCTGGGAAGGATTTGGATGTCATGAGCCCAAAAGATGACATCTTCACATAACAGGGCAAGTAGAGTGACATCCATATCTCACCAGAGATCCATCTACAGAGGTGGATGTGTTGTTGAGAGCTTGGAAGATGCACAACACGGCTTGTGATCAAAACCAGAAGAGGGGGGTATCCATGCCAACAGCGCAACATGAGAAGCTGGCGGCCTATTACTCACCAGATGCTAGATACACACAACGACGACCTTCCACTGTGGGAGAATAGGATCGGGCATCGTGGGGTTGGCATGAGAAAGAAAGGAGATGGAACTGTTGAGATCGCCTGAAAGGGGAAGACATGCATACCAGTTTAGATCTCAGACCTGACGTGAACCCGCTGGCCGAAGAAGAAAGGGGAGGGGCAGAACCAGGTTCAGAACCCCCGAACCTGCCGAATCAACTAAACCAAGAAGCCAAACAACCAAAGAACCGACCAACTCCAAAGAAAGAGAAGCACTACCATGAGAAGCCATTAGGTAGATTTTGATAGGCCCTAAGAGGTAAATATCTCAGTTAATTCCCAGATCTTACATAAATCACAATAATTAGCTCGATGATCAGAAAAATACAAATAATATACCAAAATTCTCAGAAAAATGTGTAGAATAACATCAAACTAACATATTATTTTTTGATTCTTTAATAATAGTGATATCATGTGGTACATGTTACACTTGTTTCATGAGTAATATCAAGTAGTGACTTAAAATTATTAAAATTCATCAGTATCTCTAAATTATGATATATAATCCATACGATGTCAAATATGGTGATGTTTCAACCCAAAATCGTGTAATTTGTTTAATGTGGCTAATTATGGCTAATAACCCTAACTAATGTGTAATAATTACAAATATGCTCAAGAAACCCTAGAAAGTACAGAGTAATCTCATATCATCAATTGGAAGATAATATGTAAATATGAGATCAGTTTAGTACACAAAATCCATGTTATATGAAGTTGACCTTTAATACATGTTTTGAAACCCTAATTCGAGTGATGCATATAACCTAGGGTCAATTTGTGCACATAATTATATGCAAGTGAATAATTAGATCATGTATTCTAATCTAGAAACTAAGACCAATAACAAAATACCAATTTGAGAAGAGTAGTAATAATGACAATACCCAATGATCTAAGCAAAACCCTAAAATGGTGATAACTACGGTCAAGATGATAGGAATCTAATCATGGCATATATGATCTTATCTTAACTAGGGTTTGACCAAGACTGGTAGTTCACTTCAGGAGTGTGATTAGGAGATCTCTTGATCAAGGTATGCCATTATTTCTTTCTTGGGTTATTATACAATATGCCTGTGTTATATGCGTAGTAAATACTTGGCATATGAATTGGATGAGATGACTTCTCTTGTATGCTATCTTGCTTGATTTTCCTTACTTATGGCTACAAACACATGAAACATAATAAATATGTTCCATTATATGAAAGAACTATATCTCTTTGGTAAGCATAGTTCTAGTGATTGATCTATCTCTTTGGTAAGCAGATCACATGTACAATGATCTATCTCTTTGGTAAGCAGATCATAAGGCAGGAATGCATCTATCCCATTCGTACGCAGATGCATGAGCATATAATGGAAAGTGTACCTAAAGTCTGTGTTCCTTTTGTTAATGAACATCTTTGTGCAAGTATATACTTTCTCTTATATATCTTTATAACTACCAAGTATTAGTTTTATCGTATTGCCAAGCTTAGTTATGAGAGGTATATAAAAAGGCACGTAGGCATACTCGGTACAATATTCTTGAATATTGTGTTGATGTGTACCACATGTAATCTTTTGTTTAGGTTGTGGACTTGTGTTCTTGAAGACCAGGATAGTTGGGAGTTGTGTGGCGAGTAGATATACAGGTGGACATGTTGTTTTAAGATCATGTTGTTTAGTGTAGTACATGTATATGTAGAAGTTCATTGTTTAATATGTAATATCAAATGTTGTAACAATTCATTATGTAATTAAATGTTGAATGGTGAACATGTCTTTTATGGTTTTATTATTGATAATGTGCATGTGCTACTGTTGTTTCCTTCTAATTTCCTCTGATTTTCTTCTTCTTAGCCTAGTGTGGGGTGTTTAAATTGGGATTCTCACTGAGGTGAGGTTTCAATTTGGACATCACACATTAGATTAAGTTTTAGAAAATATGGGGACATTAGACCAAGGCTATAGGTCCCATGGTACCCTGGTTTGCTGAGATATGCAACTATCTGGCCTGTCGTCAACTATCACCCGAGATCACATACAGTGAAAAGAAGAAGCTACTCTTAGATCTGAAAAATTATTATTGAGATGATCCTCTTTTGTTTATGAGATGTGTGGATAGTTTGTGTCGCTGATGCATACCAGAATAAGAAGTGCCTTATTACCTTTAGGAATGTCACTCTTCACCATACAGAAGACATCTAGGAGGAGAAAGAATCGTAGAAAAAAAACCTATAATATGGATTTTAGTGGCTGGCCTTATTCAAGGATGCTCAAGCCTTTGTGAAAACTTGTAAGGAATGCCAACTTACAAGGAACATCTCAAGAAGGAACGAGATGCCAATGGTGAATTGAATACAAGTGGAACTTTTTTATGATTGAGGAGAAAATTATATGGGGCCTTTCCCATCTTGTAGAGGTAACCACTACATCTTAGTGGCTATAGACTACGTTTCAAAATGGGTAGAAGCAATAGCCACTCCCTCCTGTGATGCTAAACTTGTAATCATGATGTTCAAAAGGTCATCTTTCCATGGTTTGAGGTCCCACACACCATCATTAGTGACGAGGGATCCAATTTCTCTAAAATACAGTTTGCATCCCTACTTAAGAAATATGGAGTAACCCACAAGGTAGACACCCCTACCACCCTCAAATATCTAGTCAAGTGGAGGTGTCTAATAGACAGATCAAGAAAATTATGGAAAAAATAGTGGGCAGGCCTAAAAGGATTGGTCAATGAAATTGGATGATTCCTTATGGGCATTTCGCAGAGCTTAAAAAATCCAATTGGATCTACTCTGTATTGATTGATATATGGAAAAGTGTGTCACTTACCCATTGAATTGGATCATAAGGCATTTCAGGTTATCATGTTTTTAGACATGGATCCAAATTAGCAGGGAAGAGAATGTTTTTGCAGCTACAAGAACTAGAGGATCTTCATCTTCATGCATATGAAAATGTAAGGATCTACAAACAAAGGACTCGGGATGGGAATGATGCCCACTTGAATAGGAAAGATGTTTTCGAAGGAGATAAGGTTCTCCTCTTAAACTCAAGAGTAAGACTCTTAATAGGAAATCTCAGGCCAAGGTGGTCAACTCCCTTCATCGTGTCAAAGATATATCCCTTAGGGATGATGGAGATTAATAGTGAAAAGATTGGAACATTCAAGGTGAAGGGTTATAGGGTGAAAAGGTACTATGAAGATAAAGCTTTTACCTAAGATCAGAAATCCATTTGGAAGAACCTCAGCTTGCACCACTAGAAGGAATATGAAGCAATGAACAAGAGAGTCAAGATAAGTACTATAAATTGGCACTTCTTGGGAGGCAACCCAAGGATTTTCAACTTTCTTCAAATTTCAAGTCATTCTTTTATGTTATTAGACTCTTGATAATCTCTATTGTCCAGACTTAGCTTTAGTTTATTCAAATTTTCAGCAATCAGAAAATACTAATCTTGTTTCAATTCCTATATTATTTTTTAGCAATTTCTGCTTTATTGGGTAATTTAAGTGTGCATAGAATAAAATTAAAGATTTCTTTATAGGTTTGTTTAACTTCAAGCATTATTAATATATCCTTAAGGCTTTACTCTCAAGTTCTAGACATCTTTCTTTGTTGCTTAATCTCTAAGTGTATGTATAGAATAACCATGAGAAAATAAAATGCACAAACACACTTCTACTCTAAGAGGTATGATCTAAACTCATCGGTCCTTGAAGATTAAAGTGTTAGACCCGTTTAAATGTTGATCCCTAGCGACCGATGGGGGATTCCACCAGTTTTAGAGACTATTGATGATTAAAAACTTTGGCGACCACTTAGATGGTTGGAACCTAGGTGACTGACAAATGCTTCAAGATTTTGGCGACCAGTGAGAACATTTCTTAATGGTTTTTAACCCAAGGAATATAAAACCATAACATCTTTATTTCTTTCCCTCTCCCTGACATCTTTGAGAGGCGAAGCCCTAGAAAAATCTAGAGAGGACTGAAGCATTTCCCCAATGCCAAAGAAAGGACGAAATCCTAACCAATGAAAAGGTTGAAAGGATGCCAACTAGAAACCACCGTTGACGCCATCCAAGGCCAACCACAGTGCCAACAACTGCCATCAAGCTCAAATTCCTTTCCAACCCTTTCTTCAAACAATAAACGGTAAACCCCTTGACCTTTGACATCTATTACGACATCTTTATCCACATTCAACTGCCCCTTTTTCTATTAAAACCTACCATTGACCCCCCCTATTTTTCTCCCTCTACACCAATGTTTTAGGGTCTTAACTCCTACTTTTCGACTGGAAGACAAACATCTATTTTGTGAAAATCACCGCAATCACACTCTGAGCGAATAGGAATCATTGAGTTTTTTAATCTTTGGTGACCTTGAGTTTCTTAGCGGTCATTTTGTATTCTTCATAGAGACTCCTTGACAGTAATTGAGATCCTTCGGTTACCACCACTCTCTGCTCTGTCTGCAATGGATGAGAATTTCAGCGACTGTAAGGAAAGTGATGCTTGGTGACTTTAATTTTCATTATGAATATTTCAAGCTCTTTGACAACGCTACCTTCAGTGACTGTTAATTGTTCATTGACCGCTACCTTTAGAGACTGCATAGGATTTTAGTGACAGACTTCGCCTTACAGATAATGCTCCTTCAAAAACTTTACTAAACACTATTATTTCAATAATCTTAGCTACCGACAAGTAGCCTAGGATAGCAATTGTTCACATCGACTGCTAAGATGGTTAAATTTTCAGCAACTGCTATATTAGTAAATACAATCAATATCCTCAGTGAACACTGAGATGATTAAAATCTCATCGACCAATGAACTCTTTAAAACTAAAATGTTGTCTTCTTAAATCCTTCATCATTTATTTAGTTGAGTAATATCTATTTTTCCTTTACTGATAACCTAAATTCTATTTGGACTATAGAATGTTGACAACAACCTATGACTCCCTGGATAGACATGCCACTTCATTGATAGAGACAGAAATGGTAGTCCAGATGATTGACAAATTCATAGAAGAACATCCTGATGTGCCAAAGAAGAAAATGATACAACTACTATTGTGGAAGGAATAATATGAAATCCTACTTGGGCACAAGTCCCCCGAGGCTGAAGATGAGTCACAAGGTACTGAAGCCACCAACACATCTGAATACATGTTGTATAAAGAAGAAAAAAGGATGAAAGGAAAGTGAAAGGGATCAGAATTAGGTCTAGATACACTAGTAACTAAAAAGAAGAAGGTGGCAGTGAAATCAAGGACATATACCAGACAGTGAGCATGCCAACTGACTCATTAGTGATCAAGATGCCATAATCCACCAACACAAACAAGAATGAAGAGTCGACAACTGAGGGACATGAGATGATGTTCAAACCTAGGGACCAAGAACACCATGAGGAGTAAGACATGTTCATGATAACAAAGACATTTAAACTGATGAGATATATGAAAGATGAGACTTCAGAGAGTTGGGGCTTTACGAATCGAGTCATAGAATTCCTGAGGGGAGAAAACATGTACTTCCTACACATGGCGGCCCAATGTTCTCATACAGACCTCATGACCAAGTTCATGTATTCACTAATAAAGATACATGTCGAAGACAAAGAAAAAGAAGAGGCAGGAGGGGAGTTCAAGCTACAAGAGCGTATAGGAGGAAATGACTATTATGTAATAGAAAACACGTTGAATGGGATATTACTAATATAGTAGATGTATCTAAGGCATGTATAGCAACAAGAAGTGATAAAGATACAATTGGATTCAACAACCATAAGATGTGGGTAAGAATGACCAGAGAATACAATCACAACTTGGGAAAATCCAAAGCGGCCCAGATAACCTCCTATTTCATCAGGGCCATTCAAAAATTCATTGCTAACATGGTGCTCACATGATCTAAAATGGGAAGCATGTCTAAAGGGGGCCTTTTTCTATTCTAGTTCATGTTGGAGAAAAGACCTGTACACATTAAGGTTTATCATCGACAAATTATCTACAACCACAGACCAAGACAACAAATAGAAGATGAAGGACTACTACATGGGAAGCCAAATCACGCTAATTGCATCCTACTTCATGGACTTGGAGGAATTGGGATGGTATGAGGTGACTGAATGATACACCAGGATAAACTACAAATACCTGGTGACTAATGGAATTGTGCAGAAGGGCAAATTTTTTTACAATAAGCAGGGAAAATCTAACCTGCTACTCCCCCTCCCTGAAATGGCCTATTACGACATTATCAAGATTAGGCCAACCATAGACGAAATTGACAAGATCAATTCTAGTGCTATCAAGAGGGCAATGAACCCACCTTCACCTATTGTCAACTTATAAGAAGAAGAAGAAGAACCAAAACAAGCAATGGCACCAACAAGGCTGAAAAAGAGGAAGAAACTACCGATCAAGATCTGCAAGGTTGTTTCTAAGATACCAATGTCATCCCTCCAACTGACTCAACCATAATCAAATGTAGCACAAGAGACAAAACAATAAATCTCAATAGAACAAGCTTCCTTTCAAGATACTGACCCCATCACCCCAGCATCCCCGTCAATAGGTAGAACAATGCCATAAGCAATTGTCATAAGGGAAAATGACCAGCCAAGTCCTTCACACAATGCTCATGCAAAGGAAAAAGAGGTCAAGAAGATATAGAATGACCCTATCCCACCAGGGTAGTTAGAGGAGGAACCAACAGATCAACCAATGGAACTATAGTAACCAACTCCACCTCAACAAGAAACCAGAGAGGAAGCACCATTAGTATATATTGAGTCTCTAGCCGTAGCAACAAGAGCCTGACAAGAACAAAGGAGGATGACAAGATTAGGAAAGGAATTAGGGCATTGATTCGATGCAATATGTGAGTAAGTGCACAAATATTCATCAAATGCACTTCCGATCTCTTCTTGCCTGCAAGCACTAATGACGCAGCTAGAACACATAAACGAAAGAACTATAAAACTTCCCAAGGTCATGCAGAACGTCTGCCTCAATCAATGTGAAATGATGCAATGAATAAAAGAAATGGTGAAGCAGATGATGGAGCTCAAGAAGGAGAGTGACATCATGCAGAAAGACATGGACGCTATGCACAAATATCATGAAGAATTTCTTAAGGAGATATAGGAGGAACAAAGGCTAATGGAGGAGAAATGATATGAAAGAAGGTTAAGGAGGATTGCCATCCCGTCACCATCACATGCATCTTCAAGCCCCCCAGACCTATATGAATATAAATAAGAATAAGTTGCAAACACACCTCAAGTACCCACAGAGGAGACAACTCGAGAAGAAATGTTGCCACTTGAAGAAGCAATGGTAACCACATCCATACCATGACATAGAAGTTTGATCTAAAATATTCACCCACTAAGGAAAAATCGGTCCTTGAAGACCAACGAGTGGAAAAAGCTATTAGGTAGGAGGAAGAAAGCATTGAAAAGGACATATCTTATGACATTGCAACATTGAAAAGTTATATGGATGAGATGAATATCGACATTGACATTTGTGATGTCTACATGCAAGACCCTAAACATAATGAACAAACCATGGAAATATTGTAGATGCCATTATGGTATTAGATGTAGTGATTCTTGATACTACAAAAGAATTGATGCCACCCATAGATATTGCAGTGACGACAATAATACCACCTTCACCAGAAGTTCTAACATTAAATTCACAAACAATAATGGCAGTAGGAGAGGGATGTCAGATGAAGATGAAGGTGGCCTTGTCTCTTTCTTTGTAGGTGTATCACTAAGGGAACAAAGGCTACCACCTGAGGTAGAACCAAGGGGATCAATGCCTCCACCACTACCCTACAAGATGAATTGAATGGACATGTCATTTGTGTCCCAAGAAATGTCATACGTGTCCCACATTTCTTGTATAGATGTCCACATCCTTGCAGACATCTTAGACGACAACATGCCTAGGATAGATATTCTATACAACAACCGCGTGAGAATGCCGACAACAGAATATTTCCTATGAATGTTTCTAGCAAGAGCATTAGTACACAAAAGTTTATTCAAGGTTCTCTATGCAAAACTACTAGAGGAATTTCTCCATGTAAATAAGGTGCAACCATTTTTGACAGTACAACAACCCTAGCAAGGTGGTTTTATGAAGAGAAATATGATTCATATTATGTCAAGGAGCTGCAACGTGCTATTATAAGGGCAGAAACCTAAATTGTCACTTTACCTCTCAAGACTATCAAGAATTGGGTGTTGATAGTTGTAAATCTCTACGACCAACACATTACCATCTACAAATGTTGTAATGCTGAGTTACCAAACACATCTTTGATATTTAACAACAAGGAGGCACGAGATATTCTAAAAGTACCAATTCGTCTCCAACACACTATCTAGAAGGTAGGATCCCACCATAGATTGAACTGCAAGAATTTCACTATCAACACAAAGGCCCCACAAGAAGAAAAGGGATCGAGAGACTGTTCTTTCATTGTGCCATTGGAAAGGTATGCCTAGAGATCCAATCATGTGATGATTTACATTGCACATATCATAAAGGATTTGACTAATACTTGTAAAGGCAAGCTTCCAATTCATTGTGTTTCACTCAGTTATGAGATAATGAGGAAACATTATGAATGTCTAAAGAATGAAAATACTCAATGACGTATGTCTTCAAGTATAAGACTTGAATAATGAGATCATAAAAATGCTAAGAGTATGTGCATTCATATTATGTCCCTAGTCAGTTGCTACTATGGAAGTTAGGTAGACAATAATAACACACAAGACTAAAGAGTGGGTTGGTTGATGACATAATCTTATTAGTCATGATATGGTATATCAAACCAAGCACACAGATACATGTTAGGAAATAGTGTATCAGACAGACCCACCTTGAGAGTGACACATAAAAACCATCATTGGTGGTCATAGTCATCTCTCTAGTGAAGGTGGTGATTGTGATTCTTAGACTTGAAGTTACTACACTCATCACATGTCGTTGGGTATACTTTGACATCATCAAACCTAATCTTGAAATATGGGTTTCCATAAAGGTAATGATTGGGTAGTTTTGACACATGAGGAATGACTAAGTGTGATGTAGATGGGTTTTACCCCTCGTACTGGAGTTTGATATCCTAGCCACTTGATAAGTGAGACTGAGAAACACATGTGCATGCACATGCAAATGTGAATCAATATATGATGAGCTCGCATTATCTCAGGTAGTCTGCTCTTGGTTCAAGGAACATGGGTTGAACATTGAGAGGATGACGATTCCATGCCTCAAGTTCACTCTGGATATCAGAGACAAAATAATTATACAATCACTACAACACATTACACATATTATAGGTTGAAGATGTTCTCCAACTATCCATTCACTTGGGTAGTATTGATGTGTGACTAGGCACCACTCTCTACTTGTGATGTTATGGACATTCACTACCAACGTTATATAGGACCTATAAGGTCACACACAAAGGACCTCATCTAGAAAAGTAGATTAATCTTACATGATGATTGGATTGATTACTAAAGTATTTAGGTACTCAAATCCACACAATAGATCAGTTGGCTGCACTTCCAACTGATTGAATCATAGAGTGAGATGGTCGTTTGGAGTTCCAAACAATCAGTTGAAGTGTTGAGAGGGCTGTTTGGAGTGTCAGGCTTACTGGAATTGAATTGGCTGGAGTTCTACATGTATAAGGCACTAATCGGTTGGCTCTCTGGGTGAACCAATCAGCTCAGGTGAGCGAGACGACTGGTTCACTAGGTGAACCGATCAGCTCGGTTGGGCTGAACAAAGATTCTAGTAGCTTTCCTAAATTTTTGACGAAGATTACTCGTTTCACTTGTTCAATTTGATTGGAACAAGGAATTAATGATTGCATTAATTAAAAATGATTTTTTCAAATTCGTGTGCAAGTATGAAACATGCAAAATTACTAGTTTGAGCTACGAACTTACTGTCTCGCATGTGAGACGATCGTTTTGGTTGTGAAGGGACCATTTACATTTCACAAATTGTGAAAATTCATTATCTTCAGGTCCCTTCTACTCCCACATCAACTGGGAACCCTGACCCTAGCCCCTCCTATAAATAGAGGGGTATTGAGAGCTTCCCAACACATACAATTGAGAATCAATTTCACTAAAAAATGTTGTCCTCTCTGGTTGTGGTAACCAAGAGAGCCCAAGCAAATCCTACCTGACTAGGGAGGGATAGCGAGGGAGAGAACAACTGAGGACCGTTATTGTGGGAGAGTGAGTTGGTGACTAGTACACCAACGGGAGTGACAACTCCTTCCTATCCATTCTATAAGAACAACATGAGTTCTAGTTGGTCTGTGTGGACTACTCTAGAGGCAGGAGTCCTTTGGTTGTTGCTAGGAGGACAACATCAACATGTAGTTTGTGGTGAGACTGCAGGAGACACTGTAGAAGTTGTCCAGTCTATCATCCATGGTGAAGATCAAGAGCTGCATAGACACCGCCCAAGAGCAACTAGAATATAGTTGCACTGCAATGAGTTCTAGTCACTGGACTTACTTCAGGACCAAGTATAAACTCATTAACCATCCTTACTATTTCATAGTAGTTGACGCGATCTTGATGTTATGGGGAATACATATAGATTAAAAAATCCATTGCTTTTCTTTGTGCCCAAATTTCCCAACATGTTCTACGTCTGATCAAGGCTGTTAATAAAGGTGTCCCTTTTGAAGATCTTTTCTATGAAGACTTGCATGGATTATGTGGTGTCCACATGATGGAGGTTATTTATGACCGTCAATTCTTCAATGACCCATCAATGCCCCCTAATATAGTACCTCATAGACTACATAAATGGTAGCCACTACCTAAAAAGCAACCATGGAAGGAGTAGTTGAAAACCTTATGGAAAGACCCCACTAAAGCCGACCAGGCAGCAAAGTGGAAGGAAGTAAGGTAGGAAGAAGAGCAATCTCAATAAAGAGGAAACCTCAAAAATAAAGCAAGAGAAGAGAATGCAACATGGCCTCGGTTAACACCAATAAACCCAACCCCCGCAACAATTCTTAAAGTTGTTAAAGAAACAGACACAACTACCCATGAAGAAGGTGAGATCCAAGAAGAAGACCTCCATGAAACAAGGTCAGTAGGGCCAATTGGAATGATAGAGGTCAACTTCTGATATTTTGACAAATAGTCATTTGAATACCTATTTCAAGAGTCGTTGTAGATAATCATGAGGAATTTGAAATCGGATGACAAAGTAGCAGTAGTGATTTTTGAGCAAGAAGGGATATGTGTCCTAAAGGATGACTTGAGAGACATACTAAGATCTAATGGCTACATGGTTGTTAGTGTGATGACAACATACCAATCCCTTCTAGGAGATAACACACATAATTTAATATGACCCACTTCACGCTGGTAGATGAATAACTCAGAACAAGGACTATAGAGAGAAGGAACAACTACAATGATGCCTTTGTAACTCATTTCCAGAGTTATTTTTTCCTACCTATTTTGCACGACAATCACTGGACGCTCCTAGCGGTAAATATTAAAGTAAAAACTACAATCCTTTGTAATATTTCTGATGTAAAGCTTTCTCTAAAGAAGTACATACATGCAACGACGCCATAGAGCACCACTAAAATTATTTTGGTTAGGTTGTTGCTCTAGCTTTGGGTCTTGTTCATGGCCTAGAGAGTGGTCATGACATGTGGTCTTGGGTCACAACATGTTGCTAAGTCGGAGGTCAAGAAAACCATGTCTTTTGAGTTTGAAACATCAATGCTCCTTGATGTCATGACATGAGCCTTTGGTAGGTTAGAACCCTAACACTAGATTGGTCGAGATGCCCTAGGGGTCACGGTCATGACACAGAAAAGGTTGGGTGGTCGTGACCTAGATGGTTATGTGGTTGAGACACATGATTATGTAGTGGTCGAGACACATGTTGATGGTGGTGGTTGAGTGATTTTCTTGAACATTTAATGATGCTCTTGCATGTGTAGTGTATAAGCCATACATGGGGTTGATGGAATAATGTATAATCAACCATAATGATGTTCCTTAACCCTCATATAGTCTAACATGGTGGGAGATGATGAACCTAGGATTGGTGATTGAGCTTAGCTTCAAACCCTAATTGGTTATGGGTGGAAAACCCTAGACCTAATGATGGGTGATGTGACATGTTGCTTTTCTTTCTTGGAACAACTAATATGTTATGATGATTTCACTTTCTTGTTGTGAACCTCTAACTGTGTAGGTTGAATGCATGCCATTTCTTGAGTATTCTATGGTGATGGTTATTAATAATTGAGGCATGTGGAGATAAGAATGTGACACATGGATTTAGGATGTTTCCTCTCTATTGTTTATCAATTTCTAACCATGTAGGTGATATGAACTTGAATATCATAGCTAGTGTATGCTATAATGAGTATGTTGTAACATAGTTTGAATGAGCCTTTAGGGTGCTTGTCTCGTGTATGATACAAGGTTGATGTGAGTAGGACCTATGACCTAGTGATGCCTTTATGCTTATTGTGAGATGACACACTTTGGTGTTATAGTTAAGGGATTGATATCCCACAACGATGTGACAATAGTGATAGCCTTGAGTGGTTGTGTTACAGTAATGATGATTCTATGAATGGCAGTCTTACAGGTGTTATGTGGTGATAGTGTGACAAGTTCACACCTTATACATTTTATATATACTGAAGTTGTACTATACCTCTAATCTTGTATAGTTTTTTATGGTTTTATATGTTGTAACTTGATTGATGCTAAAAGACATTGAATGGGCATAACTAAGGGACAGCCATGCATGAGCTGATCTCGTTGTGATATATGCAATGGCCATGTGTGAGCTGATTTCCTTGTTACATATGGATGGCCATGCATGATCCACTCCTTTTCTAGGACAGCCATTCGTGAGCCAAATTCCTTTAGATATATGGACAACCATGCATAAGCCGATCCATCTGTGTACTATATGCCACTTGTACAAGTTGACTAGTATGCCACAGTAGTGTCACTCTCATGCTAGCCAGTTGGTGTCAGAACGGTCATGGAATCTAGCTCTTCCATTGAATATGTTTGGTACCAATAAGGACTTTGTAGTGGTACTTTTGTAAGATCAAATACAAAATGTTGATAAGGCTTTGCTTACTTTTGTATAGTTTGGTTGGTAGAAAATATACACGCTCTTCATATTCCTTCACAGTTTATACAATGTTCCACTGATCTGTTATGGCTACCTATCTGCTTAGATGATAATAACTTCCCTATTCCATCAGTAATTGAATCTTCTTATCGTAGATGTAGCTTTAATTCTATTCTTTAGTTACTTTACCTATGCTTTAATAGCGTTGGTGAAGAGTTATATCTCGTGTTGGTACGTTTGGTCTCACCCCATGGGTTTCCACATCTTTTAGGTAGCCGTGCATGAGGAGGTAGAGATTGTGCAATTGAGGAGGAGCAATAGCAAGATCAGTAGTTGATAAGGTTGAGTGTGATGCTTGTTGATCTTTTGGTGTTAGAGTCCTAGATTTGTCCATGTACACTCAGGTCTTGGGAATAGTTCAGTGTGTTTTTTTGTTGAGCTATTGATACGAGTTTTTGGCTTATTGTTAGAGTCCTAGATTTGTCCATGTACACTCATATGATGATTGTAATGAAATAATTTGTAATTAATTTGATTAATAAATAAAGTCAAGCTTCAAGTTTATTTTGTTTAATTCAGTTATGAGATAATGATACAACATTATAAATGTCTAGAGGATTATATTACTCAATGACGTATGTCTTCAAGTACGTGACTTGGGGAAATGAGATCATATGAATGTTAAGATTACATATATATTCTCATTATGTCCCTGATCGGTTGTTATTGTGGAAGGTTGATAGACAACACTGACACACAAGATCAGAGTGTGAATTGGTTGATGACAGAATCTTATTAATTATGATATGGCTATTTCAAACCAAGCACATAGATACACGTTGGAGAATAGTGTTTCAGATAAATCCACCATGAGACTGAAACATGGAAACCATTACCATGGTAGTCATAGTCAGATCTCATAGTGATGGTGATGTTTGTGGTTCTTAGACTTGAATCACTACACTCATCACATTTCGTTCGGTATGCTTTGATATCATCAAATGCAATCCTGAAACATAGGTTGTTATAAAGGTGATGATTGGGTGATTGTGACACATGGGGACTAACTATGTGTGATAGAGATGGGATTTGTCTCTCCTAAGGGATTATGATATCCTAGGCCTCTAGATTAGCCAGACTAAGAAATGCACGACCGTGCATATGTGAGTCAATATGCGATATTGAGATTACACATATCTCAAATAGTCTACTTTGGTTCAAGAAATAAGATTGAATGTTAAATAGGGTGACTACTCCATGCCTCGAGTTCAATCTGGATATCAGATACAAAGGAATTGTATAAACATTGTAATACTGAGCATAGATTGTAGGTTGAAGTTGTTCCCCAACTTTCCATTTACTTGGGTAGCAATGATGTGTGACTAGGCATCGCTCATTGCTTGTGATGTCATAACTTTTTATGAAAATTCATTGCCAATGTAATGTGGGACCTATAGGGTCACACACATAGGTCTTGACCTAGAAGAGGAGTTTCATCTTGAATGATGATTGAATTGATTACTAAAGTGTTTAGGTATTGAATTCACACAACAAATCATCTGTCTACAAAACTAGATGATCGACTCACCAAATGACATGATCGTTTGGAGTGCCAGATGGTTGGCTCAAGAGTTGAGATGGGCATTTAGATTATTAGACTAATTGGAACTGAATTGGCTAAGTTGTACTCAAACTGAGGTGTGAATGGACTGTTCATTCTTTTGAACTGATTGGCTCGACTCGGCTCACTACAGACCATCTGAGCAAGAGAGACAACCATATCACATGGGTGATATCACTCAATTTGTTAGAAATTTGATTGTATCAAGGAATTAGTGTTGATGTCATGATGTACATTAATTGGATTTGAATTTCCAATTTTATATGTGATTGGGAAACATGAAAAATGATTGTATCATAGTATGAGATGACCGTATCACGTGCCATACGACCATCTGGGTTTCCATACAACTATTTTTGTGGTCATAGGTTGTAAAAATTCAAGATCTTTTGGTCCCTTCTACTCCTGCATAGACTGGGAAACATGACCTAAACCCTACCTATAAATAGAGGGGTATTGGGGGCTTCCCAGAGCACAACATAGAAAATTGAGAATCATTTTCTCAAACAATTTTTTTCCTCTCTGGTTGTGGTAATAAGAGATCCCAAGCAAGTCCTACTGACTAGGGAGGGATATCAAGGGAGAGAACAACTGAGGATCATTGTTGTAGAAGAGAAAGTTGGTGACTAGTACACCAACAGGATGGACAACTCCTTCCTGTTTGTTTTAGTAGGACGACATGAGTTCTAGGTGGTTTTTGCGGACTTTTCAAGAGGTAGGAGTCCTTTGGCTGCTACTAGGAGGACAACGTCAACTCTCATTCTTTGGAAAGACCATAGGAGTCATTGTAGAAGTTGTCGAATCTGATGTCCGTGGTGAAGACCAGCAGCTGCACAGACACTGTCCAAGAGAAACTAGTCAACAGTTGATCATCTACAAAAATGAGGAGATGTCTCTAGACTTGCACCATGTCCAGGTATATCCTCAAAACTATCCTTCCCATATTATAGTTAGTGACACCATTTGTTGGTTATGGAAATATGGTAGATAATTTTTTTTCTGCTACCTATTATGTAGCCATATATTCCTATAGTGGTATCAGAGCCAACATTAATGTACTATATTATGGGATAATTGATATGATCATATTTTTTATTTTTTTCATTCTATTACTACATGCAATGCAAATAATACAATGTCTAATCAAATACCACGATAATGACAAACTAATATATATGATATATATGCAATTTACATGCATTGTCCTAAAAGAAGTTTTTATTGTGGACGTGTAGCATGGTTGTGGACCATAACCCCTATTATTTGTGTATGGTTGTGTGGTTGGTTAATATTTTTATCTCATTCTAAGTTTCAAGCCTCTATCTTATCTTCCATAGGGAACCTCAGTAGAAGAACATGTGCTCAATATGATTGGACATGTGTATCATCTTGAAGAACTGGGATTCATCTTGAGCCAAGAGTTGGCCAGGGATATGATTCTAAAGACATTGCCAAAATCATATAGCCACTTTATTGCATGTTATCACATGAATAATATGGCCAGACCAATGTCAGACTTGCTTCCCATGTTGATTCATACTGAAGTAAGATTGAAGAAGGATAAGACCATGATGTTGATTAGCAGAGCTGAGTCCAAGGATCAAAGAAAGACCAAGAATAGTTTTGAGGTTGAGCCCAAATCTAAATCTTCAACACTCAAGATAAGGACAAAGAAAAGTACAAAAGAAACTCATCCTTTGTACTTGAAGGCATTTAAGAAGAAGAAGATGGGGATGGTGATCTCCACTTTAGGTATATACGTAATTGAGATAAACCTATCTACTTCTTCATCATGGGTACTAGATACCGAATGTGAATCTCACATATGTTCTCATATGCTGGATCTAAAAGGAAGTAGGCCTTTGGGAAAAGGTGAGGTGGAACTATGAGTTGCTAATGGCGCAAGAGTTGTGACCAACATACTTGGAACCTATGGTATATCTCTACCTACAAGGCTTGTAATAGAGTTAAAGAACTGCTATTTTGTACGTGCCATAAATATAAACATCATTTTTGTATCTTGTATGGACAAGGAGGCATTTGAATTCCATATTAAAAATTGTCGATGTTCTGTTTCAAAAGATGGGATCTTTTATGATAGTGCACCAACATCTTATGGTTTTTATTTGTTATATCTAAAGATAGATGTTTATAATGTTAATAACAATAGAATAAAACTCAACAAATCAAACAAAACATACCTTTGACATTTTCATCTAGGACACATAAATGAGAACTGCATATCTAGACTCCATAAACATGGTTAGCTAAACTCTTTTGATCTAGAATAATTAAAGACATGTGATTCTTGTTTTTTAGGCAAGATGACTAAAACCCCTTTCACTGGTAAAAATGAGAGGGGTAGTGATCTAATAGGACTCACGCATACTGATGTGTGTGTACCTTTTATAACAACTTCTAGAGGTGGGTATCAGTACTTCATTACCTTCACTGATGACTTCAGTAGGTATGGCTATATTTATTTCATGAAACACAAGTCAGAACTCTTGACATGTACAAGGAGTTTATGAATGAAGTACAAAACCAACTTGGTAAAAGTATTAATGCACTTCGTTCCGATCAAGGTGGAGAATACTTAAACCACAAGTTTGAGAACCTTCCTAAAGTCCATGGGATCATATCCCAATGGACGCCACCTGGAACACCTTAGCATAATGGTTTGTCAGATAGAAGGAATTACACATTACTAGATATGGTGCAATCAATGATGAGTTTAGCTAAGCTTCCGACTATCTTCTAGAGGTATGCTCTAGAAACTGCCATCTATACACTAAACCGAGTACCATCTAAATCAATTCAAAAAACACCATATGAGATATGGCATGGGAAATATCCCAAAGTGCCTTTTATGAGGATTTGGGGAGCTTATTTTAAAAGAACATTTTCTGATAAGCTTGGTCCTAAATCTAATAAATGTTATTTTGTTGGATATACTAAAGAAACAAAAGGATGATACTTTTATTCCCTATCTAACAACAAAATGTTTGTTTCTAGGGATGTTGCATTCCTTGAGATGGATTTCATTTCCAAAGGAATCAGTGGGAGGAATGTGGAACTCGAAGAGGTTTGAGACCAACAAGAGAACACAGAATGCATACATGGACAACAAGAATCTAGAGAATCACAAGGTGTTGTGGAATCTCAAATTTCTCAACTTACACAAGTACCTCTTAGATCTGATAGGACTCGCGTTGAGCATAAAATATTTGGATATCTTATAACTTAGGAAGGCAGTGAATTGGTCACAGATGATGAGACAATAACATATCAAGATGCTATAGATGGACTAGAGTATGAAAAATAGATTAAGGCCACGAGATGTGAGATAGAATCCATTTATACCAACAAAACATGGACTTTGGTGGATCCATCTAAAGAGGATAAACCCATAGGGTGAAAGTGGGACTTCAAGAAGAAGACTGACATGGATGTAAAAGTTCAAACATATAAGGGCAGATTGGCTACAAAAGGTTTTAGACAAATTCAAGGTATTGACTATGACAAAACCTTTCTCTAGTGGCCATGGTTACATCCATCAGGATCATGCTTGCTATTGCAGCTTATCATGACTATGAGATTTATCATATGGATGTTGAAACCACGTTCCTTAATTAGAATCTTCTTGAGGATGTGTATATGACACAACCTAATGGTTTTATAAATCCAAAGTTTGCAAATAAAGCATGTAAGCTACAAAAGTCAATCTATGGATTGAAACAAGTATCTCGAAGCTAGAATCTTTGTTGTGATGAAACAGTCAAAGAGTTTGGCTTTATTCAAAATGAAGATGAACCTTGTGTGTACAAGAAGGTTAGTGGGAGCATACCAAAATTCCTCATATTATATGTAGATGACATATTATTGATGGGGAATGACATCTTTACAAAAGTTAAAGACATGGCTTGAAAATACATTTTCTATGAAAGACTTGGGAGAAGCATCCTACATATTCGAGATAATGATCTATAGAGATAGATCCAAAAGGCTTCTTAGACTAAGTCAAAGCACATACATTGACAAAGTGTTGAAGTAGTTCAACATGGAGAATCAAAGAGAGGAAACCTTCCCATGCTACATGGAGTTCCCATCTCTAAGGGTCAAAGTCCCAATTCTTGTGAAGAAAGGGAACACATGAGTTTGATTCCATATGCCTCAGCAATTGGATCAATTGTGTATGCAATGTTGTGTACCCATCCAGAGTTCTTGTATGCCTTAAACATGTTGAGAAGATATCAGTCATATCCAGGTGATGCTTGACACGCTAAAACCATGCATAGAAATGCAAGTGCACACGTCGGGTAATATAGGCATATGTGAGGCCCGAGTCAAACTCAGGGAGATGTAGTCTCAGTGACTACTACTAACTATAGTGCGATCAGCTAAGCTGATTAAAAAGTTGGATTTGAGTTTGAAAAAATAGAAGAAATTTTAAAATGGCTGATTCGAATGAGATGAATTCCTTAGGATTACTGATTTCACCACGGGGTCTCATCGCATCTTATTTCTACTGAATTAATATAAATTCCTACTCCTACCCTGGATAGAAAGCCTTTAGTCAGAATTGCATGCTTCCGCGGTGCAATTCACTACCTAGATCTAAGCCAATTCCACATATTTGGTAATTTATCTCTTAGTCCGGGTGCATTATCAAATACTCTGGGTTCTTTCCACTGACCATATGTTGTCTTTTCCAAGGAACGTGTAGGAAAGTGTATAAGTTATGATTTTCTAACCTTTAATTCTCCTTCCGAAGTAATTATCAGTCTGTAATCCTATCAATGGTGATCAAACAATGATACATCATTCAAATCCACAATTATATATCTAGGAATAAAGAGAAATTTATACTAAATCATGTAAAAAGTCAATACAACGATTCCCCGGGCTACTCCTGGGTCCTAAGGAAAGGAGGAGTTTAGCCCCACATGGTTTTCAGTTGTGATTACATAGAGAGAGAAGAAAAACATGGAAAACATGAAGGAAGTTTATGTAACCCCTATAGAGAAGATGTTTCGGATGATCTTCCTCGTGAAACACACGTTCTGTAGTCTTCCAGTAGCAAAATCTTCCGTCGGAGGTGCTTGGATCTCCCAGTTGACGTCCTTTGGCTCTGTGCTTCTCTCCTTCTCCTATTTGGCCATCGTGTGGTGCAACGTGATGATCCACTTGGGTCTGGCCATCCTTCTTTTAGTCCTAGGTCAACTTACGGTACCACATAACGTGGACTGTCGGATCGGGATGCTCAGATTAGATTATTGAAATCTGACAAAGTCGGTGGCACCAACCAGGGTGTCGGTGGCACCTACGGCATCGAGATGTGATCTTGTTGCGGTAAAGTCGGTACCACTAACTCTTTATGTTGGTGGCACCAAGCTGGTGCGCATATTTTCTCTACCTCTCTGATGCTCTCTCAGTAGCATCGACTGTTATAGTCACTGGCACTGACTCTTCTGGTCGTCTATGGCCCGGTCCCTAATGCTATCTTAGCGGCACTGACTGTGATAGTCAATGGAAACGACTCCTCATGTACATGGAAAATCCTAAAAATCCATAAAAATAATGTATGAGGCTGAGGAATATATAAAATACTATAATTATGATAAAATGAGCATAGTTTGATGCAAACAGAATATACAAGCCAATAATAATGATTTATGCAAATATGATCAACTAATTGATTAACAAATGCATAAAACGAATATAAAATAGGCTTGTAAAAGTGACTCAAAACATGTACATCAAACTCCCCTAAGCTAAAATCTTGCTCGTCCTCGAGCAACAACACCTTTGAACTGATTGAGATAAGTCAGCTGAAGGACATAAGTTGATAAGGTACATCTAAAAGGTCTCCACCTTTCGGTCCTCCTTCCGGAATTTACTGACCAATGAACACTAACTACCATCTAGGCGACCAAAAACCTCTATCAAAAATGTTCGCCCCCCAATCAATGAAACGTTATCAGTAAAGCAGTTAATATGATAGACTCATTCGGTTCATACTTGATGCATCGTGTGATCTCCTATCTATGTTGCTCTTTTCTCTACCTACCATCTACATGGAAGCAGTTCTCCTGATAAAGTAATGAATGAGGAGAAAATCATCTGAGTGGCCTACCAACAAGAGCAACAGGTAGTTGAAATAGGCGGCTGCGGAAGAATCATGAGCACATAAAATCATTCATGCAATAAAAAATCATGATGAACCTATAATGATGTGAATTTATAGAATGCTCCTAATGCCTAATCATTGGGGTTAAATGATGCATGCAACTACCATTTCATCTCAATGTAAGATGAAATATCTAAGACTGCATCATGTACTAACTCTTCCTTATGATTAGGTAGAATTATGCCCTTTCTCCCTCATTTTCTGACATTATACTCCAGATATATTTTTTTCACTTTTTTCATTTTTTTTTCATTCTAAGCCCCCTTCCAACATGATATAATTGAATTGGGCTTCTAGTTGCACTACACATTTGATTTATGCCAATGCTTCTCTTTTTTTTCTTCTTTTTTTTCTTTCTTTTTAGAGAATAGGCACAATCACTACCTTCTTATATTAGAGAAGAAGCTAGACATGATCTTTGCAAGATGATATGTATTGCATATGCAACTACAAGAATAAGATGTTATGCAACTACAAGACATACACTAGAATTCCATTGTGCATGTATGTTTTTCATTTTTTTTATGCACACAAAAGCAAACAACTATATGCAAGATCTACTATGATATGCAAATGCAATCAAGAGAAAGAATGATAACATGTGTTCAATCCTCTTATGGTGGAGTGTGAATCAAAAGTATGTGGTGGATGAGATCACACAACTAAGAGATAGAACCTTCAGATAAAATCATATGTCCCTCTCTAATGACCTATGTATAGGGTAATCAAGGGGTTTCTTTCTTAAATTTTAGTTTAAGGTCATGTTAGTGTTTGATCAGTTTAGGCTCAACAATCCTTGTCAATCACTTTTCTTGGACAATTTAAATGGTATTTTATGTTCTAATGTCCTGGAGATGACTTACTCAAGCACTTCTTTAGTTATGTGACTCACTTACTCACAAGATAAGCTCACAAATTTTGAAATTCACTCACAATTTTTTTTATATTTTTTTTCATTAACCCAACCCAGAGATTGATAAACTCAAAAGAAACCATGCATTTACTTCTCCACAAATTACACTAGATAGATTGTGGATCCTACATAGCAAAAAAACTACAAGAAAACTAATTTTTCCAAAATAAAAACCAAATGCTAAAAAAAAAGGAAAACTAAGATAGGGGTTGTTCCAGCACCCCCCCCCCAAGCTTGAATATGACTATGACCGCATAGTCAAAATTCCAACTTAAGAGGTGGAATAGAGATACCCGACTAAAATGGTGGTGGCGGTGGCTGGTTGGGGTCCTGCGAAGGAAACATCCCTTGAAAGGTCGGAGCAGAAGAAGGCATATTCAGTGGCATCAGGTAGTTGCCAAAGTATTCCTGGCTCCAGTAGTGGTCAAAGAATGGTTGTTGGTAGTTCTTCATCCTCTGTAGGAGATAACGCATGTTCTCTTGGTTGGCAAAGAGAAGACATTCATTTTCGTAGATTTCCTACTGGTTGGTGTACAATCGACCATGTACATCTTGAATCCCAGCCAAAGATTGAGTTTACTACTGTTGATGTGTTTGTATATCCTACAGCATAGAATAAATCCCCGCCATAGAATAAGTGTCTTCTCCTTCTTGAGAGGGTGGCAGGGCAGAGGATGTAGAGGCAGCATAATGTCATGGATGCTTTTGTGGAGCAACTCGATGTGTCATAGGAATGGTAGGATTGACCTCCTCTACGTCATTTCTTTACTCCTCCTCATCATCATTATCATCTCCTCCTTATTCTGCATTGTCATCATCCATGTCCGACCATCTATAATGCTTGACTTGCCTGATGTTGAAGATAGGATCAGGAAGTCGACACTCGTAGAAGGTGGCACTGACCGAACAAATAGCATATATGGCATTATTTTGAACCACGATAAGACCAGCCTGCTTGAAGTGGAGGGTGTCTATGCTAAGCTTGGAATACAGAGGCTCAAGAGTAGAAAGATCCAAGCCTAAATGAATATCAATGGGGGTGATAAGTCCCCCAAATAAAAAAGGTGTGGCGCTCTAAATAAAATAAATGATGTCGGTACAGAATTATAAATTTAACAATCTTATAGCTTTTAGATTTGAATAGAATGAATGAAATCTAAGTCTCGTTGGCTACGTGTGAGACTATTGAAAAATTCGATCGGCTATTTTTGACCTGGACCAACCCAGACCCAAAATTTTAACATCTCTTTATATAAAAATAATATAATATGTAATTAGTTTTCTAAAATTATATCATTTAAATTATTCTAATATAGTATAATATATGATTTAATAATAAATAAGCATTAAAGGTCACGTGGATATACAGATGACGTATTCAAATGAAAGAAAAAAATGGTTGCCCATTTAGCAGCATCACTATAGCTGACGGTAAAGGAATCAGAAGGGGTTGAATGGAATTATGAAAATGGGATCGAGTTTTTATGGATTTCGGGAAAAGTGAGGGAGCCAAACGAAATAAACTCTTTCTTTTTTGCTAGAGCAGCAGTTTAGGGGCGCATACGATAAGTAGGTGCTTATATGTTTTTTCTATTAGGAATTGTAGTGGGAAAATGATGTGTTTTGCAAGACTGAAAGTACAAGATTTAACATAAAAAACTCTCCCCAAAATGAGAAGAGAAAAATCATGGGGCAATACCGCACTATGTAATCAAGATTATAACTCACACCGTCCAGATTTAATTACCCCTAAATCTGGATAGCTCCCCTCACACAAGAACAAAGATAGGAAGAATAGAATTACAGCCGACGTGTAAAAAATATCTCACTTATCTTTTTCTCCTCACAACACCTTCATTGTAGGGGATCAGACACATGGTTGTTCCCTTGCATGTTGCCATTGCAATCGTTGAGAGGGCCCCTCTACTCCTAAAGATGTTGCATACCTCGCCACCAACCAGAAGCTCTCCCCGCCTGAGAGATCATATGCATGTATCCCGTTCAGACAAACATACTATTGTTGTAGTTGCTACTGCAACACCAACGTAGTGCCTCCAACTGATGTTCTTCCTTCGTTGACCCTATACGCTGCTATTGTTGATGTACCACTAATGTGTTGTTGGGTGTCAGTCGCTACTTCATTTCAAGGCAAAGTCACTGACCCTCTCTTATCATAAGAGAGCATCACCAGTTGTTCTTGTTTTTTGGCTCTTCTACCACAGAAGGCACCAACAACAAACAAATGATGGGATGATCTCAACGGCCTCCCCCAGGGCCTCTATTTATAGGCTTCCATGACATGTGATAGCAATTAGGAATCTCACTGCAATTCATAGTCCAATTCCAATGTTGCAAATAGAGAGACATCTTCTCTCCTATTGAATTTAACTCCTACTAGGATTGGAGACACAAGCCAACTCTTACTCAAGCCCAAATCCAATTAGGGCATGGGATGGAACAATTATATTCCAACAATCTCCCCCTCTGGGCCATAAGGGAGATGTTGTCTTCAGCATTCATACAGAGTAACTTCTGGAGTGGTGATGGATTCTGATAGGTGGTCATTCTCCTCAAGCATGTCAGTATCATGTCATTTTCATCCCTTTTCTTGAAGTTCCACCCTGACTTCACTTTGTTCCCAAGCAACTAAGAAGAAGTATCCTGGAAGTTCTGCTTCTCTCTCCATGCACACACTTGGAACTTTCTTTGCTACCCTTGACCGGTCTCTCGATCCATCCTAGATGAAAATTGTGTTTCTGACCTTCTGTAGTAAGACTTAGAAACATTTCTTAGACGTTCCCCCTATCGATCTAACCCCACATCAACATGTTGATCATCCATTATGCATGCATCAACTACATGTCCATTGCATTGTCCTTCTTCCTCATGTGCACATTGTCTAGAAGAAGTCTTTGGAGTGACCTTCTCTAATTGGGAGGCATCATGATGCTTGTAGAAACTTACTTTTCTACATTTGCTAACATCATTGAGAGAATCTCATAGCTCGGACATATGGATATCTGTAGGAGTATTTCCAAGTTCTCTTCGTCTCCTTTGAACTGCAGTTGGCTTCTTGACATCCTAAACCTTCTCTTTGTGCACTTTTAATGTGGTTTTATATAGATTGTGGTACAGTCTGCCTCGAGCTATCACCAAACACCCTTTTGTTACCTTGCACATGCCACCACCGAACCCGAGATCATATCCACTCCTATCCAACAACGAACCATAAATTACACTAAGCCTCAACTTTGGAACATGATGAGCATCCTTGAGCATGATAGTACACTCAACATTTGTTTTGACATAGACGTCACCAATCCAATGATCTTTGAGTAGCTAACATTCCCATCCTCAAATTATTAAAGTTCCCTCTTCTATATTTTGTTAAGAACTTCCTATAAGTTGCAGCATGACACTTCGCTCCTGTGTCTACAGCCCACTCAACACCATCCTCTGTGTTCATATCCTACTCTTGGACTGTCAATATTAGATCTTCAGCAGTGGAAGTTGTATTATTCTGGTCATCATCCTCGTGTTCTTTGGCAAGTTCTTGTGATACCTTCCAGATCTTGCAATCCTTCTTAAAGTATCCAACTTTTCTGCAATAGTAATATTCTTTACTCTTTGTCTTTGACTTCCCACGATTAGAACTGTGATTGCAACTCTGATTTCTTCCTCTACCTTCAATGTATAGAGATGAACTTGAAGAATCAGATTTTCCACATTCCCTTCTACAAATGTCTTCACCAAAACCAAATCTCGAATATCATAAAGCTTCAGCTTCATGCTTCCTAATGAACTGATGACTGTTGTCACTGTAGCAGACCAACTCTGGGGCAAAGAGAAAAGTAAGATAAGGGGTTTTACTTCATCATCAAACATTATCTCGACTTAGTTTAGTTGAGAAATTATGACGTTGAACTCATTGATGTGATCTGCTACTGAGGCTCCTTCGCTCATCTTTAGGTTGAACAAACGACGCATCAAATATACCTTGTTTGCAATAGTTGACTTCTCGTACATATTTGATAACATCTTCAGAAGTCCCATCGTCGTCTTCTTGTTGGCAATGTTGAATGCAGAATTATGTGCCAATGCCAACCTAACCACCCCAAGTTCCTGATGATCAAGGAGATCCCAATCCTCCTGCTTCATTTGTTCAGACTTAGTCCCCTCCAGAGGTTGATGCAATTTCTTCTGGTACAGATAATGCTCAATCTGCATCTTCCAGAAGCTGAAATAGTTGCCATCAAACTTGTCAATGCGCACTTTCCCATCTTCAAATGTCATTGTCACTTCCACTTCAACCTTCCAACCTTGCTCTGATACCACTTGTTAGGAATTGTAGTGGGAAAGTGACGTGTTCTGTAAGACTGAAAGTGCAAGATTTAACATGAAAAACTCTCCCCAAAGCGAGAAGAGAAAAATCATGGGGCAATATTGCACTATGTAATCAAGATTACAACTCACACCGTCCAGATTTAATTACCCCTAAATCCGAACAACTCTCCCACATATGAGAACAAAGATAGGAAGAACAGAATAACACCCAACACGTAGAAAATATCCCACTTATCTTTTTCTCCTCACAACACATTTGTCATTGTAGGGGATCAGACACACGGTTGTACCCTTGTCTTTTGCCACTGCAACCGCTGACCGGGTCATCTCTGGTCCTAACGATGTTGCATACCTCGCCACCAACCAGAAGCTCTCTCCACCTGAGAGAGCAGATGCACGTCCTCCGTTGAACAGACAGACTGTTGTCGTAGTCGCTACTGTTACACCAACATAGTGCCACCAACTGATGTGCGTCCTCTGCTGATCGGATATGCCGCCCTTGTTGATGCACCACCAATGTGTCGCTAGCTGTCAGTCACTACTTTGCTTCAAGGCAAAGTCACGGCCCTCTCTTACCACAAGAGAGTGCCACTAGTTGTTCTTGTTTTCTAGCTCTTCTATCACAGAAGACACCAACAACAAACAACTGATGGGATGATCTCAATGACCTCCCCCAGGGCCTCTATTTATAGGCCTCCATGATATGTGGTAGCAATGAGGAATCCCACTGCAATTCATGGTCCAATCTGTAATCTAATTTCAATGTTGTAAATAGAGAGTCATCTTCTCTCCTATTGGATTTAACTCCTACTAGGATTGGCAACACAAGTCAACTCCTACTCAAACTCAAATCCAATTAGGGCATGGGCCGGAACAATCTTATTCTAACATTTTCGCCTAATTTTGGTGTGTTTCCAGGGAAAGGGATGGCTATTTTGCCTTGAGGTTTTTGTTTATGATGTATCATCCTTACGAAGATCTATTTGATGGCATGTTTGTGGTGTGCAGGCTGAATGCAAATGAACCCTTAATAATTAAAAGAAGTCATGTTCGTGGTGCAGGCTGAACGCGATTGACCCCTTTATAATTCAAAGAAGTTTTTTTTAAATGACACCATAATGTGAAAGTGAACCTCATAATGTGATAGTTAGAATTACTCAACGGAGCTAGCATAGAGGGACAACTGGAGGGGCGCGTACCTAGGGAGAGCCCCTTTTAAATCTGAGATAAAGTTATGATAATGCAAATATAGTGAAGATCATCACGAGAGAGACTTCAGCACTCCAGAAGGGAGCGCACCAGTTGTGCACCACACTTGACCTCAATTTAGTATGAATATGGTGATATATTATCCCTAAATAAAGTAGACAATGACCCCTAAAGTTACTTCCTAGTATGAAATTGTGATAAATCTATATATACCATATAAAGAAGAGTGGGTGATATGCTTGTTATTCCTATTAGTGTGTTTGTCTGCTTCTTCCTTTTATGTTGTTTGATTGCTTTTTTTACTAGCACGCTAAAAAAAATTTGGTTGTGTCGATTACTTTCTCTCTAGATTAATTCTCTTCTGAATTTGGTCCCTGTGAATGCATATTGTACTTTTATCTTTTATTTTTTAGATGAAATATTATGTCAGGAGACTCATCTATACTATATCATTAAGTTCATAGAGGGGGTTGGTTGTAATTTTCTCCATCATTTTTGTAATTACAAATTGGTCCCTATGAGTGCACACTGCACTTTTGTCTTTTATTTTTAAAATAATATATCTATATACCATACAAAGAAGAGCGGGAGAGTGGGTGACATGCCAGCAATTCCTAGCAGTGCGTCTGCATGCTTCTTCCTTTTATGTTGTTCGGTTGCTTTTTTTACTAGCACGCTCAAATTTTTTGGTTGTGTCGGTTACTTTGTCTCTATGTTAATTCTTCTCAATTGGTCCCTGTGAATGCATATTGTACTTTTGTCTTTTATTTTTTTAAGTGATATATTATATCAGGAGGCTCATCTATACTATATAATTAAGCCCGTAGAGGGGGTTGGTTGTAATTTTCTCCATCATTTTTGTAATTATAAATTGATCCCTATGAGTGCACACTGCATTTTTTTCTTTTATTTTTAAAATTATATATCTATATACCATACAAAGAAGAGTGGATGGCATGTCTGCTATTCTTAGCAGTGTGTCTGCCTGCTTCTTCCTTTTATGTTGTTTGGTATCTTTTTTTACTAGCACGCTCAAATTTTTTTGGTTGTGTCGGTTACTTTGTCTCTATGTTAATTCTTCTGAATTGGTTCATGTGAATGTATCTTGTACTTTTGTCTTTTATTTTTTTAATGATATATTATGTCAGGAGACTCATCTATATTATATAATTAAGCCCGTAGAGGGGGTTGGTTGTAATTTTCTCCATCATTTTTGTAATTACAAATTGGTCCCTATCAGTGCACACTGCACTTTTATCTTTTATTTTCAAAATGATATATTATGTGAGGTGACTCATCTATACTATATAAGAAAGCCCGCAGAGGGGGTTGGTTGCAAGTTTCTTCATTATTTTTTGTAATTACAAATTGGTCCCTATGAGTGCACATTGTACTTTTGTCTTTTATTTTTTAAATAATATATTATGTGAGGAGACTCATCTATACTATATAAGAAAGCGCACTGTTGTGTGAATTATATATCATCTTTTCACATGCTTTCACACAAATTTTATTCATTTTGACAAGATTTAGTCTCTTTTCATATTACTTTTGCCATCAATTCGTTAAAACACTTTGCCATATCTTGCCTTCCCATTTTACCATGAAAATCACTCACTTCAATGTTTATTTGTGCACAAACAGTAAAGTGCACGGCGTTCAAGGTTGTTGTACGGCGTGCAACATTCCAGAAAGACTACTTCTTACCCTGTCGCACTATTGCACGGCGTGCAAATGCGTTGCACGGCATTCACATGGAGCACAAGAGTCCAGATTATGTTTTTGGAAAGTTGTACGGCGTGCACACCCATGGTGCACGGTGCACAACTTTCCTGTAGAATTCACAAAAGAATGAACGGCGTGCAAAGGCGTTGCACGGCGTTCATGTGGAGCGCAGAAGAGCAGGAAATGTTTCTGGAAACTCGTACGGCGTGCACATGCTCCGTGCACGGCGTGCACATGCTCCGTGCACGGCGTACACTGCACAGTTATCTGCCGTCATTTTGTTAAGTGCACGGCGTGCAGACACTTTGCACGTCGTTCAGCCGGCAGTTTGAGGAATTTGAAAATCGAGAATTCGAATCTAAAACGAGGAGGGAAGCGTTGGGACGGTTATCACTGGTCATTTGAGACTCTTTGCTCGTTCCAGATGCAGAGGAGACGACAGAGAAGGTGATTTTGAAGAGATCCAAGGTTTTTCTTGAGAAAGGAGGCCATTTCTCTTCTTCTTCTTTCTCGATTGCAGTTCCAAGGTGCAGCAAACTTCCCCGACTCCGAGGAGCTTCCTTGGCGAGAAGCTAGTACGTTTTGGAGGAGTTTTAGAAGAGGAATTTCGTCCTTCAACCGGAATTCCCTCTTCTCTTGGTTACATCTTGGTTCTGTTTGTCTTTTCTTCTCTTACTCATGTTGAGAACTTCATTTTCTACTGAAATTGTGCAAGGTGTAGCTATGGACGAGTAGTTTTCTCCTTCTTGGGCATGGGAGAGTAGCTCCCATGCCATAGCATGTGTGGAACTATGTGATCTCATACTAAATACCTATGTTTCTTGTCTCTATTTATGAAAATATCGGTTTCTTTCTTCTTGCATATGATGTTGGCCGCTTTATGTGTATGTTTTCTGCATTTGTGCTTGATTTGAGAAAATAAGTATGAATGTATGGAGGTATCTTTCATAACAACTCTTTCTAATCCACGAGAGTAGTTGGAAATGAGTTGAAGGTTTGCTTGTGATCTAAAACGAAATTCAGACATGAGAATGTTGTTTTAAGTTGAGATCGTTGCATGTATATCGAGAGATGAAATGCAACACATCAATCCTTTGAGATAAGAACTTGTGTATGTTTAGATTGCTTAGTTCTCTAAATGTTATGGTATGAGAATGAAATCCCTACTGTCCAAGATCGTAAATCAATTGACTAGAACCCTTTTGTTGATCTCTTCTACTTGTATAATTTTAGCTTTTATACATTTCTTTGTCTTAGAAATTAAACAACCAACTTATTTTAAAACCGATCTAGATTGCTGAAAATTAGGACTGTTGCGTTCATTTGTTTACTAAAGCTCCTTGT
This sequence comes from Alisma plantago-aquatica, assembly GCA_963693085.1. Lineage (NCBI taxonomy): Eukaryota > Viridiplantae > Streptophyta > Magnoliopsida > Alismatales > Alismataceae > Alisma > Alisma plantago-aquatica. Next base: position 1,381,621,247 of record OY856411.1, read on the forward strand.
GTTCGATCCTGACTATACTACCTCCGTATACTTGCGGAGTTTGGTTGAATCGGGTAAAAGATCATTAATTTGATTGAAACTCGTTGCTAAAATAGCCAACAAGTTTTTGGCATCGTTACCGGGGAGCTACGGTAAATTAATTGGAGTAATAAGTGCTAATTAGTATTCGAGACTAGAACATCATTTTCATTTTCGAAATTTCCACATACCTTTTAGTTGTGTTCTCAAATTTTTCTTGTTATTTTCAGGTTGCATGCGTCGCTCGCAACGAGGTCTTCAAACAACCCCGTTGTTAGACCTTGAAATAGAGTGAAGTATTTCAAGCTTGAGGAGATCAAGGAGAAAGGAACAGTTACTTCTAGAGGGTACTCCATCACCACCATCACCCTCTTCATCATCCGTTGAAGGAGCTTCACCAAGCACTTCAACCATGGAGGACGATCGTCCATTGAAGGATTTTGCTATGCCGGTTGCCACCAACATATGTGGAGCCATTGACTTGCCAGCCGTAGAAGCGAACAATTTTTCTATTGCTCCTTCTATGATGCAGATGATTCAACAGAACCGTTTCGGGGGTACCGCCAATGAGGATCCAGGTCTTCATATTGCAGAATTCTTGGAGTACTTAAACACTTTCAAAATTAATGGTGTATTTGTTGATGTGATTAGACTTATGCTATTTCCCTTTACTCTAAAAGATAAAGCCAAGGTTTGGCTTTTGTCTTTACCATAGAAGTCTATTAAAACCTAGGATCAGCTTCTTAGTGTCTTTCTTGCAAAGTATTTTCCACCCAGCAAAACTGCTCACTTGAGGAACCAACTTACAAACTTTTCTCAAAATGATGGTGAGACTCTCTATGACACATGGGAGAGGTTTAAAGACCTTCAACGTCTTTGCCCACACCATGGTCTTACAAATTGGTTACTTCTTCAGACCTTCTATAACGAACTGTTCTACAACACCCGGTTGACTCTAGATGCTGCAGTCGGTGGTGCTCTTATGACTAAGTCCTACAGGGAGGCCTATGACCTCATTGAAGACATATCACTCAACCATTGCCAGTGGGGAGGTGATAGGGGATCTAAATCATCATCGTCTACTGCGAGTTCTTCAACCCCAAAACAAGGAGGAAAATACACAGTTGATGTCGTTGATCTCATAGCTGCAAAACTAGATGTTCTTACTCAAAAGTTTGAGAAGCTGACTACATTGTCGGTCCAATCTACTGAAGTCACATGTGAAGCTTGTGGTAATCCAGGGCATACTTCTTCACAATGTTTTGCTCCAAACACTATGGGGGGAAATCTTGAACAGGTTAATGCTATTGAGATGCAGAGGAACAAGAAATATAATCCTTATTCAAATCAATATAATCCAGGGTGGAGGGATCACCCAAACTTCTCTTACAAGAATACTAGAAATGCTCAAAATTTTCAGTAAGGGCAACAACAACCTCCGCAGCAATCACATTTCAACCGCCAAGGTAATCAACATGGTTAGAACAACAGAGGTTATCAACAGCAGCAACAACAACCTCAAAATTCCTCTCTTGAAGCCATGATGAAGAAATTCATAAACACACAAACTCAGCAAAATGAAGATCTTAGGGGGAATGACAAGCTACTTAAGGATGCTATTCTTCAACTCTCCGCCAAAGTGGACAGCATATCCACTCACACAAAGATGCTAGAGAATCAAATAGCTCAACAAGCTCTTTCTCAACAAGGACAACAGTCCGGTTCTCTCCCTAGTGTGCCGGAAGTAAATCCGAGACAGCAGGCCATTGCTATCATTCTAAGGAGTGGGACTGAGATTGAAAGATCTTCGCCATCTAAGGAAAAGGACATAAAGATACTTGATGAAGAAGAGCCTAGTATTCCTATTTGCAGCAAGGAGAAAGGTAAAATTGAAGAGCCACCATCTTTTAAAGCTACTGCACCTTTCCCTCATAGGCTTGTCAACAATAAGGATGATGTCAAGTTCAAGAAATTTATGGACATTCTTAACAAGTTGCAAGTTAATCTTCCCTTCACTGATGTTATTGCTGAAATGCCTTCCGTTGCCAAGTTCCTTAAAGATATCTTGTCTAAAAGGAGAAGGGTTGATCAATTAGAAACAGTTAAGCTTTCCGAACGTGTGAGTTCTATCATTCAAAACCGCACTCCAACTGTTCCGGAAAAGCTAGATGATATGGGACCTTTCACATTGCCATGCAAAATCAACAATGTCACGTTTGATAGAGGTCTAGTGGATTTGGGGGCTAGCATTAGTCTCATTCCAACCACTCTATGGCAGGAGTTAGACCTAGGTGATCTAAAGCCAACCAAGATGGTTATAGAGTTAGCCGATCATTCTCTTAAGCACCCAAAAGGCGTTTTAGAAGACATACTTGTACAAATTGGAAAATTCTATATACCATGTGACTTTGTAGTTCTTGATATGGTGGAGACTCCCCGAAATCCAGTTCTTTTTGGAAGACCTTTCTTGTGGACTGTCGGTTGCCTCATAGACGTTAGAGAAGGAAAACTAACTCTCCGTGTGGGTGAAGAAGAGATAGAGTTCTCTATTTCGGATGCCATGAAAGCACCAGCACAAGTCAAAGAAATCTGTTTGTTTGACACCGTTGATCCCATAGAAGATTTTGTTGATGACATGATTGAATTTATGAATAACTATTGTGATGATATTACTGCTGAAAATCATGTTCCTGAAAATTCTGAAGCTATTCCTATTTACAAAGCTCAAGCAAATAATGTGGAAGCTCTACATGATGAAGAAAAGGTTGATGAAGGAACAACAAAGAATAAGGTAGAACTAAAGGCCCTTCCATCGGGGCTGAGGTATGCTTTTCTTGATCCAAACTCCTCATCTCCTGTTATCATAAATGATAAATTAACCAATGAACAAGAGAATAAATTGCTTGATGAACTGCGGTTATATAAAGATGTCATTGGTTATTCTATTGATGATTTGAAAGGTATTCATCCTAAAATCTGTATGCATAGAATAAACATGGAGGATGATGCCAAACCAACTGTTGAACCACCTAGGCGTTTAAATCAAAACATGCTTGATGTGGTTAAGAAAGAAATCTTTAAATTAATGGATGCCAGAATCATTTATCCCATTAGTGACAGCCCCTGGGTTAGTGCTATTCATGTAGTACCTAAGAAGGGGGTACAACTGTCATAAAAGGAGATAATGATGAGTTGATACAGACACGCATGGTCACAGGCTGGCGTATGTGTATTGACTACTGGCGTTTAAACAAGGCAACCCGCAAGGATCATTTCCCATTGCCTTTCATTGATTTAATGTTAGAACGCCTTGCAAAGCATTCATACTTTTGTTACTTGGACGGGTATTCCGGATTTTTTCAGATTCCTATCTATCTGCCCGATCAAGAAAAGACCACTTTTACTTGCACATATGGTACCTATGCTTATCGCCGCATGCCTTTCGGTCTTTGCAACGCTCCCGCTACTTTTCAGCGGTGTATGATGGCGATTTTCTCGGATTTCATTGAAAACATAATGGAAATTTTCATGGATGATTTAGTGTGTATGGTGATTCATTTAATCAATGCTTGTCAAATTTGTCTTTAATCTTAGCCAGATGCAAAAAGGTTAACCTAGTGATAAACTGGGAGAAGTGCCATTTTATGGTACAATCCGGGGTAGTGCTAGGACATGTGGTATCTAATAAGGGTATTGAAGTTGACAGGGCAAAAGTTGAAGCTATTGAGAAAATGTCTACCCCAGCTTCAGTCAAAGACATCCGAAGTTTCCTTGGACATGCAGGTTTTTATAGAAGATTTATCAAGGACTTCTCAAAAATTGCAAAGCCATTATGTTCTCTTCTTGCAAAGGACGCTGAATTTGTGTTTGATGATGAATGCCAAAAAGCTTTTTCTACACTCAAGGAGGCTCTCATTTCTGCCCCTGTCATTCAACCTCCGGATTGGGACGCTCCATTTGAGTTGATGTGTGATGCAAGTGATTATGTTGTAGGAGCAGTGCTAGGACAGCAGAAAGACAAGAAACTTCATGATGTCTATTATGCAAGCAAGACCCTTAATGATGCACAAATCAATTATACAACTACGGAGAAGGAGATGCTGGCCATTGTGTATGCTTTTGAAAAATTCCGACAATACTTAGTGGGATCTAAAGTGATAGTGTACACCGATCATGCTGCAATCAAATACTTGCTGAGTAAAAAAGATGCCAAGCCACGCCTCATCTGATGGGTATTGCTTCTACAAGAATATGATCTTGAAATCCGTGATAAAAAGGGGACTGAAAACAATGTTGCTGACCACATTTCTAGACTGTCCACAAAGGCTGAAGACTCATTACCTATTGGTGATCATCTGCCAATTGAACGACTCTATGTGTTGTCATCCGTTCAAGCGTCGTGGTTTGCCGACATAGCTAATTTCCTTGCTACAGGACAGCTTCCACCGGGTTTGACGTTTCAACAAAAGAAGAAGTTCTTTCATGATGTCAAATTTTACTATTGGGATGATCCCTTCTTGTTCAAACATGGGAGTGATGGGTTAATTATCCGTTGTGTGATTGAAGAGGAAATTCCTACTATTATTTCTGAATGCCATGATTCATCTTATGGAGGCCACTTTGGAGGAGAGAAAACTACAGCAAAGATACTTCAAGCCGGTTTCTATTGGCCTACACTGTTCAAAGACGTGAATCTATTTGTCAAGTCTTGTGATAAATGTCAAAGAACTGGAGGTATATCCCGCCGTGATGACATGCCACTCAACTCTATCTTAGAGGTTGAGGTGTTTGATATATGGGGTGTAGACTATATGGGACCATTCCCATCTTCATGTGGTTATCAATATATTCTTGTTGCAGTTGACTATGTGTCCAAATGGGTTGAGGCCATTCCAACCCAAGCACCGGATGCCAAATCCGTAATTAAGCTCTTTCAGAAGATCATTTTCCCCCGGTTTGGAGTCCCACGTGCTATTATTTCTGATGGAGGGACACACTTTGCTGAAAGACAATTCAACAATCTTCTCTCCAAATATGGTGTCACTCATAAAATCTCTACGCCTTACCATCCTCAAACATCCGGGCAAGTGGAGATCTCCAACAGGAAATTGAAGAACATTCTTGAGAAGACCGTTTCTAGTTCAAGGAAAGATTGGGCATTGAAGCTGGATGATGCATTGTGGGCATACCGCACAGCCTACAAAACTGTCATAGGGACAACTCCTTTCAAGCTGATCTATGGAAAGTCTTGCCATCTTCCGCTGGAGCTAGAGCACCGTGCTTTATGGGCAATCCAACTCTTGAACTTTGATATGAAGAAAGCAGGGGAGAAACGTCTTTTACAATTGCAGGAATTAGAAGAACTTCATCTTGATGCTTATGAGAATGCGAAGCTATACAAAGAGAGGACAAAAGCATGGCATGATAAGAGAATCAGAAGGAAGGACTTCCAAGAAGGAGACCAAGTGTTATTGTTCAACTCAAGGTTGAAATTGTTTCCAGGAAAGCTAAAGTCAAAATGGTCCGGTCCATTTCTTGTATTGAAGATCTTCCCGTATGGAGCTGTGGAACTACAAGGAAAGGACGGAAGTTTCAAAGTGAATGGACAGAGATGCAAACTTTATTCTTCTTCTGAAGTGTTAGACAAGGGAGCCTCTTGCCCCCTCCAAGACGCATGAGATGATTGAAGAGTCTTACTCCGGACTCTAAATGGAGGACCTTGTGGGAGTTGACCCCACATTAGGATAGATTTGTTTTAAGTTTTTGAGTCAAGAACTTTCTTTAAGTTTACTTAATAAGTTGTCATGGATGAATGTAATAATGAAGACTTAATCTACACTCAATTCGTTGCAAATTGTGCTTACTGCTGCAATTTTTCTGCAGGAAATTCCACTTTGAACGGCATGCAAAACCATTGCACGGCGTGCATTACAGGGAAAAATAAGACAGCAAAGTTCTGGAAACTTTCTGGAATCTTGAACGGCGTGCAATATCGCCTTGTACACCGTGCAATCTGAACAAACGATTGCATAATGCCTAACTGAAGGAATTGCACGGCGTGCAATGTTTCTGCAGATTTCAGGAGTTTTCTAGAAAAGTGAACGGCGTGCAAAATGGACTTGTACGGCGTGCACCTGTGTGCTGTAGAAAACTTTTGTAGAAAACCAAGTTTCGAAAAATTTGAACAAAAGTGGGCTGTGTGTGTGCCCTAACCGCCAACCCTAATTTTGTCTCTCAGCTACCCAACCGTGCAGCCGCCTCTCCAGCCGTGCGTTCTTCTTCTCCGCCGCCCGTGCAAGATCATCCACCATGCAAGAGAGTCGTGCAACCGCCGTCCGCCGTGCAGCAAACCTTCTTCTTCTCCGTCGAGCAAGAGGAAACCTTGCACCTCCGCACGTTCTTCTTCTTCTCCGCGCAGTCCTCCATCCAAGCTGCACCGCCGCTCCTGTAAATCCGGCGTGCGTGCATCTTCTTCTCTCCACGCCGCCGCACAGCAGCTCCGCCCGTGCGTCGACAGCAGCCGTGCACATCAGCTTCCTCACTCAACCACCGTCCAGCATCACCACCACAACGCCACTGCTCTAAGGCGCCGTTGCAACACCCCCAATCGTGCAACAGCACGCCACCAAGCCGCCCGTGCACCGACCGCACAGCAGCTCTACGAGACAACAGCCGTGCACCGGATCTTCTTCCCACTGTCTGCCGTGCACGATTCAGCCGTGCATACTTCTCCTGATCTGCATCTGGAACATTTGCCGGAGTGCACGCCGTTCAACCGAATTGAACACCGTGCAAAGCGTTGTTGTAGGAATCTGTCCCGATTTTCTACACACCGTTCAAGCATCTGCACCCCGTGCAAAATTCCTGCAGAACTCCAATGGCACATATTAAGCGAGCAACAAAGCGCCCAGCTAGAAGACCTTCTTCAAGAACTCAGGGTGAGGGTTCTCAATCTGCTCCAGTCAACTTCATACCTTCTACCCAGTTCAGGGTAACTCCAGAAGAAGACGCCGCTTACCATTACCTGATAGCTAGGCAGGTTCTCCCCACCCGCTACATTTGTGAGGACACCCTCGACAGGCTGCAATGCAAGAACGAGCACGACAAGATCCTGGGCGCCGCCTGACAAAGTATCCGCACATTAGTTTTCGGCTTTTGGACAAGCCCTACACCATGGATCTTCGCCGTTTTTCTGAGTTACTTAACTGCAACTATGGTGGCTACATTGATTTCCCTCTGGCTTTCCAAAGCGACCATTTTTGGACTGAAATTTCTTCAGAAACGCATCACCATGCCAATAAGGCACGTGCTACTTCCATCCACAACCCCGTTTTCAGACTCTTGCATCGTATTCTTAGTGTGGGTCCATTCGCTAAGAATGAAACACAAGGGGTTGTGGGTAAGACCGACCTCTTCTTCCTATGGTGTATGGCGCATGACAAGGAAATATCTACTGGCTTCTACATTGTGCAAAAACTCTTAAACACCATCAAGAAGAGGGAGGGAAAAGAAGAAGGTGACATCATGTGTGGCGGCATGATTACTCTGCTTGCAATGAACCTTAATCTTGATCTTACACGTTTAGAGCCAACTCCTGGAAAGAACCTCTTGGACATGTCTTATCTTATCTTTTGTGGTGTTCTGCATCGATATGGTAATAATGATGAAAAGTTCAAGTTTCATATCACCAAGAAGCAGTTTCTCATTCTTCCCAACACATCGAAGAATGACATCAGGAACAAGGCAAATTGGAAATGGGCTGGACCGGATCCAGATGAGGCGCCTGCTACTCATGGTGCTAGCTCTTCTACGCCAGCACCTGCTCCTACAGATGCACCGCCACTTCCTCCTTCTACTGGCACTCAGACTGGATACTCTTGGGCGAACACGGACATGCAGCATCTTTATGGGTATGTTCAGCGGAGGTTTGATCACATTGAGACGCGCTTTGATCAGATGAGCGCCCACTTCGACACCCGGTATGACAGCTTGGCCACACAGTACACAGCTACATATGATATGGTCAGCCGGATGGACAGTTGGCACATCTCTCAAGGCCACTATCCTCCACCTCAGCCGTTCCAGCAGCCCTTTGAGCAGCAGCACGAGTTCTACGAGCAGCCCCAGCCACAGCCTGATTTCCCAGAGCAGCCACACCAGTCTCCGTAGCAGCAGCATGATCCATCCACACAGCCGATGGACGTTCCGGATATTGTCATCCAGTTCTTCCCCGACCAAGGGGGCGACGGATCTTTTCTCTAATTCATCCACGATGACAGGTACCCGGTTGTGTACCTCTTGAGTTTTGAATGAAGCAGTGAGGCCACTGCTGATTTCAAGCTTAGGGGGAACACAACCGGCCGGTATTTGTATTTTGTTATCTTCATTTCAGTTTTATCTTTGTTTCAGTTTTCTTTCTTTAAGTCTGTTGTGTCAGTCTTTTCCTTTTCATGTCTTATTTTTCGATGGCAAAATTCATATGATCAGATATTATCTTGTTGAGATGAACCCCCTTTCCTTTTATTTCCTCTATGTATCCATTGGCTATATTTAAGAGAAAAATTTTGGAATATGTTTGAATGAAATGAAAGCTGAAATTTATTCATGTACATTGATGAGAAGTGTGTTTGTAATTGATATCTCATTTTTCTACATCATAGACTGCTCAAAACATGTAATGGTTCAAAAAATTTCGCAAATCACCCAGCTTGCAGCACTAGTTAGAATACGGGATACTTTTACCAAATGTTTAGTGCATCTGAAAACAACATTTTACAGTGAAAATTTTGAAAAGAATGATTCAGATCTTGCTAGCCTTGACCTTCTTAATTGACTCTTTGTTTGTATTACACATTCATTACCCAGCAAAAGATGGCCCAATGGCCCACATATTATGATAGCCTAGTGTAAGTCCGATCTGGCAACGATGGTTAGGTGATATGAGAAATGAAAAGAGGGTAACAGAAATGCCCCAACCAGCATTCCACGCGAGCATAAGCCTAAATTAGCAGCCGAATGCTGGAAACCCAAAATCCTTATCGCTATATCCTTTGGAAAAGAGTTCAATTAAGTTGGTTAAAGATAGCAGTCATTTGATATTCTAAAATCCGTATAGCTGAAAAAATTTTGTTATGTAGATGCACTAACCTTTGGTTTGAGTATCCAAATTCTCATTAATGTTGTTAGTTGGGTATTTGCTTGATTTTTGGATCAACCTCAATGAACTAATTCTTTCTATCTTGATGTTGAGAATTTGAAGATATCTTCTACAAACACAAACTCAATGCACATATGTTTCTGAGCTTAAGGCACATCTGCTTCTCTTTTCATCCATACATGATTTAAATTTTTCTTCTTTCATATATAGCCCTGTTTCTTTTTGCTTGAGGACAAGCAATAATTCAAGCTTAGGGGGATTTGTTGTGTGAATTATATATCATCTTTTCACATGCTTTCACACACAAATTTTATTCATTTTGACAAGATTTAGTCTCTATTCATATTACTTTTGCCATCAATTCGTTAAAACACTTTGCCATATCTTGCCTTGCCATTTTACCATGAAAATCACTCACTTCAATGTTTATTTGTGCAGAAACAGTAAAGTGCACGGCGTTCAAGGTTGTTGTACGGCGTGCAACATTCCAGAAAGACTACTGCTTACCCTGTCGGACTGTTGCACGGTGTGCAAATGCGTTGCACGGCGTTCACATGGAGCGCAGAAGTCCAGATTATGTTTCTGGAAAGTTGTACGGCGTGCACACCCATGGTGCACGGCGCACAACTTTCCTGTAGAATTCACAAAAGAATGAACGGCGTGCAAAGGCGTTGCATGGCGTTCACGTGGAGCGCAGAAGAGTAGGAAATGTTTCTGGAAATTCGTACGGCGTGCACATGCTCCGTGCATGGCGTACACTGCACAGTTATCTGCCGTCATTTTGTTAAGTGCACGGCATGCAGACACTTTGCACGCCGTTCAGCCGACAGTTTCAGAAATTCGAAAATCGAGAATTCGAATCTAAAACGAGGAGGGAAGCATTGGGACGGTTATCACTGGTCATTTGAGACTCTTTGCTCGTTCCAGAAGCAGAGGAGATGACATAGAAGGTGATTTTGAAGAGATCCAAGGTTTTTCTTGAGAAAGGAGGCCATTTCTCTTCTTCTTCTTTCTCGATTGCAGTTCCAAGGTGCAGCAAACTTCCCCGACTCCGAGGAGCTTCCTTGGCGAGAAGCTAGTACGTTTTGGAGGAGTTTTAGAAGAGGAATTTCGTCCTTCAACCGGAATTCCCTCTTCTCTTGGTTACATCTTGGTTCTGTTTGTCTTTTCTTCTCTTACTCATGTTGAGAACTTCATTTTCTGCTGAAATTGTGTAAGGTGTAGCTATGGACGAGTAGTTTTCTCCTTCTTGGGCATGGGAGAGTAGCTCCCATGCCGTAGCATGTGTGGAACTATGTGATCTCGTACTAAATACCTATGTTTCTTGTCTCTATTTATGAAAATACCGGTTTCTTTCTTCTTGCATATGATGTTGGCCGCTTTATGTGTATGTTTTCTGCATTTGTGCTTGATTTGAGAAAATAAGTATGAATGTATGGAGGTATCTTTCATAACAACTCTTTCTAATCCACGAGAGTAGTTGGAAACGAGTTGAAGGTTTGCTTGTGATCTAAAACGAAATTCAGACATGAGAATGTTGTTTTAAGTTGAGATCGTTGCACGTATATCGAGAGATGAAATGCAACACATCAATCCTTTGAGATAAGAACTTGTGTATGTTTAGATTGCTTAGTTCTCTAAATGCTATGGTATGAGAATGAAATCCCTACTGTCCAAGATCGTAAATCAATTGACTAGAACCCTTTTGTTGATCTCTTCTACTTGTATAATTTTAGCTTTTATACATTTCTTTGTCTTAGAAATTAAACAACCAACTTCTTTTAAAACCGATCTAGATTGCTGAAAATTAGGACTGTTGCGTTCATTTGTTTACTAAAGCTCCTTGTGTTCGATCCTGACTATACTACCTCTGTATACTTGCGGAGTTTGGTTGAATCGGGTAAAAGGTCATTAATTTGATTGAAACTCGTTGCTAAAATAGCCAACACGCACAGAGGGAGTTGGTTGTAATTTTCTCCATTATTTGTTGTAATTACAAGTTGGTATCTATGAGTGCACACTGCACTTTTGTGTTTTATTTTTTAAATGATATATTATGTGAGGAGATTCACATATGTTTTATAAGAAAGCCCATAGAGGGGGTTGGTTGCAATTTTCTCTATTATTTTTTATAATTATAAATTGGTCCCTGTGAGTGCACACTACACTTTTGTCTTTTATTTTTTAAATGATGTAGTATGTGAGGAGACTCATCGATATTGTATAAGAAAGCTCATAGAAGGGACTGGTTGTATTTTTCTCCATTATTTTTTGTAATTATGAATTAGTCCATGTAACTGCACACTCCACTTTTGTCTTTTATTTATTAAATTATATATTATGTGAGGAGACTCCTCTATACTATAAAAGAAAGTCCGTAGAAGGGGTTGATTGTAATTTTCTCCATTGTTATTTGTAATTATGAATTTCTCCCTATGAGTGCACACTACACTTCTGTCTTTTATTTTTTAAATGATTTATTATGTGAGGAGAATCATCAATGTTGTATAAGAAAGCCCCAGGGGGGATTGGTTGCAATTTTCTCTATTATTTTTTGTAATTACAAATTGGTCCCTATGAGTGCATACGATACTTGTATTTTATTTTTAACTAGTATTTTATATGAGGAGACTCACTGATATAGTAAAAGAAATATCATAGAGGGGGCTGGTTACAATTTTCTCCATTATTTTTATAATTACGAATTGGTCCCTGTGAGTGCACACTGCACTTTTGCCTTTTATCTTTTAAATGATATATTATGTGAGGAGACTCATCGATAATGTATAAGAAAGCCCGTAAAGGGGGGTTGCTTGCGATTTTATCCATTATTTTTGTAATTACAAATTGGTCCCTGTGAGTGCACACTGCACTTTTGTCTTTTATGTTTTAAAGTATATATTATGTGAGGAGACTCATCTATACTCTATAAGAAAGTCTGTAGATGGGGCTGGTCTCAATTTGCTCCAGTTTTTTGTAATTACGAATTGGTCCTTTTTAGTGCACACTTCACTTTTGTCTTTATAATTTTTAAATGATATACTAGGTGAGGAGACTCATCAATACTACATCAGAAAGCCTGTAGAGGGGGCTGGTTGTAATTTTCTCCCTTACTTTTTGTAATTATGAATTGGTCCCTATGAGAGCACACTGCACTTTTGTCTTTTTTATTTTAAAGGATATACTATGTCTGGAGACTCATCTATACTATATAAGAAAGCCCCGTAAATGGGTCTGGTTGCAATTTTCTCCTTTATTTTTTATAATTACAAATTGGTCCCTATGAGTGGATACGGCACTTTTGTCTTTTATTTTAAAATCATATATTATGTGAGGAGATTCTTAGATACTATATAAGAAAGCCCACAGAGAGGTTGGTTGCAATTTTCTCCATTATTTTTTGTAATTACAAATTGGTCCCTGTGAGTACACACTACACTTTTGTCTTTTATTTTTAAATGATATTTTATGTGAGGAGACTCATCCATAATGTATAAGAAAGCCCAATAGAGGGAGCCGGTTGCAATCATTACTTTGGTCCTTGTGAGTGCACACTGTACTTTTATCTTTTTTTACCAATTGCAACCCCCACAAAAGAGTACAAAGATAGTGACCATTGATACTCCAACAACATGTAGTTTCTCTAATATGCTAAAATTGACAACTTCCTATCTCTCTTACTTGATTAGTGACATTTAATGTTTAACTACGATCAAATATACATCAAAACATTATCTTAGGCTCTTGATAGTAACTTTTGATGAACTTTTATCAAATAAATGATCCTGATCTTCTATGTGTGCCTAAATGTCATCTTTTGACTCCAAATGATGCTTATTGTGAACTTGATTGCTAACATCCTTAACTTATGCTCAAACTTGATTATAAGTACCCCGTAATCATATGGTTGTTTTAGATCACTAACTTATATCACTTTATATATCAAGACTTAGACTTTCTCATATTAATACCCTATTTTGACGTAATGATTACTTTAAACCATGAAACATGCTTTGTATGGGCTTATTATGATATATGTTGAACATTTTACTAATGTTGTCCAAATGTTACTCAAAACTCTTATGTGATCATCAAATCAGTGACTCATCATGCTTTGTACACCTAAATTCCTTGTGGAACATTTTTGTACCTTAATGTGACTAATTGACCTAATCTTGGTATGACATGTGACCTAATGCACATGTTGATAATTAGATCTCTAATTGTGTATGAACCTTGTTCTAATGATGATCTATGTTGTATTATTACATTAAATCAATAAATTGATGGTATTTATGCCACGAAATCAAACTTGGATCTCTTTTGTGCTATATTGATGACTAAGTTGCATGATAATGAGACTTGAATGGCTAGTTTGACTATATGAATGATTATGTTTCTTAGTCTTTCTTGAACATCATGTTTTCTCTACTAAGATCATGCAACCCTGATATTTTTACCCCTAATCTCAATTATGATGTTCACTCTAAGTTCTAAATGAACCCATGATGTATGATGTAACTTGATAAAACTCTACATAATCTAGTTGAGACATTAGGATCAATATGGAAGGTTTGTTACCTAGACTTAGGTGACACATCCAACCCATGTGATTATAATAAATGAACCTAATCTTTTTGATATTAATCCAATTACACTTAATTGTAATCTTAGGGTAAATTTGTTGATTCTCTTGCTAAAATGTAGTCAAGATTATCATATTTGTTTTCTAAAAAAATGGTTAATCTTGTGCTCTAATCGAGGTAAACTTTTATTCTCTTATTGGTCAAACTAGTGGTATTGAATCTTGCTTGTATGTATGTAGTCTAACATTCTTGACTTTATATATTTGATTGAGCTACATGTTCTCTATGATTACTATGTTTGATCTTGATTAAACTATATTGAACAAACCTTAGAACATAATTAACTTGTCCATTATACAAATCTTGTGCACCTTAGGGTTAGCTCATTGACTTTTCTCTCCAGGTTCCTCACATAGAAACAGGGTGACATATAGGCTTTGAACCTCATATGACAATCGCGGACCCTTCTTATGAAAAGTTGGTCAGTGGCTATAAAATATTGTTTAGTATAATAGAATGCATTGAAACTATGTTGCTATTAATAAGAAAGTCTTAACATTGTTGCTTTAGTTCTTGTTATTATATCAAGTTTTTCCAAGTAGATATGTTTTCACACCTGCAAATTAAAGTCTTGTATAGCGTACTCAACATAGTTGTGTTGATGTTACCCATTTTATGTTTTAGGTAATAGGTACTCTACAAATCTATTACAATGATCATTAATTATACTTTTATAAGATAATTGTTTCTATTTGTCTGATAATATATAATGACATGCAAATAGAATTCACATTCTTTGATATATGGGACTAAGATCTTATGTCATGTACTAGTTCAATTCCTTTTATGTCATGTTGTTTTTACCTTAGTCTTCTATGTCGTTGTTTCTTATTTTATTCATATGTATGTTATGTGATCCATTCTAAGGATCAATGTCAGGGTCCACTCACCTCTGGTTCTGTATCCATTAGGAGTGTGGATTTAGAGTAATAAATGTTTCTGTGACAATATGTGTGTTCGAGTTGCTACACATTTTTGGAGTTGCTTTCCTGGATTCCTATTTGAGTTACTTCATTATGCTTTTAACTTCAGACAATAGATTATAATGGAATATGTTACCTGCAAACAAATAGAAGTCAATATCCTATTATCGAGCTTGTTGTTGTCTTTTTTTACTTATTTTCTGTTTAAATTGTTGAACATTCTTGTTGTTATTATTACTATTATTATCATTATTATTATTATTTGCAATTTGTATATGTGGACAATGGAGTTATTATAGAATGATCACATTTTAAGTTTGTGTATTAAGCAATCTAACATGTGGGTGTGTTTCAACAACTTAATTGTGGGCTCATCGTTCCACTCAATTTGTGAATTCAACTAACATATTTGTATCCAATATGTATCTTAGTTTGAAAATGTAACACTAATCATTAGCCTGATGAAAATGGCAGTTGGTAGGCTGTTGTCGGGATAATTTCTATCTTTTTTGGTGTTGGCTACTATTTTCTATTTAAATTGTTTTGCCTACTCACTTTTATTATTATTATATGTAATTCATAAAATATGGATTGAGTTTTTACAGGATTGTCATGTTTTAAGTTTGTATATTTAACGAGTTAATATGTGGGTGTGATCCAATATCTTGGTTGTATGCTCATTATTCCACTCAATCTATATTTTTCAACAACATGTTTGTATCCAGCCTGTATGTGTGTTTGGTAGTGTTATACTAGTCATTTTCTTGATGAAACGATAGTAAGCATCCTATTTTCGAGCTTCTTGTTGTCACTTTTTTAATGTTTGTTATTGCCCGCATTTATTATTACTATTGTTTGTAATTTGTAAAAATGAACGATGGAGGTGTTATAGAATCATCACGTCAAACATGTGTATTTACTGGTTTAACATGAGGGTGTGCTCTAATAACTTGGTTGTGTGCTCATCGTTGCACTCAATATGTGTGTTCCAGCAATATGTATGTATCACATATGTATGTGTGTTTAAAAGTGTATCATTAATCACTAGCCCAGAGAAACAACAGTCAACAGTCTGTTCTCAAGCCACTTTCTACCATTTTCTTAGTTTGCTACTTTTTTTACTGGTTAATTTGTTGCACCCACTCGTGGTTATTATTATTATTTCTTTTAATTTGTAAATATGGATGATGGAGTTATTATAGAACCATTACATTTTAGGTATGTGTATTTACTAGTCTAATTGTGGGTGAGTTCCAATAGCTTGCTAGTGTGCTCATGATTCAAACTTGATATGTGTGTTCCAACAACATATTTAGATCCAGTTTGTATGTGTCTTTAGCAATACATCACTAATCATTAGACCAATGAAAAAAAAAATCCAAGTTTGAAAAAGTTCTATAAAAATATTTGTGTGCTCATTTTTCTAGTTTGATTGTGTGTCCAATCAGCATGTTTGTGCGTTTATTGATCTAGTGTGCATGTGCGCTTACATATTGGGGAGAGTCATCTTGCTATTAAGAAAATTGCTCTCTCTTATGGATAATATATAAATTATTACATGACAATATTGTATTAATCATGAGACCAATGCAAAAGATATGTTTGGATTTAAATTTTGATAATGACATGCTATAGTCTGAAGAGAGTCAATTCATTGTTAATCAAACACATGTATGTGCATTCTAGGAGCTTGACAAAGTGCTCATTAAATGGTCCATCACTCTTTGTTTCCAACTGCATGTCTGCATGCTAATTAGATGAGTTTATTTGTGTGCATATAGATTAGAGGGAATCAGCATGTTGTTAATTGAGATTCTCTCTCTCAATCTCTTAGTGGGTTGTATATAAATTATATATATGATAGTATAGTACCAGTCATGAAGTTGACAATCAAATCAGTTTTATCAGACTTCCAGTTGTTCGTCTACCAGCTACTCCGCCTAGAGTTTTTTTATTTATTCAAGCACTTTATTTGTGTGGTTATGTCAGACTACCTATTACTTGAACTGGATGTGTGTGTTTTTTAGTGCTTATTTGAACATATTTAATCTATTGATTTTTTAATAGAAGTGGTGAGATTTGTTATTCATGCAGTTAGCTTCATATGATTTTTAGAATATTTTTAATAAAAGTGGTGATAGAGGTTGTTGTGCTGCTATTTGTCATCAAGTTTCACTTGATATATAACTTTGTTACTAGAGCGGTTACAAACTTAAATATATGTACATGAAAGCCTATGAATTGTTAATGTAAAATGTCATTTTTTTTAGTGGACATGTACCAAACAATGTCACATTAGACACGCCCAGCATAGTAATTTTATGGGATTAAGAGAGAAAGATTTCTCCCCCCTCTCCCATAACCCGTGGCGGAGGCCGGACGCCCGGGAGGGTGATAAATCAAGAGATGCTTCTCTGTGTGGTTTTGAACCCAGGTCCCTTAATTTTATGATTAAACATGTGGTGGAGGAAAACCATGTATTCAGTGCATCTACTATGCAAGTAACTTGTGATCCAATTAAGTGGCTTAAATTTTGGAATTTTTTTCACAAATTCAAGATAAATATTGATGTTAAGTGTTAAAGTATAATCCGGCTAACTATTTTTGCTCAAACTCAGAAGAAAAAAAATCAAATAATAATTCATGTTCTTAGCACATGCTTTATGCTAGTATAATAAAATAAAGAGTTTTGCATTTTGACTAGAAATGTATTGCAACTGATCTCACATCTTTCATTTTCTCTTCTTTTGTAAAATAACTCTTATTTTCAAAATAATTATTTATAGATGGAAAAAAATTACTAGGTTGGGGATGAAGTTGTAGATGGGATCCAAAAACATATTTCTAAAATAAGAATGAAGTAAATAGTATGTTAGGGTTAGTTTAATTAATTTTTATTCAATATTATTGCTTGTCACACACATTTGTATTTATCATTATATGTTCAAGAATTACTACTTTCTACTTTTGAAGAAAAAAGTTAACTCAATATTTAATTCAATAGATTCTTAATTTAAAAATAACAAACATATATAAATCAAACTTATCTCATCAGCTTCAAAATACCTATTTCTTTGCATTGATATTTAAATATACTTATCATGTGTGATATGACTATTCTTTTTGGAGTGTTATTTATTTAGTAAAGGCATAATTCTATACCTTATTAGCAATTACAGTGTCACTTTTTGTATAATAAATTTTATTTGGCATTATATTATAATACCACTATATATTATAAGTTCATAATAGTTTATAGATTTTGAGTCTCTTGTCCAAATTGAAACTGGTTTGATTTTACAATCCTTGACAATTCGGGTTCTTTTGACCACATATTTTTAGTCATTTAACAACTACATGGGTAGACAATATGACTCTCTCTTCGCAATGGTCATTTGGAAAATAGGCCACTCCAACTGTAGCTTAGTAGAGTTCCTCAAGCTTGGAGAAATGATCCATTGGCATTCTAGTCGACCAACTTTCTTGTCTAATAGAGAAAGCTTCGTTGAGCCAATTTATCGACTTAAGATCAAATTGTGGAATTATCATCAAATTTTACAAATTCAATTGAATTTTAGTTTTCCCATGCATAAGCTATCCATAATAAAAAAATCATGTGATTAATTGTCATGAGAGAAGAATCACATGAGAAGATGATAAAACTAACTCATCATCATCTAATGGGTGGATTAGGATAGTCCTTAAAAAAGAGATGTGATGCTAGAAGACTCTCTAAGATTTAAGGGAAGAAATATAATCCAGTCTTGGATCCACTTTGGGTAGGTGTGCAAAGGAACATCAGCCACCACAACTAGGTGGATAGGAGGTGATTACAAACAAAAGCATCCACTTTTAGTACCATACATATTGACTTAGTGTTACCATTATGGATTTTTGTTATCTCTAGGTTCATGTGATGTATTATGCCTTAACATACATAGAGGCATGTGATGAAACTAGACCTATTGTATCATACACATTTCTTTTTCTTGTCCAAATTTTTAATGGTAATGAAGATTCTATTGTTGGTTCTAACAAAAATTTCACTAGGCTCTTCCTCCTCGATCAAGTCAATCTCATGTCCATATTATAGGGAAGAAAAATAGTTAGGCTTATGTGATGTTTCTATCTTGGAAACATGTTGCGTCTTGTCTTGTGTTATCTTCTTTGATGTTGCGTATGAATATTCTTACCATGGAAAACCATCTGGAAATCCCTCTGTTCATTCTAAGATACACCTGGATGGACATTTCTTTAGTAGGACTGTCACCTACGTCATGTTTGAACTTCAATTTTACATATGTCTTCATCATAACCCATGATTTCACGAAGACAATACAATGTAGGGTTGAGCAAGAAACCAAACCATACCATTGAACTCAATCAAATGGAACCAAACTAACCATCTCTATTTAGTTTTATAGGGGTGAATGGTCTGATTTAGTTCCAAAAAAAATTAAACCATGAAACAACGGTTCGGTTCAGTTTGAGGGTGCAGTTTAACCAAACCACATTGAATCTGTACATATATCTATATATTGATAAAATATATACTTATATCATGAAAGTGACTTATGTAGACTAAATTTTATGATACTACAGATGAGTTAGTAGATTGGGTGGTTAAGATCTTGGCTCCCCAATGAAAGGACTTGGGTTTGAAATCCAGGTTGTGCTCCTCAGAAACAAATTTGCCCCGCCGCACAGACTGGCTCACTATGTGATGTAAACGTCCCCTCTGGTGTGCGGGCAGCCGAGGGGGTGGGGGTTTACACTATGAGGGTGGGGTCACTGAAATGGCTCCTCCTCGATGGTTGTTCCCACCTCATCCAAAAAAATTATGATGCTTAATAAGTTTATATATGTTAATATGTAAATGGAAAGATAAACAAATGAAATTAAAGCTTACAAAATTTTAGACTACATGGTATAAGGAATACTTATTGGAATTTTGTTGGACATTATCTATTTATAGTTCATATATGTTTTCTTACATTACTGATTCCTTAAAATATTACTAATCTGAAGTTTGGTTATCATGCTAGATGCATTGATTAAGATGATGAAAAATAGTTGATTAATTTTTAAACAGGCACGGTATAATTCTTTATAGTTTCTTATATAATGGTTTGAAACCAAACTAAATCAAACCAAAGCAGAAATCAATATTTCAATTCTGAATGGTTCGGTTCAGTTTGAGAATTTTACAAACTGATAGGTATGGTTTATTTTGTAGTTTTAGTGATAAATCGAACCAAACCGAACTATGCCCATCCCTAATATAATGTAGGGAGATTTTCATATATATTTTGCAATCCACATAATTTATGATGATTGTTGGTTGAATAGGTTTTGAGGAGTCATCTAGTATTGCAAATATGACTCTCTATATGTTGAAGTGCATGTTCATCATCTTGGACTAATTTCACTCAGGCGATATTGATTTTGTAAAATACAACTCTATTTTAAAGATCTAAGGGAATATCCATGATTCTCACCCAAATAATTATAATTTAGCGTTGCCCAACACTAGAATGAAACTATCTATCCATTGAAATACCATCATACTACTTCCAAATAACGTCCATAGTCTATTGGTTGTGGTATTTAAACAATCTTGTTCACAAGTAAAATGTATAGCATAATGATTTAATCTTAATCGTATACTTCCCAATGTGACATTGAGTGCCACATGGAACGTATTTTGTTACAAATAGTCATGTAGTTGATAGATTTTCCAATCAACTTCACTACTACTGTGTAATGGGATGGTACAGAAGAAGAGAATATTCTTTTGGGACAATGCATAGTTCATTGAATCCTTTTTTCATTTAGCATTTTGTTTTCATTAGGATCTAGGCTTGTATAACCATCATCATCCACACACAAAAATCTAGCTGAAGATCAAAAACTGGTTGTTATGTCTACAAAGCGTATAGTTTGGTGAGTAAACGCCAGCACTCCTTCAACAAGCATTGGTCTTCCATGGTTTCAGCAAAATCCATGGATGTCAAAGATACTTGTGTAGTAGGAACCTCCTTAGGGACCATGTTTAGATCCTCAACATCATCATACAAAGTAATTTCCTCCCCACACATACCACAATATAGATGAGATTGAGACTCGGTCCATGAATTGTCATAGACGTGCCTTTGCTTATAGGATAAGCATCATCTCCTGGAAAGTCTTGTCCTGTCCTCTTATCATTGTTGTCCCTACCAGAGCCACCCTATCCTCCTCGTCGGAATGCCATGTCCCTAATTTCCATCTATCTTCCGATCTAAATCCATCCTTTGCTCAATTGATTTTTTTCAAACAAAAAGAAATCTAATTATTATTGAAATATTCTTAAAATAATTACATCTGCATATTATATATACATAAACCTATGTGTCCCTAATATGTATAGTATAACATAAATTACATAAGCATATAATGATAGTGTTGTAATATCCACATACGTTTATATATGTGCATTTAACGATCAAATCATCCTACACAATAGTTAGGTTGACACATTTAAAAACTACTCATTTCATTTTTTATATTTGTCAATCCAATTATTCTATCAATTAGTGCATACATCATTTTTATCATTGCTTTTATCAAAAGGTACATCTAACATTGGAAAATTATAAACTACTTGTATATTTATGTATCTTATCCCAAAATAATTAAACCAAAAATATATTATAGATAGTGATGATCTTTTCTATGTTAAATGCAAGAACTACATTATTAGGGTTTTTCATTAAGGTAGAATTTTTACAACATCAAGAAGAACATGTTGTACTATCATATGAAAATAAGACTGTAAAAATTCACTTGATAATTTCAGGAATCATAGATTTAGAATTATGGTATAGATATGATTTAACATGCAAAATAAATTATGATCTTAATACATTATCATGAGTAAAGAAACTTTATTTTTTTATACATCCAAAATAAATAAAAATTACAATCAAAATTCGTTAAAACAAAGCATTATTTTATTAAAATAATAATACCATCAAAAATATATTATTTATCAAAGAATAACTTCTTTATACGATCGGATTGTCAAGAATAGATCTGGCAGCCAAGATTTCTTCATGTGTACAAGATATGTTTGCACTCAGCCTCTGATCAGGTAGATCTATTTTGGGATCCACTATAACGACCCTGACCTAAGTTTTGGGGTAACCCTATTTGCTTTGGCTTAATCATGTGATTATAACCTTGATCTAATCTTTTGAGGTGTGATTAGGTCTTGTGGAGAGCTTAAGTTTCAATTTTGATCTTGTTTGGATGATGTTTGTGCTTTCTGTGCTAGTTTTGGTGCAAATTGCAATTTACCCAATATAGGGGGTTGATATGAAATTTGCCACCTCTAAGTGGTCCTTTCTCTCCTGGATTCATGAGAGAGAGTGTGGTGCTTTGTGGCACTTTGTTTGACCCTTGGTTGAGTGGTGTCACCCTTAGTGGTGATTAGGGTTTTCTAGGGTTGGTGTGCTTTGACCTTGTGACCTTTATTGGTTTGTCTCAACCTAGTTCATGACCTAGGGCTTGTTGAGGGTGTTTCTCAGTCGAGACACATCCCCTTTGGTGTGGTGGTCGTGACCAAGGTTGTCTTGGGTCAAGATAAAGGCTTGGAGAGGTTTGTTTCGACCTAGGCTGCTTGTTGTGGTCTTGGTTGTTGCGACCTAGTGGTGTTGTTAGGGTGTGTCGCGGCCATGGATCCCTTGGTGTGTTGCAGTCACAACATAGAGGGAGGAGTTGTTTGGGTAGTCGAGACACTACCTTGAGTGTATCACCACGTCTTGCATGTCAGGATTAAGTGGTTGCATGTTGTCCTTTTAGTGGAAAGTTGTCTCTTTGGAACCCTATCTTTTTGACACCTCATCCTTTGTCTTACCTCCCTCCTCCTTTGCTATATGAACCATCTTATCTCCATGCAAGTGGATCTTTTTGTTCATCTTCTTCCTCCTTTATCTTGTGCTTGCCCTTGGATCCTATTGGAGCAGGAAGGACTGTTCTTGGTGCTTTGGAGGTGGTTCATTCCTTGCATGTGGTGCTTGTAGTGATCCTTAGCCATCTCCAATCTTGGTGAGTGTTTATCTTCTTTCTTTGATGTTTTCTTCAGATTTTCTACCCCAACTTCTTCCTCCTTCTCAGCCTTAGACTGTGTTTTGACATGGTGGTCGTTCTTCAGAGTAAGACCCTCATCACAAGGGTAATAGGCCATGTTTAGACAAGGCGACACCCAAGTGATAGGGAGTTTCTTCTCTCTTTTCCCCCTTCTTTCCTTTGGTTTGGTTTTGAGTTTTTTCTCTCTTTCTTGATCTACCCTTTGACCATGGTGTTTTCCCCTTTCTTAAGGTGTTCTTGAGGTCGAGTGTGGAGCTTTTGGGTGGAGCTTTTCCAACCTTTGGATCGTGTTCTTGGAGCTTTGGTGGTGATCATATTAAGGCGGGTTATATAACACTAAACCTACTCTATTATTGCACTTCTTTATTATTTGTATTAATGTCTTCTTTCTCTAAGTTGCCTTCTCACTATGTTTGTGCTTAATAGCAATCTCTAGAGTTTGTTGGTGGTGATCCCTTGCTTGGTTTGAACGCAATCCAAAACCCTAACCTTTTCTACCCGTTTTGGTAGATGATGTGTTGTGAAGGTTTTTCTCCATGTTTTTATCTTTACGTTGCCCTTATGCATGGTGTTTGTACACCTATAGTTTGGAGGGATGTCAGGTTTAGTTTTGGTTATCTTGAGCTTGGTTTTCTCTTCCTTGGATAAGGTTCTTCATTTGTAGTTTCTTGACCCATGACTTAGGGTTTTGATGACCGGTTGTATGTGACCTTTTCTTCATGGTAACCATGGTTTCACCTTCAATTTTAGTTCTGTTTTGGCAACCTAGGTGGTGCATCTTGGGAGGTTGTGACACTCCACTCATGATGGTCATGACCTTGATAGCTCTATGGCGAGATGCTCCTTTGAGGTTGAGTTCGACCTAGTGATGTTAGGTTGAGATCCTTGGTGGGTGGTGGCTGAGTTACCCTTGGTGTTGGACCTATTTTGCTTGAGTTGAGACTCACCCTAGATAGTAGGGTCATGATTTTGATGGTCTTAGGTCACGACATGGGTGAATGTTGATCATCTTAGGTCGTGACATAGGTTGGGGTCAAGACACCTCTGGTCGAGGTGCTTTGGTGAAACCCTGACCCTAAGTGTCGCGGATGCGACATGGTTTAGAGGTGGAAGGTCGCGACATGTGATGGATGGTTGAAGCACATGAGAGTCACGGTCACGACATGGACCATGGTAGGTGATTTCTAACTATGTGGTTATGTGGTCAACATAGGGTGATGGTAGGTGGATGAGAAACACATGTAAACACCTAATGATAACCATATATGTATGATACATAAACCATATACAATGTTGTTTAGAATATTATCTAATCAACTTCAATGATGCTTCCTAATCCTTAAACACACCAAGATGGTAGAGAGTGATGGTTCTAGGGTTAATGGTTGAACCTAGTCTTGTAAACCCTAATCGGTTAAAAGGAAAACCCTAACCCTGATAATAAAGAACGATGATCTTGCTTGTTTCTCCATTTTGTAATTGTTATGATGTTATGTGGTTACCTCTCCTATTTATAATTTCTATCCATGTAGGTGTTATGAGCGTGATAATCATAGATAGTGTATTTTTTGATGATGGGACATGATATAGGTTGAATGAGCCTTGAGAGGAATGTTGTGGCACTTGTGATAAAGAAATGATGAGATTAGGGATTGATATCCCATAGCATGTGACTGTGGTATTGATGATATGATAAATGGAAATAATACAGGAATCATGTGGTGATAGCATGACAAGTTCATACCTTATATATTTTTATCTGCTCAAAGAATACTATTCCCTAATCTTTGTAGAATTTGTTATCATTTTATATGTTGTAACTTGATTGAGGCTAAAAGACACTTAATTGACTTAACTAATCAAGTGGAACATAATCATGTAGCTTTGCCATGTGCCATAGATCCATTCAGTGTTAGCACTTGTTGAATGGTGAAATGAGTTTAACTGGGAGTGCATATTTTTAAATATTCGGGGGTGAAATGAATATCCCCTTACGTTCAAGATATATGAGACATCCATGTGTGAGATGGTATCCTAGTGCTATGTTATATATGATTGGTTGTGGGTCATACCTTGACAGGAGTGCAGTTGCGGGCCGTAGCTCAGTGACATGTGATACAGGATTGGTTGTGGACCATACCTTGGTGGGAGTGCGGTTGCAGGCCGTAGCTCAGTTCCACTAGCGTCATGACCTATACCAAGGCGGGATAGACTTGTGCAGCTGGACTACATGTCTTTGGTAGCATTTTGACTGGTGATGTCACTGTAGGTTCACTCGTACTTATCGAGGGGGTGAGGTCGTGGATTCCGGCTCTTCCACATACCTTGTATGGAACCAATTTCAAGTTAGTAGTGGTTAGTTGGATTTGGGTGGTACGACTCAAATTATTGGGGCATAATAAAACATGTAATCAGCCGTGTAGCATATTTGCATAGGATCAAATACGGAAACATTGGATGAGGCCTTACTTGTTATTGTACGGTATTGTTGGTAGTGGATATACATGTTCTTCATATTCCTTTTATGATGATAAGATGTTTTATAATCTAATTGTAATTTCTTATTCTTTTAGTGATGATTACCTGCTTATCATAGTTGCAACCATACTGCTGTTCTCTGATCATCTTATTTGTGCTAATAATAGTGTTGGTGGAGAGTTTTATCTCCTCCTGAGATTTGGAATCTCACCCCATGGGTTTCCCACATCTTTTTAGGTGGACGTGCATGAGGAGGTAGAGATCGTGTAGCAGAAGTTGAGCAGCAGCAAGAAGGATAGTAGCTGACTTGGTTGGAAATGTTGATGGTGGTCCTTTTTTTATTAGAATCCTAGAGTCATCCATATGCACTCAGGTCTTTGGTATGGTCTTTGGGTGTGTTTTGTAGACGTGCTTTCGATACATGGTTCAGCTTGTGTGTTCTTTCCATGTACGGTTATGGTGGATATGTATATATGTTTGGGACAGGTTTTCTTGTAACAGGATGATGGCATACATGGTAAGTACCTTGTGACATGAAAGGACTCATATGTAAAGGTTTTTGTTGTTTGGGAACTTAATGAAAGTGGTTTTAATTTCCAGTGTTTTTCGGTAATCTATTTGTTAAGTTTTGTTTCCGTTGTTAGTTTTGGAGTTATCTTGTGGTTTGTGGCGTGGGGCATCACAGTTTGGTTGGTATCAGAGCTTTAGGTTCGCTAAGTCTATAGGGACCTAGGACTAGGGTTTGTCTCTATTCTTTTGTCCTCCAGTCTGTCTTATAGTCATTTCTTCTTATGCATAAGAAGTAGAAAAACCTAAAGGTGTTTGGAGA
The DNA here is from genome assembly GCA_963693085.1 of Alisma plantago-aquatica. NCBI lineage: Eukaryota > Viridiplantae > Streptophyta > Magnoliopsida > Alismatales > Alismataceae > Alisma > Alisma plantago-aquatica. Next base: position 1,381,647,428 of record OY856411.1, read on the forward strand.
ACATGAAGAACGCGTTGTTGAGAGCAGTGTCCGTGCACCAGGAGGAGGTGCAAGGAACCAAGAATGAGAAGATTGGGTACCTAAGGGTCCCTAGTTTGACCCAGCCATGATTGAAAACCCTACCTTTCAATCCTTTTTTGGGCAGTTTATGGCTACGATGACACATATGGCAGACATGATGCCTACACCTCAGCCTAGGGCACTGGTTCCCAATGTGGAATCTTCAGGTACTGGGAAAACCTTTGAGCATATTCTCCGTGTTGGGGTGGTGGAGTATGTTGGGACGGGTGATCCGGAAGATGTTGATCTATGGAGTACTGATCTTGAGAAAGCCTTCAAGATCCTCAGCATCCCACAGACGGACAAGGTTAAGCATGTAGTGTACCTTCTGAAGGGGATTGTTGGCCATTAATGGACCATCGAAGAGGAGAAGAGACCTAGAGTGGATGTAGGTTGGGAGGAGTTTTGACGTGAGTTTGTCAGTCGGTACTTCCTACTGACCTATTTGGACAAGAAGATCAATCAGTTTGAGCGGATATGATAGGGATCCATGTCTATCAATGAGTACGAGGCTAAGTTTATGGAACTTCTTCAGTTCTATCCCCACATGGCTGCCACGAATGATGAAAGGATTTGCCTTTTTGAGAAGGGGTTGAACGTTGAGTTGTCTACCCCAGTGGCTGCCTTAGAGAATCGAAAAAGGTTTGCCACATTTGTGGAGTCAGTTCGGAGGATAGAGTGATTTGTGATAGAGAAGTGGGAGGTAAGTGCCAGGAAGAGGCATGTACATCCCAAGGACAGTCGTCAGGAGGCTTTAAAAAGTTGAGGTTTTCTACACCACCAGCACCGCAGAGGTACAGTGCTCTGACACAATGGTCACCGAGCAGAGACAGAGGTCGGAGTCTTCCACCTGGTGGAGCTTATAGCACTACTTTAGTGTCGGTGATGGGGCCATCTAGGCCGCAGTTTGAGACCTGAGCTTGCCACAAGTTTGGGCAGACAAGACATCTGAAGTGGGAGTGTCCAATGAGAGATGACGAGGTGACCCAACAATCGAGGCAAAGGCAGTAGGACTCTCAGAGATAGTAGAACAGTAGTGCGGGAGAATGAGGACGTGGCCAAGCGTCACAGGCTGGATTGTCTGCTCAGGTAAGCAGAGGATGGGGGCAACAATAGGCACGGCTAGATTCTATGCTATGAGTCATCCATAGGCGGTAGTCAAACCTCTAGTAGTGACAGGTCAGATGGAGTTATTTCATTCTGATTTGTCTTCTTCTTACTTTGTATCTATTTTGGTTGACCCGGGCATAATGCACTCTTTTATCACTCGTGAAGTGCTTGATAGTTTTCTTTTACTTATTAGTCATAAGAGGGATAGTTTATTGTTTGAAATCCTATTAGTTGGTTCTAAAGTGGTGCAGGAGGTGTGTCCTTCATTTGTCTTTTCTTTTTCAGGGCATAGCATTCAAGTGGATCTCATACCACTTGACATGCATGGGTTCAATGTAATCCTTGGAATGGACACCTTGGAAAAGTATAGAGTGGCCTTAGAGTGTAGTTCCAAGTAGGCAACATTTGTAGATGTGGGTAAGATGTGGATCTTCCAAGGAGATGGGAATATTCTTCTGATGTGTCTGGTATAGGTGATGGTGGCGGGGAAGCTATTAACAGGGTTGTGAGACATTCTTGGCACATGTGTTGGATACTGAGGTGAGGAGTCCTAGTATTCAGGAGGTGTCAATTATCAGAGAGTTCGAGGACGTGTTTCCTGAGGAGTTTCCAGGTGTTCCCCCACCCAGAGAGATTGATTTTGAGATCAATCTAGTTCCCAGGATGCAACTGATAGCCCAGACACCGTACATGATGGCTTCAGTAGAGATGGCATAGTTGAAGAAACAATTGCAAGAGCTTCTTGATAAAGGTTTCATAAGGTTGTGTACGTCACCATGGGGTGCTCCATTGTTATTCGTGAAGAAGAAGGATGGGTCCATGAGGTTGTGTATAGAATATAAATAGTTGAATAAGGTAATGATAAAGACAAGTACCCCTTGCCAAGGATAGATTATTTGTTTGATCAGTTGTGTGGCATGATAGTGTTCTCAAAGATAGACCTGAGGCAAGGATATCATCATCTCAAGATCAAGGAGGATGGCATACCTAAGTCAACTTTTAGGATGAGGTAGGTCATTACAAGTTCATGGTTATGTCGTTCGAGCTGACCAATGCATGGGCATAATTCATGGACTTGATGAACAGAGTGTTCTCACTATTTCTTGATCAGTTTGTTGTGGTCTTCATAGATGACATCTTGATATACATTCGTGACAATCAATAGCATGAACAGCATCTTTGTCAGGCGTTGACCGTACTGAGGTAGCATCAACTTTATGCTAGGTTCAGCAAGTGTGAGTTTTGGTTAAAGGAGGTAGCTTTCCTGGGGCATGTTATATCTTCCGAGGGAGTTGGTGTGGATCCTAAGAAGGTTGAGTCAGTGACCAAGTGGGAGCAGCCAAAGACACTGACAGAAGTGTGTAGTTTTGTAGCTTTGGCAGGCTATTACAAGAGGTTCATCAAGGACTTCAGTGTTATTGCTTTACCCCCAACAAAGTTGACAAGGAAGGACATGTCATTCGTCTGGGATGATAGATGTCAGCATGCTTTTCAGATGTTGAAGGAGAAGTTGACAAGTGCACCAGTTCTGGTCTTACCTGAGCAAGGAAAAGGATACATAGTTTTCTATGATGCGTCCAGGAATGGTTTGGGTTGTGTGTTGATGTAGGACAAGCAAGTGGTTTCTTTTTCTTCCCGAAAGCTTAAGAAACACGAGGAGAATTACATGACCCATGACATGTAGTTAGCTATTGTAGTCCATGCTTTGAAGATCTGGAGGCACTACCTTTATGGTGAGAAGTGTCAGATCTTCACGGATCACAAGAACTTGTGTACATCTTTTCACAATAGGAGTTGAACATGAGGTAGTGGTGTTGGATGGAGTTAATCAAGGATTACAACTGCACGATTGATCATCATCCAGGTACGGTGAATGTTGTGTCATATGTGTTGAGCAGGAAGTCTTCGTCTTTTCCTATGGATAGAGCCCAATTGAGTTCAAGCGAGACATGTCCCTACGTCAGATGAATGTTAAGATGGAAGTTTCCTTGCTAGCATGATTGTTAGCACGGTTACAGGTGAACCCCACTTTGAGATAGTAGATTAGAGAGGCATAACATGTTGATACCATGATATACAGCGAGAAGTGTGATGGCTTCCATGAGTCAAATGATGGGACGGTTTGTTACCATGGTAGAGTAGTGGTTCTTGATGTTTTTGACCTAAGAAAAATGGTGTTGGAAGAGGCTCACTCATCCATCTATGCTATGCACCCAGGTAGCACCAAGATGTATCATAATCTGAAATATATGTATTGGTGGCCTGGCTTGAAGAAGGACATGGCTGAATTCTTTATTAGATGCATTGTGTGTCAGTAGGTTAAAGTTTAGCATCAAAACCCTAAAGGGATGTTGCAACGGTTGCCTATACCACAATTCAAATGGGATCATGTGACTATGGACTTTGTAGTTGGTCTATCTAGGACAGCCAACGGTCATGATTCCATATGGGTGATTGTTGATAGGTTGACCACGTCAATGCATTTTCTTACTGTGAAAATGACAAATACAGCTGAGAAGCTTGCCCGGATCTATGTTGATGAGATAGTGTGTTTGCATGGTACTCCAGCAACTATTGTGTCTGATAGAGGTCCTCTGTTCGCAAGTTACTTTTGGGAGCGACTACACATAGATTTGGGTATGCAGTTGAGGTTTAGCACTACCTTTTACCCATAGACAAATGGTCAATCTTCGAGGACCATTCAGACCTTGGAGGATCTGTTGAGAGCTTGTGTTCTTTAGTTTTTGGGCAGTTGGGACATACACCTCAGTCTGATAGAGTTCACCTACAATAACAGTTATCAGTGAAACAGGCACCTTACAAGGTTGTATGGGATACGTTGCATGTCTCCGTTGTGTTGGTATGAGACGAGAGAATACCATTTTCTTGGTCTTGACCTTGTGCAACAAATGATAGAAAAGATCAAAGTGATTTAGCAGTAGTTGAAGGAAGCACAGGACCTACAGAAGTCATATGCAGATAACCCTCATAGACCCTCGGAGTATCAAGTGGGAGATAGGGTATACCTCAAGGTCTCTCCCTAGAAAGGTGTTCTGAGGCTTTGGAAGAAGGGTAAGTTGGCTCCCAGATTTATGGTACCCCATCATGTGATGGCACATGTTGGGAAGGTGGCCTATAGGTTGGAGTTGCCACCTGAGTTGCACAGGTTGCATCCAGTGTTTCATGTGATTATGCTGAGAAAGTGCCATCATGATATAGAATTAGTGTTACAGCCTGTGGAGGTGGAGCTTGATGAGGATATGTCTTATGTTGTTGAAGGTCCAGTGTTGATCCTTGATAGATGGGTGAAGAAGCTGAAGAAGGACATAGTGCTTGTGAAGGTTTTTTGGCATCACCTTGGTGTTGAGTAAGCCATGTGGGAGCTCGAGGAAGATATGAGGAGGAACTACCCCTCTCTTTTCTCTTTGGATTTCGGGGGCGAAATCCTTATTAGGGGTTTATGGCTTGTAAGGACCCTGACCTAAGTTTTGGGGTAACCCTATTTGCTTTGGCTTAATCATGTGCTTCGAACCTTTCTCTAATATTTTGAGATGTGATTAGGGCTTGTGGAGAGCTTAAGTTTCAATGTTGATCTTGTTTGGATGATGTTTTTTCTTTTTGTGCTAGTTTTGGTGCAAATTGCAATTTACCCAATATAGGGGGTTGATGTGTGATTTTCCACCTCTAGAATGTTCCTTCTATTTCCTGGCTTCATGAGATAGAGTGTGGTGATTTGGGGTGCTTTTTTTGATCCTTGGTTGAGTGGTGTCACCCTTAGTGGTGATTAGGGTTTTCTAGGGTTAGTGTGCTTTAACCTTGTGACCTTTGTTGGTTTGTCTAGACCTAGTTCGTGACCTAGGGCTTGTTGAGGGGGTGTCACGGTTGAGAAACTTCCCTATTGGTGTGGTTGTCGTAACCAAGGTTTCTTGGGTCAATAAAAAGGTTGGGAGAGATGTATTTTGACCTAGGTTGTTTGTGGTGGTCTTGGTGTTGTGGCCTAGTGGTATTGTTAGGGTGTGTTGTGACCATGGAGCCCTTGGTGTGTTGTGGTCACAACATATAGGGTGGAGTTGTTTGGGTGGTCAAAACACTACCTAGAGTGTATCACCATGTCTTGCATGCCAGCTTAAGTGGTTGCATGTTGGTCCTTTTAGTGGAGAAGTGTCTCTTTGAAGCCCTATCTTGTTGACACCTCATCATTTGTCTTACCCCCCTCCTCCTTTGCTATATGAACCATCTTCTCTCCATTCAAGGGTTTCTTTTCGGTCATCTTCTTCCTCCCTTATATTATGATCATCCTTGGAGATTAGTGGATCAAGAAGGAGTGTTCTTGATGCCTTGGAGGTGGTTCATTCCTTGCATGTGGTGCTTGTAGTGATCCTTAGCCATCTCCAATCTTTGTGAGTGTTTATCTTCTTTCTTTGATGTTTTCTTTAGATCTTCTACCCCATCCTCTTCCTCCTTCTTGGCCTTAGACTATGTTTTGACATGGTGGTCGTTCTTCAGAGTAAAATCCTCATCACAAGGGTAATAGGCCATGTTTTGACAAGGCAACACCCAAGTGAGAGGGAGTTTCTTCTCTCTTTTCCCCCTTCTTTCCTTTGGTTCAGTTTTGAGTTTTTACTCTCTTTCTTGAGCTACCCTTTGACCCTGGTGTTTCCCCTTTCTTGAGGTGCTTTTGAGTCCAAGTGTGGAGCTTTTGGGTGGAGCTTTTCCAACCCTTGGTTCGTGTGCCTGGAGCTTTGGTGGTGATCTTCTTAAGGCGGGTTATATAACACTAAACCTACACTATTATTGCACTTCTTTATCATTTTTATTAATGTCTTCTCCCACTAAGTTTCCTTCTCACTATGTTTCTTATTAATATCAGTCTTAGAGTTTGTTTGGTGATGATCCCTTGTTTGGTTTGAAAGCAATCCGAAACCCTAAGCTTTTGTACCCATTTTGGTAGATGACGTGTTATGAAGGTTTTTCTCCATGTTTTGCTATTTATTTTGCCCTCATGTATGGTGTTTGTACACCTAGAGTTTGGAAGGATGTTAGGTTTGTTTTTTGTTATCTTGAGCTTGGTTTTCTCTTCATTGGCTAAGGTTCTTCCTTGGTAGTTTCTTGATCCATGACTTAGGGTTTTGGTGACCGGATGTATGTGACATTTTTTCATGGTAACCATGGTTTCACCTTCAATTTCAATTCTTTTTTGGTGACCTAGGTGGTGCATATAGGGAGGTCGTGACACTCCCCTCATGATGGTCATGCTTGATAGCTCTTGGGTTGAGATGCTCCTTTGAGGTTGAGTATGACCTAGTGATGTTAGGTTGAGATCCTTGGTGGGTGGTGGTTGAGTTATCCTTGGTGTTGGACCTATCTTGCTTGAGTTGAGGCACTCCCTAGAGAGTAGGGTCACGACTATGATGGTATTTGGTTGCTACATGGGTGAAGGTTGATCATCTTGGGTCACGCATAGGTGGGGTCGAGACACCTCTGGTCAAGGTGCTTTTATGAAATCCTAACCCTAAGTGTCGCGGTGTGACATGGTTTAGAGGTGGAAGGTCACGAAAAGTGATGGATGGTTGAGGAGCATGAGGTTCATGGTCGCGACATGGAACATGGTAGGGTATCGCCATCTATATGGTTATGTGGTCAACATAGGGTGATGGTATGTGGATGAGAAACACATGTAAACACCAAATGACAACCATATATGTATGATACATAAGCCATATACAATGTTGTTTAGAATGTTATCTAATCAACTCTAATGATGCTTCCTTATCCTTATACACTCCAATATGGTGGAGGGTTATGGTTCTAGGGTTAATGGTCGAACCTAGTCTTGTAAAATGTAATCAGTTAAAAGGAAAACCCTAACCCTGATAATAATGAATGATGATCTTGCTTGTTTCTCCATATTGGAATGGTTATGATTTTATGTGGTTACCTCTCCTGTTTATAAATTTCTAACCATGCATGTGTTATGAGCTTGATAATCATAGCTAGTGCATGCTATGATGATGAGACATGATATAGGTTGAATGAGCCTTGAGAGGCATGTTGTGGCACTTGTGATACAGAAATGATGAGATGAGGGATTCATATCCCATAGCATGTGAATATGGTATTGATGATATGATAAATGGCAATAATACAGGCATCGTGTGGTGATAGTGTGACAAGTTCACACCATATATGTGTTTATCTACTGGAAGAATACTTTTCCCTTATCTTTGTAGAATTTGTTATAATTTTATATGTTGTAACTTGATTGATGCTAAAAGACACTTAATTGACTTAACTAATCAAGTGGAACATAATCATGTAGCTTTGCCTTGTGCCATAGATCCATATAGTGTCAGCACTTGATGAATGGTGAGTTTAATTGGGAGTGCATACTTTTTAATATGTGGGGGTGAGGACGAATATCTCCTTACGTCCAGGATATATGAGACAGTCATGCATGAGTTGGTATCCTAGTGCTATGTTATAGAGGATTGGATGTGGGGCATACCCTAATAGGAGTGTGACTGTGGGTCGTAGCTCAGTGGCATGTGATACAGGATTGGTTGTGGGCCATACCCTGGTGGGAGTGTGCCTGTGGGCCGTAGCTCAGTTCCACTAGCGTTGTGATCTGTAACAAGGCAGGCTAGACTTGTATAGGTGGACTATATGTCGTTGGTAGCAGTTTGACTAGTGATGACAATGCATGTTCACTTGTACTGATTGAGGGGGTAAAGGCATGGATTCTAGCTCTTCCATAGACCTTGTATGGAGCAATTTCGACTTAGTAGTGGTCAGTTATATTTAGGTGGTACGACTCAAATCCCCGGGGCATAATAAAACATGTAATCAGTCGTGTAGCATATTTGCAAGGATCAAATATGAAAGCATTAGATGAGGCCTTGCTTGCTTTTGTACAGTATTGTTGGTAGTGGATATACGTGTTCTTCATATTCCTTTTATGATGATAAGATGTTTCATAATCTAATTACAATTGCTTATTCTGTTAGTGATGATTACATGCTTATCATAGTTGTAGTTGTACTACTATTCTCTAATCATCTTATATGTGCTAATAATAGTGTTGGTGAGAGTAATATCTCCCACTGAGATTTGGAATCTCACTCTGTGGGTTTCCCATATATTTTTAGTTGGACGTACACGAGGAGGTAGAGATCGTGCAATAGAAGTTGAGCAGTAGCAAGAAGGACATTAGCTGACAAGGTTGGAAATGCTACTGGTGGTCCTTTTGTTGTTAGAGTCCTAGAGTCATCTCTGTACACTCAGGTCTTTGGGATGGTCTTTGGGTGTGTTTTGTAGACGTGCTTTCGATACATGGTTCCGCTTATGTGTCCTTTTTATGTACGGTTACGGTGGATATGTATATATGTTTGGGATAGTTTTTCTTGTAATGGGATGATGGCATACATGGTAACTACCTTGTGACATGAAAGGAGTCGTATGTAAATATTTTTGCTATTTGGGAGCTTAATGAAAGTAGTTCTAATTTCCAGCATTTTCCGGTAATATGTTTGTTAAGTTTTATTTTCACTATTAGTTTTGGAGTTATCTTGTGGTTTGTGGCGTGGGGCATCACATCCACCTAGAAAAATTCTTGGTTGACCCACTTTGCCCTCTCTCCCTCGTCTTCTAATGTGTAAGTAAGGGGGATGTGGAGATGGTTATCACTCCTGACTATGCTAGGAGCACCCTACAACTGTTAAGGGTCTACGGCTACCTCTGCCTTCATTTTTTTCCCTAATTATTGTCACTTTCCCTTGTTAGCCATACACCCAAACCATCTTCTCTATGTATAATGGAAACATATTGGTCCCCTTCTTCTTCATCTATTCTTTCTTGCATGTTTTTCAAAATCCTATAATTTGTTAGGACTTCTAATGGAGAGAAGAAGAAAAATTGATACCCCTTATAATTTTATAGAATGGGGTGGATAAATCATGAATATTTCTAAGATAGATCATCTTGTTATCCCTCCTTCTTCAGTAAAAGTGTAATAGTCATTGTTTTTCTTATCATGTTCCAAATCTTATCTAAGCACTCAAATAATAGACAAATTTCACAATACTTTCCCCTTTAAACTCCTATATTTTATTATGAACCCCCATTATAAATATCATTCAAACTCTATACCATACTAGATGAATATTCATCAAACTTTCCCAAACTAATGTTAACAAAGAGTAACCATTTCATAACCAACTTTTGTATTCAAAAAAATACAAATTCATTACGAATTTATGTTAATTTTCATATGCATAATTACTAGATTCTCCAAAACAATCAATGTAGTTCAACACCAAATAACTATAAGATTTCTCAAATTATATAGTATTAACTTTTCATTTCCTTCAATATTAATTTTGAATTTTTTTATTTAAATTTAAAGAGATCAACACATCGTTATCTACTTGCATATCAAAATATATTAAATATAAGATATGGATTGGGATGTCCTCAAATATATACTATCAATTATCCTAAAAACACTAGTAATTCCCAATTCATCCAATATCACCATTCTCTTAGTTTTTTGAGACAACAAACTCTAGAACCATTGAATTCAAGACAACGGCACATTATAGTATAACAAAAATAAACAAAACAAAATAAATGTCATAAAATACATCAAATGAAAATTTACTTAAGAGATCCAATAATTTATACATTTTTAATGAAATGGATTTGATCAACGTAGTTAGAATCAGGGCCTAATGTCTTGCTATCTTATCACTTGAAAAAATTTTAGTAGTTTTATTTCATTTTTGGAAGATATGTTTCCTCTTTTACCTTTCCAAAAGACCCTATGATGTAAATAGCCTCAATCGGGAACCAACGCCATACTTAATTATCCTTCTGAATATTTGAATAAACAAACTTAATATTTTTAAGTGCTAAAACTTTCAGTACCATGCATGAAAAACTTTCAGAACCATGCACGCCAACTAAAATGACCAACAGAATAAAACTAATGTTGGTAGTAGTTGAATTGAGTATGAGAAAAACTAAGTAAATATAGCTTACAAGTAACAAACTAATACTAAAGTAGTGTAAAAATCCTCAGCATCAATTAATGCATTAGAAGTCTAATCCATTTGTCTTTATGTTGTTTAGGTCAAAAATGAAAGGAATCGTGAAGATAAAACTTGACATAATCACAATGAAATTTCTAAAGAAAATATATTGTAACTATAATATTTTCCAAGATAAAAATGCATGTTGGAAATAAAGAAATTTGAAATATGAAGAAAGATCTTTACAAATGGAAAGAATGGTGATTACAAAAAAATATAGGTTTGCAGTAGTAACATAAATGATAAGGAGAAAAGTAAAAAAGGGATAAAAACCAAAGATACATTCTAAGAAGTGTCTTAATGATGCTTCTTCACCTACAAGTTTTGAGGTTAAAACTATCTAATGGGAAAGATTGTGGTATTTCAACCTAGGGTTTATTAGTAAAGTTTCCTTCATTTTGTTATTTTATTTATGTTTAGTTGATATTTTAAGGATACATTAAAAAATGAGAAGGTTTGAAAAATATCACATGCATTAATTAGAATAAATGAGAAAATGTTTAAACATGTCCCTAGTGTTTACAATTTTTTAATATTGAATTGAGTGATTTTTCAGTGATAAGTGAAAAACACTATTTAAAAAAATTATTAAATGTTTCATAGGTATCAAAAAACATAAAAACGATCACAATGATGTTTCACATTGACTATATTTGATTCAGATCAAGTATGAGGAAGATTATGAGTCATTCTATGTGATTATCAAAGGGTCAACTAACATAATTTCAAAGTTTAGACCAAATTGCGAGCCAACATCAACACAGAAAAGTTAACGAGGCCAGACCAACTTGCAAGCAAGTTTGTCCAAGAGGCCAAAATGACCATCGTGGGTATTTGTACTGACTTTCTCCGCTAACTTGATAGTCGATTTGGAAGGTCAAGTCAAATTATAAAGGTCAACTGACTTGTCAAGATGGTAAAAAAATAAAAAGAGTTGAAACGATATTTTCCCAAGCGCCATAAGTTACCTATATAATCACTTACAACCATACACATTATAGAAATCCAACTTTTATATAAGAAATCAACATAAAGAAGGGGTGGGTCCTATGGTTTTTGGGATTTTCTAGCTAGAGAAAGTGTATGTGGAGGCTAACCTTGATAAGCTTGGCCTAATTGGATAAATTGGACCCTAATCACTTAAACTTATTTTTCCCTTTCATTCAGTAGGGTATATAGTTATGTTTATCCTTTCATGATTTAAATTCAATTATTCATGGTGGTTTTCTCCTTTTTTCTCTAATTTTAGCATGATTGTGGTGCTATGATGCAAAGGGGAGCACATTCTGGGGTATGTGAGTATGTTGAGTTGAGTAAAAATATTCAGAATTGTAATGGTCGTTTGTGGGTATCATATAATGAGTGACTCCATATTCTACAATAATTAAATAATTAAATGAAATATTTGATGAATTAGTTCAAATGATTTTCAAAATAAAAGAATCACAGTTTAGGTTTAAGTGATATTTTTCTACTATCATGTGTGAATCTTTTTAACTGGTGATGGTTTGATTATTGTGGTTGCAAAAAGGTAATAAAGATTGAACTCTTCATAATTTGGTAATTATGGATATTATTTCTATTTTTAGATAAACTAAAGGCATTGTCACAATGTTAAGGAGCAGAATTCAAAGTTTATATGTATGTATTTTTAAGTAGAATTGAATGAATTGTTGATAGAAAGATAACATGAATATTAATGACATATTGAATGGATTGCAACTGAGGCTAGTTTATTATTGATTTCCAAAGGACATGTGAAGGTCTCAGACAAATGTAAATCAAATTCTACTTATGTTAGTTTGGAATGTGGAATGTATTGCATATTTTTTCAAAAAAAGTGGATGACCTTTAATTTTCAAGATCTAGTGAGTGAAACATATAATTTCAGAAATTATACTTATGTGATTGGTTGTAATACCAATCAGGTATACTTCCAAATTAATCGAGTAAAACATAGTAATGAGATCAGATAATGAGATGCAAATATCTCACCAGGTAAATCAGATATAAAGTGTATTGTGATGTAACTAAATAAATTAAATCAGTTACCATACATATTGCAAGAATGAAAGATAATTGTCAAATTGTATGACACTCACCATGCTAAATGAAATTACTCAAAACTAAAAAACATGATCGAACACCAATTAATTACATCACTTAAAAGGTGCATGATTGAAACTAAATTAGACATCAGAACATGTCTAAGAATATTTATATAAAGGCCCAACATTTTTCATATTACATCACCATGTCAGGTATCCTTACATCTCATACGTGGCTCAACCACAACATGTATACAAAAGATAATATCCATATATATACAACATTTTCATAGGATAAGAAAGCCACCAAAAATCTTGAGTCAATATGTGTCCTCTACAAAGCTCCCCTGCACAGACCTAGGAGTACATGGATGACTCTAGAACTAACTAAACCACCAACCAACCTATCTAGCTCTAGAGATCTCCAAACTACTACTCCTAGTTACCACGGGACTAATGATGTTGTTGACGATCACCTAAAAAGATGTGGTGACTGACCGGCCTAAATCGCGCGTCCTAAAATTGGAGGCGTATTTGAGGTAGTCGAGCCTTCGCATTTATAACCCGAATCCTTCTAGGCCCCCGCAACTTTGTTTACGGGGTCGAAGTAGTCATACGGGGTCGAACACAGGGACAAGGTGGGTTGTGTTGATGACTCTGAATCGACACTCTACACTCCGGTGGATATAAAGAGATGATGAAGTTCCCCGAAGGGAACAACCAGATGTCACGATTAAATCAAGGAAAACTATCTCCAACTGGAGTTACGAGAAAGATTAAGATGTTGTCATTTAGCAATTTTTAGGAATTTTCATGCAACAGAAAATAGAAAGGTAAACTGCAGTTTAAGGCGTAATGCAAGGGATAAGACTTTTAGAAAGATAAGTGGTAGCAGTAACACCCTGTACCCCTCCTCTCAGAGCGGGTGCCTCTAACCAAGCTTCAACACCCCTCTCGAGGTTGCTGGACTCAAGTTAGAGTGGAATGATACTAAAACAACTCCGTCCCGGGCACTCTCGTACTCCAGAATCGGACCGAACACTAGAGCCACAACCCAACTCTCGAAGTAGTTGCGACGGGAAAGACGATTCGGTAGCTAAGCGAAACGCGATCCAAAACATGCAAGCTAGAGTTCAGATATCCAACACAGTAGTTACCCAATCATAAGGCACTAAGCATTAAACAAAGAGCAATTTAGCATTTCTATTTCTATCAGCAATAAGGGTCTAATACAATGCATAAGCTAAGAATTTAAATAACAGAATTAAAGATAGATGTCGCCTTCTTGATGTAGAAGGGCGACAGACTACTACTACTCCCAGCCTGATACCGTCCAGGGACCTATCCCGGTACAGCCGTGTCGGGCGGCACGAACTCTCGGACGGCACGCCTGACGGACGACTATATCGTTCGAAGACCCTGGCCGATACGCTCATGTCGGGCGGCACACCCTCTCAGGCGACACGACTGACGGGCGGAGCGTATCGGGTTCGGTATCGTGTCGGCCATGGACTTACATATACTACTGTCGGGCATTGTTGTCAGGCACTCGTGTCGCGTATCTACGTCGGCCGATATCGGCCCTCAGTGTCGTCCGGTACAGTCCTAGGTGAACCGATCCCCTCCCTCTCGGGATGAGGCAGAGCTCACCTAGTGTCGCCCGGTACGAGCACTGGGGCACGATACTGTTGCTCTCGCATTTCTCTCGCAGATCGCTCAAGTCCCCAACTGTCCGAACGGGGAACTGGCTAGCCGTCCCGACCTATCCAACCTTCGACGTCTCCGACCTGTCTTTTCGGCTTCCTGTAGCTGCTATTTATACCGGCGGTTGAAGGAGTTATGGTGCTGGAAACGCCACGTAGCCCCCTTATACGCCGGTCGATGGATGTGGACGGACGATACAGGTATGCCTTCGGCGCGAGGCGCTGGCTATCGGTCACGTGGCTGGCGGCACGCCTGCCGATGGGTGGCTGTGTCGCCCGACGAGCTGGGTCATCGGGCGGCTTCGGCTCCCTGTCGGGTAGAAGGTGTGTCGGCCGGTACGTCCCTTTCGCAAGGCGCCCTTCTCCGCCGATCATTCTTGTGTCACCCAGCCCCTGTCGGGCTGGGTTGTATCGGGCGTCAGGAAGGCCGAGGCGGTCTTAGACTTATTGTGGGCCGGAATTGACCTTTTTGCACAAAAACGAGGAAAACTCTATAGAAGATAGGAAAATTTGGAATAAGAGCGTTGTTTGGCCAATTATTGCAAAAATGCTAATAAAATAGAGGAAAATAGCAGAAAAGGGTAGTTTTGATAACAGAATAAAGGGCAAAAACGTCACAAAATTTGGTGTTATCAACTCCCCCAAACTTAGCTTTTTGATTGTCCTCAATCAATATTTAAACTAAACTTTTGTGTTGCTTCTTCTTGCACAGCAAAACTTTAAGGCTAAAGGGTAGCACAAGATTTGCGATGTCTTGGAGGTAATGCTGTCTTAAAGCGAGCAAAAGACCTTGCCCTACTTGCCTTATTATTTAAGTAAAAAAAATTTCTCCACAGCTTCAGCGAGACTTTGGTGTATGATTCCGAAGTTAGCTTCCACACCAAACAGCTTTATTTTAAGGGCAGAAAGTTGTGTATAGGGTAGGCTAAGGCTTTTTGGGTTTTTCTTCTTGTTTCCCATCAGTCCATCCAGGTAAGGGTTCGTTAACGGGCAAGCGGTCCCTGCAGTCCAAGCCAGTTGGCTTTAGAGCAGTGATTTCACATCCTACGTACCACTGCCCCGGATCTACCATGCCTAAAGATGGGTACTTTTGGAAAACAAGGGTGTATATATTTTTTCTTTTCTTTTATTGGGCACAACTCTCATACTTTTATTCACGCTCATAAGGCTTCTTTCTCTTTTTGGGATTTTTGCTGGGTAAGGGAAAACAAAAGAGATATCTACTGTTTGGGCAGCTTTTTCCTTCTCCATACTCGTCTCTTAGCTGTTTGCGAGATTATTATTTTTCGAAAATTTTTAGATGGCAAGGCACAATCTTTTGTTTGTTTGAGACAACATTATCAGAAAGATATGACAGAACTTGTAACTCGTTAAAATATACAGAAAGTAAACTTTGCAAGAAGTCACAACAGGTTTTTATTATTATTACAGCAACTTTGTACATATGCGTAGGGGACAAAATAAGCAAAATCTTCACAATTTTCAAAAATTTTGGTATAAACATATATATGTACACATGATATAGGAAAGAACAAAAGGATAAAGAACAAAAGAATAAGGAATTTAAGTTAAAGAACAAAAGAATAAGGAATTTAAGTTAAAGAGATCAGAAGATTTTTGTACCTCCCTCACTGGTACATGGTACCCCCCCCCAAACTTACTCCACACTCTGTCCCAGAGTTGTGAAGTAGATGAGGTAAGGAAATGTTAATCAGTGAGGGTTAGATGATCAGCGCGCCTGGGCTAGATAAGAGCTCCCACACATATTCTCCTCTTTTGCTGTGATAGTTGATGTGGAGGAGCTGATCAGGCGTTGCCTCGTTTGCCATCCATTCCAGGACGAAGACGCCGCAGTCGTTGGATAGTTGAATTTGCTGCGGGCTGCGGTGGTAGAACTGGAGTTCATGCCAGCCTCTTGCTTGCATTCCCAGGAATGGTTGTATCAGCGCTGCTATATCGATATAGTACTTTCGTACTAATCGTTCAAGAGATGTCAGTGCTGTCGATGTACAAGGCATTGGATGGTCTTTATTGCTGTCCGAGCTGTTGTAGAAAATCCCTGCTCGTTGTTGGGTGTACACCGTTAAGAGCGTCCAGTGGTTGTTGTGCAGGATTGGAAGGAGAATGGTATCCGGGACTCTGCATTCCAATTCTGCTAGGAAGGCTTCCTTTGCCCCTTGTTCATCGGCTAAGCAAATGTCATTGAATAGCATTGGATCTGCTATGTATGCGTGTTCAGACTTGTTTCGCAGTATCTGGATGTAGGCGACCGCCACAGATAACGCCAGACACCCTCCCTCTTTTACCATGTCCCTTAAGTCGTCAATCGGGACTATGACATCGCCTGCCGAGTAAGCTATGTCTGCAGGGTTGGAGTCAGCCAACTTCATGTGGATTTCGTTGACCTGTTCTTGCGTGAGGGTAGCGCATGAGAAATGGTCAAAGTTGTGGATTGACTCCTCCAGGTTCTGGGGCGAGGCATGTTCGTCGTGTCCGAAAACTTGCCGCAAGATGTTTATTTGTTTGCCTGCCCCACAGAAGTTCGTCTCTGCTTCTGCTTCTTTTTCAGGAGGGCTGTTGTGCTGAGATGACTCTTCTTCTTGTTTACTATCTAGCAGCTCCTCTGGTATCCCCGCGTCTCGGAAGTAGCGCTTATCCTTTATCACCAGCAATGCATATTTGCTTCTGAGATTGTAGAAGTTAGTATTCTGGAGTTTCTTGAAGTATCCGAAGATATGTATCATCTCCATGGCTCTGAGGACTACGAATGCGCTATTTCCACTTCCCTCATCTTCTTGGACTGGGAAGTCCTTTAGTGAGTAGAAATTCCAGACGCCGCTGTGGCGCTGGACTCCGTACTTGATGACCCGGTGGAGACGTAGCGGCAGCAGTCTTAGCTTTACGTCCTTTGGGAGTAAGAACGTACTTCCTGTGTGCGGGACCTCTTTGCTGCAGCAACAATGCAGTTGGACATGATGATTTCGGAGGTCGGCAATGCACAGAAACCAGTCGTTTCTGTGTTTGTAAGGGGCCAGCACCAGTTTTGGATTGTGCACTTCAATGTAATCCAACATACTTTTTACCTGCGTAGAATTGTACAACCCCATCATTAGTCTTCTTGCTAGGGCTGGGGTGGCAGCGTAAACTGTATGTTGGTTCTTGTTGTCGGCGTTTTCTATAATGGCCCCTTGTAGCACTCTGAACAAACTCTTCCCTACGACGGCCTTGGCGCGGAAGATGTTTCTCAGAGTTCCCCGCTGTACCGAGAAATAACCGTCGCTCCAGAGTACCTCTTCCTCGTCAGCTTGCGATCTTAGGACCATGTTGAGCAGTTTCTGGTCTCTGATCGTTAGATATCCTATGACCCTTCTGTCAAAGTCAGCCATTTCGAAAGAAGGTATCTCTGTCGGTGTGGAGAAATCGGTGATGTCGGCCCTTGAACTCCTTCCTCTGGGGAGGTGTCTTTCATTTGCGGTGCGGATGTCCCCCCCTTCTCCCTCGGATTCGTCAGAAGAGCCTTCCCCGACGTTGATATCTTCGTTGTTATCCTCAGCTTTGTCAAAGGGGCTGAGGGAGCGGCCTCATTCAGGTCAAAAGGGCTTTCTCGTCTGGAAGGAGCTTCATAGCCTTTCCCTTGTGAAGAAATTCCTCCGGTTACTGATGACGATCTGTCGGAGGAGGAGGTGGATGAGGACGATCCTGACGACGCTCTTGACGATGAGGATTGAGAGCCCGGACCGGGAGGCGACGGCGATCTTCTCGGCTGCCTTGGGCGTGGATGGTCATCCTCCCTGTTCAGCCTTCCCTCGATCTCGCTAAGGCGCTGCAAAACTTGTTGAAGCGTGGCATTCACTGCCTCTAGCCGGCCAGGTAGTCTGGCTAAAGTCAGCAGCTCTCGTTCCTGCCTATCCAGCCTCTGTTCGAAAAACGAAAACTTGCGGGTTAGGGAAAGAAATGTAGTAGAATTGTTTTCCGTTACCTCCCGTAAGAAATCGAGTTCTTGTCCTAGCATCATTCCGAGCGAAGGAGGGTTTTCCGCTTGTCTCCCCCTTGACCTCAAAATGCTCCTCCCGCGCGAAGGTCTACCTGACGAGGCAGAACCTACTTCTATTATCCGCGCGGCTGATGCTTTTGGGTGAGGTGTCGGTGCTGCCCCGCCCTCTTGTTGTATCGGAGGAGACCGTTTTGTGGGGGACGGATGCTGCCCCATATCGACGCTGTCGACGATCTCCTCAACAACTGCAACAGGTGACTTTGGCGGTGGTGTCGGCGTCACCTGTGCTCTTTCGATCTCCATCTGTAGGATATCAGCGAATACCTCATCGCTGACATCCAGTTGTAATTCATCAGTTGCCCTTAAGGGCGCAGTAGAAACTACGGGGACTGCAGCCGTCTCTCTCGCTGCAGTTCCAGTCCTTGTCTCGGCGACCTCCACGATCGCCGGTTCTTCTCTTGCCATCGTCGGCCTTGTTGTCGTGGCTGTCGTTCGTGGCCCCGAGGCAGTGGGCCGCTCGGCAGGAGCTGTTGAAAATACGTCCTGCCGAGTACCCAGCGAGATGGGCCCCCTGGTGATCCTCCGCTCTTGGCTTCTTGGGGGCGGAGCGCAGCTTGCGCCCGCTGCCATAGCCTCGATCTCGGCTGTGGTGAAGACTAGCCTTTCTGCGTCGTAGGCGGCGCAACGAGGAAGCGGAAGAAGGATCTTTGTCCGTGCGAACTTGTAGAAGTAACTCCGCCCCTCCTTCTTTATTATACCCGACCTCATGAGGTACTTGAGGTCGATCAACTCGTCCCCTCTCGTTCTTGAGAGGCTGCGCGGCTCACGCGGGTATCCCAACCCTACCGTGATTAGGTTCACGATGCCACCCATGCAATATTCCTTGGTGGCATCCTTTATTGGGTGCAGCCTATTCAGCAAGAAGCGCCCCAGGTTGATAGTTCGGCCCTCCATCATGTGCCACATGACGTGGAGTTCCTCGGAGTAAATGTTGCTGGACTCGTTCTTGCTGAAGAGGAGGCACGCCACCAGCTTGTGTATTATCCTCCAGAATCACGAGTGCACTGCCGCCACCTTGCTCCCGGGTTTGAAAGATGACTCCCCGGTTAGCTTTTCCCAGATATCTACGGGGTTGAATCCGTCTTCTTCGGTGATCCTTGCACCGTTATCTAGTCTCCTTCTCTCCTCTTCACTGGAGGAGAAAATCTGGTTGAGCAGCTTTTCCGAAATGACGTGTTCTGCATTGTAAAGTCGCCCCTGGAGTCTGTCTGCTCCGCCATACTGTCTGGCTTCAGTAGGTGTATTCTTTACTCGGTGAAGGGACGCCATGAACTCTCTTGTGAGCTCGGTGTAGGAGGCGGATAGGCTGAAGCAGATTTGCCTCAGACCGGCTACAACAAGTACGTCCTCCAGTCTCCCGAAGATGCCCAACTGCATGAAGGATGACTGGTGGCCGAACCTGCTAGGACTGTAGAGCTTGGCTCCTAGCTCAGCATACCAGCGTCCGTGCTCTTCATCTCTTGGCACGAACCTTCCTGGCGTGTGCTCCAAGGGTTCTGTTGTTGGAGCAGGTGCTGCAGCTGGAGTGACCGCTTCTTCTGTCCTCACCCTCTTTCCAGACGTTGAGGGTCCAGCTGCTTCAGGGTTCGAGCGCTTCTGCCCGATAGTGGCCACCTCTGCCTCTGGTTCGGTAACGACTCTCCTGCCTTGCTCGCCAACGAGTCTAACGGTTATCTTTGTGCGTGCCATCCCTATCATTAATCAAATAAATGCTATTTTGTTATCAACAGAAAAATTAATAAGGGGGAAGGCACCCCGGCACGACTGTATCGGGCCTTGAGACGAGATCAGGTAAAGCTTTCCTGATACAACCGTGTCGGGCGATACGACTAAAAGGAACTGAGTGCCCGGCAGGGTCTTGAAAGAGCGCTGCCCGGTACAAGAATAAACGGACGATACGGTCACTGCCTGACACAGATGTATCGGGCAGGTGCGAGAGAAGCATGTCGTGCGATAACAGTACCGGGCGACAAGAAAAATCAACGTAAAATCCTCGCCCGATACATCGTACGTGATAAAGTTCCGTATCGGGTATGCTCGGGCGATAGGGTTGTCGCGCGATACCTTTGTTTTCCTTAAAGTGTTGCGCGTCACGGGATCGAAAGAGGTCTCTGCGCGACACGGGAGCGGAGGGCAAGAAAAGTATTGCGCGATACGGTAGCTGAAAAAGGTAAAATCCGGGAGCGCGACACGGTAAAGTTTTTGTCGTATATATAGCGGCCGGATGTCGCGGTAAAACGTTCCCTCCCGAGACGGGCGCAATCTGTAAGTCGGTTGGTGTGGCGCCCGATTCGGCCTGTAAAGTTGCTAGACCAGACTTCGCCCGACCGATACAAGATTTTTCGGGACAAGACTCCGAAGAAAAACCCACTTAGAGAAAAAGGCGACAGGCGGGTAAAACATCATTGGCCTAAGGCTAAACCCGGCCTCAGATGGTATTACCCATCCTGGTAAAACTAAAGTGGTGGCCCTTAAAACAAAAAGAGTCAGCACACGTGCGCATGCACTGACTCGGGCCTTATTACAGTCCATAATGTTTGTAATGTCTGCCTTGCAAGAAAGTAAATAACATCCTATTCTAGGAAAATAAAAGCACGGGCTGCCTCCCGAGGAGCGCTGCATTTCCTGTCTACAGCTAGACATCTTTCAGCTTCTTCATCTTGATCTATCTTTTAGCTGGTTCGGTGTTAGACGGGATCTTCCCTACAGGATTCTTCATAATTTCGGCGAGCTGCGCTAGCTGCTGGTCGATTTGGCGCTGATGTGTCTGCATATCTGCCAACTGGACCTGCAACGAGCTCAAAACCCCCGAGTTGGACAGCGCACTTTGTGCTAACTGGTGATTAACGGTGTCCTGTTTCTTGACAAAATCGAACAACTGGCCGATCACTTCGGATTGGTTCACTCCTTTCTCCTGTTCACGGGGCGGGCCTTGGTACTTTCCTGGTGCTTGGAAATTACCTTTTGCTGGCTGGAACTGGCTGTTCTTGGTGTATTGGCCTGATCCCCCTCTCTTTTCAAAAGGTTGCACGGGCCTGGCCAGGGTGTTTAGCTGATGCGAGTTCTCGGCCGCGTCTTTGTTGCCATAACTAAATCCGGGGTGGTCTGGTCTTTTGAAGCCCATGTAGGATACATTCTCGATCCTTTCTTCTTCCGATTCGAAGTCGCTGTCGGTGCCGGGTTTGGTGTAGACGCAGTTGTCTACCCCATGTCCTCCTTCACCGCAGGTAACACATTTCATGACTTACTCAACTTGCTTCTTCCCCTTTCCTCCATGATCCTTCAGTTGTTTCACATCTGTTGCTATCCTTTGAATCTGAGAAGTTATGTTTTCCAGAGCCTTGGACTCAAGAGAGATTCCTTCCCCTGCGTCTTCGCCTGCCCTCTATCGGATCTATCATAGTCAACATCGGCCTTCAACTCAGCCATGTTCCTAATGATCTTTTCGGACTTGCTTTGCTTCTTCCCTAAGAAGTCACTTCCTGCTGCCACATTCAGCGATACCCTTTCATCGGGAGTTAGCCCATTGTAGAAGGTGGAGACCAGGAAACCCTTCTTGAAATTGTGGTGAGGGCAGTCCCTCTGATATTCCAGATATCGTTCCCAGGCGTCGTGGAGGTTTTCATTTGGCTTTTGCGTGAAAGACGTGATTTTTAACTTGTTTCTCATCGTCTTCTCCGTGGGGTAGAACTTGTTTACAAATGCGTCAGCCAGTTCTCCCCATCCATTCAACGCTTGGTGGGGTAGCCCAAGGTACCATGATAGAGCCTTATCCTCCAAATAGAAGATGAAACCCTTACAGTAAATGACCTCTTGGGGAACCCCTCGCATCTTTATGGTGTCGCAGATATTTTTGAAAGCATCAAGGTGATGGTAAGGGTTGTCGCTCTTGGAACTCCCCCTGAAGCTTTTATTTTGAATCATGGAGATCACATATGGCTTGAGCTCAAAGTTTGTAGCATTGAACCTTGGGATGATAACGGGGCACCTCGATCTATTGGCCTTGGTAGAAGCCAATTCTCTCAGAGTTTTCTCTTCTTCCTCCAAGTCGTCACTGTTGCTAGCGTCTCGGCGTCGCTCCCGGTTATCATGATTCCTCCTGTGTCTCCGACGACGTCTATGCTGATGATGCTCTTCCTCATGCCCTGGTGATTCTAGATCTTCTTGCCGCTCATGATCACTATACCGGTCGTTGTCTTCCGGTGGAGGCGAAGCTGGCCTCCCTCCTGGGCCTTCGTTTCCAGAAGATGGCTCTACGCGAGGAGGCATGGTTGACAGTCTCGGTGTTCAGTAGATCAGAGTACCTGAAATCCGCATAAAAATCATGTTTAGAAAATTATAATTGGGGTAAAGAATAATGCTTAAAGTAAAAGAAAAAGAAGTGTTGTCAAGCCTATTTCTAAGCTTGAGGCACGGGAGTGTAGTTAGTGGATTCGGATTCGTCAACAGTGCCATTTGCCTTCTCCCCGGCAACGGCGCCAGAAAGTTGACCGGCCTAAATCGCGCGTCCTAAAATTGGAGGCGTATTTGAGGTAGTCGAGCCTTCGCATTTATAACCCGAATCCTTCTAGGCCCCTGCAACTTTGTTTACGGGGTCGAAGTAGTCATACGGGGTCGAACACAGGGACAAGGTGGGTTGTGTTGACGACTCTGAATCGACACTCTACACTCCGGTGGATATAAAGAGATGATGAAGTTCCCCGAAGGGAACAACCAGATGTCACGATTAAATCAAGGAAAACTATCTCCAACTGGAGTTACGAGAAAGATTAAGATTTTATCATTTAGCAATTTTTAGGAATTTTCATGCAACAGAAAATAGAAAGGTAAACTGCAGTTTAAGGCGTAATGCAAGGGATAAGACTTTTAGAAAGATAAGCGGTAGCAGTAACACCCTGCACCCCTCCTCTCAGAGCGGGTGCCTCTAACCAAGCTTCAACACCCCTCTCGAGGTTGCTGGACTCAAGTTAGAGTGGAATGATACTAAAACAACTCCGTCTCGGGCACTCTCGTACTCCAGAATCGGACCGAACACTAGAGCCACAACCCAACTCTCGAAGTAGTTGCGACGGGAAAGACGATTCGGTAGCTAAGAAAAACGCGATCCAAAACATGCAAGCTAGAGTTCAGATATCCAACACAGTAGTTACCCAATCATAAGGCACTAAGCATTAAACAAAGAGCAATTTAGCATTTCTATTTCTATCAGCAATAAGGGTCTAATACAATGCATAAGCTAAGAATTTAAATAACAGAATTAAAGATAGATGTCGCCTTCTTGATGTAGAAGGGCGACAGACTACTACTACTCCCAGCCCGATACCGTCCAGGGACCTATCCCGGTACAGCCGTGTTGGGCGGCACGAACTCTCAGACGGCACGCCTGACGGACGACTATATCGTTCGAAGACCCTGGCCGATACGCTCATGTCGGGCGGCACACCCTCTCAGGCGGCACGACTGACGGGCAGAGCGTATCGGGTTCGGTATCGTGTCGGCCATGGATTTACATATACTACTGTCGGGCATTGTTGTCAGGCACTCGTGTCGCGTATCTACGTCGGCCGATATCGGCCCTCAGTGTCGTCCGGTACAGTCCTAGGTGAACCGATCCCCTCCCTCTCGGGATGAGGAAGAGCTCACCTAGTGTCGCCCGGTACAAGCACTGGGGCACGATACGGTTGCTCTCGCACTTCTCTCGCAGATCTCTCAAGTCCCCAACTGTCCGAACGGGGAACTGGCTAGCCGTCCCGACCTATCCAACCTCCGACGTCTCCGACCTGTCTTTTCGGCTTCCTGTAGTTGCTATTTATACCGGCGGTTGAAGGAGTTATGGTGCTGGAAACGCCACGTAGCCCCCTTATACGCCGGTCGATGGATGTGGACGGCCGATACAGGTATGCCTTCGGCGCGAGACGCTGGCTATCGGTCACGTGGCTGGAGGCACGCCTGCCGGTGGGTGGCTGTGTCGCCCGACGAGCTGGGTCGTCGGGCGGCTTCGGCTCCCTGTCGGGTAGAAGGTGTGTCGGCCGGTACGTCCCTTTCGCAAGGCGCCCTTCTCCGCCGATCATTCTTGTGTCGCCCAGCCCCTATCGGGCTGGGTTGTATCGGGCGTCAGGAAGGCCGAGGCGGTCTTAGACTTATTGTGGGCCGGAATCGGCCTTTTTGCACAAAAATGAGGAAAACTCTGTAGAAGATAGGAAAATTTGGAATAAGAGCGTTGCTTGGCCAATTATTGCGAAAATGCTAATAAAATAGAGGAAATAGCAGAAAAGGGTAGTTTTGATAACATAATAAAGGGCAAAAACGTCACAAAATTTGGTGTTATCAGTGACCTATGAGGTGATACCCATGTCCCAGTGAGAGATATAACTCTCAAAAATGTTTATTACTTACAGTGTGTATGTAATTAAAGCAATTAAAATAGATGAGGTAGATGATATTATAGAATTCAAAGATTCATACAATTAATGAAAGAATAAGAAGAGATGACTTATAAATATAATTGATTTTTACTGCATTATAAGCATTATATGATTAAAAGAAACAAGACATGGACTATAAACCAATTTGAATTGCCAAATAACCCTAACAGATATGCTACACAGTTGCATTACATATTTTATTAAGCCTTGGGTAGTTTGAGGCATATCACTCAAACTACTAGCTAACCATTATGAAGTCCTAATAAGTCCCATACAAGATCTAGGATATCTGGAGTCCTAAGATCTCTTTCACTCAAATAGTATCAGTCCATCATAGTGTCATAAATAGTCAAACTACAATTAGCCCAGTCTGCCCTGGGTACACATGTGAAGACACTGGAAACTAGGGTATTCAACCCTAACATCTGAGGTACAACTGCAGTTCTCCTCAATCACATATTCATATATATGTGAGACACGGCCTCGAACTCTCTCCAAAAAATTGGTATCATGATGATAAGGATATAGCTCCCTACACCCGCATATACTCAGCAGTATATGACTTCGAGATCCCCTTCTGGGTTACTCATTTTACTACCCAGCAAGTCCTGACACAAGAGTAGTTATAAAGTTCAGGGAACTACATGATTCGGGTTTCACTTGATTAATAAGCCAGATTGATATTTTTAGACTGCATCACCCAAGTTACATATAAACTACTAAGTAGTTCTATAAAATCAAGGTACATAACAACTCCAGAAGATATAACATGTATGAAACATATTTCGTATCACACCATCATAGTGTACTTGTACATCAACATTAATAAAGAGGATTTAACCTCCATCTAGGACATAATACAACCCACAAGTCCATTCAGGCTAAAACAACATTAATTGTAGGGAAATACAGCATCACATATGCAACGTAAAAATTTTACTGACATATTTCTCATTAACCGGCGGATTGTGTCAATAACTATGCAATGAAAAGGATGGTTTCACGAAGATATACCTAGTCATGGGATCAAGTCTAGCGGAGATCCTCATCGATGTAGATGTGCATTGTCTTGGACGGTGTTTGTGCAGCTCCTAGTTGCATTGGGTCTTGTCTGATTGCTCCTCCATAGACAGCAGACTCGAACACGTCGTCTACAGAAACTCCTCTTGTCACAAACTGATGGTTGATGTCATCCTCCTTAGCGATGGGAAAAGACCACCTCGCCTCTAGAGAAGGCAACACCGACCAACTAAAAATCCTATCATCTTGCTGGAATGGATAGGAAGGAGTTGACCCTCACGCTTGTGTACTAGTCACTAGCCTTCTCTCCCACAACAATGGTCCTCAGTTGTTTATCTCCCGTAGCTATTCCTCCCTGGTCGGGTAGGACTTTCTTATACTCTCTTAGTTACCACAACTAGAGATGACAATAATTGTCAGAACAACTGATTATCAATTGTCTGTGTTGTGTTCTGGGAAGCCCCCAGTACCCCTCTATTTATAGGTGGGATTAGGGCTAGGGTTCCCAATTTGTGCAGGAGTGGAAGGGACCAGAAGATATCGAATTTTCACAAGAATTTTGAAAACTTCATAGCCTGCAATAGCCTAAATGGATGTCTAGAAAATCCAGACGGTCATCTGGCACGCGAGACGGTCATCTCACACTGTGAGACAGTCATTTTTTAGTTTTCCAGTTTTGTACATATGTCAGTAATTCAATTCCAATTAGTGCACGTCATGACGTCAGCACCAATCCTAGATGAAATCAAATTGCACCCCCAAAATGGTCATTTGGTGCACGTGAGATGGGCATCTCACACCACCTGAGATGGTCATCTCGTAGGTCGGGTCAGGCTGAATTCCATCCAAAGTACAATACAATTAGTCTGACACTCCAAACGGCTATCTCAACACTTGAGTCGATCATTTGGCAGTCTAGTCAACTGATTTGTTGTGTAAATTAAATACCTAAATACTCTAGTAATCAATCCAATCACCATTTAAGATCAAACTCCTCCTCTAGATGAGTTCCTATGTGTGTGACCCTATAGGTCCCATATTACATTGGCAATGAATGTCCATAACAACTTATGACATCACAAGCAATGAGTGTTGCCTAGTCACACATCATTGCTACCCAAGTAAATGGAAAGTTGGAGAAAAACTTTAACCTACAATCTGTGTATGTTATTATAGTGTTTGTAAGTTTCTTTATCACTGATATCTAGATTGAACTAGTGGCATGGAGTAATCATCCTTATTATTATTCAATCTTATTTCTTGAACCAGAGCAGAGTGTCTGAGATATATGTAAGCTCAATATCACATATTGACTCACATGTGTGCAGCCACACATTTCTCCGTCTTGTTAATCAAGAGGCCTTGGATATCATACTCCCTTATGAGGGACAAATCCCATCTCTATCACTCACAATTAATCTCCATGTGTCACAATCACCCAACCATCACCTTTATAACAATCCATGTTTCAGGATTGCATTTGATGATGTCAAAGCATACGGAACGACATGTGATGAGTGTAGTGATTTTAGGTCTAAGAACCACAAACACCACTATCACTATAACACATGATTCTGACTTACCTAAATAAGGTTTCCATGTATCACTCTTATGGCGGGTTTGTCTGATACACTGTTCTCTAACATGTATATGTGTGCTTGGTTTGATATCATCATATCATGACTAATGAGATTCTATCATCAACCAACTAACACTCTAATCTTATGTGTTATTGTTGTCTATTAACCTTTCACAATAACAACCGATCAGGGACATAACAAGAATGCATATACTCTTCATATCTGTATGATCTCATTATTCTGGTCCTCAACCTAAAGACATATGTCATTAAGTAATATCATTCTCTAGACATTTATTATGTTATTTCGTTATCTTGAAACTTAATAAACATAATAAATTGGAAGCTTGCTTTTATTAATAATCAAATCATTCACATTTATGCCATTACAATCATCGTATGATTGACTCTCTGGGCATACACACCAACATTAACTTTCATGTAAACACACCATTATCATGTGATTTTTCATAAGATTAAACATGTCATAATGAACTTGTCATTTCCATACCTAACATGAGTGTGCATCAATCATAGGAGTTATGACAAATTTCAAGAGTAGTATAAAAAAGTTATTGTAGCATTGTGGATTTATCCATTCACCATTTCAACGTTAATAGAAGAGAGAAGTACTAATTTCATTAGTTAACCTATTATAAGAAAGGTTTAGAGATATGGATTGGATTTGCATCACCAAAATAGCACATATAAGGAAACCATCAATTCATTTGGTACATCAAGAAAACCATCGATTCATCTACAGACTTAGCAAGAAACCATCGGTTCATATGTCTCACATAGTGTAACCATCGATTTTCATACATAAGCAAATCCATTGATTTATGTGCTATGTAAAACCATAGGTTCATGCATCTCATATGGTATAAACACCGATTTCCGTACTTATGAAAATCAATCATTTCATGTGCTAGGTAAACCATCAGATCATATACCTAATAAAGCGATCATTTCTTGAAATTAGTGGGATGATCAATCATTAGGCTAAGTAGGGCCAACGATTCAAGAAATAGGTAGACTATCAATTCTAATCACTAAGTGAAATCAGTTCTTTTCACTAAGTAAAAAACATCATTTTATAAGTTAGCAAAGACCATCATTTAAATCACTAACTACTACCATCGTCTTTCATACTTAGTGAATTATCAATTCAAATACCAAGCATAGCCATCGTTTCATAGTTCTAAGTGAAAAATTAGTTTGTTACACCAAATAAAAGCCATCATTTTTTATGTTTAATGAAGTCATCAGTTCATAAACTTGCAAGATCAAGGTAGCTCATTTCAAAGGAGAATGTGCATAAGGTTTACGGATAGTTTAACAACACATATAACTACCACATATGTACAAATAGTATGTAGAAGAGTATCTTTCTTCATATAACCAAGTTTCTAAGGCAAGATCTACTTGAAACAAGTTAATAGTAGGCAAGAAACAGGATGAGATTTATATAACTGGCCTCAACATGAAGATGAACGTCCAAACGGAAAGGTAGCTCAAAAGAGAGAAGAGTAAACCCTAAATTTGTGCCCCCAAAGCTCCACGGTAGCTCCTTTCTTCAAGATCGAGGTAGATCTAGGGCAAAAGAGAGGAAAGAAGAAGTTCTTCAACCACAAGTTGTAGTTTCAACCAAGAACACCAAGCCTCCGCCCATGGAAGAAGGGAGGAGAAAGAAGATAGCAAGAAAATGAGATTAGATAAGAAGATCTTACTTGTTTAGGGAAAGAAACTAGGTTAGCAAGCTCCAATGAGTCCTAGAGAAGATAGATCCAAACCCTAGAACAACATGCAACCAAGCTTCATCCTCAAGATGCTCTCCCTCCACAAACCAAAGGGGTTGGGTCTCTCTAGAAATAAGAACAAAAGGAGGGGGTGAAAAGAGTTCGTTTGGAAGAGAGGAAAGGGGTATATAAGGCTAAGATGAGAGAGAAAGATTTTTAGGGGATGAACACTAACTTGTCATGTGTTAGAAAGTCAAAATCTTTTTTCCGTGACAAATCAGACTACCATCCATTTGTGATACTTGGAGGACCATCGGATTGTGATGCTTAGAGAGTCACAAAGTTGCATCATTAGTGAAACCATCAACTCATGCACCACACTTAACCATATTTGCAAACCCCGATCCACCATTGGATTGTGCACTCAAAGAGTGAAACCCATCAGAGCTAGAACCTCAAGAGAAAACCATTGAATTTCAACTATGAAGGGAAAACCTTCAGATCCTTCACACTCATGGTAAAACCATCGAATCCTCAAGGCACAAGGGAAAACCATCGATTCAAGCACTTAGGTGAGAAACCCTATGTTCTCAATCCTAAAGAGAAAACACCACACATCTGATGGTGCGTCTAGGTATTCAAAGATGCACCCATATCAAGCATATCAGGAACACTTATGAGGTGCATCATACATGTATCAAAATTATAGATAGAACCCTAGAAAAGGGAAAATTGTGTAAAGGTCCACAAAAGCACATAAATTAATAACTTATGCAAATGGAGTTTGGTTTGGACCAAACTTGAAATATAGATTAATCAACTAATACCAAAGCATAAATTAACTTTTTATTAAGCAACCAAGAACCTCATTTAACTAAATCAAGCATGTTTAAGCACTAAGCTAGGTCAGGGGTCTTAAAAATTGAAATAGTCCAATTACTAGTATTTTGGTGAATGACACGAATGAATTTTATATTAAAAATTATAAGAATAGTCTAGGTTCAACCCAAGTGAGGATATTAAACATTATCAAGTCATGAATAATTTGAACCTATCTCGAAGGTTTATACTAGGATGGATGAAACAACACAATGACTAGTAGAGTTTTGGATGGCATAGTAGGAGTAGACCTATAAACATATTGCATACGGAGTGGATAATGTTATATCCAATTTACGAATCTGGAAAGAAAAAAAATCGATCCAATATCCAATCTGATATCCGATGGATATCATGTACTAATATATGACTCCGATCAGACAAATAATATCTAAATTCAGATAAATATTCGATATGAACCAATAATCATAAATGTATTGTTATAAATATATTATATATAGAAAACATTGATATAACTATGAATATATATATATTAAAATATCTATATTTTCTTTTTTTATATCTAGATAATAAATATTTTAAAAATACATGTATATATTTGTCGGATTCGGATTTTTCAAAGCAAATACAGCCATATTCGATATCCTATCTAAAATTTTTGGATATGAAATTTGATATCTTAAACCCAACTTGGATTATGCGGGTGTCGGATTTTTTTTCAAAATTTCTGACTCGGATCCGAATCGAATGTGTGGATTTCGGATATCCATTTATAGGTCTAAGTAGGAGTAAGTCGTAGTGCATGAGTGACCAACCCATATAGGAAGAATACATAATGGTGCCCAACAATAATTGAAGAGCATGGTGCTACCTGTGTATCTAAGAATAATTGAAGAGTGTGACGTTACCTTAATTATTTTATAGTTCATAGGGGTAGGAGCAATGATCGAAGATCATGATGGTAACCTAAACATATGATCAAGAGAGGGGTCGTTTCTTCCCAATGATGTTTTGGAGAGAACAACCTTTTTAGATCCTCCATGTTAGATTACTTCAATAATTTTAGTGGGCCAAAGATCCTGGACTACCCTCTTGAGTACCCAAGAGAAGAGGCCACAATTTTGACACATGATTTATTTAGGTCATTGAGGACAAATGAGGCAAGTCTTGTTGTACATAGGAAGTTAGTCTAGCTGTATTAAGGTTTCTAGGTTTTACCATAAGAGTTGTACAGTGAGTCATCAGGTCAGTTGGGAGACTTTCACTTGGATGGTACAATCCATGTATGTTCAAGAAAATAAGTTAAAAAGGTGAAATAATAGTTCAGATTGAGGTTGGTATGAAATATACACCAGAATGTGTGAACCACATAACAATCATAATTAACAATGAATTAGAATTTATGTAATCTATGTTGACCTTGTGTTTAATTTCATAATAGTTCTTGTTAGGTTACTTCTAATGTCATGTTTTCTTGAACATTAGACTATTTCAAATCATATTTGTTGTGACTCTTTATTTTATCTTATAAGTTAGGTACCCATAAAGAATCATGTTTTATTATAGTAGTCAATACTTCCCCCGTTGAGTGATTCTTCCCATTCAATGAGCTCCCGAGTCATCCCTCTATGAGATAACTTTTCAGGTTGAAGACTTCAATAGTGGAGTTATATAGTATTTATGGTAGTAGTGAGCTTAGTGGTCCACGTTTACTCTATGCCCTCATCTTCACTGAAAGCATTGTACTAAATGTAATGTTGTTTTTGGAGTTTTCTCAATGTTGGAGCCTATAGAGTCATTTATGATGGGAAAAATCCCCAATTGATAGTTTTTTTAAAATATTTCAAGTGAAAATCATCATTATAGCGTGGAGCCATCCTCGAAACGTGATTGTAAGCCCTATGGGGTTATGCAATCGTAGTGTGATAATGTGGTTCAACGATGTAAGAAAAGGTGTATGTTTACTCGTTTCCTCTTCTTTCTTCCTCAAAATAGATGTCATTGATGAAATCATTTTTCATTTTATCCAGTATGCGTCTAAATTAAGTTCATTGTCCATGTTATATTAGAGACTAATGATGTTTATAGCAATTATTTGACTTGTTTGAATTCAAATTGTGCATACTTTTGGATTTATTGATTTAAAAAGGGTTTTTCACTGGATACACAACAAACAAACTTTGGTGGTTTGGAGAACTACAAAGGGGTGAAGCTAGATAATCAAAGTGGATGTTCCGATTCACGGGTAAGTTCTCAAGTTCTAGACTGTTTATGATCTATGGTCGAGCCTAAATAGTTCAGAAGTATTCAATTGACACAATGCGTATAAGTTGTTTTTACATATTCTATTTTAAAGGCAAAGTTGAAGAGTTCTAGATGATTTTTGATCTACCATCAAGCCTAAAATAGCATACAAGTATCCAACTTCTACATATGTATAGGAGTCGGTAGTCACATATAAGTTCACGGCATTAAGAAATGAATGTGTTTCAATTATGATATATTCTTTATACCTTCATTATAAATTAATGTCCATTAAGTTTGACACAAATGTTTCAAATTGCCAAGAACATGACCCATTAAGTCCTCTACCGTTGAACTACTAGCTGAAAGCACGTGATTTAGCACGTGATTGACAATTGAGTTTATTCAATAAAATATCATACATGTTAAAATGACAAATGATTTCATAAATGAACACATTTTTTTCAATTCTTGATTTCTTGTTAAAATTTATCAGATTATACATGTACTTAATTTTTAGCATACTAATATAACTGAAGCCAACTATTTAGACATCCAAGTGAGTCGATATTATACGATATAACTACAAGTTTGAAATGTATGCCAAAATGATCTCATTTTAAGTGGAGTTTAAGAATCATATCTTATCCGAGAATCAAATAAATTCATCTAGTAATATGAGAGGAGTAAATGTTTTTGATAAATATGAACTTTGATTTCACATCATTACTGGGAATTTTGAAGTCATGCATGAGAAAGTAGGATAGTGTCAAATGATATATCATAGTAGATAGGATTGTGTGAATAAGGTTTGTCAATAGTACCTTTGAACATGTGAGCTTTTCCCAATTAACTTTTCATAGGCTGACTATCAAATAATATGTGATTTATTTCTTCTATTTTATTTGAATTTGGAACGAAAGACAATTCCATATCAGCTTTGTCTACATACAAGGAAGCTATAAGTAATGCAACTATGAATCTCATTGAGAGTTGGATCCTAGCTCAAAATGAAAATGAATTCTAATGACGTGATTTGATTGTACCCCCCAAAGCCAAGCAAAAAAGAAATCTTTCCCCAGATTTGTTAATCGTCCCAGTTAAGCTTTAGCAGAGTTCATATGTTCTCAATCTGGTTCGATTCTGCGTGCAAAGTTCAACGGTCTAACTTCTAAAGGGATGCATATTAATTTATATCAGTTCTTCAAAAATAAAATTATTTATCACAAAAATAATAATATCATATAATATAGTAATAAATTTGCAGTTGTTTATGCATCATTATAATATTTATCAAGACATCAAATAACTCGTGGATCACACAACCTGGTTCTGGTTCTAGTTAGACATCACAAAATCGGTCATGTTCTTGTTTTACTGTTAGGTAAAAATAGTGTACCGAGCCAATTTTGGATTTAGTAGTTTCATATTGGCTCGGATGTTTATTTGACCCATAATCGACCTAAAATTGACTTGTTGGCACCGTAACTGATATTAACGTAATATTCAATTAACTTCTAATGCTAGATAGAAGAAAAAATAGAGAAAGGACGATATAGATATTACTATTGTAAAAAAGGACAAACTAAAAGAATTACATATGGCCAATTACAGCTATATAAAATTAAATTGGTGCGTTCTGTTGAAATGTGTGGTTCTAGTTTCACTACTATATAAAAATGCTATTTCGAGATTTTTTTTCAGCTAGACGTGTTTGCATAGTATTCATTGAACAAACCGAAAACTATTTTTTACCCATTACCGGTAATCAACATTATTGTGAGTTACAATAGATATGCAACGTTAGGTGTCCGGTATGCAACAAAAGACAAACAAATAAAACGATTAGTTGAATCATGGAATAAATACAATGTATACATATCCGGATAAGTTTACAAACTAAGATAATATTTTGCTCTTTAAACTATTATCAAAAAATGCTATACTATGATAACCATTATCCGACATATACCACATACTGTATTTCTTTTAGTCTCTGGCTGTCTCAACGATCAAAAAACAAAAATAGACAAAAGAAAAAGGAAATAAAAGCTTGTAACTGAAATAGGATACGTTGGAACAAAATAACTGCCGGCATGATTTACCAGTGCAACGGATATATATCACCACATTTTACCATCAGATAAACATACCAATACACGAGCAGTAGACAGATCGGTAGCTAAATTGAAGCAGGTAAACTCAGCTATATTATAAGAAAGGTAGACCTTAGAACCCTGCAACGCATTGTTGCTATATTAGTTAAGTGGATCCATAGGTGCAAGCCAACAGTCATTGGACCGGCTTAATAGATAAAACGTCTGAAGTACAATTCACGTTGGATTAGAGCTATTGTAGGCTTTTCTATTTAGAATCGTCTTTTACAATATTGCAATTCTATGAGTTTTAGTCTACCCATCCCCTTTTATCACAGTCTACATGAGGCTATCGTGACCCAAGAGGTCCTAGACTATTCTGGATTCCACACTCAAGTACATACACTATCTATTATGGTAGTTAGGGTCAAGTATTGGTTAGTTGTTCTCATTGATTTCTAGTCTAGAAAATCAAGACATGTAAGTTCATGCTCAATAACCCCATTTCATATAAGAACTCACAACAATGTTGCTTTATGTAGTCCACGTACTTGCAAAAACATTTGTGCCAAGTTTCGTAAATAAAGAGTTTGTGATGTTCCAATAAACGTATAGATCTACCCTATCTATGGTACACTAGTTGAATCCCACGGTACTTTCTCCATTATCTGATTCCTAGTAGAGTTGCGCCACATTTCATGAGAATGATATAAACCATTGTGTCACTGCCTATTATGATGCCATTATTACAAAATGCCTACATGTTAAATACTATCATGACTTGATTGTACATCATTACTATAAGTGCATCCACTTATATAAGTGCATCCACTTATAGTGGTAGAGACTAGGCAAAAAGTGCAGAGAGAACCAAAGCTATCGAGAAAAGTAGTGTGATCAAAGACATTTCCAATGCAACAAAAGATAGACGAAAAGGCTCATAGAACCACCCAAATATATACAAACTACAAGTAAAGTTTGTTTTAGGAAAATTGATTCCATATTTCAAGACATTTAAAAACAAGTATCCATGAGAATCCGGGACAGGTGTGCGAAAAGAGATGGCTAAGCCAGGAAACAAGATCATTGATATCAGGACAATTTTTTTACACAACTTATCGTTGTGTAATCAAGAGATGGCTAAGCTGCTCAATTATCGTTGAAATCAGGAATTTAACAACTCTCTTTTAGTTAGAGCTCCGCACAAAGCAATATGCTCTTAAGAGTATTCATTTATTTTCATACTACCCGCTATACCTCTCGTGAGTACCAACACTACAGTGAACGTGGGAATATGACACCAGGATTCAAACAGGGTCATAGCATTAAAATTGCTTTGTACTCGAGTCTCAAACACAATGAAGTTATAAAATGCATTACAGATTTGTCTTGCACGAGTCAAAATCAAGTTGGTGACTGTCCGGGTCAGCTGTAATACATATTATGCATAATATATACTGATATATAAAATGTAGTTACACTATATAATTTTGTTGGGGTTAAAACTATAACTCGTGTCAAACATCATTTCAGAAGCCAACACTCTTGGCTGCATTAGCCTTCAGCCTTTCTTTGAGAAGATTGCTATGTGCCTCCTCCCGTTTCCTACTAATCTGATGAACAAAAAAGACAAGAACTTCTTGATAATTAGAAACTATGAGAGAATATACTTGAACTGTGAACTAAAAAGTCAAAAAAAATGAAGGCAAAGGTGGCAACATTTGTTGGTTAACCACTCATTTTAAGCTAATTACATAATAACACATGACTGTTCATGTACAGCAGTTGTTAGTTGACCACTCTTTTTAAGCTTAATACACAACAATACAAGACTGTTCATGTACAGTGGCTTCAATCATCCAGTGTTCTTTCCTTTACTAGTATACAAGATTTTAGCATTCAACCACACCACTATCCTATATTTTTATAATGAACATGATTGGACATCTACAAGAAACCACCATATGATGGCATTTTATTATTCTGAACAATATCAACAATTCTATATAATAATACGGACAAGCAAGCCAAGATAGTAGCCGTGATACCTGAATTGCTTCGAACAGCTTTCTCCTCTCCCGTGTCATAGCTGCTTTAGACATGTTTTCATCATCTTCAGCAATTTCTTGAGTATCATCTCCTGCTGCACCTGGCGGCCTTTTTACCTTCTCTGCCTTGTTGTTAATAAAGGGTGAGAGGTGATATGGGGGACGCCTACAAAAAAATCACAGCAAAGATTACATATCTTGAAGCATCAGAAGCTCTATTGTGAATTACATCTTACATCATTGTAGATGTGGTCAGCATTACATATTTACATCAAAGGGCATGAGTATGTACGTATGGTCATTGTAGATGTGGTCACCATTACATATTTACATCAAATCACATGAGTATGTATGGTCTCCAAGAATCAAACGAGGTTGCATCATTTTCTATAGTGTACAATTTTGAAAGAAAAGCATGAGATCACAACTTCAACCCATCACCTACCCGAAGAGCATAAGCTCAACCCACCCAAAAGATTAAGGAGACAATGGGCACAGCTAGAGTATGTAGACAGCATATCAGAGATATGTCCGTTCCCTGAAGAAAAAAAAATCATAATGCAGATATAGTTTGACCCCTTAACTGAAGATAGCCAATGCCCTTGTTAAAAGTTGACCATTTGTTGCTTCAGGAGCATATACTTTTACAGTCTTAGGCGAACCCCCAGAGAAAATAACATTTAAGGTGATTTCAACAATGAGAGAAAATAAACCTTTATATATACTTCAATATGCAAGAGTACATTGCAAAAAGGGTTTGCATTACAGGATCAGATACATGTATACACTAATCATAGTGCAGATATAGTTCGATTCCTTAAGATAGCCATTACCCTTGTTAAATGTTGACTATTTATTGCTTCAGGAGCATTTAATTTTAGTCTTAGGCAAACCCCCCGAGAAAATAACATTGAAGGTGTTTTCACCAATGAAAGAAAATAAAACCTTCATTTATACTTCAACATGCAAGAGTACATTGCAAAAAGGGTTTGCATTACAAGATCATATACATCCGTACGCTAATCATTTGTTAAAATCAAAATTCTACCTTCTGATTGCAAAATCACAACTTCAATCCATCACCTACGCAAAGAGACCTCAACCCACCCAACAAAATAAAAGAGACAGTGGACACAGTTGGGGCATGTAGACAACCTATCAGAGATAGGTTCGTTCCCTGAAAAAATATTAAATGCAGATATAGGTAATGAACTGAAGATAGTCAATAGCCTTGTGAAAAGTAATGTTATTGCTTCCGGAGCATTTAATTTTCCATTCTTAGGCAAACCCCAAGAAAATATAACCATTAAGGTGTTCTCACCAACTAAAGAAAATATACACCTTTATATATATTCAACCCATCCAAACAAAATCACAGAGACGGTGGATACAGTTAGGGCATGTAGACAATCCATCAGAGTATGTCCGTTCACTGAAAAAATGTTAATGCAGATGTAGGTAATAAAGTGATGATAGTGATTTAATTTTACAGTCTTAGGCAAACCCCCGGCAAGAATAACCTTGAAGGTGTTTTCACCAATTAAAGAATTTATAAACCTTTATATACACTTCGAAATGCAAGAGTACATTGCAAAAAGGGTTCGCATTACATGATTAGATATATGCATACACTAATCATTTGTTTATACCATAATACTACCTTCCAATTGCATAATCACTAGTTGGCAATATGGTCATGGACTGTATACAATCATACACCCACTGTGGCTGAATATACTCTCTCGAAAGAAAAATGTGGCCCTGGGTTGGCTTGTCGGCAATCTGCATCATGAATGAAAGATAAAAGTATCATTGAATGTATCTTCTAAGGAATTTCTAACATCTGAAGACAGATGTTACAACTCAGAAATGATTTAATATACAAAATGAAAGGTAGAAGACAATATAAGAGTGAAGAGGGTTTGACTAAAAACTTCCTAGCAAAATCAATCTACAGAGCAGGTATTGACATTTCCTATATAGTTAACTGGCAACAACACCATGTGATGTAGGACGTATTAGGCTTTATTCTGTTTGTTTTTGCATCATTTTTATAGTTAGGGACCTAAGCACAAATTATCTAGTTAATGTGCTTAGTCGCAAATCTTTTATGTTTTTCCTTATTTTAGGATTTATTTAATTACGAATTTTATTTAGTAGGAATTTATTTTCATTACTTGTGGGTCAAGTCATGTAGTCTTATAAAAGCCAGCCTTGGGACGTTTGTCCAGGCAGTTGAATATGATTTGAGAAATAGATTGTTTTCGATTTATCTTCTCCATTCTTCTTCACGATGTGTTCCAAATCACCACGTGTTAAGAGGAATAAAAGCACTGAAGACACCGACAGCACAACATTAGTAAAGAATCAAGCTTCAGTGCTTCGAGCATACTAGCAGACAACAGTAGTAAAGTATCACAACCATTGAGCCACCACATACACATCCATGACAATTGATCTCTGCAGATCCTGCCACAGAAACCTACCTTTACACTGATTTGTCCTTCAAAATTTGATGTTTGCTATGAATATCAAAAATAGAACACCATAAGTGGCTCAAAAACAACTTCGATAACAACACACTGCTCAACTAATTTAGCCTTGACATACCCCCTCTTCTCTCTTCTCAACTCCCTTGTTACACTATGTCCTCTATCACAGAAGAGAGAATATTTTTGCACATGATCGTATACAGTCCATAACTACAGAATTCAGATTTAATCTTGACAAGATATGGAGTATCTTGATGTGGCTTTATTCTGGTGGTTGAGCCTATGATGTTGGGTGGTCTCCTTTTTTATTTTCTGAAGATGATACATAGAGACGTTCCTTTCTCTGTCAGTTAGGCTGTTGTGGTGTTCCTGTTTGGTTGCTTCTGGTTTTCTGTCGTTTCTTTGTTATATCCTTCTGTCCTGATGATGGGTTTAGGGTGCTTCTTTACCGTTTTTCCTATGTCTGCTGGCTCTGTACAGATGTATAGCTGTCTTTCTTTTTTTCGTTCTCTGTACAGATGTATAGTTACAAACTCTTTCAATACAAAAAGAAAAAGAAAGGAGAGGAGGCATGCTTGCTTTAGCAAAAAAAAGAAATGGATGGTGTTGGCTGTCTCCAAAAATCCATTCAACTTGACAGTCAAACCAGGGGTCATTTATTATATTTATTATCCCTCTCTCAATGACTATGTCCCTTCCTCTCTTCTTCCTAATTGAATTTCATTTATCAAATTAAGTGTTAAGTAGGAACAAACAGCGCATGGTAGGCACAACAATAGTCTCGATGAATGATTCAAGATAATACTAATATCAAGATGACCAATTGAATAATGAGTAAATACCACTACATTAAACATAGTACTAAATGTGCCCTCAACTCAAGTCTTTTAAATAATGCCAACATCACAAATTGATGCTCTAGACGCATATACAATGCACCAAATGAAGCTATTAACTTGAATAAATCTGAACGAAAAAATATACAAACTGATTTCCTTACAGGTAAATATTACAACATAATTCAAAAATATTGGATTCCCCATACCCTGTCTTCATTCTATATTAGATGTAAATATTGTTGCGTTGCAGAAAAACTGCTGGTATAATATACTAAAATACATCCTTCCATCTATATTAAAGAGAGGGCAAGAAAAGTTACAAGTAAACAATTTTGCGCCAAATAGGAAAACTGTTTCAAAAAAGGGTATATAGTGTACATCTAGAGTTCCCTAGAGTACGTGCTGTACGTTGTATATGCTGAGAATATAATGTTTTGATTTTTCCTATTAAATATATCTATACATATACATAATGTATAGAGAGAGGGGGGCGGGGTTGGGAGTCAATGAGGAGTAGCTCTAGTGGTGTGGTTCAATAAATGAAAGGTCATAGGTTCAACGTCTGCAAATAGGGGCTTCTCAGAATTCTTTACGTAATCGTGCAGGCTGGTCCATTTTGCGCTTTAAACGGTTCCTGGTGGAGGGAACGCCCAGGGACCGAAGGTTTACGCTTGTGGGAAGGTCACTAAGTGGGGGTGGTTCCCTTGCCAAAGAAGGGTAATGTGAGGCTATACAAAAAGATACAGGGTAGTGATCAAGTATCAGGCAAGTTAAGCTGAACATAAGAGGGATTTAAGCAACTCGAAAAAAAAAAAGGAATGTTTACATTTATCTTTCACCAAATATACCACTATGATCAGGCATTGATTGTTCTTCCATCAATACAATTTACGGTTTTTTATTTATACATATTTTGTACCTAACAATTGACATAAAACGCAATTGCATTAACAAAGTTTTCTATTGTTGTGGATTGCCTAATGCCCATATCTAGGGGAATATTAATCACTTTATATGGCGATATATCTCTTAGCTGTTCTACATATAGGAGGGCACGTAATCACTTGGTTTATTAATGAGAATAATCCGCTAAACATCAACATGAAGATATCCATACCTTGTTTATTTCCATAACAAAAGTTAGAATTGAGGTGCTTTGACGCGACTTGTACAAAGGTGTTTGTTGTAGCCCAATTTGATATGGACTTAAATTTAATAGATTCCATAATTTTGTTTTCTAGTTATAGATGCATACAACAAAATCTTTTGTTATAGTATCATTCACAAAATGCAGTTATGTCAACCAATGTTTAGTCATGTTGCCAAGCCCATGGAAGTAAAACCAAACCATGAGAAATTATAAAATGAGACAAGGGCAAGTAGTAAATCAACATTAAGAATCTAGGCACACAATGATTATATTGATATAACAAAATTTCCCATGCTTTGTTTGCTTTAAATTTCCTAAATGGTATATCTTAATGTTTTCCTTCTTTGTCTTTTTAGAGACAACCTCTGCATGAAGCCTCTCTTGCCATCTTTCTAATTCTTTCCATGGGAACATTGTCAAAACCTCACTTACGAGAAAAGGATAAATTGAGATTGAGACCAATGATTGTCGTACATGCACAATGAGGTATAACATAGAAATCACACACTATAAAGTTAGCAATCCTTAAAAGAAACCTGATGTGTAACTCCTCCATCGCTTTCTTTAAAAGGAGCACCTTCTCCCTCCCAAGAAATCATACCTCCAAAAGCAGGAATAACAAACAACAATGATTGTCGCGGAACCTAATGTACATAGAAAAGAAGGATACAATTGGAAAAGGATATCTCATAACTATGCTTAGCAAGGTGTATAAAGATTAGTAGTGAAGATAATTTCATAATAGATGGCAATTAAAAAAACTCACCTCTCGATTCAGGAAGAATTTCAGATCTTTAAACAAAAACCTGCATTCTTTTGCTTTGCAATCTAAATCCGAGTCTAGATTTTGACATTTGATTGTATCAGCATTGCAAAAAGAGTGTAATTGTTTAGAAGCCAAGGTTGAACTCATCGTGCTAAGGTCTCGACGAGATACTGCATTCACATCTAGAAAAATCATGACAATGGCATCATTCATTAAATTTGCCTAACCACAGGAAGTGTTTTTTATGACAAAACCAAAATGCAACTACAAAGCACCTGTAGCAAGAGCTTCTAAGTGAGGATCAACAGAAGGTGGGTATGTCACTTGAATGGAATGGTAGAGCTTGTAATTTACAAAAGTCAATAGTGCCTGCATATTATTGTTGGATGTTAATAAGAAACACAAAAATAATAACCAAATTCAGAGGAGCAGGTGTAACAGTTTGTCACAACCAAATTCAGGTGTTGATGTATCAGTTTGTCACAATTTTCAGATAAAGTTTCATTAAATAAAAAAATGTTACATTTGATAGAACAAATTTCAATAAAATTATACAATAATATATATATCCAATACATACAGTTATAAATAGAATGGTCAGAGAAGTGAAAATATTGCTAAGTAAATCTGGAACATTATAAAGGAGACTAGATTTCTACATAAATCAACATAAAACGAACGTTGTAAAAATTGAAGGACGAAAAGTGCAATTCCAATGCAAATATTAGATTTCAATACAGTGTGTTTACTGGAAACTATGATTCGAGAGACATGGCTCAAAATCTACTGTGCAGAAATGAACAAAATCAAAAAATGGTGTGGGAATATTATTGTTGATAAGATGTTGAAGTGTAATGTCTCCAAGGTCACATGGAAGGGTGATAGCATCATAAAAAATAAGTTTGTGTTCATCAGGGAGACAGTAGCGATGTTGTTAGTGGTATGTCTCTTAAATAAGAGTTAGAGATCAGAAGAGATTAATGAGTTTTGGTCCTTTTGGATGACAAGGATGAGTAGGTGTGAGGAATATCAATAGAGCAAAAGACCATTAATTTAGTGATTTGACAACCATGTAAAGTAATGATTGTTTTTGGAGTACATGGTGACTTTGAATATAGTTGTATGAATGTCAAAGGTGAGTTTGCATTAGTACACAAGATTGCTTTGATATCATATTGACAAGCACACATATCAAGAAAAGAGAACTGTTAGCATTGTTTGGTTGCATATCTATCTGGTAATAACTATAACGGGGCCACTTTGTAATCTCTCTTATTTCTCTCGTCACTTTAGCGTGCATATAACACCCTAGACACTTACATATTGGTGACCTACGTGATTATTGTCTACATAACGAGAATTATCTT
Organism: Alisma plantago-aquatica; assembly: GCA_963693085.1. Taxonomy (NCBI): domain Eukaryota; kingdom Viridiplantae; phylum Streptophyta; class Magnoliopsida; order Alismatales; family Alismataceae; genus Alisma; species Alisma plantago-aquatica. Next base: position 1,381,690,094 of record OY856411.1, read on the forward strand.
CTAATCCTTCTAGTTCAGCGTGACATTTTTTCTTAGTAAACACTTGTACCTTTGAATATTTTTTATTTCTCTCATCACTTATGTATCCATGCAACACCTAGACACTTACATATAGGGGACCTACATGGTTATTGTTTAGTAACGAGAATTATCTTCTAATCCTTCTAGTTCAGGTTGACATTTTTTTAGAAAACAGTTATACCTTCAAATATCAATCGGTATAGTATGGAATCTCTTAGAAAGGGTCACTCTTCCAACAAACTAAGAGCTATTTTACAAGTTGAGATAATATATGTTCAAGGATAGTTGCAATTACAGACGGAATCTCTTAGAAAGGGTCACTCTTCCAACAAACTAAGAGCTATTTTACAAGTTGAGATAATATATGTTCAAGGATAGTTGCAATTACAGAGAATTGTGACGGATGTAACAAAATACTTAATCCATAAGTATTTTACTGCAAGGACAAACTAAAAGAGGCAACAGAACAATTTGCACATATATTGAACACATTGAGAAACAAACACAGCATACATAAAAGGAAACATATGTACCATATCAAATTCAAGAAAATTAATCAAAGTCTTGAAATCAACATCTTGGGGAAAAACTTGTTGTGCAGCATGTGGTGTTAGCCACAAGATTGTTTGACCCTGAACCTCAGCCTATTAGAAGCAAAGAGAAAAGATTAAAATTCGAATACTAAACAAGCATTTATAGTTATAGATGAGATGAAACCTCATAGTATATGCCTTTCACAGATACAAAAGTGCTACGAAGGCTATGAGTCTGTAATATGTATGCCTGCCACTCCAAGGACAATCTACAAAACAAAATTTTTAAAAAAAAAAAAGCAAAGAGAACTTAATAAAGTTGAAAAAAAGTCAACTAAAGATGGAATATATTTTCTGTGGATAGTTTAAGTTAACAACTTCATAAGTTTCTTAAAAAGTTAATTCTGCAAAATCGAGATTTAAAAAGGTTTAGAGCATGGTTATCAGACTCGAACCGAACCGGCCGGTTCAACCGGGAACCGGCCACCCTACTGGGTCGGTCCTCTCTAAAACCCGAAAATGGCCAAAACTCGCTTTTGAACCGGTGAACCGGTCCGGTTCCAGCCCGACCGGCCGGTTCCTTCACCTGTCGATTAAGTGGCCGCGTGAGGGCACGTGCATCGCAAACCCAGGTAGGGGAGCAAAAACCCCGATTCCCTGGTTCAACCCCCCGCACCCCCGCTCGCGATCTCCTGACTTCCACTCGCGGAAGCTGAAGCCCTAAGCAGCAAGCTCACCACAACTGCCGGAAGCTCGCCGCAAGCCTGCTAGCCTTGTCGTCGGCGCGTCGCGGACCGGCGGGAAGCCATCGTTGTGCCAGCCACAGTCCCAGTTGTCGCCATCGCTGGAGCTGCTTCTCTCCGCCTTCCTTGTTGCATGCCGCCGAAAGCACGCCAGGTAACTTCCTCATCCCTCTCTCTCTTCGTCTTCCTCTTCTTCTTCCTATACTCCTCTTCTTCGTCCAGACGTCCACTCTTCTTCAGTCCACTCTTCTTCCATTCTTCCCCCTCCGAGCAGGTAGGCAGTTGCTCGCCCACTTCCTTTTTCTTTTTGTTATCTAGCGGCTTGCTAGTAATTTTGAAATTCCCTCTTCTCCATTCTCAATTCCTCTTCCTCATCCTCCATTCTCACTTCCTCTTCCTCATCCTCCTCATTTCTCACGTTCCCTGACTTTCCCCTTCTAGTTTCTGCTGTACGAAATTTCTCTTAACTCCTATGTCAATGGACGTCCTCCTACTATCATCCTTCTCTGAAATTGATGGCATTTTGATGCATAATCATATTGATCCCTTATTTGTACGTGAATACAGAACTGAATTGTATTGGGTTGGTGTGCTTTTGCTCTTGGGCTGAGTTGACTTGTTGTGCCTGTGCATTTGTGTTGCTGATTGCCTGTATTCTTCTTCAACCTTCAAGTGAGGTATAATCTCACTCTCCGAATGTGCATAATTTAACTGTTGTTGACTAGTGTGCATTTCTCTTTATTTTTAGTGTTTTGCTATTGTCTTTATGATTAGTTTATCACTTTATTGCTGTATGAATTCAAGTAATTAGTAATGTGATTGTCTCTATTGTATTATCAACATTTGTGGTTCCTTGTTGTCTTTGTGTGGTTTTGTTAATCTTGGTTGGTTTTGTATTATTTTGGAGTGGTTGTAATTGTGAAATAATATTAGCGTTTTCATTAGTAGATGTCTTCTCCACTTGAAGAGAGAAGTGCACCATGTGTGCGAGGAAAGACGGATCCTGCTTGGAAGTATGTCTCAGAAAGAATATATCCTGATGGGAAGAAGTATTGGGTATGTCTTCTCTGCATGAGCATATTCAAAGGTGGTGGTATTCATAGGTTAAAACAACATATGGCTGGCATGGGAGGACAAGCACAAGCTTGCAAAGGAGTGTCTCATGATGTGCGTGAACAAATGAGAGCTATTCTAAAGGGCCATCAGGAGAAGAAGAAGCAGATGGCAGATCGCTATGAGGAGATCAATCCTTTTGGTCCAAATTTGGCACAAGTGCACGACTCTGATGATATCCAAATCATGGATAATCTCTCTTGTGTTCAACCATCTAGGGTTTCATCCAAGTCTTCCGCTTCTGTGGATAAAAGGAAAGGGCAGGTTGATAATTACTTTGCTCCAAGAACCACTCCAGGTTCACAACCTTCTATTAAGGCGGCATTCCTTACAACAGAAGCAAGAGAGCAAGTGCACTCTCTAATAGATGAATGGTTCTATGATGCAGATATTCCTTTCAATGCTGCTAATTCTCCATTATTTCAAAAAATGGTAGATGGCATTGCAAGTGCAGGTCCAGGTATCAAAGGACCTTCATACCATGATCTTCGGTTAAATCTGCTAGCCAAGTCAAAGAAAGAAATTTCTTTATTTGTAGATTCATTTAGGTCTACATGGGAGGAATATGGATGCACTCTTATGGCAGATGGATGGCTAGATAAAAGGCAAAGAACATTAATCAACTTTCTGGTGTATTGTCATAAAGGAACTGTGTTCTTGAAATCTGTTGATGCTAGTGAGATAGTGAAGACTGGAGAAAATTTGTTTAATCTATTTAAGGAGGTGATAGATTGGGTTGGTCCTAAAAATGTGGTGCATGTTGTGAGTGATAATGCTCCCAATTATGTTCTTTGTGGCAAGCTAATTGAAAATGCTTATCCCTCTATCTATTGGTCTCCATGTGTTGCACATTGTCTTGATTTAATTTTGGAGGATATTGGCAAGTTGGTGCAGGTGAAAGATGTTGTAAGCAAGGCTGCAAAGATATCCATATTTGTTTACAATCACATCTATGTCTTACATTTATTGAGGAAGAGGTCAGGATGGGTGGAGATTATACGCCCAGGACCAACAAGGTTTGCTACCAATTTTCTTACTATGCAGAGTGTCCTTTCTCACAAGATGGACTTGCAGGCTGTTTTCTTGAGTAAGGAGTTCATTGACTCTAGGTACTCCAAGGACAAAGGCAAAGTTGTCCAAGATATCATTGTTGATCGGTCTTTCTGGAGTGAGTGTGCAACTATAGTTCATATCATTGAACCTCTTGTTTCGTGTTTTGCGTATTGTTGATTCTGATGAAAGAGCTGCTATGGGCTATTTGTATGAGTCTATGGATAAGTCAAAGGAGGCCATTAGAAAAGCATGTGGGGGGAAGAAGAGACTTTATGATCCTTATTGGAAGATCATAGATGCCAGATGGGATAAGCAACTACATAAAAACCTACATGCTGCAGGGTACTGGTTGAATCCAAAATTGAACTACAACAAAGCCACATTCTCCAAACATCCTGAGATCACTGGTGGGTTATATGATGTGATTGAAAGAATGTGCCCAGCTGATGATTCGTTACTTCCAAAGTTTACCAGAGGGATGAGTATCTTTGAAAACCAAGAGGGAAACTTTGGAAGAAGATTGGCACAAGTATCATTGCAATCTGAAATGCCTCATAATTGGTGGCATCTATTTGGTGGAGATTGTCCTAATCTGCAGAAGATTGCTATTCGGGTCTTGAGCCAAACTTGCTCCTCTTCTGGTTGTGAAAGAAATTGGAGTGCTTTTGATCACATTCATACAAAGAGGAGGAATAGACTAGAGCATGAGAGGTTGGATTCCCTAGTCAATGTGCAATCCAACTTGAGATTGAAGCACAAGTATTGTGAAACCAATTTTCTTTTTAGATATTAATGCAATTTTGATTAGCTAGTATCTATTATATTTTTTTGTAAAAATGTGTAGGCACATCTTAAAGGATCAAAATCTTGATCCAATTGACATTGACTCCATTGATGTGGTTGATGATTGGGTGATGGAAGAAGAGGAAGAACCAGTACCACTTGATGATGGTGAGAGGAATGATTTATTTACCGATATTGCTAGGCCTCAAGTGAAGAGAAAGAGGCAAACCAACAAAGATGTTGAAGAACTTGGAGGTAATTATCAAATAATAACATGAGATTGAGTTTTAAGTCCGAAGTCCTAATTTAGACATGGGGAAATATGAATCTAAATTTTCTTTACTTGTTTCAAAAAAATAGAGGGCATAGACATTGGAGTGGATGACAATCCAGATATGGAAATAGGAGATGATGTTGGTGATGAAGATCAAGATGCTGAGGATGATGACTACGTGCCATGATTCATTATGATTTATGAGTCTATGACTTGTGACTTTATGAGTCAATGATGAATTTGAGGATAGACCGATAGAGTCATTTAGTCACTTTCTTTCACTACTCGTTTGTACTATGACTATATCTGGTTGAAGTTCACTTTTTGATACTTCATCCTTTTTGTGGGTTGTGCTCATCTAAAATTTGTTATGTGACTTTTATCTATTCCACAAACTTCTTGTTGTTGAATCATTAGGCTTCATTTTGATTTGAATCTTTGAGATATTTGATCATGGATTATTACTTATTAGTTTATTACTATTTAGTTTAGTTAGTATTTACAATTGTGCACTTGATTGCATCAATATGATTTTTATGTTTGTGTCTCCTTTATATGTTGAGTTTGCAGAATTTTTAATATTTATATATTAATTAATTACTTATGACGTCATGCTGATGTCACCGGTTGAACCAGTGAACCGAGAACCGGAGGCCTCACCGGTTCGCTCACCGATTCGGTTCTGACAACCATGGTTTAGAGTGAGGCCTGAGCAGTGAAGTAAACTAATATGATGAAAATAGATACATTAAAAAAATAACTTCATAGCAAACAGGGCATGAAGAACGTGAATCTAATTGTTAAGATGTCTCAGTGTTAGGACAGTGCAGTGCCCTTATGATAAAGACATTAGTTACAATGTGCTTAGTCGGAAGAAAATTTCAAGTGTGATACAGAGTGGTGACAGCACAAGGGCGATCTAAAAAATCTTTCTTCCATGTGATGGGCTGATGGCTAAAGCATGCAGTATTCAAACAAGAGGCCTAGCTTTGCCAAACAATTAGATTGTGGATTGTTGGCATCGTGGAGATGCATGCTTGGGCAAGTGTTGTTGTTTTTTTTGGTGAACCTTTTGGATGTAAGTGTAGGCATGTTTCCAACACCCTATCCTAGGCTTAGTGAAAGAGGAGGATTCCTTCCTCCCAGTGTGTCAAATGTTGGTCTGTGCAGCTGCATACAAGGTTCAGACCACCTACTGAACCGCATACTGGAAATCCCCCCAAAAAAGGACCAAGACACATAATCGGCTGCGCAGACGCATAAAACGTCGATTAATCCCCAATTTTTAGATAGACATTTTTATTTCTTCTTTTTTACATTTACATTCATCTATGTTTGTTTAGATTTAGATCATAGTGCATGTTTGTATTCATTTCAGTTGTGAAGATTGCATATTTACATGATTGCATCCATTATTCTTGAAACTGTACTATATAGATACACAAATGTACATATTAACTATGTAAAATCATGATAATATATATAGATATAATAATTTTACAAAACCTCATATACTCCCGCATGCCGCATATACTCGATTCGGTGACCTCTCCGAACGCATAAGCTTATTAAAAAATGACTTCCTCATCAAGTCAAATTCAAAGGATAAACTTTAGGAGGGGCTCCTCAAGCGTAACATGGAGAGTAGAATGCACTTAGGAAGCATGGACGTTTTCCCAAAAGACTCATGGTTGTCTTGTCCACATATTAGAAATAGACACCATGTACATCGTTAGACACAATGGACAGGGCTCACAAATGCCAAGTTTCTTTGGGCCTAGACATGACAGGGGCATGACGTGGACACAGCAGTTCAAAACCGATTCCCTATATAAAGAGTCCTCTTCCTCCAACAAACCATCAGTTTGTCTCCATCTCCTACTCTTATTGTCATTAATTATTGTCTATTATAAACGTTGTAGATATACCTTAATTTCTATAGCACCCTTCCCCATACCAACTCAAAAAAACTCCTCCATCAAGATGCAATCTCCTGAAAACTTTAAAAAAAAGTAAAAATATCAGCCCATCAATAAACTATTTCAATTTATACTCAATAGCTTATGTTATTGATCATCAAATATTAAAACAATAGATTATACTAATTCAGGCCTGAAAATAGGTCAGAATAACTAGATTAGTTGCATGTATAACAATTCTATTTTTTTTATTGTTAGAAGAAAAAAAATCAACTTCAGGGTCTGAAATTGTATATTGATTGGTCTTGAATGGAAGTATTTATGTATTTGTAAGTTATTTTTACTGAAATGATATCATATAAGATGTTTTAGTAGAAATTTAACATCTATTAAGTGTTACAAAATTAATATTAACAAAGATTTTAAAAAATTGAAGATTTCAGTTTTGGAATCTCATATCCATTGTCTTCAGAATTAGTATACTTATCAAGTGAGATTAGCAAAAAAAAAAAGTGCATCTATGTAGTGTATAGCATAATTTCATTAATATACAAGTTTAGGTTGCAGATCAAAAAAATTTGGGAAGATCTAGCACTTGCCAAAGGAGAAACCCTCCAAGCGTTTGACAGCTGTTTCTCAAAATAGGGAACCCATCTAGGGCATGTTTTGTGAAACGAAGGTCCAAACTAGAAAATGGCTATTGTTTAGGCAAAAAAAAATGCAACAGTACAAAAGTTTAAAGAAAAAACTCACTGGGAGGTGCTTTTCTATCTGATCTCGGCAAAAAAAAGGATTTCGACCAAAATTTTGATATTACAACTAAAGTTTTAACCATGAGTTCATCCGTATCTAGTTGTGCATGTATATAATCTCATATGTATATAACTACATATGCATCCAACGCATACAAGAAGAAAGAAATGTATCGAAATATTAACATACAACAAATAAATAATTTGGGAAAATAAATAAAGACAAAAATTCCAGGGTGTTGCCAGCTTGGTGTAGGTGGCCACCACTTGGCAACTCATACATCCAAGGAAGTGAAAGATGTTATGGTCTCTTAAGACATGTTTCTGTTTAGTCCACCAATATAACAAATGAATAAAACCAATCCATGGAATGAAAACAGCTAAAAAATTGTTTTACGGCACAACAAAAAATTGTAACTAGTTGATGGATTTGGAAAGACAAACCTCTGGCATTTGTAAATTTGTTCCACACCAATGCTTTCATTGGTAGATGCAGACAATGAAGCAAACAGGTGTACTCGTGTGAGGCAGTCATCAAGATCCCTTAGTGCATCAACAAATCGAGGATACCTAGTCAAAATACACAAACGTGAGAGGAACATATAATATATAGAATATTGAAAGAGATACTGGAAACAATGCCTAATTATTGGCTCATTAAAGCATGTAAAGACCGAAAAAGCAAACCTTTCTAGAACAATCTTGTCTAGTTTATAAGTTGGCTTCCTACTAATCAAACGATCCACAGCCACACTATTCTTCTTAGCAAGGGCCTTCTTTACCTTCTTGTCATAAGCTCTTCTTATTCTATAAACCAAAATGGGGAAACCATGTTAGAAATGTGATGGTTTAAGAAAAAGCAAGGACATAATACTAAAGTCAAAAGCAAGTCACAACCATATAGAAAATATTTAACTTTATTGGATGCTCGAAATTACATTTTAATGAAAACTTCTACGTGGCAAACCAAGAATAATCCTAAATAAGAAAATTTGGAAACAAGTAACTACAAAGAATGACCCTCAACGAAACGTTCTAATTTTTTTCGTACTACAATGACAATCATAGATTGACAACAAGGATGAGATCATTCAAAATCCTAGTAGTTGTTGTAGTCTTGTAGAACATACTAGCACATCTTCCCAGATTTGGAATTTGTAATTGTCGTATGCATAATATTAATTGCAGACTTCATTAATCATGCCAGAATTTTACGTAGTTGGAATTGCTACGTTCTTCTGCCATTCCTTCTCATTTTTGCAGAGACTGACGCGGCAGACAGCAGCTGTGTAATCTCAGCACCTATGGACAACATGGACCCGCTTGAACATATCACTGACCAAAGTAACTCTTCATACCGACTGCCAGGATTTACAAAGTCTGTACCCAAACTAGGCCCAAATGTAATTTCTAAAAAGGGTCTAGTATTTATATTTTCCAATACCCCTTATGCATCCCTTTTCTAGTTTCATAATTTGATAAATATACCTCAAACTAAAAATCATTACTACACAATCCAAAATCCAGAAAATGCTCCAACTAGTGAAAAAAAAACTCAAACTATACATTCAATAAGTTATTGTTATTGTGTTTCTCTTATAAGGACACTGCTCTAAAAATAAAGTAAATAGTGTGTATGGTACTATTGCAAGTATAAAGTGATGATGCATGGCCAATGTTGATAAATCAAAGTCCTTACATTTTCAAGAAGCAAACATATAAGATATACCCACAAAAACTAATCCATATTGTATCCCAGTTTGTGGATATTTGTGGGATAACTAGAAATCCTCACAGAAGGCTGGGATTTGAATCTCCAAGTGAGCCAATGGAGTGAGCCATTACATGCACCATGCCATTGTCACATCCATGGAACTAAATGTCGTCGACATGGGGCAAAATTTTGCCAATTTTGTCGATGTCGACAGTTGGCGAAGTCAAATCCATGTAAACATCCTCATTCCACAATATCCTCGACATTTCGTCGAAGTTGTCGACATTTCCCCATATGTCGACGAAGTTGACCTAGGTTCATTCAAAAATTCCACAATGTCCTCGACATTGTCAAAGTCGCCAAAGTTGGCGACTTTCTTCAGGTGTTTTGTGGAGTTTGCTGCGTGAGGGGGGAAGTGTTGGAGCTCGAGGTAAAATGATTTTGATGTTTTTTATTATTCTAAGCTAATAGTAATAGACCGACTCCTTCTCTGCTAGATCTACCATAGATTTACACCATTTTTATGTAGTTTGTTTATTGTCACAAACTTTTATATGGAAGAACTATGTAGTTCAGAGACAACTGTATGTAATCGTGTATTTTTCTTCATATGTAAACCTATATGGATTGCTATATGTATACATATATTTTTTTAGCTAGATTTGATGAAATCTGTGAATTTTCATCATAAAATGACTATTTTTAGCTTAATTTTTGTCGAAGTTTAATTGAAGTTTGGTTGTAAAAATCCTCGACATTTCCTCAGCATTTCCACAAACTTCCATGTCCACACCTGTCGAAGTCGGCTCAAAGTCGAAGTCTAGTTCCATGGTCACATCTAGGCAAATAAGTAGCATTGTCAAATGAACTTATAGTTGGGTTCTAATAGGCAATTATACCTAAGAATAGCCAAAAATTACAGCAAAATACATGCTTAATAGAATCATCATGTTCTACTGCAAGCATGTCAGCTTGGAATCTATAGATGCCAACTCCAACAAGAGTTTTTATTCAAGTTAACATTTAGCCAATCCTTATGCATGGCAATTGGAACTAGGATTAATTTTTTTTTACATTATGGGTGACACGTCGGATAATCCAATATCATTTATTGTTTGGCACAACTTAAAACAAAGTGATGACTAAGGTTTGAAAATGTTGAGGTGTAACGAGTCATTGTTGTCTCAATGAGGCATGGCGTAAGCCTCGAGGCATTTGAGGTGAAAGCCTCAAATTATGTATGAGGTTCACACATGCTTGTCTAGGCGGCTAGGCAGTCCTTCCAACCTAGGGGAAGCCTAGGAGGCCTAGGCGCCTGGGCGAAAGCCTAGGCATTCTTCATATTTGTTTATATTTTACATATATATAAATGATTTTGTGTATACATTCAGTTATATTCAAATATGTACATCATCATGTACGTTTGTATTGCTTATCCCTAAGCTTAATCAATCATAACTTCACCGACATCACACCTGTCACGACCTAAGATAGACCTATTCGGCCTTAATTTGAACTAATACGATCTAAATTGGACCTAATTTAACTTAGTCTTACCTAATTTAGCCAAAGTCAGACCAATTTTGGCATAACATGACCTAATCTGACATAACTTCCCTTAGTTTGGCCTACACTGGGCTAAACGAGCCCTAATTTAACAAAATTAGATCAAATTCTCCCAAATAAGACATTTTTCCCAAATCAGACCTATATCCCCCAAATCAGACCTCATCTGCCCAAATTAGATTTGATTTGGCCTAGACATTAGATCTATTTCTTCCCCAAGATAACTAAACATGATCAAATTTGACCAAATTCTGACCTAATCTATGCTAATCTTGTCTTCAAGTGTCTTAATTTGGGCCTAAAAGGCCTTAGGCATCCACTTTAGATATCTTAAAGCCTAGGCGCCCAGTTCAAGGCGGACCACCTAAAGCCTAGGTGGCCTAGGCGAGCCTAGGCGGAGCCCAGGCGAGAGCCTGGATAACTATGGGTTCACAAATAAATAACTTTTGACATGTATTTGCATATATGTGTGTGTTCTGTGTCTGTATGCACGCGCGCGCGCACACATATACGTGTATGTGAAACATAGATGTGTACTAAGACTGACCACAAATTGTTTATGTAGCTTAATAACAATAAAAATATATTAAAGAAAAAAGAATAAAACAGCGATGATTTTAATATACAAGAATTTATGTGATAGGAAAATAAAAATAGAGGAAAGAGAATTTAGAAAATTAGTATGATCAAGGAACCAAAATTAGTTAACAGTGTAGAAAATTTCACCGACATAGTGCATAAAAAGGTAGCAAACAAAGATAGATTTAACAATGAATATCAAGAGCTCTTACTCAAACATAGTAATTATAATTTCATCGATAAAATAATGATAATTAACTACGACAAAAAAAAACTTTTGGTAAAATCTTTGTAGTAATATTCAAAGTAGAAAAATTGGTGGATAGCATAAGACATTATCATCCAAAAACAAGACTTAAGCTTTAGTTAAGCCTTAGAGCCACAATGCTCAAAGCCGCAGTGCTCATTAGGGGTGAGCATCGGTCCAGAACGGCCAGACCGAGGACTGAGTTTTGATAAATTTATGGACCCTAGACCGGACCTTTTTAAGTTGGACCGGACCGAGATCAGACCGTTTCAATGTTGGACCGGACCATTTGGACTGTAATCATACTTTTTATGTATTTCACAACTTATTTAATAGTAAAAAATAGATAATTTTAATTATTTTTAACAATTATATAATATATATATCAAAGATTTACATTAATAGTGTGTATATGTGTGATGTGTCTATACTTGTGACATAATATATATTCAAATATCAATGTAAATGACATATAAACCGGTCTACGATCCGGACCGCAGTCAAACAGGTTTTGGACTGAAACGGACCGCAGACCAAACTTTCAAAATTTAAGGACCGTGGACCGGACCAAACTCAAACCGGTCCAAGACCGTACCGGATCGAACTGACCAATCTGGTCTGGTTTTGCGTCTAGACCATCATTTGCTCACCCCTAGTGCTCAGAGGCGAGCCTCAAACATTTCAAGGCATAAGCAACAGTCCAAGGCAACAAGGTATACGAATCGAGGCACAAATAGTATAACCTCACCTCATGGCATAAGCCTCGAGAGCCTCAAGACGGGTTTTTTAATACCATTGTGAAGATTTCTTCAGTGAAATGTGGTGCCGCAATGCAACGTGCAATGCAGCGTTGAGAGAGGCCATAGGCCTTCTCCCTTTTTATTAATAAGAGAAACTGGATAATTTACATAGAGGTCTAACAGGATATAGAAATTACAAAATAGAATAAATATGAAATATATTAACACTCCCCCTCAAGCTGGAGTGTACACATCGTGTAGACCCAGCTTGTTGCAAAAACTCTGGAAAGTTGATGGACTCAATGGCTTCGTAAGAACATATGCAAGTTGATCTTCAAACTTGACATGTGGAGTCATAACAGTTCCATTCTTGATCTAATCTCTGATAAAGTGGCAGTCAACTTCAATGTGCTTAGTACGTTCATAGAAAACTGATTCTTAGCAATATATATGGCCGCTTGATTGTCACATCTGAGTTCTATAGGAGACAAAACATGAATCTTTAATTCAGAAAGTACAGATTGAACCCACTGCAACTCACAGCATACATGTGCCATTGCTCTATACTCAGCTTCCGTGCTAGATCTTGCCACAACATTTTGCTTTTTGCTTTTCCAGGTAATAAGATGATTCCCCAGAAATGTGCAATATCCAGACGTAGAGCTCCTGTCATTCAGATTACCGGCCCAATCTGCATCTGCATAACCAGTAAGAGACAGTGTGGATACAGGAGTCTTCGGCCTATAAAAGGTGATTCCCTTACCAGGTGCACCTTTCAGGTATCTCAGAATACGACAGACAGATGTCCAATGAGACTGTTTTAGAGAGCTCATATGCTGACTCACCACTCCTACAGCAAAAGAAATGTCAGGACGTGTGACTATCAAATATATCAATTTTCCCACAATTTTCCTGTAATATCCTGGATCTGGATAATCAGCATCATCAGTCATCTCCTTCACATGATAGTCCATAGCAGTAGACACAGGTTTGGACTCACTCATACAAATTTCCTGAAGTAAATCCAGCACATTTTCTCTGAGATAAATTGGTACCTACATGAGATCTAAGTACTTCAATGCCCAAAAAATATCTCAGTTTTCCCAGGTCCTTTGTGTGAAAGTGCCCCTGCAAGCCCGCCTTCACACGAGATATGCATGTGGAATCACTACCAGTGATAACAATATCATCAACATACACAGCAATAATAATAGATCCACCAGAAGTAGAATAAAATAAAGAGTGATCAGAAACAGAACGAGAAAAACGCATCTTTAGCACAACATCACTGAACTTGTCAAACCAAGCTCTAGGAGATTGTTTCAATCCATAGATGGCTTTTTTCAACCTACACACCTTCTGACACTCCCCCTGAGCAACAAAACCAGGTGGTTGCTCCATGTATACCTCCTCTTGTAGATCACCGTGAAGGAAGGCATTCTTTACATCGAGCTAAAATAGAAGCCAGTCAAATGTAGTAGCCAAAGAAATAAGGATATGCACAGAATTCAGACAAGCCACTGGTGAGAAGGTCTCAAAGAAATCAACCTCATATGTCTGAGTGTACCCCTTTGCAACCAATCTAGCTTTCAATCTCTCCACAGAACCATCTGGATTATGTTTTACTATAAATACCCATCTGCATCCCACAACATTTTTATCTGGAGGTAAGTCAACAAGTTCCCAGGTATTTTTCTGTAACAGAGCAGACATCTCAACATGCATAGCATGTTTCCATCCAATATCCTTCATAGCATCAAGATGATTTCTTAGAATGACCACAGAATCAATCCCAAGAGCAAAAGAGCGAGCCCGCTGAGATAACTTGGACAAACAACATACATTTGTAATAGGGTACCTTTACAAACAGCAATGGGAACATCAAGGTCAGATGGTTCTTCAGGAATCCCTTGAGTAGAGGAAGAGGGCTCAGAGACTGGAGTCGCTACCTCCTCTGGATCTTGTATGCCTCATCTGCTATAAACATGTGAATATTGCTGAATTTGTGGACCATCTACTAGCTGCTCTTCCTGAATGATAGTATAGTCAGGAATGATAGGTGGCACCCTCTCACTCTGATGTGGTGGTGGCACTCTCTCACTAGCATATGATGGTGGCACTCTCTCACACAATTGCTCCCCCTTACTGGGAACACTAGAGAAATATGGAGTGGATTCATGAAAGGTCACATCTCTAGACACAAACATACGACGAAGACTTGGACAATAACACTTGTACCCTTTGCTAGTGTTGGAGTACCCAAGAAAGAGAGTCCTAATTGACCTAGGAGATAACTTAACAGCCTTAGGATCAAAATTGTGGACAAAAGAAGTGCAACCAAACACTCTAAGAGGAACAAGGAAGGGTTGATCCTTGGGACGTAAGACAGAGAAAGGAGTACGTCCTTGAAGCACAGAAGAAGGTTGCCCGTTGATAAGAAAACATGCAGTAAGGAGAGCGTCAGACCAAAACCGCTTAGGAACATTAGATTGAAACATGATTGTACTGGTAATATCAAGAAGATGACGATTTTTCCTCTCTGCTACCCCATTCTGCTAAGGGGTGTGAGGACAGGATGTACGATGTATCATCCCAATAGAACTAAAAAAATCAGCCATGGCATTTTGAACATACTCCACAGCATTATCAGATTGAAGAACTTTAATATTGCAATCAAATTGAACTTTAATTTCTTGATGAAAATGTTTGACAATAGATAGCACAGACTCTCGACTTTTCAACAAATAAATCCAAGTCATACGCGAAAAGTCATCCACAAAGGAGATAAAATAACGAAAACCATTATAACTATGGTCTTTTACAGGACCCCAAACATCACTATGGACCAACTCAAAAGGACATGACGTCCGTTTATTGACACGACCGGGATAAGACATTCTATGATGTTTCCCAATTGACAGGACTGACGCTCTAAAGACGATACTTGAGACAATTCTGGTTCTAACTTTCTCAGGCTCTCTAATGAAGGATGTCCATATTTGTAGTGCCACAGTAAGGGAGAGCCACTCAAAAAGACAGCTGGAGCAGGAGCAGAAACTTGGCGAGGCAAATTGTCACCGTGGAAAAGGTAGAGATCACCTTTCCTAGGCCCCCCACCAATCGTCCTCATACTCTTGAGATCATGTAACACAAAACAAGAAGGACCAAAGGTTACCGTACATTTCACAGTATCAATCAACTTAGCAACAGACAGAAGATTAAAAGGAAAAGTAGGCACATAATGTACGGATTTAAGATCAATTCCAGGAGTTAGAGAAACAGATCCATTGGCTAACACTCTCCTCGCTGCACCATCTGCTATTGTTACAGATTTGTGAGGGATATGTGAGTCAATGGAGTGAAGAAGTCTCCTCATACCAGTCATATGTTGTGACGCTCCAAAATCAACGACCCATGATGAAGTAGAACCAGAAGCCAATAAAGAGGTAGCCTGATTACCATTGGTGGACGCCAAGTTGGCTGAAGATGATGATCCCAAGCTCAGATGCTAAGTAGCCAGGATAAATCTATTATATTCCTCCTTGGTGAGTGTGATGCCAGAAGGACCAGAACTCGAAGTAGGAGGCTCAATAGACTCAGTAGTGGTAGCATAGTTTGCTGCTCTCATATGTGGTGCAGTAGGTCGGCCATGCTTCCTCCAGCATTTCTCAACTGTGTCCAGGTTTGTCACAGAAAGTGCACTTAAGGGATTCCACGTCCTCGGCCCATACATGTCCGTCCTCCTCTCACTGCAGCAGCTACAGAAGCATGAGAATCTCCCTGAGACGAGACTACGGTAGGATCAACAGGTTCAAAATTTGCTTGTAAAATCCTTGAATAGGCCTCTTCCAAGCTGGGAAGTTTATCAGAAGCTAAGATAACACTGCGGGCTGAACTGCACGAAGAACTCAGACCAGACAAGAATTTTGTTGTAATCAAGTCATCTCTGTCTTTGACTTGCTCCTAGACAGTTATTGGATGGTAGAAACTCAGCTCTTGTGCAATACCTTGAATCACTTCAAAGTATTCTTCTAAAGGTTTGTCTCCCTGTCATTCTGCAAACAGGCGATCATATATCATGAACTGACGAAGCGCATTCTTCTCTTGAGAATAATGTTTCTTCACTGCATCCCAGAGCTCTTTGGTGGTAGTGTAGAACATGAACCTCGAGGCAATCCCAGGTTCCATGCTCCCCCACAACCAGGTCTTTACCATACTGTTATGACGCTTCCATTCGGCATAGCCTTTGTCAGTAAGTGCAGGAGGATCAGAATCAACATGTCTCGCCTTGTCACGTGACTCCAATACAGTATGGACAGCATTCATCCATAAGAGATAATTCTTCCCGCTCAGCTTGATGGAGGGGATAGGAGACATCTCACTGTAGATGGTAGATGCCTTGGTGTCCTCCATGATTTGATGAGAAGAAGAGTGACGGATTGATAAACGTCACAAGAAGATGTAGGTGACGGGGAGATACACGTCACGTCACAAGATCAGATGTGTATCTGACGCATCCACAGCCCCCAACTGAAATTCCCTAATCACACATGGAGGAGATGTGATTAGGAATTTCTTACGTGCCGACGGACCCTCCGGTTTGGGATTTAAAAATCCGTTGGATCAGCCGAAGGACTTGACGATTCAAAGATAGAAGAGAAGGGGGGACGACGGCTACGGCGCCTGGCCTGGGAGACGGCTGCTCCGCCCGCTTTGGGTCGGCGACGCGACAGCCGGTGAAGGCTGGCAACGTGCTCTGCTCACGTAGGAATTACTGTTCACTCCACCGTACTGTTCACGTCGGAGTACTGTTCACGCCGTGTACTGTTTACCGCTGGAGTATTGTTCACGCTGGCGACCGGCGGCGGCGCTGGGTTGTGACGGCTGGGTAGGGTTAGGTTAGGAACCTTGCTCTGATACCATGTGAAATGTAGTGCCGCAATGCAACATGCAATGCAGCGTTGAGAGAGGCCATAGGCCTTCTCCCTTTTTATTAACAAGAGAAACTGGATAATTTACATAGAGGTCCAGCAGGATATAGAAATTACAAAATAGAATAAATATGAAATATATTAACATCTTCCAAACAAAACTTAGTATTGGAATCGCAAATATTGAATAAGAATTGAGAAGCAGGATTTGAGACCAAGGATCCATTTATCACCACTTGGCTTTAAATTATTGGATAAAATCCCAATATTGGACCTATAAAGCAAAAATTTGGCATGCTAAAAGGACCAAACTATTCTAATCAGCAAACCAAACTAACAATAACTTCAAATGTTTGACTTCAAAGGTAGCACATATATTAAAATACAATGGTTAGAATCCTTAACATTATATAAAAATTGTGATAACAGTTGTTTGAATTTATTTACTACTGTAATTATATGATATAAAGGATATATCAAACAAAAATAGGGCATGCTAAAAGAACAAACTACTCTAGTCAACAAAAAATCAAACTAACATAACTTCAAAGGTAAATATCTATAAGGTAGCAAATATATTAAAAATATTACGTTAGAATCCTAAAAATGGTAAAAAAAATGTTATTACTTTTGCTTGAATTTATTTTGCTATTGTAATTTGTAATGCTATGATATGAAGGATATAACCTAGACATAGTTGAATCAAAGAAAACCCACATACATACCTAATCCCAATGTGATTGGAATCAAAATATTCAGATTTGTTTTATTGTTAACATGTTATGACAGGAGAGCATAATAAAAAACATAGCCAAATTTTTCACACAAAAAAAATCGGCAAATATTAATGTCTTTTTGTACCCTTCAAATGTTACGCCTGAATCAAGGATCCAATGGTTTTTCATGATTTTATAAACCTTTTTCCCCTATCCCTAGTCCATCTAAACCTTCTATTCACTCTTATACTCTATAAAGATCTCAAGAAATACTCCAAAAATCAAATATTTAACACACATTACTTATTCATTGATACTACTAAGTACTTACTAAATCACTACTTAAATACATCAGTAGTTATTAGTTAGTAACATGTTATACAAGTTGTAATTTGTAAGTTTATTACTATAAAATGTAAGTTTCAAGTTCTAAGTTGTAACTTGGGGGCTTGTTAGTTTCATACAGTCCAACGGACTTGATAGTTCTATTCATTTGTCCACTCACTCATCAAGACATGGATTCCACTCCGACCTCTCACCATATAAATTTATTTTACAATCTAATGTGTTTATGTCTAAACATTCAGTTTGCACAGCTTCACGATTTAATTTCTTTCATTTTACCGTTGAAATTGTCATCAAAGTGACTGTCAAAACAGTTGAAATTCCTTCACTTACGAAAGTGGGAGAACCTCTGCCCACATATCCAATATGAAATATCATTGTATATTTAAGTCATAATTTCTGCTTCTAGGCCATCACAAATACGGCACTCTTAGTTCCATCAAAGTAAGAATACCACGTAAACATATTTGAATGTGAAACAAAGATCTCCAACAGCAATACAGTTAAGACTTTTAGAATTAGATGATGATTTAGAATTAGATGATGATCTAAAACAGAAGAGTTAAAGAATTAAAAGACATTCACAAATTATTTTTAATAATAGCAAATTAAGAGTAAATATTAGCAAGTAGAATTAATTCCAAAAACGGAGCTAAGAACTAATATCAAGTACCTGAATTTTTCTAACAGCGGCTCATGCAAGATAAAAAGTATGTCTTTCATGTAGTAGTATGTCTTGTTGGATCCTTCAAATTTCTTCTTTGGAACCCGAGGACAAATACCCTTCAAGATGCATAATTTCCTGATGCACAACAGGAAAAGCGTTAGAGACTTGTGAGCAAGAAAACAACTTGGGGGGCGAATGGTACAACATGCTGATTGAAGACCAAGCAAATGCATGCCATCAATGCACATCAGCAAGAGTCCTATATTTTATTGTATTCCATATGAACCTAAGGCAAGGAATGAGTTCGAAACAGTGTTTCTGAAATCATACAAAACCTAGCCCAAATATTGTGGTTCACTTGTAGACAATCTCTTGGTGAAAGCCACTGTGGATATCGGTACAAAAAGGGGTAGGATGAAATAAACCACACTCCAAGCTATCAGAATGGTCTCGGTGCTTCGATATAGGAAAAAAAACTGAGCGCAAGGAGGTGAGCCACAGACTGGGCATACCTGAAATTAGCGAGGTTTGTCTGGAGGTAGCGAATAGCCTTAGACCTGGTCATATACTTGGCGGCATTACCCTCCTTCTTCCCCTGTGCGAAGAGAAAGAGTGAGATAACCGCATGATCATGGAGCATGAGCCCATCTGCAAGAGTAATAGGAGAAGACTGCAAACGAGTGCCAACCGCAGGCCGGAAGTGCTTGTGATTCGTCATTGCAGCCGGAGAAAACTCTAAACCCGCCGCCTCTGCGCCGCGATCATACACTCGTCTATGGTGGGGTTGCCAAGCGAAAGGGTGAGTAAATTTAAGGGCATGCCCTTAAATTTTCGGACTACGCTGCGGACAGCGGAATGCCTAGAAATTTTGGGTACGGGTGGGTTTTATCGGGTTTGCTTCGACCAGACGGAACCGGCGTCGAAGATAGTAGGGGCCTGTTTAGTTAAGTGTGGTCAAAGTGTAAAGTGTTTTTTCGGTATATTTAAGTTTTTTGGGAATGTATATGAAGATTAAAAAGCACAGAATTTAAATTAGTAATAAGTTATTTGGTTGGGTGTAATCGGAATTTTTATTTTACGTTTTTTTGTGTTTGTTTGATCAAAGTAGGTGCCGGGTAATAAATTGTAATTTGTCTAACATTATAAAATAAATAGACATTATGATCATTGTGTTCGCAACATGGTTGCATATGTTCGTACGCCACTATTTTGTACAGCTAATACAATCCGTAAATGTGAAGCCAGCAGAGAGAGGTGTGGAGAGGGAAAAGGAGAAGGGGGATAGAGAGAGGCAAAGAGAGAAAGCATGAACGACTAGGGGTGAGCATCGGTCCAAAACCGGACCGGACCGGATCGAGGACCGAATATCAATAATTTTTGGACCGTAGATCGGACCGTTTGGTGGTCAGACCGGACCGGGACCGGACCGTTTTGACCGCGGACCGGACCGGACCGGACCGAAGACCGAATTTATTGAAATTCCCGGACCGCGGACCGGACCGAATCGGACCGAATTGAGCGGTCCGGTCCGGTTTTGCGGTCTGGACCGTTATTTGCTCACCCCTACATGCATCGGTCCAAAACCGGACCGGACCGAGGACCGAATATCAATAATTTTTTGACCGTAGACCGGACCGTTTGGTGGTCAGACCGGACCGGGACCGGACCGTTTTGACCGCGGACCGGACCGAAGACCGAATTTATTGAAATTCCCGGACCGCGGACCGGACCAAAATCGAAATGGACCGGACCGGACCGAATTGAGCGGTCCGGTCCGTTTTTGCGGTCTGGACCGTTATTTGCTCACCCCTATGAACAACCACCACGTTTCAGTCTCCCTACATGTAGTATTATAAAGAGGAATAGTGTTATTTCTCTTTTGGCTCTGCTCTTGGATAATATGATTAGTCGAGTGACTCACTAAATGTTTATGTTACTATAACTCTTAATTGATTAACACTATCCACTACACGACTGACTAGTTCAAAGTCGGTTGACAAATATGATTAGTCGATCCACTACTTGCGATGGAGGTTCAGAAATTTTTGAAACCCAGCTGGTAGGATAGACTAGCTAACTAATCATCTAGAGGGTTCACAAGCGTCGAACGAAGTGCAGTCCAAGACTCATCTATACCTTGGATCATAATTGAAACCATTTCTTTCTTCTTCCATGTTTAAAGGGGCATGACAGCCATGACTTAGGTTACACGTGAGACATGTTGGAAGTCGTAGTTGTCATAACCTTAATGGAGAGAGGGAGGGGGGAGGAGAGGGTAATGATAGCCTGCCACCTAGAGGTTGTTCTTTCCCAGCAGGGTTATACATCGATCCAAACATTAACTGGACCACACCAAACCAAGACCAGAAAAGGCAAAACATATTGGACTGAGAAGTGGACTGAATAAGAAGTGATACACTACGGATCAGACTGAAAAAACTATGGGCCAAACTAGACCAATATCGAATCAACAACGGTTCTCAATAATTAGAAAATATGAACGAACCATGTATTGGTGTGATTTGACAGTTTATTGTACTACATTCTGTAGTGAATAAATACACAAATATAACTACAACAATTTATTTAATGTTTTATACCTTAAGCTAGTTTGACCAACCCCTCATTTTTATCCACATACTTCTATTCATAAGCACATCATGTCATCCAATAATATAATTCATTAAAAACATTACTTTTGTACTAAAATGGATTTTCATATAACAGGATGAATAGTTTCTCATATAGCACATTCAAATGCAATGTTAACTATTTACATATATGTATCGCTTCATCTCATTTGTTAGTCTAATGAGTATTTACTTCCAAGCTTGGAGCCTTGAGATTTCTACTGGTTATATTTTAGATATAGTTATATATTTGATCGTATTGTACTTCTATAAAGCTCGGACCCACTATCCAATACTCTAGTAGAGTTTCAGGAATGTCGACTAGCCCCATATGCCACCACTGGCCTCAACTGCGCACTTTATCCTCACTCACGCACAAGTCAGATCAACTTTCTGACTGGTCACCCATCTTAGTACTACTCCAAGCTAATCATGCTTAACTATGGAGTTCTTGATGATAGGCTCCCTAAAGAGGAGGTGCACCTTGGTGAAATGGGTAGTCCAACCATTCCTTTTAAGATCATTTTATCCGAGGCCTCGAATTATAACATACCGAAACCTAACCTTTTCACTCTAGAAATCCTAATCACATGAATAGGAGGATGATGTGTTTGGTTCTTTAGACTTAGCCAAACAATAATGAAGATATACCTAAATGTAATTAATTGTAACCCTAATATGTTAATGTATGAATAAATCACCCTAACATATAGGCATGAAAACAAATATGACCTAATGCTCCCATATTAATCATTAGACCAATATAGTATGTCACATGTGAGAATGTTAATTAAGGTATGATGATAAGAGAAATAATATGCATAGGAGAACTATGTATAAATGTTACATTAGCCAAATAAATATGGAACTAATAAACCTAATAAGATAAAAGATAAATACATAGGATTTTGTGCATAATAATGATATATAACCCTTTTGATTGTAATGTGAAGATATGGGACACAATTGGATCAATAATTGTAATGATGATGAAATAATGTGATAACTAAAATAATGATGGGTCACAAGTATTAATTATGCATAATTCATGAAAGGAGAATTTAAAAGTGAAATCTAATGTAGAAATCATGTTCTTTGGCTCCTAATTATCTTGGCGGTCAAGTTTCACCTTATTTGCACAATAATAATTATCCTAATTTCTTTTAGCAAAGGAAATATGGGTTTTTCTTCAAAATATCAAATAAATCATTAAATGACACCAAAATGAAAACAAATCTCAAATTTGTAATCTTCATGAAAAAATAAGCCTATTTGTTAATTCTCATCTAATTTGGACAATCTTTAATGTTCATTAGTGGATTAGGACAGAGAAAGTGTGTAGAAGTCTAAAATACTAAATAATGTGACAAATGACTTCAAGAGATAAAATTTATGACAAATTCGTATCCAATATGGTTTATTTTTCTTAAGGGTGAAGTTTCACCATAATTGGATAATTCTAGATGTCTCTAATGCATTAGAAAAGAGAAAATGTGATTTAGTTTGGAAAAATTAAGTAATATAGTAAAATCTCCAAAATGAAAAATTAATGCCATAATTGGATTCTACATGCCTTGATTAGCCTAGGTGCAAATTTTCATATTAATGGGATCACGTTTGGACCCTCAATTGAAGAGAGAGAGAGAGAAATTAATTTCATGTCACTTTATTCAAATTTGATTTGGATTCGCAATAAATGTCACGTTGTCACACTGGGTTTTGACTTTGATGGATGCACACATATTTACTCACTATTGGATCTAGATCTAGTGGTTTTTGTGCATCTCATTTTTTTTTTGGGAAAACTAGTAGAACTCTCCATTTGTGACCCTTAGATGAAGATCTGAGGAGCGGAACTCATATCCTACCTCCAGTCGAAATTCTATTCCATCCAAATAATACCCCCTCTCATCTCTAATCTGTTTCCAAAAAATGCATGCATTGAATTCGTCTCCTTCTCCCCAAACCTTCTCATCCCTGATTCATCACCTTTCCTTCCTTACTTTAGAAACCCCCCAAATCGTGCGCCAACCCCCTTTAGTGTACATGTGAAGTTAGGAGAGAGAAAGTGTGTATAACCTTCAAAATATTAAATAAATGTACAAACAACTCCAACATGTAAAATTGATGGCAAATTTGTATCCAAGGCACTTAATCTGACTTGTGAGTGAAGTTTCATCAAATTTTTAGAATCTTATAACCATTAATGATGGAGGAAAGAGAAAATAAGATTTGATTTATTTAACATATCAAAAGTTCTCAAAAGGCAAATCTAATTACATATTCAGATCCCTCATATCAAAAATAGGGTGGGTGTTAAAATTTCATTTAATTTGGATTTTGTTTGTACCCTCTAAAGAGGAGAGAGAAAATTTCAAATAATCAAACAATTCACTTTATTTCGAATAAGTTTGGGAATTGAATTAAATGTCCCGCATATGTAGTGGTCGTACACGAGTGAGACCATTGGATCCATGATCCAATGGTTAGAAGATCATCTCCTACTTACGGTCGAACAAGGCAACATGTCAATTTCTTTTGGGAAATTGGGATCGCGGTTTTCTCCCTCAATCCTCCACTATTTTTGGTAATTTTGTGTGTGTTGGTTTCATCTTGGATTTCCACACCCAAAGATCCCTCGCTCGAGGCCTATTTCTTCAGATTCAAGAGATGCCCAAAGCTCCCCAAAGCTCGGGCTACAAGCTTCTCATGGCCAAAATGTATAAACCCTAGAACACTACCCCATCTATAAATAGGTGCATTCACACCTTCGTCGACACCCATACGATCACTTCCATACTTCAATTTGGTCGAAGATTTCCTACACAACCACCATCGACGAGTTCCTCGTCTAGACCTTGTGGCGGCTTGTTCCCTTCCTCCTCATTGGCTTTGGTTGATTCCACTTTGTTATAGGCTCGTTCCCTTCCCATCTTGCAATCTATGGCCTTACTTCGTCGAATTATTGTATCCTGTAGTTTTGCCCAAATCACGCATGGAGCAAGCTGCAACTTGGCTGCCATGGAATCATGAGAGAGGTGGGGGACAATCCCCCATGTTGTTTTACATTTTCACCCCTCGCTCACCCTTTTCTTTCTTTTTCTTCGCCAAGGGCAAGACCATCCTTTCGCTTCTTTTGACTCTCTTATCCACTGTAAAGCGAGTTGCTGAGGTGGATGTGGGACCGTACAAGTTGTCCGACGGCTATTGGGCCAACCCAACGTGTTGTCCTCCCTCTTGCTCTCTCTTCCTCTCTTTCATAATGGATTTGTTGATGTGGCATCCTCTAATTGGTCCAATTGGAAAAATCATAACTTTTTATTCCTTTGTCCAAAAATTAAAAGAAAATATGTTTTAGAATTAAAAAATGTAAGCTTTCTAATAAAAATACTTTCAAGGCTTGGTTTTGAGTTTTGTCAAAAGTTGTTTTCTAAAAATGAATTTAATACATAAAAATCACTAAAAATACACTTTAAACCTCATAACTCCAAAATAGATAAAATTATATGTTTTCTTAATTAGGAGAGCCTAATAAGATCAATGGTGATGTTTTCATAGTTTAAATTGGAGTTTTGTTTGAAAAGTCTAAAACTAGAGTTTTATTTATATTAATACATATGACAAACCCTAATACATGATTATACATTAAAAATAGGAAAAGTGGAACTTAGACTCAACTAAAGTGGTGAAAGTGAGTAATTAAATTCATTAAGAGAGGTATGTGCTTTCCTTACACCTAAGTTGGGAATAATTGCAAACCTAACCTAGTTTCCTTAATGAGGCTTTTATGAAACCCTAATTCCTCTTTTGTTATTTCCTTTGCTATATTTGCTTCAAAAACCAGTTTTACTACTTATTTCTCGGGTCTTGTACCCCATTGCCGTGTTTCTATTACTTGATGCTTATACTTGCCATAGTTCTTAGCATGTTGATTTTATTAGACTATTTAACTAGTATAGTGGTACTTTTGTACAACCATCCATAGATAGGGCATGTGTAAATTCGCCCAAGGGAATGTGTTACTCTCCCCAATATAAAATATTTGATAGGTGACTAGAATGTGTTACTCTCCCTCACCTTATTGGTTGAGGTACGGTAGGTGCTCAACCCTACTTAGACAAGCTAGTCAATATTAATAATGCATGCAAATATTTTATTGTTTTTCTTGTTATGGCAAGCATCTATTTGATTATGCCTCATACTCTTGACCATCTTCATCTTATGATGAAATCTTAGCCTTTATTTCCATGTTATTTCTTTACCTTTTGTCCTTGTTCACTATTGACACATACCTTGCTTCTTTCTTCTAGTGGGTGTCTTCCCAACCACGCAGGGTTTGATCAAGGTGTTGAGCAAGGCCTAGTATTGGAGTAGCGCAACAGGAGCATGGAGGACCAACCTAGGATTAGTATATGGAGTACATGGCTTCCAACATGTGCCTGGCTCATGAAGTTGTTGCTTGGAGACAAAGTTGGTGTAGTTTAGATTTCCATATATCTAGATCCTTTTGTTGTTGTAAACCCTACATGGGAGATATGATGAAATTTTGTAATCTTTTATAAAATGAATATAGTCATGCTTAATATTCAGCTACTATACTCTTTGGTCTTTTGTATACCATTATATAAATATTTGAAAAATTTACACCCATTTCAGCATACCTTTTGAGTATGTTTGGGATGGATGTTTTATTCTTTAGATTTTTAGTAAAGGGGTTATTTCACTCTTTTATAGTATGTTAATTCCTTATAATCTTGTAGAATATAGAATTTCTATTAGAATTTATCTCAAACACTTTATGCTTCATTTCATAAAGTGGTGGTGATTGCTCAGGCAGCGATAGAGAGTCACGAGAAGCGGGTCAATCTCTACCAATCAAGTTACCAAACACCTGGTTGTCTACCTCTCTCATTTTACATTGTGTTTTCTTTCTAGAGCATTCAGAGAAAACTACTGATTGCTCATTTTGCACTATGAGAAAATGTTGTGATGAGTCAACATTGATAGGACATCAGTGATGAATGCAATCACTTTCCCAAACACTGTGTTAGTCTCTGATTGTTATGCTAGAATTTAGATTTCTCATAAAAGTCAGAATTGAATTTATATATATACAATGCCATAATAGAACACATAGCTTAAAAAATTATCTCAGTCACTTGAGATATATAATCAGAACAAAAATATAATGAAAAAAGAATCAAAATAAAAAATAGAAGGAGAATAGAAAAGAAAAGAATAGAAAAAGATACCAGAAAATGGATTATAATATATAATAAGTCCTCACAGAACAGATTTAGTGCGGTATATAGAACACAAGTCTTTTATGCCATATAAAGTGTGTTTCACCATAGAAGGCACATTGTGCCACAAAAGATACCTTGGTGTCACAAAAGGAATGGAAGGCACACAATGCCATAAAAGGTGCAACAAGATGACTTATTATAAAATAGTGGCCACATAAAGATAAAATATGTAAATAAAAGATGTTTACTTTGGTTATAGCTTCCTAGTTTTCATCACACAATATTTTTCATGTAATCATTAGAATTCAATGCCACTTACTCTAACCTAGGTTTCCTTTTGTTCATGTCTGGGATGAGATGTCCACATGTATCGAGATTCAGGAAGAGTTGTCAAGATAAAGTTTCATCTTCAAGTTGTTGGAAGATTTCTTGGTGGGGTGTCATCTACACGATCCATGTGCTTATGTTATAAACGGTGATTTTTATATCATGTAGTAGATATCTTCTGTACAACTTGTTATATGTAGTTTCCTTGCTAAGAATAAATGAGAACATTCTTTCATCACAATTTGTGATGGTTTTTGTCTAATATTATTATTATTATGTATATCATGGGTGTGACACTTCCATGTAAAAAAAGCTTTTGCTCACCTGATATGAAAATTGAGGGTGTTATAATTAGAATTAAAGCAATAATGTAGATAGATGGCCACCAAAAAAATTCTCTCTCTTTTTCCCCACATGTTTGAGGTGTGGGACACAAGCTTATAGGATTTTGTAGAGAGGATGTTATGAGCAACAAGAAAGCATTCTTCTCTCACCCTTCAAGTACATGTGTTTTAGGTCATGTGTACTTGTTAGTTGTTAAGATAAGCACGATAATTCATTGACACTTTCAAATATATGACCGGCCAACATGTATCAAGAGGTGACAAAAAAAGAGTTGACACAAAAAGTTTGAGGTAATTGGTTGCCTGAACCTAATCTTTTTTTGGTCAGCTAAACTCCTTTCTCTTTTTTTGTATTCTTGTAAAGTAATGTTCACATCAGAAAAGAAAGAAAATATATACAAGACCCTCAAGTAAAGAATAAAGAATAGGTGGTAAACCCCAACAAGAAAGCATAACACACAAAAGTATAGAGACAAGGTTCCCAACATATCAAAAGTATTTCTTTAGTAACATATCTAGTACATATAAACATTTAGGATCATCATCATTGTTCATTTGTGGTAGACTTTTGGATCTTACTATGGCCAAGATATCACTACAAATAGATAGTCAGTAAACAATAGATAGCAACTAACCTCCTCCAACAAGAATAGATTTTAAACATTAAGGAAAGATGTCTCTAGAAGGTGGTTCTTTATAGCCATCAAAGAAATAATATAGAAGGAGCCTCCATCCAAAAAGCATTTAGAAGAGAAACCCAACACAATAATAACAGAAGGATATCTATCAACATAACAAGCCTGAAGAGTGATACTTCAGAGCAAGAAAATCATAACAAAAGATTTTATGACATCCAACAAGGATCAAGATAACAAGATAAATGTGAATTTCCAAAAACTAAGAAATTCCACACTAAAACCATGAGAAAATCAATCAAGAACAAACCTCCACATCAACACTCTGGTCATGATATTTGTACAAATAAACTGACCAACAATCAATAGAAAGCCAGCCTCCTCCAACAAGAGAAATACAAAAGTTTAAGGAAACTTTATAATCATTAGAGATCCATACAGAAAGACAAATCCATCCAAGGGACAACTCAAAATCAAATATCTAGCTAGAGCTCAAGTCATAAGGTGGGTAGTCCTTCCACAATGTTATTGAATTTTGAGGATAAAATTCCCTCTAATGTGGGTAGAATTGTCACACCCAAACTTTTTGATAAGTATCCATATGAATGTTAGGCCTACTAAGAAAATCTAGAATTAGACAAATTTAGAGATAAATGGGCCAAGTTTAGATAATATTTTGGCAATTTGACCATCTTGGGATGTTATACATGTCCAACAAAAGTGAGAGTCGATTAACATGAATATACTAAGATTTTTATAGATTTTAATGCCAATCTTATCATTAGAGGATTAGATACCATACCCAATGGTATATTTGTTAATATCAATTTTGGCTTCAAAATAAAGTGATGAAATTGTATTAGGTTCATTATGATACACGTGAGAGGTGATCTATTTTGCTGACTTTTAGTGAAGTGTTGCTTATGATCATGTAATTTGAAGAGATAATGTTATATTAATAGATAATATATTGATTTCTAGATATGGCTTAACGTTTAAGCCTATCTATGCATAAACATGAGTTCTAGTTATGAGAATGGTTTGATGAATAAATAATAAGAGAAACACAACAGATAGTTTGTCTCCAATTGGAGAGAGAATGTAATTAGTTAAAAGTCAAGGAGAAATACCAGTTAGTGTATCCTCATTCGTGAGAAAAGATTAGATCTAAAGGGAAACCCTTCCCAGCATTAGATTCTTCTAAGAGGCTAAATAATAACCGCATAATCGTGTCTAAAGTTCCACTGGGAACTAGAACAATGAAGTTCCTCTCTTACTTTGGGGATCGTGAAGACCTATTATTTTGAACCTATAATATTTTTCCAACTATGTTAAGAAAAATTTGACATGTGAGGGATGCGAGATAGAAAAGAGTGCATTCATAATTACATGGAGTATGCTACACTCGTGATTCCGTACAAAAATACAGAGGACATTTTTTCATATTCCTTTGTCTGGCCTTCATGGGTTGGCAGAGCGCTTACTTGATTGGTCAATGATCATGGCGGTGCTTGTTCGTCTGTGTGAACTGAATGGCTATGGTGGGGTGTTAGGGAAGAAAGCAACCAAAATACGTATGACCCAGATCCAAATCTTGTACAAAAGCATCACAAAAATTATTATAGCCGAACATGGAAGAGGACAAGCAACAATGTTAGGTTTCATATGAGATTTCTTTCTGGAGGCCGCCAAAGCATAGCCGATAATGCAAAGAGATGAAGGGGAGGAGGACCCGAGTCTAGGGTGATCTTTGGCAGGTTGAGCATCAACCAGGGCCGTGAGGCATACCACTGGAAGCACAGAGTGTTGATGCTCTATTCTCGCGGTGCAGACAGGGGATTACGTTTAGGCATGAAGAAAGGCAATGAGTGTGGCTAGGCCAACCTAAGTGCTTGCAGACTAGGACACTAGTGGGCCATGGTCCTAGTGGCACATGGCCCAGTCAGCCTGAACAAGGCTAGTTAATTGATAGTTACAATTTTTGTTGAACAATTTTTAAGGCGATCATAATATTCACTTTGATCGTCAGAATAAGGCATGTAAGGTCTTGTAAAAAAATTGTGTGAGATTGTGAACATACTAGAAAAGGTTTCAGACCATGGTAAGTATTTGAGGATGTAAAATATTAAGAGAAATGCAACATATGTTAGTGTTTTGTTAATTCAATGTGACAAGTGATGAAACCCATCTTTGAGCTACATGAAAAACTTTTGGCACGTATATAGGGTAAGGTAAATCAAAACTTTCTTTGGAGATTTAAGTTAAGATTTCATGATAATATGAGGATATTAGCATTACTTGGATTAGTTAGTGGGGCAAGTCAGTAAGGGTGCATATTGTTGTGTTGAAACATCCATGCATTATGTTGATGATTATAATATGACATGTTCATAGTAAGTGTAGTATGTAATAGATATGAAATCATAATAGATAACCTTGAGATGTATATGATAGACCTAAATGTTTGTTATTTGTGGTAAGTATTGTTACACACTTGATGAGAAGCTAGTAACATGACAACACTTGGGTATACATGTTTATATACCATAAGATTATGTAAGGGTTTCTTATTAGGTAGATATAAGATAAGGTGATACCCAAGTATATGATAAAATAAGAAAAATCCTAAAAATGGATTAGAGTTCAGTTATCAAATGATAATGATAAAGTAATAAAGATGATTTATAATGATAAGTAACATCTTTTTAGGATTCAGACCTAACCAGAGGAGCTTAAGGAGAACAATTAATTCTATGCAACAAAGGGAAGTGGGCCACATCCTTTAGATTCATATTATATACTTTAGACTGGTAGTATAATTATTCTTCTCAAAATAACTCATTAGACGTGCAATCTAATGTTCATGTGTAGAATTCCTTACAATGCATATAATTTCTACCTTAGAGAGATCATGCTCAAAATATTATCAAGAACTAGTTGTAGTTTTGTATCCTTGAATGAATGTGCAAAAATTACCATGCAATTATTAAACTCAAAATATATGATTAGATTTTTTCCAGTATGTTAATTCCTTATCATTTTTTAGAATTTGGAATTTATATTGGAATTATGTCAAGAACTTTAGTCCTTTGTTGTTATGCCATAATTTAGATTTTTTCATAGAAGTCATAATAGAATTTAGAAATATACAATCCCAAAACGTAATGCATCACATAAAAAATTATTGCAATTACTTGAAATAGAGAATTAGAATAGAAACAAAATCAAAAATAGAACCAATATCAAAAGTAGAAAGAGAAAAGAAAAAGAAGTAATACAAAAAAGACACCCAGAATATAATTCATAATATATAATAAGTTCTCACCTAATAGAAGTATTGCCGCATACATAATAGAAAGCTTTTACACTACATAAGGTGTGTTGCACCATAGAAGGCACGTTATGCCACTAAAGACACCTCAGTGTCATAGAAGGCATTTCATACCATAGAAGGCACACAATGGCATAGAAGGCACGTCACACCATAGGACATGGTTTATTCTATAATAGTAGTCACAAAAAGATAAATTATATAAATAAAAGATGTTTAATTCAGTAATAAATTCCTAGTTTTCACAACACATTTTTTTGTAGTTATTAGAATTTAATTCCACTTACTCTAACCTAGGTTTCTTTTTGTGCATGGTTGGGGATGAGACGTCTGAATGTATCGAGATTCTGGAAGAGTTGTCAAGATAAAGTTTCATCTTCAAGTTGTTGGAGGATTTCATGGTGAGGTTCTGCTTACATAGTCCAAGAGCTTATGTTAGAAATGGTGATTTTTATATCATGTAATAGATATCTTATGTACAACTTGTTATATGTAGTTTTCTTGCTAAGAATAAATAAGAATATACTTTCATCATAGTTTGTGATAATTTTTCTCTATTATTATTGTTATGTATATCATGGTCACAACACTCCCAAGTAAAAAATAGCTTTTGCTCATCTGATATGGAAATTGGGGGTGTTATACCAATATATAAGTAGTCTCGAGATACATGGGTATACTTAAGTGGGTAGATGGATCCACACTTAATTGTACTTACACAACAAGAAGAGTTATAGATACAATGAGCCTAAGCCCAATTAACAAGCAATAAGAAATAGACCACTTATGCTAACACTCACCCTCAAGCTAGAGAGTAGATATTGTGTAGTCCCAGCTTGGCACCCATACACTGAGAAAGTGACGAGGGAGTGGTTTAGTCAATATATCAACAATTTGATCGCTGAACTGTACATGAGCAATGAAAATATTCTAGCTATAACCATATCTCATAAAAAATGACAATCACCTTAGATTTGTTTAGTACATTCATGAAAATTGTATTATTAGAAATATGGATAGCAACTATATTGGTACAATAAATATGAGCTAGAGTTTGACAAATAATCCCAAATTCAGTCAAAATAGATTGAACCCACTAAAGATCACAATAAGCATGGACCATTGCAAATATTCAACTTCATTGGTAGAGTGAGCAACTATTGATTGCCTTTTTGTTTCTCCAGACCACTGGGTGATCGGGAATCATGACTCAGTATCTAGAGGTGGATCAACACTGACATATCTTGCCCAATTCACATATGCATATCCAGAAATTGTGACAGTCTGCTCTTGAGGTTATTTATAGAATAGTCCTATTACAAGGACACTCTTGAGATAGAAAAGGATACATCGAATGTTGCACCAATGTTATTAGAGGGGTGTACTCACGTGTTGACTGATAACTCTGTCAACATAAATTATGCCAGGTCGAGTAATTGTTAGGCCAACTACTCGACGATGCTTTCTGGATCATGAAATAGTTTCCCCTCACAAGGAGCCATGGTAGGGTAATCCATAGGGGTGGGAATGTGCTTAGAATTTGACATCCCAGTCTCTCAAGTAGATCTAAAACATACCATCGTTGGGATAAATTGATCCATGTGAGTGAGCAAAGAACTTCTATCCCAAGAAAGTACCATAAATTTCCCAAATTTGTCATATGAAAATGGGCTTGTAGAGGCTATTTTAGTTTGCTGATGCCAATAGTCTCACTTCATGTGATTACAATGTTGTCAACATAAACAACAATAAGAATATGCCCACATGGGGATTTGGATGAGAACAACAAATGATCTATGGGTAATCGTTCGAAATAGAGCTTTTCAAGAAATGTGTTTAGTTTACTAAACCATGATCTGGGAGATTGCTTGAGACCATATAATGATATTCTAAGGTGACATACTTTATGAGACTCCCCCTCAACAATAAAATTTGAAGGTTACTGCATATAGACCTCTTCTAGAAGATCTCAATGTAAGAAGGCATTCTTGATATCTTACAGAATGGGTGGCCAGTCAAAATGAGTTGCTAGAGAAATAAGAATGCACACAGAAGCAATCCTCATAACAAGAGTGAACGTCTTAAAATAATCCACACCAAAGGTTTGAGTAAACCCTTTGGAAATCAGAAAACCTTTAGTCTCTCAATAAAGCCATCAGAACGATATTTGACTAAAAAAACCCAATGACAACCAACATTATTGTTTCTGGTGGTGAATCAACTAGATCCCAAGTATGATTATCATGAAGGGCATGCATCTCCTCAAGATGGCAGATCTCTACCCATGGTAAGGCATTCATAAGTTGCTTGCGAATAAAGGTGGTTTCCAAAAGAACAACGAACTAGAGATGTGAAGAGAGGTGAGATAAGGAACATGTGTCAGAAATTGGACGTTTAATGGCGCATGAGTGTTTACTTTATGGAGAGCGTCTGGTAACTCAAACTAATCTAGAAGAGATGGCTGTTGTGTAGCTGTGGGTGGAGGACCATCTTCCATACGTCGTACATGTTCTTGACTTGAGGAGACTAAAATTGGAGGAAAAAGTTTAGGTAGAGACCAAATAATGTGTTGGTGCAAAGGGAGAAGGTTTTGAATAGAAAAACAATTCATCCCACAGAATGTTACATTAGAGGATACATTGATATGACCGGTTGTAGGGTCAAACCATTTGTAGCCTTTTTGATAGACAAGGTATCCTAGAGAGACCGTTCGAATGGCATAGTGGGGATAGCTTATCAACCTTATGATCAAATTTGTGAGCAAAGACAAGGCGTCCAAGCATATGATGGTAAAGAAAATGATTTTTCATGGGGATACAAAATAGAAAAAGGAGTTTGATTGTGAAGAAATGAGGATGGTTGGCGGTTAATAAAACAACAACATGTGAGAATGATATCAGTCCACACATTTGTAGATAGGTTTGCATGAATGGTAAGCGAGCGTGTGATATCAAGAAGATGACGATTTTCCGCTTTGAAATACCATTTTGTTGTGGAGAGTAGGCACAAGAACGTTGGTGAATGATCCCCATATCTTGACAAAAAGAAGACATAGCATGTTGAGTGTATAAAAGTGCATTATCAATGTGTAAGATTTTAATACATGCTAAAAATTGAATGGTAGTCATTTTATGGAAGGAACAAATAAGGGGGAAAACCTCATCTCTTATTTGAATAAGAAAAAGCCATGTCATTCGGGAAAAAAATCCACAAAATTGAGAAAATATTTAAATTCATCATAACTAGTTTTCAAAAAAGGACACAAATATCACAATTTATCAAGTCAAACAGTTTCAAAGAATGCTTAACACAAGTAGGAAAAGATACAAAATGATGTTTGTCCATTTGACATGCATCACATAAAATTGATGAACAACTAGAAAGAGACTTGTCTAAGATATTCACCTTGTCTAGAGAAGGGTGGCCAAAATCATGATGCAACTGGAGAGGCAAGGCTGTAACAAGAACATTGGTATGAGGTAGTGGAGGGCAGAGAAGTAGTAGAGATCACCATAATGCACCCCCTTGACAAACATCATCAAGTTATTCCAATCTTGTAGAAAACCAGTTGGTTCAAAAGTTACAAAACAACAAAGGAAATACTGACGTTTAGCTAGAGACATCACATTATATGGAAAATTGGAAACAAAATGACAGTAGAAAGTTATAATTTTAGAGGAAAGTGGACTAGTACCACATTAGGTGACCTATTTGGCTAAAGCCATCTTCGACGGTGATAGTAGTGTATGGAATAAAAGAATTAGAGAATGTATGAAGATTTGGCTATCAGTCATGTACTGAGTATCACTAGAATCCAACATTCATTCAACTAGAGTGAGCTGCAAACAGAGGACTCAAAGTTACTAGGTGAGTAGTGAGATGGGCTAACTGCATCATAGTAGACTGGTCACCAATGTTTCATTTAGGAAATAATGTTATCATGCTACTGTGAAGAGGTGAATCACCATACTGGTGGGCAGTTTGTTGGAGTTGTTCATACTCCTACTTTGTGATTTAAACATGTGTGGTTTGTCCAGTCATTGTAGGAGTCATAGTATTCACCAAAGGACCTTGGACAATGAGGGGAGTGGAGGTTTGAGAAACATGTGTAACCCCTTCCACACCCTTGTCTAAAATGAAAAGGATAGCCATGTTTAGAGTGACAAACATCCTCAACATGACCTAATTTCTATAGCAAGTACATTTGGTCTTTGTTTGGTGTGAGTTCCACGGCCCCTAGAAGCAACTAGCATAGAACTTTGGGCTTCAAACACTTCATGGGAAGGCGTTGGAGTAGAAGGCATATCAACTTGAGACAAGCCAACATAAGTTAGGTTCATGGATGGGATTATGGTCCAGACAAGAAGAAGCTTGTGTACGACAATATACCAGGGGTCAAGTCCACTGAGAAATTTCCAAGTAATAATTGTATCACGTCCCTTGATCATTTTAGTAGAGGTGGTAGGGTGAAAAAATTTGGTTGATTCACAAGAGCCTTCATGGAATCATAGTACTTAGATAAGAAACGTTCACCATGGTGTTCATAAAAGATCTTATTTCTTGCATTGTACAACTAGAGGCAGTTGTCCTCATATGTATAGAACTCCTTCATCTCCTCCCACATGACTTTGGCATTTTTATGTCTCATGTATGTAGCAACCACATCAGGCTCCATGTATCCACAAAGCCAAGAGAGCACATGGTTATTTCTTGTGATCCATGCCTCATTGGGTTTTTTAGGTGCAACTTATTTGATAAATTTTAGTTTTCCACGGGATTCCACAAAAGTAGAAATTGTATTCATCCACAACAAATAGTTTTCACCATTCAGTTATAGCCATAGTATGTGGTATATCATTAAGATGATAATTTTTATTCAAGCATTGTAAGAACACAAATAAAGTATCAGATTGAAGGTGCGATATAGAAATAAGACACTACTAGAGTAATAGCATGGTAGGAAAATCCTTACTAGAATAAGAATGGTAGGAAAAGCGCTACTTGAATAAGAACGGTAGGAAGATACAAAAACATCACTACCAAAATAAGCACAGTAGGAAAAAAGATCAAATCTTAGGAGTAAAGGCATTTTGATTTATGTAATAAGAGATCCCTAGTTCAAGAATAGGCATTGAACCACGTTTGGATGATTAAGAGATCCCTAGGTGTTGGGCTTGTTGGTACGCTAGCTTGTTATGAGTTACCTTAGTATGCATGCCTGTCAGAGGGTGTGGGATGATTAAGAAGAACCCTCTTTAATTTTTGAAAAAAAACCATGTTTGGATAGGGAAACCACATGGAGAGGAAACAACAAAGAAAAAAGTTGCCCTTTTTACTTCTTTGGTGGTTTATAAACTAACATGAGGTCTTTTGTTTTTACTTTTTTTTTGTTTATCTCTTTTTGTTTTATTTTTTTGGTAGTCAACTAGCATACAACTAAGACACCCAGACTCAAGAAACGTCTATTGTGATTGGGAAATTAGTAAATCATAAAGGGGAGTAATGATTTATTATTGCATCCACTATTATGATCATGAATAAAACATGGAGAGTGCCCCCACTATTGTGATCTAGAACAAAAGAATGAATCGATGGTATTTATATCATGATTGTTGTCAACACTATGTCATTGATGATCAACACTATCCCACTGATGATGCATTAAATTGACTACCACAAACAAATCAGAAAAGGAAGGTTATTGACATCGGTCGATCCTTCCAATCTTACTCCATATGTTAGATCAAAAGTCTCAAGGCTAGGTGGTAGTAGTGACCCTCACTGAGAAAGGATAAATATAAGGGAGGGATGGTGGGAGAGGAGAGAAATAAGTAGGGAGGATTAGGGTTAGGACACTTGTTTGATACCATGTAGAGATAACTATGTATTCAGTAGTTTATAAAGATACTTTGGGCATGCTATATATAGGAGTCCATGGATATATGGGTATACTTAAGTGGGTAGATGGATCCTCACTTAAGTGTACTTGCATAACAATAAGAGTTACAAATACAATGGGCCTAAGTCCAATAAATAAGAAATGAAAAATAAACCACTTATGCTAACAATATAAAAATGTGAGATAAATATAAGAGAAAGAGGCAATAAGAGAATTTAGTAGTAATATATGGCACAAACATTGTACATCATTTTACTAGTTGTCAATATATGTAACAGTGAAATGGGAGATTGACCAATGTTATTCTGAAGAGAAACACTCAAAGTGTGACTTAGTCATGAGGAACCAGCTAACTCTATTTGTTCTCTTACATAGTAAGATAACTTTTTAGGTAGTGATAGTACTAGTCTTTTCAATAATGCATTTATTGTGGGACTAGTTTATATGAGGTGATGGATTTTTTCTAAGAAACCCATCATTCACACCCATGACATGGGACATATTTGTGTATGTTGTTTACTCACCATCAATCATACATGGAAACCTCGTGTGAGGACTACTCTATAGGATGACACTAATGTCAACCATTAGGGTGTACTCAAGATAAACCTAAGTTAATCTAAAAAATATCATTAACTTTAATGAACACCATTCAAGTGATAATTAGAAAACACACGTATTTTTTTTAGATCTGAAATTCAAACCATTGTAGAATCAAAACCCATATCCATGGGTCATCCAAGTTATTCTATTAAGAAAACCATTCATATGGGCTTGTGATGTTATATTACAAATATCGTCGGGTCTAAAGACTTGGGTAGATGTTACAAACATCAAATTCCCTCAATGCACAACACAAAATGGCTGCTAAAAATTGAGCTATGCACCGCCTCCAATTACATTAGGTTTCATATTGTACTCTTGATATATGTGAAGTTGTGTGTCATTCACCTTTCAAGTTAGCATCCACATCCCTCCACACACTTTCCCCAACATGAATTCCAAGAATCTTCTCACAACCTCTTAGGACTTATACAAGAGAAAACATTTTTCTTCCATTGTAATTCAAACAATAGGAAAGCTCTACTATGATTATAGCATCAATCAAATAGGTTTAACTTCAATTTTATTACACATTACCATGTTTCATAAACATACTCCATGCTAAAAAAAAATTCCTATTAATCTGACTCATCGACTTGTTTTTTTGCTTGTAAAGGATATAAATTAGCATTGTGAATGACAAAGGGAAACTTGTGATATTCATAAAAGAAAAAGAATGATATTTAATATCGATGAAAAATAGTTTTTAAATTCATTTAGTTAATTTCAACTTTTAAATTGGATCGTTCTCACTAGGCCACTTGCCCCAATCATTATTTCACCCCTAAGTACTTGCCCTAATTTGGATTTTGTTGTCTTTCATTGAATTGTATATCATATTAATCTCATCCAATACTTCCTTTATTTTTTTATCTCATTTCACACCTACATCTTGCATCCAAGAAAGCATTATATATTACAACAAGTGTAAAACATCTTGAATCACTCAACTTACCTTAAATGTGGTTATTATATCACACATTATTGATTTGCTAGAATTTCACATAAATAAACAACTCCATCTTTATATATAGTCATGTAAGTAAAATAATTATTTCATATAGGTTAGGTCAATACTTGCTTGTAAACATAGTTATCAATGATATTTAGGATTTATCATCTACATATCTTTTTCAATAAAATGATGCATAAAATAGCATTATATGTTGTGAGAGGGAACCATGAAATATTAATGACTCCAATATAGTGCATGTTTTATTACAATCAATCATCCATTTGTATTCATTTGTTTACATGATGATATGTGTGTTGCCTATAGAAGAGGTAATCTCTCAACTTTATATCTATATATTTTATTCGTTGCTTCCTTTCCATTTCGATTTCATTATTTGTTTATTTTTCCCAGCTTTGAGTTATTATTACCCCATTAATCTCCATTTAGTTGGTATATGATTTTGAGTCCAGTTTAAGGTCACTTGGGATGTTTACTTAGTCGTTCTCAATCCAAATAAGATAAAAGAGTATCAAGTACAAACAAATTGTATCAATTAATAATTAAATTCATTTATACAAGTACTACTTAATTCTTATAATGTCTTAACTCAGGGTTCTTTTACGTCTACATTTCTTACCTTTAGATACTAGTATTCCATATTGTTTCACCCCAAATGGCACTTTGGTAATTAAAATAACCTACGACTTCCAGTTGATATGTTTGTTTCAAATAATGTAGTAGGTTAAGATTACATGTACTAACTTACAAGAATTATTTTCATTCATCTCAAAGCTATATGATTGATAATAAAGGATGTGATTATAAAAGGAGTTTTTCACTCAAATTTAAAATACTACATAAAAGGGCATTAGGTTAGGATGCCACTTTAACACTTCATACTTCCAGATGTAATTATAAATATTAACTAAGAATGTTTCTTTTCATTTATATTATTATCTATTTAGGATGTGTGTAACATAATGATTTTTGGGTATCAAACTTAATTTGATATACACTCATAATCATCCCTCATTTATGGATGTGAACATGATTGGGGAGTGTAGGGGATGTGAGGCGATGGGTAGCAATGACGACGTTAGTGAAGGGAAACATGATTGTGGTGGAATATCCATCCATGAACATCATAAGGAGATCAAGGGTGTCGCCAATGATGAGGTGGAAAATGGTGGATACTGGTTGGTGAGAAAATGAAGAAGAACGGTTTTAGCATCATTATTCTTGAGATAGGGATATCGCTCAACTACACTAGAATGAGGGCTCCTTATGGGACACCAACAATGGAGATGGGGCAAGACCCCTAAGGAGAAGATAATCATGGCCTATCACAGGCTATAGAAGTCCAAAAATAACAGGAGATGTGGTGGCAAAAAACCCTGATTCGAGCCCACCTTTGCCAAGTAATGTTGTTCTCACATGAGAACCAAGATAAGAAGACAATATTACCTTCTTCCTAGAGAAGCTGTATGAGAAGAACCTCTCTATCACAAACATCTTTTAGAGGTCATGGAAGGCCTACCAGCGATCACCATTGATATGTATGTTGAATACAATTCTAGTAAGACCATGAAAATACATTGTGATCCTCTGACTTGTAGGAACAAATGTGGCATTTACGACCATAGAGAGTGCCTCAAGCTGATGTGGAATCCCAATGGGAGATTCAATATATATGAGTTAGTTATGAACACAATGTAGTTCAATTATCATGCCAAATAACTATCAAACTTCCTTGACAGGAGGACCGTTGAAGATATTGGGATTTTGTCTCAATATATGGGATTGGTACCCAACCTTCAAACCTAGTCCTGAGATACCCACCTATCTCATTACCTGGGTCTGCATCTTGAACATGCCTATGCATTTATATGTCCTGACCATGTTTGGGTACATGGGTTTGGCATTGGGCAGACTCATTAAAGTAGATTCCTATATTGCCTATCGTACACAAAGTAAGTTTTCAAGGCTGGCTGTGGAAATCAACCCATACCAAGATTCTATATCTACTATTGTATTCAATGGTATAGAGTACCCAGTTGAATGTGAGGCCATATTATATAGTTGAATTATGTGTGGGAAGATAGGGAACACCACCATATTCTACAAAGAACAAGGGAGAATTGGGATGTCAGGGAGACCACCCCAGCACTACCACCAATACCAATATGCAAGCCCAGTCTAATGAATTGGAATCAACATAGGAGCATGAGCAACAAAGTCGAAGAGGGAGTCAATATAAAATAGACGATCAAAAGAAGAACTACCAAACCAATAACATGTTTGTAAATTTTAGAGGAGGAAGCAACTGAAGAATGTGAGAGCACTATTATCGAGGAAACTGGGTAAGCATGGCTCAATCATAAGTCACTATCCTTAAGTCTAAGGTATGGAAAAAGAACAAATCCATTGTGAATGTGGACAATGTGAAGACTGTAGACCAAAAGCAGAAGATACTAGGAGATATTACACATACGAATTCGAGGAAATAGGCATCAAAGAGTGATGAGAGTGCTATTGTAATACCTATTTATGTGCAGGAATAAGAGGACACCCTCGTAGTTTTCAACTCAGGTGTTGATCATGCCCCTCATGTGCAATAAAACCAAGGGCATGTTCATGAGTCTGTGAGGAAGGGCAATAGTAAGCGAGGCACACCTACTATTAGTGACATAGTTGAGAGCCAAAAGGCCATCCCCATTAACTCATCTAGTAGGAAAATTAAGGGAAGAAGATCTAAGATGAAGGTGAGTAGGACAAAAACCATGCACATCCAACACAGGCACAATAAGACTTACAATGGAGAATGAATAAGTTAGAAAACAAACTGAGAATCAACTTCTACAGACAAACTGAGGTATACATCTTTGCTGACACCCCTTCTATTACCATGTTTATGATTGATTTAATATGTTGGGATACCAGAGGCATTTCCAATGCTGCCACATGTCAAGTTCTCATGGAGTTTATGCTAACCAAGAAACTCAAAATCATGGTTATTTTGGAATCTAGAATTAGCTTGCACAAAGAACTTCACACCATCAAGAACCTAGGTTTTACTAATTCCCACCATGTCAAGGCAAGATGCTTTGTTGGGGGAATTTGGGTCTGCTGGAAAGAAGGAGACCGATGTGTAGAAATCATGAATCATCACTACCAATTCATTACTTGCCACATAAATACATTGTGTTCATCAATTTCATTTATGCTAATCCTCATGTGACTGCTTGCAAGCTTGTGTGGAGACACATCATTGACATGGGAAACAAGTTTACTGACCTGTGGATCTTTCTTGGGGACTTCAATACCACATCACCCCACATGAATGCACAAGCATCAAGCATTACAACTTCTCTGGAGCAAAGCTATTAAGTGACACTCTCTTTTAGTATGGACTCACCAATCTGGGATTCTTTGGCATTAATTTCACATACAAGGATGGGAGGCTGCATGAGAGGATCAACTATGCAATGGCCAATATGATGTCCATTCAAAAGTACCCATACTTCCTCGTTGAGCACTTACTGTGTATCAAGTCCAATCATTTTCCTCTTATGATCCACTCCACTGAGAGGAAACCCACCACCAACAAATTTGTGGCAAAATTCATCTGGTACAAAGACCAAACTTTTGCCAAGGTATTGAACAAAGTTTGGGGCAATAATCTAGAATTCAATGAAGTGCTGGAGTGCAAATGATTTTACTAAATGGGATAAAAAATCTATAAAATATAGGAATCAAAAGAATATAAGACTAATAGAATATCACTTTACTTCAAAATAAATTATCTCACCATTAAAACACAATTTTAGATTGTACTTTTCATTGAATTGCAAGAGTTATCAAGTTTATCCTCAAGGAGGAGGAGGAGGAGTGGAAGTAAAAAATTAATATAATTTGGCTAAGGAGTGGATAGAAATACAAAATTTTATTAGGCCTATGTGAAACAAGGTAGAAGGTATAATACAATCACCATGTTGAAAAGCAATGATGGTGTGTGGTTTGCTAACGAAATTGAGTTGTAGAGGCTGATAGCGAACCATTTCAAAGGTCTTCTAACTATAGCACCCACCAATTCAGCAAATCAATACCCATTATCCTAGGTGTTTTCTAACAAATTGATGCAGAGGAGAAAGTCCAACTAGCCAAAGCTCCTACTGAAGACAAGATACATCAAATGTTGAAAATAATGAACCCTTACAAGGTCGCAGGTCCGAATGGAGTAGATGCTCTATTCATGCACATGAATTGGAAAAATGTGAAGAAATCAATGACTTGGTCTATTCACTATGCTTTTAGTGGAAACCCTTTGAGAAACAAGCTTTGAAACTCAACTATTGTGTTGATCCCCAAGGTACCTAAACCTGAAACCTGTGATTAGCTGAGACCTATATCACTCAAAATTTGTGCCTAAAATTGACCTTTGAATTAGTTGTTGAGTGGCTAAAATGGTTCATTCCTGACTAGATCTCCCGGGTTTAGAGTAGTTTCATCTTGGAATGAAAGATCACAAAGAATATTGTGATTGAGCATGAACTAAATAACAATATGAAAAGGAAGCATGTTGCTAAGACAATGGCTATTCAGGTCTGTCTCTCAAAA
The DNA here is from genome assembly GCA_963693085.1 of Alisma plantago-aquatica. NCBI lineage: Eukaryota > Viridiplantae > Streptophyta > Magnoliopsida > Alismatales > Alismataceae > Alisma > Alisma plantago-aquatica. Next base: position 1,381,733,377 of record OY856411.1, read on the forward strand.
GTGTATGATAGGATGTCATGGGCATTATTCTAACAACTCTGAAACTCCTTAAACTCCTTGAAAATATTACCCAGTATGCGATGAACTCCATTAGTGGTGGAAAATGTGCAGTAATTTGGAACAATCAGGCAACTAAACCTTTCGAGGTGAGTAGAGGGCTTCACCAAGATGACCATCTTCCTTCATACCTTTTTGTGCTTTTCATTGAGAGACTCAACCAAAAAATCAACCACATGGTTATAGTTGGTCTACCAAATCATGCAAAACTTAAAGACACTGGCAAAGCAATCACCCACCTATGCTTTATGGATGACCTCATCCTATTTGCACAAGGTAACACCAACCAAATGAGGGTTATCCAACAGTTCTTTGTAGAGTTTGGGAAAACTTCACGACAAGTCATCTGTGCATCTAAGACAAAAGTCTTCTTTGTTCCCCCTATTCCCAATTCAAAAAAGAAGAAGAAGAAGGATCTACATTTTGTCTGGTTTTCATGTAAACTAAGGATTTAGGGACATATTTTGGAGTGCCCCATTATTCACTTTAGAGTGGATAAGAAAACATACCCAGAGGTTCTCTCTAGGGTGGCATCTAGAGTCAGTGCATGGTTAGATAAGTGCCTCTCCTTTCCAGGACATATGTGTCTTGCAAGTTCATGTTAAGCGCTTTAGCAGCCAATGTAATGCAAACAATAGTTCTACTCCTTATCTTACGTGACAGGTTCGATAGCACAATTCACAGATTCATTTGGGTGGAAATCATAAGGCCCACCCAATGTCCCTGGTAGGCTGGGATAAGGTGAGTAATAGGAATAAATATGGGGGGCTCATGATAAAGTCAACTATGGAGTGTAATGTGGCCCTCACTCCTTAAGAATGCTTGGGAAATTAGCACCAATAATAATACTAAATGTATCTAGGGGCTCAAGTGTAAAGCCCCTGACCCGAGTTTTGGTGTAACCCTATTTGATTTAGCTTAATGATGTGCTTAGAACCTTGATCTAATCCCTTTATATGGTTTTGGACCTTGTAGAGAGCTCAAGTTTCCAGTTTGAATTTGTCTGGATGTTGTTTGTGCTTTATGTGCTAGTTTTGGTGCAAATTGTAATTTACCCAAAAGAGGGGGGTCAATATGCAATTTGTCTCCTCTAGAGTATCCCTTATCTCTCTTGTATTCATGTGAGAGAGAGAGAGAGTGGTTCTTTGGGGTGCATTGGTTAAGCCTTGGATGAGTGATGACATCACCAGGGGTGATCAAGGTTTCTAGGGTTTTGATGTACCTTGACCTTGTGCACCTTGTTGAGGATGGTGACCTTTGTCTCGAACTTGAGGGATTGTTTGGGAAGTGTCACGACTGATACACCTCCCTTTATTGGTTTTATCTCAACCAATATGGTTGTGGGTTGTCTTGGGTCGAGATAGTTGTCTTCTACTAAAGTGTCTCGACCTAAATATGTTGGTGTTTCTTTTGTCTCGACCATGGTGTGCTTTGGTGCTTTGTCTCAACCATGGTGTGCTTTGGTGCTTTGTCTCGACCAAGTGATGGTTGCGACTGCGACCATGTGTGATGGGTGACCCAATTAGGTTGATACCTAAGCTAGAGTGTATACCCCTCTTGTGCATGTATGGCTAAGGTAGTTGCATGTGGTTGCATGTTAGTTTCTTGAGTGGACAAGTATTTCCTTGGTGTTTTAGGGTGTCTAAAACTCATATCCACCCTACCTCCCTCCTCCTTTGGTATATAAACCTTTTATTCTTCTTGAAAGTGAATCTTTCGACCCTCTTTCTTCCTCACTCTCTATTATTCTTCCTTAAAGCCTTGAGGACCAAGATCTTGGTGGCCGGACTTCCCTTGCATGTGGTGCTTGTGGTGAGTTTTGGTCATCTTCAACCTTGGTAAATGTTTGCTCTTCTATGGTGGAATTTCTTTGAGTCCCCTACCCCATATTATTCCCTTTTCTCAAACTTATACCATGGATTCTCCATGGTGGTTGTTCTTGAGAAGTGAACCCCTCATCACAAGGGTCATAAGCCATGTTTTGACAAGGTAGACTTGAGTGAGAGGAAGTTTCTTGTCCCTTCTCTTCCCTTCTTTCTTTGGGTTCAACCTAGGCTTCTTTCATGCCCTTTTCTTAAGCAAACATTGACCGTGGTGTCTTATCCTTTTTTTAGGTGATTTTGTGGCTAAAAGAGGAGCCTTTGGTGGAGGTTCTTCAACCTTCGGATTATGTGTTTGGATCCCTTGATCTTAGAGCTTTGTAAGGCGGGTTTTATAACTTTCTACCCTCCTCTATTATTAGTACTCTTAATCTGAATTGCATTATGATGTTTCTCTCTCTAGAACGTACCCTTAATGTGCTAGTAGATTATATCATGACCAATAACTTGAATGATAGGAGTTATCATGCTTTATATGCTTCAAATATGAAATCCTAATATAAGGAACCCGGTTTTGGAGAGAGACATGTTATGGTAGTTTATCTCTCAGGTCATGATCTTTGTTTTGATCACATGCATGATGGATGAGTGTTTTGATAAACTATGAGGTTTAGGTCCTGGTTTGGTGCTATCAAATGTGGTTTATCACTCTTACTTAATGATCTTTCATGAGGATTTCATGCCACATGTTTTAAGGTTTTTGATGAATGTTTTGATATGAAGTTTTCCCCATGGTGACAACGGGTTTCTTATGGTGTGACATTCCGTTTTAGTCTCCACATATTATGTTAATGAGTTAGATGATGTTATCATGAATTTAGGGTTCAAGACTTTGAAGTATTCTCATGAAGATCACTCTTCTTCTTAAACCCTAAATTCATGTATTGGATTTGTTATGTGTTGATTAGGGAAATCTTGATACATGCAACCTAAGATTTGGTTTTATCACCATGACTTAAGATTGGACCTTATGTTTACCTTGGAGTTTTGAATGTTTTCCTCATGTATTAAGGTTCAATAATCTCTTTTCGAATGGTTTTTCTAGATGACCACCTTGGTGCTCGTTTTAGGGTTTGATGGCCTTGGATCCATGAATTTTGAGCTCGGTGACGCTGAGTGTTCTTGTCATTTGACCTTGTCTTTACTGAGACATAGGTGTTCTTGGTGTTTTGGGTCGAGACATACACTCATGTGTAGTGTTGGGATAAAAAATCCATGCTTTGTGTTTGATTTGGGTCATGACGCATTATTAAGCTACACCCATAATGCTTGTTTACAATGCTTGGTTGAAACGCCTAACTCTAGTTTTTATCACAACACCTTGTCTTATTTTAGTGGTGATGCTCCGTTGTGAAGTGGTCACGACACATCATTCTTGTTTTGGCTGCAACATTGTGTTATGGAGATGGTCACGATGCTACTTTAGGATCTAGGTCACGACGATGTTGGGTGGTTGATGGTTGAGACGTCATGTTGTTGGCTGGTCGTGATGCCTCATTATGAACGTTGGTTGAGACGCCTAGCTGGGGTGTGTTAAGGTTGTGACCAAGAGATGATGTGTCGTGGTCGCGACCAGGGTGAGAGAGCATCACAGTCATGACTATGTGTTGAGGATGTTGTGGTTATGACCACGTGTAGGTGTGTTATGGTTGTGACATCTATTTTAATGCAGTTGTAACACATATGTGATGAATAGTTGACATACATACATGATGCATGGAAGGTGTTACCTATGTGCATTATAGTGGGATGGGTACATATATATATGTGAACGATGATAACACTTAGTGATTTTGGTTAACAACATAATCATGAATGAATAATTATGCTCAACCCTAATCGATTCCTAGATAGTGGGAGGTTATGTACATAGGGATTGATGAATGAATACATTTATGAAACCCTAACTTTAATTATTGGGCCGTGTGAAGTGATGTGATTGAGGATTTGATACCCCATGGCAATAAGACATTGTTGATAATTCTGTGTAGTCATACAAAAGTGCTATGGTATCATATGATGAAGTGATAAATCCCACTTTATATATTTATTCCCTTCTAAGGTGGCACTATGCCCTCATTCTTGTAGGCTTGGATTGTGTATTGTGTGTTGTTACTTGATTGATGCCAAAAACATCTATATGGCTGCTAAGTCCTAACATATACATCCTACTATAAGATAACATATATACATATGTGTGAGGGAAGGAAATTTCCAAGTGACTTGATCATGCTTTCAATTAATTAAGTTTAGCCCTAAACCAATCCCAAGAATGTGGGAGATGAAATAATTAGAGGTAGTGCTATAACTATGAAGTAAACCCTAATCGACTAAGTATGTGAAGCCTAGGCCTAATCCAAGGGTATTCTATACAAGTGGAATGTTTTAGATGAGTAACATGTGGATTATATGTTTTCTCTCTCCTATCTATATGAATCTAACCTTGCAGGTGACATGAATGTCATAGCTATGTGAATGCTATGATGATTTATATGTAATGCAGGGAGATGATTATGCACATTGTAGTTGTTGAGTTATGATATGATGTTTATATAAACGGATGATGTGATTGGGTCCTATGACCTGGCCGGGGCTTGATGCCTAGTGAGAGGTGTTATCCTCCAATAATGAGATGAGAGATTAATATCCCCTATGTTGTGACTATGGTGATTAGCCTGATATGACAGTGTAAACAAGTGGTGATGATGATAGCTTTATGGAAGGCAATGAGACAGTGATTCCCTGAGATAATGCAACAAGTTCACACCTTATACGTTTCACATCTTTTGAAGTTGATTCATAGTTATGCTTGTTGTATTGAAATAGGGTTTGTATGTCCATTTGTGTTCCAAAGCCTTAATTCACCCAATTGGCATAACTAATAAAGTGAAACATTAATCATGTAGTTTTGCCCTGTGCATTAGATCCATCTTAGTGTTAGTATTTTCTGGATGGTGAAACAAGTTTTCCCTTAGAGGAAGCCTAGAGTCATATACTATTGAGTATATGCATTCACAAGATTGGCTGAGGGCCATATGCTAGCAGGAGTGCAGTTGCAGGTCATAGCTGAGTGATATGTTGCTTATGAGATTTCACAGGATTGACTGTGGGCCATACCCTGGCAGGAGTGCTACTATGAGTCATAACTCAGTTCACTAGCACTGTAACCTGTACCAAGGTGGGCTAGGTTGTTATATGGACGACCATGTGTGAGTTGATCCCTCATATGTCACATTCACTCTTGTATGTGATATCAAATTTGATAGGTTGATATGCCACATTCACTCTTGTATTGACCAAGAGGTTGTTGGTGAGGTTGTAGATTCTGACTCTTCCATGGACCTTGTATGTCACGATTTCAACTTAGTAGTGGTCGGTTGGATTTAGGTGGTATGACTCAAACCCTCAGGGCATTAATAAAATATGTAATACAACTGTGTAGTGTATTTGTTTAGGAATAAATACAGATAACATTGAATGAGCCTTTGCCTTGTTTCTTATACTATTTATTTCATAATAGTCATACATGTTCTTCATATTCCTTTAAAAAGCATAGAATGTTCTACTGCTCAATTGTAGATACTTCAAATGCTTAAATAGTTTAATTGCTCTACTTATATCATTTAGTTGAATCTGTGTATCTATTAATAGTATAATCTAGTGTTTTAGTTATATGTGTTTTTCATAGATGTTGGCGGAGAGTTATAACTCTCGTTGGGACTTTTGGTCTCACCCCGTGGGTTCCACAATATTTTAGGTGGACGTGTGCACAGAGATAGAGGTCGTTTTGTTGTGGTAGATATCATGAGGTGTGTAGTGTTGAATCATGGATATGCAACTAGAGTCTAGTGCTAGAGTCCTACATGTCATCCCTATAGACTCATGTCCTTGGGGGTGTTTTATAGATGTTGTACATCTCCTTGAGATTTTGAATCTATATGATAATGGTACATAGGTATCTGTGTATGTGAACAATTTGTCACATGTAACAGGTTGTGGCTAGTTAGCCAGTGAACTATGTTAGTAACATCTCTTTATATAAATGAAATACAAGTAGTTCCAGATTATGGCTTCAGACATGAAGAGTACAACTTGATGCATGGTTATGAAAACAATTTTAATTTCTCGTGTTTTTTGGTAATCCACTTGCTTAGTTTTAATTTTGTGTTTGGTTTTGAGTAATCTCTCTTTGTGTGACAAAGGGTGTCACATCAAGAATAAATACAAGAAGTTATAAGGTAGACTTAATCATAATATATCTATATTGGGCCATGCCACATTACAATACAAGGAAATAATAATTGACAATCCTATTTTCATGCCCATGAACGTGAACATGGCTTTGTTCTGGTTTGAAAAATGTTTGAAGAATTGATATGTGTTAAAAACGGTAGCCTTTAAACCCATCCCAAAGAACACTCTAGACCTACAAGTTGGTAGCATAATGGAAAACAAGGGCAAGCGGAACATGGGATTCCTGATGGAATGGCTACCTATTGAAACTGTGAATCACATTCAGAAGATCATACCACCTAACATCAACTTAGGGGAAGATATGTTAATATGGTATCACACTACTAGCAGTGAGTTTTCTACGAAGTCTGCATACCAGTTGTTGTGCAAACCTAGTGATATTGAGAAGGGGAATGACATTGTATATGCAAGGCTAATGAGTTTGCTAAAGTGAAACACTTTATGTGGATAGCGGCCCATAACACTATCCTTACTAATAGATGAAGGGTAACTAGATGCTTAACTATGAATTGAACATGTGGTAGATGCAATGCAGGGTAAGGACACAATGCACACTCTATATTGTGAATATGTCAAACTTGTTCGGGGTATGATCCTCCCTATAGTGGCTCACTTTAGGTTCTTTGAAATGGATTTCCATGAGTGGTTATGGTACAATCTAAAGTCAGATGAACATAACTGCCCTATGTTTATGATCATTTGTTGGTATGTGTGGAAATGTAGAAAGTAGCATATGTTTGACAAACACAATCAACCTATTGAACATCAGGCCAACTTTATCCTTAAAGAATGTAGCCAAACAACCATAGCTTGGAGGTAGATTGATGCTCAAATTAAAATAGACCAAAGTGCTAGTTGTCAATGTCTTAAACAAGGAGTCATGAATCTCCATATTGATGCATCCTTGCATAGAAAGAGAGCATCTATTGCATTCATATGCCATGACGGAAATGGATATTAGCAGGGGGTGTTGGAGATGTTGTTGAGGCAGAAATTGCCTTCAAGGTAGAGTTTTTAGTGAACAACATGGCCTCGTGGACTATAAAGGAAAAGAACCATAAAAAGTTTATCATTGATATTGATAGTTATTTGGCTAACAAGATGATTATGAACAACCCAAGAAGGTATCCCGTGTATGCATAAAAATTGGAAAACATATAGAGTAATGTTGCGTTCTGTTGGATCGATGGGCTCTAGAGGGGGGGTGAATAGAGCTACACACACTTCACAAAAATGATTAGACCACCAATTTAATTGTAGTGCAAAAACTAATGCAAGCAACAATTTGATATCCTATTCTAGCATACAAAGCAAGGATAAGAGATAATGAATATCATGCACTTGGACAGGTGGTTTAGAGTGGTTCCACGTCCTAAACTTAGGAGCGATGTCAGTCCACTACCTAGAGTTGGTTAGACTCTAGGATTTGCAACTTGGTCCTCTTATTTATCACGATAAGATTACAAGAAACATAAACCACAGAACCAAGGGCTTAATTACTCAAACCAAGATCTTCTACCTATCCAAGGAATTACCCACAAAGCAAGATTCTTCAGCCTTCTTCAAAGGACTTACCCAATCTTACCTTTGTCTTCAACCTTGCAGGATTTACCTATCTTACTTGAGCTTGCCTTGCACCTCTCCTTCACTTGGAGAGCTTGCCCACATTTTCCCTTCATCAAGGGAGCTGGAGAAACGATCAATCTTCACTCTTGAAGATTAGCAACACATCTTCCCCTTCACTCGGAGAAGAACAACAACAACTCCTCTTTCACTCGGAGAAGTAGCTTCAATCAATCTTCAATGGGATTTTGAGGTAGGAAGAAAGAAGGGAGAGCTTTACATAACACAAAGGATAGCTCTCATACACAGGGACCTAACTCACTCTCACGAAATTGTCTTGAAGGTAGAGAGAGAAAGGGGCTCAAGGGCTTGGAACACTCTCAACTAGGCTAGAACCAAGTTTGCAATGGAAGAGCATCTTAGAATGAAGTCCAAGGGGTTCTATATATAGTTGAGGGTTGCCCTTTAAGTTGTGGGACACTTGGGTGTAAAACTAGCCGTTATTTGTTCAAGAAAACGGCTCTATTTTTGCCCAAAACAATTCACCAACGGTCATATTACTTTTTCTGCAAATTCCATACAGTACAATCGGTCGAGTTTCAATGGGTGTAACTCGACCGATCAAGTAGCAGGCAGCCTGATATTGAAATGATCGGTCGAGTTTGTTCTGAGGAAACTCGACCGACCATTCCAACTAGAACTGGCCTACTACCCAATCGGTCGAGTTCTGTGAGTGCACAACTCGACCGATTGCAAACTTCAGAAAATCGACTCAGGATGATCGGTCGAGTTTTAGGGTGGGAAACTCGACCGACCAAGTGCCTGAAATTGATTTTCTAATTTGCAATAAAAGTGATTAGCACTTGGTGAATTTTGTCCCAAATAATTTTCTCTTATAAGTTACAAGCATATTCATCGTTACAAGTGATTACATTTATGTTCTAAGGTGATTTACATGGAAATCCTAAATTGCACACTTGTGGTCAATTTGGCTTGCACTTGGCCCATTCTAGGGCTTTGTATATATGATCCTTTTCATGTACCTAATGCCTGCAAACAATCTTAAATGCACATATTAGATATATATGAATGGAATGGTTAAGTCATTATCAAAATATAGGTAATGTACAACCTCTAGGTCAACATTCTCCCCCTTTTTGACAATGACAAACCATTCCTCAAACATATTGAAAAGGATAAGAAAGTTATACCTTAGCCTTGTTAATTAGGGGGATTCATGATAAGGACAATTGGAATCTCTCCCCCTCAATCTATGCTTCCTCTCACCTGCATGTTAGGTTTTCTATACATAGCAAAAACCAATATCCATGTGATATGTAATCCTTTACATGTCATATGATCAATTAGCAAATTAACAAGAAAAGGATCACTTAGGCAAGAAAGCAATAGTATAATCACAAGAAACAATATGATTGATTCTCAAACCATGAGGTATTTCTCCCCCTTTTGACATTATCAAAAAGGTAGGGGGGGTAGAAGAGCAAAAACTAGGTCTTCTCCAAGACTCAACCACACATATATGCAAAGTAATAAGCAATGTAAAAGCATAGAACATACAACCACTGAGAATCATACAATCCAAGTCAGAATCAAAATATAGCTCAACCAGTACCAAGCATAAGGTAACACAGAGTAAATAGTCAAAGTGCATAGTAATGATATTCCAACTAAGAAAGATGTTCTCATAAGCAACTACAACCATAAAAGCGAGAAAACAGAAAATAAGAAAATAGTATAGCTCAGAATAATGTGCCAGGATGTTGCTTATACAAGAAAGTCTAGAAAGATATATATAATAGACATGCTAGACTAAAAGCTAAGACAACCACCTAGACATCTAAGCTATCTATGTCAACTGTGTCCTCATCATCGCCTGGGTTGTAGTCCTCATCGCCATCTGAAGGCGGAGCAGCTGTGCCAGCAGTAGAACCAGCACCATCATCATCATCATCAGAAGCATCCTCAGCATCACCATCATCAGCATCAGCATCCTCAGCATCACCATCATCAACATCAGCATCCTCATCTGCATCCTCAGCCTGGTCGGGCATCTCCTCGTCAGCAGGACCAAAAGAGCGATCGGGCCAGCGGGCATTCTGCTCAGCCCACGATAGACCAAGAGCTAGAAGCTCCTGGGCCTGCGGGAAGGACGGAGCAGAGTCCCCCAAGGAGGCGAGCAGAGAGGCCAGGGGGCCAGCAGGTAGCGGCAGATATGCAGGAGTGGAGCTACCAGAGGGATACTGAGGTGGAGCAGCAGCGGAAGGCTCGACAGCAAAAGGTGGTGGAGGAAAGTACTGCTCATATGCATAAGAAGCATAAGCACTACCCGGGTATGGCTGGTAGGCAGGGTAGGGTGAAGCACAAGACAGGTTCATGGTAGACATGATCGAACATAAATCCTGATGGAGGTGATCCTGGACCTGGCGATTGTACGCCTGTTCATGCATCATGTATCCAAGAAGGGTTTCATTTGATGCTCTGAACGACGCACGGCTAGGGCGGGGATGTGGCTGCGGGGGTGGAGCCTGGGTGGAGGTAGGAGGGGCACCAGAAGCAGAGGCTGAGGTAGAGGCAGAGCCAGAAGCACCAGGGGCAGGGGTAGGGGTAGGTACATCCTTCAGAAGAGTGGTTTCACTAATGCACACTCCCTTTCGAGCAACCGAGTAATGGAAGTCGGAAAAGAGTGATTTTTCAGTGGCGAACTGGAAGAGACCACAGATCAAGGTTGGATAGGGAGGGTGGGTGCCCTTGGTGTTCTTGTCTTTGTCAAAGCAGGTCATATGATGTAGAATGTAACGAGCCCACTTGACACCTATGTAGTTCAACAAACAATACATCAAAACCACTGTGTTTTCCGCAATATCCGTTTGATTTCACTTCAGATGGATGTTGCAGTTAAGCACAAGGGCAAGGATGCACTTCTGGAGGTCAAGGGAGGAGGAGGGAAGGGTGGACCGCTTCTTATAGGCCACGTCAGGCTTTTTCAAAAATCGATGAATATCCGGTAAAGTCAATTCATGATGTTTGTAAAAGCCTTCCGGGTCTAAAAGATCAAAATACTCGTCATAGCCCCGACGCCAAGTAGTGGTTTCTTCATCTCCGGCAAGATAGAGATTGAAAGTCTCCTCGGAGAGTTGAAACCGATGACCGGCGATCATCGATGTTAGGACTATTTCGGTATTTGGCAGGGGAACAATCGAATCATAGTTCCAGCACAGATTGGCATAGAACTCGTGAACTGCTTTGGTGCTAGAAATATGATTGTTGAAGCAGTCACTCTCGATTGCAAGGGCAGAAAGGTTGTGTTTGGCAAGAAGCTGAGCGATAGAGTTGATATGGTTTTGAAAACGGGTTGGACCAACTAGGGGGCGGAAAGCAAAAGGAGACCTAGGAAGGAGATCCTTATACCGATTGACAGCCTCTAGAGATACAAACGCAGTGTTATCAAAGGGAATCAGCTGTTGGGTCGAGGAAGAAGCTGGAGCATTGCTAGGGGCAGGTCGTTTTCTCCTGTGGAAAGCCATGGAAGCAAAAACAAGAGGAGAAAACACACACACAAGCAAAACGAACAACCATCGCCCGGGAAGGTCAGGAGCAAGCTGCTAAGGCACCCTAGGGTTGGGAACGGGGAAGGGTTAGGGCTAGGGTGGAGAGCACGAGCCAAGAGAAGAGGAATCGGTCGGCTATTTTCAAGTTGTAAGTGAAAATAGTCGACCGATCCTAAGTTTTAAGTTGGCACAGCCCGTCGATCGGTCGAGTTCTGAGAGTGGACAACTCGACCGATCGGTCCACTGAAGAACATCTCTCGGCTCCTGATCGGTCGAGTTTTTTGGGGTGAAACTCGACCGAAGGTCAACCTGACCTAGCAGTATAAATCTTAGATTCTAGCCACATACATGCCTATTAAATTTATTTTTCCATTCTATTATGCATAAATAACATACCTAGGCACATTTTGCTCATCATTGGGCACTATTTAGCGATAAAACACGAAATTCGATAAAAACCCAAAAACAAGCACAAACTAAGCATATTTATTGGCAAATTTAGCACAAGCAAGCATGTATAGGCAACATAAGGTGAAAAATGACATGAGCAAGCATATAGGATAGAGACCACTAGCTAGATCACATAGCAATATCATTTAAATCAATAATGAGCAGTTTAGATCGAATAAAATTAAATTGATCTCTAGCTAGAGGTTTTGTAAAAATGTCCGCCAACTGGTTTTCCGTGTCCACATGTGTGACATAGATATCTTTCTTGGCAATGTGGTCACGAAGAAAATGATGGCGAACCTCTATATGCTTGGCTCTACTATGCAATATAGGATTGTAAGATAGATTAATTGCATTAGTATTGTCACAAAAGATAGGAGAAGCATAAAAAAATATGTTAAAGTCTTGGATCATTTGCTTCATCCATAGGACCTGTGCACAACAACTCCCGGCTGCAATGTATTCAGCTTCGGTAGTTGATAATGCCACTGTGCTTTGTTTCTTGGAAAACCAAGACACTAAGCATGGTCCTAGGAGGAAGCAAGTGCCACTTGTGCACTTTCTATCAACCAAACACCCTGCATAATCTGCATCACTGTAAGCTCTAAGAGTAAAATCCCTTGATTTAGGATACCATAGACCAAAATTTTGAGTTTTGGCTAAGTACCTCAAAATCCTCTTAACAGCAATAAGATGCGACTTCTTAGGGCAAGATTGAAAGCGAGCGCACAAGCCAACACTAAACATAATATCAGGTCTAGAGGCAGTCAAATAAAGTAAACTTCCAATCATACTTCTATAGAGCTTCTCATCTACCTTTTCACCTTCTTCATCTTTGTCAAGTTTGGCGGTGTTTGACATGGGTGTATCCATCGACTTCATATTCTCCATCCCAAAGCGCTTGAGTAGTTCAGTTGTGTATTTGCCTTGGTTGATGAAGTTTCCTTCCTTTGTTTGTTTGATTTGAAAACTGAGGAAGAAAGTCAACTCACCCATCATGCTCATTTCAAACTCACTCTGCATAAGAGAACTAAACTCCTTACAAAGATCAAAATTAGTCCCGCCAAAAATGATATCATCAACATATATTTGAATTATTAGAAAATGGTTAGAAGTGTGTTTTAGAAACAAGGTAGAATCAACCTTGCCCATGACATACCCATTATCTAACAAAAAGTTCTTTAATTTCTCATACCAAGCTCGAGGTGCTTGTTTGAGTCCATAGAGAGCTTTTTGCAACAAATAAACATGATTGGGTAACTTGTCATTTTCAAAGCCCGGAGGTTGAGCAACAAATACTTCCTCCTCGATTGTACCATTCAAAAATGCACTTTTAACATCCATTTGATATAACAAGAAATTTTTATAGCTAGCAAAGGCAAGTAGCATACGAATAGATTCTAATCTAGCAACAGGAGCATAAGTTTCACCAAAATCAATACCTTCCCGTTGATTGTATCCTTGTGCTACTAACCTTGCTTTGTTTCTTATCACTTTTCCATTCTCATCTAGCTTGTTGCGATAGACCCATTTGGTGCCAATGGTTTTTCTATCACTTGGTCATGGCACTAGGGTCCACACACGATTCTTCTCGAATTGTTCTAGCTCTTTTTGCATGGCAAGGATCCACTCATCATCACCAAGGGCTTCTTTAATGTTCTTTGGCTCAAGTTGGGAGATGAAGGCACTATCTGCTTGTTCTTTGTTGTGAGCAGCTCGTGTCCTCACTCTTTCAAATGGGTTGCCAATGATCAATTCCTTGGGGGTGATTCTTTGCAAAGCGGGGAGTGGGATCCTTCCTTTCTTCTTCTTCTTCATCTATCACCTGCTTGCCTTTATATTTGATGTTGAGGTCTTTCAAGATGGGAATTATTTCTTCTGCAACATCATCATCACCAATATGTTTGCCAATAACAGGGTTAGTTTCAATAAACTTAACATTGATAGATTCTTCAATTTTAGACAGTTCAATGTTAAATACTCTATATGCCCTGCTAGTAGTGCTATAGCCTAGGAAGAAAGCCTTATAGGATTTCGGATCAAACTTGTCGAGAGAGTCCTTCGTGTTTAAAACAAAACAAGGACATCCGAAAACATGAAAGAAATCAATAGACGGCTTCCTACCACGCCATAGATCATAGGGGGTTTTCTTAAAAGTCGGATGTGTGAAAACTCGGTTTTGCACAAAACATGACGTGCTAACGGCTTCAGCCCAAAACTTCTTAGGAGTGTCAAACTCAAGAAGCATGGTCCTAGCCATCTCTTGTAGCGACCTATTCTTCCTCTCAACAACTCCATTTTGTTGAGGTGTGCGAGGAGAAGAGAAATTGTGCAAATAACCCGATTTTTCACAAAAACGCTCAAAAAGATCATTTTCAAACTCTCCCCCATGATCACTACGGATAGAAACTATTAGGCAAGAAGCTTCATTTTCAACCGTTTGCAAAAGCTCGAGAAAACATCAAGAGTATCACTTTTGAAAACGAGAAAGAAGGTCCAAGTATATCGAGAAAAATCATCAACAATAACAAGACAGTACTTGGAACCACGAAGCATTTGCGTTCTCATTGGTCCGAATAGATCAATATGAAGAAGTTCAAGAACTCTCTTGGTACTCATGACTCCTTTGGATTTGAAGGAGGATTTGGTTTGTTTCCCTTGTGTGCAAGGTTGGCATTCCTCATCCTTATCAAAGTCCAATTTAGGAAGTCCTCGAACCAAGTCCTTTTTGTTCAACTTCTTCATTTGATGCAAATTCACATGACCCAAATGACGATGCCAAAGAGAAAGATCATTTTTATCCACAACCAAGCATCTATTTAGTATGGGCTTTAGAGCATAAAGAACAATAACATAAAGATTACCATTTCTAGTTCCCTTATATATAACATTGTAGGAGAGGGAATCTAGAAGCAAACATTCTAAAGAAGTAAATAGCACAAGATAACCATTATCACATAATTGGCTAACACTAATTAAATTGTGATGTAGGCCATCAACAAGCAATACATTTTTAATGCATAATTCATTGCCTACATCACCCTCACCTATAACCTTACCCTTCTTGTTGTCCCCGAAGGTTACCGATCCTCCTTTCTTTTTCACAAATTTGTTGAAATGGCTGATTTCTCCAGTCATATGCTTAGAGCAGCCACTATCAACAATCCATTTCTTTTTCACCTGCAAGAAAAGAGGATGTCGGAACCCAACTCAAACTTTGGGGTCCGGGGTTAGCTTGGGGACCCATTTCATCTTTGGGTTGGTCCCCTTGGGCTTGTAAGGACAATAGGTAGAATAATGGTCATCACATTTGCAATGAATACAAACCATGGGGTTTTTAGAGCCGGAAGACTCTCCATTGAAAATTGGAGGTTCCACACTCTTTTTCTTACCCTTCTTCTTCTTACCTTTTGGAGTAGTCCCATTATATCCTAAACCACTAGTACAACTTGTTTGGTAGAGTGCTCTAGGACATCATTTAGGGATTTCTTACCCGAAAGAAACCTTTGCAAAGTAGATCTTAATTTAGCATTATCATCACTAAGATTTACAACAATAGTAGATAAACTAGCAAGATCTTCTCTAGTATGCAAAAGGTCGGCCTCAAGACAGAGGGCTTTAGTAAGAAGAGAGTCTTTTTCTAGAGTTAAGCTAGCAACTTCATTTCTAGGAAAAACAGGTCTAGAAGATAAATCATTAATTTGAGCAAGCAATTTTGCATTTTCAGATTTGAGCACAACTATTTCTCTTTGATAGGCATAGACTTCTTTTCTCCTAGCATCATCAATAAGCTTGAGTTCTACATTTTCAGTTTTAAGAGTATCAAGCTCATCTAGGCAATTTTGGTTTTCTATTTTAAGATTTTCAATGTTTTTAAGATATACACCATTTTCAACCTCTACTCCATTGTATTGAAGTTCAAGGTCAAGAAATTGCCCTTGCAAGGATTCTATACTATCAAGATGCAATTTTTCATTTTCATCAAGAATGTCAATTTTTGCATAAAGATCATCAACTATCTTTCCTAATCATTTTCTTTTAGATTTACATTTAGCAAAAGATGATTGGCATTCATTAAGCATGTCAATAAGAGTTTCCTTAGATAGCTCATGTAAACTAATATCACTTACTTTGCTTACCTCATTTACCTCAATTACATCTTCACTTGTAGAGGCCATGATGGCAAGATGACATTCTCCATCTTCGGAGCTTGAGGAGCTTGAAGAAGAAGACTCCCATGCCGCATGAGCTGCATCTTTGGATCTTCTTTCCTTCTTGTCTTTCCTCTTGTACTTTGCTTCTCTTTTGTACTTTTCATCCTTCTTGTGGCTGCTCTTATGATGGCTCTTCTTGGCCTTTGGGCAGTCACTCTTGTAGTGGCCTTTTTGACCACACTCGTAGCACCTAGGAGTTGAGGAGGAGGGCTTGCTCTTGAAGTGTTTCCCTTTGGAGTAGTTAGCTTCATGATCATTGACACCTTCATCTTCACTTGAGGAAGGGCAGGGAGACTTCATGGCAACTTGTTGTTGTCGGACCATTTCTTCAATTTGAGCTTTGAAGGCGGTGTCCTTTATCTTCTTTGATTCCTTCTCTTCTCTTTTCTCCTCTTCCTCTTGCTTGTCAAGCCTAGGTTCATGGGCTTGAAGGTTACCAACCAGCTACTCGGTTGATAACTCGCTTAGCTTGTAAACTTCTTCAATAGAGGTGACCTTTGGCTCCCATCTCTTTGGAAGAGATCTCAAGATCTTGGCATTGATTGTACCTCTATCCATGACACTCCCAAGGGCTGCAAGGCTGTTTAAGATGACGTTTAGCCTTGTGTACATATCCGCTACTCTTTCATTTTTCCCCATCTTGAAGTTTTCAAGAAGACCACCAAGCATGTAAACTTTGGCCTCCTTGACTTGCTCGGTCCCTTCATAAGTGACACACAACTTGTGCCATATCTCATGCGCCGTGTCCCAAGAAGAGATCCGGTTGAACTCGAATGGGGTAAGGGCGGCGTAGATGATGCTTACTGCTTTGGCGTTGAGTTGAGCACGCTTCATCTCCGCTTCCGTCCATGTGGTGATGTCCTCTTTTGGATCTTCATATTTGAGATGGACAATCTTCCACATTTCGTAGCTCACACCTTGGAGGTAGAATTGCATCCTCCTCTTCCAATATAGGAAGTTTGTGCCGTCGAAGACCGGGGGTCTCATGGAGAAGCTTCCTTCAAGGTTGAGTGACCCTAGAGTTGAATCGCCCATCTTCTCCTACTTGTTGAAGTAGCTTGGAGAAGACCTGCTCTGATACCACTTGTTGGATCAATGGGCTCTAGAGGGGGGGTGAATAGAGCTATATACACACACTTCACAAAAATGATTAGACCACCAATTTAGTTGTAGTGCAAAAACTAATGCAAGCAGCAATTTGATATCCTATTCTAGCATACAAAGCAAGGATAAGAGATAATGAATATCATGCACTTGGACAAGTGGTTTAGAGTGGTTCCACGTCCTAAACTTAGGAGCGATGTCAGTCCACTACCTAGAGTTGGTTAGACTCTAGGATTTGCAACTTGGTCCTCTTATTTATCACGATAAGATTACAAGAAACATAAACCACACAACCAAGGGCTTAATTACTCAAACTAAGACCTTCTACCTATCCAAGGAATTACCCACAAAGCAAGATTCTTCAGCCTTCTTCAAAGGACTTACCCAATCTTACCTTTGTCTTCAACCTTGCAGGATTTACCTATCTTACTTGAGCTTGCCTTGCACCTCTCCTTCACTTGGAGAGCTTGCCCACATTTTCCCTTCACCAAGGGAGTTGGAGCAACGATCAATCTTCACTCTTGAAGATTAGCAACACATCTTCCCCTTCACTCGGAGAAGAACAACAGCAACTCCTCTTTCACTCGGAGAAGTAGCTTCAATCAATCTTCAATGGGATTTTGAGGTAGGAAGAAAGAAGGGAGAGCTTTACATAACACAAAGGATAGCTCTCATACACAGGGACCTAACTCACTCTCACGAAATTGTCTTGAAGGTAGAGAGAGAAAGGGGCTCAAGGGCTTGGAACACTCTCAACTAGGCTAGAACCAAGTTTGCAATGGAAGAGCATCTTCGAATGAAGTCCAAGGGGTTCTATATATAGTTGAGGGTTTCCCTTTAAGTTGTGGGACACTTGGGTGTAAAACTAGCCATTATTTGTTCAAGAAAACGACTCTATTTTTGCCCAAAACAATTCACCAACGGTCATATTACTTTTTCTGCAAATTCCGTACAGTACAATCGGTCGAGTTTCAATGGGTGTAACTCGACCGATCAAGTAGCAGGCAGCCCAATATTGAAATGATCGGTCGAGTTTGTTCTGAGGAAACTCGACCGACCATTCCAACTGGAACTGGCCTACTACCCAATTGGTCGAGTTCTGTGAGTTCACAACTCGACCGATTGCAAACTTCAGAAAATCGACTCAGGATGATCGGTCGAGTTTCAGGGTGGGAAACTCGACCGACCAAGTGCCTGAAATTGATTTTCTAATTTGCAATAAAAGTGATTAGCACTTGGTGAATTTTGTCCCAAACAATTTTCTCTTCTAAGTTACAAGCATATTCATCGTAACAAGTGATTACATTTATGTTCTAAGGTGATTTACATGGAAATCCTAAATTGCACACTTGTGGTCCATTTGGCTTGCACTTGGCCCATTCTAGGGCTTTGTATATATGATCCTTTTCATGTACCTAATGCCTGCAAACAATCTTAAACGCACATATTAGATACATATGAATGGAATGGTTAAGTCATTATCAAAATATAGGTAATGTACAACCTCTAGGTCAACACGTTCATGATCGAGGTGAAGTTTGCATATAGAGAGTATATAAGGTGGCAGACTCTCTAGCAAAATATCACTAAAAAACATGATAGATTCTTCGAATACACAAGCCCCCCCAGAGGAGGTGAAGGAGTTACTTCAACTTGATACATCTAATGGTAGTAGTACTATCACATTTCCTTCCATGCTAAATTGCAATAGTTGTAATTGTAGTAATACTACCATGTTTCCTTCATTGTTAGACCAGTATAGCTATAACCCTAGTTTGAGTTTGCTTGGAAGAGTAGGGTGAGATCAATAAAAACCTTCCAACTTTCTTAAAAAATAATCATCCTCGTTTCTTGAACCTCAATTTTGACTTATTGGTTATATATATATATATATATACACACATATATATGTGTGTGCATTTTATATATATATATATATATATATATATATATATATATATATATATATATATATATATATATATATATATATATATATATATACTGTTGGTATGTATGCCTAGGAGCCAATCATATGTGTGATGACATATCTTGTAAATGATTTGATTAATAATAAAGGCAATCTTCTGATATGTTCTTTTTATTCAGTTATGAGATAATGCTAAAACAAAATGCATGTCTAAAGAATGACATTACTCAATGATGTATGTCTTCAGGTCGATAACCTAAAAAATGAGATCATGCGTATCTCAAGAGTATGCACATTCTTGTTATGTCCCTAGTGGGATGTTATTGAGGAAGGCTGATAGACAATAATGACACATAAGACTAGAGTGTGTTTTAATTGATGACAAAATCTCACTAATCATGATATGTGATATCAAACCAAACACATAGATACTTGTTGGGGGAAAAGTGTATCGAACGGACACACCTTGAGAGTGACATATGGAAACCATGATTGGTAGTTAGAATCATATCTCACAGTGACAGTGGTGATTGTGGTTCTTAGGCCTGAAGTCATTACACTCATTACATGTTGTTTAATGTACTTTGACATCATCCACCATGACCTTGAATAAGGGTTTCCATAAAGGTGGTGCTTGGGTACATTGTGACACATGGGGTTGACTGTGAGTGATGTACATGAGATTTGTCCCTCCTACATGAACTTGATATCCTAGCCACTTGATAAGTGAAACTGAGAAAACCATGCACATGCATATGTGAATCAATATATGATATTGAGTTCATATATATCTCAGATAGTTTTCCCTAGTTCAAGGAACATGGATTGGACCTTGAGAGGATGATGATTCCATGCCTCGAGTTCAATCTGGATATCAGTGACAAAGGAATTATACAATCACTATAATACCGATCACATATTGTAGGTTAAAGTTGTTCTCTAACTTTTCAAATTACTTGGGTAGCAATGATGTGTTGCTAGATACCTCTCATTGCTTGTGATGTTATGGACATGTATTGCCAATATAACTCGGAACCTATAGGGTCACACACATAGGATACACTTGGAATAGGAGTTTATTCTTGAATGATGTTTTACTTGATTACTAAAGTGTTTAGATATTCAATTTAAACGACAATTGACTGATTGTATTTTGAACTAACCTGTTCAAGTGTCGAACCGATTGGTTGGGGTGTCACGTTGATTGATATTGCATTGGCTATGTATTGGATGAACCACGACATGAACCGACCAATTCACTTAGTGAACCGATAAGCTCAAAGTCAGTCAACCGACCGGTTCGTGTGATGAATTGTCCGGTTCACTGGTCAGTTCAATTGATTTAAGGATTAATGATGACATCATGTTATGCATCAAATCAAATACTAATTGCCAATACAATTTCTATTGGGAAACATGATGAAATGACCGGTTCAAGGGTTGAACCAATCATCTCACATGCCAAACGACCACTTCACTTGTGAACTGACCGTTTTGCTTCTTGTAGGATGCAAAAATTCATGAAAATTTTGGACCCTTCAACTCTCGCTCAGATTGGGAATCCGGACCCTCCTATATATAGAGGGGCATTGGGGGCTTCTTAGAACACATTAGTTGCTCTGACAATTTTTGTCTTCATTGGTTGTGGTAACCGAGAGAACTCAAGCAAGTCCTACATGATAAAGGAAGGGACAATAAGGTAGAACAATTGTGGAAGAGCAAGTTGGTGCTAGTACACTGACTAGAAGGGACAACTCATTCTTGTCTATTCCTATAGAATGACAAGAGTTTTTGGTGGTCTGTGTGGACTACTATAGAGAACGAGGAGGATGTTGTCTTCTGCTTGAAGGACAAGTCATTAGTTGTATGTGGTGATCAACCAGGAGCTGCCGGATATGTTGTTTGGGTGCGACTTGCGACTTCAAGAAAGGTGCACACTGTTGTGAGAGTATTGTCACTGGACTTACTCCAAGACCATGTATAATCTTGAAAACCATCCTTCCCATTATATAGTTATTGACACGGTCGTCTGTCAAAGGGAATATGATAGTTATTTTTTTTCCGCTGCCTATTTTGATGTCATATTTCCCTACACATGCACGCACACACACATATATATACATATACATATACATACATATATATGTATATATATATGGTTCTACTATTCCACATTACATTCCAGCTCCTGAGTCAACTTTATCTTTGGTGATTGCCTCCTTGAGTACCTCTGGGCATTCTATGGTTGCATACTCTCCACCAGGTTCTTTTAGGAACCATTTGGCTAGTTTATCGGCCGATTCATTAATGGACCTTCTTATCTTAATAATATTAACCATGTGAAAGTGGTCCCTAATGGAGTCGATTCTTTTGACGAGTGATTTATACTTGTTCAGGGCTAGGTTATTTTTTTGAATGAAATCTACTGCAATCTTTGAGTCAATCATAATCTCACGGTATCCAGCTCTCCGATCAACACTTACCTGCATTCCCCATTGGATGGCTAACAAATCACCTTCTAGAGGATCACAATTGTAGTATTTTTGGGTGCCCCCTTTAATCCACCCCCCTTGATCATATCACACAACAAAGGTAACACAATGTGTTAGAAGAGCTATGAACTGTTGTATCGACTACAACTTGTATCCAACCATATGGTGATGTTGTCTATTGCTGATCTAGCATTATCTGTGGACTTGGAGCAGTTCTTGGCTTTGAGTTCTCAATTTTGTGAATGTAACTTCTGATATCCAATGCAATTTGTCTTATGCTCACTAATCTTTTGTAAAAAAACAAATGAATTTCTTGCTTCCAACAAGCAAACATGAAAGTTCTACTCCAGTTAGCATTTGTTCCTGTTTGCACCATATTCCATCCAATCCACTACTAGACATTATCATTAGTGTAGAAGTCTGATGCTAAGTTTGGGTTAAGCCCCTCTACTAGGATTAAATCTTGGGTCAATCCTATATAACACAGATGCATGATTCTTCAGCCCCCACATCTATCACATCCTCCATTTTTAGTCATCCCCCTTGACTTTTGAAGTGCAATGGTGAGAAGTCTCTTATGATTCAACAACCAAATGTGGATTTTAACTCGTTGGGGTACTTATTGTTTCCATATCTGACTGCAGTCGCCTGCCGTTGTGGAGCACTTATCCTTGACAAGGGTGTTATACATTTTCTTAACTGAAAACCTGCCATGCAGATGCATAGGCTAGTAAGTATCATGCTCACCTACACTTTCCAAAGGTACAAGTTGTGGTAGAATATCCTTCACAGTATCATCCTCGAAGTAGTGCTTTATTAACTCCAAATCTCTTAGGTCTTCCATACCAATTTTCACTGTAGGGACTTGGGTAGACTTCAACCATTTATCTTTCCAAACTGACATTTCTTGTCTGTCAGAAACTAATACTATTGTCACCTATTTAGCTTGGCAAAGTAGGCCCTGAATTCCTTGCCATGACATTGACCATGTTCCCTTATGCGATTCCATCTTCTTATACTTAGCCATGAACAAAGGCTTCCATATATAGCTTGATCGACCCAGTAGTTTATCCACTATTTTCATGAGAAGTGCCCTATTGAGTTCCCTGGTACTTCTCAATACTAACCCACCATCATGAGGCAGTGCTATAAGTTTGCTCCACACAAGTTGATGAATTGTTTTTCTCTCTAGTTGTCTGCTCCAAATGAAATTTCTAGTGATCTGGTCTAGCTTGTTGTAGACTGAAGATGGAAACTTCGATAATTACATGATATGAATAGTTTTAGGGTTTAGATTTGTTTTAGATAAAGTCATTTGACCTATAAGGTATAGAGTTTTGTATGTCTAGGAGTTAACTTTTTCTTGATAACTGTTGATCAGGTTCAAATACAATCCTTTCATGTTGCGTTTATGTACAATAGGTATCCCCAAGTGAGTCTCAAGGTCCTGCACTTGTGGCATATTAAGTTTCATGCTGATAGCTTTGGTCGTTCATGATGGAGTGTTACTGGAGAAGAAAACCCATGACTTTTCTTGTGCTACATGAAGACCAAACACCTTCTCAAAATAGATAAGACATTTCATCATATGTTTTTGCTTATGTAATGGACGCTTCTTCAAACAACACCAGGTCATCCGTGAAGCAAAGTTGTGAGAAGGCTATTTTCTTATTCGTCAACAGAACTGGCTTCCCATCATCCCTCCATGACATCCTTGTGAATATCCTGACTAAGTCTATCCATGTACAACACAAATACATAAGGGGATATGGGGTCCCCTTCTTTACTCCTCTAGATGGTTTAACAGACTTAAGAGTTTCTCTATTCTAGAGAATAGATGATCTACCCGTTGTGATTACCTGCATGATGATATTGATTATATTACTATGTATTATAGTCCTCTTGAACATATCTAAAATGAACTCCCAACTCAGCTTATCATATGCCTTTGATATATCATTTTTTATTGCCATTGATTGTTGTTTATGGTTGAGCTTCTCCATCGAATGAACTACTTCTTGCAATAGGATGATGTTATCATGCAACGTCCTTCCTAGGATGAGACTCAACTATATAGAACATGTCTAGTCATCCAAGAAGGGATATATTCTATTCACAATGATTTTAGATAGAGTCTTAATACATGTATTGTATAACAATATGGGATGGAGGTTATTACAAGTAGTTGGATGTTGTGTTTTAAGAATCAGTGCAGTTGTTGAGTCTGCCATCGCCTCTTCTAGGCAACCTCTGGTGAAAGGCTTTGAATGAACTCTATAAGGCTACTACCAATATTGTATCAGTTATTTTTGTAGGAAGCTAGCATCAATACCGTATGGTCTTGGTGCCTTCAATGGTGCCAAGGTGAACATTCTATTTTTTATCTCCTCAACATCATGTACCTTGCTAATCGCATAAGTCTGCTCCTAGGTTATCTTGGAAAAAACTCCTACAAAATTAGAAGCAAACAATATGCAAGATCCCAGGTTTGGATATGCTAGGACTCCTGAAAAATGGCCATAAACCATTTTGGCTTGCTACATTTTGTCATGAATCCATTCACCTCTATCATTTTTTCATTTGGTGACCTTATTGCTTTGGTGACAAGCTGTGGCACAAGTATGGAAGAATCAATTGTTGTTATCGCCCATCTTCAACAATTCACAACGGTCCTTCTGTATCCATTCTATATCTTCAATTCTCATATCTTCTAGTACTGAAACTTGAATATCAATAATTACGTTCTCGATTTTGGGGTCATTTCTTTGCATTAATTGCTTCTGGGTAGTCAGTTGTTTGATCGGTAAGGTTTTACTTTGCTTCCATTTCTCATTTCTGACATTCTGATCCCATGCCATAGCTTCTTCCAGGAAGCATTTCAAGTTCTCCATAAAGCTTTTACTATTATCCCAGTATTTGTTGATCACTCCATGGAATGTGTGGTCCTCTTGCCATCGATCATAAATTCTATTTCTCCTTCTGTGTGTGATGTTATCCAAGGGTATTGAGATGAGTATTGGAGAGTGGTTGAATATGATATGTTTGAAAACTTCCACTGAGGAGCTGTTAAATCTCTCTAGCCAGGCCTGGTTTCCTACTACGCAATCTAGCTTCATTTGGAGTAGGCTCCTTTTGAACGTCATTAAAGGTCCATTGGTCTGCAACTCAAACAAGTTGTAGGTACTTAGACCTTCCATGAATTTGCTACAGCTTGTCGAGTATAGGGTTTTGCCTCTAGTCTTTTCATTCGGCTAAATGTGGGCATTGAAGTCTCCACACACCACCCAAGCCTCTCTATAGAGCTCATGGATATTTTGAAGGTGATTCCATAGTAGCCTTCTTTTTTACTTCAATATGCTACCATAGACAAAGGTCACTAGTAGCTTATCATCAATCATGTGAAGAATGTATTGCCTATGTGATTGAAGGATATCCATGGTGATGATATTATCCTTCCACTTCACCTAAATTCCCTCTGAAAAGCCTTGGGTTTCCACACAATAAGACCGTGCAAACCCAGTGAGTTGATAATCTGAGTGGCTGAGTCACCACTCACTCTTGATTCTACAATGGTCATGACTAACACACCATACTTCATGAAAAGTTCTCTAACCATATTTTGGGTATCCTTTTCCTTACCCTAAACATTCCAACACTTGAATTTCATCGATCATTGTTTTGGGGTGAGACATATTCTTTTACACTTGCTTCCTTTTTTAGTTCATCCTAATGAGTATGTTTCCCCCTTTATTTGGTGTTGGGCCTCAAAGATTCAGACAGATTCACCTTTTTCCTACTCCTCAAATGTACCCAACTTGTGTAATCCTATTTTTATTAGCACTTCGCAACCCACTTGACTCCCCCATAGAAAATCTAATGTTCTGAAAGTCATTATTATCAAAATTGACCCCCTCAAACACATCACCGCATGTTAGGTTCACAACATTGTGAATGTCATTGTCTTTAGGATGTCCTATGGCCTATATGTTAATTGTAGGTTGTATTTCCTCAATTCTCTTATGGGTTGTCTATGTTTGAGTTTGTGGATGTTTCCCCTTTTGATTTTCTGCATACTTTTTGTTTTGCTTTATTTCCCTCCAATTGATGCTTGGTCCAAATTGGTCCTGTCTTCCTGTTTGATCTTGTGCAACCTCCTATACTTCTTCCTCATCATCTGATTCTTGCATTTTTTGGAATCGGTTCATGTTCGTATAATGTTGTTTCCCCTGGAGTTTTCATTTACATTCAACTTCTTCTTGGGTTTCTTAAAGAAGGGTCATGCATGAAGATCTACTAAGAATACTAGTTTGTCCACTTCAGTATCCATATGAGTACTTGCTCCTATTTCACTCATGGCTTCACATCAATATTTCCATTGCTAGATGGACATTCACGATCAATGTGTCTGACTCTGCCACATTTCATACAAATATACCATATGTTTTTTGTATTATACAATGTATTTTCTGTCTGTGATGACAATCGTGAGCACAAACAACTTCCATGTGGTAATTTTGACGGCTATTTTTGCAAAACGACCCCTTCTCTGCATAGTGGTATTTATATCGATTTTAATCATCTTCCCCACAATGACCTCACTTTCAACGTCCCCCAATTAAGGAAAGACCTTCCTGTTGAGAGCCATTACCTATATTCCCAAGGATCCAAATTAGTCAAATAACAGATAATAGAAAACAATTTCATTAATTCTAAATATTGTTTATAATTAAAAAATGATATACCTCATGGAACTCATACCTATTGAGAAGAAGTATCATCTATATAGTCCTCCTTGGTATAGCTTTAATACTTTTGATACCTTTCATCTTATTCTTCGTGTCTTTTATCATGTGAAACATATACCTAAAATGTCAACAAGTAAAATGTGGTCATCATATTACTATATTGTATATGTGGGGTGCAACCACAATGTGTGCAACTAACATGATCACATAATAAGCAACAAATATTGCAAATAAGATCTGGCATATTTTTTACATATCCTAATCCTTACTGGATATATTATCTTGGACGTGATCACTGTCCCCTCCAGGGCTCGTGTGCATCACCCCTTGATATACATCAGCCTAGGGTTTAGAATATTATCATTTACTTATGTGGTACTCATATTTGTATTATGTTGAACATGAATTAAATAAACAACCAACAATTTATCTATCGAATCAGTCGTTAAAAATCATTCGGAAAACACTGGCAAACTATATGCTGGATAACCATAATTGTAACCACGTACCTTGATGGTGAGCCATGCAAATTATCAATTCATACTTTAAGCATAACCAATCAATATATCCAAGTAATTTAATAGTTAATCTGCATATAGGTAAATCCTAAAGTGTAACCATCACATATATTAATCACATTAAACTCTACTCAGTCCATTTCTAGGGTTTATGCATTTTTAATCACCACTTAAACATGTATCCATGTACTTTCGGAATGGGAAGCATAATTATATCTCAATTATATTTTATTTGCATTCCTCTCATTCTCCCAATCATTTTGGTATATGGTTTTGCTATTTTTGGATATTCACAACATTTTTTATGATTAAAATAAGATATGTCATTATACCTTAACCCAAGGCCATGTGGCACCTCCTTATTCGTCCAGTGTCATCGCCAGGCTATTCAAGTGGAGGTAGACCTGTCAAACGGGTGGGTGGGTTGGGTTTGGGTTGGGTCATTGTGGGTTTGGGTCTCGCGGGTGCGGGTCAAAAAGACCCAATGTTAAACGGGTGGAGAAGTAGCACACCCAAACGTGACCTAGCGGGTTGCGGGTCGCCTGCGGGTGCCCATTTAATATGTGCACAGTGAAAAGATATTGCTAGTTTCTGCACTACAAAAAAGAGTCGAATAATTCATTAATAATTTTCAGTGTAAACATAACAAAATGAGGGCAACCTTCCACTACTTTTTGTGTCAAACACAATGTAATATTTGATGTTTTGAAATAAAATGTAAGAGACAAAATAAAAAACAACCATTTCTGCAATGTATAATAAAAAAAACTAAATGATATAGATGTTACAAATAGCATAACATATTACCATATCAACACTATATTTTGTCGTTATAAGTTCTTGATGTTTCATGTTATGATTGTCCAATACATAAAGTGAACAGAAAGAGAATATAATTGTTGTGATTGAATATAAAACATGCATTACACTATACATTCATTAACATAAAAATAATATAGAAGTTAACGAATTTGTTTCCACTAGTGTAAACAATTAACAAAGGATATCAATAAATAAAGTTAGACTTTAACTTTTATATTGTATACATTACACGTCATCAATTTAGTTGATTGATAAATGTACAAGTGTTGCATGTCTTAAGAGTCATATAGATAATATATTTATATTAATATATTATTTAATTAAATGGGTGCCCGCGGGTCACCCGTGAAACCCACTAAATAAACGGGTGGGTATGGGTTTGGGTGATTTCTAGCGGGTGGTAAATTTCGTCACCCAAACCCAACTTAAACGGGTCAACCCGTAGGCGCCCGCGGATTTTGACCCAGTTTGACAGGTCTAAGTGGAGGCGTGGTTCACATCTGTGGTTCATCCCCAGACCGATCATCCATTGCTTTACCTGGTCTGGCCGTTGGTTGGCCGCTGAACCCTGATCGAGTTTCTCACTCTATCTATCACTTTTGTCTACATGTGAGGAGATACCCACGTCGCTCTCGATGCTAGGCTGGTGTCGACAGATGAAGTTCGTGCCCTGGTAGGCGGACCTACCAACTACTGGCACCATGCTCCGATTCCTCCATTCCATGGACTCTGAATTTGACCTCTCTCTCACTCACTTGATATCCTCTTTGTCTCCCCCTTTTCTCTGGATTACCTCCACCAAGCAGAACCATGTTTCTGGTCATCTCCCTCCTCCAGATCAACAGGAAACCCTACTCGCTGGTTACATCGAGTAAGGAGGCATCTCCACTCCATTCGATGTCCTTCATCATTCCCCCTCTTTGACAACTCCCGGGTGCCATGGATCCAAGGTAGTCAATGCTTAAGTCGTCATCCAACACACCGCTGGTCAAGACCCCTCATGGTATTCATGACCCTCCCATCGCCATACATCTACCATCAACCTTCAAGTCTGCAATGTCTCATCCCTGCGAGCCAAGATAGCTACACGACTAGGAGATAACATATACCCTCAACATCCCTTATGACTATCTTTTGAATCTTCTCCCCTTGTCTCCTACCTCACAGGTACATGTGTGGTTTGTCGATCAAGATCTGCATTTATATAGTCACTAGGGTTGGGGCTCGTGTCTTCAAGGAGAGGGGTAAGAGGAGAGATGGGCAATAAGTCAAGAATAGTTTTCCTTTTTGAGTGCATAGCAGGTCACTAACTGATGATTGAGGAAGTAAATCAATCACATTAATTACCATGATCTATCTTAATCTCATGCGCCGATAGTCCCCTTCTAGTAAACTAATGGTTTCCAATACAATTACTTTTTTGTATATGGCTTATTTGAAGGCAAAGTATTTGTCAATTCTTTTATTTTGATTTGGCAACAATAAGCCATTAAGGAAAACACATAACTATGTGGTATACATAGGATTATCAATCCATAAGGAAACACTTCATAATATATCTCTTGTAACATCCCTGACTTGGGTTATGCTTTAACCCTAGGTGTTTTGATTAAGAAAGATGATTATATGCTTAATCTCATCTTGTGAAAAGTAATTAAGGCTCAAAAGGAACCTATGTTTCAATTTTGGTCATGTTTGAACAATGTTGAAGCAATGTTTGCTTATTTTGGACTAAAGTGCAAATTACACAAGTTGAGGGGTTAAATTGCAAATGTTGCATGATAAGATGTTCCTCTGATGTTGAGACATCATAAGAATGAATATGATGTAGTGGTATGGTTTCCACAAGCTTCGACACCAAGATTAAGCTTGTAAAGCAATCCTTGTGCATTAAAACCTAGTTTTGGTGTAATGTGCAATTTACCCAAAATCTAGGGTTCAATATGAAAATTACCACTTCAACAAGGTCCCTAATGTTTCTTATCATCATTTAGAGCAAAGAAAATGAGAGGGACTCCTCATTTGAATTAAGTTGTAGGAGAGAGAATCTTGACATTAAAATAATCAAGAATAATGCCTAATTGAAACCCTAATTCGATTTAGGGCAAAAATGAATAAAAATAATTGAAGGGATTTCAACCAAAATGTTTTGGGTTGATTTTGAATAAGGATGGACGTTCCTTTAACAAGATAAGGAACGAAAATATCTTAAGTAGGTGAAATTCCACTCACCTTTTTATAAAGAAAAGTAATATCCACTCACATGTGGGATATTATATTATAAGCATTAAGGTGCTTAATTTTTTTTTTAAAATTGAGGATAATGAAGGATAATTAAAGTCAAGGAAGGTGCCTCGTACCCAAGGTAGTTGAGGGGGAAGAGGCGGCCACTTTATTGGGATTCATTGGATTTTTATAAGGCATTTTCTCTCTCATCAATTTCCTTATAAAAGTGCCATTTCCAAGCCCAAACCAAGGCCTTTTTCGGATTTTCTTCTTCCCCTTGCTTGAAAAACCGACAAAGGAGCTAGGGAGGAGCAGGGAGCACGTCCCCAACCTGTGGGTAAGCCCTTGACCTTCGTTCTCTATGATTTCATGGTGGAAATCGAAAATAAATTATGGATTCCTTCTTATTTCGATCTCCTCTTCAACCCTAGCCAACTTTTACAATCAAAAGCTTGAGGACGAGCCTAGGGGGAGTTGCAAGAGCTTCATCCACCATTAATGGCGTGAGATTGGAGCTTTGGAGCTCAATTGGAGGTGGGTTTTATAACTTAAACCCTTAAACATTGCTATTGCATCAATTCTCTATGCTTTGTTGATTGATTTCTTCAATTCGATGCACTCTTGTTTCTTGCTGCAATTTCCATCAAGAGCGGTTGCTGTTCTTGGTTGTTCGAAGGAAGGGGATTATTACATCATCCTATATGCTTATCCAAAGAAAATTACCAAGAAAAACCGTTTTGATAGCTACTCCAAATCGTTTTAATTTGATTGGCTATGCGGTTTCAGCAAACCGTTTAAGGGCAAACGGTTTGAAACCATTTGGGAGAAAACGGTTTCAATACTGTTTGAGATGGTTGACCAAGCTTTGATCGTTTGGGAATTTTGTTCCTAATTATGTAGGCTGATAACCCTCTAAATTTGAGGGATTAACTCCAAAGGAATCGAGAGTTGAAGGCCAATCAATTAGGCAATCAGATTGAATTATGTGCTGATTTTCAACCTGATTAACTTGACCTGGTTGAGCAAACGGTTTCAAGACCATTTGAGATAGTTGACCAAGCATTGACCGTTTGGGATTCCTGTTCATAATTATGTTTATTAATAACCCTACAAATTTGAGGGATTAACTCCAAAGGAATCGTGAGTTGAAGCTAATCAATTAGGGAAACCTAATTGGATTAAGTGCTGATTTTCAATCTGATTTAATTGAACTTTTTGGGAAAACGGTCTCAAGACCGTTTGAGTGCGTTGACCAAGCGTTTACCGTTTCGGATTACTGTTACTAATGATGTTGTCTAATGACTCACCGAATTTTAGGGATTAACTCCCAAGGAATCATGAGTTGAAGGCTATTCAATTAGGCAAACCCTAATTGAAAACAGTGCTGAAATTCCAATGAGTTAAGTTGAGAGTTTGGGTTGATTAGCCCAAACGGTCTCAAGACCGTTTGGGGATCACCCCAAGACCGTTTGGAGGTCTGGGGTCAAGTATAGTTGACCAATTGAAGGTCTAAAAGTACTAATCATATTGCAATGTAGTGCTGATCTGTTGATCAACTCGATAGACCAATCCATGATGATTTTTCACTAGAATCCAAAGTTTGGATGGGCCAAATGGTCTCAAGACCGTTTGGAGCTCATCCAAACGGTCTCAATACCGTTTGGTGGTCACCCAAGACCGTTTGGAGGTCTAGGGTTGAGTATGGTTAGGTGTTTGAAGGTCTAAAGGTACCAAGCTGTTATACAATGCAATGCTGATTTGGTGATCAATCCAATGATCCAAACCTTAATTGGATGGCTTGGATTTGAGTGATATGATGGTAAAACGGTCTCAAGACCGTTTGGAGGTCATCCAAACGACCTCAAGACCGTTTGGGGTCAGGTCATACCCAATTTGGATGATGGTTCAATGGTTTCAATGCAACTAGTTCTGCATTGATTAGTATTGAAGGATCATCAATTCTAAACCCTAATTCAATTGAATCAAGCCCTAATTGATGACCAATTGAGGGTCAATTGAGGGTCAAATTAGTTTAAGGTTGACCTATTAAACTCAATTGAAGTATGAGCATAGGTCAAATTGATGATTGGTTCCATGAATTCAATGGTTGAAGGTCCAATGCAATCAATTGAAACACAATTAGTAGCATGATTGATGATCAACTTCAAAGCTCTAATTGGTGTTTATAAACCCTAATCCCATTGATATCAGACCATAATTTAAGTCCCAATTGAGGGGTGAGCCATGATTCAAATGATGATTGAGTTGATGATTCAATTGGTTGAAGTTCCATTGATTAGAATTGAGTGTGGTTCAATTTGGTTAATTCAATTGGATACCTCATGTTATTGAAGGTCTAATTGATCAAACCTTTTTGAAAACCTAATGTGATTAGGTGGGAGATACCTTTAATGGTACTAGTCATTAATGCATAACAAATGCATGGACCCAATACATGATGTAAACCCTAATTGAGGCTGATTCAATGTATAACCTTAATAAGAGGTTGTCTACATGTGAAATCACTAATTAGGATGTTAGTAAACCCTAGTTGAGGGTGTATCCTTGTGAAACCCTAGTGGAGGGTGTATCATTGTGAACCCTGGTTGAGGGTGTAACCTTGTGAAACCCTAGTGGAGGGTGTATCATTGTGAACCCTGGTTGAGGGTGTATCCTTGTGAAACCCTAGTTGAGGGTGTATCATTGCGATTGTTTATAGGCAACTTTATAATAAAGTTATGCCTTAAACTAAGATAAGTCCATATCATGTGAGATAGTTGGACAATTCTAATGTGTGGCCTATGCATTATATGCTAAGGGTGAGTATTTTGTGATGGAATGTATTAAGAGGGGAAATACCTTAATACAAGATAAAGTTGGTTAACTCAAGAGGGTCTGAATTAATGAGAAATGGGAAACCCTAACCCTGGTAAGGGAATAGTGGTGTTACCCTTGAATAATGATGTTATATATTGTTTTGCATGGTGCTGATATGAAATTGATGTATTATCATCTGTACTAACCATGCAGGTATGATGTGATGATGAACATATCCAGGTATGAGCTATGACATTTTATGTATTGACATTGTTTATTGGGCCTTATGTGCCATGCTATACCTTATTGCCTAGTATGAGGTAATAAGAGAAGTAATAGGCCTTAAGTGCCATGAGAAGATGTTTATGTAATAAGCATCATATTTACCTTGGTCAGGTGACCTGAAGGTGATAATTACCTGAAAAAGTGGTAATAATGCTCAATGATGAGCTAAGGGTTTGAATACCCATAACCATATGATTATGGCATTGAGTTGCAAAGGAATGAAAATTCCCAGTATTGAAATGAGGGACTGAGATCCCCATGTCTTATAAAGACTGAGAAGTGATTAATGGAAATAGTACATGTTTTCTTTATAGCATTTGTCTTATTAAGTTATGTTTGGAAACTTGGTTGATGCTAAAAGAATATGATAATGTACTTAATTAATCAAGTGATACCATATAATGTAGTTGCCCTGATCACAGATCCATCAACGTCAGAATTAGCTGAATGGTGAAACGAGTTTACTCGGAACGCATATTTTTGAATATGTGGGGGTAATTGGGCAATTATATCCTTATGCCCCATAGGCATTGCTACGGGCTATGTCCTATGAACGGGATTGGTTACGGACCATACCCCAATAAGAGCATGGCTACGGGCCATGACTCCACAAAATAATACCGGGCATTGGCTACGGGCCATATCCTGAAGAGAGTATATGCTATGGGCTATAACTCTAATAGCGATGTTGCCAGTATACCCTGGAAAGCTATCTAGCAGAGACACAAAATGTCCTGCATGTTATCTCGTACTGACCGAGATAGTTGAGGTCATGGGAAACCGGCTCTTCCATTGACCTATGTGTGGTACCGATGCTTTACGTAATCGTGGTCGGTTGGAGTATGAGCGGTATACCTCATCTCCTCAGGGCATAAGTATGATTGTAAAACGTAATCAGCCGTGTAGCATATTTGCTTAGGGTTGAATTGCGAGAATCAATGGTTGATGATACATGGTCTATTATATCATAGTTGGATAAATGATATACATGTTCTTCATATTCCTTCTTAAATGAATGACTTGCTGCTTAATCAAGTTATAATTGAAATGATTGCATAGAGAATACTGCTCTGCATATCTTATTCAATGATTTACCTGCTGTTGAGTAAATATAATTCTACTGCTCAGTGTTATTCTATTATCGACAATAACAATGTTTCTGGCGGAGAGTTATATCTCTCGCTGGGACAATTTTTATAATTGTCTCACCCCCGTGGGATTAAATTTTTAGGTAACCGCCGACAAAAAGGCAAGGAACCTATTACAGAGGAAGAGCAATAGCAGCAGTAGCAGGGACAGTAGTAAATCCCAGGTGGGGATATGAGCTGTCAAGTTGTATATAGAAAGTCCTATGAGTCGTCTCTGTACTCTTGGGTCCTAGGAGTAATGTTTTGATGGATCGATCTGAGATTTTGGCTTTAAGCCTCGAGGGTTTTATACTACCTGTGTACAGTTAAGACAGAGTAGTTGATGTTTGTATTCCTCGAGAAGTAATAGTACATGAGATGTATATATGAACCAGGATGTAAGGTTTTACTTTGGTTCTGAATGAAAGAGTTTTTGTGTGAATGGATCTCTTTGCAAATGGTTTTAATTTTCACTGATTTTTGCTAATCCGCTGCTAATGATCGCTTCCGCATTAGTTAATCTTGTTTTCGCGAGATGGCATGTTTTATTATTGCTGACGACACTTGTTATCTTAAATGATGGCGGGTGTCGTCACAATTTAGTGGTATCAGAGCTCTAGGTTTGTTGAGTCTACAGAGACATAGGACTAAGTTGTTGAGTCTGTGTTAGTGTCCTCCAGTATACCCTATAATGATTTCTGCTTGTGCAGAGAAAGGGTAAAGTTTAAAATGACTGGAGAGCACAATGAACACATTGCTTTGGGCAATGTTGTTGCACCAAGAAGAGGTGCAAGGGATCATGCAAGAATAGAATGAGTGCCTGAGAATCCCCATTAAGACCTGATCAGGATAGAGAATCCTATGATCATGCTCTTGTTGGGAAGATTAGGGCAACAGTAATGCATATGAGTGGACTGGATGCTAGGCTTACAACCTAGGTTATCAGTCCTTAATACAGAAAGCTTGAGCTTTAAATGAGTTCCTAAATGACTTAGTCATGTTGGAACAAGGGAAAATATGGAAAAGATTAACTTATAGCAAGAAAGTGGACTCTGCCATGAGTTCAGACAGATAATAAATATGTGATGGTAGTGCCCAAGAAGGGGCAATAAGCTGAGAAGTAGGGAATGGTCTCTATAATTCTAGAGACATTTGCCTAATGGTTTTAAACAGCCAAGTTTTTGGTACTAATAGTGCAATAAATGCCTAGTGTACCAGGGAAGTAGCCACTAAGTAAGTGCAAAGGTCTTAACCTTTCACCTGTAAGATTCTATGGCTTAGTTTTTGCTTCAGTAATAAGACTAGTAAGACCATGATATGAGTACAAGGTATGTTATAAATGTGTACATGTTGAGTACACTAAACCCTTTTTTTTTATAAAAAGGAGGATTGTTGATATTGTTTTCCCCATTGGTTGCTATATAGGGATGAAATGATGAGAACTAGAATTTGAATTCTGTTCAGTATTCTTTTAAATGCTCTATATTGATCTTACCTCCATGAAAGAGGAAGAGGTATAGAAGAGATACCTAGATAAAATCCAGGGATGTTAAATCTTATGTTATGGTAATATGAAAAGAAAGGAATATGATAGCATGTAAGTGCATACTAATTGATCTCAATACTTGCAAACCCTGATCAGGTGTACAACTATTGATGATAAAGTGAGTATGGAAACTCTTAGATTGATATCTTTTTGATTGCCCTGATCAAGCAATCATTCTGATACAATATAAAGAGTATCATGAAATTGGAAATATGATATGGATAAATGTATCATATCTTAAGAACAAGAAAGAAGGATCTGATAGGAATTTAGATCAGTATGTGTATATGAGGAAGTAAAAGTATGACCCTCATATGATGAGAAAGAGAACAAGGGAGGTGATCCCTGTTCTATAAAGTTGTAAATATGATAAAAGAAAGATGAGAATATAATGTGTTTTCAACACATGCGACTGATACCAAGGTAAGAGATTCTGGTATCTGAGAATTATCAGATGGTTTAGATTGGCTACCTGGAATGGTCAACTATGAAATCAGTCTGATTATATAAAATAATATGGACATCATATGTTAGGGGTTTATGCTTTGCATAAACATAACAACTAAATATGTCTTTAAGATAAGTTCTCATTTGACTCTATGAGAATATTGTGTGAAGGAACTTTGTGCTGATCAAAGTTCTATGATGTCTACATAACAATGAGGTGTTATGAAGAGACATGATGATATGATGAATGAATAATATCTGTTCCCTTTATCTGGGATTTCGGGGACGAAATCCTTGTTAGGGGTTTATAATTTGTAACATCCCTGACTTGGGTTATGCTTTAACCCTAGGTGTTTTGATTAAGAAAGATGATTATATGCTTAATCTCATCTTGTGAAAAGTAATTAAGGCTCAAAAGGAACCTATGTTTCAATTTTGGTCCTGTTTGAACAATGTTGAAGCAATGTTTGCTTATTTTGGACTAAAGTGCAAATTACACAAGTTGAGGGGTTAAATTGCAAATGTTGCATGATAAGATGTTCCTCTGATGTTGAGACATCATAAGAATGAATATGATGTAGTGGTATGGTTTCCACAAGCTTCGACACCAAGATTAAGCTTGTAAAGCAATCCTTGTGCATTAAAACCTAGTTTTGGTGTAATGTGCAATTTACCCAAAATCTAGGGTTCAATATGCAAATTACCACTTCAACAAGGTCCCTAATGTTACTTATCATCATCTAGAGCAAAGAAAATGAGAGGGACTCCTCATTTGAATTAAGTTGTAGGAGAGAGAATCTTGACATTAAAATAATCAAGAATAATGCCTAATTGAAACCCTAATTCGATTTAGGGCAAAAATGAATAAAAATAATTGAAGGGCTTTCAACCAAAATGTTTTGGGTTGATTTTGAATAAGGATGGACGTTCCTTTAACAAGATAAGGAACGAAAATATCTTAAGTAGGTGAAATTCCACTCACCTTTTTATAAAGAAAAGTAATATCCACTCACATGTGGGATATTATATTATAAGCATTAAGGTGCTTAATTTTCTTTTCTTTAAATTGAGGATAATGAAGGAGAATTAAAGGCAAGGAAGGTGCCTCGTACCCAAGGTAGTTGAGGGGGAAGAGGCGGCCACTTTATTGGGATTAATTAGATTTTTATAAGGCATTTTCTCTCTCATCAATTTCCTTATAAAAGTGCCATTTCCAAGCCCAAACCAAGGCCTTTTTCGGATTTTCTTCTTCCCCTTGCTTGCAAAACCGACCAAGGAGCTAGGGAGGAGCAGGGAGCACGTCCCCAACCTGTGGGTAAGCCCTTGACCTTCGTTCTCTATGATTTCATGGTGGAAATCGAAAATAAATTATGAATTCCTTCTTATTTCGATCTCCTCTTCAACCCTAGCCAACTTTTACAATCAAAAGCTTGAGGACGAGCCTAGGCGGAGTTGCAAGAGCTTCATCCACCATTAATGGCGTGAGATTGGAGCTTTGGAGCTCAATTGGAGGCGGGTTTTTTAACTTAAACCCTTAAACATTGCTATTGCATCAATTCTCTATGCTTTGTTGATTGATTTCTTCAATTTGATGCACTCTTGTTTCTTGCTGCAATTTCCATCAAGAACGGTTGCTGTTCTTGGTTGTTCGAAGGAAGGGGATGATGACATCATCCTAGATGCTTATACAAAGAAAATTACCAAGAAAAACCGTTTTGATAGCTACTCCAAATCGTTTTAATTTGATTGGCTATGCGGTTTCAGCAAACCGTTTAAGGGAAACGGTTTGAAACCGTTTGGGAGAAAACGGTTTCAATACCATTTGAGATGGTTGACCAAGCGTTGACCGTTTGGGAATTTTGTTCCTAATTATGTAGGCTGATAACCCTACAAATTTGAGGGATTAACTCCAAAGGAATCGAGAGTTTAAGGCCAATCAATTAGGCAATTGGATTGAATTATGTGCTGATTTTCAACCTGATTAACTTGACCTGGTTGAGAAAACGGTTTCAAGACCATTTGAGATAGTTGACCAAGCATTGAACGTTTGGGATTCCTGTTTATAATTATGTTTATTAATAACCCTCCAAATTTGAGGGATTAACTCCAAAGGAATCGTGAGTTGAAGCCTAATCAATTAGGGAAACCTAATTGGATTAAGTGCTGATTTTCAATCTGATTTAATTGAACTTTTTGGGAAAACGGTCTCAAGACCGTTTGAGTGCGTTGACCAAGCGTTTACCGTTTGGGATTACTGTTCCTAATGATGTGGTCTAATGACTCACCGAATTTTAGGGATTAACTCCCAAGGAATCATGAGTTGAAGGCTATTCAATTAGGCAAACCCTAATTGAAAACAGTGCTGAAATTCCAATGAGTTAAGTTGAGATTTTGGGTTGATTAGCCCAAACGGTTTCAAGACCGTTTAGGGATCACCCAAACGGTCTCAAGACCGTTTGGGGATCACCCCAAGACCGTTTGGAGGTCTGGGGTCAAGTATAGTTGACCAATTGAAGGTCCAAAGGTACTAATCATATTGCAATGTAGTGCTGATCTGTTGATCAACTCGATAGACCAATCCATGATGATTTTTCACTAGAATCCAAAGGTTGGATGGGACAAACTGTCTCAAGACCGTTTGGAGCTCATCCAAACGGTCTCAATACCGTTTGGTGGTCATCCAAGACCGTTTGGAGGTCTAGGGTTGAGTATGGTTAGGTGTTTGAAGGTCTAAAGGTACCAAGCTGTTATACAATGCAATGCTGATTTGGTGATCAATCCAATGATCCAAACCTTAATTGGATGGCTTGGATTTGAGTGATATGATGGGAAAACGGTCTCAAGACCGTTTGGAGGTCATCCAAACGACCTCAAGACCGTTTGGGGTCAGGTCATACCCAATTTGGATGATGGTTCAATGGTTTCAATGCAACTAGTTCTGCATTGATTAGTATTGAAGGATCATCAATTCTAAACCCTAATTCAATTGAATCAAGCCCTAATTGATGACCAATTGAGGGTCAAATTAGTTGAAGGTTGACCTATTAAACTCAATTGAAGTATGAGCATAGGTCCAATTGATGATTGGTTCCATGAATTCAATGGTTGAAGGTCCAATGCAATCAATTGAAACACAATTAGTAGCATGATTGATGATCAACTTCAAAGCTCTAATTGGTGTTTATAAACCCTAATCCCATTGAGATCAGACCATAATTGAAGTCCCAATTGAGGGGTGAGCCATGATTCAAATGATGATTGAGTTGATGATCCAATTGGTTGAAGTTCCATTGATTAGAATTGAGTGTGGTTCAATTTGGTTAATTCAATTGGATACCTCATGTTATTGAAGGTCTAATTGATCAAACCTTTTTGAAAACCTAATGTGATTAGGTGGGAGATACCTTTAATGGTACTAGTCATTAATGCATAACAAATGCATGGACCCAATACATGATGTAAACCCTAATTGAGGCTGATTCAATGTATAACCTTAATAAGAGGTTGTCTACATGTGAAATCACTAATTAGGATGTTAGTAAACCCTAGTTGAGGGTGTATCCTTGTGAAACCCTAGTGGAGGGTGTATCATTGTGAACCCTGGTTGAGGGTGTAACCTTGTGAAACCCTAGTGGAGGGTGTATCATTGTGAACCCTGGTTGAGGGTGTATCCTTGTGAAACCCTAGTTGAGGGTGTATCATTGCGATTGTTTATAGGCAACTTTATAATAAAGTTATGCCTTAAACTAAGATAAGTCCATATCATGTGAGATAGCTGGACAATTCTAATGTGTGGCCTATGCATTATATGCTAAGGGTGCGTATTCTGTGATGGAATGTATTAAGAGGGGAAATACCTTAATACAAGATAAAGTTGGTTAACTCAAGAGGGTCTGAATTAATGAGAAATGGGAAACCCTAACCCTGGTAAGGGAATAGTGGTGTTACCCTTGAATAATGATGTTATATATTGTTTTGCATGGTGCTGATATGAAATTGATGTATTATCATCTGTACTAACCATGCAGGTATGATGTGATGATGAACATAGCCAGGTATGAGCTATGCCATTTTATGTATTGACATTGTTTATTGGGCCTTATGTGCCATGCTATACCTTATTGCCTAGTATGAGGTAATAAGAGAAGTAATGGTCCTTAAGTGCCATGAGAAGATGTTTATGTAATAAGCATCATATTTACCTTGGTCAGGTGACCTGAAGGTGATAATTACCTGAAAAAGTGGTAATAATGCTCAATGATGAGCTAAGGGTTTGAATACCCATAACCATATGATTATGGCATTGAGTTGCAAAGGAATGAAAATTCCCAGTATTGAAATGAGGGACTGAGATCCCCATGTCTTATAAAGACTGAGAAGTGATTAATGGAAATAGTACATGTTTTCTTTATAGCATTTGTCTTATTAAGTTATGTTTGGAAACTTGGTTGATGCTAAAAGAATATGATAATGTACTTAATTAATCAAGTGATACCATATAATGTAGTTGCTCTGATCACAGATCCATCAGCGTTAGAATTAGCTGAATGGTGAAACGAGTTTACTCGGAACGCATATTTTTGAATATGTGGGGGTAATTGGGCAATTATATCCTTATGCCCCATAGGCATTGCTACAGGCTATGTCCTATGAACAGGATTGGTTACGGACCATACCCTAATAAGAGCATGGCTACGGGCCATGACTCCACAAAATAATACCGGGCATTGGCTACGGGCCATATCCTGAAGAGAGTATATGCTATGGGCTATAACTCTAATAGCGATGTTGCCAGTATACCCTGGAAAGCTATCTAGAAGAGACACAAAATGTCCTGCATGTTATCTCGTACTGACCGAGATAGTTGAGGTCATGGGAATCCGGCTCTTCCATTGACCTATGTGTGGTACCGATGCTTTACGTAATCGTGGTCGGTTGGAGTATGAGCGGTATACCTCATCTCCTCAGGGCATAAGTATGATTGTAAAATGTAATCAGCCGTGTAGCATATTTGCTTAGGGTTGAATTGCGAGAATCAATGGTTGATGATACATGGTCTATTATATCATAGTTGGATAAATGATATACATGTTCTTCATATTCCTTCTTAAATGAATGACTTGCTGCTTAATCAAGTTATAATTGAAATGATTGCATAGAGAGTACTGCTCTGCATATCTTATTCAATGATTTACCTACTGTTGAGTAAATATAATTCTACTGCTGAGTGTTATTCTATTATCGGCAATAACAATGTTTCTGGCGGAGAGTTATATCTCTCGCTGGGACAATTTTTATAATTGTCTCACCCCCGTGGGATTAAATTTTTAGGTAACCGCCGACGAAAAGGCAAGGAACCTATTACAGAGGAAGAGCAATAGCAGCAGTAGCAGGGACAGTAGTAAATCCCAGGTGGGGATATGAGCTGTCAAGTTGTATATAGAAAGTCCTATGAGTAGTCTCTGTACTCTCGGGTCCTAGGAGTAATGTTTTGATGGATCGATCTGAGATTTTGGCTTTAAGCCTCGAGGGTTTTATACTACCTGTGTACAGTTAAGACTGAGTAGTTGATGTTTGTATTCCTCGAGAAGTAATA
This sequence comes from Alisma plantago-aquatica, assembly GCA_963693085.1. NCBI lineage: Eukaryota > Viridiplantae > Streptophyta > Magnoliopsida > Alismatales > Alismataceae > Alisma > Alisma plantago-aquatica. Next base: position 1,381,775,019 of record OY856411.1, read on the forward strand.
GTACATGAGATGTATATATGAACCAGGATGTAAGGTTTTACTTTGGTTCTGAATGAAAGAGTTTTCCTGTGAATGGATCTCTTTGCAAATGGTTTTAATTTTCACTGATTTTTGCTAATCCGCTGCTAACGATCGCTTCCGCATTAGTTAATCTTGTTTTCGCGAGACGACATGTTTTATTATTGCTGACGACGCTTGTTATCTTAAATGATGGCGGGTGTCGTCACATCTCTCTTCCTTTCTTTATTATTTTCAAGTTTACAAAAGTTATTTGGTCCCTTAACATTGTGTTGCTAATAATGGATAGTTAATTATCCTTCAATTATCTAAAACACTACACACCTTGTTTGCTTTTGGCAACTTTTCATATTATTCTAGATTTTGGTTAAGAAATATTTCAAAAGGCCATTATCATCAATTCATGTACAATTTCTTTTCATTTAATTAACTTGTGCCACAAGCACCCATGCCACAAAAATCCTATCCTTTATTAATGAATGAATACTCTCTTTTTTATAGTATTCCACACAATTACCATATTTAAAACACCCATTATGAATTACATTTATTAATTTCTTTATCATCAAATTTCCCCTCTTTCTTTGTCCAAAATCTATTAATGGATTATTGCAAATAATAGAACACACAAAATTCCTTTTTCATTAACTTGTTCCATAGGGACATTATTATTTCACCAATAATACCATTGAAGAATTCTTTATCAATTCATGACTTATATTTATATCATTCAACTTCATAAAGTTGAGGATATAAAATTCCCGACCTGGCTACGAAATGCGTTAAGAAAAGCATCATGATATGGATAAATTGGTAGATTTGGGATTCAGACCCATACTTTCATTTTCTCTGGACATGTAGCGTTAGTGTTGAACATTGGATTCCAACATTGCACTGATAAATAGGATCCAAACTATGGCCATGGGTCTCCCGTGAGGGCCTTTAAGTAGTCGTCCTCCATATGCAGTTGGACAAGGAAATACTTGTTTTCCAAGTCAATGAGGTTGAACAAGCATGATGGCCTCAATAACAATTTGATCCTATCCTTTAAAATAAGATATCCTATTTCTTGTGATATTAGTTTTGCTACTACAACAAATTTCCACAATTTAATGATTTTGTCAATCGCTTCATCTCTAATGTCAAACGTCAGTTCCCTCCCGCATTTTGGACTATGTTGTCTTCCAATTTTAGTGTCGTGCCCATGTCAAATACGTCATAAGGATCATCTTTCAGCGTACAATCCACCACATCCTTATAAGACACATGTGGACGTGTGGTGTGGCTCTGCATTTCCAATACCTTATCAGAATGATGTGATCCTCCTCCTTCCTTATAGGGTAGATCCTCCTACATCTTCCTTTTTTGCAAATTTGGGAATTGGTTGGCCTACGACGGAGATTCCACATCCATGATAGCATCATATAACATTTCTCTACTCTCAACAAATTACTTTCGAAGATGACTATTGTAGTTTGGGTTTATCCCTAGGTTCTTTAGGATTTCTATGTGATTCATCCATCTTCCCATGACAACCCGATGCCACAAAAAAGTGATATTACTCAAAGCAAAGCAAAATTTAAGCATCCAAATTACCATAAAATAGGGTAAATTAAAACCAATTTCATATATCCACAGAAGCAGAAACATATTATATCTGAGTCCATAGTCTGTGCCACCTATATCATAGATCATGCCAAAGGATATTACATATCACCATTTAATGAATAACATGCCACCAACCTATCACATATGATAACATGTTCACGTATACAAACCATATTTGTAGAACCATGACATACTTCCAAAACTCGTGTTGATGTAAAACCTCTACAAAACACCCTCAAGGATCTAAGAGTTCAAGGACGACAGATAAGACTCTACTACAAAACACTAGCAACATATACAAACTTCAACAACAACTGCTCGTCTTAATGCTAAGCCTCAATCACATGGTCTCTACCTCACCATGCAAACCACCTAAGAGATGTGGAAACCCATGGGGTGAGACCAATGTCCCAACGAGAGATATAGCTCTCCATCAACAACTATTATAAGCACAAATATACTAAAGCAAAAAAATATCATTATTATCAGAATGATCAAATTCAGCTAAATGATATAAGCAAAGTAGTTAACACTGTTTAAGCAATTTAGGCATTTACAACGGAGTAGTAGAACACTTATACTTTTAGAAGGAATATGAAGAACATGTCTAACCATTATCAACTAAACAACACATGAAACAAGGCAAATGGGTCATCTAATGTGAGTCAGATTTCACCCTAAGCAAATATACTACATGGCTATATTACATCTTTTATTTTTCTGAGGATTTGAGTCATACCACCCGAATACAACTGACCACTGCTAAGTCAAAATCAGTGCCATACAAGATTTATGGAAGAGTCAGACTCCATGATCTTCCCCACACTACTCAGTCAATCGAGTCTGCACCATAGTGAAATATCAATCAAACTACAAAACAACAACTTATAGTCAAAGCTATAGTCATGTAAACACCTAGCCCACCTTGGTATATGTCACAATGCTAGAGAATAGCTCACACATGGCTGTTCTATAAGAGGCATCCTGCAGTTATACTGCTGCCTTTCGCATATCACAAATATATATATCATCGAGACAAGACCACAAGTGTTCTAAAACTGAGGGATAGGTATGACCGCAATCATCTTCCCTAAAACACCTAGAATCAGGATGACAAGCACCCCACATACTCAACAATATGCACTTCGAGTATCCCTGAGAAATACTTGTTTCACCATCCCACAAAATTCTGACTCTGGAATGGATCTATGGAACATGGCACCTACATGATTAGGGTTGTACTTGATTAGTTAAGATAAATGTGTATCTCTTTAGCATCAATCAAGTTATAATGTACAAACCTCAAACAAATTCTAAAAAAATTGTGGTAAAGGTACAACTTCAGAACATATAAAACGTATGAGGTATAAACTTGTCCCATCATCACTTGATTCCACTGCCATATAAGTCAATCAACATTATCACATCATTGGGAAATAACAATATACCTCATCTCAGCACTAGAGGATATCACCTCACACTAGGCATTGATCCTTTGTCATGTCATAGGACCCAATCACATGATTCTTGCACATCATCATTATCTCATCACGCCTCATAAGGATCATAACCGTCATATCGTGTCATGTCAAACACACCATAGAATCACTAGCTATTATATTTATTCCACCTATAAGTTTAGGGTTACACAAGTAGGAGAGAGAAAGCATCATTACATGCTAAACATTTCAAGAAAGATAAGCAATTACATCACACATTCAAGCTAGGGTTAGGGTTCCTCATATAGCCGATTAGGGTTTCTATTTCAATACTTGTCATTGAACCTTAGGTATATCATCTCCCACATTCTTGGAACACATTAGGGTTAAGCATCATAGTTATGAGCAATCAATCATTCCAAACAGTACCATGTATTGACCATTCAAGAGTCAAAATGTAGCAACCATCACTTACATACACATGTGTAGCGACCTACTAGGTTAACACATTGTAGCGACGAACACCATCACAAGTGTAGAGACCAACATGGCTCACTTATGTAGCGACAATTAAGGTTACAAACACTATTGTGACCAAACTTGACAAACGTAGAAAACAACCAACTAAAAGATGCATTGCAGCCGTAAGAAGACCATATATAGTGACCCTAATAGCGATCAAACCAAGTCCAGCATTGTAGCGATCACCCGCTGAGGGTTTAGGGTTCGTTGCACCCACAACACCTCAGCAAGAATGTGGCGATCTCAAGCACCAAGGCAAGTATAGTGACCACAAGGTCAGCTACTCCAAACAACACATAGCCAAATTCAAAAACAAAGCTAAAACACAATCAAAACAAATGATAAACATCAAGAAAACTTAGTGTCGTCAAAGGGGAAAGCTCTATGCAAAGATGGACATCAAAAATACTAAAACAAACATTACCAAGGTAAACATGGAAAACCACGATGATGGAAGGAAAACCATGCATCCAACTCTTGTATCCAAAGATCAAAACCTCCAACAACACATGACGGTTGAGACATAACATGGTGATAAAATGAGGGATCATGTTGCATGTGAGAAACAACAACTCCTTATCACTTAGAATTTAGGTGCATGAAATTAGGGTTTAGGGAAAATAGTAATCCTATGCAATAATACTTCAAAATCTTAAACCTTAGATCATGATAATATCATCTAGCATATAATGATCATGTTTTAGAGATTAAAAACAACAACATGCATGCAAGGTAATGGTGTAATAATAGTGGAGGTGAAAGTTATATAACCCACCTTAAGATGAAGATCAAGTTGTAAAGCCACAAGATCCAAAAGAGAGAAGGAACCTCCAACTAGGATCAACTCCATGACCAACAAGGTCACCTCAAGAAGAGAAGAACACACCAAGGTCAAAGGAAAGATCAAGAAGAAAGAAGCACAAACCCTAGATCGAATAAGAAAGAAGAAAGATGAAACTTCATCTCACTTGGGTACCACCATGGTCAAACCATATTCTTTGACCTTTGTGAAGAGAAGATCCTCAAGATAGCTACCATGATGATCCATAGTCTCATGGCCAAGGAGAAGAAAGGAAGATGGTAGGGTTCAAAGGAAGCGAGATCAAGGTATAGAACCACTTACCAAGAGGGAAGATCACTGAGAATCACCACAATGATGATGATCAAGCTCAAGATCACCACATGAAAAGGTGATCGACCATCAAAGAACCAAGGTCAGCACCTTCCTCTTGCTCCACCAATATCAAGACAAAATACAAGGAAGAAGAGAGGAACAAGAGATCCAAATGGAATACTTGCATGTAAAAGAGAGGGTATATATGCTCAAGGGTGGGTGGGAGGTAAAGATCATGAGGTGTCAAGAGAAGAGGGCACCAAAATGACACTTATCCCACAAAGGATTGGCCATGCAACCACTCTAAACATGAATGAATCCAAAGGTGATAAGAACAGGATGGTGTAGCGACCACTTAGGTCCACTACACACTCTCTTGCGGTCGAAACAAAACCATAGGTGATCATCACCATGTAGCGATCGCTACAAGATGTCCCACAACAAAATAGGTGCAACACCTCACAAGAGCACAAACCCTAGTGACCAAAACACATGCCCAAGGCACTAGGTCACAACAAACCTCAAACAAGAAAGTGTTTCGATCACAACACCTCAGAAACCAACATCTAAGGTCGATAAATCCACCAAACTCAAGCATCCATGCAAACCCTAAAACCACACATGACACCACATCATCAACCAAGGTCCCACAAGGCACCCCTAAGCATCATTATCTCTTTCATGATGCTAAGGCACAAAGGTAACAACCTAAATGTGACTAATTAAAAGATAAACCCTCATCACAGGTAAATTCAACTTGGTCCAAAACATGCATAACTAGATCAAACGTCAACCAAACATGACCAAACCATAAACATAAACTTGTCACATGTTATTAAGGTGCATAATATGATTAGATTAAGGCTAAATCATCTTATTAAGCAAAGAAAATACAATCAAGCACTAATCTCTGTCAAGGTTCTTACAACCATAAACCCCTAAGAAGGACTTCACCCAAAATTCTACGTGAAAAGAGATAGGTACTTCCCACACATCTCTTCCTCAAGCTCCCACGTGGCTTCCTCAACGCCACGGTGATGCCACAAAACCTTAACCAAAACAATATCCTTCTTATTCAACTTCTTGATCCTCCTATTTAGGATCAACACATGACCCTCCACATATAACCAATCCTCTTCTAGCTCGACTTCCATGGGCTACAACACTTGCTCTATTTTAGGGTGACACTTACTCAACATTGAAACATAAAACACTAGATGCAACCTGTGCAACTTAGGTGGCAACTTCAACTTATAAGCCACCTTCCCAACATGTGCCACCATAGGGTAAGGTCCCATATACCTGGGAGCCACTTACCCTTCTTCCCAAACCTCAACACACCTTTCCAAGAAGAGAAATTGAGATACACCTTGTATCCCACTTGGAACTCCAACGACCTACAACGATTATCAACACATGACTTCTGCCTATCCTGAGTTGCCTTCAACTGTTGTTGAATCACTTTGCTCTTTTGTTTTGTTTACTGTACAAGCTCAGGACCCAAAAGTTGATATTCACCAGTTCATACCATCACAACGGAGATCTGCAACGTCTCCCATATAAAGCTTCGTAAGGTGCAAGTGCGTCCAACTAGAGGTGCACACACTAATCAATTATATTTGACTAGATGCACCCCACGAGCTTGGAACACACTAAGGTATCTTTCAAAATTTATAAGGGACCTACACATACACACTCACATATACTAAAGCACTACACCTGCAAGCGCACAGGGTCGTGTCATAGTATAGGAATGTGGAAAGTATAGGGTCAATTCACAAGGAGAAAAGGGGGCACCAGAGATAGGTTATTTTTTGGGCTAGGTTCCTACTGTAGAGTCTAGGGTTGAATGGTTTGAAGGTTTATTTTGTTGATTACACTAATGGTGAACAAACAATTAAAAGAGAACAAACAACCAAAACCTAATTTACCCTAGACAATTAGTTCTATTGAGCAAGAAATGAAGCTAAGTAAGGAAAGAACAAGTTACACTAGGTAAGCAAGAAGATGCCTACACTACACTAAGTAAGAAAATGAGGCAAAAGAGAAATTAAAGGCCTAAACTAGCAAGAGAAAAGCAAGAAAAGTCAATAAACTAACTAAACAAGTGAAGAGCTAACTAAGTTAACACTAGCTAAGCAAGAAGGTAATTAGGGTTTTAATGCAATAAAGGGTAATGTGGGATGTTCAGGGGATGCACTTATCAATTAGGTTGGGGTGACATGTTAACATTATACTCCCATTTAGATTACCAAACCAAAACCTAGCTAGGGTCTAATGAATTGCCCTAAACTACTAACTCGCCATGGATAACGTAGGTTGTGTATAGGGGAACTAGTCCCTATCACCCCATACCACCCTTACGAGGCTCAATTGGGTTAGGGTTTAAGTGGAATTCACTTAGTCTAATCAAGCCTAGTTTTCTAGATTAAAGGATCTTAGGGTGATTAGGGGATGAGGTTAGTAATGGGAGTGGAAGTGAGATTTTAGGCCTCCAATCACCCACGTTCTAGCCTTGAGAAAGATCTAAGCTAATCACACTAAATTCATCTAAGCTAGCTACTTAGATCTCTCACATAGGGTTAGGAGAATTGAATAGCATGGAGGAGGATGGGTAGCTAGCTAGGGATCCATGAATTAGACCTAGGACCAAATCCTAAACACATATCCGATTTCCCTAAGTTCTTAGGTGATGACAAGCATAAACCACAAAGCAATTCATAAAGAATGAGATAGAAATAGAACATAATCATTAGCAAATGACATTACAATGTTTACATATCATTTTTCCCAGCATGGTATCAAAGTAATATTTTTGACCCTAAACAACAACCCACCAAAGGGGCATAGCTACTCATGGAGATGGAAAATACAAAAAGAAAGGAGAAGAGGTAGAAGTGTCCATGGATATCAGTGTAGATGGAAGTCTCCTCCTCTCGAGTAGTTGCAAGGTTGTCCTCCCTCCTCCTAGAAGGTGCAAGGGCATGGAATGAATGTGGAAAGTGGCCAAAACACTAAGAAACTAGGGTTTTGGTGGTGGAAATGGTGAAATGGGGATGGAAATGAGGTGGGATGGACAAGGGGAAAATATGGGGAGCTAAGAGGGGGTAGAAGGTAGCTAACCTTGTGCCCAACCACCACCCATGTATATATAGGTGATGGGGAAGCACTATGTCAAGTGGGGGGTAAAGTGGGAAATGTAGTGCAAGAAATTTAGGTAGCACGACCATGTTGCCATGTTGGGTAGGGATGAGAATGGTCATGGTGGAGTTGAACGACCGTGGTGAGAAAATAGCAAAAATTATAGTAACATGTTGGATTTTAAATTGATGGTGGCATGGCCATGGTGGTCACCATGACCATGGTAGTGCATGGGTGGCACGACCATGGTGGGTACCATAACCGTGGTGGCTGGGAGTTGACTTGCCCATTCTTGACACCACGCCCATGCTGACTGAGCTGCAACATGGTCATGCAAAGTAGCACGACTGTTCTAGATCAATGTGGCATGACCATTCTTTGTGGCACGACCATGCTGCTGAGTTTGTTCTTCAATGTCTTCATGTGTGACTTGAGCTTGAATCAAGACGACCATTCTGAGGTACCACAACCGTGCTGGTCTCTGTATCAACACTTTGAGTTGAATCTTTATGTTTTCTTGGACATTTTTGCTTCAATTGATCTTTGGCCACTAGGAGTAGGTTGAGGTAGCCTTAGACTTCACTTTGGGCCTCTCTATGGGTGGAGAAACCCTAGGATAATTTTTTTCTCTCTCTCTTCCATCCAAGCATGGTCTAAAGACTTGAAAAGCATGCAAATAATGTCCATATGTGCATTTTACACAATATACATATTATAGGAAATAACATGTAATCTAACAAGATATAGATGTGATTGAAATGTAATATGACACAAGATGAAGCCCTAAACTAGGGTTGCATCACCACCTCAAACTTAAAACATACTTGTGCTCAAGTATGTTCCAACTCAATCTCTCAACAACTTTTCCACAATCAAGAAGTGACAAATGCATGTACAAGACGAATATTGATTAAATGGGCTCAAAGATGACTAGGTACATGCATTCCACCTCTCTCCTCTCCTCTTTCACAAACCAATCATGATTAAAGCACTGGGCATGCAAGCTTTGAATATAGAGCATTGAAAACACAATAATGCATATGGCTGTCATATCACTACGGGCAAATCATTTCATGGTGTCAAAGGTCAAAAATACTAATTTTGCTATTTACATTCATGCATTCAATCTCACATGTCTGTCCACACTAAGTAACCCACGTGGTCATGAAAAATGGCAAAATGAGCTAGGTTTGATGTTTCCTAGATCAATGGGTATGCAAAAGGAAGAATGGGTTGCGGTAAGAGTTTGGAGTGCTTTTATACACTCATCTTTTCTTTATTAAGATGATCTTAAATAGGAGCATCTTTTATTTTCTTATTACATTTTCTTTTTCTTTTCCCTTGGTGTGGATAAGGCACATGGTGATGAGAGTGAAGTGGGTATAGATATGGCCACCCCAAACTTTTGGAGGTGGCCAAGGCTGATTATGTGCACTTTGGCATCCTATAATGAGGCAGAGAGGTAAGAAGATGGTAGAAGAAAAGTGAGTCAAAGAGGGGTTACTAGTATGGACTTCAACATGAGATCTCCTTCATGAAAGTTACTCCAACAATTTCATCTAGAAATGACACCACATGAATGAGCAATGTTAAAACCACATTTCTATCATGAGATTCTACAAAACTCAAAGTGTTTGCAGCTTGCTTAAATCACAATTCAGCCAAACAGTGCACAAGCATGAAAGAGGTGGTTCACATGTAAAAAGTCAAGATTTAGTCCATTTAGAAATAAACCATGATAATTCACTTGCATTTGTCCAAGGTCATCATGTTCAATCCACTGAGTAGAGATTGGGTTAAAACACAATTTTAGGCAAGAAGTTCTAAACTTGGGAAAAATTGACCAAAATGGTGCCAAATTACCTTTAATCACAAGTAAGCCTACATCATGGAACATAAAGCAAGAAACAAGCAAATCCTAGTTAAAACATGCAAAAATTACAAAAAGCTACATGATATGCAATGCATGGCAAAAAGAGCAATTGTTTTTGAAAAATACACAAAAATTGCAAGAAATTAAACTACACTGTATGCAAGCATGCAAATCAAGTAAAATAATCTAGATAGCAGGAGTAAGAAAACAAAACTAAATGTCAAGTGAAATACAAAATGAGTGAAATGAGAGAGAGGGCATACCGTCCTACCACCCCAAACTTTTGAATCATACCATCCTCAACATGACACTAAAGTCCATGATTGATAGGGTATATGATCACTATGGTGGCTCCAATGGTGCTCCTCCATGTGGTGGAGGATGCTGGTAGTAGCTGCCCCAGTAGTCCACATGTAGAGGCGGGTAAGTTTCCCGGTGATCGGATAGTGCACCCCACCAATCTTCCCCTTTGGGCCTGGGCATGCTGGAACTGATACATGTGGTTGATCTGATGGTGCATATGTTGTTGATCCAACCACAATGCATGTTGTGTGCACTGAAATCCCTCTTGTGAACTAAGAATCCTATCTTGTGTACTCTAAATACCCTCCAGTCGTGCATGTATGGTAGACATGTCATATGCGTTCAATGAGGGTTGATGTGGTTGTTGTGTCGCCTTTGCCTCCCATCTCCTAACCCTACATCTCTCTCTCCCCTCTACCTCTCTCCTCTGCTATGCTGCATGTGACTCTCTAAGTCCCTCAGGTAGATCTCTAGGCTGCCGCTGCCATGTGTCCCTATGATGCTCCTCTTCTCATCTTCTCAAGATATCCAAAAAGTTCAGATATGGACCACACCTCTCTAGGAGAGGTGTAACATGGTAGAGGAGCTCTGATGAAACTCCCACATAAGGAGGGTTGACCTGGTAAAAGATCTTCTAGTTAATCACTAAAATCATGGATGAAAGAATCATGTAGTGTAGGTCTACAAGATTCCCTCCTTCTGCCTTGGTGTAACCAGATACATCATGATCCAGAGCCAGAGAAATTGAAGTCACAATCCCTCCCATGATAAAGGGGTTCTTATTCTTGGACAGGGTTGTCTTCATGTGATCAATGATAAACAATCCCAAATTTACATGCTTGCCCTGCATAATCCATCCCTACACAAAGAAGTCTTTCTTTGTACAACTACCTTGATTCTCATACTAGGGAAAAATGGTGTTCGCCAAGACCTTCTGAATGTATCTCAACACGAGATTATGAATTAGACTTGTCTTTGATTTTTCTGCTACAAAGTTTCTTTTCCCTATAGGCCTCTTCCACATGGCTGCATAGTTCACATTGGTGTCTCTGTCTGTGCTCCCTTGTTCAAGTAATGATACTATGTGGGAACCCATTACACTAAATGAGATTACTCAAAACATAAAACACAATCAATCACCAATTAACCACATACCAAAAAATATGGGTAAATTAAAACCGATTTCAACGTAGCACCTACTCAGAAACATTTGCATAAGAGCCCAACATCTTTCTTTTATCCATACTATGACAAGAATTTGATACAAATTGTTCTATCACCTTAGCCACAACATATATACACATGATAACAATATTTGTATATGCCACACAAACAAGCATTTACATGCTAACAAAATTCCGATTCGTTTGAAACACCATGTACAAGCTTATCCTGCCCGGACCTGAGATTATAGGGACGACTCTAGGACACACTAGACATCTAATAAATTTTCTCAAAGATTCATTACTATATCTCCTCTTTGCTACCACATGTTTGTTTTTGTCACTTCAGATTACCTAAAAAATGTGGCGAACCACAAGGGTGAGACCCATGTCCCAGTCAAAGATATAACCTCCAACCACACTTATTGATTATAACATTTTAAATAGTAGATAAATAAGTAGTTGGAGTATTTAATAATCAATTGAACAGATTGAACATTTCAAGTATGCTAAACAGATTAAGCAATTAATCTAGCAACAAGTATGATCATCAATGCATATATAGATAACAAATAAATCCATTTATTGGGATAGATATCTACTCAAATAGCATCGAATTAAATCTAATTATAAAAATCATTATAATTAATCTGACTATCATCATATTCCTTGCTAACAACACAAGCAATTTGGTAGCATAAGCATCCCTAACATCATGGATATGTCTAGTAACATAACATGGCTATCAATATTGGCATCTCAAATAAAGGGAACAAATCTATATCATAAGTAGAACTAACATCATAACACAATGAACTACATAGGCATGATTAGCAGTTTAAGCATTTCTAATTACATAGGCATGGCTATTAATATTAAACATAGCTAGCAGCAACATCTTAACCATCAATGTCAGTATATTTGACAACATAAGCATGTTTATAACATGAGCATAACTACATCATAAGCATATCTATTATCTCTTATTGTACTATACATGATCTCAGTGAAAAGAAAGCAAACATGGTTATCATCCAATATGAAGCTTTGTGTATAACCCTAAGTAGATATGCTACACGACTGTCTTACATCTTTTATTATGCCCTGGGGAATTTGAATCGTACCATCCAAAGTTCAACCTACCCCTGCGAAGGGTTATTCGGTTCCGTACAAGATCTAGGAGTGCCGATATCCTAAGATCTCTTCCCCTTGGTCAGTATGAGTAAAAAGTTAGTGACATATTAGTCAAAGCTGCAACCACAGTGACATATAATCAAGATGCTAACCACTAGTCCTCCCTTAGTACAGGTTACGACACTAGAAACCAGGGTATACAAAATCCTCTAATCCAAGGTACATCTGCAACTGTCCTCAATCACATCCGATGTATGAGGCATGACCATAGCCATCCTCCACAACCTACATTGTGGATGATAAGGATATATCCTCAACTTGCCACCCCCACATACTCAATAGTATGTGCTTCGAGTTTCCCTTAGGAATACTTGTTTCACCATCCAACAAGTTCTGACACTGAAGATGGGTCTACGACACATGGTACTACATGATTAGAGTTTCACTTGATTAGTTATGCCAATTGGGTGAATTAAGGCTGCATCAAACAAGTGGACATACAAACCCTAATTCACTTCTAGCAAGCATATAAATAGCATAACTTCAAAAGATATAAAACATGTGAAACATAATTTCTCATCTCATCATCACATAGTACTATTCACTTGCCATTCATGAGGCTACACTAGTCATAATACTATCACAAGATATAAATCCTTTTCACAATATCACATGGTATCAACGCTTATCAACACAAGAGGATTACACCTCATTCAGGGCTCAACCATTCCCAAAGGTCATTAATATTGTCATACCATCATAGGATATAAATCCTTTTCACAATATCACAGGGTATCAACCCTTATCAGCACAAGAGGATCACACCTCATTTAGGGCTCAACCATACCCAAAGGTCATTAAGACCATCATACTATTCCCTGTAAGATCATCATTATCTTTCCATGCCTTATAACAAGGATCAACAACATCACTTACATATAATACACCAGATCAACATAATATTATATTAATGAGCTAGGAGATATTCTTAAACAATCATAGCAGGGTTATATTAACATTTAGAACATTCCTTTATTACATCAACATGCAAGGAATCTAGATATGATTAACCCTCATCATATTCATAATGCACATGTTTAGTATAAGAAAGTATCAACCATGTGGCTATGATAACCACCAATTAACACATTGAGGTTATGATCATATTAAGGAGGTTATTTCACCATCATGCCATCATATAAGAAGGTTAAACATGAATACTCATTTTTATCTATTTGCATTATAGTTAGGCTCAGCATCACCATCACATTCCATACCATTCTCAAGTATGAACCCACACATAAATCAAGGTGTAACCATCAGGTTATAGCATACTAGGGTTTCAACAACAATAAGAGAGTACTCCATGATTGCATTAATCATTCAAGGACTATTCATACCCAATTACCATCATTTAGTTATATTAAAGCTAGGTATAACAAGCTATACCTCATTAGGGTTACATATCAACACATATGGTTATCATCCCTTCTATTCATATGAGTGAATAGGTAAGACTACCTTATTAAGGGTAACCCTCCATTTGTTCCATCATCATTCAACCCATATCACCATACCACAATGTCACCCAGAACCATTGGATGTTTAAAAGGTAAGACAATTGGTTGTTTACATAAGTAAACACCTTGAATGAATCATCTATGATGTTATTGAGTTGTGATCTATAAAAGTCACCATTTAATCCTAGACATACTTTGGTTAACAACAATAAGGGTCTTGTTGAGAGTAGGGTAAAACCCACCATCGACTGTTCATTAAAAACAAGCCATCCATTGTCAACAAGTAAGCTCCTTAAGTTGATCATATAAAGGAAATCATATAAATCACATTATTAGGACCAACATATTACATTAGCCATCATTCCACTTTATTGTAGGAATAAACATTAGATCTTGACCATTGGGTCAAGTTCATATGTTAAAACCATCAATTACGGTATAGGTCCGACCATTGCATGAAGTGACCCAAGAAACCATTGGTATAAGGCTTAATTGATGCTACAACTATATGATTAACTCACCACAGGTTTTGAAGACCTGATCCACCATAATGAGTGACCATTAAGTCACCATAGGTTGTTATATCAACACTATATTCATTAATCAACATCAAATATCAAACTAATATCACCATTAATTGATAACATCATTAGGGTACTTAGTTGTTAATCACTAGGCTTCTAATTAGGCCAAAGAATGACCTAAGGGGTGAACATCAGTTGACACCCTTGGTTACCACCATAAATTTTCATGAAGACAACACCATAGGGTTGTTGCAATGGTACCATCATCGGGTCATGGGTTTATAGAAGAAATCAGCTTAAAACCCTAAAATTGACCATTGATTGATATGTGCTTAGCACCATAGGTTGTCAAACCAACCTGATACAAGTCATATTATACCTTAGTAATAACGTGCCCATGATCAAATGTTCATATAGAACTGAAATCAGAATAGGGAACATCATAAAAATTGAAATCCAAGTCAAGCATAGCTTTTTAATGCATGGATCATTATTTAAAAGCAAGAACATGAGCTAGCAAGCTTATGATAAGCAATAAGCGTGGAGCAAGTTATAAAACTTGCCTCTAATTAGAAGATAAACTACCAAACATAAGAAAACACGAGTTAGTAGGGTAGTAAATCCAAGCATAATCTCTGAACTCATCCGTCTATCAACTTTCTTCATCAAATGAGCAAACCCTAAGCATAAGGCGCAAGAAAGGTAGGGTTTTAGAGCTTTCGAGCAATTTCTACCATGGAACATCAAGGTTCCGACCTGGAGAAAGGTAGGAGGAAGGATAAAAAAGAAATAAATGGAGTAAAGAAGGGGATTCCTACTCTTTTAGGTCAAGATCACTAGAAGGAAGCTTTTCAAACCCTAAAAGGAAGTCAATTGCAACCCTAGATTCCTTTTCCAAGAAAATCCCCTCTTTCTTCTTACTTGGACACGAAATTTGCAATAGCACAGAGGGAGAACGAGGTTCATAGAAGGAGTGATGTTATGGAGAGAAAATGGCTCGTTTTGGTGCTTAGGGATAAGTATATGAAACTTTAAGATAAAGAAAAAGAAAAAGTTGAAGTTTTAGTATCTTTCCAAGTGTCCATGGCCTTAAACTATTAAGAATATACAAGCACACACACAATCAGCTCCCCCACTGTCCATGGAGACATTCTTATCCCTCTTTTCTCGAATTTCTAAGCAAAACAAATAATCCATTAGTTGATAGCTACTTAAGGTAGCTCATCCATGAAGGGGTAAACCCTAAAATACCCTCGGAGAAAACACCCAAGGATTAAATAGGTTCCCCATGGATCAACAAGATCAAGAATGATGAGAGAATATCCAAGGAACATAATGAAAGTGATAAATTGCAAAGAAAACCTTTCAATTGGGAAAATTGCAGAAAAGTCCAAAATGTGCATAAAATTGCATAACTTGCTCAAACAGTGTCCAAATTGGACCAAATTTGAAACTTAAGCTTATATTATGATTTCAAATCATATAAAAAGGTTAGATTAGGGTTATAAGAATTAAATTATGATAATTAAGCTTATTCAACTCATTAAGCAAGTCTAGGGGCCTTACAACTATAAACCCCTAATAGGAATTTTGCCCCCGAAATCTAAGATAAACAAAGATGGGTACTTCCTTTGTACCTCATCCTATTAACTTCAGATGGTTACTTGCATATCATGGTGATGTCACATCATTCATACATATCTCATCTTGGGTCAGCACAAAAACCCCCACATAAGAAGAAATTTGCAAATATGGAACATAGAAACTTGTTGTGCCACCTGTACAAATATAATAGTAACTTTCAACTTTAAATTATAGCTATCATCCTGAAATTATATCTATTGTATCAACAAACCATCTATTCTTGACAGTGGTCTTGCCCAGCTATCACTAGACCATACACAACATTATAGAGTCACTTTTGTTTTTCCTTCCAAACAACATTTATAGGATCATCATCAACTCTCTCTCTTTCTCTCTCTCTCTCTACGAGAGAGGAATACTTGGAATGTTCATTTAATAAACATCTCCAACCTTCACATATTTCTCATACTGTTGATATATCTTGGATACTAGGATTCATTACCTTAGTATCCACCTCATGTGCTATAAGGAACTCACATCATTATCTCATCCACTTTTACCAACATAACAAATATCAAGAAATATAAGAGGAGTCTTACTAATTATTGGAAGGCTTAAAAGAAAACTCATCACAAACATTATGATCTTAGAACCATAGTCCAAGCAATCTTATGCTATGATAAGCTATCCACCCTCATGTTTGCAGTGAATCCACACGTACCAAGTGGCAATGATCCACTTGAAAGCTGTGCCCTAGAAAGGAAAGACACAAAGGGAAACACACTTCCCATACCATAGCAACATTGTTCAAGGGCACTAGCAAAAAGGTAACCAATTCTATTTTCATTATGCAAGTTACAACTTCTTATGTATCATTTTACCCTTTTCATTTTGGGTTCCATGCCATTAGCATAGGAATCATCATGATTAACATATCTCACTACTCCTTCCTTGATGACTATTTATCACACTTGGGTATGTTATCTTATTTTATTATGTTTTTCAACCACTTATCAACAGGTAAATCATCATATTCCATATTTTCTTCATTAAACATTGATCGTCTGCCTTAATTTCTTTCAAACGCCATGCTTATTTTACAGTAGCACTTTCTTACACACATAGGTTGGTATGAGATTAACTCATGTTCCATCTTATTCCTTTTTCATTGTTCTCATTTATCTTCTCATTTTATACTTATCATTGGAGTTCTCTCCATCTTATGTGGATTTCATACCTTGAATCACTTTATAAGCATAGACTTATCTGTCTTTTACTTTATTCTCTTCTTAAGTCACATCTTCAAGAACTCCTCTTTTGCTTATTTGTATTCAGATTTAGATTTCTTGGTGTTGTATCTTTCTCTTAGAGTTACCAAACATTCAAGTTTTGATAGATTATGATGCAATTCTCATATTCTTTAAGGTAGCATTGTGATATGAATATTTATACCATGATTTCTTATTCATCATGCTCTTTAGATTGTCTCAAAATGACTACTTGATCAGAGTAATCAGAAAGATAACAATCTAAGAGTTCCTTACTTACCTTTTTTCAATAACTGAATACCTGGTCAGAGCACCCAAATACTGAGATTAGGCAGTATGCACCATATTTTTATGTCATATTCCTAATTTTGACATCATTCTAGTCCTATGTCCTAGTGTCCCTGTAGACTCAGTGAACCTAAAGCTCTGATACCAACTTGTGAGAACCCGATACACTAAATGAGATTACTCAAATCATAAAACACAATCAATCACCAATTTACCACATACCAAAAAATATGGGTAAATTAAAACCAATTTCAACGTCAACACCTGCTCAGAAACATTTGCATAAGAGCCCAACATCTTTCTTTTATCCATACTATGACAAGAATTTGATACAATTGTTCTATCACCTTAGCCACAACATATATACACATGATAACAATATTTGTATATGCCATAAAAACAAGCATTTACATGCTTTACCGCCATCACATGTGTGAGGAAGAAAGCTCCCCAGTTGACCAGCCTCCCTTCCTAAAGTTGATAGAGACAATACAAATTTGGAAGATGGACCTTTGCTTGTTCTTGAGATGACTTGGTGAAAAGCATGTTGATGAGCATGTGATGAAGCACCCGAACAAAGGGATGCTCAAGGTCCGCCAATGAACTGTGGTGGAAGTTTAACTTTTGGCCTTCTGGCACTGTGATGAGGTCCTTCCATATCACGTTGAAGTCGACATTCTCGGGCTGGTGGCAAGGCACATGAGGACACCCATAGATGTTGTTGAAGGTGTGAAGGGTAAGGGAGTAGTTGGTGTTGTAAAGGAAGAAGTATACCTTTCCTTCTCTCCACTCGTCTTGCACCAGACGTGCTGGGTCAGGGGTGACAAATACCTCGAGAGATGCTAAGAACTCAATGAAAATCTCCCTATATGTTGTCCATCCGCCAATGATAGGGTTCACATACCCACCATAAAGCTCTTGGCCATCAAGAACTGCCACCAGGTCGTCGTTGAAGCCCATGTCCTTGATTAGTTGTCGGTATCCATATCTTGTCGGTGCAAATGGCCTCTTGGCAAGCTCTTCATACACCTTTCACACTTCTGTCAAAGGGTGGATGATTTGGGGTCGTGGTGTCAGACCACCAGGGTTTCCTCCTCTTCTCGCCATGACGATGAAGTGATAAAGGAAACAGATTGAGAAAAGAAGAGATCGTTGAAGCTTTTGGATGCTCAGAGTAGTCTCTTGTGCTTGAGGGAATAGTGGTTCTTCAAGTTGTGAGAAAAACTGAATCCACTACTTCCCTTTTATAGACTTGGCATTGCCCTACTACGATGGGGTCGGTGGCACTGACTTCTAGGGGCAGATCCAATCCCTCAGTGCATCGACGACCATCGGTGTATGATCTTGACTTGGTGGATTGTTGACGAGTCATTGGCACCGACTTGGTGTCATTGGAACCAACTTTTGGGCGGGATCGATGCTACCAATCGTCCATTTGGGATGCATCATCGACAGCCGTCGGTGCACACTCTTGACTTGGTGGATTGTTGACAAGTCGGTGGCACCAACTTGGTGTCGGTGGCACCATCTTTTGGGCAGGATCAGTGTTACCAATCATCTATTTGGGACACATCTGAGTCGTAGATGGTGGCACCCATGGATCAGTGTTTTCTCCGGTTAGTGGCACTGACGATCTTGTCAGTGGTACTGACTTGATCGATCGATCTTTTTTTTAAAGACAAATTTCAGTGCACCGACACACCCACCGAGCCTGGGGCACCACCCGAGTCGGTGCCACCAACTCGACAGCTTATCAGTTAGCCACACCCATTTTACTACACTTTCTTCAGGCATGTCAGTGGCACCAAATTTTGCTAATCAAATTGCCCCTCTCTGACCTGATCTAAGTGCCATCGACTTGGAAGTCGGTGGCACCGACTCTGCCATAGCCTGCACACTTAGCAAACGAACCAGGGTATCATATTTACATAAAATTTATGAACAACAAAATACTACTAAACCAACATAATGTAAATGAATGAAATGAATATCCTAATGGTTGGGTTGCCACCCAACAAGCACCCTTGTTTAACATCCTAGGCTAGACAAATCCAGTCTTGAGATTAATTAGGAGCAATAAGTTTCACCTCATGCTCCTTCCTATGAAAATCTTCTCCAAAGTAGTGCTTCTGTCTTTGACCATTGACCAAGAAAGATCTCTCTCCCTCTTTGTTAACCAAGAAATATCTCTCTCCCTCTTTAACCGCTCCATGTGGAAACACTTCTTCTATGATAAATGGTCCACTCCATCTCGAACTCAATTTCCCAGGGTGTAATTTCATCCTTGAGTTAAAAAGCAACACATTCTATCCCGAGTAGAAGACTCTCCTTGCTATATGTCAGTCATGTATTTGCTTAGTCCTATCCTTATACAATCTTGAATTATCATAGGAATTCATCCTAATTTCATCAAGCTCATTCAACTCCAGCATCCGAATAGTGACAGGATGATAAAACTCAGCTCTTGGGAAATAGACTGAATTGTCCCTAAATATTCTTCCAATGATCTATCTCCTTATCGCTCTTCAAAAAGACGATCATATATAATGAATTGACACAGGGCATTCTTCTCTTGAGAGTAGTGCTTCTTAACAACATCCCAGACATGGTGTAGGATTTCGACTTCATGTCGACTTCCCCAGGTGTGGAAGTGGAAGTTTGTGAGAGAGCAAGTCAGCACCTTCATCTTAGGTACATTACCACCAAAGAGATAGGATCCTGGTTGTTTCAACATCACAATCTACATTGGGAAGACAAGGTTTGGTGAGGCACTCTGTGATTCAGGGGCAAGTATCAACTTGATGCCCTTATCTACCTTTAAGAAGCTTGGTCTCAAAATATCTAGGAAGAGAAGCATGACGATCCAATTGGCAGACAACTTAGTGGTGACACCGTATGGCATTTGTGAGGATGTACTTGTCAAAGTGGACTGGTTTGTTTTTCCTGGAGACTTTTGGGTCATCAAGATGTAAGCTAAACATGGCAACAAGATTCTATTAGGAAGACCCTTCCAAGAAACATCTGATATGATCTTGGAGATGGGAAGAGGCCATTTGACTATGGGAATTAAAGATGAAAGGTTTGAGATAACCATGCAAGATAATTCCAAGTCATCCAATGCTCATGAGCAATGCAATATGATGAATCACATGAATAGCAATATCTCGTTGTTCTTGGGAAAACCATTTTTAGACATGGCACATGTTATGACAAAGATGGACAAGGGTACACTAGTTGTGGACATCATGGAGAACACAAAGGCGGTCTCACTTGCCAAGGCAGTAGGGTATCCGGATGACGAAGATGAGGAATTGAGTTTATCTATTGTGGATAAGGATGGAGAGGATTCTCTACTACAGATACATCCACAACTCCCGCTAGAGGCTTGTCTAATGAACTTCATGGATGATTGTGTTCGGGACCGGTCATTCGAAGAATGTGCAAGGCTACTGAAGGCTTTGCCATGTCATTACACAAGGCATTTTGAGGACTTGGTACTGCTGCCACCACCACTAGTTTCTTCACTCCTGAGCCCACCTGAGTTAGAACTCAAGTCACTGCCACCTCATCTAAAGTATGTTTTTGTAGGTGTAGAGGAGAAGCTACCCGTCATCATATTGGAATCACTGAGTGACTCAGAAGAAGAACAATTGATCACTGTGATAAAGAGCCACTGAGGTGCATTTGGGTGGTCTGTGGCTGACATCAAGGGGATTTCTCTCACTTTGTGCCAAAACAATATTTGGCTAGAAGAAGGAGTGATGTCGGTCATTCAACCCCATCGTCTCTTAAATCCAATCATGACAGAGGTAGTAAAGAAGGAGGTAATCAAGCTACTGTCGACAGGTATAATCTTTGTTATTTCTGATTCCATGTGGGTTAGTCCGACACATGTAGTGCCAAAGAAGGGAGGAATTACTGTCACTACTAACTCATCTAATGAACAAATAAACCACTAGATTAGTGACAGGATGACGAGTCTGCATTGATTATCGCAAATTGAACACTGCCATGCTTAAGGATCATTTTCCATTGTCGTTCATTGATAAGATTTTAGAGAGAGTCGTTAGTCGCTCCCACTTTTGTTTTCTTGATGGATATTTGGGCTATAATCAGATTTCAATCGAGCCTAAGGACCAGGAGAAGTCTACCTTCACCTTCCCTTATGACACCTTTGCATACCGCCGCATGCCTTTCGGGTTGTGCAATGCACCCGCTACTTTTCAGAGGTGTATAATGGCGATTTTCTCGGATATGGTGGAAATGTGTCTCGAGGTTTTCATGGACAATTTTTGGGTTTATGGGACATCTTTTGATGATTGTTTGAAAATTTTGGATAAGGTTTTGCATAGGTGTGAAGACACACACTTAGTGCTTAATTGGGAAAAATGTCACATGATGGTTAGCGAGGGCATAGTGTTAGGACAAAAGGTGTCTAGCAAGGGATTGGAGGTGGATCTAGTTAAAATAGAAGTGATTTCAAAACTTCCTCCATCAACGTCGGTGAAGGTAGTTAGGAGTTTTATAGGCCATGCTGGGTTTTATCGCCAATTTATTAAGGAATTTTCAAAAATCTAAGCCATTGTCTAAGCTTTTGGAAAAGGATGTTGAATTCAATTTTAATGAGAGATGTTTAAAAGCTTTTAAAATTTTGAAAGAAAAACTTATATCCACACCGGTTGTGCAGGCTCTAGATTGGAGCCAACCGTTTGCGCTGATGTGTGATGCATCAGATTATGATGTGGGGGCAGTGTTGGGGCAACGCCTAGATAAAGTTCCTACGGTCATATATTATGCATCTAAAACACTTAACGATGCACAACTAAATTACACCACAACTGAAAAAGAGTTATTGCCTGTTGTCTTTGCTTTTGAGAAATTTTGACAATATCTTGTGGGAGCTAAGGTGGTGGTGTGGACTGATCATGCAACAATTAAATACTTGATGCAGAAGAAGGATGCAAAACTAAGCTTGATTAGATGGATCCTTTTATTACAGGAGTTTGACATTGAGGTCTAGGATAAAGTAGGGATAGAGAATGTGGTGGCTGACCACCTATCTCGATTGGAGAGGGTAGATGAGAAGGATATTAATATACCCATTCTAGAGACTTTCCCTGATGAGTAGTTGTTCACCCTTAAGCAAAAAGACCCTTGGTTTGCTAACATTGTGAATTATTTAGCTTGCAAGTAATTGCCCGCTAATTGGGGGTATCAAGAAAAAGAAAGATTCTTTCATTCTTTGTGCTATTATTTTTGGTATGATCCTATTTTGTTGAAACAGTGCAGAGATGGAATTTTGAGAAGATGTGTACCTGAAGGTGAGTATGAGAGTGTGTTGAAACATTGCCACACACTGCCTATAGGTGGACACCATGCTAGTTCTAGGATAGCCGCAAAGGTGTTGGAGAGTGGGTTATACTGACCGACCCTATTCAGAGACGCGTATGATTTTGTGCGTAGGTATGATGCATGTCAGCGGTCAGGTAACATATCAAAGCGGTAGGAGATGCCATTGAATGTGTTTCAAGAAGTAGAGGTTTTTGATTTATGGGGTATTGATTTCATGGGACCCTTTGTGTCATCTAACTCTAACCTCTACATCTTGCTAGTTGTAGATTATGTGTCAAAATGGGTGGAAGCGATTCCAACCCGCACCAATGATGCAAATGTGTTAAGGATCATATTTTCTACAGATTTGGAGTGCCAAAGATTATTATAAGTGATGGGGGAACTCATTTCACCAATCAGAAATTTGGGGCACTTTTGAACAAATATAGAGTTACACACCGTGTGGGTACACCCTATCACCCACAAACTCAAGGGCAAGTAGATATTTCCAATTGTGAGATTAAAAAATTCTTGAGAAGATGGTGTCGTCTAATAGAAAGAATTGGAAAGAATTGCTGGTTGATGCGCTATGGGCCTATAGGAATACCTATAAAACACCAATAGGAACTACACCCTTTAGGTTAGTCTATGGTTGGGCGTGTCATCTTCCTATGGAGCTGGAACATAAAGCTCATTGGGCGCTAAGGAGACTCAATTTTGATCTTGATGAAGTAAGTAAAGGCTTCTCTCTTGCACCAAGGTGCATCTTATGTAAGGAGGAAGCTAAGAATATGACTCATTTATTATGGCATTGCAAATTTTCTATAGAGATTTGGTAGAGAGCTCATAGACACTTTCCTCATATCCCCAATAGTAAGGTCGACATTCTAAAATATTCAAGACTGAATGAAAGGCTGACGAACCTCATGGTCCTATATCACATGTGGCTGATGAGGAATCATATCATTTTTTAAAGACAACAATCCCGTAGCTAGCATTGCATGGAATAGAATCATAGGTAACTATACTTGTCTAATGCATAGATAGGTTTTCCGTATACCTTTTTTATTTTATTTTTCCATTACTCCACTTGTATAGCTATTGAAAAAATGTCTAGAGAATGATATTTCTCAGTGACTTATATAGCTATTTTCTAATCATAGAATGAAGGGTGCTTACTAATAAAAAATGTCTAGACTTGTATAGCTATTGTCTAATCATAGAATGAAGCATGCTTACTAATAAAAAAGTCTAGAGAATGATGTTGGTCAGTGACATATGTCGTTGGGTTGAGGACCTGAACAATGAGTTCATACATATGTCAAGAGTATATACATTCTTGTTATGTTCCTAATCAATTATTATTGTGGAAGGTTGATAGACATCAATATCACATAAGACTAGAATGTGTGTTGGTTGATGACAAAATCTCATTAAGTCATGTTATTGATATCAAACCAAAAACATATGTACTTGTTAGTGAACAATGTATCAGACAGACCCACCTTAAGAGTGGGACATGGAAACCATAATTGACAGTCAAAATCATCTCTTATAGTGTTGGTGGTGATTGTGGTTCTTAGTCCTAAAATCATTGCACTCATCAGATGTCATTTAATGTACTTTGACATCATCCACTGTGATCACCTTGAATAAGGGTTGCCATAAAGGTGGTGCTCGGGTGCATTGCGACATATGGGGATGACTGTGACTGATGTAGATGAGATTTCTCCCTCCTATAGGAGTATGATATCCTGACCACTTGATAAGTGAGACTAAGAAATTCATGGCCATGCTCATGTGAGTCTATATGTGATATTGAGCTCACATATATCTCAGACAATCTACTCTTGTTCAAGGGACATGGATTGAACATTAAAGAGGATGATGATTCCATACCTCGAGTTCAATCTAGACATTAGTGATAAAGGAACAATACAAACACTATAACACCAATCAAAGATTGTAAGTTGTTCTCCAACTTTTCAAATTACTTGCATAGCAATGATGTGTTTCTAGTTACCACTCATTGCTTGTGATGTCATATATTAGTTATGGACATTCACTGCTAATGTAACTTGGAACCTATATGGTTACACACATAGATACACTTGGATAGAATTTTATTCATGAATGTATTTTAAAATTTATTACTAAAGAGTTAGATATCCAATTTAAACAATAATGGTTGAATGTTGACTGACTAGACTATGAACTGATCAATTCAAGTGTCAAACTGATCGATTCAAGTATCAAGTCAATTGAACCAACTTTGACAATCAGATCCATGAGATGATCGGTTCAACAAGTGATCTGATCGACTCAGGTCTATGAGTTGACTGATTCAAGTTGTGAACCGATTTGTTGGTTGATCAATTCAATTGTATCAAATATTATTGCTAACGTCATGTTGTACATTAATTGAACATTAATTTCTAATACAAGTGTGATTGGGAAACATGTTGAAATGATCGATTTAAGGGCTGAACCAATTGGCTCGAATGCCAACCGATCGGTTCACCTCTGAACTGACCACCACTCGTAGGATGCAAAAATTCATGAAATTCCATCCCTTTCAACTCTGGCTCGGACTGGGAACCCTTGTTGGGAAATTTGACATTAGATATGGAAGCAGAAACAAAAAATTTACTCACCATATTTCCCATAAACAGTAGATTGCATCAACAAGTATGAGATGAGAAAGAGGGTTGCAAGGTTATACCTGGTCCTAGAGTAAGTCCAACAACAATTCCTTATAGTAGCGTGCACCTTTCTTCAACTCACACCTGGACCTCTGTCGTTATTAGCCTCCTGGTCAGATACAAGCGGTTGCTGATGTCCTTCTAATGGGGCAAGTGCCTCTCACCTCTATAGTAGTCCACACAAACCACCAAGAACTCCTACCATTCTAGACGAGCGGATAGGAAGGAGTTTTCCCTTCCAGTTGACATGCTAGCATCAACTTGCTCACCCACTATTGTCTCTCCCTTATTGTTTCTCCCTTTTATGGGTAGAACTTGCCCAAGATCTCTTGGTTACCACAACCAGAGAAGACAACAATTGTCAGAGCTTATTGTTGTGTTTGGGAAGCCCCCCTGTACTCTTTATAGTAGGGTCAAGGTCCATGTTTCTAGTCGGCTTGGGAGTCAAAGAGACAAAATTTCATAATTTTTTCAGAACCTTCAGACGTCGAACTGGTCAGTTCATTACTGAACCGGTCAGTTCAATCATGAGAAGATCAATTCAACACTTGAACCGATTTCACTATGTTTCCTATTTGTAATTGTTTTGGCAATTAATATTCGATTAATGCACAACATGATGTAAGCATCTATCCTTAATCCAATCAAATTGATTCACCAAACAACCGGTTCACAACCTGAGTCAATCAGTTCATGCACCTGAGCCGATCAATTTACTTGCTAAATTGGTCATTTTAGGTTGCAGATTCCAATTGTTATTTATGTTGAATACCTAATACTAGTAATCAATGTTAAACATCATTGGTGAATAAACTCATGTTCCAAGTGCATTCCTATGTGTGCGACCCTATAGGTTCCAAGTTACATTGGAAATGAATGTACATAACTAATTTATGACATCACAAGCAATGATTGGTATCTAGCAAGACATCATTTCTACCCAAGTAATTTGAAAAGTTGGAGAACAACTTCAACCTATAATCCATGATTGGTGTTATAGTGATTGTATAGTTCCTTTGTCTCTGATATCCAAATTGAACTCGAGGCATGGAATCATCATCCTTTTCAACGTTCAATCCATGTTCCTTGAAATAGAGCAGACTGTATGAGATATATGTGAACTCAATATAATATATTGATTCACATGTGCATGGCCATGCTTTTCTCAGTCTCACTTATCAATGACAAATACCATCTACATCACTCACAATCAATCCCCATGTGTTATAATGCATTTGAACATCACCTTTATGGAAACACTTATTCAAGGTCACATTTGATAATGACAAAGTACATTAAACAACATGTGATGAGTGTAATGATTTCATGTCTAAATACCACAATTACCACCATCACTATGAGAGATGATTTTGACTACCATTCAATGGTTTACATGCATCACTCTCAAGGTGGGTCTTCTGATACACTATTCTCTAACAAGTATCTATGTGTTTAGTTTGATATCATAAATCATGACTAATGAGATTATATCATCGACCAACACACATTCTAGTCTTAAGTGTTATTTTTGTCTATTTATCCTTCCACAATAGCAACTTACTAGGGACATAAAAAGAATGTATATACTCTTAACATCCATATGATCTCATTGTTCAGTTCCTCAACTCAAATACATACGTCATTGAGTAATATCATTCTTTAGACTTTTATTATTTTACATCATTATCTCATAACTGAATAAAATAAAATAAATTAGAAGATTACCTTTACTATTAATCAAATCATTTACAAGTTATGCCATTATAATCATCATATGATTGGCTCTTTGGGCATACATACCAACATACTCCAACTCACACTTAGAGCCAATCACCCATGAATTTAGTCCCAAGTGATCTAACATAACCATCATGATCTTGTTGTGAAAGTGCTTTTGTCAAGGGGTCATCAATATTACTTTTAGTTGGCACTCTACAAATCTTCACATCTCTTCACTGTACAATCTCTTGTTTGAGATGAAACCACCTTTGTATGTGCTTGGAACACTGGATGTGATCTAGATTCCTTAGCTTGTACAATAACACCATTTTCGTTATAATATAGCTCAATTGCAATGTTGATGCTTAAAACCAACCCAAGTTCTAAAAAGAAATTCTTGATCCATATATCTTCCTTTGCTACATTGGATGTATAAATATATTTCACCTCGGTTGGAGAATCTACAATTGTCTCTTTCTTAGAACTCTTCCATCTTACAACACTATTGTTGAGGCAAAACACAAATCCCGATTACTGTTGAGACTGAAAGACACAGAGCTTGCATCAGAGTAACATTTTTCCACCAACTCTTCCTCACCACTACAGATAAGGAACTGATCTTAGTTCTTCTCTAGTACTTAAGGATGTTCTTCTTGGTAGTTTGGTGGGCATCGCCGGGATGTGACTGATATCTTCTCGTCATGCTCAAGGCATTTGAGACAGTAGGGCAAGTACAGAACATTGCATACATGATGGATCCAATTACAGATGCACATGGAGTCTGATTCATATGTTCCCTTTCTTCATAATATTTGGGACATTAAGATCTAGAGATAGCAACACCATGAGACATGGTCAAGTTTTCTCTCTTTGATTCCT
The DNA here is from genome assembly GCA_963693085.1 of Alisma plantago-aquatica. Lineage (NCBI taxonomy): Eukaryota > Viridiplantae > Streptophyta > Magnoliopsida > Alismatales > Alismataceae > Alisma > Alisma plantago-aquatica. Next base: position 1,381,803,149 of record OY856411.1, read on the forward strand.
CCATTTTGAATCTCTTCAACACTTTGTCAATGTATGTGATTTGACTTAATCCAAGAAGCCTTCTAGATCTATCTCTGTAGATCACGATTCCTAAAATATAGGATGCTTAGCCCAAGTCCTTCACAGAGAATGTATTTCCTAGCCAATTCTTTACCATCTTTAAAGTAGGTATGCTATTTCCCATCAATAGTATGTCATCCACATACAATATGAAAAATACAATCATGCTCCCACCAACCTTCTTGTAAACACATGGTTCATCTTCATTTTGACTAAAGCCAAACTCTTTGACTTGTTTTGGCAAATCAAAGATTGCAACTCTGAGATGCTTGCTTCAATCCATAGATTGACCTTTGTATCTTACAAACTTTATTTTTATCCTTTGGATTTATAAAACCCTCAGGTTGTGTCATATACACATCCTCAAGAAGATTCTTGTTAAGGTATGTAATTTTAACATCCATGTGCCAAATGTCATAGTCATGATAAGATGCAATGTCAAGCATGATCCTGATGGAGTTAAACGTAGCAATTGGAGAAAAGTTTTCTTCAAAGTCAACACCTTGAAGTTTTTTGAAATCCTTTGCAACCAATGGACCTTTGTAAGTTTGTACATTACCATCCATGTCAGTCTTCTTCTTGAAGACCCATTTGCACCCTGTGGGGTTTACCCCTTCAAGTGGATCCAACAAGGTCCATACCTTGTTGGTGTACATGGATCCCATCTCAGATCTCAAGGCTTCTAGCCACTTCTCATATTTTTATCCCTTAACAACTTCTAGGTAGGTAATTTTCTCATCATCATTGACCAATTCATTGCCTTCCTGAGTTATAAGATAACCAAATATTTATGGCTCAAGGCATCTCCTGCTAGATTTGTGAGATTCTTGTGTTATATGAGGAATTTGAGATTTTACAATAGTTTTTGACTCTCTATGTTCCTCCTATACCTCTATAAGTTCAATCATTTCTAATTGATCTCAGACTTCTTTGAGTTCTACTTTCCTCCCGCTAATTCATTTGGAATTTTCTAGGAATACATCATCCCTGAGGACAAATATTTTGTTGTTAGATGGAGTATAAAAGCATACTCCTTTGGTTTCCCCAGGATATTCAACAAAATGACATTTTCCAATTTGGGTCTAAGCTTTTTGGGAAACTACTTTCTCACATAAGATTCACATCCCCAAATCTCCATAAAATACACATTGAGATGTTTCCCATACCATATCTCGTATGGTGTCTTTTGAACCAATTTAGATGGTACACGATTTAGTGTAGATGTTGTGGTTTCAAGAGCATAACCCCAAAAAGAAGTCAGAAGTTCAATAAAACTCATCATTGATCATACCATATCTAGCAATGTGTAATTCATTCTTTCTGACACACCGTTGTGTTGTGGTGTTCCACGTGGAGTCCATTTTGATACAATACCACGATGTCGAAAAAGGTCCTCAAATGCCTGGCTTAAGTATTCTCCACCTTGATCATAACAAAGTACCTTGACACTTTTACCAAGTTGGTTATGCTGCACTTGATTCATAAAATCCTTGAAATTTTCACGAGTTTCTAACTTATGTTTTATCAATTAAACATGAACATACCTAATGAAGTCATCAATGAAGGTAATGAAGTACTGATACCCATCTGTAGCATTTGTTATAAAGGGCCACATACATCAATATGTATGAGTCCTAATGGATCACTATCCCTCTCACTATTACCAGTGAAGGAAGTCTTTGTCATCTTACCCAATAAATAAGACTCACATATTTCTATTGATTTGAAATCAAAAGAGTTCATATAACCATTTTTATGGAGTCTGGAGATGTGATTCTCAATGATGTGACCTAGAAGACAATATCAATTTTTTTTGGAGTTATTGACTTTTAACCTTTTAGTATTTATGTTATAAACATTTGTCTTAAGAATAAAGATCGAGGACATTGGGGCACTGCCATACAAGATCTAATCTTTTAAAATATATCATTACCATTCTTTATATGAAATTCATATCCATACTTGTCTATACAAGATGCAGACTAATGTTTCTATTAATGACATGTAAAAAATAGTAGTTCTTTAACTCTATTACAAGCCCCATGGGAAGAGATAAATTATATGTTCCAACTACAATGGCAACAACTCTCGCTCCATTTGTAATGAACAACTCAACCTTGTCATTTTGTAAAGGCCTACTTATTTTCAGATCCTACATATTCAAGAATATGTGAGATCCACATCCAACATCTAGTACCCAAGATGAAGAAGTAGATAAATTTATATCAATAATGTAAATACCTGAAGTGGAAATCTCTATGCCCTCCTTCTTCTTCCTCAGTTCCTCCAGATAGAGAGGGCAATCCAGTGTCCAAGTTGGTGACAATTTCCTCCCTTGTTAACTCGTCCCTTTGCTTTGAGTGTGGAAGAGTTGGTCTTCTGGCTAGTTTTAGAAATCTTCTTATCTTTGCCTTTGCCCTTGGACTTCCCTTTTTCTCTGTTGATCATCATCACAGACTTGGGCTTGTCCTTCTTCATTTGTGTTTTAGTTGTTCTCAACCTACAGAGTAGTTCTGATAATGGCTTGTCATAATTATTCATGTTGTAGTTCATGACAAACTGGGTGTATGACTCTGGCCGTGATTGTAGAATCATGTTAGCAGACAACTCTTGAACCAATGGAAATTCTAGTCTAGCAAGGTTCTCCACATACCAATTAATATTAAGCACATAATGACCTACTAGATCTCCTTCTACCATGTTGCACTTGACAACACCTTGGATACATCATACCTCACTTGTCTTTCCTGATCTTGGTACATGTTCTTAAGATGTGTTACCATCTCAATCACATCCATATTTTCATGCTCTTTCGGCAAATCATAGTTCATGGAGCACATCATCAGACATCTACGACATCCTTAGAGTGCTTCTTGTAAGCATCTTTTTTAGCCTTAGGTGCTCTGGGAGAAAGTTCATATGACTCTGGTGTTTCTAGGACATAGAGCTTGTGCTCTTCTATGAGAACAATTCTCAACATCCTAAACCAATCATGAAAATTATTCCCATTTATCTTTTCCTTCTCGAGAACCAATCGTAAGGAAAACATGTTTTTTTTTCATCATTTGATTATGTAAGAGAAAATTTATAGTTTTTCAAAACATTTTTGATTTGATTTGATTAAAATAAAAATTCATGATGTTTAATTGGGCCTTTAATTAACTATTACTCTCACTATTTTGTTCAAATTGATAAACCTCACTTATCAATTTGGAAGATTGCATTGTACAATCTTTTAGTGAGCCAAGACCCAAAAAAATTGAGTTATTACCCAACCAATGTCAGCGTCTATAATCAATTATTAAGGTAGACAACTTTTGCCAATTATATCTTATGCAATTCTGGAATAGATGGTATGCACAACTCTTTGTCGTAGTCATCTGCATGCTTCTAGGTACTCAATTTCATTAAGACCATCTCGTTAATTCTGACCCAAAAACTGACATGATAGTAATGCACCGTGCTTGACAGACCCACATAACTACCATCACACTTCCACTAGATGGACTGGGACCACGCTTGGCGTGCCCACACATAGTCAATTAAGATTTTCATATGTGGTCCTTATGGAAAGCATCTAAGACTTGATATGTTTGTTTGAGGGATTTTATATAATTATATATACATATCCAAACACCACATAATTATAGTATGTACCATATACATGCTATAACATGCTACAACCACAACAAAAACATGCAGTAATAAACATAAGAAATGGTTATGGACATCCTATTGTAATCCCTTAGAGCCACAAGGAATTACTACAATCTAAGATCCACATCATATGTAGCAACCTATTGTTGATGATGATATGTGTTGGATCCAGTCTGGGCCAACCGGTTCAACCCTTAAACCAGTCATCTTCCCTCATGGTCAGTCAATTGGTCTCACAAATTGGTTGTCTAGTCCTTGCAACATCAAGATCCCTCAAGCTGGTTAGTTGGGACACCACCCAATTAGTTGGCTCCTCCTATCATCAACCTCCTCAGTCCTCCAGCCAATCAGTTTGTCTCCTAAACCAGTTCAGTCATCTACTGTTGAACGTCCTCTTTTCCATAACAAGAAATTAAAAGTTATCCTAATCATGTTTAACATATTACATTGTAATTGGAAAACCTCGAGTTACATTTGAGGGGAGCATAGAATTAATACTTTTACATTTGGAAAAGAAGAGAGAGGCTCAGTATGCAAACTGAGATACAAATAGGAACAAACAACCATCCAATAAAGAAAAAATAGTCTAGGGGTATAGGCCATAACCATGCAACCAATCACCATCAAAATGATTTTAAGAAGAGATTTTTTTGCATATATATCAAATATATATTAGGATTATGTGTGGAATTTAATCAGATATGCACATTCACCATTTAAATATTCACATCGTATGTAAGAAATAAATGATTAAAACTAAAATCAGGATAAATCCCAAAACATAGTAAATTGACGTGGCTCTGATGCCACCATTGAGAAATATGGCATCAGATATGACAGTGAAAACAACAAAATTACTCACCATATTCCCCATAAATAGTAGATCATGTCAACAAGTATGAGATGAGAAAGTGGGTTGCAAGGTTATACTTGGTAATGGAGCTAGTCCAATAACAATTCCCTTGCAGTAGTGTGCACCTTTCTTCTAGTCACACCTAGACAAATGTCATTGTTGGCCTTCTGGTCAGACACCACAGAAAGCGATTAATAATGTCCTCCTAGTGGGGCAAGTGCCTCTCACCTCTAGAGTAGTATACACAGACCATCAAAAACTAATATCATTCTAGATGAGCAGACATGAAGGAGTTGTCCCTTCTAGTTGATGTACTAGCATCAACTTGCTCTCCCACAATTATCTCTCCCTTATTGTTCCTCCCTTTGATGTGTAGAACTTGCTCGGGCTCTCTTGGTTACCACAACTAGAGAAAACATCAATTGTCAAGTCTTATTGTTTTGTATGGCAAGCCCCGAGTACCCCTCTATTTGTAGGAGGGTTAGGGTCAAAATTTCCAGTTGGTCTGCAAGTCGATGAGATGGAATTTCATGAATGTACCAAAACCTTTGAACGTCAATCTGTTCGGTTCACCAGTGAACCAATCGGTTGAAGAACGAGAAACAGTCGATTTAATACTTGAACCATTCATTTCACAATGTTTCCTATTTGCATTTATTTCGACAATAATATTTGATTAATGAAGAACATGATGTCAACAACAGTCTTTGATCCAATTGAATTGATCAAACAAATGGCTGGTTCACAACCTGAGTTGATTGGTTCATGCACCTGATTCGATTGATTCACTTGCTAAACTGGTCATTTCAGGTTGTAGATTCCAATTGTTGTTTATGTTGAATACCTAACACTTTAGTAATCAATGTTAAGCATCATTCATGAATCAACTCCTATTCCAAGTGCATTCCTATGCGTGCAACATGATAGGTTTGATGTCCCTAGATTTTCTGAAACTTAATCGGATGTGCGACGTCCAAATTGAAACCTCACCTTAGCTAGAATCCCAATTTAAACACCCCACACTAGGCTAAGAAGAGGAAGATCAAGGGAGTAAGAAGGAAACACAGTAGCACATGAACATGAACAATAATAAAACCATACATCACATGTTCACCATTCAACATATAATTACATAATGAATTGTTACAACATTTGATATTACATATTGAACAACAAACTCTACATATACATGTACTACCACTAAACAATAGGATCTTAAGACAACAGGTCCACCTGTACATCAGCTCTCCACACAACTCTCAACTATCTTGGATCTTCAATAGCATGACCACAACCTAAACAAAAGATTACATGTGGTACATGTCAGCACAATATTCAAGAATATTGTACTGAGTACACCTACATGCCTTTTATATACCTCTCATCATAGCTTGGCAATAAGATAAAAATAATACTTGACAATTAGAAAGAAATAAAACAAAAATCATATACTTGCACAAAGATGTTAATTAACAAAAGAGAACACATATTATAAGCACAATTTGCATCATATATCTCGTACATCTGCCACTAAAGGGATATGATTTTAGGCCTTATGATCTCCTACCAAAGAGTTAGATCATGTATACAATGTGATCTCCTACCAAAGAGTTTAGTGCTATCATATGATGGATCACATATATTATGTTTAATGTGTTCATAGCAATAAGTATGGAAAATTATGCAACATATCATACTAGAAGAATCATTTCATCCAATATCATATGCCAAGTATTTTACTTCACATATAACATAAGCATATTGTATAATAAGCCAAGTAAGAGGTAATGTTATAACTTGAAGAAGGATAAACCTAATCATCACATATCCTTGATATCAAATATATCCTTAGTCAAACCTGATTATGACAAGATCATGTACCATCATCAGATTCCCATCATCTTACCCCTAGTTATGTCCATTTTAGGGTTTGCTTACTATTTGGAAATGTGCACCATTACTTGCATTCTTGCCTTAGAATTATCTTACTGATATCATTTTCTAGGTTATGTTCATTATCTGAACATTAGGTTCCATATCCTTTTTTACACATATTAACCCTAATTTATATACATTATTCAAATAAGGGTTTTCTCCTCATTTTAGGATCATTTAACATGTAACATGATTTATATGCATGACTATGATCTCATAATTAAATATGAGTTTCCACATAATGATACGAGCTTACTCTATAAATTTCATCATTTATTGAGCATGTATGTATTTATTGCATTTTATTTAGGATAAAAAGTCCTAATTAGCCATATGGAGCAAATTACATAATTTCGTGCATCAACATCATAATCACAAACCTTAAATAGATTGTAAACTTGAATATAGATTTACTGACATATTATTATAATTTTAGGCCATCGTTTGATATTTATTATCCATGAAATAAGCATTTCACAACTACATGATATCATTGAGATTAATGCATCAAAAGCCTAATATTATGGTCCCAACTTGTTCTACTCATTTTTTTGAACATTTTGGTACTTTACTTTGTATTTTTCTGATAAACAGACTATTTACTATGATTTATCTAAGATCTGAGTATTTTTGGGACATTTACCTCTTAGAGCCAATCAGAGATGGCCATGTGGACACAAAGGTGACGCTGCACCTTGCTTGAACCGGCTGGTCTAGCTCAACATTGAGCCGGTTAGTTTGAGGGTTTGAACCCAATTGGTCCTTTCTTTCTTTGGTCCATGCTAAACTCACGCCTGAGTCCCCAGGGGGATTCTGCTTCTGCAACACAACCGCAGTCGCCGCCTGGGGCTTTGCTCCAGTTTGCGATGGGCGGTGAGTTCTTGCTCCTTGCGAGTCCTTGCGTCCATCAAATCTACTCTTCCTTCCCAATTGCCAGCATGGATGTCTGGTTCTGCAACCAAAACAGGCCATCATCGCATCCTTGGCAGGGAACTCCGACGAGATGAAACAGGGGCTTCAAATCTCATCCTTTGTAGATCTTTGACACCAAGAATTTCCACGGCGATGAGGATGAACCTTTCCCATTTTTTGCTCTGGTGCTACCGCATCACTTCATTTCTGGGATGCGAGCGCTGCCAAGAGCTCCGAGGTGCCTTCCTTCACGGTTCAGGATCCTCAAACTTAATCACTGACTGCTGGAGCTAGGGCTCCATGGAGCTCCCTTGCGATGACGCTGGATGCCTTCATGCATCTGTCATCGGTGCCATCATCAATCTCAAGTCCATCATGTGATTAGCCACCCTAATCGTTGGTGCACAAAACTACACAGGTGATGGCTGCAGTCGTGAGCTAGAACTCCAACAAGGCTAGCGGAAGCTGATCTCCTCTGAACTCCCTTTCCTACTCCACACTCCTCCTTTCGTGAGCTAGATCTCCTTTGGATTGAATCTATACTACTATAAAAAAGAGCGAGTTTGATGCTGCGCTCTCCTTGATTCACTCTCTTCTCTTTTTTTTCCAAGAAATTTTGCTCTTATAAATATTTATTCTCACACTCTCCTATTAATTTTTATTATTTTTAATTTTATATTTCTCTCTCCATCCCACAGAAACGGTTCCTTGATTCTCTCCTTTCAAACAACCAATACAAATATCTTTTACCGTAAGGACCCTTTTACGGACGAGTCATCTTCCCACACATTTCCAACAAATTTTATATGTCACGTGCATGCATGTGCACGTGTGCGTTCACTAGTAGGTAAAGAAGACCGAGAACTAATACTTCCTCGTCTCCCTATGAGTTGCCAGCCTAGAGGGTTCATTGAATCTCTATTTGCATGCATCCATATCACGTCCTATACCACGATTGTGGATCGTGGTAACATGGATAGCGGCAGAACATCTGACATCTCTAGTCCAGTTGGAGGTACATAGGGTATGATATCACTACCATTAGATGACATCCAAGGGACTAGAACACCGCATTAGCTGTCCCGATCCGTGGCTCATGCATCTCAAAGGTTGTGTGACCTGAGCATATACTAAAAAGTTAAGCTAATGATTTTATACTCTAGTACATCAATACATCTATATATCAAAGGTCTCATTATTTTTAAACCTTAGTAATAGTATCTAAGATCATCCAAACTTTATGAAACTTCAACCATATATTTAAAATAACACAAGCTACATTATTGTCCATTTTGGTGCCAAAACTCACTTACTTGATCAATCAACAACTTAATCCAAAATGGCACATACTTAAGGGAATTAATCATATTATTAATATTATCGACTTTAAATCTTTGCCAAACAAGTTGAAATACCTTCATATGATCGAAACTCACTTTAGGACTATTGTTTGTCATTATAATATGCAAACCCAAGTAAGATTAACCGTGCCATCTCATATACATAAGGACTCCAATTTGATTGTTCCAATCTCTAACCCATGATTGAATCATTAAATTGGGTAACCAAGGAGTGCAAAAGTTCACCCCCATCACATCCTACACACCTTAAAAGAAAATTTGCCCTCGAAATTAAGCCAAAAATCTAATCCTTCACATCATATACATCTTAAAACAAATTTTGTCCTCAAAATAAGACATCTCACACTTTAATAAAAACAAAAGATCTTCACCCACATGTAGGTACTCTAGGTACAACATCTCCAACAACTAGAGGTCTTGAGTTTGTTTTACCACTGCTATGAGGTTTTCAACATATTCGGTGCACCAACACTCTTAACAAAGTTAAAACAAGGGTTTAGAAGCTTTGGTTACCTCATGGCACCTTTCACATTTTAAGATTTACATCCTCACCTTTACCCAAGCATAGGGTTCTAACATTTTGTCATCATTTTGGGAAGAGTTATTTATAATTAACTCAATTTATCTATATAGATCATAACAAGGTGCCCTCATCATAATATTATGTTATTTGTTGCAACATATTTAACATGCTCGTTAATACTAATATTAACACCTTGCATGACATATGTCGCATGTCATTAATATGATTTCACACCACTTCCATATTTGATTACAAACTTTGTTAGTGACATCATCACTTGAGTAACCAACTATATGACATTATCATCATTATTCATGTATATGGTTTACTATTTATACATTGAGATCTATTAGACCATCTCTAGGTATTTCATCATGTCATATCTAAATATCACCTCTCGTATTAGATCATACTCTCACAAATATTGTATCATGGTTGTGCTAAATATATTTATGTGAGTGGCTTATTAAACATGTATCAAAACTTTATCTAGCCCAAATGAGGTTCTCCCAACCCTTATCATGAGGGTAGTGTCATGCTCAAACTCTCTGAGCTAACTCAACTCAATGAGTATCTCATATGTACAAAATTCATTTCCCCTCTTTGGTCTAGGGTTACCAGGTCTACCTCATATGCATTGGTGATTATCTTTATAAACTCTAGCCACATAAGCACAAGCCAAAACATGCTATGACATTCTCTTCATAGGTCTCTACTCATGAGATACTGTTTCCCAACTCTCTCTCTTATATGCATCCACTAGATTCTTACAAGGAACCACCAACCTAAGCTTGAGGCTTCACAGAAACTAAAACATAGCTACCTCCTCCAGGGTCTTGGGACTCTCTCTCCCTCACCTAGATGACAAGTTGTCATATTCATATTCACATATTCATATATAACCAGCCTCTCTCTGGCTTTAGGGTTTGGTCCTCCTAAGGATATCTAGGGTTTAACAAGACTATAGGAATCATGCACAAAGTAACTCATCTCAATCACTCAGGAGTAGTCTAGTTAAGACATATCATAATATGTATTTCTCATAATTCTCATATCATGGTGTTTAGGTTCTCTGACCTTCTCCATGTGGGTCTCACTCTCTCTGGAGTTAACCCTATAACTGGTCCTAACACTAGAGGTCCTCCTTTGTAAAAGATATTAAGGCTCATGATGACTCACAACCTTGTCTTAGCTTTTCCTATCTTAACTTAGAAAAGCACACACACTTGCATCCTCACAACTTATCTCAAATCCTCAAAATGGAACGTTAAGTCCTCGAATACAAACATAGATCATCATAACAATCCTATATCATCTGTATAAGACTTAGATCATATCATCGAAGCTTATTTCATCTTTTACATCTATCATATATTCTAACAAGGCTCTAGACATCTAATCTAGAACTACTCTCTCTTCTAGACTGATGTCATTCACTTTCACTTAGGTTGCATGACCACCTCCTCCTCGTACATGTGTGGGGACACATTTTTATAATACATATACATAATAAAATATGATATATTTTTTCTCTGATAAAACATGCATCAGAGCAAACTATCAAGGTTCGATCTGATTGGAATCAAAAACCAAATCCATAAAATGAGTGCCCCACACAAAGTAGAGAGTACAGTGTCATGAAAACCAGTGAAAAGGGTGAGAACATGGTGAAGGCTGGTGTAGCTACCCAAAACATAGATGCATCATATGTAGAAGGTTTCTCTTCCTGTGATGTACATCGTTTCCAAATAATGCAACGTCCCATACTGCTTCATTATAAGGAAATAATGACATCTAAGGACTTGCTATACAACAAGTACAAGTCTAGACCTAGTTCTCATACATCTAGGTGCTAACCTAGATGCTAGGTCAGATATAGTCTCTAAAAGACGACTAATCTAACCCTAAAGTTTTTTTTAAAGCTTAAGGTTCTTTAGTTTTGAGTTGCATGATGAGAAAATGTTAGGCTTTGCTATTGTTCATGCTCTGATACCACATGTGAGTTTCCCAGATTTTCAAAAACTTAATCAGATGTGTGACGTCCAAATCGAAACCTCACCTCAGTGAGAATCCCAATTTAAACACCCCACACTAGGCTAAGAAGAAGAAGATAAAGGGAGTCAGAAGGAAACAGAGTAGCACATGCACATGAACAATAATAAAACCATACAACACATGTTCACCATTCAACATATAATTACATATGAATTGTTAGAACATTTGATATTATATATTGAAAGCAAGCTCTACATATACATGAACTACTACTAAACCACATGATCTTAAGACAACATATCCACCTGTACATCTACTCGCCACACAAATCTCAACTATCCTGGATCTTCAATAGCATAACCACAACCTAAACAAAAGATTACATGTGGTACACATCAACACAATATTCAAGAATATTGTACTGAGTATGCCTACATGCCTTTTATATACCTCTCATCATATCTTGGCAATAAGATAAAACTAATACTTGGCAGTTATAAAGAAATATAAGAAAAAGCATATACTTGCACAAAGATGTTCATTAACAAAAGAGAACACATATTTTAAGCACAATTTCCATCATATATCTCATACATCTTCCACCAAAGGGGTAGATGCTTTTAGACCTTATGATCTCCTACCAAAGAGTTAGATCATGTATACAATTTGATATCCTACCAAAAAGTTAGATCACCTCAATGCAATGTACTACCAAATAATTTAGTGGTATCATATGATGGATCAGATATATTATGTTTCATGTGTTCATAGCAATAAGTATAGAAAATCTTGCAACATATCATACTAGAACAATCATTTCATCCAATATCATATGCCAAGTATTTTACTACACATATAACACAAGCATATTGTATAATAAGCCAAGTAAGAGGTAATGGCATACCTTGAAGAAGGATAAACCTAATCATCACATATCCTTAATATCAACTATATCCTTAGTCAAACCTGATTAAGACAAGATCATGTACCATCATCAGATTCCCATCATCTTTCCCCTAGTTATGTCCATTTTAGGGTTTTCTTACTCATTTGGATATGTGCACCATTACTTGCATTCTTGCCTTAGAATTATCTTACTAATATCATTTTCCAGGTTATGGTTCAATATCTGAACATTAGGTTCCATATCCTTTTTGTGCACATATTAACCCTAGTTTATATACATTATTCAAATTCAGATTTTTTCCTCATTTTAGGATCATTTAACATGCAACATGATTTATATGCATGACTATGATCTCATAATTAAATATGAGTTTCCACATAATGATATGAGCTTACTCTATAAATTTCACCATATATTGATCATGTATGTATTTATTGCATTTTATTTAGGGTTAAAAGCCCTAATTAGCCATATGGAGCAAATTACAGAATTTCATGCATCAACATCATAATCATAAACCTTAAATAGATTATAAATGAGAATGTAGATTTACTGACATATTATCACAGTTTTAGGCCATCTTTGATATTTATTATCCATGAAATAAGCATTTCACAACTACATGATATCATTCAGATTAGTGCATCAAAAGCCTGATATTATGGTCCCAACTTGTTCTACTCATTTTTCTGAACATTTTGGCACTTTGTTTGTATTTTTTTGATAAACATACAATGTACGGTGATTTATCTAAGATCTGAGTATTTTTAGGACATTTACCTCTTAGAGCCAATCAGAGATGGCCACGTGGACACAGAGGTGACGCTGTAACTTGCTTGAGCTGGCTGGTTTGGTTCAACATTGAGTCGATCAGTTTGAGGGTTTGAACCCAGTCTGTCCTTTGTTTCTTTGGTCCACGCTAAACTCACGACTGAGTCCCCAACGGGATTCTGCTTCCACAATGCAACCGTCGCTGCCACCTGGGGCTCTGCTTCGATTTGTGATGGGCGGTGAGTTCTTGCTCCATACAAGTCCCTACATGCATCAGATCTACTCTTCCTTCCCAATTGCCAGCATGGATGTCTGGTTCTACAACTAAAACAGGCCGTTGTCACATCCTTGGTATGGAACTCTGTTGAGATGAAACAAGGGCCTCAAATCTCGTCCTTTGTAGATCTTCGACACCAAGAATTGCTGCGGCGATGAGGACAAACCTTTCCCATTCTTTGCTCTGGTGGTGCCGCACCACTTCATTTCTGGGACGTGAGCGCCGCCAAGAGCTCTAAGGTACCTTCCTTCATGGTTCTAGATCCTCAAACTTAATCACTGACTGCTGGAGCTAGGGCTTCACAGAGCTCCCTTGCAACGACGTTGGATGCCTTCGTGCATCTGTCATCGGTGCTGTCATCAATCTCAACTCCAGCATGCGATCTGCCACCCTAATCTTTGGTGCACATAGACAAAACTACATAGGTGATGGTTGCCACCATGAGCTAGAACTTCGATGAGGCTAGCTAAAACTGATCTCCTCTGAACTCCCTTTCCTACTCCACACTCATCCTTTTTGGTCCATCTGCTTCCCTCCCTTTCTTCTATACGGTGGAGTGAATAGGTAAAGAAGACCGAGAACTAATACTTCCTCATCTCCCTATGAGTTGCAATCCTAGAGGGTTCGTTGAATCTCTATTTGCATGCATACATATCACGTCCTATACCACGATTGTGGATCGTGGTAACATGGGTAGCGGCAAAACATCCCATGTCTCCAGTTCAATTGGAGGTACATAGGGTATGATTTCACTGTCGTAAGATGACATCTAGGGGCCTAGAACACCACATTAGCTGAACTGATCCGTGGCTCATGCATCTCAAAGGTTGTGTGACATGAGCATATATTAACAAGTTAAGCTAACAATTTTATACTCCAGTACATCAATACATATATATATCAAAGGTCTCATTATTTTCAGACCTTAGTAACAATATCTAAGATCATCCAAACTTTATGAAACTTCAACCATATATTTAAAATACCACAAGATACATTCTTGTCCATTTTGGTGCCAAAACTCACTTACTTGATCAATCAACAACTTAATCCAAAATGGCACATACTTAAGGAATTAATCATATTGTTAACATTACAGACTTTCAATCTTTGCCAAACAAGTTGAAGTACCTTCATATGATCGAAACTCACTTTTGGACTATCATTTGTCATTATCATTTGTAAACCCAAGTAAGATTAACTATGATATCTCATTTACATAAGGACTCCAATTTGATTGTTCCAATCTCCAACCCATGATTGAATCATTAAATTGGGTAACCAGGGAGTGCAAAAGTTCACCCCATCACAATATGTTCCAAGTTATGTTGGCAATGAATGTCCATAACTAATTTATGCCATCACAAGCAATGATTGGTATCTAGTAAGACATCATTGCTACCTAAGTAATTTGGAAAGTTGGAGAATAACTTCAACCTACAGTCCATGATTGGTGTTATAGTGATTGTATAGTTCCTTTGTCTCTGATATTCATATTGAACTCAAGGCATGGAATTATCATCCTCTTCAACATTCAATCCATGTTCCTTGAACTATAGTAGACTGTCTGAGATATATGTGAACTCAATATCATATTTTGATTCACATGCACATGGGCATGATTTTCTTAGACTCGCTTATCAAGTGGCTGGGATATCAAACTTCTATAGAGAGGGGGACAAATCCCATATACATCACTCACAATCAATACCCATGTGTTAGTGCATTTGAACATAACCTTTATGGAAACCCTTTTTTAAGGTCACATTTAATAATGATAAAGTACATCAAACAACACGTGATGTATTTAGTGATATCAAGTCTAAGAACCACAATTACGACCATCACTATGAGGATGATTCAGACTACCATTCAATGGATTCCATGCACCACCTCAAGGAGGGTCTACCTGATATACTTTTCTCTAACAAGTATCTATGCGTTTTGTTTGATATCATATGTCATGACTAATGAGATTCTGTCATCAACCAACACACATTCTAGTCTCGAGTGTTATTGTTCTCTATTTATCCTTCTACAATAACAACTGAATAAGTACATAACAAGAATGTATATACTCTTAACATTTGTATGATCTCATTATTTAGGTCTTTAACCCGAAGACATACGTCATTGAGTAATATCATTCTTTAGACATTTATTGTGTTACATCATTATCTCATAACTGATTAAAATAGAATAAATTGGAAGGTTGCCTATATTATTAATCAAACACTTTACAAGTTATTCCATTACAATCATCATATGATTGTATCTCTGGGCATACATAATAACAACCCTAACCCTGACCCTCGTACAAATAGAGGGGAACTAGGGGCTTCTTAGACACAACAATAAGCTCTAACAATTTTTGTCTTCTCTAGTTATGATAACCAAGAGAATCTGAGAAAGTCCTACCCATCAAAGGGAGGGATAGCAGGGGAGAGACAAATTGGAGAGCAATTCAGTGCCAGACAACTCCTCCTTGTCTATTCTTCTATAATGAGAAGAGTTTGCGGTGGTCTGTGTGGACTACCATAGAGGCAAGGAGGCCATTGCCTACCACTTGGAGGACAAAGTCAACTGTTGTTCGTGGTGTACAACTAGGAGGCCGACACAGACCTTGCCCAGGTGCAACTTGAAGAAAGGTACACACTACATCGAGGGAATTTCCGTTGAACTTTCTATAGGACAAGGTATAACCTCACAAACCATCTTTTTCATTACATAGTTGTTGACACAATCTACTATTCAAAGAAGAGTATGGCAATGAAATTTTGTTTCCACTACTTGCTCTGTCACCATATTTCCCTACAGTGGTATTACATCCACGTCAATGTACCATGCTTTGGGATTAAATCTATATGATAAGATTTTGGTTTTCATCAATTAATTATTGCATACGATACGAATACTTAAAATGATTAATGTGCATATTCAATTAATAATCACATACAATCCCAACAAACAAACAAACACACACACACACACACATATATATATACATACATACATACATATAATTTACACACGTCACCCTAAAAATGGGTTTTGATGGTAGATTTAAAGCATGATAGCCAATAACCCATATCTCTATGCATGATCGTGCAGTTGTTTATTCCTATTTTTATCTCAATTTGCGTGCCAAGTCTCTATCTTCTCTTCCAAACGCAAAAGTATTATTCCCCCCTTCCTATGCCCCCCTCAAATGTAACTCAAGGTTTCCTATTATTTTGTAATATGCACTAGGATAGTTTTAATTCTTGTTATAGTGAAGAAGACATTCATCATCAGACGAACCACCTTTTTTAAATGATGAGCTGATCAGCTGGAGGACTGAGGAGGAAAAATGATAAGAGGAGCTGAACCGATTGGCTGGTGGCATAACCGATCAAGTGGAGGGGTCCAGAAGATGTTGGACCAGAGAGAAGATGACTATTGAGACATATCAACCAACTGATCAGGAGGCAAGCCAATCAGTGCAAGGGTTGAACCGATCAACCTAGATTAGTTCAAGCACAGATCTTCATCAACAACATGTTGTTGTATGTGATGTAGACCTTAGGTGGTGGTATTTCCTTGTGGCTCCAAGGAATTACAATAGTATGGCCATAACTATCGCTTATGTTTTATTGCATGATTATGTTTGTGGGATATATCATGTATATGATACGTGCTATAAGTACGTGGTGATTGGATATGCGCACACACACACACACACACACACACACATATATATATATATATATAAACTCCTCAATATCATATTACGTCTAAGATTCTTTCCATTAGAAACACACATGAAAAGGTTGATTGACTAAGCATGGTGCGCTGCCATCTCCTAGAAGTGTGATGGTAGTTATGTGGGCCTACAAAGCAGGGTGCATTACTATTGTGTTGGCTTTTGGGTTAGACTTAACTAGGTGATTTTAATGAGATTAAGAACCTAGAAGAATGCATATGACTAAGACAAACAATTGATCATACCGTCTATCCTAGAATTTCATTATATGCAATTGGCAAAAGTTGCCTACCTTAATGATTGATTATGGATGCTAGCATTGGCCGGGTAATAATTTAACTATTTTGGGCCGTGTCTCACTGGAAGGATGTACATTGGAATCTTCCAAATTGATAAGTGAGGGTAATCAATTTGAACAAAATAGTGTGAGTGATTACTAATTAAAGGCCTGATTAAATATCGTCAATTTTTATTCCTAAATAAAAACTTCTTTGGCAAAATGCAAAGTTTCCTCTTGTAGAAACAAATGGCAAACAAATCATCATTGTGATCCATCCTTAAGAAGGACAAGCTTCACGGGACAAATTTCCACACTGATTTTGGACTTTGAGAAGGGTTCTCAATGATGCACATAGGCTCTATATCCTAGATACACCACTGCTAAAAATACCTGCTCTTGATGCGCCTAGGGCTGAGGTGGATGCCTACTGGAAGCATGACAATGATACTCTAGATGTAAAGCACCTTATGCTATGCTACATGAACTATGAGTTTCATGAGCAATGTCATGACATGGGAATTCTTGAGATGGTAACATATATTAATAATTTGAACCATAATCATACAAAGCAAGAAAGTTACAATGTCTTAAAGGCACTTTTTGAATGCAAGATGATAGAAGGAGATACAATAGAGACCCATGTGTTCAATACAATTGGACATGTGGAACATCTAGAAGGATTGGGATTCTCTTTGAGCCAAGAGTTGGCCATGGATATGATTCTACAAACGTTTCTTGAATCATGTAGCCATTTTATTGAGTATTACCACTTGAATAACATGCCCAGACCGATATCAGAATTGCTTGGCATGTTGATAAATGCCAAAGTAAGAATGCAGAAGGACAAATACATGATGGTTATCAGCAAAATGGTGTCCAAGGATGAAAGCAAGGCCATGAAGGGTGCTCCCAGGGCCAAAAACTGAGACAAAAATTTGAAAATACCAAGAAAGAATTGCCAACTCGATACTACTGACAAACCAATTGGTAGTACCGACACATTATGTCAACAATATGTGGATGCTCAATTTAATGACAGATGCGGTATTTATCACACGATCAGTAGAACTGATCCACAACTCAATTCCGTAATACTGACTTGGACTCAGTACTACCGATGCTAAGCGATCCGTTCTTGAGACATCACCAAACATCAGTCGTTGATACATCCGATCCACAAATTCATGCTTGCAACTCAGTATTACCGACACAAAAGTTGGTAGTACCAACTCAACCTGACTCAGCTATATAAGGAAGGGTGATGAATCAATTTTCTCCGCACCACTTCCTCCACTCCTTCTACAAATCAGAGCAAGGCTGCACCGGGAACCTACGATCTTCACTGATCCTCTTTTTCCTCATCTTCCTTCTTGCATCATCATCATTGCACCAAGGAGAGGCCCTTCTACATCAATGGAGCAAGGAGAGTTGGTCCCTCGATGAACACACATCCAACATCCATCCTCAGAGATCAAGAAAGTTTATGAAGAGTTTCAGACTAGGATGATAGTGCCAACATGATATGGAGATCGTGCTTTTATGGAGCGAGCGGGCTTCACCAAAAACTTGTGGTGGGTGTGTCAGAAGTAGTTCATGGATGGAGACAATCCTTTCTTCAACGACTGGAAGACTTACCCAAAACTCATCCTCGAGTTCTTGGCATCACTAGAGGTTCTTGTCACCCTCGAGCAACAATTAGGAGGCGAATGGCGGGAAGGCAAAGTTAGCCTCTACCTCTTCAACAACAACTACTCCATCACTTTGTGGGCATTCAACCACATCTTCAACAGGGCTCACGTCCCAAAACACTCAGCCCCTTCAGATTTCAACTACGACTTGGCTTGGGAGCAGCTGACTGAGTTGTTAGAAGGCTTTTGCATCATCTGGCATGTCAACTCTGTTACTAACATCGTGCACCCCTTTGCTTGAGTTCTTCACTACCTATACACTAACACTATCTTCTCTTATTCTGGCCAAGCCCAGGGGAAGGTCCAAAGGATGGACCTCTACTTCCTCTATAGGCTATTGGAGGGAGAAACCATAAACTTTGGGGCCTTCCTTATCCTCCATATGATCTTAGTTCGATGCAATGTGAAGAGGAAAGTGTTGATTGTATTTGGGGATCTCATCACCCCAATTGTGCTGCATCTCCACCTTGACTTGTCAACCCTCACGCCGATAGAAAATACAAAGAAACTGGACCTCCAACACTTTCGTAAGGCAAGCCTCCTCAACGTATACCATAACATAGTGTATGCAAGTTGCACACCTCAAGGATAGTTATGGGAGCCTAGCCTCCCTGACCCCATCTTCAACCTGCGAGGCATAGCCCATCTTCAGTGGCCATTAAATGAGGGAGAGGAAGAAGAAAAACCCAAGGCAGCAACTCATGATGACAACAAGTAGCAAGATGACGATGAGAACTCCAACGATGACATTGAGGAGGTGGAGCCCACAATCCTCATTACCCAGAGAGCAGTCCCACACAAATGGGCCCACACCTATGCTTCCTCGACTTCATCTTCCTCGCCCCCTTCTTAGGAGGAGAAAGACACGTACAACATGGTAGGTATGTATGGGATGCTGCAAGAGATCCAGACAGGACAACAACAACATCAAGTGATGCTAGCTGGTGCGTAAGAGATACAAGGACGACTGTACAAAACAAGTAGGCGATATATGAGAATGAACACCTTCTCTTGGCCAACTAAGAGAATGTTCACATGTGCCTACATCAGATGGAGCAATATCAATAACCCTTCTTTGACCATTACTGGAACCAGGGGTACTTTGGAGGGTACCCACAACAACCGCAGATGCCATCATAAAATCTATCTTTTTAGGGGATGTTTCCTCCCCATGACCCCATCATGCCATAACCACCTCCTCCATTTTGAGAAATGGTACCACTTTTCCACCTCTTGAGTGCGAGTATTGACTATGTGGACATAGTCTTATTCAAGCTTTGGCGGGGGGTGCTAGAACAACATTCTATCTTAGTTTTTATTGCATTTTTATCTTAGTTGTTTTATTTTTATTTTGGTTTATGCAATGTTAGGATCCACACCTATCTAGTGTAATCATGGAGTAGTAATGCATGGTTGTGTATGTCTAATAGATTGTATTCATAGGTGTTTGTGCAAAGAAATGGTCAAGTCTTTATAGATTAATTGTGACATCTTTCTGCAACACCACTTGAGGAAATGTTTGGTTAAGTCAGCTCTAGGATATAGGATATGAATGAACATCTAAATCAATTGGGAATGTGAATGAATATGTAGTTGAGCCTAAGCTGATCAAACCATTAACGAGATCTTAAATGTGAATAGTCATTAAAGAGGGACATATTATAATCCTATGAAAGGCATTGTCTCTTAGTTATGTGATTCCATCCATCTATTCCATCTAATTTTGACTCACCACCTCAAGATGAACAAGTACTCCAACTTATTTATTTTGATTGCATTTCATGGCATAATAGGTGACATGATAGATTAGCTTATTTTTCTAGCATTAAAAAAAAACAAAAGTTGCATTTGTATGCATGAACAACTTTAGTGCATACCATCTTATTTGCATAGCAATTGCATGTAGATTACATACATTTCATAGCACTCATTTCTTTTTGTCATGTGGATTGTAGTCTCCATTTATGAAGATTCAAGCAGACATACCTCCTCATAAAAAAATAGGGAGAAAAAAGAGTATGAGTTGAAAGCCCGAACATAAACCCAATCATGTTGAAGATAAGAAAAATTATGGGCTAGAAAAAAAAATCTCAAAATTTCTTTAGGAGAAAGTATGTTCTTGAGTCTTCTTGAAGAGATGAATTAATTCACATGACACATTTGTTTGTTCTTGATAGGATCATTTTCTATTATGAGATAGCTTCATACATGCATCATGTGCTAAAAAGAAAAAAAGAAAAAGATAGTAGGCATTAGGATTCATGCATGACATTCTTTTCACTCATGCAGGCCATCATTCTTTTTGCATAAATAAGTTGGATGTACTTGTGATTCTTCAATTGCCACCCATTTCATATCATTAATTGCTCTCATTAGTAGGCCACTCAAATGATTTATCTCCTCATCCATTATTATAAGGAGATATGCTTCCAAGTAGTTGGTATACAGGAGAGAGAAATTTAGATTAGGGAATCACATAGTGCACTGAGCGAATGATGGAATAATTTTGATATTAATTGCTTTCTTAATAGTGTTCATTGATCAAAAGGTGGACATCTTCATGGAAATTTTGGTCACTGTATAACAGTTATTAGTTCAGTGGTCATTGAAGGCCAGTTTAGGGATTGTTTGGTGGACATGATCAAGAAAAGATTTCATGTGTTATATCCTTTTGCTGACTTACATCAAACAAACATGAGAGAGTGTTGCTCGAGGATGAGCAACATTTTAGCTTAGGGGAGTTTGATGCATGGGATTTCAGTTGTTTTCGCAGGCATATTTTCCTTGATTTTATGTGTTGATTTGTCATTTATTTGATTAATTATGCATGAAATGCTATCAATGGAACATTCTATCTAAATGCATCAAATTATATGATTTTACTATTTAAGATGGTTTAATATTCATCTCGAGTACTTATCCACATTCTTGTGCATTTTTAGGTACAATCGAGCTTCACAGACTCTGTGCTACCAACACCAACAGACGATGGTACCGACTTAACATCAGTACTAGACCAGAAGACTCACCCAGACTTAATACTACCAACTCTAAAAGGATAGTGGATAAAGTATTAGGATGGGAAATACCCTAATACAAGATAATTTGATGAACTTAAGTAAGTTAAAAGTGACACTACTACATAAAAGCCTTTTAGCGTCGGTTATTTAAGCTCTATAGTGTCGGTTTCAAAGCGACACACAAGTGGGCGTCGCTAAAGGGGGACACCTTCGGCGTCGGATCCCAACTGACGCCAAAACGTTTTTCGCCACCGAAAACGCGCCAGCAAAGGGACTATATGCGTCGGTTGTTTAGTAAAAACCGATTCCCAAACTCTTCCCGCCACCGAAAATGTGCCAGCAAAGGGACTATAGGTGTCAGTTGTTTACTAAACAACCACCACCAAAACTCTTCCCGCCACCAAAAACACGCAAGCAAAGGGATTATAGGCGTCTGTTTTATAAAAGAAACCGACGCCACATCATCTGAACTGACGTCAGTTTTGTGATAATAACCGACGCCATATCCCCTGCCTGCCACCACGACCATGCTTCCCAGCACGGGCGTGGTACCTGGTCACATATACGTCGATTTTAGGTGAAAAACCGTTGCCGTATAACATAGGTGTCAGTTTTGTTCAAATAACCGATGCCTATGTTTTGATTTTTTTTTTCTGTCAGTCTGCAGACCTGTTGTGGCTGGTCGCAGGATGAGAAACCTGCAGTTCAGTTATGAACTGCAGGTTTTACGACATCCATTGATATCAGCCAACAACAGGCCACAAACCTGCAAAATTAACATGATGGACAATATTATATATATGTGATTCACACTCATGTATAAGAACATTTAATTCATATTATTTTTTCATCACACACATGTAGAAACCAGTAGCAACCTGCAGTTCCATTTATTTCATCTCTTTTCACATTCTGACACATGTAGAAACATTCATGTATTGATGATTTTCACACTCATATGAAAATTCATAAAAATTCATTCACATTCACACAAAATTAATTATGAGAACAAAGTTATTCTTTATTCATCATTGTCAGCAAAATCATATTGAAAAATTTCCACTCTTTGCAGGGCTTTTGCCCAATCTTCTCTTACAGCATCTAATTCATCTCTCGTATAGGGAGCATGTACATCGAAATGCTTTGCACCTGTGTTGAAGTCCTCAGTTTTAATGACCTATAAAGAGAATGAAGTATATACATAATTATAATAATATATAATAAGATTCATATATTTCATATTATCTAACGAGACTGTGTATAATACCTGTTGTATGTTATCGATTTCCAATACGACATGTTTGATGATTAGGTCCATAAATCGCATCACATAGTAGGCACATGCCCAGCTGTTGTCTTGTGTAGCACACTATAAATTGAAACATACAAAATATTCAAAAATACAAATAAGCACAGTTCACATAAATAATATATACATTGGAGTTAGGAAATTACTTTCACATTCTCCCAAATGAGTGTCAGATTTTTTTTCCTGGGGACCTTTCCTCCAAATTTTTTGTACTCTTGTAAAGCCCTATATATGTTAATGTAACACATTAAATTGCATAATTAAATAGTAATACAGTAACAGATGTTAACAGATATAAAAACATAAAATATTTCTCACGAGAATAATGGCCTTTTGATTGCATGTCTATATAATACATACAACTCACTCCCCGCAGGATCTAGATAATAGACGGTGAATGTCTTGGGGACAATAACTAATAACTCCCCAATGCTTAGCACTACAGGTAAGAAAGTAGAAAATTAATAACTCAATATCCGCAATAAAAATGTAATTTGCTTAATTCCAAATTACAAGCAAAGTTAACTTACTCGACATTGAATGGAGCTATTATCACCATCTTATTATTTTTACCAAAATATTCAAAAGCATCACAGCAGTATGAAGTAACTGAATACGGGTCTGTATCTACAAGACTAATCAAAGATGGAACCAAAAATCCCACATGGGAAAACCCAAAATATGTACATGTCTTGTGTAAGTGGCTGCAAAACATGTATTACATATGCATTAATATATAAGAAACTAGATTGTCATATATAAAACAAGGTATATGGATGTATAAACCAGATTGTCGTATGCATTAATCTCACCATATCCACAACTCTATCATAGATGTGTTCAACCATTCATAACTAAACAACTCCAAAATATCTTATATAAATATGTTGTTTCTGAATGTTTGACCTGCATTAATACGTATCCAGAACTTCTATTACGTATGCATTAATACATATGTTAAACATGTATAAATAGATTGTTATCATATGATTTACCTACAGCATTCTCTGGAATAGTAACATTTATAGGGCAATTTGGATTATGTTCGCCGATCCATACTGCCACACTCCTACAATTAGGACCTATCGAGGTGTGTAGGTCCCCTGGAAGCCAGCTTGGTAGTCGAGGAGGTGGAGGCCGAGATGTAGTGGGTCTCATCTTTTTGACCTATATATATAATTTCATATCAATTGACTCATATATATATACACACTAACAAATTAAAGTAATGAAAATTTATCATACAATATCAGTATAGAGGACATCTGCTTCGGGCATAGTATCACTCCACCTACTGCCTCACCAAGTGTTTCAGCATCTGGGTGTGCATGAGGCAGTGCAAAATTCGTCCAGCCAGGGAGTATATGTATCGGGCTCATACGTACCATGCCATTTGGTACTGGACTTCCATGAAACATGCACCCTTTAGGGGGGGGGGGTAAGCTGATACCTCTGCAACGATATATCCTTCACTTTTTAGTCGGCATGGCTTCAACCCCTACAAATTTACGTAAAGAATGTTATATGCATATATACACAAACATATCATCTTGAACAGACTAGCTATTATATATGCCATAAAAATACTTACAGAGGACGTGCTAGGTTGTGGGTCTATAGGATTACTCCCAACCTCTGCAGTACGAGCAGTAGGAGAAGAGAGGTTCGCCACATGTACTGTCTGAGTGGTAGTCTGAGATGCTTGCCACTTGTTAATTGCTTCATGGAGTCTTTTATCAAGTACTTCCTCGACTCTCCTATCAATTAAGGAATCTACCTATACATGGATAAAAGAAATGCTAGTTTCTGATTATTGAATTCCCTTTCGCAATAACGTTCTAAAATAAGAATAAGTTACCTCAGCTTGTGAAAGTCCCGCTTTTGGGTCAGGTTTGCGTTGGGATGGCCCAAAGAACGCTTTGATGCCCACACCGACGCTATATGTTAATTTTTGGAGGTAATTTTTTTCACTGGAAAATTTGGATTTGGTACTTAATTTTAGGCATCGGGTTCTAATTAAGGAACAAACACTAAATAAAAGTGATACCCGTGTCTGATTGCCCTTCACAGATAGATGTCAGTTGTTTTATTTAACCGACACTAGATGATTTAGACGTCGGTGTATGTATACAACCGACACATTGAAAAGTGACATTATAAGCCATTTCTGTAGTAGTGTGATGAGGGAAGTGATACACCAAGGCATGGTAAATATCACATCCAGCACTTTAAGGTCGTTACACCTTAGATGCAATGTACTTGATGAAGTAACACATGAAGTGTCTTATATCAAGTCATACATTAAGAGGTATGGAGTTTAATGAATATTGATTAAGTAGGCTAATATACCTTGAAGGAAAGGTTGAGCCAACTTAATAAAGTATGAAGTAATCAATATCCTAGTAAGGATAAGAGAGAAACTCATACTTTGTGTTGATAATCATTTAATGATAAATGATGAGAATAAATAAGTATGATTGAATACTTATGACATTAATGTATGATCCTAGGCAACACACAATGTGTCTTGTAATAATTGATATATGGAAATGGTTCTCTCATTATTTGAGAGATGTCTTGTGTGATAACCTAGATTTTAGGGTTTTGACACCCAATATATATAATTTGAGAACTACAAATGGTGTGTAGATGTTTGACCTCAAATTCCCATTTTTGACCGTGGCACATATTTTATGTCAATGATGAGGAATATATATATAGTTAATCAAATTGGGTAACTATGTGCTTATATAACCATTCACGATATACATGAATATGAATAGTTCATTAGGAACTCTAGGTTGTATCATGATCACCGTAAGTGTATTGAAGTTGTTTGGTTACAACTTAAATATAATTGATCATTTTATTTGACCATCTACCCCTATATTGATGTTATCGGAGGAAGCAACTAATGGACAAACATGTGGACCTCCAAATTGGATAAAATGTACTTTAGGATATTATTAGTATGTGTCTAACCCTCCATGAACAAAGAGGGTCCTATTCGAGGTTATCCAAGTGTGAACATATTAGATATTTTGCTTAAAGGAGTGGCCAATGCAATAAGTTCACGATACCATTAGGTTTATGTGCAGTGTGGAACCCTGAACCATGCCAGCTGCTCATGAAGGCTGGATAGATCCCCAGTCATCGCTGACCTCTAGAATTGGAGGAGTAGTACCAGATTGGTGTTAAGTAGATACAAAGTGGGTGGATGATCAGAGGGGAATTCAGTTCCCATAATCATAATCTGTACAACCACCAGAGAGCTATCGACCCATTCCTACCCCTAGTCCCTCCACCTGCGTTTACAAGCCATGCCCTAGGCGGGATCTCTACACATCCTAGTCGTGTTTACATGGGCCAGCTAGACTTGTCAATTACATCATCATCCTGGAGCAGTAGGCTCTTCCTGGCCATTTTGTTTAGCAAACCAGTCCGATCAACCCCTCCCCCTCCATTGGCGTCAACCTTAGTCCACCAGGTTTCTGGAGATCGGTAAGGGATTTCTCCTCGAACCAACCTCTATCCCTAAAATGGTATCCATCAGTGAGAACCAAGATCATCTCCTCTTCCCTTCCTCCTTTCTCGACTGTGTTTGGCAGTGACCGAGTGAGGATGTCAGGGAAGCTTCAAGGCGGGGGCTGAAGACAGGATGGAGGAGTGGGATGGCCACAACAGTGAATGAGAAGGTTGTCAATGGTCCCATTATCGCCAAGCATGACTCCTCCATGGTTGTCGACCCTTCATTCGTGCCAGGCAGTGGAATGGCTCGTAGGCTATCTTCCCAACCATCAGGGTTGATCTTGGGGTAGCTTCAGACTGTGTGGAAGCCTCGTGGATATTCTTATCACCTCAGGCATGAGCAAGGGAGAACGGAACCTAACCCTTTCCCCAATTGGTGTCAAAATAGGATTTACAGAAAGCAAGCTTGCTTTGGTCAAGTAGGGAGTTTGGTTCCAGGATCATACTATAGGTGTCTCCAGTGTGATCGAGACTCTATTTTAGAGTCATGGAGGTGCCTCAGTACCCATGGAAGCCTCGATTGATGTCGAAGGTAGTCGAAGATCCTTTCCCCCTTCTGAGTCCTTCTACGACGGCCATGGGCGGGGGGGTCAACAACTCCAGGCTCTAAGCACCTTCGTGAAGCTTTGGTGGATGAGGAGTGAGGACCACATCTTTGTCTGGAGGTCTGTTGCTCAGTCATCATCACACCACGTCCAGCCTTCCCACCGGAGGCACGCTCATGGAGAACATGTTTCTCACGCAGCAGACGATGACTGGTGGAACTTGAGAGGAGAAGACCGATGGGTCCAGTCAGTGAAACCAACAGACCATCCACTCTAGAGGTGACTTGACCGGCCGGTTCACTCGGCCAGCATGAACCAAAGAACCACACACCCCCACTCCCTTTGCGGGCAACATGGCGAGAATCCAGGCCAACAACAAGCGGATCTGCCGGCCCATGTTGATCCACCAAAGGTAATTTTCCCTCAAATATATGCACATCTTAGAAAATGCATTATAAATAGCTCCCTTGGTCTATAAATACCCTAAAAATATACACGTACTAAGAAAAATGTCCCCTACATTATTGGATCCTTAGATCAGACCTTTCACAGACAAATAAGGATGATCTTTATTGTAGATGATAATGCTTCTTTTTGAGATTATATTATTGGTATAATTAGCATACCACGGAAATTAAATCTGAGAAAATTAATAATGAATCCTAGTATAATTTGGAAACCAAATATGAACTCAGATTTAACTATTATGTCAAAATAATAGGCCTTTTCTCATTAAAACCCAATTCTATGTTTATAACCTCATTTTAATTCTAGAAAATAGAACAATTATCAAAAAAATATAAAAATCATACCTGACCTTTTTAATGATATATAGACCAGGCTAAAAATATTAGACACCATCCTAACATCACATTGACCTAGGTTTGACCAAAACCCTAGCTTGGACCTAAATAATCAAGACTAATGATGTTCTTTTATTAATGATGATTAAATTTGATGTTAATCAGGTGATGACCAGATATCTAGATGATCGGGGATTATTAGGAATCTCTGAACTCAGGTATGTGGTCTTATAAGTATAAGACTAGATTTCTTGGTTGCTTATGATATGTAATATCATGAATGCTATTATTTGGATATTCATTGCTTGGTTGAACTATTATGAGTTATACTTCGCCAAAATCTAATATAACATAAAATGATATGGATGGGTTGTAGCTACTAGTGCATCTAGCCCGGTATGGATGTATGTTGCCTAACATGGATGTATGATGCTTTGGCCCATGTTAGATGTATGATGATATAATTTTTGCCCATACTGGATGTAAGTCAAGTGCAGATAAGTGTAGTACAACCGCATCAAATAAATGTAATAAAAAGGATCTTTACCTGATTTTCACCTTAAGAAATGGTTTTTGTCTCTTTCTTCCTTCTTCAAGTATTTTCCTTTATGCAACCTTACTAGTGTATCTTTTACCACATACCAACTTTTGTTGATTCGTTTGTTTCACATATGTTTTAGGTTCAGAGATAGCATGGGAGGAAAAGAACAGGTGTGAGTAAGTTGTTCAGGTTACCTATTGTCTAGGATTCTGGTTAGCATACATGTTTAGATTGTGTAATTTTCTATTTTTCAATATGAAAATGCAATCCAAGCTGTAATAATTCATGTTGTAAATATACATATTATTGTTGAGAAATGTTATGGTTGTATGTTCATGTATGCACAAATTGTTTCCGTAACGCACTCTGATACAATTGCTTAACATTTTCGGATTTTGTCTTCTCATCTCCATGGGGTTTTGAGAAGGTGAAAATCCGGGGACGTTATATCTTGCTTCTTATAAATATAGAAGCCATCAATTTGAGAACCCAAACTTCCATTAGTTGATGTCATGGTGCTGGTTTGGTCAAACCAAAGCCACAAATGCTGCACAATCCTATATCTAGGGTTTAGGTAACAAGGGGTTAAAACCCTATTAAGCTAGGAACTAAATGTTTAACTGAGATACAACCAAGCAAGATGGAGAAATATAAAACATGCCAAGATATGATGTATAAAAATGGCAATAAAAATCTACCATATGACAGTTGCATATAGGCCAATTAAGGATGTTAATTTCTAAACTAAGCAAACAAGATTCAATTTGAAGAAAATTCAAGATATTAGTCAGCCCATTTATTTCAAAACCAACCCAATCATACAATTAAGATAATTGTGTATCCAATTATGACAATTAAGCATATTTCAACCTTAAGCCATGTCCGGGGCCATACAATTTTCTTATACTTTTTCTACTATTAATCCATCTCATTTACCCATTTCCACTTGTCTACGGTTCAACAAATAGCAATATCCATGCTCTAGACTAAAGAACAACTTGACTTTCAATTGAGCTTTTACAAACCTTTATCAAAAAGCCATTATTTGAATTCCTCATGAAGTAAAGTTCAAATCTAACCCCAATTGAAAATTCAATTGCTTTAATGAAGATGATATATAATTCAATAGCAACTTTTTTGATAGAAGAAAGAGAAAAGGCAAGAATTGTCCTCAAGTTTTTATATTTATTCTTTAATATTTTTTATTGGATTATTCTTGTATGAAGCAAACTGAAACAAAAAATTAATTTCCCATGTGGGGGCAAACTAAAATACTTCTTGGAAGCCAGAAGCTTAGAAAATGAATACCCATTGTTTCTTATTCAGAGCTAACCCCGCTAAAAGCCATTTTTTCCTAATGTGCCAGGTGGCGAAATAGAATTATACCAGTGTTTCATCAAATAAAAACCAACACTTCCATAGGGTCTCCTCATTGAAAAATCCTAATTTTGTATCCTAATCATAGTGTAAAGGCAATTCCTCTAATGATATTTCTTTCTTAACATTGAAACCTCAACCATCACTGATAGGTATAAATAGCCCCACCCATATCCACCACTAACCTTAACCCCATTATACCCTCCTACATCTGGAAAGTGAGTACACTATCTTGTTTAGACTCAACCAATAATTGTCTATAAGATTATTCTTCTATAATGAAAATTTGGATACATTAGGAAGCTACAAAAATGGTAAGGAGGCACTAGGATCTTTAGATATAGTTGATCATCCAAATTGCTAGATCAAGATCATAACAACTACTTGTTCAAATTACATGAAATGCTTATCTACTTAAAAATCTATCACTGTTACAAGGTGAGAGCGAATAAAGATGCATAGAGAAATTGAAAAGAAAAAAAGTCACATAGTAGACACCAATGGTGAGGCATACAATTACTCTAAGCAATTTCCATTATATGAATCAACCTTTGTTTGTACATAGGTTACAAAGATTTGAGATCTCCTCCCTTATCTCCTCCTTTGTCAACAACATATGATACCCCTATCCTTTCCATGATTTATGTCATTAAGGAACTGATGTCCCCACACTAGATCGATGCCATTGGATTAGATGGACTACCTTTAACTTAATCTACTAATGCGGACTCGATGCATTGACTCTCCTTCTTGATGCATAGATAGCTTCATTAAGTCATGTTTATGTCTCTTATTGTTGCCATATTGAACCAGAACATTGATGCATGAGTGGCTTTAAGAATGTGCACCTAGAGTGGGATCAATGGCAAAAAAGTTTTATAATGCAAAAACCCAATTGCCATTTTTCACTGCTTATTCATAGACTCAAATGGTTGTTATTTAAGAGGGGTGTCGATGATTTGATTTGGATATTCCATAGACGAGCATGATTATATATCCATGTCAATGGCATTGATTTGAATATCGATGCATGGAGTCTGGCTTGTCTTTTCCCTTGAAAAATGGAATCAATTTGATGTCTATCAGAACTTTGAATACAATTACAAAATAATTAGCATTATTATATTAAAAATAGATATTGATGTAAAAGAAATTGTAAATAATTTAGATGTAGATGCATGATGATGAATCCAATAGTTATCAATTTTGCAATCAAATCACACTAAACTAAACATCAAAAATGTGTAGATTCTGTGTGCATATCCTATCTACAAATTTTTTGAACTTGTTAAAATTCACATGCAAAACATCTAGATCACTCTCTTTCATGGTCATATCATATTATTGAGTAGTTGATTTGACTACATATCTACATGTTTCCTTGATCTTCTTAAAAGGAATATATCTTGCTCACAATTGAGTCATTCTATATAAAGCATCATAACTAAAATAAATGAACTTTAAAAAATTCAGATCATTACAAAAACATGTAGATATCACTTTATCTAGACAAATTTCCATTTGAATTTCTTCTCTTTAT
Organism: Alisma plantago-aquatica; assembly: GCA_963693085.1. NCBI lineage: Eukaryota > Viridiplantae > Streptophyta > Magnoliopsida > Alismatales > Alismataceae > Alisma > Alisma plantago-aquatica. The sequence continues at coordinate 1,381,834,773 of OY856411.1, forward strand.
TTTCCACATCTCATCCCAATCGTTTGGGATGAATATCTATTGTGGGAGATCTTGAACCGATTGGGATTTCTAAATCAAACTAGAGTCTTTGGATATGATGACGGTAAGTTCCACTACAATATTAAGTCCCTAATGACTCTAACACCTTAAATCATGTTTTTTTCTTAACCAAACCAAGCCAAATGATTTCTCATACTCAAGAATTTAAACGAAAACTAAATTTTCAGGCAATGTGGGGGTTCTTGATCATTACAAGATTGTTATTCTTGGTCTCTTAGCAATTATTTCTAAGTCTTTTCCACCCTCTAGTGATGTCATTTTTGGTCTCATTTATGTTGTCCAGATGATTTAAATACCCATACATATTTTTCCTTGCTTTAATCATTAAATAAGGTGAAAACTTTGTGTTGTCTTATTTTTATGTTTTTTTGCTTTACAACAACTACCAAGATTATCTATTTTGTATATTTTGCTATGCAATTACAACACAGAGTTTACCCTAAATGTTGATTTAGCAGTTTAGTATACTAAATTCAGTGCCAAACATATATTTTTGTTAACATATGAAATATAAATTAGTATACCAATGTGGTTGCAATTATTGCTTTCCATTTTAATTTTATGTCAATGCAAAGACACTCTAATAGATTAATATCATGCTAATCTACAATTGGAACTCTATTGGATTACACTAATAAACATAAAACTTAGTCTTATTTCCTTTAGCTATCTTACTGACTTTAGAATGATGTATCTTTTCTTCTTTAGTTTTCTTGTGGGTCTTATGTTTCAAAATTAGTTTGAGCATGGAATATAGTGTATGGTTCCGTGTTTTATATATTTTCATGTTGACACATTGAGGCGTAAGCATATTGTAGATCACATATCCTATGATTCCCTATTTAGCGTCTACTACAAAATTTGTTATTACAAATTTAACATGTGATAGGCCCTCTGTTATGTAAAAGATTTTTTTATGGATCATGTGAATCTCTTCATCGAAGAACAAAATATGATGTATTTTCAAGATGAACACTAATGTATGTCTCACCATAAACCGTCCTAAAGATATAGAAGATGAATTGGTATATGAATGGATAGTTGATGTGTGCATTTCATATATACTTTTTGCACACATCCGCACACAAATTCAGTTCATTTTTGCCTTCCATATAGCCTATAATCATAGTTAACTTTCCATCTTTTAGTTATTTTACTTGTTGCATGATGTTGATCGCAAGCACACATTTAAAATGCCAAATCAGAGGCAGCCCAACCCAAATCCGACCTCAGTGGGGCCTTTCGTTGATTTGCAGCTGATTCATGGATCATTTTTGAAGAAATAACATTGAACAAGACACATCTTATTTAAGACACATCATGTAATTTATCATAAAATTTCACGCAACAAAGTACACACCGTGTGCTATTAAACACACGGGCATGTAAGTTTCCAGCAGACTAAATGCCTGAATTTGCATAGCAGATGACACGACGTGTCTTTATTAAGATATAGAGTGTCCTCACGATTTAAAGACAGACTCCAACTTGCTGCCAACGCACACGGATGTGCATTTAATCGAACACGCTATGTACCTTATACCCAATACGACTCCAGTAGTAGCTACACAACATGTGTAACATCCTAGGATTTGAGGCCTCAGATAACATGATCTTAAAAGGAATGATTGGACTACCCATATCACCAAGGTGCACCTCCTTTTCCGGGAGCCCATCACTAAAGAACTCCATAGTTAAGAGTGCTCATCTTGGAGTAGTACTAGGATGGGTGACATGTCGGGAAGTTGATCCTGGCATGCGCGTGAGTAAGGACAAAGCACATAGTTAAGGCTAGTGATGGACTCCCAGAAAAGGAGGTGCACCTTGGTGATATGGGTAGTCCAATCATTCCTTATAAGATCATTATATCCGAGGCTTCAAATCCTGGGACATTACAATCTCCCCCACTTAGACTCTTAACGACCTCGTCAAGGCTCAACTATAAGGCCTCATAACATCACCCCATTTCAGTGCAGACCCCTAATGGCCCAAGGACACCCAACTCCTGATCACGGAATACCTGCGCAAGGGTGGCTACATCAACCATGGACAACCCTTTCCTACATGTCTAGACCACATGACTCAAGACTGGCATGCCACATGCCCATGTGGGTCCCACCTACTGGAGGGGTTATGGCTCTGATACCATTTGTAATGCCTGGGCCCACTTCCCAATGCTCTAGTAGAGTTTCAGGAATGACGACTGCCCCCACAGACCACCACTAGCCTTAACTGCGTACTTTGTCCTCACTCGTGCATGCCAGGATCAACTTCCCGACAGGTCACCCATCCTAGTACTACTCCAAGCTGAGCACGCTTAACTATGGAGTTCTTTAGTGATGGGCTCCCGAAAAAGGAGGTGCACCTTGGTGATATGGGTAGTCCAATCATTCCTTTTAAGATCATGTTATCCGAGGCCTCAAATCCGGGGATGTTATAATCTTCCCCACTTAGGCTCTTGATGTCCTCATCAAGGCTCAACTATAAGGCCTCATAATATGTAACAATGTGAGTTTTCCCTCTTCTCTATTATTTAATTTATATTTTTACCTTTATGATGATCATTCATGATCTCATTTGACTCTTTGATCAATGTAGATACCCAAAATAAAATTCTATTGTTTTCTATGAATTTCATGCACTCTTGGGCACCTTAATTAGCTTAATACACCTCTTTGTTCAAATACTTGAGTTTGACTAGTTAACTTTATCTTTTGGTCTCCAAACTTGTACACATTATTCTACACTTCATGTTGTAGTTATGGTCCAAATTTGAGACCATTTGAACTTTCCTATGATTTTATACAAATTTCCTAAGATCTAGCCCTTTCCTAGCTCTTTTTAGCCCTTTTTTATTTCTTTTCTCTTCTTTTCCTTGTTGGGATCAGCCCATCTTGTGCTTTGGGGCGCCGCTGGGCAAGACTTGCCCCATGGATTGACCCAGCAGCCTTGGATCTCAATCCAATGGCGCTGGGATCATCCCCTACCTTGCGCCTAGAATGGCAAGTCCACGGTGGACCGACCACCCTGGCTCCTAACCCAACCAGCTACCCTAACCTGTTGCACCCCAACGACTTGACCAAAGGCTACCTCACCCTCTCTCAAAGATTCTACATGATTCAGTAGTGCGAAATCATCTCTTGGAGGCCAAGGAATTGAGCCGCCTCCATAGGGTGCGCCGCCCCCTCTCCTTAGCCCTAACCCTAGCCCAACACCTATTTAAGACCCCTACTGCCTTAGACCCACCCCCACAGACACGAACGACATATCCTCTTCCCACGCCGTGCTCTCCCTCTCTCGCCCCCTTTTTCTCTGGCCGCTGCACCACCGTGGAGCAACCCTGCTTGCGGGCAGGTTCTGCTGTTTGGGACAATCAGCAGTGACCCTCAGATCGGAGTCCACGCTGATCCAAGTCAAGATCAATGGTCCTCGTGCCCCCCTGCTCCTTCAATCTTGCGCAAGTGATCATCAGTGGATGACCTTGAAGCCGTTAGATCCGGCCTGATCAAAGCATACCAAGGAATCCAATGGCGGCCATTTTTCTCGACCTAGGTATTTTATTTCCCTCTCTGCCCAAAATTCCAGAAAATGATTCAAACTTGCAAAAATGATATCTTGAGATTCCTAGCTCCAAACATATCGAAATTATAGTCCATTTTCATCAGAAAAATTAGCCTGATCTAATAAAAATAGTTTCAGAACCTGTGTCGTATATATATTCTCTATTTTGATGCAAGTACCTTTGAATAACCTTCTTGAGTATAAAATGGACAACTTTCTTAAGTTCATGATCCTAATCTAATTCCTGACCCATCATGCAATCTTACTCTGATGTTTAAGCACAAAACTATCATTATGATCTAGAAACTTGAATAATGACTCGGATATTGATGATATAACTAGGGTTATCTAATATGGTTCCTAAAAACACCTAAGTAGATCATTCATTCTCGATATATGCTTGATGCTTGATTAAATGTTGAAATATTGATATAATGTCGATTATAAATGGATGATCTACCCTAGGGTTGTATAGGGATGAAAAACCCTAATCTTGCATAGTGGATACATGGTGCTGGCATAATATGATCTTGACCCTCAAATCTATATCTTGATTGATCTAGGATCTACTTGAGACCTTGAACTTTCACTCTAGGACCTTTACTCGATTAGCATCCAAAAAGGTACACTATTATACAACTCCTCCTTGATTGTAATGATGATACTTTTAGGTATCTCTTGACTTATGCTTGGCTATTTATTTGGATGAACTATTGTTCCCTATGAGTAGTCTTCCATTTTTATTCTATACTATATTTTGAGAAACATGAAACCCTAAATTGCAATACCCATTATGACTGCCCATATATTGATGTTGATAATGATGTTGATATTGAATATAAGCAAAACCCCTCTTGATTGAAGGGTGGGATTTTGTACTTTGACCTCCTATCTCCTTTGGTGAGAAGGAGCTTGGTGACCTCCCCATTGCGTTGGGGTAATAGAGTCACATAAACTAATATAAGCATGCTTCTTGATTACAGCATAATGGGAAATTCGTAATAAAATCCTTGTTGAACAACATTTTGGTTTTTGGGAGATCGTTCGATATGCTTTTGAAACATAATACCTGCCAAGCATACTAGTTTTCTTATAAATTGATTTACTTGTTTTTATATAGCGTACCGTGCAATTGCATTGACATTGTGTCTTGATTTTCTCAATTTTAGGTAATGCAAGGAACTAGATATTTACATTCATCTACTCATTTATCCACTGCAATAAAGACTGCTACATCAATTATGGACTCTACATGGGAGCTAATTGTAAAAGGAATGTAGTTTTTGGCTAGTTTCTTATCGTTTTCTCTTTCCATGTTGCCTACGAGCCTTATGTACTAAACCTTTTGGTTCATTTTTAATAAAGAAGGATGTTATTTCATTTTCGCGTATTATCTGTGTGTGATTTTCGGGCCACTCAGGGATGGGCGCTCTAATCCCTTTAACACTGCCCTTCTAGACAGTGGGATTGGGATTATGGTAAGAATGGATCTGTGATAGTTGGTATCAGAGCCATAACACACTTCATATGCATTAGTGAAATGATGTTCTTAACCGCTGAACCAAGGAAGCCCTAAAATTCACTATGGTGAAAACTGAGGTGTCTAGAAAGAGCACAAAGGGGGTTCTGGCATAATTCCTCCTATCTGTCTTCACGGTGGCTGAGGTTCCTCCTGCTCCACCTGGCCTTAGTTGATCCAGAAATGGATGGAAGGACATCCTATAACCCTAGAGAGTCTTCTAGCATCTTATCTCTTCTTTAAGGATTTTCCCAAGCCACCTATTAGAAGGAAGTAGGATTACTCATCATCTTCTCATTCTCTTTAAGGTGTCATGACTTGATCTATGTACTCTCTCTATTTTGGGTAATTTAAGGATGGGAACAACTAAAATCCAAAAATAAATTGAGAAAACTTGTTACAATATTTCCATGATCTATCATATTTTTGCTTTGAAAGTTATGAATAAGAAAACTTATATCAGTTGAACTCTTGCAGATGGCCCTAAAAACCAGGAACAATAGGGATGGTGAAGGGACCTATGGTACTAAAGACAAGGGGAAGAAGCCCCGTATGACTGATGATGAAGATGTCAGTTCTGCCAATAAGACCACTGATATGGGGGAGTGGGAGTTGAAACAAAAGGCCATTATGGATTCCATCCATGACCTAGCCATTCGTACAACATCCCTTATGCCAACCCATAACCCAAAACCCATCACTATCCAGGATTTTCTGAAACTCAACCCAGAAGTCTTTTATGGGGAAGACAAAGATGATGTACTAGACAAGGTTGATGCCTGGTTAGTGTCCATGGAAAACACCTTTAGGGTTTTGAGGTGACCTGAACAATACAAGGTTGGTTTTGCTACCTACCAGTTGAAGGGGGCGGCCAAGTTGTGGTGGGAGAATTATATCTGGTCACAACATGTCATCCCTGTCAACTGGGAAGCTTTCAAACCCATTTTCACCAATCGTTTCCAACCCACATCTGAGAGAAAGGAGAAACAAAAACAATTCCTCACCCTTACCTAAGGAACTAACACAGTGGCTGAATATAGTTGACAGTTCCGCCTTCTGGAGAGGCATGTCACCAACCTCACTGCAGAACAAAAACTGGACCGTTACATTGATGGGATCTTCCTTACCCTAAAAGCTTTTGTATCCTCATCCAAACCCACCAATTTTCAAGATGCCTATGACCATGCCTTATCCATGGAAAGAACCCTAGGGATGGGACACAAGAAACCATTACCTACCCTTGCCTATCTAGACCTGACTGAAGTTGTACCTACAAAACCGGAACAGAAGGGTAAACCCCATATTGGTGGCAATAAGAACAAGAACCGATAGAACAACCAGAGAAATCCCCCTGCCCAGAACTACAATCAAGGCCAGAACCAAAATTTCAACCATGGTCCTGCACAAAACCAGAATCATGGCCAAAACAGGGGTCAAGGCTAGAATGCCAATATTTCTCGTTGCCGCAACTGTGGTAACTTCCACACTGACCAGTGCAAGTATCTGTCCCCGGTCTGCCATTACTGCAAACAAGAGGGTCACTTTAGAGATAGCTGCCCCCACCCTCCTCCAGCATGGTCCAGGCAAGGTGAACATCGACATGCCAGTGTCTTTGCTGTGAATGCAGATGAGGCGAAGGCCAATGAAAACAAACTCACGGAAGGTACCTTTTAAATTCAAAATTATTTCCAAAACATTATATCATGATTATCTTGTACAAAATCCTTACACAAAAATATGTATACGTAGGTATGATGCAAATCTCCGACCATTTTGTTGTTACTCTATTTGACTCTAGGTCAACAAACACCTTCATGTCTAAGAATCTTGCCTCTATGTTGAATCTTGAAACAAGGGACTTAGGGTACATACTTGATGTAACTACCCCAAGTGGGAAGATGAAAGTCTCCTACTATATTGTCGAAAAAGTCCCTCTATCTTATGTTGGACGTAGTTTTGAGTCAGATTTTATAATCTTAGACATGGAAGACTTTGACCTTATTTTAGGGATGGATTGGCTCCATAAAAATCATGCTCTGATCGATTTTCGTGCCAAGAAAGTCATTATTTCCAAACCCAACCTCCCTATTCTTGTAATTCCTGGAAGGAAAGATCGAAATCAAAACGTTGTTATGTCTCTGATTAAAGCCCAAAACTTGATAGCTAAAGGGTGCAAAAAATACCTAGCAACTGTAACCATAGTCAATCCTGATACGAGTGCCCTAGAAAACATTGATGTAGTACGGAAGTACCCGAGTGTCTTTCCTGAGGAGCTCCCTGAGCTACCACCAGATCGTGATGTTGAGTTTTCTATTGATTTAGCACCTGGCACCACACCCATTTCTCGGGCACCCTATCGGATGGCTCATGCGGAATTGGCTGAGTTGAAAAAGTAGTTGTAGGAATTGCTTGATAAGGGTTTCGTCTACCCTAGTACCTCTCCTTGGGGAGCCCCCATTCTATTTGTCAAGAAAAAGGATGGTTCCCTTCGCATGTGTATTGACTATCGTCTGATCAATCAAGCTACTGTGAAAAACAAGTATCCGCTGCCCAGAATTGATGACCTTTTCGATCAACTCCATTCTGCCCATGTCTTTTCAAAAATTGATCTCCGTTCTGGTTACCACCAACTCAAAGTTAAGGACGAAGACATCCCTAAAATAGCCTTTCAAACCCGATACGTGCATTATGAATTCCTTGTCATGCCTTTTGGGTTGACTAATGCCCCTGGTGTGTTTATGAACTTGATGAATAGTGTCTTCCAATCTTTCCTCGACGAGTTTGTAGTGGTCTTCATTGATGACATATTGATATATTCGACTGATGCTGAATCACACCGCATTCACCTTCACAAAGTTCTTGACATCCTCCAATCTCAGAAATTCTATGCAAAGTTGTCAAAATGTGAATTTTGGATTTCTGACGTCATGTTCTTAGGCCACATAATTTCTGGTGGGAAAATTTCTATTGACCCTGCCAAAGTCTCGGCTGTTCTTGAGTGGCAAGCCCCAAAGAATGTTTCTGAGATTTGTAGTTTTCTGGGTCTTGCTGGGTATTATCGACGTTTTATTCAGAACTTCAGTAGGTCTGCCTTTCCTCTCACTAAGCTCACCAGGAAAGGAGAATAGTTTATCTAGTCAAAGGAGTGTGAGTCTAGTTTTCAAGAGCTAAAGACAAAGCTAACAACTGCACCTGTCTTGACTCTTCCCTCAGGAAATGATGGGTTCATCATCTTCACTGACACATCAAGGTTCAGTCTGGGTTGTGTCCTCACGCAAGAGAGAAAGGTAGTTGCTTATGCCTCTGGACAATTGAAGCCAAATGAGGTCAACTACCCAACCCATGACCTCGAGCTTGCCGCCATCATATATGCTTTGAAAATATGGCGACACTACTTGTATGGTGCCACTTTCGACATCCTCCCTAACCACAAGAGTCTAAAATATATCTTGACACAGAAGGATCTCAATCTCAGACAGAGGCGTTGGCTCGAGTACCTTAAAGACTATGACTTCACCATTGCCTACCACCCCGATAAGGCAAATGTGGTGGCCGATGCACTCAGCAGGAAGCAGGCTAAATGTGTTGTTGTCTTTACTACTGAATGGAGGAACATGGAAGTCATGTCACCTTGGGCCCCGAGGCATATGGGCAACATTCTTAGATTGGCCAGTGTCCATGTAAAACGAGGCCTCCAGTCTGAGATCCTATCAGCCCAAAAGAATAGAAAGAGACTCGATGAAATGACTAAGCTATTAGAGAAGCCCCAAACTCATCTGACAGTCAGTATGGATGGTGGAATCCGATACAAACAATGCATATGGGTCCCAGAAGATTCAGTCAGGATAGATTTGGTGTTATGAGAAGCTCACAGGTTGAAATATATTGTGCATCCTGGATCGACTAAAATGTACAAGGATATGCAAAGGCACTTATGGTGGAGGAATATGAAGACTGACATTGCTACTTTCATCTCCAACTGTCTGACCTGCCAACATATCAAGGCAGAACATCAATGTCCAGGAGGTCTTCTACAACCCCTACCTATCCCCGAGTGGAAATGGGAAAACATCACCATGGATTTCATGGTGGGAATACCCAGGAACAGGAAAGGGAGTGACACCATTTGGGTTGTAGTTGATCGTCTGACTAAATCAGCCCATTTTATTCCAATCAAGACAACAAATAAGGTTCCTGAGTTAGCAGAACTTTATGTTCGGGAGATAGTCAGGCTGCATGGAATTCCTATATCTATAGTATCATATCGTGATGCAAAGTTCACTTCTCACTTGTGGCGACAAGTACAGGAAGAACTGGGAACTCAGCTGAATTTTAGTACTGCATATCACCCACAAATTGACGGACAGTCTGAGATGACAATCCAAGTTCTAGAAGACTTGCTGAGATCATGCGTCCTTGATTGGGGCGGTTCTCAGGACCACTACCTTCCTCTCATTGAGTTTTCCTACAACAATAGCTACCAATCCAGTATAGGCATGCCTCCCAATGAAGCTTTGTATGGAAGACCGTGTAGATCTCCACTTTACTGGGATGAAGTAGGCGAAAGATGAATTCTGAAATCTGAGGAACTACAACTCTATTATGACAATGTCAACCTAATCAAGCAAAGGTTAAAAAGGGCACAAGATTGTCAGAAGTCTTATGTTGATGCGCATAGGACTGACACTCTATTCCTAGTAGGTGATCGTGTTTTCCTGAAGATTCAATCGATTTGGGCCATTGCAAAGAACAAAGGAAAACTCAACCCTAGATATGTGGGTCCTTTTGAAATTTTGGATCATATTGGGGAATGTGCTTATAGGTTGGCTCTACCTCCATAATATAGCATGATGCACAACATCTTTCATGTGTCAAACCTAAAGCGGTATGTCAAAGACCCTAGCCATGTCCTCAATCATGAACCAATTGAATTAAAGGACACCCTTGTGTACCAAGAAGCTCTGGTCAAGATACTTGATACTTGCACCAAGGAGCTCAGAAACAAGAAAATTGACATGGTTAAGGTATTGTGGAAGCACCATGGGAGTGATTATGCTACTTGGGAGTTGAAGTCAGACATAGAGGAATGATTTCTTGACCTTTTCAAAGAAGCCTGAATTTTGGGGACAAAATTCCTTATAAGGAGGGGAGGATGTGACAATGTGAGTTTTCCCTCTTCTCTATTATTTAATTTATATTTTTACCTTTATGATGGTCATTCGTGATCTCATTTGACTCTTTGATCAATGTAGATACCCAAAATCAAATTCTATTGTTTTCTATGAATTTCATTCACTCCTGGGCACCTTAATTAGCTTAATACACCTCTTTGTTAAAATACTTGCGTTTGACTAGTTAACTTTATCTTTTGGTCTCCAAACTTATACACATTAGTCTAAACTTCATGTTGTAGATATGGTCCAAATTTGAGACCATTTGGACCTTCCTATGATTTTATATGAATTTCCTAAGATCTAGCCCTTTCCTAGCTCTTTTTAGCCCTTTTTATTTCTTTTCTCTTATTTTCCTTGTTGGGCTCAACCCATCTTGTGCTTTGGGGTGCCGCTGGGCAAGACTTTCCCCATGGATTGACCCAGCAACCTTGGATCTCAATCCAACAGCGCTGGGATCATCCCCTACCTTGAGCTTGGAATGGCAAGTCCACGGTGGACCGACCACCCTGGCTCCTAACCCAACCCGTTAACCTAACTTGTTATGCCCCAACGACTTGACCAAAGGCTCCCTCACCTTCTCTCAAAGCTTTTGCATGATTCAATAGTGCAAAATCATCTCTTAGAGGCCAAGGAATTGAGCCGCCTCCATAGGGTGCGCCGCCCCCCTAGCCCCAACACCTATTTAAGACCCCTACTGCCTTCGGCCCGCCCCCACGGACACGAACGACATCTCCTCTTCCCACGCCATGCTCTCCCTTTCTCGCCCCCTTTTTCTCTGGCTGTTGCACCACCGCGGAGCAACCCTGCTCGTGGGCGGGTTCTGCTATTTGGGACGATCAGCAGTGACCCTCGGATCGGAGTCCACACTGATCCAAGTCAAGATCAACGGTCCTCGCGCCCCCCCTGCTCCTTCAATATTGTGCAAGTGATCATCAGCGGACGACCTTAAAGTCGTTAGATTCGGCCCGATCAAAGCAGACCAAGGAATCCAACATCGGTCATTTTTCTCAACCTAGGTATTTTATTTCCCTCTCTGCCCAAAATTCTAGAAAATGACTCAAACTTGCAAAAATGACATCTTGAGATTCCTAGCTCCAAACATATCAAAATTATAGTCCATTTTCATCAAAAAAATTAGCCCGGTCTAATAAAAATGGTTTCAAAAACTGTTTCATATCTAAGTTCTCTATTTTGATGCAAGTAACTTTGAATAACTTTCTTGAGTATAAAACAGACGACTTTCTTAAGTTCATGATCCTAATCTGATTCCTGACCCATCATGCAACCTTACTCTGATGTTTAAGCACAAAACTATCATTATGATCTAGAAACTTGAATAATGACTCGGATATTGATGATATAACTAGGGTTATCTAATATGGTTCCTAAAAATACCTAAGTAGATCATTCATTCTCGATATATGCTTGATGCTTGATTAAATGTTGAAATATTGATATAATGTCAATTATAAATGGATGATCTACCGTAGGGTTGTATAGGAATGCAAAATCCTAATCTTGCATATTGGATACATGGTGCTAGCATAATATGATCTTGAACCTCAAATCTATATCTTGATTGATCTAGGATCTACTTGAGACCTTGACCTTTCACTCTTGAACCTTTACTCGGTTAGCATCCAAAAAGGTACGCTATTATACAACTCCTCCTTGATTGTAATGATGATACTTTTAGGTATCTCTTGACTTATGCTTGGATATTTATTTGGATGAACTATTGTTCCCTATGAGTAGTCTTCCGTTTTTCTTCTATACTATATTTTGAGAAACATGAAACCCTAAATTGCAATACCCATTATGACTGCCTGTACATTGATGTTGATAATGATGTTGGAAAAGTTGATGATGTTGATATTGAATATAAGCAAAAACCCCCTTGATTGAAGGGTGGGGTTTTGTACTTTGACCTCCTATCTCCTTTGGTGAGAAGGAGCTTGGTGACCTCCCCATCGCGTTGGGGTAATAGAGTCACATAAACTAATATAAGCATGCTTCTTGATTACAGCATAATGGGAAATTCGTAATAAAATCCTTGTTGAACAACATTTTGGTTTTTGGAAGATTGTTCGATATGCTTTTGAAACATAAGTCCTGCCAAGCATACTAGTTTTCTTATAAATTGCTTTACTTGTTTTTATATAGCATACCGTGCAATTGCATTGACATTATGTCTTGATATTCTCGATTTTAGGTAATGCAAGGAACTAGAGATTTACATTCACCTACTCATTTATCCACTGTAATAAATACTGCTACATCAATTATGGACTCTACATGGGAGCTAATTGTAAAAGGGATGTAGTTGTTGGCTAGTTTCTTATCTTTTTCTCTTTCCATGTTTCCTACGGGCCTTAAGTACTAAACCTTTTGGTTCATTTTTAATAAAGAAGGACTTTATTTCATTTTTGCATATTATCTATGTGTGATTTTTGGGCCACTCAGGGACGGGCGCTCTAATCCCTTTAACACTGCCCTTCTCGACAGTGGGATTGGGATTAGGGTAAGAACGGATCCGTGACATAATCTCTTCCCCATTTCAGTGCAGACCCACAATGGCCCATGGACACCCAACTCCCGATCACAGAATACCAGCACAAGGGTGGCTACGTCAACCATGGACAACCCTTTCCTACATGCCTGGGCCGCACAACTCAAGACTGACATGCCATGTCCATGTGGACCCCACCTACTGGAAAGTAATTGGCTCTGAACCATTTGTAAAACCCAGGCCCACTACCCAAGGCTCTAGCAGAGTTTCAGGAATGACAACTGGCCCCACAGACCACCCCTAGCCTTAACTGCACGCTTTGTCTTCACTCACATGCAAGCCAGGGTCAACTTCCTGACTGGTCACCCATCCTAGTACTACTACAAGCTGAGCATGCTTAACTATGGATTTATTTAGTGATGGGCTCCCAGAAAAGGAGGTGCACCTTGGTGATATGGGTAGTCCAATCATTCCGTATAAGATCATTATATCTGAGGCCTCAAATCCTGGGATATTACAATACGACTCCTGTAGCAGCTACACAATGTGTCTCTAAGGGGACACATTGTGTACTTCTTGGCAATAGTAGTTATTCAACAAGTTACACGACGAGACACGACATGTCTTCTAAAAGACATGCCATGCCTTTATCAATTGCTACAGAAATTTGCAACAACTACCCCTCATTTTAAAACACAAGTCCAACCATTTAGGTGGTTATCATTTTTCATTTTGAACATATTTTGAGCAAGAGAAGTTGCAGAGCAAGAGGAGGGTGATTTTGGAGAGGGAGAAGAAGTTGCTTGTGAAAGAACCTCCATTCTTCACCATCCCTTCTTTAGATGGTGCAACAAAGCTTCTTTTCTCATTCAAGCCTCTCGGAAGGGAATATTGGTCGAGTTGAAGCAGCTTCAAGGGTGGAATTTTGTCCTCTATCCGAAGTTCTACCTCTTTTCACTTCACCTTTGTTTTCCCTTACTTTTCTTCTCTTTAGCTATGTAAAACTCTAAAATTCTATAATGTGCTTGTGCATCTCCATTATGGACGAGTAGAACCTTTTTCTTGGGTATGGGAGAGTAGCTCCCATGCCATTACTCATGAGAACTCAAAATTTATATTGAGTGTTAGTTAATTTGCTTCTCCATGGATGCCTATAGTTATTTGTTGCTTGTATGCTTGGCTGGCCACCTTTTATACATGTCTTATGCTTCCTTGTGCTATTTGGGAGGATGTATGGGGAAGTAGGGAGTAGGATTCATGGCAATATGCTCTTGACCATGCGAATGATTGGAGTATGTTGAGGGCTTTAAATTGTGTTCAAATATAGCATATACATAGAAGTGTTATGTGATGAAGAAAACCATATTATGTCACTGGGAGGTGCATGATGATGACAATTTCCTTACAAATTGATGACATGTTTTAATTTCATAGTACTGCATGATGTGATGGTGTGGTAGTGAAATATTATATCTGGGATTTTCTAAATTCTGAATTTAACCTTTGACTTAAGCTCTTTTTGTTGTTACTTATCTTTTAGCTACCTGTAATCAACTCAACTTTTGTAATGTGACTTAGATTAATGAAATTTAATGATTTTGTGCCTAACTAACCTAGCTCCTTGTATTTGAAACTGACTACAATTGACCCTGTACACTTGTAAATAATAAGTGAGTTGGGATTTTCTTTTAAAATTCCAACAAATTTTTGGCATCGTTGCCAAGGGGTACATTAATATTAGTTAGAGTAGAAGAGTTAACTAGTATTTGAGACTAAGTCACCATTTTCATATTCCATATAGTGGTAACTCTTGTCTTTTGTGAATCTCACTCAATTTTTGTTTTTCAGGTTGCATGCATCGTTCTAAGAGGGGTCTACAAACATCAATATTTCTAGACCCAAAAATAGAGTGAACCTTTAGTAGTCACAGGAGAGCAAGGAGGAGTGATAACTCTTCAACTTTGTAGGGATCACATCCTTCGTCAATGCATTCTTCACCTTTGCCACTGCCTTCATATGATCCTCTTTAGGAATTAGAGATGGAGGACAACCGTCTACTAAAGGATTTTGTTGTTTCGGCTTCCATCAACATTTGTAGAGCCATAGACCATCCTGCCATAGAAGCCAATAACTTCTCCATCAACCCTACAATCATGCAGATGATCCAATAGAACTGCTTTGGACGAACTCCTATGGAAGATTCAAATCTTCACATAGCGAAGTTTCTATAGTATATGAAGAACTTCAAGATCAATGGTGTTCCAGCTGAAGGAGTACACCTACTCTTGTTTCCATTCACTTTTTGAGACCGGGCCAAGGCGTGGCATTCTTCATTTCCCAAACATTCCATCAAGAGCTATGATGAGTTGCTAAATGTTTTCTCACTAAGTATTTCCCTCTTAGCAAGACGGCCCAACCGAGGAACCAAATCACAAACTTCAAGCAACAAGAAGGTGAGACACTTTATAAAACCTGGGAGAGATTTAAGGATCTGCAACACCTTTGTCCTCATCATGGTTTGACCAACTAGTTGTTACTTCAAAATTTCTATAATGGGTTATTCTATAACACCCGTATGTCCATTGATGCTGCTAAAAATAGAGCCTTAATGAACAAGTCCTATAGTGAAGCTTATGCCATCATTGGGGATATGTCATTCAACCACAACTAGTGAAGTTCTGAAAGGACCACTCAGCCTTTCCCTTCTACCAGCTCAAGTGAGAAGTCCAGTGGGAAGCACACTGTGGATGTCGTAGACCTGATTGTAGCCAAACTTTCCACCTTGACTCAGAAGTTTGAAAAGTTGACAACTCACTCTGTTCAAGTAGTTGAGAAAGAATGTGAGGCATGTGGAACATCTGACCACAACTCTTCTTCTTGTTTTGCACCACATCTGAATGCCACTGAGATGCCAGAATAAGTCAATGTTGTAGGCAACTTCATAACAGACAAGCCTACAATCCTTTCTCTGAGACCTATAACCCAGGATGGAGAGACCATCCAAACTTTTCTTACAGGAACAACAAATCGCAGAACTAGCAGTAAGGTCAAGCTCAAGGTTAACAACCTATGAGAAATCTTCATCCAATGAATTCCAACCATTAATAGTCACAAGGGTATAATAATAACAACAACATGAACTTCAATCAATTTCAACAAGTGACTCTACCACCACAAAAATCTATCTTGGAAAGCCTCCTTGAGACTTTGTCACCACACAAATCTAGCAGAATAACGAGTTTTGGGCACATGGCAATCTCTTGAAGGATGCTATCACACAATTGTCCTCTAAGTTGATGGGATTGTTACCCACACTAAGATGTTGGAGAACCAGATAGCTCAACAAGCCTTAGCCAACCAAGGAGCACCTTCATGTTCTTTGCCCAGTCAACCAGTTATGAATCCCAAGGTGACTTGTAAATCTATAACTTTGAGGAGTGGAGAAGTCATAGGAGGGTCTTCATCACCTTCCAAGAGGAAATCTGAAGAGGTTGTTGACACTACTATTGAGGAGACTGTCAAAAAACAAAGAAAGAAATTTTCTAGAAATATGCATCAAGGTGGTTCTTCTATCAAGCCTAATGCCGCTTTCCCTCATAGATTACTAATACAAAAGATGATGTTAAGTTCAATAAGTTCATGGAAATTTGAACAAGTTATATGTGAACCTACCTCTAGTTGAAGTTATAGCTAAAATTCCCTCTTACACTAAGTTCTTGAAATACATCCTAACAAAGAAAAGGAGATATGGTCAAGTTGAAACTATTATGTTATTAGAAAGGCTAAGATCTATCATCCACAATCGTATGCCTAAAAAACTAGATGATCAAGGTTCTTTCACTCTCCCTTGAAAGATTGGAGACTCTACTTTTGAAAACTTTCTTATTGATCTTAGAGCTAACATCAGTTTGATTCCTATTTCTTTGTGGGAAAATCTAGACTTGGGAGATTTCAAACTAACATCAATAACAATTCAACTGGCCGATCTCTCGATCAAATATCCTAGAGGAGTGATTGAAGATTTCACCATATAGATACGAAAGTTCTTCATTATGTGTAACATTATGGTCTTGGACATGCATGAGGACCCAACCAATCCAGTCCTCTTTGGAAGATCTTACTACATACTGCAAGCTGTCTAGTTGATGTTAGAGAAGGAAAAATCATCGTCAGAGTTGGAGATGAAGAACTTGTTTTCTATGTTTATGATGCCATGAAGGCACCAAGATCCAAGGAGTACCTTTGTCTGATTGATACTATTGATACACTACTTGAGGAAGAGAAGAATTTTTTTGACAGTACTCTTAATGATCTTGAAGAAGAAGATGCAAAAGCCACTTTCAATGAGGAAATTTCTGAAACCTTGAAGATTCCACCAAGTGAGGAAGATTCAAATAATAATGAGGAAAGCAGCATTGCGGCTCCAAGAATATAGGTAGAATTAAAACCCCTCCCACCGGGGTTGAGGTATGTTTTGTTAGGCCCAAACTCCACCTCTCCTATTATAATAAATGCTGAAATGAATGATGTTCACTAAGAAAAACTCTTAAATGAATTTAGAAGCTATAAAGATGTGATAGGGTACTCAGTTGATGACCTCAAAAGAATTAACCCGTCTATCTGTATGCATAGAATAGATCTATAAGAAAATGCCAAACCATGCAAGGACCCCCCCCAAGGAGACTAAACCAAAATATAATGGAAGTTGTAAAAAAGGAAATTCTCAAACTTGAATATGTGGGAATTATTTATCCAATAAGTGGCAGTTCTTGGGTGAGTCCTATACATGTTGTGCCCAAGAAAAGAGGAACAACTATAATAAAAGGGGAAAATGATGAATTAATACAAACAAGAATCGTCACTGGATGGCGAATGTGCATTGATTATAGGAAATTAAATAAAGCCACAAGAAAGGATCATTTCCCTTTGCCTTTTATTGACATGATGTTAGAAAGTCTTTCTCATCACTCCTACTTTTGATATCTTAATGAGTACAGGGGGTTCTTTTCGATTCCCATCTATCCACCGGATCAAGAAAAGACCACTTTCACATGCACCTATGGAACTTATGCTTATAGGCAGATGCCCTTTGGGCTTTCTAATGCTCCCGCCACCTTTTAAAGGTGTATGGTGGCTATTTTATTTGATTACATTGAAAAGGTTATGGAAATATTCATAGATGACTTTAGTGTTTATGTAACGTCCCAGGATTTGAGGCCTTGGATAAGACGATCTTAAAAGGAATGATTGGACTGCCCATATCACCAAGGTGCACCTCCTTTTCCGGGAGCCCATCACTGAAGAACTCCATAGTTAAGCGTGCTCAACTTGGAGTAGTACTAGGATGGGTGACCAGTGGGGAAGTTGATCCTGGCTTACACGTCAGTGTGGAAAAAGTGTGAAGTTAAGGCTAGTGGTGGTTTGTGGGGCCAGTCGTCATTCCTAACACTCTACTAGAGCCATGGGAAGTGGGCCCGGGCATTACAAATGGTATCAAAGCTAATTCCCCTCCAGTAGGTGGGGCCCACATGGGCCTGTGGCATGCCAGTCTTTGAGCTGTGTGGTCCACGCATGTTGGAAAGGGCTATCCGAGTTGATGGAGCCGCTCATGCGATGGTAGTGTCCAGGTATGTTGGAAAGGGCTATCCGAGTTGATGGAGCTGCCCTTGCGTTGGTAGCCATGATTGACAGCTGGGTGTACATGGGACATTTGGGTCTACACTGAAATGGGGAAAGATTATGATGCCATATAATTGAGCCTTGATGAGGATGTCAAGAGTCTAAGTGGGGGAGATTGTAACGTCCCAGGATTTGAGGCCTTGGATAAGACAATCTTAAAAGGAATGATTGGACTACCCATATCACCAAGGTGCACCTCCTTTTCCGGGAGCCCATCACTAAAGAACTCCATAGTTAAGCGTGCTCATCTTGGAGTAGTACTAGGATGGGTGACCAGTCGGAAAGTTGATCCTGGCTTGCGCGTCAGTGTGGACAAAGTGTGCAGTTAAGGCTAGTGGTAGTTTGTGGGGCCAGTCGTCATTCCTAAAACTCTACTAGAGCCATGTGCAGTGGGCTCGGGCGTTACAGTTTATGATAATTACTTTGATGATTGTTTGTTGAATCTTACTAAAGATTTGTAGAGATGCCAAAAAGTCAACCTCATGCTTAATTGGGAGAAATGCCATTTTATGGTGAAGACATGGGTTTTATAAGGCCATGTTATTTCAAGCAAGGGAATTGAAGTGGATAAAGCCAAAGTGGAGGCTATTGAAAAGATGTCAACTCCAACCAATGTGAAAGAAATTCACAACTTCTTGGGACATGAGTGCTTCTATAGAAGATTCATAAATGATTTTTCAAAGATTGCAAAGACTTTATGATCGTTGCTAGAAAAATATGTTGAGATCGTGTTTGATGATGATTTCCAAATTACTTTCTGATGATTAAAAGATGCTTTAGTTTCAGCTCCCATCATTCAACCACCAGATTGGAGTGCTCCTTTTGAAATAATGTGTGATGCAAGAAACTATGCTATAGGAGCAGTCTTGGGACAAAGAAAAGAAAAAAAACTCCATGCCATACACTATGCAAGTAAGACCCTAGATGATGCACAAATTAACTATGCTACTACTAAGAAAGAGATGCTTGCCATAGTCAATGCCTTTGACAAGTTCATATAGTACCTAGCAGGTTCCAAGGTCATTTTATATACAGATCGTGCTGCGAAAAGGTACCTTATGAGTAAGAAAGATGCAAAGCCTTGCCTCATCTGATGGATATTGCTATTATAAGAGTTTGACTTGGAAATCAAAGAAAGAAAGGGACCAAGAACAATGGTACATGACCATCTCTCATGTCTATCTACTGGTGCTGAAGACAAGGTTCTAATTGATGAAAATTGCCTATCGAGAAGCTTTATGTGGTAAAATCTCTTACTATGTCGTGGTTCGTTGATTTTGCAAATTATCTTGCCACCAGACGCATTCCACTTGATTTCACATACCAGCAAAAGAAAAAGTTCTTTCATGATGTCAAATTCTATTATTGGGACGATCCCCTATTGGTTAAGCAATGTGTAGATGGGCTTATTAGAAGATGCATTCCCAATAAAGAGATTGCAAGTGTGATTTCAGATTGTCACTTCTCCCACTACGACAAACACTTTGGAGCAGATAAGGATGCAACCAAGATTCTTCAAGCATGTTTCAATTGGCCAAGTCTATTTCGTGACGCGCACACATTTTTCAAGGCTTGTGACAAATGTCAAAGAGCTGGGAGAATTTCAAAGAAGGACGAAATGCCATTGAATTCAATCCTAAAATAGAAGTCTTATATGTGTGGGGCATAGATTATATGGGCCCTTTTCCATCCTCGTGCAACTACAAGTTCATCCTAGTAGCTTGTGATTATGTATCCAAATGAGTGGAGGCAATCCCCACTCAAGAACCAGATGCAAAGTCTGTGATAAAAGTATTTTAGAAGATTAATTTTTCCAAGTTTGGAGTTGCAAGAGCAATAATATCTAACGGTGGTAGACACTTCAATGAAAAGAACTTTAAAAACCTACTTAGCAAGTATGGAGTGAAGCATAAGGTGTATACACCCTATCATCCTCAAACATCAGGTCAAGTGGAGATCTCCAATAGGAAACTAAAAGCTATTCTAGAAAAAACTATCTGTAGCTCAAGGAAGGATTGGGCACTAAAGCTTGACAATGCACTATGGGCGTACATGACAGTTTTTAAAACTCCAATTGGGACAACTCGATTCAAACTAGTGTATGAAAAATCATGTCACTTACATGTAGAATTGGTGCATAAGGAATGTGGGTGATCAAATCCCTTAACTATGACCTAAAGAAAGCAAGAGAGAAAAGATTGTTGCAACTCTAGGATCTCAAAGAACTTAGGGTGGACGCATATGAGAACATGAAGATCTACAAAGAAAAGATAAAGAGATGGAATGGCATAAGAATAAAGGTTAAAGAATTCAAAGAAGGAGACCAAGTCCTATTGTTCAATTCCAAACTCAAGTTCTTCCCAGGGAAATTGAGATCTAAGTGGTCTACACCAATCTTAGTCTTGAAATTTTATCCTTACGGGATAGTGGAGCTGTAAGGAAAACAACCAACAATCAAGGTTAATGGACAAAGATGCAAGCTGTATACCGCAGGAGAGGAGATTGACAAGGGAGCCTCTTGCTTCCTCCAAGATGCATGATCAACCAGTTGAAGAGTCTTACTCTAAACTTTAAATGGAGGAACTTGTAGGAGTTGACCCCACATTAGGATAGATTTCATTAATTAGTTTCAATCAAGAACATTTTTCAATTCCCAAAATAAACTTGTCATGGATGAATTTAATAATGTAGACCCTCATATATACATCTCTTCATCTCAATAGGTGTTGATCATAGAAGTCAATTTCTATAGAAATTCAGAAAGACACGACGTGCATTTATTTGCACATGACGTGTCACTACTCACAGAAGGGAGAGATATGTAAATAATCATGAGTACACGACGTGTGCTATGTTAGACACGACATGTATGATCGCATACAACACCCACTAGAATAAGACACAACATGTTTTTAATTAAACACAGCATATCCTATAGGTAGAGAATGCGTAGATTCCACCTGGAATGTTACATGACGTGTGATTAATTAGAACACGGAGTGTGCTATGCTCAATCTAGAATGGCTATATTTTTTTTGGGACAACACACGACGTGTCTTTATTTGCACATGTCATTTCATTATCAGGTTGAGAGAAACTCGTATATATCTGGAAACTCATGCATCATGTTTTAAATCAAATACGATGTGTCCTTTTGCTCATTCAATTGAAGCTATCTTTCTAGAAAATCACATGTCATGTCTTTATTCACACACAACATGTCGTTATCAATGGGGTGACTTCAAATTTGGTTTTTGGAATCTTAAACATCGTGTTTTAATTCATAAAGATGTGTCATCTATAGTCAAAGCACGTTCAAAAAGGGGCAAGCAACCTTTGTAAAAGAACACATCATGTTTTGGACAAGACACACCGTGTCCAAGGATGACAAAGTGGGTTTTTCACCCTAATCCCAAAATGACCCCATAACTTTACCTCTCACCAGTCGTGTTCTATCAGTCTTGTGAGACTCCTCGACCATGTCTACCACCGCCTCTCCCAAATCAATCTCTAAGTGCCACCGTTGCTCCGCAATCAAGTTCCAAGAGCACCACCACCCACCACTACTTTGGATGAAGCTCTGATTGCCACCACCACCACCGCAAGGAAGCTTCTACCATCATGATTTCGCTCTACAATAAGCACCTCCTCCATACTATCAAGTAAAGCAACACAAGCAACACCTCCACCATCATCTTCTTCATCACCTACTAATAAAGACATGTCGTGAGCAACTGAGCTCATGCCATGTGAATGTGGCATCATCCTCAACCTCTGACCATCAAAACACTCTAGGTACACACCATGTTTCCCATAACAAACGACGTGTACTCACCCTAGTTCACTAGCACTCCTATCCAGGTACACACACCATGTTCAAGACCATTTCAGTAGCATCTCAAGCAACAATGGCACTAGTGAAGTAGACATTGAACCATATGCACAGACTAAGCTCGTCTTTTGCCCCCTACATACATCTCTACGACCCATTTTAGGGTAATTATAGAGGAAGACCCGACATCAATTCCTCATCTCTTGTAGGGTACTCCCTACCTGCTTTGCTTGTGAACACACCAATAAAGCTCTGGGGTTTAAGAATGAGGTCAAGGAGAACCTCAAAAAGGCATTGGTCTCGAGTACATCTACTTCTCGGTAATGAAAACTTACCCTCATATTGTCTATGAATTTGTTACTAATCTTAAGGTGGAGGAGGACCCAAAGCACAGGCTCGAACCATATGCCTTCATCTACTTCCATCTACTTGGCCATAGCTACAAAATCTCCTTTAAGGATTTCTGTGAGGTTTTAGAGTGCAACTATGAAGGTGCTCTAGCCTACCCTCCCGCTTTTGAAAGTGATCTTTTCTAGAATGAAATAACAGACGAAGAGAGACATGATGCCACAAAGGCTAGGGCTTCTGCTATCCATAACCCCATCTTATGATATATCCATTGCCTCCTTAGCACATGTGTCTTCACCAATAAAGAAACACAAGGCATGTGTAGGAAACAAGATTTTTTCTTTTTGTGGGGTATGGTTTATGATTTTTAAATCAATGTAGGTTACTTCATCCTCACCTAGTTCTTGGACATCAAGAAGATCAAGAAAAGAGAATTCGAGGTCATCATGTATGGGGCATTAATTAACCTCTTAACCACTAAGCTTGAAGTGGACTTGACCGGTCTAGAGGGTGCACAAGATAGGAACCTAGTGGACATCCAATATATGATCTCTACAGGGTTGATTAGTAGGGTCCCCAACTGTGATGCCAAGTTCAGACAATACTTTGACAATAATCAATACATAGACCTGCCTGACTGGGAGAACATCACTTTTACAAAAAAGGACAATTGGAAGGTTGACCTTAGTGGCCAAGACAATGATGTTAATGCACATGAAGATCAATCTACTCCAGCTACTCTACCACACAAAGCACTGCCACCCCCACCAGCACTCAGACTGAGTACACTTGGGTGATGCCTGATGTTAGGCATCTTTATGACTATGTTCAGTAGTAGTTTGATAATTTGGACGACTGTCTTGACCTGATGGGTCAGCATTATTCTGTGATGCATGACATGGTCCAACACATGGATATGTGGCATATCTCTCAAGGCCACTATCCATTGCCTCAGTCACACCACCTTGCACCTCCGTCGCTGCAACCCAAGCCTACTCCATAGTCTATGTCGGTTGACATTCCTGATGATGATGATCTTATCAACCAGTTTTCCCTACTAGTCATGGGGGCATTGGCCCTTCCTACTGATACCTTCCATGACTGGTACCTAGTTGCTTCTTCCTTAGGTTTGATTGATGCATTGAGGACACTACAACTTTCAAGCTTTTTTTTCGGGGGGGGGGGGGCGCAATTGGCCGATAATGTAGTTGTTTTGTTGTCTTTCATTTCTCTAGTTCTCTAGTTATTGTCTTTAATTTATGTTTTAAGATTCAGTTCTTCTCTTGGAAAGTTTGGTATGATGTGAGGCTCATTTCATGTAATGAACTATCTTCTTCACAAGTCTGAACTATCTTGCCCTCCCTCATTAGAATTTTCAATTGAAGAAATTGTAAAAGAGCATGCATGAATCAAATGAAACTTTATGGTCACCAACACATGTTTAATTTTAGATTTATGTTTTTAGCATGAAGTTACATCCTTTTCATCCTATATTTCCTAAAACATGTAATTCGTAACAAATTTTATGAATATATCAACTTTGTGACACTATTTAGAACATGAGATGATTTTTCCAAACTTCTAGTAAATTTACAAGCACCCACTTTTCAGTGAAACTTTTTCAAAACAAATGAATGGAATTTGAGTAATGTGCAAATTTGGTTAACTCTCTTCTGTTCTGGGAAAAATAAGTGAAACCCTTGACCATCTAGTTCACTTCACCTTGATTACCATATAAAATATGGTTGAAACCACCCACATGTCATACTAACCTAGTGTAAGTCCGATCTAGCTATGATGGTTAGGTGATATGTCCTAAAAAGAGGGTAAAATGCCCCAACCGACACCCCTTGTGTGTATAAGCCTACATTAGCATCTGAGTGCCAGAATCCCCAATCCAATATAATATCTTTTGGGAAAACAAGAGGAGAAAGATAAAGTTGTTAACATTAACTAAGATTCCATCATTTACATAAGTAACAACTGAAAGTATTGTTGAATATTCATTGATTATTTGCCCTAGTCATCCAAGTTCCTTCTAGTGCTGCCTAGTTGACTACTTCATTTAATGCATTCACTACTACAGAAACAACATTCAGTGTCACTTTTCTGGGCGTCGGTTATTTAGGTAATCTGACGCCTATACTATTCGACAATAGTTATTTAGGAAAACCGACGTCTATATTCGAAGCCCAGCCAGACACGGGTACCGCTTTGTATTCATCGTCGGCTGGGTATAACAAATCGACGCCTAAAATCGCCCGCAAAATCCAATTTTCGAGCGAAAAAATTTGTGTCACATATCAACGTCAGTTTTTTAACTATTCACCGATGCCTATTTAAGATGAAAATTTGTGCGAAAAGTTCCACTTTCGGTGTCGGTTATCCTCGGATAACCGATGCTGATAATGGTTCCCGCCAAATAATTTAGGGCAAAGATTATCTAATTGGACGTCGGTTTTTTACTATCAACCGACGCTGAAGAGTAATAGGCATCGGTTTTGTAGATAACCGACGCTGGTGACCAAATTAATAGACCCGATAACTCGACACTTCCCCCTTTCATCACGATAATTTTCCTGTGCTCGCCGCTCTTGCCTAAAATCGCCGACGACCCCTGCTGCTGGTGCGCCTCTGCTCGCCTCTGCCGCCGTCGCGTCCTCTTTATGATACTGCCGCCGCTCTCCGCCACTACTGCTCTGCTCTGCTCTGCTGCTTTGCTCATCTCCTGGTGCCACTGCGAGTGCCACTCTGCTCTTCTCTTCGCCTGCTCGCCGCCACTGATGCCGCCGCTTGCCGCCGCTCTTCTCCACACTAGCTCCAGGTAGCCCTAGCCGCTTTGCTTCCTTCTCCCTAGCTCCTTACCAACAGCAAGCATGGTCGTGCTGGACAACACGGCCGTGGTAGGCCAACACAGCCACGGTCGTGCTTGCTGTTGGTAAGGATATGAACAAATCTTTATGTAATGCTTTATGTAAATCCTAGGATATGAACAAATCTTTTGCTTGCATATATTTGTGCTTCTAATCCTAATGTTTGACCTATTTCAGAAAATTTTGATGTTAGTACATATGTACTTAAGATTTAAATTTGATTTGATTTGATTAAACCTAACATTGATGAAACCCTAACATGAATTGTGATGAAACCCTAACATTAATTGTGATGAAACCCTAACATGTACATATCTATTATTATGTTTGTTGGCCTAGAAACCCATCCAAGATTTACTCATTAGGAGTAAATCTTGGATAGTCCCCGGTTTGGGACTATTCTTGAACACCTAATCTCACTTAGGATGTAAGTGTATAATGTGTGTTGGGTTTTCGAGAAAATTTTAGTAGCATTTCCCCGTTTGTTCTCTAAGTACATATGTACTTAGAGAACAACGGGGAAATGCTGCCGAATTTTTTTTGAAAACCCAATACACATTATACACTTACTAGTGAGATTAGGTGTTCAAGGATGGGATAGGTGGTACACATTTATTATATATAAGAATGACATCACATGTATTTGTTAATCGTAGACCCTAATCTTGTCCTAATATATACTTGTTTTCTCTTTGATCATAGAATGGATAGATCATGGATATCCATTCGCAATCGCTGCACCCCAGAGTTTATATCTGGTCTTCATCAGTTTATTAGATTTGCCGAGGAACATAGGAAAGAACCTGGAGATAGGTTCTACTATCTATGTAGGCATTGCGATAAAAACTTGAAAGTTAGCACTGGTGACGAAATCAAAAGTCATGTCATATGCAACGGGATTGTACAAGGCTATACTGAATGGCACTGGCATGGAGAGATTTCAAACTCAAAACTAGTGGATGTTGATAGCAGTGCTTGGGTGGAAGAAGAAATTGCCTCCAATGACGTAGATGTGAACGAACCAGTTCCAGTAGACATCGTTGATGCGATCCAGGATAGTTGTAGGGTAGAGCACACCGATCCACCTCCTATCTTTAGAAACATTGTGCATGATGTTGAGTTACCATTATACACATGCTGTGCTAAGTTTACGAAGCTTAGCGCTGTGTTGAGATTGTATAAGTTGAAATCTAACAATAGATGGAGCGACAAAAGCTTCACTTCATTGTTGACTTTGTTGAAAGAAATGCTTCCTGAAGGAAACGAGCTGCCAATCTCAACATACCGGGTAAAGAAATTGTTGTGCCCAATGGGAATGGAGGCCAAGAAGATACACGCATGCCCGAATGATTGTGTATTATTTCAAAAGGACTATGTGGATTTGAAATATTGTCCAAAATGTGGTGTGTCACGGTATAAATTGACGACTTCGGGGGAGTCCAAAACTTGTTCTCCTGCCAAGGTGATGTGGTATCTACCTATAATATCACGGTTTCAACGCTTGTTTTCAAATCCGAAAGATGCGAAGAATTTGAGGTGGCATGAAGATGTTAAGAAAAATAATGATGGGATCCTACGACATGCGTCTGATTCCTCATAGTGGAAGAATATTGATCTATTGTACCCCAAATTTGGTGAAGAAGATAGGAATCTAAGACTTGGGCTTTGTACAGATGGGATGAATCTGTACGGGTCATTGAGCAGTCAACATAGCACTTGGCTAGTCATACTTGTTATATAAAATCTTCCTCCCTGGCTGTGTATGAAAAATAAGTACGTTATGCTATCGTTATTGATATCAGACCCTAAACAACCCGAAAATGATATCGATGTTTATCTTGAACCTCTGATTGATGACTTAAAGAAACTTTGGGCTGAAGGTGTGATGACCTATGATGCTTCAGGAAGAGAGACATTTCGTTTGCACGCTATGTTGTTTTGCACTATTAATGACTTTCCCGCATACGAGAATTTGTCTGGATATAGTGTCAAAGGAGCTAAAGCGTGTCCTATATGTGAAGAAAACACTGATTCAGGAGGACTAAAACATGGCGGCAAGACTGTATATCTTGGTCATCGAAGGTTTCTTTCAAAATTCCATCTGTATCGTAGGAAGCGCAAAGCATTCAATGGATGGAATGATGAACGGAGTGCACCTAAACCTATACCAGGGGATGTTGTTTATGAAAGAGTAAAAGACATTGTCAATGAATTTGGTAAGAAATCACAATGTAGTATGGCCACACAGAGTGACAATTCTTCATTCAAGAAGAAGTCAATATTTTGGGATCTTCCTTATTGGAGTTCTTTGACAGTCAGGCATTGTATCGATGTAATGCACGTTGAGAAAAATGTCTATGATAGCGTCATTGGTACTCTGTTAAATATATCAGGTAAGACTAAAGATGGGATAAAATCCAGACTGGACCTACGTGAAATGGGAATAAGGTCATAATTAACAGAATTACGTGAAATGGGTAATAAAAGAACACACTTACCTCCCGCTTGTTACACATTGTCTAGAAAGGATAAAAAAGCCTTTTGTGAATGCTTGGTAAATGTTAAGGTGCCACAGGGTTACTCATCCAACATCTGTAGATTGGTATCAATGAAAGATCTGAAGTTGATAGGTCTTAAATCTCATGATTGTCACACTCTAATGCAACAAATATTGCCCGTGGCAATTCGATCTATATTGCCGAAGCATGTAAGGTTTGCAATCACCAGACTTTGTTTCTTTTTCAACAGTCTATGCAACAAAGTTATTGACCCTGATACTCTTGATAATTTGCAAAGAGAAGTGGTTGTTACCCTATGTCAACTTGAGATGTATTTCCCTCCTTCGTTCTTTGATATCATGGTACATCTTGTTGTCCACTTGACTAGAGAAGTGAAAATGTTGGGACCGGTTTTCTTGCATTGGATGTATCCATTTGAACGATACATGAGCGTTTTTAAAGGTGATGTTCAAAACCGTTATCGGCCTGAAGGGAGTATTATTGAAGGTTATGTGACGAGAGAGTTATGGATTTTTGCAATGACTTTTTGAGTGGTAATAACACTCCTGTTAATGACAAGAATATTGAGGAGGGCAAAGGAATTTTGGGATCACGGGTGAAAGTAATCAACCATGAGCAGTTGGAACAAGGTCACTTGTATATTTTACACAACATGGATGAAGTGAGTGTTTATATCGAGGAACATACCAATTTCATCAAGAGACAACATTCTCGAGCAAGTTTAATGTGGCTTGCTAGAGAGCATAACAAGACTTTTACTAAGTGGTTTGAAGATAAAGTCTTACATCAACTATCTCAAACACCAAATGATATTACGGAAACTATCAAATGCCTCGCCTTTAAACCAAAACCGAATGTTATGTCTTATGAAGGGTTTGACATTAATGGGTTCACATATTACACAAAGCGCCAAGATGATAAGAGTGTCGTCCAAAACAGTGGGGTCACTCTTCAAGCGTCGACTATGTATTTTGCAAGTGCATAGGATAAGAGTCCACGTGAAGCTAAAATATCATATTACGGTGTCATTGAAGACATATGGGAGTTTGACTACATAGATTTCAGAATTCCTCTCTTTAAATGTAATTGGGTTGATAACACCAAATCAGTTATAGTGAATGAATTGGGTTTCACTTTAGTGAACTTTGAAAAGATTGGCGAGAAGGGTGAACCATTCATATTGGCATCACAGGCGACACAAATATTCTATATCGATGATCCTGCAAATGATAAATGGTCGGTTGTTCTTCATCGTAAAAGACAGTTCATTGAAGATCCTATAGATGAAGAAGAGTACTATGATAAGTATGATGACTCCAGTCCATTCTCAGTTGGGTTGCCAACTCCACAAAATATTGAAGCTAATGATGACTTATATGTGCGCGGAGATCACAATGAAGGACTGTTAATTGATAAAAGATCACAATTTTAGAGGCATGCATGTTTATATTTTTTTATTGAAACTAAATGTTCCAATTCTAGACATTGATCAGTATTTCACTAACTCTACACTAATAATTTTTGTTTGTATTCTCTTTGAAAAATAAATATAGGAAGAAGGAAGCCACATAGCAATGGAACTACTTGGACCCCAAAGACTGGGACGAGTTTGTTACCCAAAGAAAAATAGATGAATTCAAGGTATTAAGCGCCACTCCCAATTTAATCAATATATGTTTTTATGTATTCACCTATTCAAGATTAACCTTTAGTGTTACTAACCAAATCAATGTGCTAACTAACTAGGCTATCAGCAATACTCAACGAGCAAGCATCCCACACTAAGGTTATATAGATATATAGGCAGCAAGCCATGAAACAGCAAAAGAAGCCACAATGAAGAGAAGCAGGATACAGATACAATACATAAAGTGCAGCACGCACAAGTGTTTCAGATTCATATAACAACATGACAGACTAACACATATATAGTGCATAACAACAACAGCGTCGAATTTACATACAACACTAGCTTAGTACATATATAGTGCGACTAAGGTGACGAGTTAACAGGAGGACAAACAGATTTCACCATGAGTTAACATTGAAGAAGGTCTACTAACCTACACTGAGCTAAACAAGTTTATCAGTACTAGCCTAAGGCACAAGTACCATTCGTTAGGACAATGACAGTCGTGGAAGCTTAGTGACCACTACACGTTCAACTGGCCAGTGGCCACTAAGCTTCCACGACCGTCATTGTCCTGATGAACGGTACTTGTACCTTAGGCTAGTACTGATAAACTTGTTTAGCTCAGTGTAGGTTAGTAGACCTTCTTCAATGTTAACTCGTGGTGAAATATGTTTGTCCTCCTGTTAACTCGTCACCTTAGTCCCACTATATATGTACTAAGCTAGTGTTGTATGTAAATTCAGCGTTGTTGTTGTTATGCACTATATATGTGTTAGTCTGTCATGTTGTTATATGAATCTGAAGCACTTGTGTGTGCTGCACTTTATGTATTGTATCTGCACGAGCAGAGGAAACAAGGCACGTTCATCCCTTAGGGCACAAGTAGATGTTGAATGATATTTTGTAAATGAATATTTCTGAATGTTTATACATGTCTGAATGTTTATACATGTATTTGAATGTTTCTACATGTGTGAATGTGAGAATTGAATTGATGTATGAATGTATCTACTTGTGTGAAAAGTATATTTGTTGATTTTGCAGGTTTGTGGCATGTTTGTTGGCTGATATCAATGGATGTCGTAAACCTGCAGTTCAAAACTAAACTGCAGGTTCTCATCCTGCTGACCAGCCACAACAGGCCTGCAAACTGATAAGAAAAAAAATTAAAACATAGGCGTCAGTTATTTATAGAAAACCATCATCAAAGGCTTACAGCATCGATTATTGGATAAAAACCGCCGCCTAATGTGACAAACAACCCGGCCGTGCAGGAAAGCATGACCGTGGCGGTAAAAGCGTCAGTTATTAGTATAAAACCGATGCTATAGTACTAAACACGGTGGTTTTTTAGTTGCAAACAAACGCAGAAAGTGTCATAGATGGCACGCTTTTTGTGGCGCGAACCCTTTTGGCGTTGGCTTACTATACATAACTGACGCCTATAGGTGCCCTGCTGGCACGTTTTCGGTAGCGCGAAGCCTTTTGGCGTCGGTTATAAAACCGACGCCGAAGAGTTCGACCTTTAGCGGCGCCCACATAGGCGTCGCTTGAGAACCGTCGCTAAAAGGGGTTAAACAACCGATGCCAAAGGAGTGTTCTGTAGTAGTGATTACCATCCTTGCTCAACTTAATTTTCTTTCTTGGATGTCTAAGCTGAAATCAAGGCTATGAGTATGAATCTGATGATTATGGTTGGTTTGATATCTTTATATCTTCCATTTCATTTGATATATACATGAGATTTGCAATTTCTTCATTTGTGTTCTATGATCTTTTTTCTTGACGACAAGAAATAGATCAAACTTAGGGGGATTTGATGTGTGCATTTCACATCTACTTTTTTCACACATCCACATACAAATTCAGTTCATTTTTGCCTTCCATTTAGCCTCTAATCATAATTAACTTGCCATCTTTTAGTTATTTTACTTGTTGCATGATGTTGATCACAAGAACACATTTAAAATGCCAAATTGGAGGTAACACAACCAAATCTAAACTCAGTGGGACCTTTTGTTGATTTGCAGCTGATCTAGAGTTCATTTTTGAAGAAACAACATTGAACATGATGTGTCTTATTTAAGACACGGCGTGTAATTTCCCAAAAAGGTTCACACAACAAAGTACACATTGTGTATTATTAAACACATGGGCATGTAAGTTTCTAATGGCCTCAATTCCTAAATTTGTAGAGAAGACGACATGACGTGTCCTTATTAAGACACATCGTGTACTCACGATTTAAAGATCGACTCCAACTTGCTTCCAACACACACAAGCATGTATTTAATTGAACATGCCATGTGCCTTATGCCCAGTGTGACTCCACTAGTAGCTACATGATGTGCTTATAAGGGGACACATCATGTACTTCTCATGCAATAGTAGTTATTCAACAAGTTACACGACACGTCTCCTCAAAGACGATGTGTCTTTATCAGTTTTTGCATAAATCAGCAGCAACCGCCCCTCATTTTCAAAAATGAGTCAAACCTTTTGGGCAGTTATCACTTATCATTTTGAGCATATTTTGAGCAAGAGAAGTTGCAGAGTAAGAGGAGGGCAATTTTGGAGAGGAAGAAGATGTTTCTTGTGAAAGAACATCCAGTCTTCACCATTCCTTCTTCAAAAGGTGCAACAGAGCTTCTCTTCTCATTCAAGCCTCTTGGAAGGGAAGATTGGTCGAGTTGAAGCAGTTCCATGGGTAAAATTTCATCCTATAATCAGAGTTATACCTCTTTTCACTTCACCTCTGTGTTCCTTTACTTTTTCTTCTTTTTATCTATGTAAAATTCTGAAAACTCTACAATGTGCTTGTGCATCTCCATTATTGACGATTAGAACCTTTTTCTTGGGTATGGGAGAGTAGCTCCCATACCATTACTCTTGAGAATTCGAAATTTATATTGAATTTTAGTTAATTTTGCTTCTCCATGGATGCCTACAGTGATTTGTTGCTTGTATGTTTGGCTGGCCACCTTTTATACATGTCTTATGCTTCCTTGTTCTGTTTGGGAGGATGTATGGGGAATTAGGGAGTAGGATTCATGGCAATAGGATCTTGACCATTGGAATGCATGGAGTATGTTGAGGGTTTTAGATTGTGTTCGAATCTAGAATATACATGGAAGTATTATTCGATGAAGAGAACCATCTTATGTCACTAGGAGGTGCATGATGATGACAATATCCTTGGAAATTGACAACATGTTTTAATTTCATAGTAATGCATGATGTGATGGTGTGGTAGTGAAATCTTATATCTAGAATTTTCTAAATTCTGAATTAACCTTTAACTTAAGCTTTTTTTTGTTGTTACTTGTCTTTTAGCTATGTGCAATCAACTTAACTTTTATAATTTGACTTAGATTAATGAAAGTTAACAATTTTGCACCTAGCTAAGATAGATCCTTGTATTCAATACTCAACTATAATTGACCCCATACACTTGTGAATGAGAAGTGAGTTGAGATTTTCTTTTAAAACTCCAACAATAGTTTGACTCAAAAACTCTCCTATCATTCCTTTAGACACACTAGTAGAGGATCTAAATTTGGCATGTATAATTTCCATTAGTCAACTAATTCAACAAGCATGATTGAAATATGATTTTTTTGATGTGAACAATATGTATATGGACATTATTAATACTAAACTCTAAGATAACTAAAGAGTCCATATGAACCAAGAACTCTAAAATCATAGTAAGGTGAATAAGTATGCCATGAATCACCTCATAGAGATAAATAGAGTTGTTTGAGTGCTTATGATTCACATGATAGTAAAGCATATTATTGGACACTATTTTGGGGCAAATCCAGACAGACTCATATGGAAGAGAGTTCATAAGCTTCTCAATAATAGGATTATATATCCTATCTTAGTTAATCCTTGATTCACACAAGTGCAAGCCATTCCAAATAAGTGAGTCACTATGATTATTAATAATATTCAAAACAAACTCATCCTAAGTTATTGTGATTGAATAGAGACTGTTTATAGACTATCATTACTGTAATGAAAACACATGAAAGGATCATTTTTCTTTACCCTTATTAGATTATGTTATCGAGTGCCAATCACACAAGCATTTATTTGATATTATGATGGATCCTCTACCTTCTTGATAATCCCCCAAGCATTCTATGATTATCATAAGATAACATTCACATGTCCAAATGAATATATATTAATGATTGAATTCTATTTGGCCTTTGAAAAGAACCCATATCCTTTTGACATTGCATGGCATTGATTTTCCTTCATTATATTTAAAGCATCATGTAACTCCCGATGGATGACTTTTCGGTACATGAGTACTTTGAATTATGTTTGTATCACCTCTCTATTGTTATTATCCAATGTCATGAAAACTTCATAGATAAAAAATTGAGAGAAATTTTAGATATGGTGCAGGAAGGGATCGTATTAAGTAACAATATTTCCACTTGTGGCATTGAAGTAAATACATTTAAAGAGTTTGTTATAAAATAGTTAGAACCACCAACCATTGTTCATAGAGTTTAAATTTTGCTATCCAATGCATGTTTATAGAAGTGCAACATCATATATTCATCAAATCTACCTACCATCTCACCAAGTATCTTTTGAAAGATGCCCCTCTGTTCATCAATGAGTGTCTTAAGGAAATATAACACTATAAGAAATGTTATTCTCTTTACACCTATGATACAAGCCCCAAACCAATATCTCACATTCAAAATCACATGAATGATAGTGAAGATGTATTGAGAACCATATTGGGACAATGTAAACACAAGTAAAATTATAATGAACCCTTCGCCCAGACTCCCAAGAAATTTTGGGTCTAAAAAGGCAAAGACCATTATTCATATTTCTAGTATTAGATTTACTTGAATACACTAAAGTCAAACCATTAAAGAAATAAGATAAAGGTTTTAAAAAGGTTCAGGGTGCAATATGGAGGTACATACTAGAATAAAAAATGTAGAAATTTATAAATGCATATTTATCCCTTTTATTTGCATGTTTATGATTTCTCTTTAGAAGTATTTTGTCCATTATTTTGTAGTTTTAGAGTTAATTTTCTTAGTTATGATTTTCTCTACTCAATTGGAGTTTTTACTTAATTTATTGTGACTTTTGTAGGGAAATGGACAATTTACTTCAAAGCCCAAAAATTTTGAACATTATTCTTGGAAGATGTTTGCACAATTTACCTCAGTGCCTTATATATATGTATGTATGCACACACACACAAATATATATATATATATATCCTGAACCAAAATTGCTATGTCTTTTGCATAAAAACTCCAAATTTAATGTGCAAATATGATTTGGAAAGGGAACTTATTTTCCTACAAAAAATCATATTTTTGGACTACTTTGAAACTTTTGACGAGATTGAAGTCTGCTTGAAATTCCTGTAGTAGAAATCTACAACAAAGAGAATCGAAGAAGTTAATGAGAGTTCAAAGTAATTAAGGGAAGATGATTCAATAAATTTTCCATTCTCTATATGGGGAAACAATATATCTTGTCAAAGATACTCCTTTGACCAGGAACAAAGAAAAGTTGATAAATGTGATGTGCTTTTGTGTGGAAAAAAGAAAGCAAGTAAAGACTTAGTCAAATTCCAAAATGAGAAAGTCATAAATTTAGTCCAAGTTTGACTAATGTGACTTTGAGTTGAAGCAAGCAATTGATGCCATTCGACCGACCGTTGCCCGGATCAAGCAATCTAGCCACTTCCAGTAGCCATTCCACTAGGGTTTTTCCCTGTTACAACCCCAATTTTTGGGTTCTTTTGGTGAGAAATGTAATTTCTCATATTAAAGATATTTGAACAAATAATGATATAATTTGTTTTGAATAAATGGATTTTGTTTACAATAGCCTTGATGGTTGTTTTGTGGGCTTTATTGGCTATTGGGCCCAATAACAAGGAAATGGAAAAGGAAATTCAATTATTAAATAAGTGAATGAGAAAATGGAGAAAAGAATGAGGTAGAAACCTATAGAAGGCAAAGGGATGTAATACAAAGATGGATTTCGTGCCTCTTGGGTTCCTTGGGTTCCAAGGAGTCCAAAGTTGCAAATAAAATGCAATAAGAAAAGAAAAGATTAATTAAGTATTTCTTTAAGAAAGAAATTGAAAACAATGATAAAATGTGGGAAATAAGTGGAAAAAGTATAATTGAGTTATCCTTGATGGAATTTCGTATCCAAAGGATTCCTAATCTTAAAAGGAATGCCAATAAGGAAAATAGAAAGAAAGATAAAGAGAAATCCTCAAAAAGAGATATTTTAATAAGAAATAAACAAGATAATGAGGATTAATGAATGTGAATGTATCTAGAAGGATAATGAATATCCTTAAAAAGGAATTTCGAAAATATTATAGTTTCTTGGGATCCAAGGAGTCCCAATGAAGAAAAAGAAAGTGAAAATACCAATAATAGAAAATAAGAAGATAATATGATGCTTAATTAATGAATTTCATGGTATTGTTGAAGAAGGGGTGTTTTCTACAAAAAGGAAATATAATTTCGTGGCTAATGGGTTAAAAGCCAAGAATAAAGAGAATAAGGGAGAGGATTTTTGTATTCTTGAATATCCAAGTAATAAGAAATATTAAAGAGATAATGATAAGAGAGAAGATTACTTCTCATTGAGGGAATTGGTTTCCTATTTGGAAAAGGACTCTTTAATTCATGAATAAGACAACTTAGGGCCTCGTTTCCCACCCCTATATAAAGGGTAGAGCCCTGGTTCGAATTCAAGAGAGATCCCACGTCTCCCACTCTCTTCCCCATCTCCTTCTTCTTCCTTTTTCATTCAAAACCCTAACAAAGGGTGTAGATCTATCACGGGAGCGAACGAGAGGCTGTGGAAGTCATCATCATGAAGGTCCGAAGGTCCCACATCAAATCGAGGGAGGTCGGCCATCGTTCTCTCAGCTCTCGACCT
The DNA here is from genome assembly GCA_963693085.1 of Alisma plantago-aquatica. Taxonomy (NCBI): domain Eukaryota; kingdom Viridiplantae; phylum Streptophyta; class Magnoliopsida; order Alismatales; family Alismataceae; genus Alisma; species Alisma plantago-aquatica. The sequence continues at coordinate 1,381,871,437 of OY856411.1, forward strand.
CATGTGACCACCTACAGCCGGCCTGCATCTTTAGCCAACTACCACATGGTGGTGTGCTAGAACCAACCACCTAGGCTACAGGCTGGGCGATGCTCCAGGTGCGGTGGAGGGTGGCGGAGGCGGGGCACCAATCGGTGGTGCCCTCGGACCTTGGAGGGTGAGAAGAAACCCCCCTACGGATAGCTATGCCTGCCGCAGAGATAGGGTGCGTGAGGAGGAAGACGGGTCGTCCATTGGACCTTTATGCCCCTTTGTGGCTGAAGAGACACTTGAACTAACCAGGGGCAAAGTCATCCTTTCATTATATCTGAAGTTGGGCACGCGCGAGGTACATGCATGGGAGTTCATTGCCTACGTGGCACCTCCCTATTAGTTACTTTATGTTTTATTTGCTAAAATCGTAACTAATTCAAGGAAACACGGATTAAAATAAGTCATATATGAAAATTGATGTTCAGAATGAGAGGAACACAAAGAAATTATGTTTGAAGCCTAATTCTACTTGAAACTCAAAAAGTATAGGGTTTTACATATTTCAATGCATTAATTAATAGAAAAACCCTAGAACGATATATAAATGAACATGATGAATCTTTTATACATTTTGATCAATCTTAACCTGTTAAGAGTAAAAGGAATGGTAAAATCATAAAAGGATGATTAGTATGTTGGTTTTAGGGTTTTATGATCATGAACATGGTTTAATGGACTGAAAACCCTGATTTGAGTAAATATGAGTTTTAGTGGTCACAACACGATATTGCAAGAATACAACTATAATATAATGATTCTTGAACATAGTTTGGATTAGAGAATTCTTAATGAAGATAATTGAGATGGTTAGGGTTTTATAAGAAACCTTAGAAACCCCAATTGAGTATAAAGGATGAATCTTTGAGGTTGAATAGGTTAATTTGAGAAGTATTAACTTGCTGAATATTAAAGTTGGGTTTTAATCTATTTCACATGAAAAGTTGGCTAATTTAGGGTAAAATAAGAGATGATCGTATTTGATTTGAAAATATGGAAATATGTTGTTAAATGATGATCCTAATCCTATTAGGAGAAATAGGATGAGAAACTAGTGGTTATATGTAGTTTTGTCTAATTAGGGTTTATGATACTAAAAGTAAAGGCAAAACCCTAATTGCAATGGAAATCCTAAAAGTGGACTAGAAATCCTAGGAAGCGAGCTAGATTTAATAGATCTTGATGACATGAGGAATAAAATGAAATTGTATAATTATTTTAGGATCTTGATATGTGTGCTTACTTGCTTGTATTTCTTACTCGCATGGATTATTCTGTCTCAAATCATCCTGACAGGTATGTGGTTATGCTTATGAATAATCACTTTAGTTTCACGGTGATTCCTGAACATTTTATCGGCTGCTTGAAAATAACTGTTGGATGCCTTTTTTTTTGGATAAGGTAAAATATTACTAGATCATTAAAAAAAGGAGTATAGGAGTACAAACCACTCTGTATACTATACAAGGTCACTACAGACCCCACATCCGACTGACCTCAGGGTTAACCCTTTTAAGGGTCCCCGAGTTCGCTTTACATAACCAAACCAAACTATTTACAAAGTCCTCAAAACACTGGACTCTGTCCCTTTCTCCTTTCCCATGTGTTATGCGGTTCCTCTCATCCCAAATATGATAGATGATGCCCGTCCAAATAAGACCAGCAAAGCGCCTCATATGGATATCAAACCTGGTTAGATACAAAAGCCATGTCATACTATCATGTATGTTCGAAGGTGGACTTCCACCTCCTTTCAACTTTAAGGCACTTCTAGTCCATAGGTACTTGGTATAATCACATTCAAAGAATAAATGTTGCTGAGATTCATCTTCCAAATGACAAAAGGAACAAAGTTTGGCATTAACATTATACCATCTACTGACTCTATCCATCGTCGGTAGCCTCCCTAAAATGGTTCTATACGTGCAAAATCTCCATTTAGGGTAATGATTCTTACTCCACAGAAGTTGATCCCAAGGGACTTGAGGAAGGTTACGGTTAAGCCTCCAAGGAATACCAACCTCCACAACCATCCACTCCCCGTTCACCCTCATATAATCTTGTATGCAGTACCTCCACGCCTCCACCATCCTCCACCAGATTCTGGACCAGGAACCCATGGCTGAGACAGTAGAATCTAAAGTAGCACCATACCTCCCCCTCATCCAAGAGCTCCAAGTCAAATCAGGCTTCATCAAGAACGAATGAACTCTTCTCAACGTAGCTTCAGTCTGAATATCACTAGTATTCTTTAAACCCAGCCCGCCTCCAACACGAGGTTGCGCTACCTCCGCCCACGCCACCGCATGATGGCCACCACTCCAAAGAAAACCAGCCATCAAAGACCTGCATTTGTCAAGGATGAACTCAAGGAACTCTGTGATCCTACACCAGAACCCCACCTTGCTCACGAGGACAACTTTGACGAGGACCGCACGGCCCACCAAAGACACCTTCAATCCGTTCCAACTCTCCACCTTCTACCTAAGATCATCCAAGCAACCTTGGAAATCTTTCCCACATCCCACTCCCCCCGATAAAGGCAGGCCCAAGTACTTTGTAGGGAAACAACCCAACTCCAGATGTATCGCCTCCTTAAGTCTCCCTCTCCTTGAATCACAAGATTTCGAAAGGAACACCTGTGACTTTATGTCACTAATATGTAAGCTCGTAAGGTCAGCGAAGCTTTGTAGAATGTATTTGACTCCTCTAAAGATTTTGGCATGTGCAGCCACAAAGAACATAAGGTCGTCAGCGAAAATCATGTGGCTCAACACCTTAGTTCCATGTACCTTGAAAGGTCTGATCAAACCTTCTTCTTCCACTTTAACTGTAAGGTAAGTAAGATTCTCCATGATGATTGTGAACAACAACGACGATAACGGGTCATCCTGTCTCAGACCATTAGAGGCATTAAACATGCCTTTCGGGATACCATTAACCAGAACAGAGAACAATGTGGTTTGATTGCATTGCTTAAGGACATCAATGAAACGTCTTGAGAACCCCAACGCCTCCATGGATCTCCACAACCCCTCCCAAGACACATTGTCATATGCTTTAGAGAGATCAAGCTTTATACAGGCTTGCTTGGATTTACTCTTCACCTTGAAGTCTCTCAGAAACTCAGTCTCTAAGAGAACATTATCCGCAATGGACCGACCCTTCACAAAATCCCCCTGGTTAGGTGATATAATCGTCTGTAGCACCTTTTTCAACCTACGAGTGAGAAGCTTGGAAATGATTTTATAAGTAACCGAACAGCAATCTATGGGCCGAAACTCACTCATGGTAGCAACCCCTAGTTTCTTAGGAATGAGCCTTATAAAGGCATGATTTACTTGTCTCACCATCCTCCCTCTGACAAGGAACCATCTCACCGCATTACAAAAGTCTATGTCGACAATGTGCCAACAACTCCGAACAAATTTAGCGTTAAAACCATCTAGTCACGGGCTTTTAGAGGCTCCAATGGAAAAGGCCGCCTCCTTAATCTCCTCATCAGACGCCAGTTTCAGCAACTCATAATTCATCTCCCCGTTCACCCTACTATCCAGATTAGACACCCTACTAATAGGATTATCCTCACTGTTGTAAAGATTTTGGAAGAACCCCATCGCCATCTCCTCCACCTTCTTCTCCTCATCCACGAGCTCACCCTTCTCATTGATCAAGTTATGAATGTGGTCACGCATATTATTCCGTTTAACCACGACATGGTAAACTTTTGAATTGCAATCTCCGTCTCTCAACCATTTAAGCCTACTTCTCTGCCAACCCGAGATCTCATGAGCCTTCTCAAGTTGGACTAACCTTCTACTCGCTTTCTCCTCCTCCTCCATACACTGTTGGTTCATTAGATTACATCTTAGACTAGTAGCTTTTAAATCAAACTCTTTTCTGGCTATCTTGATAAGATTAGGAAGATCCACCAAATTTTTAGACCAAGCTTTAAGACCTGCTTTGACCCTTTTGAGTTTCTCAGTCACCACAAATAGTGGATTCCCAACCACCCTTCCCTCCCAAGCCTGCTCGATGACACCCTTGAAGGAAGGCCAAGATAACCAATGATTAAGAAACCTAAACGGCCGATTAGGTTTAAGATGAGTCGATAGTTGAATCTCCATCCATGAGTGATCACTGTTAGGGTGACCCCCCAACTTGAGCGCTGCCTCAGGGAAAATCTCAAGCCATTTTTCATTCACCAACCCACGATCTAGGTTGCTGGAAATCCTTCTCATCGGAACTCTTTTATTGTGCCAAGTAATCAGACAGCCTTTCATGTTAAGTTCAAATAACCCCGCAACATCCACAGCCTCATTGAACCTCCTCAATATGGACTCCAGAATAGGCAAACCCCCCCCCACTTCTCTCTAGCCTTCCTCACCTGATTAAAGTCCCCAACCACCAATTGAGGTAAGTCCTGCTGCGTAGATTCTATCAGGTTGTTCCAGAGCCTCCTCCTATCCATTTCCACATTAGAGCCGTAGACTGCAGACAAGACACAATGGAACCCACCATTGTTAATGCAACTCATAGTAATCAATTGATCACCTTCAAAAATCATTTGTGCATCCCACACAATCGGATTCCACCCAACAACAATCCTACCACCTTCAATACTCCTTAAATTTGAGCAGCACTGCCAACCAACTGGAAACAGACCATGAACACGGTCTGCCACCTCACGCCGAATCCTAGTTTCTAAACACACCACCATTGACGCCTGGCTCTCCTGAATGATGTGCCTAAGGGTGGCTTGCTTCCCAGGCAGAGAAGCCCCCCTCACATTCTAGACTAGGATGGTCATATGGGCTCCTTATCAACTCCCCCTTTCATAGGGAAGTATCTACGGCCCCCCGTTCTTCCTCTACCTCTACAATTTCCACACCCACCCCCTTCAGGCATCCTACCACTTTTCTTGTTAATTCTTCTGGAGCTCCTCACCACCACATCCTCCAACTCCTGGTCTACGAGAACTTGGAAAGGGTTGTCCACAAGAAACTCACCCTCTACCAATGCTCCAGCAGCTAAGCTACCATCCACCCCCGCAACCACCTCACCCTCAACCAGACTACCGTCAACCTCAGGCAAAACAACAAAAACACCACCACCAACCCCACCCGCCTCTAGCACCAAGGTTTCCTATGGGATAGACTCTTCCACTGCCTCGTCCACGCTAGTCTGGACCAAAGCGATCACCTCATCCGCCTCCTACGAAACCGGATCATAAGCCGAAGTAGGACCAGCAACCGCAGCCACCTCCTGGATCGGAACCTGAGCCCGTCCCACTGAACTAGCAAAAATAAGGCCCCTCCACCTGTTTGTCCTCGTCAGAGGCGGTCGGCTACGCCCCCTAACCACCGGCGGATCAACAAACTCCTGTCTTGCACCCAGACACCCCTGAGGCAAATGCCTGAAGACCTTGAAGGCAGGACAATGGTCTGGGAGATCATCGTACACGATCCTAATCTCCAACTCACTACCAATAGGCATTTCGAGCATCACCACCGGAGGAGGATCTTTGTCCGCTGTTATCTCAATGCACAAGTGTGGAGCTCCCGCGAATTTCCCCTCCAGCCAGAAGTCCACCACATGCGGGGTGCCAATCCCAAACCCGATGATAGTGAGTGACCTCCTCATCCAGTGATGCCCAAGATCAGGAAGGGTCACCCACACCGGGGCTGTGGTTAGAGCCGCGCGCCTGACATCTGCCTCAGGCGACCATTTCCTAGTAAGGACGAGCTTATTATCAAAGAACCAAGGACCATGTTTAAGAGCCACTTTCATATCTTCGTCAGAAGTGAATCGGGCTAGTAGCAAACCATCCTTCAGCCGGGACAATTGCAGTTCACCTCTCGGCTTCCACACTCTCGGCATCTAGCCATATACCTACTAGAGTTGGTGATTCCTCCCCAAGACATGTACTATGACAGAAAACTTATGGAACTCATCAAGATCCGCCGCCACCGGTACAGAGACCTTCATCCACGGTTGTGTGTCTTCATCCCGGAAGAAAGTAACTTTAGGGTCTTCCGGCGCCACCACTGGCCGACAGTTCCTCGGCACACCTATCGAATTCGAGACCGTGTCCAACCAAGCTCGCCCATTTGTGACATCCTCCCGAGGATCCGACCATGGAAGCTTACCCTTGTCCACCTCCGTCTCCATAGTGCCAAAATCCATGATCACATAGTAAGAAGCATCTCCCCCCACCTCCAGTCGAACCACCGCCACCAGTTCCTGACGGGCTCGCGCCCGCCATAGCCAGAGCACCGAGGACCTAGAGATGGAATGGAGCAACCATAGAGAGAGAAAGCACGGAGGTTTATGGTGTAACCTAATGCCTATTTATTTCATGAAACTATAAAGTGACTATGATTATCACTGTAAATGTATATATATAATTGGCTTAGATCTGGGTCCTCCTCTGTGGCTTTGAAAAGGCTAAAAAGGGTAACCTAGAGAAAGGTCTAGGCTATCATGAGTTATAAATTGGGCTACCCACGTGTAGTGCCATGAGACTCTTTAGCACGCCACGAGTTAAGGAGTGGGCTACCTACGGGTAGTGCCATGTGTCTCAACCCTAGAAACTGATTCACCTGTTAGGTGGGATCATGAGGGGTTTAATGGGGATCTACCATAAGGAAGGTAGCATCCAGGTCCACTGCAGGGATAGCACATATGATAGGGTATGGATGGATCGCGCAGTTATATTTAAAATGTAAAGTTGTTTGTTAAACTATAATTGACTACAATATATTGTTATGGATAATTGCATGATTAATGTTTCCCCCACATACCAGCTTTATGCTGACCGACATTTTGTTTATCGGCGTTTTAGGTACAAAGCCAAAAGTACAAACAGTAAATTGTCATATTGTGAAATACATGAATTAAACTACAAGGAGGATTAGTTAGAGTGGAATTCATAAGTAGATAGAAGTTTAGAGATTCAAGATTTCAAAAGGTAAGCAAAGTTTTTATTTTACCACAGCTTTTCAATATTGTCTGGTATAATTTGATAATTATTATTGATTATTTGTCAAACCTTTGATCCAGAAATTGGGATAACGGCTCTGGCCTTCGGGTCTCCCTTAATTGGGGGTTACCGGGAGGCGGGGTCGTTACATTTGGTATCAGAGCATAGGTTCCTCATCTAATCTTTAATAATTATTAAATTTTTCAAACTCTATAGAACCCAAGGGAGTTATTAGAGGATCTTTTGAAAGATAGAGGTGTCTAGAAAAGGATCACGCCTGGGGGTTGGGAAGATTTTCCTCCACACCGCTAGTCAGAATACGAGGACCCCCGGATCTGTGTGACTGCCTGGCCAATGTCTCAGGATTTGACTCGAAATAAGATACATATAGGACTCTCTCATCTCGTTCATCCCTTCTCAACTCAAATGCTATTAAGGACCTTAAGGATTAGGTTTTCTCTCTTTTCCTCACCCTTTCGAGATATGGGTAAGGTTGATAAGGTTTAAGGAATCCTCCACCAAATTAATGAAAAATATGTAAATAAGACGTCATGGACATAAGCTTAATAGATTAAGCATAATCTAAAGAGTAGATACATGCTTACGTCATATGACACGAGTTGTCTTTACCCTCAGGAGAGACCTGAGGCTAGACCTTCTTGTTAGGAGGATAAGTAGATAGGGTTAGTCTTGGAGGTAGATACCTCCATTATAAGTGGAGACCCGGCATATCCTCTGGATAATGCTAACCCTAACCCTAAGTGTTGGTTAGAGAGATGACATGATGAGTTAGATGTCAGGATAGATCGGGTGTTTGGATGGACATGCCTTTAGATTCCATAGGAGCCATGAGAGGTTGGATAACCTAGTACCTTTGGTAACCTAACCCTGGGAAGGGTCATGATAGAGCAAAGGATAGCTCCTTCAATGATGAGGTTAGTAAAGAACCTATGGAAACCCCATGAGCTTATATGAGTGTGGCATAGTAGACACCCAGAATATGCCGGTAGTGCTGGCATTAGGCTAAAACCCTGGCCAAGAGAGTATGATGGATAGCTTGTGAGATGAGCATAAAGGGTTATGGATAACCCTGAGCAAACATAAGCTTGATCATAGGCTTCACCATGTAGGGGTATGTTTGTGAGTTGGATCCACCTTCAGGGAGAGAGGACCTCGAGTAGCAAGGTTGTTTGTAGGGTTAGCTCTAGAGAGAGAGAGAGAGAGCAGGACCCATGTGTGAAAGTTGGAAGCCTTGACTCTGAGATATGGGGAAAAGTGGGGGTTAAGGATGATGCGACCTATGTGGATGATAGTGGTTGCCTCACACTTGATCACTGGGGGCTAGCGATAGCTTGGTTGCCATTAGAGGCACCAAACCCTAGAGAGAGGATGAGACTTCTGGTACCTATGTGCCTATGGTATAGGTGTTTACCTTCTAAGATAGGAAGAAGAGTTCCTTAGACCTAGAGAGGTTTAGTAACAGGTTGTGAGGCCTTGTACCTTGAGGAGGACTCAACCCTGAAGCGTTGTGCAAGTAGAAGGATCATGGAGTGCATGACATACCTTGGACATGCTTGATTCATGGTTAAGAGATTGAGCATGCAGTTGGACACCCAAAGGTGAACCTAGGGTTCCTAGGCCTAAGAAGGGAAGTGGTGTACCTGATGCTCATGATGAGGTTCGAGTTTCTATAGTTTCGAGCATGGTACTCCTTATGTTTAGAGGAAAGGGAAACCCCATAAGTTTAAGGTATGTTTGATGAACCCCACCCAGCTAAGTTGATGGAGAAGGTATGATCTTGATCCAATGTTGAGGATGAGAACAAGTATGATCTAGCATGGTTTACTAGGTGGTCTGCTTGTGCCTTAGTAGCTTGCTGGGTTAAGCATGCTCATGTTGATGTAAACCCTAAACGTAAGAACGTTTGTGACCTTTGTTGTCAAGGTGTAGTTTCCTCTCATCCTGGGAGAAGGACCCTTTTTGCAATGTGTATACCAATTTTGTGGGTTTTAAGGAAACCTAAAGATGTCTCATAGGATCTTGAGAAGCTAAGTGAAAGGTACATAATATAAGAATGAACTTGTAGACCCATAGATAACCATTTCTATGTGCATGTAGATGTGCTCGGTAAGGGGCCTGGCCAAGGTAGGCAGGTATCCATGACCCCTATGAAAGGATGAAAGTCATCCCATGAATGCAGAGAGAGAGATGATGAAGGCTTGGGTAAGGTTCTAAGTTGAACATGTACTATGTTAGAATCCTAAGCCTATCCTAGGGTCAGGTAGGGATAAGACCGATGGAAGTAGGAGTTGCCTAATTCCCTAGTTGCACATGACCATAGGGTCGGGAGGTAACAACTATCATTGTCTAAGGGCCATGGGTTAGGAGATTGATCACCTTCATGAACTCATGGGACCCAAAGGGCGGATGAGTAGGGCACTCTCTAGATGCATAAGGGAAGAGGGATGACCCCAAAAGTATTGGCACCCTATAGACCTAGAGGATATGACCAAGGGATGTGTGTGAACCATAGTAGGTTCAAGACCAGTTTTCCATGGAAGTAACTTTGATATCGAGATGATCGTGATCTAGAGACATATGTTGCACATTTCAACTTAGATTCGAAGGTATACTGGTAAGGTGGGATGTACCATCTCTACTCTTGGAATAGGAAGAACTCTATATTTGGACTGCAACCAAATGCTTATTTCCTCTTGTTATGGGAGTGAGAGATAGGACAGTACGCATGGCATACACCAAGGATAAAACATTATGTGGGTTGGAATGTTGCCATGGGGTATGAGGACAGAGATGATGACATACCATGTTGGAGTAAATGATACATGGATGGAAACAAGGTAGTCATATTAAGAGGATGTTTTTATCATGAGATATGAGTCATAAAAGGTTGAATTTGAAAGACAATAAGCTCAAAGTTTTCTTGATGAAGATAGACTTAGAGCTAAGATGAGATAATAAGTGGAATACATAGAGGTGTATGTCTTCAACATTACCTAATACCTAAGGGTGTTAAGTGGTAATGGATGCTCTAGTTGAGATATATCTTCCTAGTTTGGCTAGAGGCAAGAAGAGGTTGTTAGGTTAAACCTTAGATCGAGAAAGAAGATATGTTTGGGTAACACTCAGAAGTAACAAGATCTATTGAACGAGTTAGTGGTTGTTTGGTTAGCCAACCTAGGCCTTAATGTATTAAAAGATGGTTGTAGAACCTCACATACACTTCTTTGGAAAAGAAGGTGATGGAACCCCGACTAGAATGGTTTAAGGTTTCCAAGGTATCAAGCTTGAGGAATCATGACATACATGAGATCATGATTGAAGATCACCATACACCATGGTACTACGAAGATAGTAAGTGATAGCAGTACCGTGGATGCTTAAGATGAAGATGCATGTGGCTTGTAGCCCTGCATGACAGTAGGTGAAGGATGAACACTAGTAACCCGGTGCTTTGATATAAAGGATAAAGAGCCCCCGAGAGGGAATGGGAGTCCATCACTATGGATATTGTGGTAAGTCTCCCCTGGACCAAGGAAGGTCAAGATGTTATATGGGTTATGGTAGGTCTCCTTACCTAGATGACATGAGAAAGAAAGAGCACTGTCAAGGGATAGATCCGGTTGAACAACATATGAGAGAGATGGTTCAACTACACCATGATGTGAGTTCAAAAGTTCTTGAGTATAACTTAAGGATTCACTTCCATAAGGTGGAAGTAGATACAGGAAGAACTTGATGTTGGTATAGTTTATAACCCCTAACTAATGGTTAGTATGATCCAGACTAGAAGGTCTGATGAGAGCAGGTGTGCTCATTCAGAGTGATACCTAGAGACAATTCTTGTCTTCTGTAAGATGTGATGATAACCACCATAGCCAATATCGGGATATAAAGGAGCTCTGTAAGGGAGGTTGTGTCGGTCACCACTTCATTAAGGTGATGTTGGTGAAAGGACCTCGTGAAGGTCTGAAAAGGACCACAATGAGTGCAATAAGTTCCTTTGATCGTATAATGGCTGAAAGGAGCCAGGGACGACATGAGTCATAAGTTGATGCAAAGTGGACTGACATGCAATTCACTGTGGGGAAAATATGTGACATGAAAATCTAACCCCTCTTAGTTATAGCTAAGAGAGATGAGTTCCCGATACATGGATTCATATGAGAAGGATTGGTGGATAAGGTTATGATTGACCTTACCCCTCAGGATAAAGTAAGGTGTGATGAAATCTAGGTGTCCAATTTAAATCACTATGTGAGGTACCCAGGCCATGTGCTGAGCAATGAACCTAGTGGGCCCCAAGGGTGGCTGAAATGACCTGAGTCACCTGTGAGGTTTATAAATGCCAAGGTGAAAGAACTCAGAGAAAAGAATATGTGATGATAAAGGTTCTTTGGAAGTGCCATGGATAAGGTAAAACCACATAGGGGCCAATGATGGACATGGAAAGATATTAACCTGAATTGTTTGTTTGCTGGATGGAATTTTGAGGATAAAATTTTTATAAGAGGGGAAGGATGTTACAACCCCAATTTTTGGGTTCTTTTGGTGAGAAATGTAATTTCTCATATTAAAGATATTTGAACAAATAATGATATAATTTGTTTTGAATAAATGGATTTTGTTTACAATAGCCTTGATGGTTATTTTGTGGGCTTTATTGGCTTTTAGGCCCAATAACAAGGAAATGGAAAAGGAAATTCAATTATTAAATAAGTGAATGAGAAAATGGAGAAAAGAATTAGGTAGAAACCTCTAGAAGGCAAAGGGATGTAATCCAAAGATGGATTTTGTGCCTCTTGGGTTCCTTGGGTTCCAAGGAGTCCAAAGTTGCAAAGAAAAGGCAATAAGAAAAGAAAAGATTAATTATGTATTTCTTTAAGAAAGAAATTGAAAACAATGATAAAATGTGGGAAATAAGTGGAAAAAGGTATAATTGAGTTATCCTTAATGGAATTTCGTATCCAAAGGATTCCTAATGTTAAAAGGAATGCCAATAAGGAAAATAGAAAGAAAGATAAAGAGAAATCCTCAAAAAGAGATATTTTAATAAGAAAAAAACAAGATAATGAGGATTAATGAATGTGAATGTATCTAGAAGGATAATGAATATCCTTAAAAAGGAATTTCTACAATATTATAGTTTCTTGGGATCCAAGGAGTCCCAATGAAGAAAGAGAAAGATAAAATACCAATAATAGAAAATAAGAAGATAATATGATGCTTAATTAATGAATTTCATGGTATTGTTGAAGAAGGGGTGTTTCCTTCAAAAAGGAAATATAATTTCGTGGCTAATGGGTTAAAAGCCAAGAATAAAGAGAATAATGGAGACGATTTTCGTATTCTTGAATATCCAAGTAATAAGAAATATTAAAGAGATAATGATAAGAGAGAAGATTACTTCTCATTGAGGATATTTGTTTCCTATTTGGAAAAGGACTCCTTGATTCGTGAATAAGCCAACTTAGGGCCTCGTTTCCCACCCCTATATAAAGGGTAGAGCCCTGGTTCGAGTTCAAGAGAGATCCCACGTCTCCCTCTCTCTTCCCCATCTCCTTCTTCTTCTTTTTTGTTCAAAACCCTAACAGAGGGTGTAGATCTATAATGGGAGCAAACGAGAGGCTTCATAAGTCATCATGATGAAGGTCTGAAGTTCCCACGTCAAACTGAGGGAGGTCGGCCATCGTTCTCTCAGCTCTCGACCTCATGTGACCACCTGCAGCTGACCTGCATGTTTAGCCAACTACCACATGGTAGTGTGCTCAAACCAACCACCTAGGCCGCAGGCTGGGCGACACTCTAGGCGTGGCAGAGGGTGGCAGAGGCGGGGCACCAATCGGCGGTGCCCTCAGACCTTGGAGGGTGAGAAGAAACCTCCCTACGGACAGCTATGCCCGCCGCAATGTTAGGGTGCGCGAGGAGGAAGACGGGCCATCCATTGGACCTTTATGCCCCTTCGTGACTGTAGAGACACTTGAACTAACCAGGGGCAAAGTCATCCTTTCATTATATCTGAAGTTGGGAGCATGTGAGGTACATGCATGGGAGTTCATTGCCTACGTGGCACCTCCCTATTGGTTACTTTATGTTTTATTTGCTAAAATCATAACTAATTCTAGGAAACTCGGATTAAAACAAGTCATATATGAAAATCGATCCTCAGAATGAGAGTAACACAAAGAAATTATGTTTGAAGCCGAATTCTTCTTGAAACTCAAAAGGTATAGGGTTTTACTTCTTTTAATGCATTGATTGATAGAAAAAACCCTAGAATGATATAAAAATGAACATGATGAATCTTTTATACGTTTTGATCAATCTTAACTTGTTAATAGTAAAAGGAATGGAAAACTCATAAAAGGATGATTAGTATGTTGGTTTTAGGGTTTTATGATCATGAACATGGTTTAATGGACTAAAAACCCTGATTTGAGTAAATATGAGTTTTAGTGGTCATAACACGATATTGCAAGAATACAACTGTAATATAATGATTCTTGAATATAGTTTGGATTAGAGAATTCTTAATGAAGATAATTGAGATGGTTAGGGTTTTGTAAGAAACCTTAGAAACCCCAATTGAGTATAAAGGATGAATCTTTGTGGTTGAATAGGTTAATTTGAGAAGTATTAACTTGTTGAATATTAAAGTTAAGTTTCAATCTATTTCACTTGAAAAGTTGGCTAATTTAGGGTAAAAGAAGAGATGATCATATTTAATATGAAAATATGGAAATATGTTGTTAAATGATGATCCTAATCCTATTAGGAGAAATAGGATGAGAAACTAATGGTTATATGTGTTTTTTTTTTAATTAGGGTTTATGATACTAAAAGTAAAGGCAAAACCCTAATTACAATGGAAACCCTAAAACTGGACTAGAAACCCTAGGAAGCGAGCTAGATTTAATAGATCTTGATGACATGAGTAATAAAAGGAAATTGTATAATTATTTTAGGATCTTGATATGTGTGCTTGCTTGCTTGGATTTCTTACTTGCATGGATTATTCTGTCTCAAATCAGCCTGACAGGTATGTGGTTACGCTTATGAATAATCGCTTTAGTTTCACAGCGATTCCTGAACATTTTATCGGTTGCTTAAAAATAACTGTTGGATGCCTATTTATTTCATGCAACTATAAAGTGACTATGATTATCACTGTAAATGTATATATATAACTGGCTTAGATCTGGGTCCTCCTCTGTGGCTTTGAAAAGGCTAAAAAGGGTAACCTAGAGAAAGGTCTAGGCTATCATGAGTTAGAAATTGGGCTACCCACGTGTAGTGCCATGAGACTCTTTAGCACGCCATGAGTTAAGGAGTGGGATACCTACAGGTAGTGCCATGTGACTCAACCCTAGAAACGGATTCACCTGTTAGGTGGGATCATGAGGGGTTTAATGGGGATCTACCATAAGGAAGGTAGCATCCAGGTCCACTGCAGGGAGAGCACAGAGGATAGGGTATGGATGGATCATGCAGTTATATTTAAAATGTAAAGTTGTTTATTAAATTGTAATTGACTGCAATACGTTGTTATGGATAATTGCATGATTAATGTTTCCCCCACATACCAGCTTTATGCTGACCGACATTTTGTTTGTCGACGTTTTAGGTACAAAGCCAAAAGGACAAACAATAAATCATCATATTGTGAAATACATGAATTAAACTACAAGGAGGATTAGTTAGAGTAGAATTCATAAGTAGATAGAAGTTTAGAGATCCAAGATTTCAAAAGGTATGCAAAGTTTTTATTTTACCACAACTTTTCAATACAGTCTGGTAGAATTTGATAATTATTATTGATTATTTGCCGAACCTTTGATCTGAAAATTGGGATAACGGCTCTGGCCTTCTGGTCTCCCTTAATTGGGGGTTACTGGGAGGTGGGGTCGTTACATTCCCTCTCCTTGTCCCATAAAAGAAGTGAGGACTCCAAAGATAAGGCATCTATGTTGGTATGTATGCCCAGAGAGACAATCATGTGATGATTGTAATGACATGAAAATGATTTGTTTATTAACAAAGGCAAGCTTCCAATTTATTTTGTATATTCATTTATGAGATAATGAATAACATTATAAATGTCTAGAGAATGATAATTCTCAATGAAATATGTATTCAAGTTACTAACCTTGTGGATGAGATCATACAGATGTTAAGAGTACATATGCATTTCTCATTATGTCCCTGATTGGTTGTTATTTTGGAAGGTTGATAGACAACAATAACACATAATCTAAGAGTGTGAGTTGGTTGATGACTAAATATCATTAGTCATGATATGTCAATATCAAACCAAGCAAACATATACATGTTATAGAACAGTTTATCAGACAGATCCACCGTGAGACTAACACATGGAATCCATCATCATGGAAGTCATAGTCAACTCTCTCAGTGATGGTGGTGGTTTTGGTTCTTAGACCTAAAATCACTACACTCATCACATGTCATTGGGTACAGTTTGACATTATCAAACACATTCCCGAAACATGGGTGGTTATAAAGGTGATGATTGGATGACTTTGACACATGGGGGCTGACTGTGAGTGATAGAGATGGGATTTGTCCCTCCTACATGAGTATGATATCCAAGGCCTCTTGATTAGAGAGACTAAGAAATGTATGGCCATACATATGTGAGTCAATATGTGATATTGAGCTTACATATATCTCATTCAGTCTGCTCTAGTTCAAGGAACAAGATTGAATAACAATGAGGATGACTACTCCATGCCTCTAGTTCAATCTGGATATCAGTGACAAAGGAATTATACAAACACTATAACACCATACATAGATTGTAGGTTGAAGTTGCCCCCCCCTACAAATTTCTATTCACTTAGGTAGCAATGATGTGCGACTAGGTACCTCTCATTGCTTTTGATGTCTTAAGCTAGTTATGGTCATTCATTGACAACGTGATATGGGACCTATAGGGTTACACACATAGAAACTCATCTAGAAGATGAGTTTGATCTTGGATGATGATTGGTTTGATTACTGAAGTGTTTAGGTATTTCAATTCACGAAACGGATCATCTGACTAGACTGCCAAACAATCAGCTCAAGTGTTGATATTGTTGTTTGGAGTGTCAGGCTGATTGTATTGTAAATTTGGTTGGAATTCTACCTGACTAGGCTGTGAGATGCCCATCTAGCTTGTGCAAAATGGCCATTTGGCATGGTCCAAGATGCCCATCTCACAGGCACCAAATAGCCATTTCAAGGATGCAATTGGATTGCACTAAGGATTGGTGTTGACATCAAGTTGAGTACTAACTAGAACTGAATTGCCAACATATGTGCAAAACTAGAAAGTGTGAAATGACCATTTTTCTTAGAGAAACAACTGTATCGCATGTGAGATAACCATCTTTCTAGGAAAGATGACCATTTGGGTGCATGCAGGTTGTAAAATTCCAGAATTGTAGAGAAAATTCAAGATCTTCTGGTCCTTTCCACTCCTGCTTTAGTCCCTCATTGGTTGGGAATTGGGAAACTTGACCCTAACCCCTCCTATATATAGAGGGGTACTGGGGGATTCCCAGAATACAACTATAACATAGAAAATTGAGAATTTGTTGCTTTGACAATTGTTGTCCTCTTTGTTTGTGGTAGCCACAAGAGCCTAGGCAAGTCCAACCTTACTAGGGACGGATAGCCAAGGGAGAGAAACAACTGAGGATCATTGTTGTAGGAAGTAGGTTGGTGACTAGTACACCAATGGGATGGATGACTCCGTCCTATCCATTCATATAGGATGACATGAGTTCTAGTTGGTCCGTGTAGACTACTCTAGAGGCAGGAGTCCTTTGGCTACTGCTAGGAGGGAAACATCAACTTGTAATCTATGGTGAGATCAGAGGAACCACTACAACAGTTGTCTGAGTCTGGTGTATGTGGAGGAGTAGTCAGACAAGTCTCAGTGGAACCAGGAGCTACACAACCACTGTCCAAGATGGAGTACACATCTACATCAATGAGGATTGTCACTGGACTTGTTCCAGGACCATGTATATCTTTGTGAAACCATCCTTCCCATCGCATAATTATTGACATGATTTACTGGTTAATGGTAAATATGTCTGTAAAATTTTTGTTTCAACTATCTACCTGATGCTATTTTTCCCTACAGTGGTATCAAAGTCATGTCAATTATGTTTTGGGATAATCAATATGATCAAATTTTGGTTTTACCGGGTTTATTTATTACATGCAATGCAAATATTTAAATTGGTTGATGTGCATGTCTGTCTAATCACCACATAAAGAACCCAAATGAATATATATATATATATATATATATATATATATATATATATATATGTGTGTGTGTGTGTGTATGTATATATGTATATATATATATATCAATTTACACATGTCGCCATAAAATCAGTTTTGATGGTGGATGTAAAGCATGGTTACAGACAAAACC
The DNA here is from genome assembly GCA_963693085.1 of Alisma plantago-aquatica. NCBI lineage: Eukaryota > Viridiplantae > Streptophyta > Magnoliopsida > Alismatales > Alismataceae > Alisma > Alisma plantago-aquatica. The sequence goes on from OY856411.1 coordinate 1,381,888,920, forward strand.
CCTGATATGTGTATTCATGGTTGTGGTTATTTATTCATATTGTTAATCGGTCTGCGTACCGAGCCTCTCTCTCCTTTCCAAATGTAAATTAATGCTCTTATTCCTATTTCCCCTTGAATTTAACTCAAGGTTTTAATAATAAATATGATAGTTTTAATTTGTGTTTTGACGTGATATGACGATCTACACAAAGACAAAATGAGGGGCTCGTGAGATGACCAGATCAACTGAAGGACCGAGGAAGCCATACAACATGAGGATGAACTGATCGACTGGTGGCCCAACTGATCAGGTGGAGGTGTCCAAATGTTTCTTGGACTTGAGAACTAGACGACCGTTTCAGAATAGCCCAACTGAGTGACCAAGAGGCAAGTGGATTGGTTCAAGAGTTGAACCAATCAACCTAGATTGGTTTAAGCACAAATCTTCACCAATGACAAGTTGCATGTGTTATGGACCATAGGTGGTAGTAATTCCTTGTGGCTCCAAGGAATTACATTAGTATGGCCATAACCATCTCTTGTGTGTTTTATCTATAGCATGTTCTCACTTGTGGTTATAACATGTATATGATACACACTATATATGTGGGGATTGGATAAAGTATATGTATTTTAGAAATACAAACACCCTCAACTAAAATATCAAGTCTTAGATGCTTTACAAAAACGACACACATGAAAAGCTTGACCGATGAAGCGTAGGTTATGCTAAAGTGTGGTGCATCATCTAAAGCATGGTGCATCGTCTATCTCGTGGAAGTGTGATGGTAGATATGTAGGTATTACTAAATCATGGTTCATATTCTATCGTGTCGGATTTTGGGTCAGGCTTGACTAGCGATTCTCAAAGAGTCAGGGCTCAGAGGCATGCAAATGATCATGGCAACGAGTTGCGCATATCATCTATCCAAGAGTTGTATATGATGCAAATGGCATGATTGCCTACCTTGATAATTGACTATGGACACTGGTGTAGGCCAGGTAATAGTTGAATTATTTTGGATCTTGGCCCACTAGAATATTGTATGTTGCAATATTCTAAATTGATATTGAGGGCTATCAATTTGAATAAAATTGTGGGAGCGATAGTTAATTAAAGACCTAATTAATATAGTAAAATTTATCAAATCAAACCAAACAAAAAATGTTTGAAAAGTTGCAATATTTCTTTGTAGAATCAAATGTCAAACACAAACACATTCAAATTGTGATCAGTCCTCAAGAAGGATAAAATGGGATAAAATTCCATAATTGGTTAAAGATTATGAGAAATGTTCTCAACAATGAGCAAAATCTCTATGTCCTTGATAGACCAGTGCCAGAGGAACCTGCTCCAAAGACGCCTAAAGATAAATGAATGTTGATTGGAAGCATGCCAATGATGTCATAGACATCTGAATACCTAATGCTTTGTTATATGAACTATCAATTGCATGAACAACATGGAAAACATGGACATTCTTGAGATGGTAACACATCTTAAGAATCATGTAAAGAAGAGAAGATATAATGTCTCTAAAGCACTAATTGAGTGTAAATTGACAAAGGGAGGTCCAATAGAACCCCATGTGCTCAATGTGATTGGACAAATGGAATGATTGGTATTTCTATTAGGTCAAGAGTTGACCATGGATATGATTATGCAAGATTTGCATGAATCATATGGTTAGTTTATAAAATGCTTGGCATGTTGATGCCAAAACAAGGAATAAGAAGGACAAATCCATTATGGTGATTAGCATAAGTGAGTCCTAGGGCAAAGACAAGGCTAAGAAGTGTTCTGAGGCTGAGCTTAAGTCCAAGTCTTCTATACTCAAGTTATGGAGAAGGGTAAGTGTAAAAGGAATATGTCCTTTTCACTTAAAGGATAAAGAAAACAAAGTGCCACCATTGTCATTTGTCTGGACATTGGAAAGGAATTATCCTCTTCATAGAGGATCTCAGGAAGAAGATATAGATAGAAATCTCTACTTCATGACCTAAGAAGAAGTAAGCTAGAACTGTGCGGAGCAAGGGTTTCTGTCTCTATAGTGAAGTAAGCTATAACTATGTGGAGCAAGGGTTTCTACCTCTACAGTTGTAAATAGTCATTCATGGGTACGTAATAGAATTAGTGAATTGCTATTATGTACTTTCCATTGATGAAAAGATCATATGTCATGTATGACAAGAATGTTATATTATGATCTTTTATGGCAATGCCCTATGTCCTACAAACATACTTGATAGTTCTAAAGACAAATGTGTATGACACATATGCCGAATGACTTGATAACTCAAACAAACTCAATACCTATAGAACTATCGTCTAGAGAGCATAAATGAGAAATGCATTTCTAGAATTCATACGATGCTTATCTATACTCTTTTGGTTATCGAACCAATAGAGACATGCATGTCATATTTGTTGTGCAATATGACAAAAGAATCTTCACTAGATGTAGTGGAATATCGACTATTCCATTAGGACTAGTATATATTGATGTACATACACCTTTTGGAATGAATGCCAAAGGTAGTTTAAAGTACCTCATTAATTTTACTGATGTGATCAATAGATATTGAAATCTGTTCATAATGAAATACAAGTATGAATCTTTTGATGTGTTCAATAAAATCATAAATGAAGTATGTAACTCACTTGGTAAAGTATTAAGGTAACTGATGTGATCAATGTTGAAATATTTTAACTAAGATTTTGAGGCCCTTCTGGAGAGATCGTGATAGTGTATCACATTGAACTCCAGCTGAAATATAGTGATGTGTTAGAAAGAAGGTATCACACCCTGTTAACTAAGGGTGAGATTATCAAGAAAATCTAGCTGATCTTATAATTTCTTTTGGGCACATGCTTCGTACTAAACAATGTACCGTCTAAAATGGTTCAAAAGACAACATATGAGATATGGCATGGGAGGAGTCCCAATGAGTCTTTTTGTAGTGATTAGAATTGAAGGCTTATATAAGAAAATTGTTTCTTAAAAGATTTATCCATAAATCACATGAATGTTATCTTGTTGAATACTACTTATTTTCCAACCCATAAACAAAGTGTTTGTTTCTAGGATGGTTGAATTCCTAAATGGAAATTAGTTCCAAAGGAATCACTGGGAGTAAAAGTAGAACTTAAAATATTTGAGACAAATAAGAGAACATAGAACCCAAAGAGGTACAATAGGAAGAAGGAGAATCACAAGTTGTTGAAGAATCACAAGTTGTTGTAGAATCTCAAGTTCCTTACGAAAACATAGAACACATAGTTCTAGTAGAACACACCTTGAGTTTGAAAGATTATGATATCTTATAACTCAAAAGGTGACAAGTTGATCATAGAGATGAGTCAACAACCTGCCTAGAAGCTATTGAGGGACCAGAATTTGAGAAATGGCTTTAGGCCATGGGATCAAAGATGGATTATGTGTACACCAACAAGGTATGACATTGCTGGATCCACCTAAAGGGGTAAAACCCATATGGTGCATTTGGGTTTTTGTAAGAATACCAACATGGAAAAGGGAAAATTGGTTTCAAAGAGTTTCAAACTAGTTCAAGGTGTTGAACATGATGAAGTCTTTCACCAGTTATTATGGTTAAATCCATCTAGATCATGCTTGTTGTTGCAGCTTAGTATGACTGTGAGATTTGGCATATGGATGTTACAACTGCATTCCTTAAATGGAATAATTATAAGGATGTGTACGTGACACAACCTAATTGTTTTATAAATCCAATAATGCAAATAAAGTCTATAAGCTACAAAGGTCAATATGTGGATTGAAGCAAGCATCTCAAAATAGGAATATTCTATTTGACAAGACAATCAAAGGGTTTGACTTGAGTTAGAATGAAGATGGAATCTTTGATTACAAAAGATTTAGTGGGAGCATATTTAAATTCTAGATAATGATGGGGAATAATGTCCTTATCCTGCAAATGATGAAACCTAGCAAGGAATGGACCTTCTCTAAAGGGTTTAGGTGAAGCATCCTATGTGATAGGGATTGAGGTCTATAGAGATAGATCTAGAAAACTTATTGACCTAAGAAAAAGCACATACATTGGCAAGATGATAAAGAGTTCAACATGCAAGACTCAATGAGAGAAAATGTGTCCATGTTCCATGGAGTTAGTCTCTCAGGAGCCTAGTGCCCCAATTCTTATGAAGAACATGAACACATAGATAGATGCCATATGTAATTGGATCTATCTTGAATGCAATGTTATGTACTTATCTAATTATCTTGTATGTATTGGACATGACAAGAGGATGTACCATTATCTCATATGTATTGGACATGATGAGAGGATATCAAGTCATCTCATATGTATTGGACATGATCTTGTATGTATTGGACATGACAAGAGGGTATATGTCAGATACCAATGAGAGTCACTGAACTACCATAAAGAACATCCTTAGATTCTTATGAATAACTTAAAGGATTGGTTCCTTGGTTATGGTAATAAGGAAGAATTTTGTGTAAAGAGTTACAGCGATGAAAGCTTCCAAACTGACAAAATGATTGCAATCTAAAATTAATGTTTGACATTAAATGAGAACTGTAAGACAGAAGGTTTCTGAGCTAATGATAGTTGTTCGAATCTAAAAGAGAAATTGAGTGTCTCTATGCTATAAGAACAACAAAGGATATTATATGGATCAAGAAGTTCATACAGATGAACTTATATGAGGTTCCAACCATTGATGTCACAATATAAATATTGATGACAACAATGGAGTGACTAATTAGGATGGGAATATCAGATACCATACTATGGCACTTCCATCTCATACGAGTAGTCATATAGTGAAGAGATGTGAAAATTGCAAACTACTGATTTAAAGCAAATGTTGCTAAACCAGCTATAAAAGCACTTGTGCAGCTGAAGCATGATGCACATTAGGTCACTCAGGATGAGATTCATGGGCGATTGGCTCTAAGTACAAGTGGGAGTCTATTGGTATGTATGCCCAGAGAGACAATCATGTGATGATTATAATGGCATAAAAATGATTTGATTATTAATAAAGGCAAGCTTCCAATTTATTCTGTATATTCATTTATGAGATAATGAATAACATAATAAATGTCTAGAAAATTATATTACTCAATGGCGTATGTATTCAAGTTACTAACCTTGTGGATGAGATCATACAGATGTTAAGAGTACATGTACATATTCTCATTATGTCCCTGATCAGTTGTTATTATGGAAGGTTGATAGACAACAATAACACATAAGATCAGAGTGTGAGTTGGTTGATGACTAAATCTCATTAGTCATGATACGACAATATCAAACTAAGCACACAAATACATGTTAGAGAATAGTGTGTCAGATAGACCCACTGTGAGACTGAAACATGGAAGACATCATCATGGAAGTCATAGTCATCTCTCACAGTGATGGTTGTGGTTGTGGTTCTTAGAACTAAAATTACTGCACTCATCACATGTCATTGGGTATACTTTGACATCATCAAACACACTTCTGGAACACATGTTGCTATAAAGGTGATGATTGGGTGACTTTGACACATGGGGACTGACTGTGAGTGATAGATATGGGATTTGTCCCTCCTATAGGAGTATGGCCATACACATGTGACTCAGTATGTGATATTGAACTTACATATATATCATGCAGTCTGCTCTAGTTCAAGGAACAAGACTGAATAATAATGAGGATGACTACCCCATGCCTCTAGTTCAATCTAGATATCAGTAAAAAAGGAACTATACAAACACTAAAACACCATACACATATTGTAAGCTGAAGTTTCCCCCCAACTTTCCATTCACTTGGGTAGCAATGATGTGTGACTAGGCACCAATGATTGTTTGTGATGTCATAAGATAGTTATGGACATTCACTACCAACGTGATATGGGACTTATAGGGTCAAACACATAGGAACTCATCTAGAAGTGGATATTTATCTTGAATGATGATTGGATTGATTACTAAAGTGTTTAGGTATTTCAGTTCACACAATAGATCAATTGACTAGACATCCAAATGATCAGTTCAAGTATTGAGACTGTTGTTTGGAGTGTCAGGTTGATTGTATTATGCATTGGTTGGAATTCTTCCTGACCCAGGCTACGATATTTCCATCTCAGTTGTGTGAAATGGCCATCTAGCATGGTGTAAGATGCCCATCTCACTCGCACCAAACAATTATTTTGGGGGTGTAATTCGATTGCACAAAGGATTGGTGCTAACGTCAAGTTGAGTACTAATTGGAACTGAATTGTCGACATATATGAAAAACTAGGAAGTGAAAAATGACCGTATTGCTGGGAGAGACGACTATTTGGGGGCACATAGGTTGTGAAACTTTTAGAATTGTTGCAAAAATTCAAGATCTTCCGCTCCTTTCCACTCCTGCTTTAGTCCTGCATTGGCTGGGGACTTGGAACCCTGACCCTAACCCCTCCTATATATATAGGGGTACTGGGGGTTTCCGAGAACCAACTACAACATAGACAATTCATACTTAGTTTCTATGATAATTATTGTCCTCTCTGTTTGTGGTAACCATGAGAGCCCAGGCAAGTCCCACCTGACTAGGGAGGGATAGCCAAGAGAGAGAAATACTGAGGATCATTGTTATAGGAGAGAAGGTTGGCGACTAGTACACCAATGGGAGGGACAACTCCTTCTTATCCATTCCTATAAGATGACATGATTTCTAGTTGGTCCGTGTGGACTACTCTAGAAGTAGGAGTCCTTTGGCTGCTGCTAGGAGGGCAACATCAACTTGCAATCCGTGGCGAGATCAGAGGAGTCGCTGCAGCAATTGTCCGAGTCTGGTGTTTGTGGAGGAGCAGTCAGATGAGTCCCAGTGGGACCAGGAGCTACACAAACACCATCCAAGATAGACTGTGCATCTACATAAATGAGGATTGTCGTTGGACTTGCTCTAGGGCCAGATATATCTTCACGAAACCATCTTTCACATTGCATAGTTATTGACTTGATGTTTGGTGAATGGGAAATATATTTGCAAAATTTTTGTTTTTGCTGCCTACCTGATGTCGTATTTCCCTACAATCTCTCCATCTATGATCTCTGATCATATTTTGTGCTACAACTTTTACATTATGTCTTAGTAGTTTCCTTATTGGGGCATGGGGAGAAACCCCATAGTCTATACTTTACTCTATTGCATTTGACTCCAAAGCTTAATTGAATGAATGTTTTCCGACCATTTTGCCTTGATCTATGGTTAGATAGATATACTCTTGTGGGGGTGATGAAACTATGGATCCCCACAAGAACGAACCCATAATCTCTTAATTGTAGTTATTATCTTTCTATCCTTAGATCTAGCATTTTTTCCTTTTTGGTTTGTTTATGTTCTTGTTGGGTGATGAGACAATTGATTTCAATATGAATGAACTCATAATCCCATGAAGAGACCAAGGATCGATATTATGATCTTTCTATTTAGTTTATCTTGTTTATAATCTTATGGTGAGGTGACCATTTGGACAATGAGATTGAATGTCAAAATCAAAATCACATTTTCTTTACAAGATTTATTAAGAATATATTCCTTATTGGGTTATAAGACCCCAATCTCAACATGAATGAATCCATAGCCCCCTGACGAGACCAAAATAGTGGTTATATTCTCTTTATGCAGTCTATCATGTTTGTTATAACTTATGGTGATGTTACTTGCCATTGGTTTGAGTGCCAGATGAATAATCATATAGATTTTTTTGGACGGTTGGATGAGGATCCTCAATCACCAAGACCTCATAATTGAGAGAAGTCTAACCCTTGTGAGATTGATGCTCCAAAGAGGAGATCAATACACACAATCCTGATTTATATTATTAAAAGCTAGGAGTTAAATCAGATATATAAGAGAATGGTTTTCCACAGTGATCCTTTGAACCCTTAGTTTCTTTTATCATTTAATCAACTAGTGTTTAGTTCCACACTTTTCATTTCTGCTTTAGTTGTTATCAAATCACTCTCAAACTGGAACTTATTTATTGTTAATTGCAATTGGTTTGGACAAACACTTAAAAACGTCGTCCTTTGGGACCACTACCTTTATATACTTATTTCAACTCACTCATGAGTTGTTAACCATTTAAAGGCTAAATTCTAGGGAAATTCCCCTCCCTCATGATTTGGTGTGTAACCGAAAAACACATCAAATTTGGCACCATTTGGGGGGACGGCCGTGTTGTTTTTAAACCAATTTTCTGTTCTTGACTTTTTCTTTATTTCTAGTTTTTTTTGTAATCTTAGTTTGTTTTTGTAATTTTTAGTCTTGTTTTATAATTTCTTAGCTTACATTCATAATTAAATTTTATATAAATCCTTAGTTCTTTTTGTAATTTCTAGTTCTAGTTAACTCCTTAGCTCATTTTTAAAACAATTATTTTTTTTATAATCTTAGTTTTGTTCAATAATTAAAAAAAAATCTTCTAGCTTAAAATTTATTATTCTTTCCTTTCCTTCTATATTAGACTCCTTTTTGTAATTTTTCTTTTAAAAATGATCTTTTTTTCCTTTTCATCCTAGCGAGACCCATTTAGGTAGTATAATCATCCTTCTACCAAGTTTCCATTCCGTTACTACTATTTTTCCTACAAAATTTCACATACTTTTTTATATTCAATCTTATCCTCTAGAATCATCCAATTTTCTAAAAAAGAGACAAAACCTTTCACCATATGAACTGTACCAATTGATACAGGATGGCTAACAAATCATATATAAAACGGAGAATAGTAGAGGCCCTAGCCGCCGACAAAGCAACCGTGGCTGCTACTTTAGAGGCCAATGCACCACCCAATAAGAAGGAGCTGGTAGAAACAACTCAAGGATTTCTCAATTCCTTTGTTTGTCGAGACATTACATCCCATGTCCCTCTAGCCATTACTGCTCCTCAGTTTTAAATCTAGATACATTAGATTACTATTCTTCAAGCAAGCACATTTTCATGGATGATTGGAAAAATTTGTAAAGACTACAATCTAGCATTTCTGATATGTATGCTCTATCCAAAATCCTAGGAGTTTTAAATGACGCCCTCAAACTAGGACTTTTCAAATGTTCCCTGACAGATCTCATTAGTTCCTAGTATAATGGCACAGAAAGTTACTAAATCACCCCATGGAATCCCTTCCAATCTAAATTTATAGAAAAATATTACCAACCCATCTCTTATCAAATCTGGGGACAGATTACACAATTTAAAATGACTCTTGAAGAAGCATTGGGAGAAGCATGGGAACAATTCAAAGAACTTCTATGTGTTACTAATATCACAACACTCCCCCAGTTTCGTTAATCAAGACAACTTACAGTGTTGTTGATCTAGATAGACATTTTATAGAGGTGTTGATCTAGAAACCAAAGTCTTCCTTGACACTTAGGAAAAAATTTCAAGTTTCAAAATTTTGATAGCACTTGGGAAGTTGTCAATTGAAGTGCCAAGACCCAAGAACAATCTTGTAGAGACCAAGGAGGATTCTTGAAGGTCTAAAAGGCTGAAGATAGCTCTGAGCTCAAATCTATCTTTGAGAGTATTAAGATGCTCACCATGAATCAAGATCACTTAGAGTCCTCTCTAAAAGCCTATAGAGGGTAGCCACAATATCTATAGTAGCAAATAAAATCTATAGATTCTTCTTGCAGGATATACCAAGGTCATGGCCATTTAACACAACATTGTCATTTTTTCTACAATAGCCAACAAATGGGGTATATTAACTCCATCCACAACATACCCGGTCAAGTCCACTACTATTAAAATCAAACCAAGAGTCATATCGGTTTCCAATATGGGAGCCCAACTAACCTAGAAAACATAGCACAACACAGAGACCCTCAATTTAATGATGAAAATGGGATGCTTTAGGATTCCAATACAATAGGAACCCATGATATTATTAGGAGCAAAGGTTCCAGAATCCTCATCAGGCCCCCAAGTGAAACAACATGTTCCCCCTCTCTTCTAATGTCAGGTTCTATACCATAGAGAAAAACCTCCAAACTATGATGGCTAGCAAAAAATCCTTTGATTTTTAGTTATCCTAGTTAGTCACACTTCTATGCCCTCCTCCATGCATGATTCTGGGGCAGGCAGAAGACAACCAAGGCATATGGAATAGCTCAAGGTTGTGACGACCCACTTCGGCTCCACACTTCCAAAAAAGGTGAACCCCTACACAACTAGTTATGAGGATGAAGATGAGGAGGCCATTACCCAAGTCCCTACAACATCTATTCTAGACTTTTTTTATCAACAAACCTGGAATGTCATACCAAGCTAGGTTGAACCAAACTGAACTCGACACTAGGTTCAATAAATTTAAGAATACCCTAAAAAACTTTATGTTAATATTCCATTACTCAAAGATATTACTAAAATGCCTCAGTGGGCTAAATTCTTTAAAACTCCTACTCAATCTGAAATGCTTAATGAGGAGTGTAATACACTTAAATCAGCAAGGATATCATTGGAAATTATTTTGAGAAAGATTCCCTAAAAGTGGAAAGACCTGATATCCTTTGGAATTTCATGCTCCATAAGTGAGTCTACCTACCAAATGGGGATAGCCTACCTTCGGGTTAGTGTTTCTATGCAGGAAACTTGGTCTCAACGATGCTCAACCCACCTCCATGACCATCCAACTCATTGACTCCTCCACGACTAATCCATTTAGGATCATTGAAAATGTCCCAATAAAGATTGTGGAGTTTTACGTCCCCTGTGATTTTGTAGTGTTGGACATCAAAGAAGACCATGACTACCCCCTCATCTTTGGAAGAGCATTTCTTGTCATAACCAGAGATTTAATAGATGTTGAAGCATGTCTCCTAACCCTACAAGTGGACAATCAGTCCTTCAATTTCCATGGAGGCTTCATGAAATATACTAGAGAAAAAGAAGCCCACTTACTTGACTGCATTGATCAATTCACCTTACTACAATGACAACTCTACCCTCAAGAAATGCCAACCACTTTGGAATGTTGGATTTCCTTAGTAGAATATCATAGTGCAAAGTAGGTTGAGAGTGCACCTACCTCATCCTTCCCAAAAGCAACACCCTCAACCATTGAAGAGGCATCCTTTTCCCTTGAGGCTTCTCTTACTTAGGCCATCCCTAATACCCAATAGCTGATTTCCTAGAAAACACCATCTCATCCACAATTCTCCATTGAACCCCAAGTAGTCAGCTCTCACGTATCCCTTTCCCCCAATATGTTCCAATCTATGAAAATCCCTACCTACCTCATGAGTTGAAAATATCATATGTCTATCCATAAGATTTATATGTGGCCACAGGTCGTCAAATCCCCATGTACCAACCTCCTGATCCAACTCTCATAGATCCCAATTACCATGATGATGGCACGACCATGCATCCAATATGTCTCACTCTTGTACACTTTATACCTTATCCTGTTGACTATTGTCAACCCCCCCCCCATTCACTGCCATATACTGAGAAATGGGAACCTTTTCAATGCAACTCTAACTATTTTCTTGGTATTCTGACATATATCATACCATTTGTAATAGGCTCTAGGAAACAAGAATAGGAGAGTAGCTGTGAGGAAAGACACCAGGAAAATATAGTCATCATGTAAAAGTTCTAGTCGTTGCTCCTCCATGGTGGACCGCACATCCACTAGGCCTTCAATGTTAACCATGGCACTTGTTGGGAGGCAACAAAGCACGTTTATTCACTTCATTCCAAATTTAAGTTTTTCTCAGGAAGAGAAAAAATTTAAGTTTGGGGTAGAGGTGGCTGGTACGTTTCCCCCAATCTATCTTATTTTTCTAACAATTTTTATTATGTTATTTAGCTTTAAAATTTTCAACATTTTCCTTTTTTTCTTGCATAATTTTGCCATTTATCTAGTCAGCCATTTATGCATGTTAATCATGAAACCCCCTTAATCTTCTTACTACATTTTCAAAACAAATACCCTTGCTAAAAATCATCTGGTCCCCTATGACCTCCAATAGCACTACCCTTGGGAAAGTTGGCAAGCTGAAATGGATAGTTAGAAATCAAGCACAATGTGTCCCTACTTAAAAGTTCATGAATAGCTTTTAAAATTTCCTAATTGTCACACGTTATAGAGAATAATTGAATTGATGTGATGCTACTCCTAATATGCTAAATTTCAAAACACAAGCTGCATAAGTTTAACCTTTTTTTACACTTCTTCCACCACATTCTTTCCTCTGCATTTGCAAAAAATAAAAATCCAAAAAATATACCAAACTCCAAGTTTGGGGTGGCACCCCTTGTCCCCCAACTACCTCTTGTTCCATACCCCTCATAAATTTAATAGGGGCATACCACCGACACAAGATGACAAAGTGCACATTAAAACATGAAATCAATGTAATTGCAAACAAAGAAATAAAAAGGTCTCAAATCAAATAGTGGGGAGACCACTTCTTTTCATACCTCCCTTCATTCTACATTTATAACTAGGGGAATCTACATAAACCTCAACCATCAAATTGATGAATCATGTTCTTATATAGAACTTGTGAGAATTTGTGTGAGTACAAAAGGCAGAAAGGAGAGTAAATCTATTTCTTTGTGGGTCTTGAAATAGAAGTAAGCCATGAGCAATTTTCATTAGGGAATTAGAAAATTGTGTTCTGTGATTTTAAGATATCAGGGTTGTTTGGGCATGCAAGGTGGTAAGGATTTGTGTAGTGCTAGGAAAGTGAGGAAGACATGATGAGAGTATTATTGGGTAAATGTTACTCGAGGATGAGCAACAATTTTAGTTTGGGGTATTTGATAAATGCATATTTATCCATTTTATTTTCATGTTTTAGATCTCACTTTAGAAGTATTTTGTCCATTACTCTCTTGTTTTAGAGTTAATTATCTTAGGATTACTTTTATCTGGTCAATTAGAGTATTTACTTGATTTAATGTGGCCTTTGTAGAAAAAAAAGATAATTTATTTCAAAGCCTGAAAATTCCCAGAATTACTCTTGCAAAATGTTTGCATAAATTCCCATAGCGCGTAATATATATATATATATATATATATATATAGTGTATATATATACATACATACACACACACAGATATATAAATATATAAATAAATAAATAAATATATATATATATATATATTGCACCAAAATTGCTATATATTTTATGAACTCTAAATATAATGTACAAATATGCTTTAGAAAGGGAATTTAAGTTCCTACAGGAAAATCATATTTTTTGACTACTTTGGAACTTTTTTGGAATCAAAATATGCTTGAAATTCCTAAAGGAAGTCTACAACTAAGAAAGCCCAAGAAGATAATGAGCACTTAACGTAATTAAAGTAAGGAAATTAAAAAAATTCCTCCATTCTCTATTAGGGGAAACCATTTATGTTGTCAAAGATACTCCTTTGACCAGGAACAAAGGAAAGTAGATTAATGTCATATACTTATGTGTGGATGAAAGGATGCAAGTAAAGACTCAATGAAATGTCAAAATGAGAAAGTTGTCAATGCAGTCAAAGTTTGACCAATGTGACTTTGTGCTGAAGCAATCAATTAATACCAGTCGACCAATCGACACTCTAGATAGGAAATCTAAATGCCACAAAATCCATTCCTCTTGGGATTTCCCCCTCCTTTCCCCTATAAAATGAGGGGGGGACTCTAAAGAAAAAACATCTCTTCTATATCCAATCTCTAATCATATTTTGTACTACAACTTTTACATTATGTCTAAGTAGTTTCCTTACTAGGGCATGGGGAGTAGCCCCATAGTCTATTCTTTACCCTATTGTATTTGACTCATATGCTTTAGTGAATGAATGGTTTCCCAATATTTTTCCTTGATCTATGGTTAGACAGATATACTCTTGTGGTGTGATGAGACCATAGATCCCCACAAGAGCAAACACATAATCCCTTAATTGTGATTATTATTTTTTTATTCTTAGATCTTGGACTCATTTCCTATTTCTTTTGATTATGTTCTTATTGGGTGATGAGACCACATATCTCAATAGGAATGACCCATAATCCCATGATGAGACCAAGGATTGAGATTATGATCTTTCTATTCAGTTTATCTTGTTTATTATCTTATGGTGGCACGATCATCTGACCCATGAGACTGAATGCTAGAATTGAAGTCATTCTTGATGAGATAATCTAATTATTTACTCAATCTCTAATTAATAAGAATATATTCCTTATTCGATGATGAGACCACATATCTCAATGGGAATTAACCCATGACCCCCTAACGAGAACAAGGATGGTGGTTATTATCTCTTTTCATATTTGTTAAAACTTATGGTGATGTGATTGTCCATAGGTTTGAATGTCAGATCAACTATCCAATAGAATTTGTTGGATGGTTGGACAAGTGTCCTCAATCACCGAGACCTCATGATTGAGAGAATTTCTACCCTTGTGAGGTTATTGCTCTGAAGTAAACATCAATCCACACAGTCTCAATTTATATCATTGAAATATTGGAGTTAAATCGATTCAGTAAGAGCATGGTTCTTGACGATGATCCTTAGGCCTCTAGTTTCTTTTATCATTTGAACAACTTGTGTTCAATTCCACACTTTTCATTTCTAATTTATCTTTAATCAAATCACTCTCAAACTACCCGGCCAGTGTAGCACAGATGGTTTGGTCCGATCTATCCTCCCTGGGGGACCCGAGTTTGAAACCTTTTATTTTGCATTGTATTTACAATCCCTTGGGTCATCCGGGCTCTAGAACCTATTTGAGGGAGGGGGGAGACTAAGTCTCCTTTTAACTCAAATCACTCTCAAACTCAAATTTACCTTATATTGATTACAAATGGTTTGGATTAACACTTAAAAATGTCATCCTTTGGGACCGATACCTTTATATACTCATTTCAAATCGCTTACAAGTTGTTAACCATTTAAAGGTTAAACTGTAGGGAAATTTCCCTCCCTAGTGATTTATTGTGTAAATGTGTAAAGAGGCGAGATCACCTCCTTACTAAAATTTAAAGGAAATACAAAACATCTAAATTTTAACAAAAATAGAGACTTTGGGATGCTTGCATAATATTCCAAGTAAATAAGCATGATTCTAGATACATAATAAAATGTCAATAGCAGCGGAAATAAAAATACTAATCCTTCACATGGCTTTCATTGTTTACTACGTTATTGATTCCCAAAAGAAAAAGATAAGAGAAACATGATCTAGGTATAGCAACCTAGTCTTCCTTTCCAAAATCTAGAGATCAACTCCTGAGAAAACTCCCTTCAAGCTTGTTCTTCTCCTTGCTTAGCACTAGCACGTGGGTGGTTGGGAAAGCACCCAGCAAGAGGGAAAAGGAAGAAAAAGTATGTGTCAAGAAAACTAGTCTAGGATAACAAGATATGTAAATCAAGTAAAATAGGTTAGGGTTCATCATAAGATGAAGATATCAAAAGTATGAGGCTACATCTAAAAAGAAACTTGTCAATAACATTTATATTAAAAAGAGGTTTTGCATGTAAGATTATTATGTCTACCTAACTAAGTAGGGTTGAGGCACCTACCAGACCTCTAACCTTAGGTGAGGGGAGAATAAGACATTCCCAGTCACCTATAATATTATGGGGAGAATAAATACATTCCCCAGGGAGAATGAATACATACCCTCTGTGTGTGGTTATACACATGTATCCGCTACTTTAATTTAAATAGAACATAATTCTAAATGCTAGAAAATAGTAATGGAAAGAATAATTTTATGAACACATAAGCATGACAGTGGGCTTTAAAAACCCAAACTAAAAGAGACAATAATCTGATTTGAGGCATAAGCAAATTAGGGTTATAAGAATAGAAGATTAAGGATCAATTAAGCCTCATAAAGGAGAATTAGGTTAAGGCATAAATATTCCCAACTGATGTATGTTAGATGCACATACCTTAGCCTCAGAGTTCTAGAAACCACTTTCCAACCCTTTACATGAAATCAGAGTCCACTTGTCCTAATATCATCATTATGTCCATGGATTAGAACTATGTATACTCATTAAATCCTTTAAACCCGAAAATTACTAACATTTCCCACAAACATTGAATTAGACTCTAAAAATATCATTACTATCTTATTTAGGGTTTTCTAATCAAAATAACATATAACTTGATATGATTTGAAGATATGGAGTTTTAGATGTATTTTTAGTGATTTTTAACTAATTAATTCGTTCTCATAAACACCTTATCAAAAAACTCAAAACCAGGCTTCTAAAACATTTTAAATGGATAGATGGGATTTTTTTGAGTTCAGAACATATTTTAGATTTATTTTTGGATACACAGTTTAAGAGATATAAATTTTTGAATTTTGGCCAATTATATGGTGCCACATGTGTACCTCATCCAATCGGAGAAAGCAAGAGAGTAAGGGAGTGGGTCAGGTCCACCACTTGGCCCAATGGGTGATGGCCAAGTAGGCAGCCCACCCTTACTGGCTGCCCATGTGGCCAAACACAACAAGAAGAAAAATAAGGAAGAGAAACAAAACAAGAAGACCATATTACCCTCGCATGAAAACACAGCAAGAAGGAACTGATCGGGAGCAATTTGGTAGAATCATAGAGAGTCATCTCCCTCCCCCACCCATGCCATGGCAGTGTGTTATAAGTAGCTTGCTCAGGCAAGATTGGGCGAAAATAGTATACTCCACCAAACTTACAGTTAAGATATGCCAAAGCAAGTGCAAGACCACACGAACTCGAAGGTACCTTGGATTTTTCCAGAGATGAAGTGATGTGAGTGAGAAGGGTGCTACAAGCTACACACCTTCGGCCACTCTCTGGGGTTCAAAAAATGGATGAAATGATAAATTGAGAGTTGGGTTGCATTGCAAAGGTGCCAACGAGTGTCAGCGTGGTGGTATTTATAGGCAAGGGGGTCTAGGTTAGGGTTTTGATACCTGAGGTGAGAGGAAGGCTTCGTCCAAATTGGATGTTTCTTGAATCTTTATCAAAACATGAAAATATTAGGATAATTAGAAAAATAATCTTGCAAGGAGTCCATAACAACAAAAATCTTTGGATTTCGTTGAGTATAGCTCGAGATAAATGCATTTGAAAATTTGAAAAAAGACAATCTATTCCCAGCCGAACTGAGGAAGGAGATGACTAGGTGCCATTAGGTTCCATGGACTCGGGTCCACCGAGAGATCCCAGCCATCTGATCACACGGGTGGAGACCCATTGGCCTTGTGACATATATATTTCTAATCCTAATCAAATTTGGACCAAAGTGATACTATAATACTTAATGTTTTTCTCTCTCCTCTTTTGGAGGCCAAATGATTTCCAAAATTTACATCCTAACTGATTTTGATGTGTAGAATCCAAAATTGGAATAAGTTTTGCCTTTTGGGGACTTTTAATAGGTTAAATAATTGAAGACCCATTTTCTCTTTCCTCCTTTATTAGTGGTGATAAGATTCCTTAAAATTCGTGAAACTTCACCCATGTGTCTCCGTAAGTTACTTGGATATGATTTTATCATTAATTTTACAAGTTGAGATTATTTCCTTATTTATTTAATAAATAGAATATACTACACACTTTCTCTCTCCTATTTTTACCCATTATCCAAATAAGTTGCAAATTTGCCCAAAGGATTATTTCCATGTTTAGATTATGAATTTGGAGTTATTTTTCCAATTTGAGGACATTAGATATTTTATTTCACTTTATTGGCTTATCTCCTATTATCTTTTAATAAAGATTTTAATATTTGCATTTATCTTCCAAATTAGATGATACTTAGCCCTTAAGTTTCTTTTAGGTCAAGAAAATGAGATTGAGTGCCAAATTATCCTTGTGGGTTTTCATTTATGATTTTTGGAGCAATATATTCCTCGTTATCTTCTTTTTTCCATTATATCACATATTACCTTCAATTATTGCATTTATCATCTTCATTATACATAATTTGGATTTTCTTTTCTTTTTCATATTTTAAAAAGTAGTAGAAATTTCTAGGATGAAATATCTTATTATTTTTATTACTTAGTGGACAATTTGCACTTCAGGCCCATTACTTAAATCCCTACTGAGGTATTTGTGCATAAAACCCTATATTAAGAATGTATGGGAAATATTTAGCCAATAACCATCATAGTTTCACTAATTGGACTCCAAAGACATAAAGGACGAAATTGAAGGACAAATCTTATAGAAAAAGAATACAAAGAGATACATAGTGGATTTCATTATGTTACAACACTCCACCCCTTAAAAAGGATTTCGTCCCCAAAATCGCATACAAAAAGGGAAGGGTGAGTATGTAACATCTCATCTCTCAACTCCCAAGTGGTTTCTTCCAAACCATGATATCTCTACAAAACCTTCACTAGCTCTATCTCCTTATTCTTCAACTGCTTTACTCGGGAGTTAAGGGTCTTCACATGTAACTCTTCATAGGTTAGATTCTCATGAATCTCCACAGGCTCAATTGTGAGTACGTGAGAAGGGTCCTTCACATACTTTCTCAGCACAGAGATATGGAACACATTGTGAATCTTATCATAAGCAGGAGGTAAGGCTAAGCGATATGTACAGTCTCCAACCTTATCCAAGATTTCAAATGGACCAACATAGTGGGGACTCAATTTTCCTTTTACTTTAGATCTCACAATAGAATGTATAGGCTTGATCTTCATAAATGCATAGTCACCCACTAAGAAGCTAACATCAGACCTCTTTTTATCAGCATACATATTCTGTCAGTCTTGAGCAACTTCCATCCATTTCTTTATTAGATGTACCTTCTTGAGCATCATCTGCATGTCATTGGTCTTCACCGGGGACCGTTCACCAACCTCATCCCAATGCATTGGTGAACGACAAGGTCTACCATAGAGAGCTTTAAAAGGTGTCATACCAATACTGGCTTGGTATCTTTCTCCCATTTCCATTCCAGAATTCAAGAGGATGAAGAAGACTCTCGGGTCGTTGATATTCGATCTGGACTTGCTGACACGTCAAGCACTTCACAACAAACAAAGCTATATCATTCTTCATGTTCTTCCACCATACACTTCACTGTTAGTCCTTGTACATTTTATTTGTGCTAGGATGAATAGTGTACTTGGACCCATGAGCTTCACTCAGAATCTTCTATCTCAGTTCATCTACATTGGGAATCCACAACCTTTGTCTGAAGCAGACAACACCATCAACTCCAACAGAGAAGTTTGATTGTAGTTTCTCAGTCAAGGCCTTCATCTCTTCTAGCTCAGAACTCTCCAACTACGCAATAATGAATTTTGAGATCTAGGTTGGTGTAACCATCAAGCTAGACATATGAATACACAACTTGTCTTCATCCACTAAATCGACAAGCTGAGGTCGCCAGCTAGTCACATGTTTAAGGTTTTCCCATGCTGAACATCTCAGAGCAGCACAAAAAATATCCTTCTTGTGACTTAAAGCATCAGATGTGACATTCACTTTACCATGATAATAGGTGATGGTGAAGTCATAATCTTTGAGGTATTCCATCTACCTACGTTGCCGTAGATTCAGATCCCTCTGAGTCAATAGATATCTCAGACTCTTATGATCAGAAAAGACTTCAAACTTTTCACCATAGAGATAGTGTCGCCATATCTTCAGAGCATGAACTATAATAGCAAGATCCAAATCATGTGTAGGCCAATTAGCTTCATTAGGTTTCAACTGGCGAGAAGCATAGGCGATCACCTTTCCGTCTTGCATCAAAACACACCTTAATTCTTGTGTGTATGTGTCAGTGTAAATGACATAGGGTATGCCTTCAATAGGAAAAGCAAGCACAGGAGCAGAAGTCAGACTCTCCTTCAGCTTCTAAAAACTATTCTCACATTAAGGGGTCCATGAGAACTTGACCTTCTTTCGAGTCATCTTGGTCAAAGGCAAAGCCAACTTAGAGAAGCCTTTGATAAACCTCTGATAATAACCGGCTAATCTGAGGAAACTATATATTTCATATGGGTTCTTTGGAGCATTCCACTTTATCACCGCTTCTACCTTCACAAGATCAATAGCTATATGGTCAACAAAAATCACGTGACCTATAAACATAAGTTCCATTATCCAGAACTCACACTTTAAGAACTTTGCATACAGTTGATTTTATCATAGTGTGTTGAGTACAATTTGTAGATGCTCGTGAAGTTGTTCTAACATATCAGAATAAACCAAAACATCGTCGATAAACACCATCACAAACTTTTCAAGGTATGGACGGAATACATGATTCATCAGGTCCATGAAGGTAGCAGGGGCATTCGTCAAACCAAAAGGCATGACCATGAATTCATAATGCCCATAGAGAGTTCTGAATGCCATCTTCAGGACATCATTATCCTTCACACGCATCTGGTAGTAGCCACTTCATAGATCCATCTTAAAGAATACAGTGGCTGACTTTAGTTGATCAAATAGGTTGTCAATGCAAGGTAAAGGATAACAGTTCTTCACTGTCACTTGGTTAAGCATGTGGTAGTCCATACACATCCGCATCAACCCATCCTTCTTCTTCACAAACAAGACAGGGACTCCCCATGGCAAAACACTGGGACAGATGAATCCCTTGTTGAGAAGCTCTTCAAGTTGCTTCTTCAACTCGTCCATCTCAACAGGGGCCAAGCGGTAAGGCGGCTTTGATTTTGGCGAAGTTCTGAGTACAAGCTCGATGGTGAAATCCACCTTAAAAGTTAGTGGCAACCCGGATAACTCCTCAGGAGAGACGTCTGGGAAGTCCTTCACCACATCGATGTGGTCGAGAGCAGGAGGTGTAGTATCGAGGACTATAGAAGCTAGGAAAACTCTACACCCTTGAGAGACAAGCTTTTCATCTTTAATGGAAGAGATAACAAATTATCGCTCCTCTCACTTCTTACCCTTGACACACATTCTTCCCTCAATAAGATGAATCAATCTAACCTTAGATTCCTCACAGCACAAATTGCTTTTTACCTCTTCAACCAATACATTCCCAAGATGACGTCAAAGGTAGTCATATCAAGTAGGACAAAATCTGTGGGAAACATCACACCAAACATATAGAGATCCATGGTCAGAGTTTGGAGGTATGAAGAGTAGATCTTACCACTAGGGGTTTTTGCATCTAACACATGATCCATATATTCAGATTCTATTTCTAACATAGAGGCAAACTGACAAGATATGAAGGTATTGGATGAGCCAGAATCAAACAGTGCCTTTAAAGGATGCATATTAAGGTGCAAGGTACCTTCAATCACTTCATTATCTTCACCTTCTTCTTCATCATTAAGAGCAAACACTCTCCCATTCAGCCTCTCCACTGGAAGATGCCCTGGGTTCTGGTTGTTGTTGTTGTTGTTATTGTTATTTCGTAGATGCTGGTTCTGCTTTGGCTACTGCGGCTACTGGGCATTATTCTGCCCTTACTGGAAATGAGGGTAGTTGGGTCAGATATGCCCGACTTGGCCGCATTCATGGTAGGTCAGAGGAGGATGGTTGTCTTTACAAGTAGGTGCATTGTTGGAAGGGCATCTGCCAGGAGGATGGTGGCGATTTCACCTGTTGCAGTGATCACATCTGTGATTCTCGTTCTGATTAGGGTTCTTCCTCTTGTTGTTGTTGTTGTAGCCATCACCATGTCTGATCAGCTTAGAAGTGAGGCGGACTTTTAAATTTATAACCAGAAACCTTCAAAAGATCCACGCAACTTTTATTATGGGGTCGAAGTAGATATACGGGGTCAAACACAGGGACGTGGTGACAGTTAGGATGCCACAGATCTCGTTCTTTAGTCAGATAAGCCAAAAATGATAGTAGATGAAAACATGTGCTAGAACTAGTCTAGCAGGTTGTCATGAAATAAAACAAAACAAAGAAAACAAAATAGAGCTTGTGGTTCTACTAATCAGAGAAAGAGAATTCATGGCTATGTGACCACAAACGGGGAAGTCTGTGCACTCGTTCTTGGGCATAGACAACCCTTGAAAACCCAAGCAAGCATTTAGTACGCGCAGTGGCATCTGTCCTGTGGGGTCATCCCACTCACTCTCGCGATGTGTGACTAAACCCATCAACGATATGTCATCTCACCTCTCTCGAGGATGACAAATCAACACCCCAAAATATTCTAAGATTCCCTCTCGAGTCTTAGAGTATTCTGGAATGTTAGGAATAGAGTACCTTGGATCGCCCTCCTTTTAGGTTCTGATCCAAGCTATCTTCTCTTAGCTATCCCTACAATGGATCTCACGATATAGGTAGAAATAGTAGTTCAAGTGAGTAAGAGATCAACCAAACTAGCAATCATAACCAGAAAGAGAAAATAGAACATGCAACATACTAGATCTGATATGAATCTACTTGCTTAAGGCAAAAGTACATATACATGCCCAGATTGGGCAACATAGACAAGAAGGAGCTTAACTAGCCATGTACAAGCATAGTTAGCACCGAACAAAGACGGATGAACATCGTTTGTACAAGAAATAAAGGAATCCAGTAGAATGAAAGAGAAGAAGAAAGAGATATATCCATAGAGGAGAGGTGGCTCTCACTCCTCAGCCTCCATGTAGGCCAGATCACATCCTTTGGTTCTTCTCTTCATCCTTCTAGACTCCTTGGTTCTCTCTCTCTAGATCTGCTCCGAACAGCAGCCCAGTGGAGGTGAGAGAATGTCGGTGGAGACTGATCTTCTCTCTCCTCAGCTTTTGCCTTTGGAGATCATAGACTAGTGGTGGAGGGTGGTGGTGAAGCAGATCTTCTCTCTCTTCGATGGTGAGGATGAACATGGCACATATCTTCTCTCTC
Organism: Alisma plantago-aquatica; assembly: GCA_963693085.1. Lineage (NCBI taxonomy): Eukaryota > Viridiplantae > Streptophyta > Magnoliopsida > Alismatales > Alismataceae > Alisma > Alisma plantago-aquatica. The sequence continues at coordinate 1,381,911,755 of OY856411.1, forward strand.
CTTAGCCTCTGCCTTTGGAGAAAGTAGATTTTAGATGGAGATGGAGGAGAGAGAGTGTGGAGGCTGGTGGTTGTTGGAACATGTAGGTTGAGTGCCTTGGTCCTCTCGGACCTTGGGATGCTCCCATGGGGCTATGGCTCCAATCCAACAGCCTTTCGGCGTCAAGATTGGATTTTTGGACCCCATGGACCTCACCCTTTGGTCTGGGTTCTCCCCTTAGGACCCTCCCCCCCCAGACCTCACTAAATGGTAGGGGGTAGGGGTCTATTTATAGGTGGCTTGGTACTCGGTTCTGTTGAGACGTGCCTTGGTCGAGGTCTTTTGATCACACAGGTCATGGCTTCTTTTGGGTCACGGTCCTTGGACTGCACCTGGTCACGGTGCAAGGAAAGAGAAAATCGTAACCGCGGTTAGGGTAGGAGGAAACCGTGATCACGGCTTGGCTGCTGGATGCATGTGGTAGAGAAGATGAAGATCACGGGCGCGGTGAGGAGGTGTTGGTAGTGGAGGTCACAGTCCTGCGTGAGGGAGTAGTAGGTCATAGTTGTTGGGTGGACCTCGGGTCGAGGTTTGTTGGTGTCTTGGCACGCTGGAATCTGAGAGGATGGATCGCGGGTCACGATTCCTGGACACCGCGACTACGGTGTGAAGGAGGTTGGATCACGGTTGGAGAAGGCATGGATGTCACGACTTGTTGCAGTTGCAAATCGCAGAATAGATGATCGCGGGCTCTGCTGTGGAGACGATGGGGTCGCGGTGTTGGGGTGTGAAGGTGGAAGCAAGGTCACGATCATGGAAATTGCGAGAAGTGTTGTTGTTGATGGAGGTGAGAAAAAGAAGTGGAGGGCAGTGCAGATCGCAAGCGAGAGGAGGGATCGTGGGTCGCGGTTCCTAGACACCGTGACCGCGGTGTGAGGGGGGGTGAGGTTGCAATCAGTGGAGGAGCCTGGAGACCACAATGTGCAAGGAGAGTGGGGTCGCAGTCTTTAGAGGAAGAAAACCATAGGCAGATGGATGAGGAACCACGATCGCGGTGTTTGAGGGATCGCGACCGCGATGCAGGGTGTCATGGGTCACGATTATGTGATCTGCAGGTCGTGATGTAGCGTTGCTGTCGAGCGCGGGTGAGGTCGCGGAAGGGAGGTAGAGATTGTGGAAGTAGAAACCACGACCGTAGTTAGGTGTGGAGAGAAATAACCACGACTGTGGTTATATGGGAGGTAGTCGCAGTCTTAGTTGTTAGGGCAGACGACTACAGTGGCCAGCTGTATGAAGAGGTGGGGCCCAGCAGCTTGCATTGGGAGAGAATAGGACAGCTAGGCCGTGTGAAGAAGGAGAAAGAGGAGCAGCTGACCAAGCTTTGACCAAACAACCAAAGAGCCCAAATAGAGCTATGGGCCTTGGATATTGGGCCCAAGATCTCCAAAATGACCTACACATGCAAGAGAAAATCTAATTAAAATAGGAATTATATCCATTAAGCTTAGCATAGGTGTATAAAGAGTTTTAGACAGTGAAAGCAAGAAATGAGAGACAAACTGGGCCTAGAGTAAAGGATAAGACAATAATCATTGTTAAATAAAGTATCAAACAGTAGTAGATCACCGGGCCATAGTTTAACAGAGAGAGTAGAGCAAGGTAGTTCATCTGTGTTTGGCGCACGCAAGTCTAACACTGGCTATTTGGCTACATTATTGGCTATTCTAACTACATTATCTAATGAGAGATAGTAAGCATAAAACATGAGCATTATTGGGCAAATTAAGACTAAAGTGACACAAAACTATAGATAAAATGTATAGATAATATGCGTAGATTTGGGTGTTATCAATGTCTAGATTGGAATCCTGGGTAGGACTGGATGACCAGGGCCTTATCCACCATCTGTTAGAAAGTTAGTGGAAGTTGTGAGATGAGGCTTCGGCCCACCTGGTAGTTCATGCCCTCCAAGAACATGGTTTCTCTCCTATCGGCTCCAAGGCTGGTGGTGTAACGCTCCAGCAGTAGAAATCTCTAAACATAGTCGGCCATGCTTAAGCTTCCCTACTTGAGGCTATAGAACTCGGCCTCCTTCTTCCTTGAGAAAGTAGGGCAGATGTACTTCTCCCTAAAGAGCTTCAGAAACTGGTCCCACTCCATAGCAAAGGTGTCCCGAGTGCGAGCGACACCATTCCACCAAATGCGTGACGATCCATCCAGCACATATGTTGTGAATCGAACCTTCTGGTGAGGAGGGCACGCCATACCCTCAAAGGTCTGATCCAGATCCAACACCCAATCGTCGGCTTTGTCCACCATGTTAGGTTCACGTTCACCCTTGAAGTAAGGTGGCTACATCTTGATGAAGTCGGTGAGGGTGAACTCCATCATCTTGTTGGCATTGGCAGCCAAAGTGTTGAGTTGTCCCATCATGGTGGAGGATAGAAAATGATGCAACATCACTAGTTCTTGCTCAGGTGTGAAGACAGGAGTGCCCAGAGTAGTATGGGGGACCGTAGGTCTCATATGAGTGTTAGGGTCATTATAGTTCGACTCCTAATAGTTCATGTTGTCGAACAAATCTCCTCTCCTGAAAGGTAGGGTTAACATATTAGGTTCCCAAGAGTATAGAATCATAGATGAGAAGATAATAGAAATAAAGATGAGAAAAGGATATCTAGAATGCTATTTCCTGAAAGCATACTATTTTGGGCAATTCATATCAGCTCAGGCCAGGCCGGTATCAAATGGGCACGAGAGTCCTCGTAAACCAAGCTAGTAGTGCGGAGGAAAATATTGAAAAACCACTAGAGAGGGGTGAATAGGGTTTTATGGAGATTTTTAAAAATAATTTAACCAAAATAAGAAACCACAAAAAGATTGGACAAGGGGACAAGGATTTAGAGTGGTTCCAACCTCAGCAAATACTAAGGCAGTCAATCCACTACCCAGTTGCTTACCCAACTGGGATTTTGAAAGTATTTAAATTTAATTACCTCGCAAGGATGTTACATAAAATTACAAATACTTTCACCAAAACCTTTGGACAGCCTTCACCTAGAAGTAGTCTCACCAACCTCGAAGCATCCTTCCTTGAAGTAACCTCAAGCTCCCCCTTGAAGTAGCCTTCCTCTTGAAGTATCTTCCCGTTGAGACAACCTTCTTGAAGTAGTCCAAAGTCCACCTTCTCCACCGAGAAGACCCGTCTCCACCTGAGAAGATAAACCCTCTCCAATTTGCAGCCTCCAACCCTAGGAGTAGCAAGGAGAGTACAAACAATATAAAGGAACAAGAAGAAAAAATGGAAATTACAATACCGTTGTAGCACAAGGCTTGATTTTCTATATCAAGCATTTTGATCTCCTAACCAATGTATATGGAAGTGTAAGTGTAGTGGGTAGGAGATGCTAGCCTATAGGACACGAAATTGGAGCAATGGAAATGAATAGCCAATGTTGGAGTTGCTCAATTGCTCACAAGAATGATTGACAATTGTAAGTAATATGCTCAAGTGTTGCACAAGTGTGTGTTGGGTGTCCTAAGGCATGTCCTATTTATAGGAATGGCCTATGAGTGCTTAAGGACGTTCTAGACACTTTCTAGGGGGTTCTTAGTGCTTAACTAGCCATTATGTATCAACTAATTGCTTTAGCAACGCCTAGTTAATTAATTCTGAAAAATGCAGACAGAGCTCTTCTCGGTTGAGGAATTGTCGACTGAGAATCCTGTCGGTCGAAGTTTTTGTCGACCGAGGGACAGTCTGGAGCAAGTGTATAACGTTCAATTCCAACTCCCAACTACCTTGTTTGCTGTGTCTAACGGCTACTTGGGTCATTATCGGTCGAGGAGATTGTCGACCGAGAGTGTCTTGGTCGAGAAGTTTGTCGACCGAGAATGACTCTGTTTCAATGTTTTAAATTGTGTACTAAGTGTGTGTATTAGTGTGCAGTTGTGACACTATTGTAGGGGATGACCTATCTAAGTGTTGTGATTTTCTAGGGAAGATCTAAATGCTTGATTTACATGATATCTAAGTACTTGTACAAGCTTTTACATTTGATTACAATCATGAATTCAAGCATTTTGAGCATATAGATCTTCCAAGTTGTGTCATCAACCTAGTTCCTGCAACACTCAAGTAGCCTATTAGATCCACAAGAATGAAATGTTTGTCATCATCAAAACAAAGGGATTATAATAATGTCCAATTTAGCCAACAATCTCCCCTTTTTGAAGATGACAAACATTTCCAAAATATAAATAAGGAAATGTAAATTATATGAGTTTCATACCTGAAGTTTACCTTTTGTAGCCATTCTCTTATTTGCAAATGTGTGCTGGCCGAATGATTATGAAACTCATTTGATTTTTTTATATTTTTTATTATATATTATTTTTCCCCCTTTGTCATTTCAAAAAGATAACCAAGATAATCATTTAGTATGACTTTCATTACTCCCCCTTAATTTGATAATTAGATGCTCCCCCTTAATAAGATATTCAGTTTTAAAAGCAAGGGATGCAAACCACTTATTGTCAAATTTAGCCACAATTTATTTCTCAATCATTTGCAAAGGATGTTTAGCCTTGAAATGATATGAGATCCTTTTAGTTTCATGGCATATGTGTTTTGATTTCTCATCCATTTTACAAGGGATGTTAAGCCCTGAAAATGACATGAGATCCATTTAAGCTTATGATGGATACATGTATTGATTTCTCATCCATTTTACAAGGGATGTTAAGTCCTGAAAATGACATGAGAATCCTTTAAGCTTAGAGTAATGAATGTATCTCTAACCAAATACACGGGATGTTAAGCCTTGATTTGTTTAGAGAATTCCATTATATTCATTTATATTGTAGGCTCCAAAATTACTTTAAAGATACTAAGGTCATAACTAGCCTCAAATTTTCTCAAAGTTTTGTAATCTCCTTCTTATAGTCAAGATAGTTTTTGTGAGCTCCCCCTTAATCTTATAATTAAGATAATTTAAGGATTCTAAGGTCACAATAAGTATTAGATCATAATAAGTTAACCTTTTATGAGAGCTATGCACCAAAATCTTGTTTTCAATATACTAAGATTAAGTGCAAGAAAATGATTTACAAATAAGCATTTGGTCAAGCTTATTTTAGGTCGACCTTGACTTCGACCTTGGCGCCCCTTGGTCAAATTTGATTTCAACCAAGAGGCCATTTCTGTAGATTTCCAATTTAAGCATTTTCATAGCTTACAGAGTATTTAATCATGTATAACAAGAATATAATTTTCCATAAGCTAAGCACAAGATAATCATTTAACTAGTATGTCAAGATGCATTTATGCCATAGAGATTCATCTTAATGTGTAATGAGCTGAATCACAATAATCATTTTGAATTCAATATCCATTCATGGTTTGTATAGATCAAAGATTATTTTAGGCAAACCAAGTAAAGAATGGAAAACAGTAAAAGCATGTCCATAATTTTATGAAATACAATGATGAAGATCATTTAAGAGAAAATTTCAAGGCACATGGTTTTTATATAGATAGACCAAGGAATACTTAGGACAAACCATGTGGATTGTGATAAAATAGTAACTTCCTTGATTAAACCATGTGGATTATAGCAATTAAAAATGAGCTTGCAATCTATACTATTTCTGTATTGATTCATTTTGCAAGAAGGATTGCAATAAGTCACAATGAAAGATTAAAGAATTTTTCTCCAAGATTCATTCTTTATTTGCAAATTAAATCAATCATTAATACCAAATTGATAGCAAACTAGATCAATTAAATAGGTTCAGCAGAACTTGATTCGGTCGAACTATTCTTCGATCAAATTTATCTCGGTCAAGGTTTTTCTCGACCGAGAATGTTGTTGTTTGTATAGGTTTTATCTGATTGTTGCAAGATTAAAAATAGTAACCTGCTCGGTCGACTAATTCTCGACCGACAGTGTTCTTGGTCGAACATTTTTTTGACCGAGAATGTTTCTGTATTGTTTTTCAGTAATTATTTGCAAGTAAAACATAGATCACTTCTAATTCAATTATGCAATTTAAAACTTAGTTTAGTTGAGATAAAACATATAAGTATCAAAGTAACATTTGAGTCAAATCTCAACTAATCATATTCAAATCTCTAGGTTTTAGGAACTAAAACAATTTATTAAAGATGTGTCTCTGTAGGTTTATATAACAATGTGTATTTTCAAGTTAGAAATTTTAATTACTTGAATCAATTTGTTATCTCGTTATGTTAAGTTGAGATAGACATAAAGATATACAATTTAGAGTCTTTGGTCATATCTCAACTTAATTTAATCTATTTAGTTTGGGGGTTTTGGAACCCATACCAACTCAACATCCTTTTTCTTGTAAGGACATGAGAAGGAATAATGTCCAAGACGCAAACAATAATGGTAACATATAGAATCAATCTCATTTCTCTTTTTATGAGTTTGCTCTAGATTGTTCTTGGGTACATATGTATACTTGCCTTTAGGTACATACATAAATTGAGTCTTTGTCACTTGAGTCCTTCCCCCACTAGGTTTTTGATAGGATTTTCCTTTAGGCTTGTAACCTAGTCCTCTCCTTCCAATTTGACCATGAGAATCATTTAAGATCTTATCAATAACATCATTGCTGCTTAAGCTACTAACTTCTTATTGTAACTTAGCAATCTCATCCATTCTCCTTTTGATATCTAACTTTGCTTGATCTAGATTAGATACTAAAGAATCTCTTTCTTTCACAACAGTATCATAATCTAGATGATTGCATAGAATTGGTTAATTTTTAAGATCATTAATTTGGGCTTGCAAGTTTATCTTTTCTAGAGAGAGAAGATTGCAATTTGCCTCTATTGATTTCAGCTTAATATCATGGTCTTTAATAGCTAAGTTTAATGTCTCCTTAAGATCTTCATTTTTAGATGTGAGAGAAAGAAGATTAGCATGTAACTCATCATTTTCTTTACTAGATTTATTTAATTTCTTTTGCACTCAATATACTTATCATGTGTTTCTTGAAGGCTAGCAATTAAATCTTCTTTTAATAAAACAAAAAGGCTTACCTCTTATTCTTCTTCACTTATTGTATCAATAAGGCATTCTTTATGCTTATCTTCCTTCTTTAACCTCCATGGACAGCTAGATGTTGTGTGCCTTGTTCCTATGCACCAATTACAGCTAGTTGAAGATTGGTCCATGCTTCTCCTTTGCTTGCGGTTGTAGACACCACCACCCTTCATTCTTCAAGACTCGATTAGAGCTCCTTAAAGCCTGCTCTGTTACCAAATGAAAAACCACTAGAGGGGGTGAATAGGGTTTTATGGAGATTTTTAAAATAATTTAACCAAAACAAGCAACTACAAAAAGATTGGACAAGGGGACAAGGATTTAGAGTGGTTCCAACGTTAGTAAATACAAAGGCAGTCAATCCGCTACCTGGTTGCTTACCCAACTGGGATTTTGAAAGTATTTAAATTTTATTACCTCGCAAGGATGTTACATAAAATTATAAATACTTTCACCAAACCCTTTGGACAGCCTTCACCTAGAAGTAGTCTCACCAACCTCGAAGCAGCTTTCCTTGAAGTAACCTCAAGCTCCCCCTTGAAATAGACTTCCTCTTGAAGTAGCTTCCCGTTGAGATAGCCTTCTTGAAGTAGTCCAAAGTCCACCTTCTCCACCGAGAAGACCCTTCTCCACCTGAGAAGATAAACCCTCTCCAATCCACAGCCTCCAACCCTAGGAGTAGCAAGGAAAGTACAAACAATATAAAGGAACAAGAAGGAAAAATGGAAATTACAATACCGTTGTAGCACAAGGCTTGATTTCCTATATCAAGTGTTTTGATCTCCTAACCAATGTATATGGAAGTGTAAGTGTAACATCCTCAAAATCCTACATCTATTAATGTACCTTAATGTGAAACCCTAGTTTCCAAGTTTAAGCTTTTATCCAACAAACTAGAATTTTATGGGACCTCTTAGTCCAATGTATGATGAAATAATCTCATAAACCTAGCTTTGTCTCAAATAGCCATTTAATAAATGATAATTCTATCAATGTCACATTTATATAATGCATGCATTAAATTAGAAACCTACATGAAATTGATGAAGGAAAGAGCAAAAAAATGAAAATCCAATTGGATAGAGATATTCTAGACCCTCTAATTAGCTTATGGTCGAAATTTGAGCCTAATCGGACTTCGTTTGACCCCTCAATCTTTTTAGGAAGTTTTATTATAGTTTAAACCCTAAAATCTAATGGTTTTGATTTAATTTTGTCGATTTCATATGGTTTCTTGTTATTTTAAAATGTCACGCGGACATTTCGCATTTTTCACCTATGTTCAAGTGTCACGTGCTCCCTCTTGTTTTCGGCTTTGACCTGGGCCGTTGGATGCCCATCGGGCACCGCTGGACCCGTCTCCTACCTCGGGTAGGAGACCAGGCACAAGCAGGTCTCTGGCGCAATCTTCTCCGACCCGGTTCTTCCTCCACCGACCACGGTTCTCGATGATTCCTTCGCCATCGTGACCAGGAGCAAGCTACGAACCCAATGGTCCCTGGTTCGAGTGGTTTTGGTGCCTTATTATGAAATGCCCAATCGAGTTTGGACTTCTCCGCCGCCCTTGGTTTTGCCGAGGGGTTGCCAGCCCGCAAAACCTTTATATAAGGGGTCAAAATCTATCGCCAGCCCTAGAACAACCCTCCCCTTCTCTCAATTCGATCGCTCGTGCCCCTAGCTGCTGCCGCCTACTCGATCTGTACCTCCGGCAAACTCTGTCGCGTTTCAGCCTCCTCCACCGTCTCTGACCAATTGGCAAGCAGGTGAGCATCTATCCACGCCCAACTTCCTTCTCTCTTGGTCGGTTTGTCCTGCAGTGGTTCCAATCATCATATCGTGTAGACGGGTTGAACTCATCGTCGGCGCTTGCTGTTCTGGACCTCTGGTCGTCCTCCGCTCATGGAAACTCCTGCTCTGACATCGACTCACCTCCAGGAGTGTTTTGGAGACCCTTGCGAGGTTTCTTCCTATGGTTTCAGTGTCCGAGCCCTTCCCCTGTTCTTCTTCTGCTGAGTCATGGCGGCAGGCTGAGGTTAGCGCTTCACCACACGCCGGAGCCTAATTCATGGCTCTCTGAGTTCGTTGTGGTACAAGGAAGCTACCTGTGTTTCATGTTTTAGCTGCTTGATCGAGATCCTCTTCTTTGGATCTGGTTTCCTTGCTCCCAGTTGGAGTTCGACGCCATGGCATAAGGCAAGATGCCAGGCATGCATTTTACCCTAGTACCCTTGGCAGGGTGATGGTGTGATTGTTGTTGCAAGGGTGATTCAGGACTTTTGCTTTTATTTTAATCAAGCGGCAGTGCCTTTGATTGAGATGCGAGTTTTACTAATTTTCCCCCGTATGTTTAATCGGATGTAACGCTTGCTATGGATTTTTTGGTCATCTTAGTCTCATTAAATCGATTTTGTTTTCATGAATATATTTCCTAGATTTCTGATTGGCCGATGCATGAAAATTCATAACTTTTAATTGGTACATCGTATGGGGTCAAGTTATATATGAATTTTGCTCAGTTTTTGATATCTAGCCAATGGTCAGGGTTTTGAGACATGTTTTGGGTTGTTTTTCACGAAGTATCAGGTTTAAGGCAAATTAGGGTTAAGATGTAATTAAATTGTTAAATCATACTAATTTCAGGGACCTAGGACTTGACCCAAGATCAGGGAGATTAAAGTTAGGGTCTGCTCCAATAAGGTAAGCCGGTCATGCCATCATACATATTTACTTTGGTTGATTTGCATGTTATGTATGCTTTATGATTATGCTTTAATTCCAAGTAAATGAATGGATCAAGATTATGATCATGTCTCATATTATATCATTGCATGTTGTTTGTTATATTCCTAAAGTTCTATGTTATCACAGATTCTCATTAGTTTATTGATTATGATCATGTAATGATTTAAGGAATTTAAGAAAGAATCATGCAATCCATGTAATGAGGGAGAAATCCTATTATGCCTACGATTAATGTTCAAGATTATGGTAATGTTCATTTTAATAATCAGGTTATGAGAAATTGATTAAGTTTTATATGCTCTCACCATTATGGACCTTAGAGTCATTATGGGCATTCGTGCCAATTATGGGCTTTCATAGCCAATCATGGACCTCAGGGTCGTTATGGGCTTTTTAGCCAAATCATGGGCATTCGTGCCAATTATGGGCTCTTAAATGGGCAAATCATAGAGAGTGCATATTTTACTTATTCAATTCTTATTTATGTCAAGTAATTAATTTCAAGAATGCTTAAGTTAAACTCATGTCACATTTTCCTTTCAAGTCAAGTATATGCTATTTTTAGTCAATATAACATGTATGGTGTCGCTTACTTATGATGTTGCTTTATTTCGCATGGCCGTGGGATGAGATGTCCCTAGATCAAGGAGCAGGAGGGAACTGACATGAGCAAACAAGGGTAGCTGACCGAGAAGACTCTAGCTTGGTGGGGTGCCATATACAACTCTGAATGTTATCTAGTTTAGATTCAGTTCATGCTTTAGATTTTTTTTAGCCACATGTATTAGGTTTTGATATCAGATGATATAGTTGTCTTCCCCTTTCATGAACAATGTATGAATCTATATTTTGAGTTGAATGAAAGTGTTTCATTTATCTTATTGCAATGATTATCATATTTTGTGATGTTCCTCTGAGATGAGCTACCCATGTTATGGACAACATCAGGTTTGCTTCCGCTGACTTATATATGTGCTTAGAGGGGCGTTACAGTAAGTGTAGTGGGTAGGAGATGCTAGCCTATAGGACACAAAATTGGAGCAATGGAAATGAATAGCCAATGTTGGAGTTGCTCAATTGCTCACAAGAATGATTGACAATTGCATGTAATATGCTCAAGTGTTGCACAAGTGTGTGTTGGGTGTCCTAAGGCATGTCCTATTTATAGGAATGGCCTATGAGTGCTTAAGGACGTTCTAGACACTTTCTAGGGGGTTCTTAGTGCTTAACTAGCCGTTAGGTATCCAGTAATTACTTTAGCAACGGCTAGTTAATTAATTCTGAAAAGTGCAGACATAGCTCTTCTCAGTCGAGGAATTGTCGATCGAGAATCTTGTCGGTCAAAGTTTTTGTCGACTGAGGGACAGTCTGGAGAAAGTGTGTATAACGTTCAATTCCAACTCCCAACTACCTTGTCTGTTGTGTCTAACGGCTGCTTGGGTCATTCTCAGTCGAGGAGATTGTCGACTGAGAGTGTCTCGGTCGAGAAGTTTGTCGACCGAGAATGACTCTGTTTCAATGTTTTAAACTATGTACTAAGTGTGTGTATCAGTGTGCAGTTGTGACACTATTGTAGGGGATGACCTATCTAAGTGTTGTGATTTGCTAGGGAAGATCTAAACGCTTGATTTACATGATATCTAAGTACTTGTACATTATATACTTGTACAAGTTTTTACATTTGATTACAATCATGAATTCAAGCATTTTGAGCATATAGATCTTCCAAGTTGTGTCATCCACCTAGTTCCTGCAACACTCAAGTAGCCTGTTAGATCCACAAGAATGAAATGTTTGTCATCATCAAAACAAAGGGATTATAATAATGTCCAATTTAGCCAACAAATATTGCTAGCCCCCAAAATCCTAATCCTTTCTAGACACCCTTGCTTCAACTTCATGCCCTAATAGTCGCATAAAGGATCTGATACCATGTTGTAAAGAGGCAAGATCACCTCCTTACTAAAATTTAAAGGAAATACAAAACATCCACTATTTTAACAAAAATATAGACTTTGGTATGCTTGCATAATATTCCAAGTAAATAAGCATGATTCCATATACATAATAAAATGTCAATAGTAGTAGAAATAAAAATACTAAGCCTTCACATGGCTTTCATTGTTTATTACATTATTGATTCCCAAAAGAAAATGATAAGAGAAATAGGATATAGCTATAACAACCTAGTCATCCTTTCTAAAAGCTTGAGATCAACTCCTGAGAAAACTCATTTCAAGATTGTTCTTCTCCTTACTCAACACCAGCACCTGGGTGGTTGGGAAAGCACCCAGCAAGAGGGAAAAGGAAGAAAAATTATGTGTCAAGAAAACTAGTCTAGGATAACAAGATATGTAAATCAAGTAAAATAGGATAGGGTTCATCATAAGATGAATATATCAAAAGTATGAGGCTACATGAAAAAGAAACTTGCCAATAATAATTATATTAAAAAGAGGTTTTGCATGTAAGATTATTATGTCTACCTAACTAAGTAGGGTTGAGAAACCTACCAGACCTCTAACCTTAGGTAAGGGGAGAATAACACATTCCCAATCACCTATAATAATATGGGGAGATTAAATACATTCCCCAGGGCAAATGAATACATGTCATATGTGGGTGGTTGTACACATGTACCGTTACTTTAATTTAAACAGAACATAATTCTACATGCGAGAAAATAGTAATGGCAAGAATAATTTTATGAACAATTAAGCATGGCAGTGGGGTTTAAAAACCCAAACTAAAAGAGACAATAATCTGATTTGAGGCATAAGCAAATTAGGGTTTCAAGAATAGAAGATTAAGGATCAATTAAGCCTCATAATGGAGAACTAGGTTAAGGCATAAATATTCCCAACTGATGTGTGTTAGATGCACATACCTTATCCTCATAGTTCTAGAAACCACTTTCCAACCCTTTACATGAAATCAGAGTCCACTTGTCCTAATATCATCATTATGTCCATGGATTAGAACTAGGTATACTCATTAAAGACATAAAACCCTAAAGTTACTAACTTTTCCCACAAACCTTCGAATTAGACTCTAAAAATATCACTACTATCTTAATTAGGGTTTTCTGATCAAAATAACATATAACTTGATATGATTTGAAGGTATAGAGTTTTAGATGTATTTTTAGTGATTTTAACTAATTAATTCGTTTTCTCATAACCACCTTGTTGAAAAACTAAAAACCATGCTTTAAAAACATTTTTAATGGATATATGGGATTTTTTCAAGTTTAGAACATATTTATATTTATTTTTGGATACACGGTTTAAGAGATGAATTTTTGAATTTCAGCCAATCATATGGTGCCACGTGTGCACCTCGTCCAATCGGAGAAAGAGAGTAAGGGAGTGGGGTCAGGTCTGCCACTTGGCCCAATGGGCGACATACAAGTAGGCAACCCACCCTCACTGGCTTCTCGTATGACCAGAGTCAAACCTGGGTCAACAAGGAAGAAAAACAAAATGAAAAGACGATATTACCCTCACGCAAAAACACAGCAAGAAGGAACTGATCAGGGGTGATTTGGTAAAATTATGGGGATTCACCTCCCTCCCCTCACCCGCACCATGGCAGTGTGCTATGAGCAGCTATCTCGGGAAAGATTGGGCGAAAATGGGATACTCCACCAAACTTAAAGTTAAGATATGCCAAAGTAAGAGCAAGACCATACGAGCTTGAAGGTACCTTGGATTTTGTCAGAGACGAAGTGATGTGAGAGAGAAGGGTGCCACAAGCTGCACACCTTCAGCCACTCTTCGGGGTTTAAAAATGGGATGAAATGAGCAATTGAGAGTTGGGTTGCATTGCAAAGGTGCTGGTGAGCGTCGGGTGGTGGTATTTATAGGTAAGGGGGTCTAGGTTAGGGTTTTGATACCCGAGGTGAGAGGAAGGCTTCGGCTGAATTGGGTGTCCTTGAATCTTTATCAAAAAATGAAATATTGGGATAATTAGAAGTAGAATCTTGCAAGGATTCCATAACAACAAAAATCTTTGGATTTCACTGAATATAGCTCGAGATAAATGCATTTGAAAATTCAAAAAAAAAGACAATCTGCTCCCAGCTGAACCAAGGTAGGAGACGGCTAGGTGCAGTCGGATGTCCCAGGTCCACCGAGGGACCTTAGCCATCTGATCACACGGGTGGAGACCCATTGTCCCTATGACACATATATTTCTAATCCTAATCAAATTTTGACCAAAGAGATATTATAATACTTAATGTTTTCTCTCTCCTCTTTTGGAGGGCCAAACAGTTTCCAAAATTAACCAAAATTTACACCATGACTTATTTTGACATGTAGAATCCAAATATGGAATTAGTTTCACATTTTGGTGACTTGTCATAGGTTGAATAATTCAAATCCCATTTTCTCTTTTCTCCTTCATTAGTGGTGATAAGATTCCTTAAAATTCATGAAACTTCACCCATAAGTCTCCCTAAGTGACCTGGATATGATTTTATCATTAATTTCACAAGTTGAGATTATTTCCTTATTTATTTAATAAATAATAGATTCTACACACTTTCTCTCTCCTATTTTTACTCATTATCCAAATTAGTTGCAAATTTTCACAAAGGCTTATTTTCATGTTTAGATTATGATTTTGGAGTTAGTTTTCTAATTTGAGGACATTAGATATTTTATTTCACTTTATTGGCTTATCTCCTATTATCCTTTAATAAAGATTTTAATATATGCATTTATCTTCCAAATTAGATGATACCTGGCCCTTAAGTTTTTTCTTTAGGTCAAGAAAATGAGATTGAGTGCCAAATTATCCTTGTGGGTTTTCATTTATGATTTTTGGAACAATATATTCCTCATTATCTTCTTTTTTCCATTATATCCCATATTACCTCCAAGTATTGCATTTATCATCTCCTTTATATATAATTTGGATTTTCTTTTCTTTTTCATAATCTAAAAAGTACTAGAAAGTTCTAGAATGAAATATCTTATTATTTTTATTACATAGTGGACAATTTGCACTTCAAGCCCATTACTTAAATCCCTAATGAGGTATTTGTGCATAAAACCCTATATTAAGAATGTATGGGAAATATTTAGCCAATAACCATCATAGTTTCACTAATTAGACTCCAAAGACCTACATGACAAAATTGAAGGACAAATCTTATAGAAAAATAATACAAAGAGATGCATAGTGGATTTCAATACATTACAAAATGGCAATGCATCAAAAAGAAAACCTAAATTTCTAAATATTGGAAGGGAGAAAGTTACTATTGGTGTTTCCATATTCATCCAAGTTCTAGTCACATTTTTAGCTTTACTTTATAGTCATTTCCCTCATTTTACTTTAGAACTAGTTTACATATTGGTTTTCTTAATTTTATGTTCATTTGTAGCAATTTGAACTTATTTCTTAGTTATTATGGCATGTTTGACTTTAATATCCTATACACCAGCTTAGGAGATGGGGATCCCACTAACTAACTAGTAGACATAAGCAAATTTTGATAAATGGACCTTATTTTTATTGATACATCCCCCATTGGTTGATTCTTTCTTTGGCACAAACCCTATGACACACTCCAATACCCCCGGGTAGGTTTGTTTATAGTTGAAATAAAATCGGTTCCCATCATTTAACAATCCCATTAATGATGAACTGACGGAATCCCCACTTATCTTGGACCAATGGGAAGTCTGATGTGGTGAATGATGGCCTTTATACTTTTTTAGAGGTCAACCTTTGGTGGAAGTCCATCATGCACTGATGATCGTCCAACATATCCACTGACATCAATCATGCGTGTGTGAAATGATGAGAGTTCAACAATAATGAAGGTGCCAATCGACGATTGATCTACAGTGTTCAATGATGAAACTCCTATGTCTGCCTTATGATGGAAGTTTGGTCTCTTCAAATAGCAAAGTTCCTATGAGGCCATTCACTGATACTTGGGTAGATTTTGTTCAGTGATGGTTGGGAAGATTTTTTCCATTGATTGAGTAGAGTCCAACAAGCTATGGTCATCCCACACTCCACCTTTGATAAAAAGTCTACATGACTCAAGTGATGCTCTCACATGCTGATCAAAATCATGGGAGTCATGACACTCCTCATCTTCCTTCCGTCGTTGTCCCAAGGATGCTTGGAAGGGTTCCAAACCTCAGTCCTCCACCTATAAATAGATGACCATGGCCTCCACAAAAAGGATCCCCCTCTGATGTTGTGAGGCTACAAAAGAAGTCTTTAGCATGCATCTTCATTTTCTATTAGTTGCTTTCATTAGAGAACTTTTCCTCAACCAAGACTCTGAGGTCCTAACTTTGGAAGAATCTAGATCAAATGCATCTTCCTTCCATCAATCCATCATTATTCTCTGCCTACTTAACCTCCATAGAAGTATAAAAGGAGATCGATAACTTTGTTCTAAGACTGAAGAAATGATATCGTACACCATGAATTTACCTCCATCTTCTACTATGAAAATGGCTTCGTCTCTCTTTTCCCTTGTTGTACTTTTTATTGCTGCCATGAGTGAGTAGCTTGTAGGGAAATATGGCTACAGAATAGGTAGTAGAAACAAAAAAAAATTATACCATATTTTCATAACCAGTAGATCGTGTCAATAAATTTAAGATGGGAATGATGGTTTTGAGGATATACATGTTCTTGGAGCAAGTCCAGTGACATCTACTTATTGTTGTAGATGTGCAACTTTTAACTAGTTTCTCTCGGATGGTGTGTGTACATCTTCTGGTCTTCACCACAGACATCAGACTAGACATCTTATGTAGTGACTCATGCGGTCTCTCCACAGACTGTGAGTTGACATTGTCCTCCTAGAAGTAGCCAAAGGACTCCTACTCCTAGAGAAATCCACACGAACCATCCATAACTCATGTCATCCTACTAGAACATACAAGAAGGAGTTGTCCCTCCCATTGGCGTACTAGTCACCAACTTGCTCTCCCACAACAATTATCCTAAGTTGCTCTCTCCCTTGCTATCCCTCCCTAGTTGGGTAGGACTTTCTTGGGATCTCTTGGTTATCACAACCAGAGAGGACAACAATTGTCAGATCATCTGATTCTCAATTGTCTATGTTGTGCTTTGGGAATCCCCCAATACCCCTCTATTTATAGGCAGAGTTTGGGTCAAGGTTCCTAGTATGTGCCGGAGTGGAATGGACCAGAAGATCTTGAATTTTCACAACATCCAACCACTAAAATGGTCATCTAGCAACTCAAACGGTCGTCTGGCATGCGAGACGGTCATCTCGTACTGCAATACGGGCATTTTGCATGTTTCCTGATTGCATACAAAATTGGTAATTTGAATCCAATTAATGCACGACATGACGCCAGCACTAAATCCTTGATGCAAATGAATTCCACACGAACTGAGTGATCACGCACGTGTGAGATGGCCATCTTTCTCATCAAGACGATCGTATGGTGAGCTGAGCCAATCTAGTTGGTTCAACAGAATGAAACGATCGATTCACACCTCACTTTGAACATAACTTAGCTAATTCAGTTCCAATCAATCTAATACTCTAAATGCATATCTCAACTCTTGAGCCGACCATCTGGTACTCCAAATAGTCATCTATCTTGAATGATTCGATAATTTGGTAGTGTAACCAATTGATTTATTGTGTGAATTGAATACCTAAACACTTTAGTAATCAATTCAATCATCATTCAAGATTAAACTCCTCTTCTAGGTCAAGACTTATGTGTGTAACCCTATATGTCACATATTACGTTGGCAATGAATGTTCATAACAACTTATGACATCACATGCAATGAGTAGTGCCTAGTCACACATCATTGCTACCCAAGTAAATGGAAAGTTGGGGAACAACTCCAACCTACAATTTGTACTTAGTGTTACAATATTTGTATAATTCCTTTGTCTGTGATATCCAAATTGAACTCGAGGCATGGAGCAGTCTCCCTCTTCACAATTTGATCTTGTTTCTTAAACCAGAACAAACTGTCTAAGATATGTGTAAGCTCAATATTATATATTAACTCATATGTGCACGGCCATGCATTTACCAGTCTTGCTAATCAAGAGGCCTTGGCTATCATAGTCCATTAGGAGGGACAAATCCCATCTCTATCACTCACAGTCAGTCCCCATGTGTCACAATCACCCAATCATCACCTTTATAACAACCCATGTTCAGGATTATGTTTGATGAAGTCAAAGCATACCAAAGAACATGTGATGAGTGCAGTGATTTTAGGTCTAAGAACCACAAACACCACCATCACTATGAGAGATGACTATGACTACCATGGTAATGGTTTTCACGTGTCAGTTTTGTGGTGGGTCTATCTGATACACTATTCTCCAAATGTATCTATGTGCTTAGTTTCGTGTAGCCATATCAAGACTAATGAGATTCTGTCATCAACCAATTCACATTCTGGTCTTGTCTATCATTGTTTTCTATCAACCTTCCACAATAAAAACTTATCAGGGACTTAATGAGAATATATATTTACCCTTAACATTTGTATGATCTCATTTCCCCATGTCACATACTTGAAGACATGTGTCATTGAGTAATATAATCACTTAGATATTTATAATGTTGTATCATTATCTCATAACTGAATTAAATAGAATAAATTGGAATCTTGCCTTTATTTATGATTCAAATCCATTACAAATTATGCCATTACAATTATCATATGATTGGCTCTCTAGGAATACATACCAACAGACTCCCACTTGCACTTAGAGCTAATCACCCATAAATCTTATCCCAAATGATCTAACATGACCATCATGCTTCTGCTGTGAAAGTGCCTTTGTCAAGGGGTCAATAATATTGTTCTCAATTGGTACTCTGCAAATCTTTACATCTCCTCATTATATGATCTCTCACATGAGATGGAACCGCCTTTGTATATGCTATGAGCATTGATGCAATCTGGGTTCCTTAGCATGTGCAACAACACCATTGTTGTCACAATATAGCTTCATTGCATCGTTGATGCTTGGAACGACCCCAATTTTTGTAATGCACTTCTTGATCCATACAACTTCCTTTGCCACATTCGATGCAGCAATATACTCGACCTTTGTTGTAGAATCAGCAACTGTCACTTGCTTGGAAATCTTCTAGTTTACACCTCCATTATTTAGGTAAAACACAAATCCTAATTATTATTTGTAATCATCTTTGTTAGTGTGGAAGCTTGCATCGGTGTAACCCCTTACCACCAACTCTTCCTCTCCTCCATAGACTAAGAATTGATCCTTAGTTCTTCTCAAGTACTTGAGGATGTTCTTCATGACTTTCTAGTGAGCATTGATGTATGGGTTTTGAGTCACTTTTACAAGCCTATTTTATATTCATTTTATGCATTTGTTAATCAATTAGTTGATCATATTTGCATAAATCATTATTATTGGCTTGTATATTCGGTTTGCATCAAACTGTGCTCATTTTATCATATTTATGGTATTTTATACATTCATCATCCTCATATATTGTTTTTATGGATTTTTAGGATTTTCCATGTACACGAGGAGTTGGTGCCACCGAATATCATAGCCAGTGCCACTGAGATAGCATCAGGGACCGGGCCATAGAAGACTAGAAGAGTCAGTGCCACTGACTATAACAGTCGATGCCATTGAGAGAGCATCACAGAGGCAGAGCAAATATGTGCACCAGCTCGGTGCCACTGACATAAAGAGTCACTGGTACTGACTTTACCATAGTAAGATCGCATCTCGATGCTGTCGGTGCCACCAACACCCTGGTTGGTGCCACCGACTTTGCCATATTTTAGCAATCTAATATGAGCATCCCGATCCGACGGTCCACATTATGTGGTACCGTAAGTTGACTTAGGACTAAAAGGAGGACAGCCTAACCCAAGGGTATCATCACGTTGTACCACATGACGTCCAGAGAGGAGAAGGAGAGAAGCACAGAGATGAAGGACGTCAACCAGGAGATGTCAGCACCTCTGAGAGATGATTTTGTTGCCGGAAGACTGCAGAATGTGCGTTTCTCGAGGAGGATCATCCAGAACACCTTTTCTCCAGGGGTTACCTGAATTTTCTTCATGTTTCCCACATTTTTCTTATCTCTCCCTATATATTCACAACTGAAAACCATGTGGGGCTAAACTCCTCCTTTCCTTAGGACCCGGGAGTAGCCCGGGGAATCGTTGTATTGACTTTTTACATAATTTAGTATAAATTTCTCTTTATTCCTGGATGGAATCGTTGTATTGACTTTTTACATGATTTAGTATAAATTTCTCTTTATTCCTAGATATATAATTGTGGATTTGAACGACCTGTCATTTTTTATCCCCACCGGTAGGATTATAGACCGTTAATTACTTTGGATGGAGAATTAAAGGTTAGAAAATCATAACTTATACACTTTCCTACGCGTTCCTTGGGAAAGGCAACGTACGGTCAGTGGAAAGAACCCAGAGTTTTTGATAATGCACCCAGACTAAGAGATAAATTACTATAGATGTGGAATTGGCTTATATCTAGGTAGTGAATTGCACCGCGGAAGCAGAAAATTCTGACTATAGGCTTTCTATCTAGGGTAGGAGTAGGAATTTATATTAATTCGGTAGAAATATGATATGACAAGACCCTATGGTGAAATCAGTAATCCTAAGGAAATCATCTCATTCGAATCAATCATTTTAAATTTTCCTTTATTTTGTTCAAATTCAAATCCAAAATTTTAATTGGCTTATTTGATCACACCATAGTTAGTAGTAGTCACTGAGACTACGTCTCTCTGAGTTTGACTCGGGCCTCACATAGGCCTATATTACCTGAAGCATGCACTTGTGTTTCTACGCACGGTTTTAGCGTGTCAAGTTTTTGGCGCCGTTTCCAAGGAGACGGTGAAGTTTCAGGTACGAGTGTTACAGACGGACACTCTAGGCCACCTTTTATTTATTGCAATTTTAATCATAGGAAATTTAGTGCATATAACATATAAAACAAATTTTCTTTATTAAGTACCGAGACTGACTGATTTCAATTTTTTAGGTACTAGCACATGCTGACTACACGAACCACAGATTACGGAGAATTTACATCTGAGATCCTAGTCATTGTTGAGGTTCCAGTTCAAACAACTGCACCAGAAGGCTTACCATTGTAGCCCAGACAACAAGAAATGGGGGACGGTAATCCAGGAATAGAAAGGACAATATGGGAGTGAATCAAGGCATCTTCTTCAGCTGCACAAACAGGGCCTATCAAGAAGCAAAATGTGATTGTAGCTCAATATAAGATCAATCTGGGTTTGATCGCCATCGTCAAGTCACAAGCATTTTATGGGAACACGCATGAAGACCTGATGGCGCATATCAGTAATTTTGTGGAGATCAGTGATATGGTCAAAGTGGATAGGTTTCCAGAGACAACCATTTATCTGAAACTATTTCCATCCTCATTGGTAGATAAGGCGAAGGAATGGATGCACAACTTACCGAAGGAGACGATCGAGACATGGGATCAAATGGTAGAGGAATTCTTTGAAAGATACTTTCCTCCAAAAAAGACAAACGAGCTGATTAGAAACATTCACAATTTCAAGCAACATGCAACTGAATCTTATTCTGAAGCTTGGGAGCATTTTCATATCATTCTCAGGAAGGTCCCACACCATGGGATAGATTTGGAGAATCAAGTAAAGATGTTCTACTTTGGACTCCGCAAAAGTGAACAAACCACCTTGGATAGTGCAGGCTCAGGGTTCTTTCTCAACAACCCACCCTCAATGTGTCAATACATTTTGAAAAATATGGCAAAGCATCAGGCATGGGGTAATGAGAGAGACAATCCAGAGCAAATCAAAAGCATAGGGGAATCTAAAGTTATCACCTCTTTGAATGAGAAGTTAGACTTGATAGCAAATAAGCTACTAGAGAAATATAACAATTTATCAGATGAGGAAGGACGGGTGAAGTACATGCGGCAGCAAGGCTACATGAATAATGACTACGCATGGAAAAAGGATCCCAAGCTCTCTTGGAAAGATCCAAACAATTTCTAACAAGATCATGATCAACAAAACCAACATAGGAATAATTAGCAGCAGTGACTTGCAGTAGAGGAAAGCATGAATGGAATTCTCAACTGGATAGTGAAGCAAAATGAGCAACTAATAAACAACTTCCAACATGATCTCCGGAACTAAGGGGCCCAGATGAGGAGTGCCCAGATGAGGAGTTTTTAGACAAGTTTATCTCAGCTAACAGCTTTAAATAAGCCTACACATCAAGGTTTTCTAGGAAACACTGACACTCCAACAGGAAACTAGTAGGTCAAGGCCATACTACTAAGAAGTGGGAAGAAGACGTTGACTCCAAGGACTGTGGAGACTAAGGTGACCAAGCCCACTGATATTGGTGACTTAGTGGTAGAGCAGGAACAAGTAGAACTAGAGATAGGAAACACATGGGAAGAGCAAAATCAAGAATCTGAGGTGGAAAAGAGGACGTCATATGTGCCACCACATCAGAGGACACAGACGATGCCAGTTCCATATCCTAACAGCTTGAAGGAAACAAAGATGTATCAACAATTCAATATGTTTTTAGATAGCTTTAGAAAGCTTTCTGTGAATATATCGTTGATTGAGGCAATTGAACAAATACCCTCATACGGTAAATTTCTGAAGGATATCATTAACATGAAGAGGAAGATCCCAGATTCTGAGGTAGTTGTACTCTTTAGTGACCAATTTATTTTGTAGAAGCTTCCACCCAAAGATATGATTTGGTTTGGAGCTTTAGTTTTCCATAACCACTCAGCCCAACCATATCTAGTACAATGGGTACGTCTGAGTTCCCAAGAACCTTTAAGGGTGAATTGGTTAAGACCTTCAAGGTAGCAAGCA
Organism: Alisma plantago-aquatica; assembly: GCA_963693085.1. NCBI lineage: Eukaryota > Viridiplantae > Streptophyta > Magnoliopsida > Alismatales > Alismataceae > Alisma > Alisma plantago-aquatica. Next base: position 1,381,934,457 of record OY856411.1, read on the forward strand.
TCCTTGTCAAACAGTTGGATTTTTGCACATAGTTCTGCTGGCCCTTCAACAATAAAGTCACTAAGTTTCCTAGTTGACTCAAAACCATATCACAGCTTAAGACCAGAACCAATGACATCTCTTAGGAATCTTCCCTTCAATCTAGATAAGACTAGAACCAATGACATCTTATAGGAATCTTCCCTTCAGTCTAGACATTTATTATGTTACATCAAAATTTGATAACTAAATAAAATAAAATAAATTGGAAGGTTGCCTTTATTATTAATCAAATCATTTACAAGTTAAGTCACTACAATCATCATATGATTGGATCTCTAGGCATACATACCAACACATACTTTTAGCAATCTTTTACAATCCAGCATGAGTCTGTTGGTAATAGATGCACACTATTAGATGAGAAATCTTCACTTCTTTAGCATAGAAGATTGGGGCATATCTCTAAAGAAATAATCCAAATACTAGTAAATGAAGACATTTTAGGGCCTTTGGACTTTACTGGTTTTGGAACATGTGTTGAATGCATAAAGGCTAACATACCAATACTTCTAAAAAGGGTACCAATAGGTGTAATGGAACATCAAAAATAATTCACATGGATATTTGTGGACCTTTTCCACCTTGTTTTATAGGAGAAAAGTATTTTGCAATTATTAATGATGACTATTCACGATATCTGTTCCTCTAGTTATTGAATGACAAAAGTGAGGTTTTTCAAGCCTTTAAGGACTTTAAGGTTGAAGTATAGGAACAATTAGGTAAAGTGATTAAGATACTATATGATATAAGGGAGGCAAGTATTATGGAAGGTTCGTAGAGATGGGACAAAGAAAGAGATCATTTTCACATTTCCTTCAAGAAGAGGGCATTGTACCTCAATATACAATGCCAAGACCACTAGGTCAAAATGGTGTAGCTGAAAGAAGGAATCAAAGACAATTGTTCATGAAATGTTTTATAATTCATACATTGTGGAGTGAGGCTTTAAACATGGCAATGCATGTATTAAACAAGGTTCCTAGTAAGTCTGTCCCAAAAAGTCCATATGAATTATGGACAGGAAGGAAACCATCATTGAACTATATGCAGATATGGTGATGTCGTATGGAAACTTGAATCTACAATCAACATGGGAAGATATTTGACCTAAGAACAACTAGTGGTCTCTTTATTGGTTATCCAGAAAGGTCAAAGGGATATAGATTTTATTGTACATCTCACCCATGAAAAATATTTGAGATGAGAAAGGCAATATTTTTGGAGGATCATCGTCTCACTGGGAATGAACTACTTCAGAACATTTTCTTTTATGAAATGTAGGATATTTCTCCTACATTTTCACCTAATCAAAGTCACAAAGGCTATCCAATTTATTTTTCCCATGAACAATTGCCAAGTGGATGAGATAATAGAAGTAGATAGTGCTCCTAGTCATGTTGTGATTGAACAAGTTGAAGATACTCATGATGGAGAACAACCAGAGGATCCTATAGAAGATGGAGAATCTAATCCTAAATTAAGAATACCCACAAGACCAAGAAGATCTACTATCCCATTTGACTGTGTTGTATATCTTCAAGAGCCAAATGTAGATTTTGAAGATATTGACCCCTTATCTTTTACTCAATGGATTGATAAAATTCCTCTAAGTGCCTTGATTCTATGAAGGAAGAACTAGCATCCATGGATAAAAATAAATTGTGGGACCTCGTACCTTTGCCAAAGAGTGTGTTATGAATGGTTTCATGTAAAAAGAAGGTATTGACTACAAAGAGACTTTTGCTCTAGTCTCATCAAAGGACTCCTTTAGAGTAATCATGACCTTAGTAGCTCATTTTAATCTTGGGCCACTAGTACAGAAACTATCTCTAGTGTCAGTTAAAACAACCCTATAATGTAGGTTATAAACGGACACCTAAGTGGGCGACACTACAACCACGAGTCTAAGATGTTAGTTCTTTGGGAATGGTAAAACCAAAGCAAGAGATACATTGTCAGTTGTGTGGATAAAAGAAACCAACACAGATAGGAGTCTTAGGCATCAACTGCATTCCAAAAACTGACCTCACAAGAGCCATACCAGGTCGCATTTGTAAATGGAAAAGGACCATGCATCGTCAATTTTATAACAACAGGAACTTATCATGATGTACAATGTCAGTTGTGAACCCAAAAAACTGAAGACTATGATGTACAGTGATGGTTAAATCTAAAAAACTAACAACTATGGCATGCTACCCAGTGAGGTCATGTTGTCCAACACGGCCATTTTCATTTTGTCCCTTAATGTTGGTTATTTTACTCAAATTGATGGCTCAGTTCTATAGTATCAATTTTTGTGTTACAACCGACGCCTAAGTTTTAGTTTTTTATTAAACAACATGCATGTAGACCTGCTATCCGGTTGGTCAGTAGGATGCAGAACATGTAGTTCAGAAGTAGAATTTTGAACAGTAGGTTGACAACATCCTATGAGTTCATCTTCACAACATGCCAACAAACCTGGAATAACAAACATAATATATGCATATAGCTCTATTCATTCTCCAATTCCACTTCAATCACATCTCCAAACATAAACCTTCACATTCATTCACACACATGATACTTCATTTACATATACACCAATTCCATTATCATGACATGTAGAAACACAATTGATTCATTCATCTTCACATTTAGATACATGTATATAGATCATCATTCACATATGCACCAATAATTTACTCGCATCAAATTTAAAGTTGCAATATAAGCACTACATGTTTGATATAGAAATAATGACATCAAATTTTAGAAAAGTCATTCCTTATGCCAATCAAGTTCAAAGCTCACTTCCCTTTCGAAGGCTTCTACCCATTGATCTTGTGTCTCATCTAGTTGTTCTATCGTATGGGGCATTTCTATGTCTTATAGCTTTTCTTGCATATTTGAAGTCTTTCATTTTAAACACATGCAAAGATAATGATGTATATAATTAATAATTTTGATATTTTCATATTATCTAATGAGAATGTATACTTATGATGATCAAGACTATATATACAAGTGGATTGCATTATGTATCTCGTCGATGTCTACTTTTGCATATCTGACGATCATGTCCACATACCTCATCACATAGTATCTGCATGCCCAACCATTATCTTGTATAGAACACTATAAATTTCAACATACAAAATGTTAATAAATAAAAGTAAGCATAATTGGCATAAATATGCACTGGAGTCAAAAAAACTACCTTAACATTCTGCCAAACTATCACTTTATTTTTCTTGTCCACCTTTCCTCTAGCTTTTTTGATTCTTTTATAGCCCTATACGTTAATGTAATCACATTGAAATGCATTAGTAAATAATCATGTAAAATATATGTTAATAGATATAAATATAAAAATTTACTCATGTGGATAATTCCCTTTTCAAATTGTGTCCCCCACTGTCTATTTTTTCATCCTTAGGATTTAGATACTATAGAGTTAGTGTTGCGGGGACAATAACCAATAAGACCCAATGTTTACTCCTGAGTAATAAGAAGGTAAACAAAATATAACTCAAAATACATAATGAAATTTAAATTATTAAGTCAAAATTATAAGTAGAGTAAGTAAACTTAATCAATATTCTATGGAGCTAACATCACACTCTTTTTATTTATACCAAAATATTTAAATGAGGTATAGCAGCATTGGGTAACAAATGTAGGATCTTTAATTACATGGCTAATAAAGGATGGAACTAGAAATGCCACATGGGGCAGTGAAAACTCTTTATATACCCTATGTAAGTGGCTACAAAACATATATCATTAATGCATTAATACATAAGAAAATTGATCAACATATATAAAATGAGGTATGTAGATATAGAAAATCTCACCATATCCAAAGTTCTATAACAGATGTATTCAAACAAGCATAACCAAACAACTCCAAAACATCTTGCAAAAATATACTATTATCATGAGGTTGACCTACAATGTCCTTCTTAATAGAAACCATCACAGGCGACCATATGTCATGTTTGCCTATCCATAGTGCCATACCCTTGGACTAAGGACTTATCAAGTCGAATAGTTCCTTTTCAAGCAAACCAGGTTTTTGAGAAGGAGGTGGAGGTGGAGGTGGAGGTGGATGTGGAGGTGGAGGACAAGTTGTAAGGGGTTTCTTAGGTGTTATGTCTTACACATATATAATCTTATATCGATGATGGCATGCATATAAAGATACAAACACAATGTAAATTTACCATACATTGATATAGATAACTACAGCTTTGGATCATGTAACCACACATCCTTCTGCATATCCTATTGTGTCATGGTCAAGGTGTGCATATGGAAGTGGATTCTTCTTCCAAGGGGCGTACACAAGGTTTGGCAACACACGAACTGCATTGGCGGGCAACGATGAACAATGAATCATGTCACCTTCAAGGTTTGGGCTATCCATAGCCACAGCAATGACATATTCTTATAATTTAAGATGGCATGGTCTCAACCCTACAAATTTTCATAGAGTGTTATATATATATATATATATATATATATATATATATATATATGTATATAGGGATTATCTTTAATACCCGCATGGGTAGATACCCGCACACCCTTCCCATCACTTTTTTTTAAAACAATTTCACAATTTTAGAGGACCATTTTATCTAGCTCCCCAAAAAAATTTATCCAAAAATAATATCATTTGCCCCACCAAAATCAAAAAACATGTCCATATATTTAGTGATTGTATATTTTCTGCGCAGTTACTTTTTTAGTCATATAGTTACTCTTTTTATCAACACATTTACTCTTTTGATATTAGAGTTACTTTTGTGTACCATATAGTTACTCTTTTGGATGTGCGGGTAGCGAAAAATTAGGCTACCTGCGTGGGTAACGAATAAATCCCCATATATATATATATATATATATATATATATATATATATATATATATATATATATATATATATATATATGTATGTATGTATATATATATGTATATATACTATACAAATCATTATGAAAGACTAATATGTCATGAAAATATTTACAACATGCATGCTAGGTGGCAGACCCACATGATTACTCCCAACCAACTCTTTCAGGGGATCCACCTCGTTTGAAGAGTAGGGTACTACAGGTACTATCGGGGTAGTTGTTGATTGAAAACATAAATGTTGGCTCATTGCTTACTAAATTCCCTTTGTAATTAACTCTTTTACCTCCTCTTTTGAGAACCCCCTTTTCCAAATTTGTTCTTATGCTCTGATGACCCAAAGAACGCTCTTATACCGACACCAGCGTCTGCAACCCTAACACACCCAAGATGCTCTGGTTTACCAAGAGCAACTATCAATTCATCCCTTATTCCCTCAAGGATGAATTGCCTTATTTCCTTTGCTCGTAGAGCTCCCACTAATCATCATTAATAGTAATTGGTAAGTAAAACATAACGATTATCAATACTAATTGCTCTAAGAGTTGATTTTACCATTTTTGTAGCTGCCTCAGTAGCTGCGGGGTTGGGTATATCTCCATATTTTTTTCCCTCCCAACTATCCATAGATCATGGCCAAGTAGAGGTTCAGTAGTAGTAGAGGACTCAGTAGTCCCAGGAGTAGGCTACTGAGAAGAAGATGCCTATAGTACTTTTGGTGAACATGTGCATAACTAGCTAGACCCATCGTGTGGTTGTGCACATTCTTTGCATGCCATTCTCTTTGAGCATCATTTGTAACTTGGTAGGTAACAATATTCAATAGTAATTTGTAAGTAAAACATAACAATCAAGGTCAAGGTAAAGCAATGAATTCATAAGAATGTATTCATAATAGGGAGTGAGGCTTAAAACCTTGAATTCATCAGTATTTTTCATAGAAACAAGCACCCCCATGTCTCTGGGTCAAGATAGCTCCATTGTTCAGTGATTGACTTCTTCCTCTTCTCAGCATCATGTATGTATAGTCTTGTCAGAGTTGTCCTATAATTTCTCAGTACCCTCCCACAATGTTGCATCACCTTTTTATGATGTAGATTTTCATCCAGGTCATATATGCTCTACAAAAGTACATATACTTAATGAAATATTCTTAAAAATAGAATTGTAAATAGCTTTTAAAAATAGAATTGCAAATGATAATATCTCACACATAGTTCTTTCCAAATGAAGTCTTTCTTGCTTTTATCAACTTTATGCCAAGATTCTACTGCTACACTACAATGGCTACAAGTAAGAACCCCTAGATATGCCAAGTTAGAGTTGTGGTTCTTTCTAATAAGACTTCCTGCATGATCAAACTCAACGAACAACTTTGCTCTATTACCCCTTTGTTGTATCAACTTGTTCATCACGATGATGCCCCTTATTTTGCCTTTTTACTATGTTGCTCATCAAGCCGAGCAAGATCCTTAGGACATACATCCTCAACTTAAAATTTAAAAAAAATGCATATAGGTCATAAAAAGATATAACTTATAAAAGTAATAAAATGATATAAAAATACAATAAGACAGACATATTGTAAAATGCACAGTGTTGATAAAACTATACACAACTTACACCAGTGTCAAGGTGCACATTATGTCAAGGTGCACATTATGATGCTTCTCGTCCTCATGGTAATCATCATCACAGTCATCATACTCATGGTTAGATGCCATATAAAAAATAGTCAAACAATGAAATATAAGATTATAAAATGCACATCTAACATTTCAAAAAAATAAAAGTATGCCTCTAATATTGAGATATTTTATCAATTAACATTCTCTCAGTGTGATCTTCATGCACATATAAGTTAGTGTCAGTTTCATTATTTGGTGTTCGCAAGCCAACTGAGAATGGTCTGGAGTCATCATACTTGTCATAGTACTCTTCTTCATCTATAGGATCTTCAATGAATTATCTTTTACCATGAAGAACAACCGACCATTTTTCATTTGCAGGAACATCAATATAAAATACTTTCTTCTCCTATGAATCCATTATGAATGGCTCACCGTTCTTGCCATTTTTTTCACAATTCACTAATGTGAAACCAAATCCATCCACTGTAAATCCTTTGGTGATATCAAATCGATTACACTTAAAGACCAAAAGTTTGAAATCTACATAGTCAAACTCCCATATGTCTTCAATGACACTATAATATGACATTTTAGATTCATGTGGACTCTTATCTTCGCACTAGAAAAAAACGATGAAGATGCTTGAAGGGCAACCCCATTGTTTTAGATGACGCTCTTATCATCTTGACGCTTTGTGTAATATGAAAACCCATTTATGTCAAAACCTTCCTAATATATAACATTCATTTTTGGTTTAAAGGCGAGGCATTTGATATTTTTAGCAACATTATTTGGTGATTGAGATAGTCAATGTAAGACTTTATCTTCAAACCACCTAATAAGTGTCTTGTTATGCTCTCTAGCATGCCACATTGAATTGGCTCAAGGATATTGTTTCTTGATGAAATTGGTATGTTCGATGATATAAACACTCACTTTGTCGATGTTGTGAAAAATATACAAGTGAGCTTGTTCCCACAGCTCATGTCTGATTACTTGCACTCATTCTCCTAAAGTCCCTTTGCCAAAATAGTCCTCAATTTTCTTGTCATTTATAGGAGCTTCATTACAACTTAAAAAGTCACTACAAAAGTCCATAACCTCCCTGGTAACATAGCCCTCAATAATACTCCCTTCAGGTCGATAACAGTTTCAAACATCACCTTTAAAAATACTCATGTAACCATTCAAAAGGATACATCCAATGCAAGAAAACTGGTCCCAACATTTTTACTTCCCTAGTCAAATGGACAAAAAGATGTACCATGATATCAAAGAATGAAGGATGAAAATACATCTCAAGATGGCATAGGGTAACAACCACTTCTCTTTGTAACTTATCTAGATTCTCATAATCAATAACTTGTCTACATAGAGTGTTGAACAAGAAACAAAGTTTGGTGATTGCAAACCTTACATGCTTTGGCAGTATAGATCGAATTGCCACGGGCAATTTTTGTTGTATTAGAGTGTGACGATCATGAGATTTAAGGCCCATCGGCTTTCGATCTTTCATTGATACCATTCTATCGATATTGGAGAAGTAACCATGTGGTACCTTAACATTAAGCAAGCACTCACAAAAAGTTTTCTCTTTCTAGACAATGTGTAATAAGCATGAGGTAAATATGTTTTCTGATCACTGCTAAACTACTTCTGTTAATTTTTCCTTATTCCCATTTCACGTAGGTCCATTCTGGATTTGAATCCATCTTTATTCTTACTTGGTATATTTAATAGAGTACCAATGACGCTATCACAGTCATTTTTCTCAACATGCATGACATCGATACAATGCCTAACTGCCAAAGAACTCCAATAAGGAAGATCCCAAAATATTGACCTCTTCTTGTATAAAGATTTGTCACTCCATGTGGGAATGGTACATTGTGATCTCTTACCAAACACATTGACAAATTCTTTTACTCTTTCATCAACACCTCCCTAATATAGGTTTAGGGGCACTTTGTTCCTCATTCGATCCATTGAATGCTTTGTGCAACCTTTGACAAGGATGAACTTTTGGAAGAAACCTTTTGATGATTGAGATATACAGTCTTTTTGCCATATTTTAGTCATATTGAATCAATGTTCTCTTCACATATAGGGCATGCTTCGGATCCTTCTACATTGTATCTAGACAAATTTCCATATGTAGGAAAGTCATTAATAATGAAAAACAACATAGCATGTAAATGAAATGTCTCTCTAAATGAAGCTTCATTGGTCATGACACCTTCTCCCCATAGTTTCTTTAAGTCATCAATAAGAGGTTCAAGATAAACATCAATATCATTTTCAGGTTGTTTAGGCCTCGATATCAACAATGAAAGCATGACGTACTTATTTTTCATACACAACCAGGGAGGCAAATTGTTTATAACAATCATAACAGACCAAGTGCTATGTTGGCTTCTCAATGTGCCATATATATTCATCCCATTGGTACAAAGCCCAAGTCTTATATTTTTGACTTCTTCACTAAATTCATGGTATAAAAAATCAATATTCTTCCACCGTGGGAAATCAGACGTGTGTCGTAGGATCCCATCATTGTTTTTCTTTACCTCTGCAAGCCACCTTAAATTCTTCACATCCATGGGATTGGCAAACAAGCATTGAAACTATGGTATTATAGGTAGATACCACATCACCTTGGCAGGAGAGCCAGTTTTGGACTCCCCCGAAATCATCATTTTGTACCTTGACGCCCCATATTTTGTACAATCTTTCAAATCAACATAGTCCTTTTAAAATAACACACAGTCATTTAGGCATGCATGTATCTTCTTAGCCTTCATTCCCATTGGGCACAACATTTTCTATAATTTGTATGTTGATATTGGAAGCTTGTTTCCTTCAAGACGAATTTCTTTCAACAAAGACAACAATGACATGAAGCTTTTGTCGCTCCATATATTTTTAGCCTTCAGAGTATACAATCTCAGCACAACGCTCAGCTTCATAAACTTAGTACAACCTAAGTACAATGGTCTCTGAGCATCATGCACAATGTTTCTAAATAAGGAAGGTGGATCGGTGTGCTCTACCTTACAACTATCTAGCATCGCTTCAACCATGTCTGTTGGAATTAATTTGTCACATCTATATCATCGACGGTAATTTCTTCTTCAACACAAGTAGTGTTATCAACATCTAATGATCGTAGTGTTGGATTCTCTCCATGCCAGTACCATTCTATATATCTCAGTATAATCCCATTGCACATGACATGACTTTTGATTTCGTCAAATAGTGTTGACTTTCAAGTTGTTACAGCAATGCCTACATGGAGAGTAGAACCTATCTCTAGGTTGTTTCCTATGTTCCTCTGCAATCTTATAAACTGGTCAAGACCAACACTAAAATCCGGGGTGCAACGATTTAGAATGGACATCCATGATCTATCCATTATATGAACAAAGAGAAAACAAGTATTGGGATTTCGGGTTTACATGATTAGGGTTTAGGATTTACAGATAGATTGGGCTTTTTTATTTTGGATTTAGGGATAAGAGTCGGCTAGATTAGGTTTTATGGTTTACAAATTAGGTTTTATGGTTTACAGATTAGGGTTTAGCATTCAGTAATGAATGTGTGTACGACCTATCCCATTCTTGAACACCTAATCTCACTTGTAGGTGTATAATGTGTATTCAATTTTCAAGAAAATTTTGGAAGCATTTCCCCACATTTCTCCAAGTACACCAATGTAGATGGGCAAATGTCCACCAACATATGTACTTACAGAACAAATAGCGAAGTGATGATGAAGCATCTTGATAACTGAATATACATTATACACTTACATCCTAAGAGAGATTAAGTGTTCAAGAAAATTCCCAAAGCAGGGACTATCCAAGATTTACTCCTAATGAGTAAATCTCATATGGGTTTCTAGGCCAATGGATATATATGTCCAAAATTAAGGTGACAATTCATATCATTCTGTGTAAATACAAACCTATAATTCCATAAGTCACATTTATACATAAACTATATCATCATTGCATCACATTAATCCAATATCCTTATTCATGCATGCTCAAACTAAAATTCACATTCATGTTTTTTATGCTTATTTAGAATTGATCTCTCACACTTTATTAAGTTTGTACATCTATTTCATTTTGAGAATTGATCTCTCACACTTTATTAAGTTTTTACAATCTATTTCATTTATATATTCACTCTATAATTCATGTTTCTCATTAGACAATAAGATTCAGGTTATTAATAATCCAAACATTAATCATGCAACATTTTATATAAATAAGAACCAATAAGGTACACAATATTAGAGATAACATAAGATAATTGGTCACTCCATTGTGTACTAGTTATGAAACTTAATAGAGAGCATAACTTAATTTCATCATCCCATATGTATCACATACCCTAAATTTTAGTTCATCATTTAGGAATCCTACTTACTAACATTTAGGATGCAAGAAATGGGAACTATTGTAATTTAAATAACAAAATAATCACATTGGCCTTCTAATGATGGCAACACGATCAATAGCAAGGTCCAGTGGTGATGGTGGCAGTGAGCTCCAGGTGGCTGGCTCCAGTGGCGATCTTCAAGAGGTCCAGTGGAAGCACCGATGGTGAGTTTTAGTGGCGACAGTGTCCAACAACATTAGCATGATCAGACCAGCACCTCAGGCGGTAGCGGTGGCGAGCTCACAAATCCCCAAGTATCGTGTAGTAGTGAAACAAAGAATGAGAAGGGGAAAGAAATTCCATGGGTCTTAAGTGGGACATATTCGTTAGTTGTAGAAAAAATCGACAGCTAAGTCGCTAGTTATTAGCAGGGTGAGTAAAACGGACACCACACATAGTGGCTTAAACATCGGTTTATTCCAAAAAATCGATGCAAGAGGCCTTTACCCAAATGAAAAAAATTGAACTCGATAATGGCTAAAGTCGGTGGTTACATTCTAAAAACCGACACCACACATAGTGACTTAAACGTTGATTTATTCCAAAAACCAATGCAAGAGACCATAATACTAACAAAAAAAATTGGCCTCGATAATGGTGATAGTCGTCGATTGTATATGAAAAAACTGACACTATAGTGCAACTTGGGGGGGGATTTCATGGGGATGTGGCATAAACACTAAGACACCAATTTCTTGACAAAAAACTGACATAGATTGTCCAAATTTTCACAATTTTAATGTGAATTAATGACAGTTTTGTGGAGAAGAAACCGAAACCAGTAGTATTTTGGAGGCAAAATTTATTACGCGTGATGATGCCTGTCTCAGTTCATCAAAATTTGACTCCCATCTTATAAATTTTGGATGCAAGTATTTTCTGCCAAAAAGTTGTATTTTGCTTGTTACTTTAAATGTCTGTTTTCTTGGAATACAACCGACATTAGTAAAAAAGTGGTACCTGTGTCTTTTCTTAATCGATCAAACTTTGTATGTGGTGACATTTGTGCTAAAAAAACCGATGTTTTTTGGTATATAGCATCAGTTTTTAGTGTAAATGACGTCAAGAAAAGTGACACCAGAGGTTGGAAATGTACTAGTGTGCTAAACCAAATGGATGTGTAAATGACATTTTTGAATGGGGATTTATCTAAAGATGTCTATATGGAACAACCAAAAGGTTTAACTGGTGATATTAATGATAGTCGAAGTCATATGGTTTATAAACTAAAGAAATCAATTTATGGACTTAAACTAAAGAAATCAATTTATGGACTTAAACAAATGTCCCGACAATGGTACATTAAGTTTAACACCATTATATCAACTTTTGGGCTGAAGCCTAATATTGTTGATCGGTGTACATACCTCAAGGTTTTTGGAAATAAGTTCATAATATTAATTCTTTATGTGGATCACATTCTACTAGCAGTAATAACATTGGCATATTACATGAGACCAAAGAGTTTCTTTCTTCTAATTTTGAGATGAAAGATTTGGAGAAGTTGTGTATGTACTCAGTATGGAGATTCATAGAGACCAAACTAAGGGCATACTTGGAATATCCCAAAAGTCATATATCTCAAGTTTTAGAGAAATATGGAATAAAAATTTATTTGCATGGACCTTCACCTATAGTTAAAGGAGATCAATTTAACTCCAACCAGTGTCCCATCAATGAAATTGAAAGGAATGAAATGAGGAAGATATTGTACACATCTTTAGTTGGGAGCCTAGAATATCTCTAAATATGCACGTGACCCAACATTGATTTTTCTACTAGAATGCTTGGTCATTACCAAAGTAACCCAACATTGACCATTGAAAAGTCATGAAGAAGGTGATGCTCTATCTGCAAGGAACAAAGGATTACATTCTTACGTATAGAAGCAAAAATTACCTTGAGGTTATAGGATATTCAGATGCATATTTTTTTGGTTGTCTAGATAGTAGAAAATCTACAACATGCTATATCTTCCTACTAGCTGGTGGTGCAATGTCATAGAGGAGTGTCAAGCAAAAGACTATAGCTTCATCCACCATGGAAGTTGAGCTTATAGATTTCCATAAACATCATCACATGTGATTTGACTTAAGAATATGATACAAAATCTTAAAGTTGTTGATTCAATTCATAAGCCAAATAGATATATTGTGATAATGAAGTTGCATTCACTTTTACTAATAATGAGAAAAGCACCACGACATGTTGACACCTAGACATGAATATTTTGGTTGTTAATGAGCAAGATGATAATGATTGATCATATTGGTACACAATATATGATTTCAGATCCTCTTACCAAAGGGCTAGCTCCAGGATTGTATATATCTCATGTAAAGAATATGGGTCTGAGAAAATCATTTCGTGTGTAATGGTTAGTGTCATTTGACAATGTAATATTTATTATGTGATCACATATTTGATTCGCTATTTTGGTTTTAATACTAGTTATGGTAGAATGTCATTTTTGACATCAAGTTGGACCAAGAAATAGGTTTTGAGGTCAACCTATATATAATTTTATATATTGTGGTGCATAGAAGGGAGTACTCATTTATTGACTATCAACCACTATGACTCATATCTTACATTTTATATGGAAGTGTATACATTAAGAATCAATGGAAAATGAATAAATATTATTTCCATGGCATTTTGGGCCAAGTGAGAAAATGTTAAAACATCCCTTATAGTGTGGCCCAAAATAATTATGTATAAATTTATTATTAAGTATTTTCATATAGGGAAGCATTTGTTGGGATGGATAGGTTCCCATAACTGCCATGTCTCTTCAAGACATAAAGAGACACAACAGACTCATTATATATGGGTTTATTCCTCTCTCCAAGGATGCAATCCAGTAACCGACATCCATCCATCGAAGAACCAACATGGGAGAGAAATCGAAAACCCACTTTCTCAAGAGCATACACTTCTAGTGTCTTACGCTTCCACTCAGTTCTTTTATTTCCATCCAGACGCCTTCTCTAAGAACTACACCTTTCCTTCTCAGGGCCAAGTTGTTGCAGCTGCTGTTTTCATTCTCCATCACTACCAATGTTGTCAGTCCCATCATTGTCATTGGACTAAGCCATGGATTCCCAAAAAAAATTGGGTATGACAATTTTAACAAGGGAGATGTGCTATCATACGTTTCTCCTAGAGGGCACAATAGATGGGGAAAGTAGGACTAATTGTGTGTGGAAACATGTAAGGAATCCATAGGAAAAGAAATCTCATGGTTTTATAGTCTAGAGAGGGATAAATCCCTCACAGAATATTCATGTTATCAATTGATTTAGGTGCAAAGAAAATCATAGAAGGAGACAATCCCCCAAGAACTATATTAGGGGAACTTTCCTGGGATCCAATCCTAGTGCTCCAAAGGGTGGCCCCTTATGGAATAAAAGGAAATACAAAAAAAAGTCATGTGAATTATACATTCTGATAAGCTTAGTTAAATAGGTGATGTAGTGATTTTGAGTCACTTTTTACATGCTATTTTCTTGGGCTTTTAAGCATGAATAGTCTCTATTATATATGTTTTGCTTTGTTTTCTATTTATTAGCTTGTGAATCACTTATGCATCAATTATCTCATATTTATACCAAAATATATGCTTGTGTGGTCATTTGATCGAACTTATGTTGTTGATCCTCTTATTTTAGGCAATTTGAGCATTTATTTGACAACTCAGTGCTACCAACATCCAGGTTGGTGGTACCAACACTTCACGCCCAACAACAGCAAATGTAGAGCAGCATTATTGCTATTAAGTGACCCTTGGTGCTACTGACAAGTGTCTCAATGCCATTGAGGTGCATACTCGATGGTATTGATTGATGGTCTAGAGAGCATCAGAGATGGAGATTTATTATCTCGATGCCACCTACATTGCCATCATTGGTGTCAAATTCAACATTTAAACTCTAACAAGAATCAAATCGGTACTTTTGATAACCCCATCCATAGTACTAATAGAGATTGAGGAGACAAAAATGGCCACCCAGATCAGTGCCACCAACACCATGTCGGTGGTACTGACGTAGCATGACCAGATTAGTTCTAAAATTAAGTCAGATCCAACAGCCACATAAGGGTTAGGCCTCACTTATAACCTAAGGATGATGGGAAGTATCATGCATGTTTTGGAAGCAAGGCTTTCCACAAACCGGATAAGTGGGCACTTATGGATGACAAATTTGTAGTTAAAAAGTTGTAGATCATGGTATTCATTAGAAGGGATCTCCAAGACAACTTCTCCATGATTTTTATAATAGTATTTTGATGTTTATCATCTCTTTCTTTCTTCTAGCTATGATTTGATGACAAGCATGCGGCACTAAACCCCTTTTCTCCTTAGGACCTGGGAGTAGCCTAGCATGACATTGTATTTGGATTACATAAGTTATTATATATTTCCATTATTTTAAATGTAAATCTATGATATTGTAATGATTTTCTTATGTCTAATCACCACAACTAGAGTAAAAGACCTAATTTCTTTAGGAGAGGGATTCGTAGTTGGAATAATCATAGGTTTACATAGCTTATACTACTCTTCAAGAGAAGGCTTACGGCTATGAAGAAATAACCCAGAGAAATATACTACTTTTTTGGACTAAGTTACTAAAGTTCTATAGGAGTGGGGTTTGTCTTAGTCTAGGTAGTGCATTATGTTGTAGGAGCCGGTAATTTTGACTGTAGGTATTTAGATCTAAACGAGGTTGAATAATTATATATATAAAGGATCTTAAATGTAGTGTGTGTCATGATTAAACCACAAACTGTAAGGAAGATATTAAATCTTGCTTACAACCATCTTAATTTAGACTTTTCAATCTCTATTTATAGTTAATAAAAAACAGTCAATATTATTAGGCTAAGATGATTAGGTTTCAGTTAGTAGTGGTTTCTAGTAAATCATTCCTTGAGTTTGACACTCGAGCCTCATTTGCCTTTATTACATGTCTTGTACACATTTGTATTACACACACATCATACACATGTCAAGTTTTTGGTGTCATTGTGGGGAATCAAAAACACCAACACTATGAGTGTTGCAATCGGCTACTCTAGGACATTTTTCTCTATACATTTTAATTTTTATTTTGAGAAGAATTTAACCGATAAATCTTCTTTTTTCTGTTACTAGTGTTATGTGTTCCTGTAATGCCAAATTTCACTATTAGGTCTTGTGCATGGTCCATACTAGAACTATCTGTTGTGCATAAAATGAGAAGAGATTTTTTGCAAGGCATGTGAGTTTGGATATTCATCTGAGATGTCCATTCAAACTCCTCCTTCTCAAGAAGATAAAGAACAAGTGACAAACATGTCACCAAATAGTGATGATCGGGTGGATAATTTGGAGGACTCTGATGAGGAGAAGATGGTCTAGAAGAAAATCAAGGCATCGACAACATCTCATTTGGGACCAATTAAGAACCATGCAGTGAACATGGGAAGTTATAAAATTGATCCAAGACTAGTGGCATTAATAAAAGTTGAGGTGTTTCAGGGACATAGTTGCAAGGATCTAGTGGCATGCATAAATAACTTTATGCATAGTAGTGACATGTTGAAGCTTGAAAGGGTCCCAACCATGATGATTTACTTGAAGTTATTTTCATACTCTCTGTTGGACAATGCTAAGGCCTGGTTCCTCAATTTATCTCCATAGTAAATCAAGACATGGAATGAAATGATTGATGAAATTTTGGAAAGATCTTCTCACCATGGAAGACCAATGAGGTAGTAGGAGAAATATATAACTTCAGATAGTAGGATGAAAAATCGTACTTTGAGTCATGGGAGGCATTCTAGATAATGCTAAGAAAAGTTCCCCATAATGGGATTGACTTGTTTGACCGAGAAAAGACATTTTACTATAGCTTGCATAAAGGGGAAAGGACTACTCTTGACATGATTTTTACTAAATAACAAAGAGACGAGATAAATACAAGTGGCCAAGAACAATGTTGGGGAGAGTTGCATGAAGCACCAACATTAGTCAGAAGTTGCATGGAATCATGAGAAATTTTGGAGCTGAAAGCTTAGGTAGCACATCTTGCAAAGAAAATAAAATAAAAATTTGGCACCTCATCTAGAGATGAGGAGGAGTGTATGTTCCTGAGGCAGTAGAACAATAGGGGAAATAATAAATATGCTTGGAGGAGGGATCCTAAATTCTCATGGAAGGATCCTAACAATTTTCAATAGGACCCATCATAGGTACAAAATGCCAACCCCAACCACAATAGGGCAACACTTCACATTATAATCAATAGGAAAGGGGGCCTAGAAGGATATCATGATACATGACATGTTCAGCAAACTCGTGAACAAAAAAGAAATATATATAACTAAGAATGAGGATTACATGGACCAATCAAAGAGGGGCCAACAAAACTGAAGAGCTCAAATTTGTAGTTTGGAAAATCAAATTCCACAAATAACAGTAGATGTGACAACAATGAAGAAGCCTAATCAGTAAGGATTTCTAAGAAACACTGACAATCCACTGAATAACCAAAAGGAGAAGGCAGTGATACTACCTAGTGGTAGAATATTGGAGAAAGAGTAGGCATTATTCCAGTGTCAAGTGTACCATCATCTGAAATGATGGTTTTGGAAAAAATTCACTTCTTGAGCAGCCAATAAACTCCACACCATAAGGAGAGATAGAAAAAGAAGGATATGGGCAAAGCAAAACTCCAAAAGAGCCCTACATTCCACCTCACCAACAAAAGAATGTGATTCTAGTTCCTTTTCCTGACATATTGGAAGCCAAAAGTGTTGATAAGTGGTTCAAAGAGTTTCTTGATGCTTTCAAGGAACTCCACATCAACCTACTTATAGTGGAAGTCATTGAATAGATCCCTTCTTACGGAAAGTTCTTGAAAGATATCATCAACAAGAAGAGGGGGATAGCTGATTCAGATATTGTGGTAATATTGGAGGAAGTTAGTGCACTAATATGAAATTGTCACATAAAAGACAAGATCCAGGATGTTTCAATATACAATATTCCATAGGTAGTATCAAATTTGGTGAAACACTGTTTGATTCAGGAGCAAGCATTAACATCATGACATTAACAATATTTAAGAAGATTGGGAGCAAGGAATCAAGAAAAGGTAATATGATGATTCAACTAGCAGACAGTTTAGTTGTGAGGTCACTAGACAATGTGAGGATGTCCTGGTGAAGGTAGATAAGTTCATCTTTCCAGTAGATTTTTTGTTCATGGAAATGCAGGATGACTATGGAAATTAATTATTTCTAAGAAGGATGTTTAGGGATACCGTTGATGTGATCTTAGAGATGGACAGAGGCAAATTGGTAGTTAAAATCTAGAATGACCAGTTTGAAATAAAGATGTTTGACCAATAACAACAAACTCATAAGTAGGCACCACATTGTGCATCATATTGATAAGGAGGCATCCCTTCTTCTGGAGAAACCATTTCTAAATGCGGCACATGTCATGACCCAAGTGGAACATAGCACCTTGGAGGTGGACATTATAGAATAGATGAAGCAAATTTCTTTGGCAAAGGCTATGAAATACCTTGAGTAACCAAAGGATGATGTTCACCCAACAACAATTGCATGTGTGGTCTCTTCTTCAATCACTCATGCTTATCCTCAGTTTCCTATAGAAGCTTATCTCATGAATCTAGTAGATGACTATGCATGCTACCACCTAATGGATGGTGTGCCTTATTTCTATAGGCATTTCTGTGCTATTATACAACACAAATTGAGGACCTGGGAACACCACCACAGACATTGGTAACATATCTGTGACACACTCTTGATCTGGAATTGAAGCTACTTCCTCCACATTTGAAGTACATGTTCTTGATGGTATACCACAAGCTTCCAATGATAAAGTTCTACATCACTGAGTCTTCAAGAGGATGAACAATTGCTCATCATCCTAAAGAACCAACATGATGCATTTAGGTGGTAGACCATGATTCCTGTGTCAAAGTTGGAAGAAGTAAAAAGGAAATGTGGGTTCATAGATGACATTTGCTTATCTAGTCAGGGGAGAGCTGGCGGAATTGGTTTATGGTGGAGAGACATTGATGTCCAAGTTACTGAATACTCCCAGCATCATGTGGAATGTGTTGTGAGCAATGGCAGCAAATTTGGGCAGTGGAGGGTTGTTGGCATATACGGGTGGGTAGAGCAGGTGTAGAAGACAAGGACTTGGGAGCTCATGCAGAAAATTACCATGCAATCTAGCCTTCCAACAGTGCTTTTTGGTGACTTCAACAAAATTTTGTCACACAAAGAAAAGAAAGGGGGCCTATGAAACCATATAGATTTCTTCAAAACTTTCAGGACAATATTAATGACTGTGAATTAATGGAGGTGGGCTACACAGGTGACCCATTCACATGGTGGAGAGGAACTACATCGGAGACACTTCTAAAAGAGAGACTGGACAGGGCGCTGGCAAATGCAGATTGGCACAATTTGTTTACGGAAGGTAGAGTGATACATCTACCGAGATATGCATCAGATCATGCTCCCATAGTTATTATGATAGAGGGGCACAGGAGAAGGAAGCATCTCAAGTAAAGTTTTTTCTATTTTGAGTCGATGTAGCTAAGCGAACCAAAATGTATTGAAACGGTGAAGACAAGTTGGGAGGATAGTTGCTACCCAAACATCCCGGACAAAATTAAGGCATGTGGGGAAAAACTAAAGTTTTGGGTTGATGAATACTTTGGGGACATCAAATGAAAGATTAAGGGTGCTGAAGAAAAACTCCAACACCTTCATCAACTTCCACCTGATAGCACCATGCTAGAGAAGTGCACGGAGGTTGCAAAGGAGCTTCAATACTGGCATGGGAAAAATGAAGCGTATTGGTGCGCCTAGGCCAGAGTCAACGAGATGAAAGAGGGTGATAAAAATATAGCATATTTTCACCATAAAGCATCTGTGAGAAGAAAAAGAAACAAAATCATGGGGTTGAAAGACAGACATGGCATGTGGAAAGACAAAGAAGAAGACATTCAAAATATTGTGGTGGAATTCTTTGAAGAGTTGTTTATGACTTCCAACCTGATGGGTCTAGAGACGGCCACAATGGGGATTAAAAGGTTTGTTATTGATGATATGATGGCTCAGCTTGAGGCGGACCTCATAGATGAGGAAATTTGGGAAGCTATTAAATCTATACACCCAAACAAGGCACCAGGGCCGGATGGGATGAAGGTTGTTTTCTTTCAGAAATATTGGCATATTGTGGGAAGAGATGTGGCAAGTTACATTAAAGGATGGTGGAAGGAGGACAGAAACATAGGAGAGGTCAATGATACATTGTTGGTAATGATTCCAAAAATGTAGGAGCCAAAAGTTTTGGGGAGTATAGACCCATTAGTCTCTGCAATGTGGTCTACAAAATTGCTTCTAAGGTGTGGCAAACATGATCAAACCAATGATGAACAAAATTATTTCTGAGAAGTAGAGTGCTTTTATCCCCAGAAGGTTGATCACAGATAATGCCATTATTGTCTATGAACTTTTTCATGCCATGAAGGGAGGGAAAGGGAAGAAGAGAGGTCATATTGCTCTAAAGCTAGACATGTCAAAAGCATATGATAGGGTGGAATGGAAGTTTGTGGATCATGTACAGATGAAGATGGGCTTTGGGGAATTATGGAGGAGGAAGATTTACCAGTGCATCTCATTAGTCAGTCATGCTTTTATTGTTAATGGAGACAGGACCATAAAAATCAAGTCATCCAGAGGACTACGCCAGGGTTACCCACTCTCTCCCTACCTTTTCATTATATGTGCAGAGGCTTTTTCCATGGCTATTAATCTCGCTGTTGAAAATAAACTTATACATGGGATTAGAGCGTGCAGGAGGGGTCTAGATATTTCTCACATTTTCTTTGTAGATGATAGTATCCTTTTTGCTAGAGCTACGACTGAAGAATGCTTGAAGGTAGCTGAAATTATCAGTCAATATGAACAAGCATCAGGACAAAAAAAATTAGACAAGATAGAAGTGACTTTCTGCAAGGGGGTACCACACAGGCAAAGACAGGTCATAAAGGAGTTGCTGAAGGTTACGGAGGTAGATAGACACGCTAAATACTTGGGTCTCCCAACGGCAATAGGAAGGTCGAAGAAGCAAGCTTTCAACTTTATTTAAGAGAGGGTCAGTAAGAAGTTACAAGGGTGGAAATAAAAATTCCTATCCAAATCGGGCAAGGAAATATTAATAAAGGCGGTGGCGCAAGCAATCCCCAATTATATGATGAGTGTCTTCCAACTTCCATGCGGGATAATTGATGCCATCAATAGTACCATAGCGAGATTCTGGTGGGGTGCAAAAGGGGGAGAGAGGAAGACGTCCTGGGTTAGTTGGCAGAACTTGTGCAAACCAAAAAAACAAGGGGGCATGGGATTTAGGGACATCAACACTTTTAACCAAGCACTCCTAGCAAAACAAATTTGGCGGATCTACCAGTGCCAGGACACACTGGCACACCGGGTGCTTAAAGCCAGGTATTTCCCACATACATCAATATTAGAGGCACCCAGAGGACATAATCCAAGCTATGTGTGGAGGAGTCTGTGGGGGTTGAAGCCTCTTATTCTGGAAGGCTTGAGGTGGGCGGTCAGAAATGGAAATAACATTGACTTATGGATGTAGCAGTGGGTTCTGCGTGAAAGGTCAATGTTGGAGATTTACAAGACCATGGAGGAACGCCAGTTAGATAGGGTTAGTGATCTTATGAGCCCCTCCAGACAGAGTTGGAATAACAAGCTAATCTATCACCTTTTTCCTAGCCACATTGCAAAGACAATATGCTGCATTCCTTTGAGCCTGCGGAATACCCAAGATTCTATCTATTGGTGGCCGGCCCTAGATGGTGCGTAAAGCGTAAAGTCTGGATACGGCTAGGTTCCCTGGAACCTAGGGGCATGGAGGAATACTTGACACAGGAGGGCAGTGAAACCTGGAGTATAATATGGAGAAGGGGGTGGCCGCCAAAGGCCGTACATTTCCTCTGGAGGGCATGCACAAGAAGCCTAGGGATGATGGGAAGATTGTTCAACTGCCACTGCCATCCTGATGGTATGTGCAAGCTATGTTGTCGTGGAAGGGAGTCGGTGAAACATATGCTTTTCGATTGTGACAATGTTAAACAACTCTGGAAGGAATGCTCACATGAAACTCAAACTTTAGTCGGAAACCTTTTACAGATGGAGCCTGCTATAGCCATATGGGAACTGATTGAAGGGAGGGATGAGAAGGAAGGGGATGATCTGGTGGCAAAATTGTGGATGATCTGGACTCATAGAAATAGATGCATTTTTTACCAGACTGAAAAAGACATCTGGTACACCTTCAGCACAATACTAGCTCTGATGAGAGACTTTCGGTGACACAATCAAACAGCACACACTGATCCAGAAAAGAATATGCCCAGACAGCATGCATGGAGACCACCAGAACCTGGGCGCATATAGTTGAACTCGGATGCAGCTTGGAAGAAGGGAAGGAAGGTGGGGATCGGGCTGGCCTGGAGGAACTATAGGGGACAGTTGCTAGCGGTCGAAGGTGACAGAAGGGACGATGCCACAAGTGCCTTACTAGCTGAAGCACTGGCCATCCGTGAAGGGTTGGTAGTTAGCAGACGAATGGGCATTAATTTTCTACATATTGAGACGGACTCAATATCAATCTGGAAGGACCTCCACGCTGCTTCTGGGAGATGAGATCAGTTGGGGATCATCATATAGGATATCAAAACCCTTAGTCAAGAATTTAGCTTTTGTAGCCTGGAATATGTTAGCAGGCAAGCTAATAAGGTGGCACATGAGGTGGCTGCCTTCGCTAGCAATAGAAGTAGTCATTTTTCATTTTCACAAAACTTCCCTCAGAACCTATGTTCCCTAGCTGCTACCAATTTGGCTTAATTAATGATAAGGGTTCTTTCAAAAAAAAGTGGTATATTTCTAATATCAAATGAATTTCTCCTAGATTGGGAAACACACAATCTACATTGATGAATGAGCAAATCTAGTGGCACAACCTCAAAGGCATCTAAAATCCATCATGATTGAAGGATGAAGAAGGAGGTGGTAAAACTTTTGTTGGTAGGTATAATCTATTCTATTTTTTATTCTAAATAGGTTAGTCTGACGCAAGCAGTTTCTAAGAAGAGGGGTATAAATGTCACTACTAATATTGCTAGTGAATTGGTTTCTACAAGGTTAGTGATAGGGCGGCAGTTTGCATTCATTATTGATGTTTAAATGTCACCACACTGAAAGACCACTTTCACTTACCCTTTATTGACTAGATTCTTGAGAGGCTCACTAGTTGCTTACACTTTCACTTTTTAGACGGTTATTCAGAATATAACCAAATTTCCATAGAACCGCATGATTAAGAGAATTCAACCTTCACTTTACCCTATGGTACCTTTGCTTTCTGCCGCATTCCTTTCCGTCTTTTTAATGCTCTAGTGACTTTTTAGTGATGTATTCTTGCCATTTTATCCAATATGGTTGAACGATGTCTTCAGATCTTCATGGGTGATTTTTCAGTTTATGGAGAGTCTTTGATGACTGCCTTGCTTGTATTGGTAATGTGTTATAGATATGTGAGGACACCCATCTGGTTTTGAATTGGGAGAAGTGTGACGTGATGGTGAGTGAAAGGATTTGCTTGGACATAAGGTGTCCAATAAGGAGATGGAATTTGATCCAGTAAAGATCAAAGTGATTTGCAAACTTCATCCACCTCCTTCAGTGAATAGAATTAGGAGCTTTTTTGGGTCATGTAGGTTTTTGTCAGCCTTTATAAAAGAATTTTTAAAATATCAAAGCCTATTTATAGATTGTTATAAAAGAATGCTAAATTTAATTTTGACGGTCGTTGTTTGGAAGCGTTCAAGGTGTTAAAGGAGAAGCAATATCCACACTTGTGGTGGTGGCTCCAAACTAGAGCCATCTAGTTGAGCTTATGTTTTTCACATTGGATTATGCAGTTGGAGCTATTTTTAGCCAACACAAGGATCGTGACCTTTCAGTTATTAGTTATGTGTCGAGTACTTTGAATGATGCTCAACCGAACTACTCCACCAATGAAAAAGAGTTAATGGCAGTTGTCTTTGCTTTTGAAAAATTTACACAATATTTAATATTAGCTAAGGTGATAGTTTGAACTGACCATGTGGCCATTAGGTACCTCTTGTAGAAGAAATATGCAAATTCAAGACTAATCCGACGGATTTTTACGCTATAAGAATTTGACATAGATGTTATAGACAAATCTGGCGCAAAAAAGTAGTGGAAAATCACCTATGCCACCCAAAGAGGGTGGATGAGTTTGCATTAAAGATGCCAATTGTTGAGGAACTTCCTAATGAGAAACTCTTTGCGATTAAAGAGAAGGATCTGTGAATACTTGAATGTTGTGAATTATGTAGCATGTGGTGAATTATCAAGAAGATTGGGGGCATCAGGAATAGAAGTGATTCTTTCATTCCTTGACATATTATACTTGGAATGACCCCATCTTTCTTAGGCTATCTGAGAAGGGAATTCAAGGAAATGTATTTCTAAGTGTCATTTTTACAACATACTTGCTCGTTGCCACTTTATGTCCATTAGGGGACACTATGCTAGTTCAAAGATGGCTGCCAAAGTATTAGAGAGTGGATTTTATAAGCCATCTTTGTTTAAGGACATGTAAAATTTTGCTAGGAGGTGCAACACATTTCAACACATGTTCAACATTACTAGGAGACATGAAATTCCCATAAGCACTTTTTAAGAAGTTGAGGTATTTTACCTTTGTGGAATAGATTTCATGGGGTCATTTGTGTCTTTTTATTCTAATATTTATATTTTTCTTGTTGTTGACTATGTGTTGAAATGGGTGGAAGAAATTCCTACCCACACCAATAATGCACATGTGATATTATGTTTTATAAAAGACATAACCTTTGGAGGTTTGGAGTACACTGAGTGATCATTAGTGATGACAGCTCCCATTTTACAAAAATGAAATCTGGAGCTTTATTGAGAAAATATGGAGTTAAACATAGAGTAGGTACTCCATATCACCCTTAGACCCAAGGCCAAGTAGAGGTTTAAAATAGGGAAATTAAAATGATCTCAAAAAAGATCATCTATAGGAGTAGAACTAATTGGAGCATGCAACTAAATGATTTTCTTTGGGCTTATAGGATTGATTTTAAACATCTATTTGCACAACCCTTTATATATTGGTGTATGGACGGGCATGTGATTTGACTATTGAATTGGATCATAGGGCCAAATGGGTCTGAAAGAAGTTAAATTTTGACTATCTATTACAGTGGAGAAGTGCAAGGTAGAGTTGAATGAATTGGATGATATTAGGCTTGATGCTGTAAAATATAGAATCTACAAGTATAGAACTAAGAAGATCCATGATCGCCACATTTTGCATATAACTTTCCTACCACAACATGGGTTATGTTGTTCAAATACTAGATTGAAATTGCACCTAAGAAAGTTGAGATCCCGATGGAGTGGACCATATGTGGTCGTCAAGGCATTCCCCCATGGAGTAATTGAAATAAGTGATGGGACTAAGATATTCAAGACCAATGGATGTCACCATACACATTTTTTTTGGGAAGAAGTGATCTATGAGAAAGATGAGTTAAAGCTCATTGAGCTTCCTTGATGAGTCTTATTTTGCTGAGCCTATGACATTAAGCAAGGGCACTTATAGGACCCAAACCATAATAGATTCCTTCAACTATCGTGTTTGGGTTAGTTATTTTTTCTTCTTTTCATATTTCATACATCAGCTACATTTTGATGTGAGTAATAAGGTGCATTGATGTGTTTGTGTAGTGTGCAGGATCTTACTACGTCTGTAGCACTGGCACCAATGTTGGTAGCACTGACCTCTTATCTAGAGAGGGATAGAAACTTCTACTAGAAAGTTATATACCACTAAGAGGCAAGTCAATGGAACTAAAACCTTATCATTAATAGGCATCTAGAGGTGATACATGTCGGTAGCACCGACACCACCGTCAGTATCACTGACTCTTTTTAGCAAAAATCACAGAGCTCAAGAAATTTTCCTC
Organism: Alisma plantago-aquatica; assembly: GCA_963693085.1. Lineage (NCBI taxonomy): Eukaryota > Viridiplantae > Streptophyta > Magnoliopsida > Alismatales > Alismataceae > Alisma > Alisma plantago-aquatica. Next base: position 1,381,960,612 of record OY856411.1, read on the forward strand.
ATTAACACCGATTTGCAACTTGGTAGCATCAAGTCATAAAGCTCAAGGGCAGCAAAGAAACAACTCAGCTTGGTGTCAGCAACCTCTCAGTTGGTGGTATGGACAATTTCTAATCAAGACTCTGATTCTACATGATATATCAACTTGATACCGCCAAGACATGTCTATGTAGAACTAATATTTGACTTGATATCATTGAAAAGTGTTGTCTATGGCACAGAACGACATGTTAGAGATGCCAAAAAATCAGCTCGGTACCACCGATACATGTGGTGGTTGTACCAACTCAATAAGACCCAATTTGTGGCACCAAGATTGACGATCAAGATCATCCTAATCAAGTAGCCAGAGACACCATTATGTGAGTGCTAATTGAGAGTTGGAACCACCAAACATCATTGCTATTGGTGACTGGAGATTATCTCTTTAGTACCTCTATTTGGATACATATGGGGTTATGATGTTGAATCTCTCCATGGAGACTGAATTGGGTAATCTCATATTTTATGAGTGAAATAAGTAATCATTTTGTGTAGACATGTTATTTTGAATATTTTAGTGAATCATATCATATGATCTTATTTCCCTACTATACTACAAAACTACTGTATTACTCTTATTGCATCTATTACAAACTATATCTTCATTTTTACAAATGTTACATGTTAGTAATATAACTTAAGTATCTTATTAAATGATATATTTGTAAGTTATAAATGTTATCAGTTGTTATATCATATTGATGGGACCTGGAGTATCACCTTATGTTTGTCTACATCTTTTAGGTGCCATGTAGTGTGATCAAAACTTGAGTGAGAAGGAGCCTTTCTTGTGTGTAGAACGGTAGCATGGAGGTTGGTGGATCTATTCTACTGTTGTGTCTTAGAGTCATCCATATACTGCTAGGTCAGCTTGGTGTTCCAATTGACAGTGTATATGACTCACATTTTTAGATGAGGTGCCAAGTGTATATGCTTATGTTGTATAAACATGGAAAATATATACATTATGTTATTGTGGTCTTTAAACATCTTGTAAAGTTACTTATCTTGAATCAATCAAAGTTTGGATTTTTGAAAAAACATCTTGATGGATTTATTTTATTTTCTATGTTCCTCATAATGATGTTGATTAGTGTAATTTTTGGTTTTGTTTTGAGTAGTGTCACCTTTGTGTGATGGGGTGTCATAAAAATGTGGAATAAGTTAGATAAGTTCCACGATTTCCTAGAGAGTAGATATAATGTTAATCACCGATAGAATGACCAAAAATAGGGTGTCAACAGTTTACCTTGATCAATAAAAGGTTTGAGGTATGAGTGAAAATCAAAAGCTTGAGTCAAGTCTGACATCCATTTTTGGTTATGAAGGACCAAAAAGGTGAGATTTGACAAATGATGTTCTACTGAGCCATAAGTATGAAAAATATGAAAGATCGTCGAAGTGATTGATTTTGAAAGATTATAGTCTTCCTCCAAAATTCTACTATTGGATTTTTAAATTCTTATATCAATCATATAAACTTGATGAATGGACCAATTTAGTGCTAGACTCAAACCCTAAAATAGTGAAATGTGGGAGTCTCATATGTGGGATAGGGAAACTCTAAAATGCAAAAACCCTACTCAAAATAAGATGGATTGTGGGATGCCTACATGAGGCAAGGTAGGGATTCAATTGCAAATCAGGTATCTAAGATGTAGGGTTTGTACACGAAAGGATTTCCCTATGTGAGATAGGTCTTGAATGAGAAATGAGTCTCTATATGAGATAGGGATTGAATTGGCTTGAATGAAAAATGATTTGTGTACGTAGGGTAGGTCTTAGTGTTGGATGCAAGTGTAGGTTTTACCTACTCAAGGTAGGGCTTGAATTCCAGAGTAAAACATTTTAGGCCTACTTAGGGTAGGGAATTATGCAAATGAGGTGGATATGTGAGATAGGGTTTTATGAAAATGAGGTCCACATGCATGATAGAGATTTTTATTCAAATTCAAGTGTGTGGTGTAGTACAAGCTCTTAGTATAGGATCATATAAAAGTACCTAATAGATTAAGTGTTTTTAAATGTGAGTTTGTCTATTTAGGATAGGACTTTTGGTCTATTTTAAGGTATTGTCCCATGACCTTGGTGGAAAAATTGTGATGCCTACTTCTGACATGGATTCATGTTTCAAATGACTTAGAGTCAGAATCGATTGTGAGATATGAAAAGATCAAATATGTGACCATTGTTGAGATTAAATGATTGAAGCTAGTTATTTTGTACCACGGTCCGGGATTCATAATCAATGGGTTTATCTTTCATATAAGAGTGAAGTATTAGAGCTTCAAGGTAAGATTTAAGATCTTCATAATTTATACAATTTTTTGAGCATTTTATTTTCATTTGTAATGAGTTCTAATGAACTTTTATGAATGAAAGAATGTAAATATGTCCCTAGAAAAAGTAACCACAGACCAATTCACATTTTTTTCTCCAAAATCTTTACAAATTAGTGGTAAATTAAGGAGATGTTGAGCATCACCATATTTTTCCAATTTTTGTATCACCTTAAGCAAAGAATATATCTCATAAGAAAGACTTATCATGTATTTGTATATATTTGTTAATTAATTAAGGTAACAAATTAACTAGGTAACAAAAAAGAATCACAAAAAGAAAACCATAACTGGAAACCATATTGGAAAAGGAAACTAAAAACAATTTGGATTGTCTATAGATCCCAAATGGAGTCATCTGATTGTTTTATTCGTGGAGTGAAATCTATAGAAAATTTGTCTCGACTATCCTTATAAAGCAAAAAAGGAAATTTGGAGTCACCATCTTATCTTATGAGGTAAACAAAAAAACTATGGATTGGTGTTTAAATTAGTGAGAAAATGCAAGAAAGAAGTAACTCTGCACAGGGGCAACTAAGTTTTGGATCGTATGACCAAAAGACGGGGAAAGAAAAATTCTATTACAATAGGTTAAGGAATTAGTGATCTCTAAAATGGCCAAAAATTTGATATTGCATTTGAATTCTCAAGTTTGTGTGAGCATTTTATTTGTTTGTTAAGAAAATAAAAGAAGAAAAAATAAACATGATTTTTAGATGTGCAAGTACTTGGTGAGTTAAGATGACCATGGAACTTTTCTCATCACCTCAAAATAGGCTAGTTTGATAAAGGGGTACCAATCACATCAACATATTCCACAATAGAGATCCTTCCTAGGTGATTAGGATGAGATGTGGGAAATAGAAAGTTATAATACAAATTGAAAGTCAATTAGTTCAAGTGAGATCTAGATGTGTGTAATGACCTTAATATTTAGTTCACCTATTTTGATTAATAAGCATTATAGAAAAGGATTCAATTGCAATTAAGAGGTAATTCTTTTAAGAACATTAAGAAAACATGTAGATATCAAATCAAAAAAACTAGTCTATTACATGATATGATCATGAATAAGGGAGATCTAGATGGTCAGCATGAATGATTTCATCTAGCTAAACAAGTATATAGCCATTTTTTATTTCAAGTATATAATAATATATTGTGATATGAACAAGTAGGTGTTGTGGTTGATATTGATAAGTTAGGACGAACTATCTAACTTAGAAGATTTAGTGTCTCCTAACTATTTCCATAGCATCCTGATTATCAAAATCTTTGTTCTATAAGAAGGATGTCTTAGAAAATCATCACTGGGGTCTAAAAAAGATAGGGTAGTCAATATTTAGCTTTATATGAGTCAAAAGGATTAAAGTTAATAGTGGCATGGAGGGGGTACTTATACCTATTGGTGAGGGTTGAGGATTCAACATCAAGAGAGGAGTTCTACAAGTGAGATTGCATTTAGATCAAGAATAAGAAATTTAAATTGCAATTTTTCCCTGAAGGGACCCTACAAAATACTAGTTTATGTGAGGTGAACCACTGGTAAAACCACATTTTCCATGCAACCCATAAGAAGAAATTGACTCTTTGCCTTGGAAACCGTGTGAAGAAGACATTGTGTATTCCATATAACAGGTTAGAGTGATGGCAAGGAAGTTCCTTCCCCTTGTAGTGCCTCGCCCCTTTGTTTCTACCTTCCTGAGTTTGGATTTTCTCCCTATCGAACACCGACTGCTAAATTCAAGGAGAGAATGACAAAAACGTTTTGAGGCCATTAATGATTGGTGATTAGATATGAAGCGACTGACGATTCTCTACCTATCTATCATTGTTCCCCATGCCAAATTGAAAATACCTAGAGCATCACCTGGAATGCCTATATGCAAACACTAACACCCCTAGCCCTATATAACCCCCTAACCACCCCACCAACAAACTTTTAACTCACATAGTTTACCCTTCTTCCTCTAGATCTTAGGTAAACCTCCCAACTTGCTCATTCAAACTGTCAGATTATATAGCATGCTATGTTGTTTTCTTTCTGGCATGACATTGCCTTCGTGCTATCCCATTCCCTATTTTATCCTCCCGGGACCTATGACATCAATGGTTTGTACTGGTTCTCATCCAACTCCCATGACACCAGGCTCGCCAACATCTTCTAGACCCCCCCCCCCGCCACTTGCTGTGAAAACCATCAGAAGTACAAGCAACCCCAATCGCAATCAGTCGAGCCAATCCCCAAAATTCATGGTTGGGAATACCTTGTGAAAGAGGCACTCGTCCTCTCCTCCTCTTTACATTTCTATTACTTGATCTTTCAAATAACTGTAATAACAAATTTAGTAAACAAATACTATGATAAATGAAAGTAGAATACCAATGATAAGGAGGAAAAATACAAACCATGACATATGTTACATCCTCCATCATTTATTAGACTTATAATAGATTGATTTAATATATGTAGATATACACATGACCCTAACATCATTAATATACAAACCAGTCATATATGCATATCACGGCATAGGTGTATCTTGACCTTATTTAACACACATACACACACCCAATATACATACATACATATATATATATATATATATATATATATATATATATATATATATATATATGTGTGTGTGTGTGTGTGTGTGTGTGTGTGTGTGTGTGTGTGTGTGTGTGTGTGTGTGTGTGTGTAATCCAGATGAATTATATAGAGGAAATAATACATTATTAGCAGTTAAAGAAAAACAATAAAAGACCAAATTAATAAAGACCTTGGTTTTATATGATATCATCCATTAGTTAGTTGCAAATGGACTATTCTTACTAATGTTGTATATAGTGGAGATCTTTACGCCTCATAAAGGGATAACTAATGATACTGAGGGATGGATTGGGAAATTTTAAATTGGTATTTGTAGATATATATTTTTAACCAATAAAGGTTTGTAAACTATACCTTAATAATTGTGTGAACACTTTTCATAGTACGAACATGTAATTATTTTTTTGATAAATAGCAATATTATAGATATTGTTTACAAACAAGAACTTCTGTAAACAAGAAACATACAACGGAAATAACTAAGGCTAATGTCATCTAAAGGATGTAGCCTATGTTCTGGTGATACTCTAATGTGAAATTAGGGAGAACTTAAAGTAGCTAAAGTTCCTGGAGAAGGCACCCCTTAACAATGAGCCTCTAATCAAACAGACCACTGCAAAAGAAATATGTGAACTAAAATGAAATCAAAGTGTTGATGGTGGTGACACAGATGGTAGATCAATGCTAAAAAGTTTGAAAACACTCATCGTCCACAAGGATTTCCACCAAGGTGTATATCCTATATTCATTGTGGTCTCCAAATATTGTCAATTGGTCCTCATCCTCATCCATCGCCTGTGTTGATGTGGATGTCAGTCCTACAATGCAAGATAATATATAAGCAATGTTTGATCTCTTTTTGGATCTGTTGTATCAAGCGGGGAGCATTGTAATGTTTTCTGAAGTTTCTTTTAATCCATATGTTCCATAGAATGGAGATGATCAGATTTAGTGGCATGGTTTGGGTTTAATAGTTGGATATGTGTCATCTGGTATGGTGTTAGGATCGAGTCTATGAGGGAGTTGGGAAAGAAATATATGTGAAGGAAATGTGTCATAAAATGGCGTTTGGTGAAAAGGTGGTTGGTAGTTTCCTTAGATCCATGACATTGATAGCATCTAGTAGGTCCCTATATGCCTCGCTTGGTGAGATTTTGATCAACGGGGATCTTATTTTTTCATATGAGCCAGAAAAAGAGTTTATATTTTGTGGCCATTTCATCTTCCATATAGTAGCCAACTCCGATATGTCCCCTCTGTAAGTAAGGTGGTAGTAGGCTCTCTTGGGTGTGTATGTTGGCCCCCATTTCCATGAGATTCTATTGGCGGTATCAGATCTAGATTATGGATGATGTCCTACAAACTTTGTGGGCTGAGGTGTTGGGTGAGATGAGTTTTGAAGGAGTGTTTTCTGTTACTGGACAGAAGCTTGAGAGCTTTGACCGTGGTGGTGTTTCTCAGTGGTATTGGTATGTGGAAGTTATGGATTAAGTTTTGGATTGTATTGTTGTGGTACCAAGGGTCAGTCTAAAAATGTGTGTTCATGAAGGCATGTGGTGGAGAATTTATCATATTAATGATGACGTCTAAGTTTTTATTGATAAATTTCCAAAGAGGCAAGGATATGCTCTTTTTTGTTTTGTGCCAAGGGGTAAATTGTTTGTAATATATTTTTAGGATGAGATATTTCCATATTATGGGAGTTTTGGAGGTGAGAACCTGAATGATTTTAGTGATGAGACATAAAGCATGTCTCTTGATGTTAATGATGCCCCATCCCCAATATTCAATTGGGGCATTGATGGTGTCCCAGTTTACTCAATGCATATTGTTCATCTTAGGGTGATCTGTGAAATGATTCCATAGAAATTTTATCCTGAGAGAGTCAATATATGTCAAGGATTTTCCTGGTAAGGGAATGCAGTAAGATAATGAGTGTTGATGGGAATAATGACACTATTAAGGAGGGTGAGATGGCCAAAAAGGTTTAGGAAGTTTTTGGTCCATGAAGAAAGTTTGTTCGTGAAATTTCCTATGATGGGGACCCATAGACTGTGATGAGTAGGGTGGGGGAGATAGGCAGGCCTAAATATGTGATAGGGAAAGTTTTAGTCTTGCATATGAGAAGGGTTGTGTATCTGTGGATGGTATTTGAGGATGTGTTAATACCCATGATAGAAGATTTGTTAAGATTAATTTTGAGACTTGATATGTAGGAGAAAATCCCAATGATACATATGGTGTTGGTGATGGTATATCTTCCATTTTGACAATAATCATGGTGTCATCAGCAAACTGGATGATATTCTCAAAACATTCAGTAGGTGATGCTATGATTCCATGACTAGTACCTAGTTTTATCATGTTGGTAAGGAGAGATGTGATCATGATGAAGAGGTCAGGGGATAAGAGGTCTCCTTTCTTGAGTCCATTTGTGTTGTGGAAGTGTCTGAATGGTGTGTCATTGATGATAGTGGAGAATTTGTTTGTTGCAATACATGCATGGATCTAGTTAATCTATTTGTTTGGGAATCTAAAACCAATCATAGATTTGAGAAGACAATTCCAAGTTACATAGTCAAACACTTTTTCAAAGTCAAGTTGGATTTCTATCGATGGGGTTTTGTTTTTGTAGAAAAGATGAAGAGACCATGATGAAATCATCATGTGTGCTTCGGTGCTTCAAGAAAGCACTTTGATTATGTTCTATGACGTCTTCTAGCTGAGGTATGTTGTGATTGCTAAGAATTTTTGCTAAGATTTTGTAAGAAGTGTTGATAAGGCTGATGGGTCAAATTGGGTAATCAATTTTGTTCCAATTTTTTATGAGGGCTATGTTGGTGTGGTTGAGAACTCTGATGTGTTTTTAGACATTAGTGTAGTTTTGGAAGGAAAGGAGAAGGCACATGAAGTCCCCTTTGATATGGTCCTAAAGAGAGAGATAGAATTCTATGTTAAGGTCGTCAAGTCCCAGTGATTTGTTTTTTCCTAAAGATGTGACTGCATCTTTTAGCTCTTCTAAGGTGAAGTCTCAGATAGTGTTATTAGGGGATGGAATGGTTTTGTTGGAGATAAGCTTCAAGTTGATGGAGTTTAGGAAGATTGGCTCATGGCCAGAATTGAAGATGTTACAAAAGTATTGCACTATGTGCTTTATGATCAAGTGTTTGTTTGAGGTGATGGTGTCATTTGTGTTCAATCTAGATATGGTATTCTTACGGGCATTATTGTTGCAACATTCATGGGAAATTTTGGTATTTTTATCCCCTTCACTAGCCCATTTAATTTTTTCTATTTGTTTCCAAATGGTATTGTTGCAATTTTGTATGTGTTCCATTTTTGCTTTAATGGTAAGTATAATAGTAGGATCGATTTTAGGGTCACTATCTACAAGGGATGTTGTTGTTCTAGGTTGGCCAATTTATGCATGATATTACCGTATTTTTGTTTTTACCAGATCTTGAGGGCAGCCCTAATCCTTTTGGTGTTTTTGTAGATATGGTATCCTGACTCAGGTGTGGTAGATAGAGAGATAGGCCAGTTATGTTTGCAAATCTCCAGGCAGGATGGGTCATGTAGGTAGAAATTTTCTATTTTGAAAGGTTTGTGGCCCCATATGATTGGTTTGGTGTTGATGATGATGGGGAAGTGATGAGAGATAGGTCTATGGGAAACTGAAACAAAGGAATGTGGGTAGTGATCTTCCCAAGAAGGCATACAGAAGAAGTGATCAATCCTAGCCCATGATTGATTTATATTCCAAGTGTAGTTCGCATTGTAGGGAGAGATAACAATCATATTAGAATTGTTGATGAGGTTGCAGAAAATCTTGTCAGGCAAGTGCATATGACCAGTCTGTTGTAGGAGGTTAAGCTTATCATATGGATGAGTAATGAGGTTGAAATCACCACCCATAAGCCATGGGTTACCTGCATACATCCTAAGGATGTTTTCAAACTCCTTGATAATGAGGGATTTGTTTGACCTAGGTTCACCATAAACTCTGGTGAAGATCAATTCTAGAGCATCAAATTTATTTATGATGTACATAGTGATGGAGTAATCACAATACTTATAATGTGTGATGTTAAAAGATTTTTATTGATGCCTATAAAGATACCTCCTTTGAAACCTACTGGTGGTTACTAGAACCACGAGTTTATGTGTTTGACCCTTATAATTTTAAGACAAAGGAGGTAAGGGATGTTTTAGTTTCCTAAGTGATGACAATGTTAATGTTGTTTTTATATTTTTAGCATTGAATAAGTTTCCTTCTCTTGAGACTGGATGCACCACAAACATTCCAAGATGTGATCTTCATCTATAGATATGGCATCAAGACATGTAGGTGTAGACACAAATTAAGATGTGATATGAAGTTTCTCTAGGGGAGTGTAGGTGTTGTGTATCTATCTATGATTTCTCTAGTGCATGAATTTTTCTATGTCATCTAGAGCCTTGTGGTCTACTTCCTCATTGTCAAATGTAATACCTAGTTTATCAGTGAATAGTGAAAAGGATTGGATATCTGGCCATGATGCAATATCTTCTATATTATCAATAGGGTTGTCATCTCTTGTATTGTCAATAGTGTTGTCATGATCAGATTTTGTTACAGTTATTGATGAAGATTGATAAGTAGTAAATTTTTCAATGTTAAGATGGGCATGAGGTGTACCTGGTTCTTATATAGAGAAGTAGTTTTTCTTTGTTAGCCTACTAATGTTGTTCCAAGAGAGTTGATAGCCAAGATCGAGATGGGAGCTTTCGAGCTTTCCCCTTGCTCTTCTATTTTGGACTCTAAGAAGATCAAATTTCTTCAATAATTGTAGTTTTAAGCTTCTGAACTATGTCTGGATCAAGGTTGAAGGTATTTTCCTAGTTATTTTGGAATGGGAATGGTTTGAAGGATTCGAGAAAGGCATTGTTGTCGTTGTCTACTGATGGTGAAGACACTCTTGATCTTTTATTTTGTGTGGTCTGGTTGGTTTCAGAGTGATAAAGTGTGGTAGTGTTTTTCTTCTCCCAGACTGTATTTATCTCGTTGGGTTTTTTGATGGCAACAAAGGTTTTCTTGATATTTGTGGCATAGAACTAAGATGGGGGTAAAGGGTGATGTCAGAGAAGGTGGTGGTAACTGAGGTAGGGTTTTCAATAGTGAGCTTGATCTTACATATCTTCTCTCCTAGTCTTATTTTGATGGATTCTAGTAGAGTGATGGCTTATTTGATAGAGAAGATGCAGAAGGCTTTGATGTAGTGGGCAGGATATAGAGTGTCGTGACTGACAAATTGGAGGGTAGCTCCAATGGAGTGAGTGATAGCTCGAAAGACCTCAACTTCCCACAAGTATGGGGGAAGGTATGAAATGGAAACCCATCTCGAACCTCCTGAGCCTATGAGAGAAGACCATTGCTCATAGTCCATTTGGTGATGTTGGCTTGTACAAATCTAGTACTGCATGGAATGGTCATGACCAATCATAAAAGGTGGTCTAGTTTTGTACCTTCAGGTACCGAGTATAAAAGTTGTGATGGAGAGAGGATTTTAGGTTTGAGGAATGTGTGTCCAAGAAGAAGGAGGGCAATATCTCTGGTAACGTTGAGGAATTTAATGGTGTTGTTGTCTATGTTGTTGGTAATGGATACCAGGATACTACAGTTGGTAAAGACTTTAAGAAGCCGCATGGATTTAGAAGGTAAATTGATTGGGAATTCCTTCTCAAGGTGGATTGTAGGGGCCATGTTGAAAGGTGTGGGGTTAGATATAGTGGAGATGGGGGTGGTGGTGAAAGTGGAAGGTGGAATATGGGCAGTTTAGGATGCCTCGGTATTTAAGGGTAGAGAGGTGGGAGGTACAAAGGGGGGGTAATATTGAGGGATCCAGTGGAGAGGGGTTTATAAAAGAAGATGGGGTTGAAACGTCAATGTTAGGGATGTAAAGATGTATAAAAGGGTTGTGTTCTCTAGGATTTGTCTTATTGGGTTATGGTTTCTTTTTAGATATGACAATACTCATAAAGTGTCGAGATCTATCGGTAATCACATGTTTTGCATGAATAGTATGTTTTGGCAAGCTATGAGGGCCACAACGTCCTTGGGAAAGGCATCATTTGTATGAGCAATGGTAGGAGAGATGACCAAGTTTATTGTAGACAAAGCAATGAGGGAGAATCTGCATTGGGACTTAGCATGTCATCAGTTGTCACATCTGAGGCAATGTAGTGATCAGAAATGGGGTTTTCATTTGTAGGTGACTAGGTGTGATGCCCCGTGCCACGCAAAGTGAGATTACTCAAGACAAAACACAGAATTAAAACTAATGAAACCAGGTTATCAGAAATCACAAGAAATTAAAACCATTTCACATATCCACCTCAAGTGGAAACATATCACATAAGAGTCCACAAAATCCACATGTATATATAACACCTACCAAAAGATTATTACAGAGAATTGTTCGTTGGCTCACTGGCCACAACATGTATATATGATAACCTATCACATATGCATGTGTTTCATATCTATACAATAAGGAATAAAGATAAAACATCTTCTTGATATACAACATCTAGGAAACATCCTCGAGGACCTGAGAGTATAAGGACAACACATAGGACTCTACTCCAAAAAAACACAAGTAGCTTATTCAACCTTTACTCAGCTACTACTCCTCTTATTGCCCAGCCTCAACAGCACGATCTCTACTTCCTCGTGCTCAACCACCTAAAAGATGTGGAAACCCACAGGGTGAGACCAAACATCCCAGAAAGATATATAACTCTCCAACATCGACTAAAATCATAGGTGGATAACATACTAAATAGGTTGAGCAGATTCAACTAAATGGTATGTATCCAATAGATAATACAGATTAAACAAACTAGGCAGTTACCACTGAGTAGTAGAACAATTAATATTTTGAGAGAGAATATGGAGAATATGTATAATAGTTGATTTCTCTTATCACATTATAATTCAAGAAAACCAACTAGGTGGAAGAAGACCAAGCTTCAACCTCAAGAAAGCCAACCCAAAGACCTCAAGAAAACACAAAGGCCGAACCAAAACATGGTGATGAAACCAAGAAACATGATGCATGGATGATCATCACCTCAACAATCACATAACAAATCGAGTATAAGAATTTAGGGATTAGGATGTGAAGAAACTTTCAAGAGATTATTAACAAGGCTTAAACCCTAGGCTATGATAACATCATCTAGAATATTAGCATCAAGTTTAGAGATCAAAACAGTAGCATGCAAGCAATACTATGGTGCAAGTAATAGATGGAGGTAGAGAGTTATATAACCCACCTTAAGGCAAGCTCCAATATCAAAGGCTCCAAATAAGAATATCAAGCTCCAACCAAGGTCGACACTTCGGCCATAAGATCACCTCCAAAGAGAAGAACACCATGGTCAAAAGGATGCTCAAGAAAAGAGGGTAAGAAACCCTAGGTTGAACCAAGAAGAAAGAAGAGAGAAGATAAGAAAACTTCCTTACACTTGGGTACCACCTTGTAAAAACATGGTATCTGACCCTTTGTGATGAGGAGTTCTCTATTAAAACAACAACCATGGATAGACCACACTCTATGGCCGAGAAAGGGGAAGAAGAAAGGTAGGGTTCCAAAGGAAAATGTGCTCAAGAAGGTAGACCCACTTACCATGAAATGAAACCACCAAGAATCACTACAAGGAGGGTGATCAAGATTCAAAGCACAAAATGAAATGTTTATCAACCTCCAAAGCACCCAAGATCAGTCCTTTTTTCTCCTTAAAGCTCCAAGGACGAACAAAAGAGAAGGGAGAAAAAGGAGGGCTGAAAAAAGATACTTGCATGAAGAAGAGAGAGGTTATATACTCAAAGGAGGAGGGAAAGAAGGTAGGAGTGAGGTGTCAACATAAGAGATCACCAAAGGGACACTTCTCCACAAAATAAACTAGAATGCAACCACTATATGCATGCATGAAAGAGATGGTGATACTACTAATGTTGGGTATCTACCTCTTTAGGTCAGCAACACATTGGTTTTGGTCGAGACACGCCACAAGAAGATAACCATCTCGACTAAAAGTAGCTCAAGACCATCAAGGTCAAAAAAAAATCAACCAAGGAAGGTTTATTGGTTGAGACACACCCAAAACAAACTAACATGGTCAAGACATAGGTCGCAACACTCAACCATACTCAACATGGTCGACGCCAACAAAACCCTAGAAACCCTAGCATCACCACATGTTGCCACCTCATCAACTAAGGTCTGATAAGGCACCCCATAGCATCATTCTGTCTTTCATGATTCTAAAGCACGAAAGGAACACTCAACATGTGATAAATTGCAAAATAACCCCTCAACTTGGATAAATTGCAACTTGGTCCAAAACAACCATACAAAACTCAAACATCACCAGAATAGGACCAAACTGGAAACATAAGATTGTCACATGTTAACCGAGCATCTCAAAGGAATAGGTTAAGGGTTTAAGCATATTCTTAAGCAAAGCAAGCATACTCAAGCACTAATTTGGGTCAAGGGTCTTACAACCATAAACCCCTAATAAGGATTTTCCCCCAAAATCCTACTTGAAAAGAGATGGGTACTTCCTACACATTTCTTCCTCAAGATCTCACGTGGATTCCTCCATGCCACAATGATTCCACATAACCTTAACCAAAATGATATCCTTCTTCTTCAACTTCTTTATCCTCCTATACAGGATCAACATAGGACCTTCCACATAAGATATGTCCTCATTAAGATGAACCTCTACTGACTACAAAACCAACTCGGTATTTGGGTGGCACTTCCTCAACGTGGACACATGGAACCCGGATGCAACCTATGCAACTCAGGTGGCAACTCCAACTTATAAGCCACCTTCCCAACACATGACACCATCGAGTAAGGTACCATATACCTGGGATCCAACGTATCCTTCTTCCCAAACCTTAGAACAACTTTCCAAGGAGAGACCTTGAGATACACTTTGTCTCCCACTTGAAACTTGATCGGCCTCAGACGCGGGTCCAGAGTGTGGAGACGTGTCTAAGTCATCGGACTTTTATAATTTATAATACCCAAATGTCTGAGACTCCTGCAACTAGCACAGGGTCGGAGTAGTTGGGGTCGAACACATGGACTTGGAGAATAGCGCTTCGGAACTCAAGTTTTACTTGTCGAATTCATCGAAAAGCCAAAAGGCAAAAGGTTGTTATAGAGAGAAAGAGACAAAAAGAATCAAACCAAAAACCTATCTCCAAGAGGAGTTACCAGAAATATTATGAGGGTATTTTGGGTTTTAGCATTTTTAGGGGTTTTGTAATATTGGAAAGGTAGAGGCAAATGTCTATCATCTGAGTAAAGCACGAAGGAAGAAAACTTAAACATGGCAAGAGGCAATGATCTACATCCTGCTCCCTCTTCTCTCAAAGAGAGTGCCAACAAAACATGCATCGGTCCCCCTCTCGATTCATCGGGCATGGGTTTGCATGGATAAATAAACTGAGTACTGCTCTGGTCCCAGGTACTCTCATACACTAGGGCTGGGCCAAGCTCTAGAAGTCGCAACACCCTTCTCTCAAAGAGGTCGTAATAGGAAACATGATTCGATAGATAGGCAAAAGTGTGTATTAGAAAGATAAAACTAGAGCTTAAATGCTAGCAATATATCATCCAATGAAATAAATCAATACATGGAATAATAACAGAGATTCTCCTCTAATACCAATACTCATAAGGAAACAACTATTTAATTACAATGCTATGCTGAATGAAAATAAATGTTGGAAAGGGAAGATAAGTATCAGTCTCCTTGATTTAGGAGATCGAAGTATACAGTAACTGACGCCTGAGATACTACTAACCCCGTATCGGGCGGGCCGTATCGAGCAGGCCATATCGGCCAGACCATATCGGGTAGGCTGTATCGGACAGGTCATATTGGCCAGACTGTATCGGGTAGGCCGTATTGGGCAGGCCGTATCGGGCAGACCGTATCGGGCAGGTCGTATCGGGCAGACCGTATCGGGCAGGCCGTATCAGGCAGCAGACTTTTGGGGAACTTGACACACTAGCTCCTTGGTCTAGGCACTAGCTCTTGCAGGGTCCTCCCCATTCTTTATAGGCTGGTAGTTACTATTTATAGGCAGCGAGTTGATGGGAGTTGTAGCTTTTATTGGTCCATGTGTCCTTCATTTGTGGCTTTGATCTTGAGGCATTAGGTGGGCCAATATGACTGTCGCCCGATGACCGTGTCGGGCAGAGGGACTGTCGGGCAGACGGTGTATCGAACATGCCATATTAGGCAGGCCATATCGGGCAGGCCGTATCGGGCAGACTGTATTGGGCAGCGGTTGGAATTCTTGTCTTTTCAGGTTCGATACTTGCGAGTCCCAAAATTGGCTAGTTTTAGTGCCTATAATTCTAAATTTTGGCTAGTTTATCTACTTTATCTATGAAGAGATAAAAACTACTAAAAGATAAGATTCTAGGGTTATTTTGGGCATATTAAGGCTATAACGACACAAAACCACAGATAACTGCTTAGCAAATATGCATAAATTTGGGTGTTATCAACAACCCCAAGCTTAAAACTTTGCTTGTCCTCAAGCAAGACTGTGCTCAAAGAACAAAAAGATAACATCCAAATTAAGCTTGGAAATAGATGCTAAGGTTAATAAAAATAGTTTAAAACATCAATTCTCTTGATCCATGTCATTTCAAAATAAACCCCCACCCGTCAGGCACAATCCTTCCAAAGCAAGATCAAAGAGTTTCCAGGCAAGATTAAGAAAATTCACTACCACTTGTCAATACTCATGAGGTTTTGAATCATAATTATTTAAACATGAAAGAGTTGTCACATAGGTGATCATGTGGGTGATGAGCAATGAGCCATCACCATGAATCCATGCAAACCAATCGGGAATCAACGCGCCCCTCACTTATTCATGTCCTAAGAAACAAAGCAAAGGACTCCAATGACTTCTGAGGATCTCGATCTGCGTCAGGTTGGTCCATGTAATGAGAAACAGTCCATGCAGTCCAAGCTAGTTGGCCCAAAGCAGTGAGATGAACTCATCGTATTGTGCCCGAACCAACCCTGCTACTGAGATGATCTCATAAGTCTCCTATGGGTTCCTAGTGACTCTCTAATGAGCTTCTGGAGTGATACTACCAGGCACGACATACCTGCATTCATGAGCACATTCATACACCAGTTGGGCACCATCCTCAACTCTCCTAAAAGAGGAAACAAGTGCTCATTTATTCACACTCAGGATTTTATTCTCTACATTCTATTTTGTAGGCTTGGGTGAGAACTATATAGATATTTTTGGGATTTTGTGGGCGGTCAAGCCTCTTTTGCACATTTTTTTTATATTTTTCATCTTTTTTATTCAATCTAATGTGACAAGGCATGCAGTTCATCAAAGAAAACACTTCATCTTAATCATAGCTGAAAACTCATCATTGATCTGTTGATACATGTATGAGAAGTTGCAATTATGATTCAAGAATCCTTAGAATAGAGGCAAGCTTGTGAATCCACGGCTAGGATTCTTTGATCATGTTTTAGCTCATTCCAACGGTCCTTTACCATGTATTTTCCATTCACGACATAGATCAAGGGAATTTAGCTTTAAGCTATGAAAAAGGGACATAACCTTGGATTTCTTACCAAACTCAAGGAAAGAGTCAAAGAGTAAGTCAAGCGAAAGGTCAACCATTTTTTAAGATGAAAATTGTGCATCTAGGCATAAAGTCAAGCATTTATCTATTAGATTCGCACCATATGGCCATAATTGCAAAGCTAAAAGGCTGAAATTTTTTGAAAACTTTAAAACTAAATGCGGGAAGTAAACATGAATGCTAGAAGGATGAAGAGATAGAAGGGTGAAGCCTACCACCCCAAGCTTAAAACTTTTCTCGTCCTCGAGCAAGATCTAAACTTAGAATACTAGGGTGGGAATGCATGTTAGTTAGGGTGGTAAATTTATTAAAGTACTAAAATGAAGCAGTTAGAGGAAAGAAAACTATCTAAGAAAGGTTATGAAAAACAAAATTTATTGTAATAAAAGGGCGGGAGGGTGGGTAAGAGAAAAGGGGGTGGATGCCCCACGATACCGGCACTGGGATCCCAAATCCTAAGTTTTGGGACCAGTGTCACTTGGGTCTTTCCAAAGGGATCCGCCACATAATAGGAGTATAATAGGCGGAGATGTGGGCCCTGCCGAGTCTGAAGTAGAAAAGTAAAATTTGGTGACTCAGTGAAGTCATCACTGTGCTGGAATTGACTTGAGTTGCACTGGGATGAATTCCTTGGCAAATCATCCTCAAGGTACCTTCCAAGATACGAATCTGAAAGGAAGGCCCTAGGATGTCGACATAGAATGAGATGGATGAGAGAGGTTGGATGTCTTCTGGAGGACTCATATCTTTTCTCTCCATCTCTATACTTGAGGTTGGATGCTCAGATAAATCTTCATGTATAGTTTGAGTCATCCAATCATCTGCTGAGCCAGAAGTGTCCCCAGAAGAATATACTTGTTGTTCTTTCACCCCAAGCTTGTCACCTTCTGTGGGGTCTAGGCTGTCTTCATGCTCATCAGCCATGTTTTAGTGGATCGTCCATCTATCTCCCTTGAGTTCCACCAAACCTTGTGGAGGGATGGTGGCGATTGTCAACTCCTGTTGTTCTAACTCGTCGTCGTCAGTGTATTCACTCCACTGAGTGTAATAGTCATCGTCAACCTCACCATACAAATTGTTCCAAACCATGATCGATATGCTGCTCGAAGCTAAGTGACAAGTCTCAATGTGAGAGTCATCACTCTGGTCTGGATCACTATCTGATTCAGTTCCATCTGTACAACACCCACTTTCTGATTGTGAGTTTGTTTGACTTTCCTGGTGAAGATAAGAGCCATCATCTTCATAAAACCATTCATGTTTGTCACAGATATCTTCCATTGGTTCATCATCTGGGTGATTTGGATATAATGAAGGGTTTCCCCACGTGGGTTGGTCTTCACAGAAAAATCTTAGTGCATCCAGTTGATGGTCTGAATCGGATGGTGAAGCATACTCCTCTTCAGACCCAATGGAATGGTCTTGATGATTGACATCTTCATTGCTAGGCGGTAGAGCTTGTGACTGCATGGTAACCAAATTGACGAGCTCTTGAAGCCTACTGCCTTGTTCAACATCTTCACGAAGTTGTTGGACTTGTGTAGCAACACTGTCAAGGTTCATCAATTCCGCCTCACAATTGTGTTGTAGACCCGCTGTATCAAACTAACATTCTTGGATGAATCCTTGCTCAACAATTTGAAGTAGGCTTCTACTACGGTCTGTACTCTCCGTAGCTAATTGGAGTTGATGTTCCTGCCTATTGAGTAGCTATCGGAGCGGATCGACACTTTCTTGGAGAAGAGGAGCTGAGCAAATAAGTGTGTTGACACTTCCTCTAACCAGCTCCACTGCCCTTGTCAGTTCTTGATCCCATGATGGCATAGAAGTCGAGGCTTGATTGACAGTCTCCATTGTTGGGGAACCTTCATATGATGACGGTGGGGGCGAATGCAATTCAACGAGTTGTAGGGCACGACTTTCAATTATTTGCCAGTAGTCAGAACTACGGAAAAACTCGGGCGGACAGGTGGACGAGATGACCTGCCTTGCTGAAGCAAGGTCCATGGCTTTGAAAGAGCGAAGAGACCGAGCTTCAGGTGCTTGTTCAGCCATTTCTTCCAGAGAGCAAGAGGTTTTGAAGAGACGAAAAAGTGTCTGAGGAGAAAAGATGTAAAAATATGAGTTTAGTGTAGAAACTATGAGCAATAAGTATATGTATATGTTATATGCATATCTACAAAGTTGTTGA
The DNA here is from genome assembly GCA_963693085.1 of Alisma plantago-aquatica. Classification (NCBI taxonomy): domain Eukaryota; kingdom Viridiplantae; phylum Streptophyta; class Magnoliopsida; order Alismatales; family Alismataceae; genus Alisma; species Alisma plantago-aquatica. The sequence continues at coordinate 1,381,979,496 of OY856411.1, forward strand.
CAAAGTACAAGTCAAACTCGGGTTCATAGAATGGTATTCATTGCCAATTCCCCAGTGCCAAAAAGTTGATCGGCCTCAGACGTGGGTCCAGAGTGTGGAGACGTGTCTAAGTCATCAAACTTTTATATTTTATAATACATGAATGTCTGAGACTCCTGCAACTAGCATAGGGTCGGAGTAGTCAGGGTCGAACACAGGGACTTGGAGAATAGCGCTTCGGAACTCAAGTTTTACTTGTCTAAGTCGTCAAAAAGCCAAAAGGCAAAAGGTTGTTATAGAGAGAAAGAGGCGAAAAGAATCAAACCAAAAACCTATCTCTAAGAGGAGTTACCAGAAATATTACGAGGGTATTTTGGGTTTTAGCAATTTTTAGGGGTTTTGCAATATTGGAAAGGCAGAGGCAAATGTTTATCATCTGAGTAAAGAACGAAGGAAGAAAATTTAAACATAGCAAGCGATAGTGATCTACATCCTGCTCCCTCTTCTCTCAAAGAGAGTGCCAACAAAACATGCATCGATCCCCCTCTCGAAGTCATCGGGCATGGGTTTGCATGGATAAATAAATCGAGTAATGCTCTGGTCCCAGGTACTCTCATACACCAGGGCCAAGCCAAGCTCTAGAAGTCACAACACCCTTCTCTCAAAGAGGTCATACCAGGAAACATGATTTAGTAGCTAGGCGAAAGCGTGTATCAGAAAGATAAAATTAGAGCTTAAATGCTAGCAATATATCATCCAACAAAATAAAGCAATACATGGAATAATAATAGAGATTCTCCTCTAATACCAATACTCATAAGGAAACAACTGTTTAATTACAATGCTATGTTGAATGAAAATAAATGCTGGAAAGGGAAGATAAGTATCGGTCTCCTTGATTTAGGAGATCGAAGTATACAACAGTTGACACTTGAGATACTACTAACCCCGTATCGGGCGTGCCGTATCGGGAAGGCCGTATCGGCCAGACCGTATCGGGCAGGCCGTATTGGGCAGGCCGTATCAGGCAAGCCGTATTGGGTAGCAGACTTTTGGGGAACTCGACACACTAGCTCCTTGGTCTAGGCACTAGCTCTTACAGGGTCCTCCCCCTTCTTTGTAGGTTGGTAGCTGCTATTTATAGGCAGCGAGTTGATGGGAGTTGTATCTTTTATCAGTCCATGTGTCCTTCATCTGTGGCTTCAATCTTGAGGCATCAGATGGGCCAATATGATTATCACCTGATCACCGTGTCGGGCAGGGGAGTGTCGGGCAGCCGCTGTATCGAACATGCTGTATCGGGCAGGCCGTATCGGGCAGACCGTATCGGGTAGCGGTTGGAATTCTTGTCTTTTTAGGTTCGGTACTTGCGAGTCCCAAAATTGGCTAGTTTCGGTGCCTGCAAGTCCAAAATTTGGCTAGTTTAGCTACTTTATCTATGAAGAGATAAAAACTACTAAAAGATAAGATTCTAGGGTTATTTTGGGCATATTAAGGCTATAATGACACAAAACCACAGATAACTGCTTAGCACATATGCGTAAATTTGGGTGTTATCAGAACTCCAACGGTCTATGTCGATTATCTACATACAAATTCTGCCTATCTTGTGTTTCTTTTAATAGTTGCTGAATCACTTTGATCTTCTCTGTCATCTATTGCACAAGCTCAAGACCTGGAAGCCGGTACTCACCAGTCTCATACCAAAACAACAGAGACCTACAATGTCTCCCATACAACGCCCCATAATGTGCCATATCAACGATCCTTTGATAATTGTTATTATATGTGAACTCTATCAGACTTAGGTGCAACTACCCAAGAACTATAAGATATAAGTTCTCAGCAAGTCCTCCAAGCTCTACATCATCCTCTTAGACTGTCCATCTGTCTGTGGGTGAAACACAGTGATGAAACTCAACTATGTACCAAAAGTTGTGTGCAAATTCTCCCAAAGGTAACTCATGAACTATGGGCCTCTATCTGACACGATAGTAGCCATGACACCATGCAAATGCACTATCTCATCAACATTTATATGTGCAAGATTCTCTGTTGTGCATGCCATCTTCACTGGAAAAAAGTGTGCTAACTTGGTTAACCTATCAACAATCACCCAAATAGAATCATGACCTTTAGTTGTCCTAGACAGACCAACCACAAAGTCCATTGTGACATGATCCCATTTCCACTAAGGTATAGGCAATCATTGCAACATTCCTGCAGGATTCTGATGCTCTGCCTTAACCTGTTGACACACTACACACTTTGCAATGAACTCTACCACATCACACTTCAAACTAGGTCACCAATACAGATCTTTGAGGTATGGTACATCTTGGTGCTACCTGGGTGTGTAGAATACGTTCAATAGTGAGACTCTTCCAGAACCATCTTCCTCAAGTTGTCAACATCAAGAACCACGACTCTGTTGTGGTAACACATTGTTCCATCCTCAGTCTCATGTAAGCCATCAAGCTTCTTGTTGTCAAAATCTACTCGGATCTGTTGTATCATAGTGTCACTCTGTTGTGCATCCCTGATCTGCTACCTCAACATAGGCTTCACTTGTATCCATGCCAACAAACTTATTAACAGGGAGACTTCCAATACATTCATCTGACGCAAGGAGACCAACATGTCTCGCTTCTGCCACACCAAGGATTACAACTGCGCTTTATCTGCACATGTCGATGAAGAAGACTTCCTACTCAAGGCATCTTCCACCACTTTTGCCTTTCCAGGATGATAACCAATGGTGCAATCATAGTCCTTTATTAACTCCATCTAGTGTCTCTGCACATATTCAACTCCTACTATGAAAAAATGTACTTCAAGTTCTTATGATCTGTGAAGATCTGACACTTCTCACCATAAAGGTAGTTTCTCCATATCTTCAAGGCATGGACCACTACAGCTAGCTCCAGATCATGGGTTGCGTAGCTATCCTCATGATTCTTAAGTTGTCACAAAGCAAAAGAAATCACATTCTTGTCATGCATCATCACACAACCAAACCATTCCTCAAGGCTTCACAAAAGATGATATATCCCTTTCCCTATTCTGGAAGCACTAGCACTGGTGCACCAGTCAACTTCTCCTTTAACAATTGAAACTCATGCTGACACTTGTCATCCCAGACAAAAGGCACATCTTTCCTAGTCCGCTTCTTTAGGGTTATTTCACTGATCTGAAGTTCTTAATGAACCTATTGTAGTATCTTGCCAAACCCAAAAAAATATGAACTTCATTCGGTGTCTTTGGGTGCTCCCACTCCATCACATGGTCAACCTTCTTGGGGTCCATGCGAACACCCTCAGTAGATATCACATGTCCAAGAAAGGATACTTCCTTCTGCCAAAACTCACATTTGTCGAACTTAACGTACAACCGGTGTTGTCTCAACAAAGTCAACGCCTAGCGTAGATGTTGTTCATGATGTTAGCTATATTGATTGTATATCAAGATTTCATCTATGAACACCATCACAAACTGATCAAGATACAGGAAAAACATCATATTCATCAAGTCCATGAATGCTACTGGTGCATTGGTTAGCCCGAACGACATAACCACAAACTCGTAGTGACCATACCTTGTCCTAAAAGCTCACTTTTATATGTCATCCACCTTGATCTGCAACTGGTGATATTGAAACCTCATGAATATCTTGGAAAAGACTACAACACCTCATAACTGGTCAAATAGATCATTAATTTGCAGTAAAGGATACTTATTCTTGATCGTCACTTTGTTCAATCATCTGTAATCTATGCACAGCCTCATAGATCTATCCTTCTTCTTCATGAACAACACGGGAGCACCCCAAGGAGACGTTCTTGGTTTGATAAAGCCTTTCTCAAGTAGCTCTTGAATATTTCTTTAACTATGGCATCTCAGTTGTGTCATATTGTATGGTGTTTGTTCTATCAGTTGCGTTATAAGTACTAGATTGATCTCAAAATCAATCTCTTGAACTGGGGGAACACCTAGAAACTTATATGGAAACATGTCCTAAAAGTCACAAAAAAATGGCATCTCTTAGATACTCTAACTCCTCACCTTGGTATCCACCACATGGGCTAAGAACTCTTCATAGCCTTGCCTCGCACCAGACATGTCAAAAGGATCTTCCTATCTCCTTAGAAGATCCACATCACATCACCATCGACAAACATTGCCACCTTGTAACTACAGTCCAAGACCACCTTGTACTTCTCCAAAGAGTCCATTCTAAGGACCACATTGAATCCATTCATGTCGAGTGGTGTGAGATCCACTTGCATGCAATGTCCCAAGAAAGAGAGGACACGGGAAGGACACACCTCCCACAACTCAGCAGAACCAACCAAGGGGGTTTCTAAATGAAGACTTTCCTATATAAGAATAACAAACAAAGAACAATTATCAATCACTTCTTTAGTGATAAAAGAGTGTGTCACACCGAGTCAACCAAAACAAATATAAAGCAAGAAGAAGACAAATTAGAATGAAATAACTCCATGTGACTTGTCACTACTCACGGGTTGACCACTCCTTCCCGTTGACTCATGGAATAGAATCAAGTCATTGCATGTTGTCATCCCCATTCTCTATTGGCATCTTTAGAAGAACTAGCTTGTAGTTCCTGTCCACATCCTCGACCTCCCCCACTTCCAAACTATTGTCTCTATGAGCCTTGCTAACTCTACCTTGGTTGTTGAGTCACTTCATCATCTTTCACAGGGCATGCCCATCTTAGATGTCATGCCTTCCCACACTTATGGCAAGTTTTGGTCTTCTATTGTGGCCTAGATGGCTCTGTCACTAACATTGACGTTGTATTATGGGCTTCTACTGGTGGAAAACTACAACCTCTTCCTTTACTTGGTGACCACTGCATCTATGCATTGACGTTTGTTGTGATTGTGGTGCTGAGAACTTAGGCTTCTTGAAGCCTGTAGAAGACTGTCATTGATACTGGGCAGGTCTCTTCTTGGCATTGTTCTAACATTTCTCAGCAACAGATCATTCCACCCTCCTGACTGACTCCAAAAATGTGGTAGACTTCTCACTATTCTCCAAACATAACACTGGTATAGTCAACTCCGTGCTTATGCCCTTCTCAAAACATATGATCCTCTCTTGATCTGTAGCAGCCATACGAGGATAGAACCTCAATAGCTCCATAAACTTGCCCTCATACTTATCGATCAACATGGATCCTACCAGATCTTATCAAACTGGTTGATCTTCTCATCCATGTAGGTCTGAGGAAAGTACTAACTCAAAAACTCCCGTTGGATCTCCTCCCAACGGATCTCAACACCTGGTCTCTTCTCCTCCTCAATGGCCCACCAATGGCTAGCACTCCCCTTCAAAAGATATGCATCATGCTTCACCTTGTCTACCTCAGGATGTTAAGGATCTTAAAGGTCTTCTCCAGATCCATGAACCGCATATCTGCATCTGGCAAGTCTATTGTACCAGCATACTCCATAGCCCCAACTCGCCTCAACCTTTCAAAGGTTTTCCCAAAACCCAAAGATTCCACATTGGGGACTGCTGCTCATGCTTGAGAAATGGGCATTATATCCGCCATATGTGTAATCGTGGTCATAAACTGTTATGACCCTATTTGAGCTTAATCAGTAAGTTAGGGTTTATGTGGATGATTACATGCTTTACTAGATTGATAATTACTTAAACATGATTAATGATGATATCTCAATTATGATATGTTAAACCTAATGAGAACCCCAAGTATGCTATCTCTTTATATAATTAGGGTTTGAGATATATAAACCCTAGTCGGATGAAATTAGGGTTTTCACCAAATAGGCTCATGTTGAGGAGGAATGAGATAGGTATGCAAAGGAGAATGAAAATGGTAGTTGAAGGCTAGTATAGCACAGTTGTGGTGGGTCGTTGGTGGCACGGGCATTCTAGGCCACACGGTTGTTTTGAAAGAATTGATCTATTAACCAACTTGTATACTCATATATATTGAAACCAATGCACCACAGATGTGGTAGGCATAACGGTCGTGTTGTGTCCATCTTGGCACAGCCGTGGCAGTTAGCACGGCTGTTCTGGGGCATTTTTGCTTCAACTGACATTTCTATAGAATTCTGGACAGTAGTGTGCTATTTGATTTTTTATTATTTGTTGATAACATCAAATGATTTCAAATTTTAACTAAATCTTTATAACTCAATTATACACAACATGATAAATTATTATAATTTTTTTAGAATGTTTGATCTCTGAAATAAATGAATTACAGTAAATTTTTTAATGACAAAAAAATCTGCTGAAATAAGAGAAAGTATAGTGAGGGGTTAATGTGCAATTGACCCAAGCAGCTCAATTGCTCTATATGGTCAACCTAACAACCTATAAGCTCTCATAATTCTTAATTCATTCTAGAGAAACGAAATCCTAGAGAGAGAGGGAGAGTTAGGGTTTGAGAGGAGAAAGTGGTGGAATTGCTGAATTAGGGTTTCTCTATCTGAGATAAGATGAAATCAAGTAAGTTTAGCTTCTTTGCATAGCCTTTTATGGTGAATCTTCTCTCATGTGGCAAGATTCCATCCCTCCTCTTATTTGATCTGAAATGGTATCAAAACTTCCCCTTTCTCACTCTTTCTTCATAATTCCTCATTTTTAGGGTTTTCGAGTTGAAAGGAAGAAGAATTGGGTGAATTGCTAGGGATTTGATATGACTTTGAGATTTTCAGAGATGCGCTTCGTTTTTAAGGTGTTTCACACCTTAGGGTGAGTGATAACTTCCTTTAAACAGTATATTGCACGAAATTTGGTTAATTCATCCATAATCTTTAATTGCTTAGTATGCGACTACAAACCATGAATTGTCTGTTTGATCTAAGTTGTTGTAAAATGATATGAAATGGAATCTTCCTCTGTTTGAATGAATTTCAAATGATAAATTCATATTAGAAATGTATACAATACATCCTAATGAGAATTCTCTTAGTCTTCGCAGAGGTTATAAGAGTAAACTGAAATATAGGGAATTTGTCTATGACTGAAATTGCTTTATAATTAAATAGAGAAATGTGTTTATCTGGTTTCCCTTGGTTATGAATGATTGTGTATCTGAATTCATAGTACACATATGTCAGATACTATCTTGGATTTCACTTAAGGTGACTGGTGTTTGTTTGATATCTCAATAAAAAGGGTGAAACCTTAGATGTGAGGAAAGTTGGATATTTGCAAATAGATATCTTGAAAATCCATTTGAAGGGATTTTCTTGACATGATAGACTTTATTTATTCAATTTTATTCTCGATGCATGATATCTCAGTGAATGGCATGAAAACCTAAATTCATCTCAGTTCTAAGGTTTCATACATATTGATTGTATATGATTTGTTGAAAGCAGCCTTTATTCAGTGAATGTTTATGTCGTATGAAATCCATATGAGAGCCATGTGATAAGTGAATGAGGTAAATGAAACCCTAAGTATAGGGTGTTAAATGAATCAAGTAATGTGATATTGTGGGTTTTAGATGAATATTATCTTATATGCATGTATGATTTGTTTATGAGATTCATATTCTCTAATTCAAAAACTTGTCATGAAATGATAAGTTATTACGCTATTGCAAGCGGAGGGATATGACATGCCCTAGATTGGGATGTTATTGATGCCATGTATATATGTGTGAACCGTTTGAATGAGAATACTTGTTTAGTAGACATGATATATGTTTGAATACATTAGAAATGCTATATAAGCACGAGTAAGGAGAAACCCTAAGAAAAGGGTAAACAATATGTTAAGCATTCAGTTCAGTATTATCAGTGAATTCAGTTCACTAGTCTGAGTAATTAGTAAGATACAAAGTTAAAAGAAATTAGTCTAAGAGAAAGATATAATCAAGTTATAATAGACTCAGGAGCCCTGAACACCATAGAACCCCTATGTGAGGTCTATTCCTTAGGGGTGAAACGACCTAACCCTGGCAGTGTCCAGTATACGGGGGTCAGAACGTACCAATAGGCGGTATGGGGGATGAAGTCCTAGTGGAAGTCTCCTTAAATACATAATGTAGTGTCCAACATCAACAAGAGGGCCTGGTGGCACTAGTGTACAGAAAAGCCAATATGTGGCTTGACTCTCTGCCTGTGTGCTCAGGTTAGAGGAGGAGTCCAGAGGCCAGAGAGCCATTACACTATTACAGACAAGTGACGTAGTCAGACTTAGCATTCATGGGTGTGTCGACTAAGTCTTGTACGGTGTGATCATAGTGCACTGCGAGTATCATATGTAGAGTACACTGCATATGATCAGGGCATAAGCTAAAATATGATCATATAGGTTTAAAGAGTTTCTTTAAGTAAAAAGAGTTAAGAATGATTTGAATATAGTTTCATAGTAGTTGTTCTTTAAATGCAATATTTACATTCTCTGTTATTTTAACTGTATTGTTTTAGATCTACTTAGTGTAGTAATTACTATTGTTATAATTGATATCAATTTCTCAAAGGTATAACTATAATTATATCATTGCTTTAGACTGTTTCTTTGAAGTTCTCATTCACTAGGTGAGTAGGCTCAACCCTCTACTCAAAATTTTTAGGGAAACCACATGGACTTGAAGAAGGTCAAAGCATCAGAGTATATCTACCACATGAGTTAAGTATGAGATTAGTTAAGTTTAGTCGGTCCTTGTCACTCTAGGTCCTTGTATAGATGTGAGAGAGTTATAAATGATGTTTTGTATCTTTGTTTCCTTGATAAGAGAGAATGTATTTGATTATCATGTTGTATGTACATGGAAGTGTGAGAATAGAATGTATGTATAGATGTGTATCATTAATGTTGAGATCATATTATAGTAATAAAAGTTTAATTCTCTTGTAAAGTTTGTTTATGTGATTGAATGTGAAAAAACAAGGAGTTTGAGAAAAAAAGGAAAAGATAGGAGTGAACTTTGTATTAAGTGTAATCCTCATAGTCATGCCCTAATCTCATGATTAGTGGTAATCGTGGGATGTGGGTGTGATAGCTTGGTATCAGAGCTTAGGATGAGTCGTCAGGGATCATTAGGATAGAAAGTTAGAGTTATGAGTGTGGTAATAGGAGTTGATGTGTTAATAGCTCTGGGAAGTCTGGGTATTTGGGTGCCCTGGCCATGTATCTGAATACTTAGATTGACCAGTATCAAGCTACTCTGTCTATTCTTCTCTGGATGCCCTGGCCAGGCATGTAGTGGGAGAACATGCTAGAGAGAAACCCTAGAAATATTAGGGATAGGAGACCGAAAGTAATGAAGGAGTAAGAGATTAAACATAGAATGTGATACAACTCTTGCTTTATATTGCTTCTTTGATTGGAGATCAATAGAAATACTCTTATATATGAATTCAGATTATCAGTTTGTAGAATATATATGGTTCTTTTATATTGATGTGTATCATGAAGTAATTTAGTTATTGTTCATATTCTTTGTATCAAGTAGACCAGAAGTTATATTTAAATGAGTTTACCTATGTGGATATTTTTCCACATGTTTGTGATTAATAGGAGTTGGTTAATCTTGAGTAGCTCTTGGCTTCAGGATTGTAGGTTCGGCCTGGTCTGGCTGGCAGGATGTGTTACTGGGATCTAATGACTCCCATTGAAAATATAATAAGAGTAGAATATGGATAAAATTAGACCCACATCATAGTGAGAATGTACATACACTAAGATGTTAAAACATAAAGGAAATATTAGAATATCTAAGAATCGGTTGGAACTGATATATGAGAATCAATTTTGGGGCCTCATATGAAAATCCCTTAATTGGGAATAAAGGAACACGGTATAAGGTTCTGATTAAGTTAAATGATAAGTATTATATGAACTCTAAATATGAAATATGGGAAAGATATGAGAAAGGTATGTAAGGGCCAAGATAGTAAGAATCAATCTTGAGGAATGGATCATATCATCGAGTATAATGCTTTTATGTACTCCAAAGCAAAGGCAAAATAGAAGAAAAGAGTTGAGTATACAATAAGTACATAGAAGTGAAGAGTCTTCAGAAGAGTTAAAGTAAAGAGAATTGGATGAACATGTAAATCATAAGACTAGAACAACAAACTTAGTTTAAACAAAGAGGAATGTAAAAATGACGATCTTGAATAAGGAATGAGCATTATGATATAATTGATAGCACAAAATGTATACCTTGATTATAAAGCTTAATACATTCATATTTATTAACTTTGGATTTTTAAGTCTCTATAGAACAACAAACTAGTTCTAAAAGAAGAACAAAAATGTAGTTTAACAAATGAATAAGTCTTACAAAGGTAGACTATATTCAGGAAGGAGAAAACTTGATTGAAAGAGAAACTATGTTTCACCCATGCATGATTCGTTCGATTTAAAATGAAGAATATGTAATGTATTAAACATGAGGTGAAACTAGTAGAGAGATTATTGATTTAGAATTTCAAATTCCCATTAGTAGAAGGATGAAAAGAAATATATGCAACATGGTATACATGATCATACACATAAAAGAAGCAACATGATCATAAGAGAAAACTAGAAGTTAAAGATGACAGGTGGAAGAGTAGTATATGGTAAGAGGATTATGGAAAGTAAGGAATGGTTTCAAACATGATGGAGTAATATAGATTATAAAAGAAAGAGGTTGCGAGACTCAAGAAAGTGCTAATTTGTCAAGTATCCTTGTTGATAATTAAGTAAACCTACATATGAGAAACGTATTAATGGATTTTTGAAGATAAGAATTCTAAGTCTCAAAAACATCTTCTCTTTCATATCTTACTTAATGAGAGCAATGTGGGAATGAAGTGATAAGAAAATGAATCATATATGATGCATAACCACCATGGTAAAGACATCTAGTGAATGTAATAATGACACACAATATGATGATGAAACCCTAGCAGGGTAAATTGAGAATGTAATCTATATGAATGGCCAAGTAAGAGAAAGGAAATTCAATTGATAATATAAGGAAGACTTCAGTAAAATTGTGAGATCCAAAGTTTGACTTTCAAAGTAAGGGATCAAAGTCACACCACGATAACGTCATGCTACTGATAAGGATCAAACTCTAGAATGTTTAGAGTTGTAGTAGTTCAAGGGTTGTCACTAGTAATTTGACCTTGAATACTAGCATCTCTATAAAACAACATTATGAGATTTTCCCTATGAGAACTAAACTAGCACTGATAGTAATCCAGGGTTTACAAGTAGCTAATCTGAAAGGTAGATAAACAATATGGAAATGATTCAGAGTAAAGGATAAGAAATAGATTTGAAATATAAGAGGCGAGTTTTGAACAAAAGAAGAAATACAATATGAGTGAAGTGTGATATGAGATAAATTCTTGTAGTGGTAGCAAGAATGATGAATAATATATTCTTACCTTGTATGTTTCAATTTTAGGAATGTTTATTCTATATGATCAAAATGAGAAGGATAAGTAACAAGAAGTAAGTAGTAATGAATGAGGAGAGAGATAAGAGAAAACAATGGCTTTTAGTAATATGTGAATTTGTTTTTAGATGTATAATTTGTTGAAGGGATATAAAGGAATGTAAATTGGTTCTACGCATGATTTTAGTGTACATGTGCAAGAAATATGTTAATCAAAGGTGTCTGATAGTTGTAGTCATTCATACCAGTAATCTATCTTAGTATTGTACAATTTTGGTATGGTGATATGGGTTGAATGATGATGGAATAAATGGAGAGTTACCCTGAATAAATTAGTCTTACCTATTCACTCATATGAATAGAAGAGATGATAACCATATTGTATTGATATGTAATCCTAGTGAGGTATAGTTTGTTATATCTAGATTTAATATAACTAAGTGATAGTAATTGGGTATGAATAGTCTTTGAATGACTAATATAATCATGGAGTACTTTGTTACTATTGTTGAAACCCTAGTATGCTATAACCTGATGATTACACCTTGAGTTATGTGTGGGTTTATACTTGAGAATAGTATGGAATGTGATGGTGATGCTTCACCTTATGCATCCATGATCCAATGGGGATGTCATGAGTAGTATTATACAATTGTTTTTGAATCTAGTCTTTCAACTCAAGACTATTTTGCTATTTGAGTAGCACAATAGTCAGATTCAAAACAACATGGTGAACTCTCTTTTGTGGCTTAGAGGTAATACAGAACAATAGTACATATTGAGCCGTATGAATTGAGATAGTTGGATCAGATTATCAATGTTGAGATAACACCTCAAGAGTATAAAAATATTGAAATGGTTGTTTCTCTGTCTATCCTATGATTGATTGTGGCATAGAGAATTTGTTTGTTATTATTGAGAACTATTTTAAACATGTTGTGATTTAGTAAAGAATTAAAGGACTTAATGTTGAAAACTGCATTCAAGTATGAAATACAAGAATATAATGACATGTAAGATTTCAGAAGCTTAAAATAAACCTTGAATGTACTTTTCTTGCATGTTTATGTTTTGGGGACGAAACATTTTAAGGGGGGAAGAATTGTTATGACCCTATCTGAGCTTAATCAGTAAGTTAGGGTTTATGTGGATGATTACATGCTTTACTAGATTGATAATTACTTAAACATGATTAATGATGATACCTTAATTATGATATGTTAAACCTAATGAGAAACCCAAGTATGCTATCTCTTTGTATAATTAGGGTTTGAGATATATAAACCCTAGTGGGCTGAAATTAGGGATTTCACCAAATAGGCTCATATTGGGGAGGAATGAGAGAGGTATCCAAAGGAGAATGAAAATGGTAGTCGAAGGCTAGTATAGCATGGTCGTGGTGGGTAGCACGGCTGTGGTGGGTCATTGGTGTCACGAGCATTCTAGGCCACACAACTATTTTGAAAGAATTGATCTATTAATCAACTTTGATACTCAAATCTGTTGAAACCAATGCACCATGGATGTGGTAGGCAGAACGGCCGTGTTTTTTCCATCTTGTCATGGTCGTGGAAGTTAGCACGTGATGACATAGTTTCACACCATGTATCCATATATGATAATAAAGTAATTTAAACATCAACAAAAAGAAAACAAAAATAGTGTCCTCTCGACATAAACATAGGATAAGAGTTGTGGCCTCGAGGGACTACAATACTGAAAGTACTAAGAAAAGAGGATCATAAAGGACACCTAGCCTTGTGCTCCTTCACCATTTATTCCCTGATCTCAGCAGCAGAATCTTTGGCCTGGAAGGTCCTCCTATCCATGTGATCCTAAAAGGAAAAGAAACCATACATTGATCCCAAGAAGGAAAACATAAGTCTACAAGGCCGATACTAAATTCAATTATTAAGCTATTGAAAAAAAAAGATTTATGAAATTAAATATAAGTAAGTTTGCTTGGTGGACTCTGGTAATAACAAGATGATGGTCTAGTTACCATACTTTTAAAAAGGGTACAATGGTTTATTAGTGGAAAATAGAGAAATAAAGAGAATTCTCAAAATTAATTTCAAGATAGAAAATTATTCAAAATGAAAAGATTTCGACATTAGCACAAGCAATATGATATTTTGTTTTCATTAGTGGCTATGTACCTTGTGTTCTCCCCTCTATGAGAGAAAAACACCTTCTCTTGTGGGGGTAACCAGTATTGGGGGACCTTCAATTGTTTATTATCCACTACGCAAGGTTGGGAGATATGACCCTCCAAATCTAGTGAACCAAAGCACTTGGCTAATATTTTGAACTTTTTGTGCCAATATCAAAATCAACCAATATTTCAATTTCTCAACAATGTTCAACATTCAATTTAGTTGTGGTGACCAACAACAAGAAAGAGAGGCTAATTAAAATTGGTTCACCACTTTAACAAAATTATATGAATAAAATTCAAGAGGGATATAAATAGTTCGATAACAAATTCAAGAATTTAGTGCATGTTTCAACTAAGAATTCCCAATAAAGATGCCCACAAGGATCAAGGATACTAATTTTTGCAAGGATCTAGCAAGAGAGAATGTACTGGGGTTATTTGGTGTTTCTTGGCTTGGAATTTACTTCTTGTGTTCTGGTTAGGTGAAATTACTATTTTTCCCCTTAGGGAGATTTATATGGAATAATTACTTTTGGTTGTTATAAGATCTCATATTGATATCACTGGTATATTAATCATCTTTATACATGGGTCACATATGACATTCTAATCATTACCCATTCACATGATTCATGTATTCATGTGTTATATGTCTATTATTTAATACAATAGCATGGACCATATGCATATATATAATGTACATGTTTGTATTATGAAAAGTGTTACACAATTATTAAGGTATAGTTTACAAACCGTTATTGGATACAATAATATATCTAGAAATACCAAACTAAAATCCTTTGCTAGTGTTGGAGTACCCAAGAAAGAGAGTCCTAATAGACCTAGGGGATAATTTATCAGCCTTAGGATCAAAATTGTGGACAAAGGAAGTACACCCAAACACTCTGAGAGGAACAAGGAAAGACTGATCTTTTGGACGTAAGACAGAAAAAGGAGTACGCCCTTGAAGCATTGAATAGGGTTGTGGGTGGATCAGAAAATACACAATAAGTAAAGCATCAAACCAGAACCTCTTAGGAACATTGGATTGAAACATAATAGTCCTGGTAATATCAAGAAGATGACGATTGTTACGCTTAGCTACCCCATTTTATTGAGGAGTGTGAGGACAAGATGTACCATGAATCATCCCAATAGAGCTAAAAAAATCAGCCACAGCAGTTTGGGCATATTCTAAGGCATTATTAGATTGAAGAATTTAATATTGCAATCAAATTGAACTTTTATTTCTTGATGAAAATGCTTGAAAATGGATAACACAGACTCTCGACTCTTTAATAAATAAATCCATGTCATGTGAGAAAAATCATCCACAAAGGAAATAAAACAGCAAAAACCATTATAACTATTGGTCTTTATAGGACCCCAAACATCACTGTGGACTAACTCAAAGGGATAAGATCCCAATTTATTGACACGACTGGGATAAGACAGTCTATGATGTTTTCCAAATCGATAGGATTGACACTCTAAAGAAGACACTTGGGACAACTCAAGTTCTAACTTCCTCAAGCTCTCAAACGATGGATGTCCATATCTATAATGTCACAGTAAGGGAGAACCATTCAAAAGGATAGCTGGAGCAGGAGAAGATAGTTGGCAAGGCAGACTTTCACCGTAGAAGTGGTAGAGATCACCTTTCCTAGGCCCCTCACCAATCATCCTCATACTCTTGAGATCCTTTTATACAAATTAAGAAGGCATGAATGGTACTGTACAGTTCACAGTATCAACTAATTATGCAACAGAGAGAAGATTAAAAGGAAATACAGGCACATAGTAAACCAATTTAAGATTAATTTTAGGAGTCACAGAGACAGATCCACTTGCTAACATTCTCCTCACTAAACCATCGTCTATGCTCACAGATTTGTGAGGAATATGTGAGTCAATGGAGTGAAGTAATCTCCTCATACCGGTCATATACTGGGATGCTCCAGAATCAACCACCCATGAAGAAGTTGAACCACAACCCAATAGAGAGGTAGCCTGATTACCAGTGGTAGATGCCAGATTTGCAGATGAAAAAGAGGATACCACATTCATGTGCTGTGTAGCCAGAAGAAATATATCATATTCTTCTTTTGTGAGTGTGATGCCAGAAGACCCAGAACTTGATGCAGATGGCTCAAAAGACTCAGTAGTACTAGCATAATTTGCTGCCCTGACAGGTGGTTCAGCATGTCTTCCATGCTTCTTCCAGTACTTCTCAATGGTGTTCCCATGTTTGTCACTGAAGGTGCACTTGGGACATGCTCCACATCCTCATCCCATACCTGTACGACCTCCTCGAACTGCAATGGCTACAGATGCATGAGAGTCTCCCGAAGGTGAGAATGTTGTAGAATCAACTGGTTCAAAATTTGATTATAGAATTCTTGAGTAGGCTTCTTCCAGACTGGGAAGTTTTTTAGAAGCGAGGATGATGCTACGGGTCAAACTACAAGACAAATTCAGACCCGATAGAAACTTTGCAGTAATCAAGTCATCTCTGCCTTTGACCTATTCTTGGATAGTCACTGAATGATAGAAGCTCAGCTCTTGGGCAATACCTTGGATAACTCCAAAATATTCTTTTGAAGGGCTTGTTTCCCTATTGTTCAGTGAAGAGTCGATCATATATCATAAACTGACAAAGTGCATTCTTTACCTGAGAGTAATGCTTCTTCATAGCATCACATATGTCTTTGGCAGTAGTGTAGAACATGAACCTAGCAGTAATAGTAGGTTCCATGCTCCCCCATAGCCAGATCTTCACCAGACTATTATGACATTTCCATTTAACATAGCCTTTATCACTAGAAGCAGGAGGATTAGAATCAACATGACGTGCTTTATCTCGGGATTCCAACACTGTATGTACAACATTCATCCAAAAGAGATAATTTTTCCCGTTAAGCTTGATGGAAGGGATATGTGACATTTCATTGTAGATAGTAGATGTGTTGGTGTCCTCCATGATTTAACAGATAGATAGAGTGACGGAGAGATACATATCACAGAAAATAGAGAGTGACGAAGAGATACACATCACGTCAGAAGATTAGATGCGTTTCTGACAGATCCACAACCCCAAGCAAAAAATTCCCGAATTACACATGGAGGAGGTGTGATTAGGAATCTGCTGCGTACGATGGAGCCTCTGGTTTGGGTTTTAGCGAGCCATCTTATGTAGACTCTTCCATCAGAGTCAATCAGAGGAATCAGAGGTTGCTAACGGGTGGTGGGCCTGCCCAGAGTCGGCGGCTACACTGCGGTCCTGGCCGATGACTATTATGACCATAAAATTGGCGAAGGCGATTGCCCCTTTGGGCCGGCAGCGCTGCCCTGTGGCGGCAGCGTGAGGGGGAGAGAGAGGGAGGGAGGAGCGATGCACCCTAGATTGGAACCCTAGGAACCCTGCTCTGGTACCATGTGAAACGTAAGTTGCAAGGTTGCTTGCAATGCAGCTTGAGTGAGTGTTCAAGACCATTCACTCTTTTATTAATAGAACTGGAGAAATTACATAGAGGTCCAACAATAAATAGAAATGACAAAATCATAATATAACGAGACATATTAACATGACATAACCTAGTCACAAAAGATCAGACATGGATCATCATATTTGTTGTTACTATATGTAAAAATAGAAAATCGTCTCTGAGTAACTAGTTGTTTTGTCATAAAGATATGAGCAGAGATGAGATGCTACTCACACAATATTGTGAAAATGATATGACCCTAATATATGAGAGTTGAAGAAAAGGTAAATTAGAATGTACCTTTGTCTTGCTTGAAGAGACATATAGTGAGATTTTGGCTCCAGTAGAATGCAAACAGTTGAGATGTGGCATGCACTACAATCAGTACGTGAGCTTCTCATTCACACAAGATAACACAAACTCCATCTGAAGACCTCATGACCCCAATCTAGGAAGCACGAATATGGATACGCATCGAATACATGTATGGGTACGGGGATACGACAATTTTTGAAAATATAGGATACAGGTACGTCATGGATACGATAATTTTTTTAATAAATATTTAATATTTTAAAAAATAACCAATATATTTATTTAAAAATAGATGAAGACAATCAAATTTCATTCAAAAAACACAAAATTTCTAAAGAAAATGGAAACCAATACCATAATATCAAACAATGATTTAAAAAAGGGTTTTTCATTTATATTAATGTGAGACAAGTTACAAAAAGACATAGATAATATCATATTCTAAACCTTTCACATTTCATGTATCATGTAATGTTGTGTTGTAAAGTGAGTTGTGTCATCTGTGATACCAAACTATCTTCTCTCTGGGTATAGCTAGCTACTATGAAGCATAGATATAGATACATAAATGGATATGGGTACGGGTGCGGTATGGGGACATGACAATTTTCAAAAAATATAAGATACGGGTACAACATGGATACAACTTTTTTTTTTAATGTTTATTTTAAAAGTTTAACAGACAGTACCAATTTCATTCTCAAATCACAATACAATAGGGGGAGTCTAGAGTTGGAAGTCACATGGTTTTGGGATTTTGAGGGATCACAAGAGTGGGGTGCTCTCTTGGCTACTAAATGGGTTGGTTGTATCCTGGCTGCATTGAGGTCATATCCTGCTAATAGAAAAAGGAATACGACTTAAGAAGTATTTGGTATGTATTAAAGAGTATCTAGGGAGTATTATCATCAAATATGTATTAAGTATTGGTAGGAAACCTATTTTGGAGTATCAGTGCTTCATAGGGGGAGACATAAGGATGGGGATGCAATGATTATCTTCAAAGGAGATGAAATAGATATTGTCTAGATAGAAATCCAGAATAAATCACAATGGATTTACTCACCAAAATAAGAGGCATGTTAACCCAATGATACTAAATTGAATCCTTTCATAGAATATGGAGGACATCAACGTGCTTAAAATTTGTACCTTAGCAGGGAAAGCATCTGGAAGTACCATGTAAAGGTGAATGAATTGGTTTGCAATAAAGAACAAACAAAAATCCAGATTACATATTGAAGTTCTTTAAAAAGTGAAATCCCAAAAAACAAAGGAGATACAAACAATAAAGATAAGAAGGAAGATTGGCATTTAGCAAGAGGAATGGTGACTAACCTTGACCTACTTCAAGGAAGCAACTATGACAGCCTTGCTGTAAGCTACTACTTAACAAAGAGGGTTGAGACATGAGCTAGTGTCAAATGCTAATCAAACAATGTCATGTCCAAAAAAAATTTCTAGTTTTAACCGACTGGATATGGCCTGGATACGGTAGGATATGGATTAGGAGTATCTGATACATATCCAGGAGTATCCACGGAGTATTGGTATCCAATACATATTAGATATGGGTATGTCACCTGTTTTGGAGTATCAATGCTTCATAGACCCCAATTGCATCTTTTAATCTTGTGATGTGCCATGCACTTTTACAATTAGGAACTGAGCTTCTCATTCACTCAAGATAATACAAACTTCGTATGAAAACCCCATGACCCCAATTGCATCTTTTAATCTTGTGATGTGGCATGCACTTTTACAATTAGGAACTAAGCTTCTCATTTACTCAAGATAATATGAACTTCGTATGAAAACCCCATGACCCCAATTGCATCTTTTAATCTAGTCACGTGGCATACACTTTTACAATTAAGAACTTAGCTTCTCATTCACTCGAGATAATGCAAACTCCGTATGAAGACCTCATGACCCCAATTGCATCTTTTGATCTAGTTTTCGTCTTGATGTTTATTTGATATCTTGTCTACCTTTTACAAAGAGCTGGTTTGGAGCTTATGGACATGATGGTTGTGTATCAAGAGGGAGCATGTGAGCGTCTTTGTAGGTAAGTAAACCCTTGTTAATACGAAAAGAAATCTGTATTAGCTGATTCAGAGATCTTCCATGTTGGTCTGGGAAGTAAATTATCGTAATCCTGGCATAGAGCCATAGAAATAGTGGATTCAAGAAAGCAAATATTAATATATTATATCTCTATTGGCTTATACTTGAGAGAAGGAGAACAACTGGTAAACATAGGACATAGGTAATTGGTATCCCTCCACCACCAACATCACCTCAACCCCGCCCCTTAGCATGAGTTGCATCACATCATATTGAAGATTGGCATCCTGGAATTTTACTACACCAAAGACCCAAATATCTTCTTCAACGAACTCCACGAGCCATACTTCAATTGGCATAAGCTATCACCTGCCAGATGCATAATTTGTGTGCCAAAGACAAGCTGCGTGATACTTCCCTATCCTGGTGCAAGCACCTCCACATGGTCCAATGCATTCACACTTGGACTGACATGAAGGCTGATATACAGTCCTCATCCATTCTGGTGAATTGCAAACTACATCTCTGCCTTAAATTGTTAGATTTTGAGCAGGGTTCAGATACAATTTACTCACATTGAATTATAAGGTAAAAGTCAACTGGGATGAGGTTACTCTAATTATGATATACTGAGGAGTTTCGTTGCCTATTGCCTCAATGGAAGCAACTTCTCACATAGTAATTATAGATAACATGATACACAAGGTACATGGCGACCCAAACTGAGCACGTGTGAAGTGTCACGCTGCATCAAAAGAGCCATCAATTTGGAAGCACTAGCCTGCCTTCATACTGCCTTATAGTTAGACAAAATCTGTAACATCATCATCAAAGACGTCCACTATGAGGAAACCAGTCCACTACTTCACCTATGAAGGGTATGGACTTTAAACATTGTTCAACACTGCCTCAGTTGAGTGATGATGTGACTACTACTGGAGATAAAGAAATGACGAACGTGAGGACGTCACCCCCATTAGTGAGCCATGCAATCATGAAGAGGAAGATGAAGACTAGCATTTGTTACAGAATATATCTACTGCATATTTAAAATCAGTGTTGTTCTAGCCTATTCTTCTTGAATGTTGAGTTTTTTTGGGAGGATAGGTACACTTGTCATTGTGGTGAAAGACCCATAAATCGCATCTCTATTGCAACAATTCAAGCACTTGGGAAATGTATCAAGCCTCGCTTGACGTCATATCACCTGCAGTGGATTAATCACACATGCTTGCTAGTGACACATGTTATAGTTACTTTTTTTGTACCGTGATACCTATCATTATAATACCATCTATTGCGATGTGCCACCTCTCGACATGGAACATCTTGTTTTAGAACAACGATGATAGTACGGTCTACATGCACAACATAACTGCTTTGTAACAAACAATACCAGAGAAGGAGACAACCTGACATGTGGTCTTTCTCACGTATCATATATATATGAAGAATATAATTACAAATTTACAAATAGATCCTTGAACTTAACATCTAAGTCTCTGTACACTTACACTCCCCCTCAAGCTGGAGCATACATATCATATGTACCCAACTTGGTACATAAGAACTGAACCCGACAACCATTCAAGGACTTTGTGAATAGATCAGCTAATTGGTCTTTTGACCTGACAGGTGACAATTGAATCAATCTCTCATGAATCTTCTCTCTTAGAAAGTGGCAATCAACCTCAATATATTTAGTTCTTTCATGGAAAACTGGATTTTGAGCAATGTGAACAGCAACTTGATTATCACACTTCAAATCCATAGGAGCATCTTGGACAAATCCAAGTTCCTCCAACAAATGTTGAATCCATAGAAACTCACATGTTGTTAATGCCATAGATCTATATTCAGACTCTACACTTGATCTGGATACAACTGTTTGTTTCTTACTCCATGATACTAGATTTCCTCCCAAAAACACACAATAGCCAGAAATAGATCTTCTGTCAATGCTAGATCATGCCCAATCCGCATCACAAAACCCTTACACTTTCAGGTGACCATGATTTTGATACAAGATTCCCTTTCCTGGGGACTTCTTCAAATACCTCAAAATGTGCAGCACAACCTCTAAGTGACCTGTACATGGCTTCTCCATAAATTGACTCACAACACTAGTATCAAATGCAATATCAGGTCTAGTGACTGTCAAATAATTCAGCTTGCCGACAAGCCATCTATATCTCCAAGGATCATCAAGCAACTCCCCTTGCTCCATGGACAATTTGACTTTAGGATCCATTGGAGTGTCACTGGGTCTAGTCCCAAGCATCCCTGCCTCTGTGAGCAAGTCAAGGACATACTTCCGTTGTGAAATTACTATCCCAGATTTTGACTTGGCAACCTCAATTCCTAGAAAATATTTAAGATTCCCTAGGTCCTTTGTATGAAAATGTCCTTGCAGAAAAGTCTTCAATTGTGCAATGCCCTGTCTATCATCACCAGTAATCACAATGTCATCAACATATACCACAAGGAATATACATCCTGAACTCTGTCGCCTGTAGAAAATCAAATGGTCCTTAGTACATCTCTGGAGCCCAAACTCAAGAAGAGAACTGGTGAGTCTACCAAACCAGGCACGGGGTGATTGTTTCATACCATATAGGGACTTGTGAAGATGACACACTAGATCAAAATCCCCCTGAGCAACACACCCTGGTGGTTGTTCCATATAAATCTCCTCATCCAAGTCACCATGCAAAAATGCATTCTTGATATCAAGTTGATATAAAGTCCAGGAATGTATTACAGCAAGAGACAAGAAGATACGAACAGATGCCATATTTGCAACTGGAGAGAAGGTCTCTAAATAATCCTCACCATAGGCCTGAGTGTATCCCTTAGCTACTAACAATGCTTTAAGTCGATCAACTAATCCATTTGCACCGAATTTAACAGTGAAAACCCAACGACATCCAACCACAGACTTGCCTGACAGGCGCTGAACAAGAGACCATGTCTGGTTTTGGGCTAGTGCTACCATCTCTTCTTCCATAGCATGACACCATCCCAGGTGATCCAAGGCAACTGAAAGAGACGAGGGTATAGAGAAAGAGGACATGGATGGTAGAAAGGCATGAAATGATGGTGAGACATGGCTATATGAAACAAAATTAGAAATGGGATGCATAGTGCAAGACCGAGTGCCTTTCCTCAACGCAATAGGATGATTGTCTATACTTGTATCTACTTGACTTTAAGACAAGGGAGAAACTGAAGGAGTTGAACTAGCACGAGTCTCTGTAGCACTTAGACATGTACTTGGATGACGAGTATACACCTGAGTGATAGGAGGTCTAGCAGAAATGGGTGGTACACTACCAGGATGACCCTCATTACCTGAACAAATGGGTATAGAGGACTTAATGACAATAGGAAGAGGTAAGATCTCTTTCACAACTACTGATGTCATTGAAGAATTGTCATCAAAGAATGATGTGTCTTAAAAAAAGGTGACATCAGAGGAGACAAAAAATTGATGTAAGGTGGGACTATAACACTTGTACCCTTTCTGAACTCGAGAATAACCTAAGAAAACACACTTGGTGGACTTTGGACTCAATTTGTCCATACCAAGTCCCAGACAATGAACAAAACAGACACATCCAAACACCTTAGGTGGTACATGGTACAATGGCTCTATAGGATGAAGAATCTGAACAGGCATGCGGTTTTGAATTACAAATGATGGCATACGATTTATGAGGTAAGCGGCGGTGAGAACTGCATCACCCCAGAATTCTCTTAGGACATGCATGTGAAGAAGAAGGGTACGTGTAGTCTCCACAATATGTCAAAATTTTCTTTCAGCCACTCCATTTTGTTGTGGTGTATGTGGGCAAGATGATTGGTGGATGATGCCATGGGTGGAGGTGAAATTGGTGAAATCATAACTGAAGTATTCTCTCACATTATCTGAACGGAGAGCATGTACTTTCTTCTTAAATTGGGTTTCCACTTCCGCACAAAAAGATTTAAATATAGACAAAAGTTCATATCTTTCTTTCATCAAGTAGAGCCATGTAGCACGTGAATAATCATCAACAAAGATAACAAAATACCTATAACCAAGCTTAGAGGTCACACGACTTGGACCCCAAACATCTGAGTAAACTAACTCAAACAAAGACACTGCTCTTTGACTCTCTTTAGACCTAAAAATAGACCTTGTATGTTTCCCTAATTGACACGACTCACACTGCAACCTTTCTAGGTGGAATAGACCTGGGACCAAAACCTTAAGCTTATCCAATGACGCATGACCAAGATGACTGTGTACCACTAAAGGGGAAGCTGCGACACAAGTTGTAGGAGACCTACTCAAATAGTAAAGTCCAGCCAGTTCATACCCTTCACCAATTATCTTCCCTATCTTTAAGTCTTGTATAACACAAGTATCAGGTAAGAAAGTGATAGAGGCTTGAAGACGACGGGTTAATCTATTGATAGACAACAAATTAAAAGGGAATTGTGGGATGAATAAGGTGGATGGAAGGGAAATATACGGAGTCAATGACACCACCCCAGTTCCCTTAACAGACACCGTAGAGCCATCTGCAAGAGTAACACCGGGTAGGTTAGGCTTACTGGTATAGGTGGTGAACATCTCAGGTACCCCCGTGATATGATCAGTTGCGCTTGAATCAAGAACCCAATCTGACTTGGACATTGATTTTGTGGAAGTCTCAGAGATGCATGCTGAAGGACTAGCCTTTCTCGCAATGGAAACAACTAAAGATGTGGCTTGACGTGAAGCTCAGAGACGCATTAAATGAACATATTCTTCTTTAGACACTGAGACCTGATATGAAACCTCCTCCTCAGTATTCTTCTTATCAGCCATGTTGATTAGTAGATATGAAATTAACACAAAGGGCCTTGAGATTAGGCCAAAACAATTATGAAGAACCTTTAAGTTGAACTTTGTAACTTGAAATCACAGTTTGCAGTGTCGAAATCAGACTTCACTGACTTAATTTTAGACTTTGACGGCCTGGAATCAGACTTTGTAGCATCACTCTTATGGATTGGATGCCCTTGTAAGAAGGAAGAATCTTGTAACAATTTATGTTTCTTCAGTGCCCCAAAATATTCTTCGAAATGCACTCAAATTAGACTATGTAGCAGAACTAAACAAGGTCTGCTACAGTGTTCTGCGACTACAGTACAGTGGGGGAAATGTTGCTGCAGCCTCCTCAAAGCTCCAATGCCCGTGACCTTCTGGGGCAAGGTAGAAGAGATGTAGGTGCACTTCACAGTCCATCCCTTGGTGGGAAAAAAATTCCCTATAGCCACATAGGTCCCTTTGAATGAAGGGACAGAACCTGCTCACGTTTCGGCTGGAGAAAGAATGAGGACAGCAATCCCCCTATTGAGAGAGAGAGAGCATCACGCCCTAGGTGACCACTAGGGCCCAAGGGAAGAAGAATCTGAAGATGATAGGGCTGGATTCGATGACACCTACGGATGGTAGCTCCTTTAAAGTTGGCGCTGCTACAGTAACGTACTGTAGCAGACGATCAAAATGAGAGGAAATAGGGAGATGGACGTTCCCTAGGGTTCCCTTCTTGGTGAAGAGGTTGACGACTCTTCCACGACTTGCCCTAAGGCTCTGATACCATGTAACAAACAATACTGGAGAAGGAGACAACCTGACCTGTGGTCTGTCTCACGTATCATATATATTTGAAGAATATAATTACAAATTTACAAATAGATCCCTAAACTTAACATCTAAGTCCCTGTACACTAACATGCTTCACTAGAACCTAATTTTTTCAACTCTCATAGGTCTTCTGTATAGGATCACCAACCTGATGTGCCATATGTGATGTGCTTTATGTCATATGGAACTAGCATTTATGGATAGGACTTGAGTGCTGACACCCTATCTGCTTGTGCCTTGTCTTTCACATTTGGGGGGGGGGGTTGATGTAAAACAAGTTATCCTTCACATGAGACCAGGCACAGAAGACACCTAGATAGCCTGATTAGCTACTTCTGCTATATTATAACTATGTTATGCTTATTAGGATTTTTTGCAAAACTTCCAGAATAGGGTATTTTCTTTTATTAAACAAATTTATGTAATGGTCTAAAATCATTGAAGTATGAGTTAAATCGGTTATAAGATCCCACGTTTGGCAATGTCTGGGCAGTTGATTATGTTTAAAAATATTGAATTATTGTATATTATTTATTTCCCATGAAAATATTTGAGCAGTTGATAGTTCTTCAAAGAAATTCGTATTATTACACATTGTTCTCCTACGAATGTTTCCAGCCACTTCCACTATGCTAATAAATCTACAGTGTTAAATGATGGAAGGTCCTTGAGTTTATTGTTAAAATAGGATGGTTTGTACGATATACTTTAAGGATTATATTCAGTCTTATGATTTCTAGAACAAAGACTACTTTCAAGTGCTGGCTAGAGGGATCTTTATAGTGGAACAACTATTTTGAGTTTCTAATCGTTGTCTATATATTTATTCTCGTAGTAGTAGGTGGAAAGATATACATGGTTTTGTGTTTAGAAATGAGATAGATTGAACGTCACATTATTTCAGATGGGCTTAGTTGATTGAAGATATATTGTATGACACCGTTGATCAAACTTGTTAATTATGTACTTGTTGTTTCAGATGGGTTCAAGTAGAGTGTAAGAAGTTAGGTGATAGTGATAATCCTAAAGTTGGTGAACTTTTAAAGTAGTTCAATGCCATTTTCTAATCATGTAATATTATATTTAATGCTTCCACGACTCTGATGTAAAAGTATGATTGTAATAATGATTGTTTATAATTCTGATATTATTTTGTAAATATTCGAACGTAAAGATCGAGTCTTTACAATCTAGAACTAATTTTTACAGACGCACACCCTTATGGAAAGTAGATCATATGAATGTTTTAAGCCATTATTTCAGTTCACAAATCATATTAAAAAATGATACCAAGTCCTATTGATAAATTTCAAATATAAGCCCAAATGTTTCTAGCTTAGGATGGGTCATATTCATATGGTCAAACATAATTTTGTTAGGACTATTATCTAGGCATGACTCAACTTAAGCCATGCATGATTTTCCATTAATTTGACCCACAACCATTCTAGATGGATACAAAATTTAACAAATAATTCAACCACACATGAAGCTCAATCATATTTCGGCATGTCAATCCCCAACCCAAACTGACCAGCAAATTTAGAGCCATCAAACCTTAAGCTGAAGAATGTTTGAACCTGGAACTAACACAACCATTGTTCACAACTAAAAGGTTGAAACCTATAAAATTTGGGTCCAATTCTAGTTAGATATGGTGAAAATGAAGTAATTACATATTGTAACTTTAAATTGAAATACATTAGAATTAACCTGGTGTTTTCGATAATGAATTCATGTTGAGTTGGTAGTAAGTTCACGTGTTCTGTTTGAATATTTACAAACTAAAACTTGGGTTAAGTTCATAGTCAAATTAATTTCCCTTGAATTCCTAACAGATTGAGATGGTTCAAGGCCAAGTCATTAGAAAATGAAGTCAAAATTGAGTTGAGAAGATTCAACCAATTGACATGCCCACATGAAAATGACTTCATTTGTCTGGAAAAATATACGAATTCAAGTTTATATTTGGTTGTTGAGTCATTTTCAAGTATGAAAGTTGATGTACGAATTAAAGACGTTGGTGGACACATATAGACAAATTCATATCCATTAAATGTGTAGATCAACGTACCATTCGAGTCGTCGATGCTTTAACATTAATCAAAAGCAATTAAATACTTTACATCAACAAATATACTTTAAAACAACAAAAAATAAAAAATTATGCTTCACCTTTATATTTATTTGGTAGTTTTAGTAAGTAAAGAAAGTGATAGAATTTGGGTTTATCCTACGATACACATTATAAAACTAAGTCATATTACATATTATGTGTCTAATTGGGTCCAAGTTGGATCATTTTGCATAAACGATATACTTATTTATACTTATTTGATCCTGTTGACCCATATCCAAATTGTTCATACGATCATAGTGTAGAAGCATAAAAAAATAACCCAAATGACAAAAAAAATTAACCACTTCATTAGAGGAAGAGGGTATCACCGTCCCGTATGTTATCCGAAGTGTAGAAAGCCCATTTTGAAGACGTCTCAGGGAGGGCATGGTTCATTTCATTCTTCCATGGATTGGTCAATTGTATGGTTCGTTAGGTGGTGAGTGGTAAGAGTTTTCTACAATTTCTCAAACTTGATGGATTGTACAACTTCTCAAAGAGTAAGTATTCCAGGGGATACATTATATATAGGCATACCATGTACATTGCACGAGTTTGAGAATATTAGATTACTTCAAAGATAATAAATTAAATAAATTAAAGGAAAAATAGAGAAAATATTAGAGTCAACAGAAAATTATGTTGTGAGTAAGGTTTAACGGAAGGACAATATAGATGTGAATCTTGTGTCGACTAATGTTATAGCAGACGTGGTATTAAGGAAGAAAAAAAAAGAAGATCATCAAAAAGAAAAGGGATAAAAGGAATAATAACTCATTCAAGGAATCAACAACATCACCACTCAATTCCTTCCCAATGTCATGTTAGAGCAACCATGACCTCCACATCCTAAAATCTTGTTACTACACACTTACCCTAATAACCACAAAAAGAGACGTCATATGGTGCATAGACTGGTAGGCGTCAAATGACATGTTTGTATAACCTTATTGGAATACACAAAACAATTTATATTTCAATAATTAAATATACAAATTTATATAACCCTACGATCTTTCTTACATAATACGACAAGCGGCAATGTGTATTTTAAAAAACTACAGATAAATTTTAATTCAACCCTTAATTGCCTTGTTAGAATACAAAATGACCATTTTTATTAAATTAAAAATAAAAATTGTATCCAAGTCTTTCTATACTATACATGATTGTGTTGTTAGAACATAAGTTTAACTTGTAATGAAAAATATAAAACTTTACATATAATAACTGCCATACACTCTTTCCTAGTATGCATTAAAATACAAATGACAACGAAAAAAGAGAGAAAAATGTATAAGGAACCATGGACGGTTAGTATAATTATATCGAAGGTGTTAATGTTTCAAGGGGTGTAATTTATTTATATTCAAAATCTTTGAGTGAAGTTAAAAGGAGGGCAGTGATGCAAATACCCGATCAGAAAATAAGTAAATGATGATCATCGAAGTAGAAAGTCTACTAGATTTACCACGCATACCACAGAGGGTCCGACTGGGGCTTACCAGCCAGACCGACCGGAAGCTCCTGCATCGCAAGGCAGATCTAATGCCCTGCTAAACGTTTCCGGCTAATACCAGAGCGAGAGAGGGAGCGAGGGGAGATAGATAGATAGAGCTGCATTGAGGGGCACAAGCAGGAGAAGTAATCACCAGAGGCAACACAGACGTGAGCGCCCGGTCGCACGATGGCCGCGGGGGGGACGGTGGCGCTTGCGGCAGGGCTATCGAGAAAGCTGAAGAAGGTGCTGGATACGCGTAGTGACAGCCCGGATCTGCTTGCATCCCTAGCTACTCTATCCACATTTTACGACGAGAACACCCCACAGGCACGCCGAAACCTCAAGTCGACCATTGAGCGACGTTCCCTCGCCCTCAACCATGACTTCCTCGCAGCCTCCCTTCCCGCCCAGCAGGTAGGCTAGCTGTTTGATCCCCTTCCAGTTTGTGGGTCTGAATTTGATATCCCTTCGGACGTGCAGGCGTTGGACAGGGTCGAGGAGGAAGTCGCTGCTATAGGGGAATGCTGCAACAGGTGATTATCTAGTGTGTTTAATTGGCACTATCATGATTAAGTTTCCCTCCTTTAGGTTGTGACTCATTTGACGAAGCTTCTTTTCCAAAATTGTAAATATATTCTAGCCATTTTTACATGTTCGATTCTATGCTCCCACAGGATCTCTAAGGCTCTGAACAGTTGTAGCGAAAGCACTGGAGACATCATCAACACAACTGAGAGGCTTAAGCAGGAACTTGAAGTTACTACACAAAGACAGGAAATTGTCTCTTGCTTTCTTCGCGATTACCAACTTTCCAGTGAGGAGGTCAACAATTACAACATAGTTTTATTCTTCTTCGAATTTTACTTCAGTTTGAACTGGTAGATATTCAAAATCTTGGACTGAATGTTTGGTTGGACTGTTTGAACTTAGATCAATGCACTGAGGGACGAGGAGCTGAATGAGAATTTCTTCAAAGCACTATCTCATGTCCAGGAGATTCATGCTAACTGCAAAACATTACTTCGAACTCATCATCAGGCATGACGGTTTGTTTGATTTAGTGAAGCTGTAGATATTAAGGAAGATATATTTTGATGCATACGCTCTTTTTATACAGTTTAAAACCTTTATCAATACTTTCTTACATCATTCTTCTGCATTTCAATTATATATGAAGTGAAAACATTTTTAAGGCTTCCAAATTAGAAAATAATCCCCCCCCACCCCACACACACACACACACAACAAAACAAAAGAAATAAAACTACTCAAAAGATATTTGATTTAATATTTGTTATGTATAATTACCACTTATTCCCTTGTTCTTGACATGTGAAATGTAAGTTGCAAGGCTGCTTGCAATGCAACTTGAGTGAGGGTTCAAGACCACTCACCCTTTTATTAATAGAACTGGACAAATTACATAGAGGTCCAGCAATAAATAGAAATTACAAAATCATAATATAAAGAGATATATTAACACTCTCCCTCAAGTTGGAGCGTACACATCGTGTATGCCTAGCTTGTTGCAAAAGCTCTGAAAAGTTGCTGGACTCAATGGCTTTGTGAGGACATCTGCAAGTTGATCTTCAGATTTGACATGCGGAGTCACCACCTTGCCATTCTTGATCTGATCTCTGATGAAGTGGCAGTCAACGTCTATATGTTTAGTGCGCTCATGGAAGACTGGATTCTTGGCAATGTAGATAGCATCCTGATTGTCACGTTTGAGCTTTATGGGAGGTGAATCAGAAATCTTCAATTCAGAAAGTACAGATTGAACCCACTGCAACTCACAACAGGCATGAGCCATTGCTCACTATTCAACTTCCGTGCTTGATCTAGCCGCAACATTCTGCTTTTTACTTTTCCAAGTGATAAGGTGATTTCCCAGAAATGTGCAATACCCAGAAGCAGACCTTCTGTCATTCAGATTACCAGCCCAGTCTGCATCTGCATAACCAGTAAGAACAAGGGTAGACACATGAGTCTTGGGTCTATAGTAGGTGATCCCCTTACCAGGTGCACCCTTCAGGTATCTCAGAAAATGACAAACTGCCATCCAGTGTGACTGTTGTGGTGAGCTCATATGCTGACTCACCACACCTACAACAAAAGAAATATCAGGACGAGTAACTGTCAGGTATATCAACTTCCCAACAATTTTCCTGTAGTAGCCTGGATCTGGATAATCAGTATCATCAGTCATCTCCTTCACATGATAGTCCATAGGAGTAGACACCGAATTTGATTCACTCATGCCAGCTTCTTGCAGTAAATCCAACACATATTCCCTCTGAGACAAATTAGTACCTGCATGAGATCTAAGTACTTCAATGCCCAAAAAATATCTAAGTTTGCTCAGATCCTTTGTATGAAAGTGCCCCTGCAATCCTTCCTTCACACGTGATATGCCTGTAGAATCGCTGCCCGTGATAACTATATCATCAACATATACAACAATAATGATGGATCCACCAGAAGAGTTGGAATAAAATAAAGAGTGATCAATCATAGAACAAGAGAAGCCCATCTTTAGCACAACATCACTGAACTTGTCAAACCAAGCTCTAGGAGATTGTTTCAGCCCATAGATGGCTTTCTTTAATCTACACACCTTCTGACACTCCCCTAAGCAATAAAACCAGGAGGTTGCTCTATGTATACCTCTTCTTGTAGATCACCATGGAAAAATGCATTCTTGACATCAAGTTGAAATAGAGGCCAGTCAAAGGTAGTAGCCAGAGAAATAAGAATCTGCACGAAATTCAGACGAGCCACTGGTGAAAAGATCTCAAAGAAATCAACTCGATATGTCTGAGCATAACCCTTTGCCACCAGTCTAGCCTCCAACCTCTCAACTGAACCATCTGGATTATGTTTTACTGTGAATACCCATCTGCAACCCACAACATTTTTTCCTGGAGGTAAGTAATAAGATCCCAGGTGTTGTTTTGTAGAAGAGCAGACATTTTCATATGCACCGCATGTTTCCAGCCAGTATCCTTCATAGCATCAAGATGATTTCTTGGAACAACCACAAAATCAATCCTAAGAGCAAATGACCGGACCTGCTTGGATAATTTCGACATACAACACATTTGCAATAGGATGTCGAACAGTACAGGAACGAGTACCTTTGCGAACAACAATGGGAACATCAAGGTCAGATGATTCTGCAGAAATCTCTTGAGTAGAGGAAGATGGGGAAGGCTCAGAGACTGGAGTCGCTACCTCCTTTGGATCCTTCCTACCTCGTCTGCTATAAACATGTTGATATTGTTGAATTAATGTATTACCTGTTGGATGCTCTTCCTAAATGACAATATAGTCAGGAATGATAGGTGACACTCTCTCACCGATGTCTGATGGTGACACTCTCTCACTTTCACACAATTGCTCCCCCTTACTGGGAACACTTGAGAAATATGGTGTGAATTCATGGAAAGTTACATCCCGAGACACAAACATACGACGGAGACTGGGACAATAGCACTTGCATCCTTTGCTAGTGTTGGAGTACCCAAGAAAGAGAGTCCTAATAGACCTAGGGGATAATTTATCAGCCTTAGGATCAAAATTATGGACAAAGGAAGTACACCCAAACACTCTGAGAGGAACAAGGAAAGACTGATCTTTTGAACGTAAGACAGTTAAAGGAGTACGTCCTTAAAGCACTGAAGAGGGTTGCAGGTTGATCAGGAAACATGCAGTAAGTAAAGCATCAAACCAGAACCTCTTAGGAACATTGGATTGAAACATAATAGTCCTGGTAATATCATGAAGATGACGATTTTTACGCTTAGCTACCCCAGTTTGTTGAGGAGTGCGAGGACAAGACGTACCATGAATCATCCCAACAGAGCTACAAAAATCAGCCATAGCAGTTTCGGCATATTCCAAGGCATTATCAGATTGAAGAATTTTAATATTGCAATCAAATTGAACTTTTATTTCTTGATGAAAATGCTTGAAAATGGATAACACAGATTCTCGACTCTTTAATAAATAAATCCATGTCATGCGAGAAAAATCATCCACAAAGGAAATAAAACAGCGAAAACCATTATAATTATTGGTCTTTATAGGACCCCAAACATCACTATGGACTAACTCAAAGGGACAAGATGCCCGTTCATTGACACGACTGGGATAAGACAGTCTATGATGTTTTCCAAATTGACAGGACTGACACTCTAAAGAAGACACTTGGGACAACTCATGTTCTAACTTTCTCAAGCTCTCAAACGATGGATGTCTATATCTATAGTGCCACAGTAAGGGAGAACCGCTCAAAAGGGTAGCTGGAGCAGGAGCAGATAGTTGGCAAGGCAGACTGTCACCGTGGAAGTGGTAGAGATCACCTTTCCTAGGCCCCCCACCAATCATCCTCATACTCTTGAGATCCTGTAATACAAAGCAAGAAGGCCCGAATGTCACTGTACAGTTCACAGTATCAACTAATTTTGCAACAGAGAGAAGATTAAAAGGAAATACATGCACATAGTGAACCGATTTAAGATTAATTTTAGGAGTCACAGAGACAGATCCACTTGCTAACATTCTCCTCACTGAACCGTCTGCTATGGTCACATATTTGTGAGGAATATGTGAGTCAATGAAGTGAAGTAATCTCCTCATACCGGTCATATACTGGGATGCTCCAGAATCAACCACCCATGAAGAATTTGAACCAGAAGCCAGTAGAGAGGTAGCCTGATTACCAGTGGTAGATGTCAGATTTGCAGATGAAGAAGAGGATACCACACTCATGTGCTGTGTAGCCAGAAGAAATCTATCATATTCTTCTTTTGTGAGTGTGATGCCAGAAGACCCAGAACTTGATGCAGATGGCTCAGAAGACTCAGCAGTACTAGCATAGTTTGCTGCCCTGACAGGTGGTGCAGTAGGTCTTCCATGCTTCTTCCAGTACTTCTCAACGGTGTGCCCATGTTTGTCACAGAAGGTGCACTTGGGACATGCTCCACGCCCTCGTCCCATACCTGTACGGCCTCCTCGAACTGCAATGGCTACAGATGCATGAGAGTCTCCCGAAGGTGAGAATGTTGTAGAATCAACTGGTTCAAAATTTGATTGTAGAATTCTCGAGTAGGCTTCTTCCAGACTGGGAAGTTTGTCAGAAGCGAGGATGATGTTGCAGGTCGAATTGCAAGACGAATTCAGACCCGATAGAAACTTTGCAGTAATCAAGTCATCTCTGTCTTTGACATGTTCTTGGATAGTCACTGGATGATAGAAGCTCAGCTCCTGAGCAATACCTTGGATCACTCCAAAATATTCTTCTAAAGGGCTTGTTTCCCTGTTGTTCAGCAAAGAGTCGATCATATATCATAAACTGACGAAGTGCATTCTTTTCCTGAGAGTAATGTGTCTTCATAGCATCCCATATGTCTTTCGCAGTAGTGTAGAACATGAACCTAGCAACAATAGTAGGTTCCATGCTCCCCCATAGCCAGGTAGGTCTTCACCAGACTATTATGACATTTCCATTCAACATAGCCTTTATCAGTAGAAGTAGGAGGATCAGAATCAACATGTCGTGCTTTATCTCGGGATTCCAACACTGTATGGACAACATTCATCCACAAGAGATGATTTTTCCCGTTAAGCTTGATGGAAGGGATAGGTGACATCTCGTTGTAGATAGTAGATGCGTTGGTGTCCTCCATGATTCAAAGGATAGATAGAGTGACAAAGAGATACATGTCACAGAAAATAGAGAGTGACAGAGAGATACACGTCACGTCAGAAGATTTGATGCGTTTCTGACAGATCCACAACCCCCAATTGAAAAATCCCCTAATCATACATGGAGGAGGTGTGATTAGGAATCTGTTGCGTACGGACGGAGCCTCCGGTCTGAGTTTTAGCGAGCCATCTTATGTAGACTCTTCCTTCGGAGTCAATCGGAGAAACCGGAGGCTGCTGACGGGCGGTGGGCCTTGCCCGGAGCCGGCGGCTACGCTGCGGTCCTGGCCGGTGACTGTTACGGCCACAAAATCGGCGAAGGCGACTGCCCCTTTGGGTCGGCGGCGCTGCCCTGTGGCGGTGGCGTGAGGGGGAGAGAGAGGGAGGGAGGAGCGGCGTGTCCTAGATTGGAACCCTAGGAGCCATGCTCTGGTACCATGTGAAACGTAAGTTGCAAGGCTGCTTGCAATGCAACTTGAGTGAGGGTTCAAGACCACTTACCCTTTTATTAATAGAACTGGCGAAATTACATAGAGGTCCAACAATAAATAGAAATTACAAAATCATAATATAAAAAGATATATTAACATGACATAACCTAGTCACAAAAGATCAGACATGGATCATCATATTTGTTGTGACTATATGTGGAAATAGAAAATCGTCTCTGAGTAACTAGATGTTTTGTCATAGAGATATGAGCAGAGATGAGATGCTACTCACACAATATTGTGAAAATGATATGACCCTAATATATGAGAGTTGAAGAAAAGGTAAATTAGAATGTACCTTTGTCTTGCTTGAAGAGACATATTTTGGCTCCAGCAGAATGCAAACAGTTGAGATGTGGCATGCACTACAATCAGTAAGGGAGCTTCTCATTCACACAAGATAACACAAACTCCATCTGAAGACCTCATGACCCCAATCTAGGAAGCACGGATACAGATACGTATCAGATACGGGTACATGTACGGGGATACGACAATTTTTGAAAATATAGGATACGTGTACGTCATGGATACGACAATTTTTTAATAAATATTTAATATTTTAAAAAATAACCAATATATTTATTTAAAAATAGATGAAGACAATCAAATTTCATTCAAAAATCACAATATTTCTAAAGAAAATGGAAACCAATACCATAATATCAAACAATGATTTTAAAAAGGAGTCTTTCATTCATATTAATGTGAGACAAGTTACAAAAAGACATAGATAATATCATATTCTAAACGTTTCACATTTCATGTATCATGTAATGTTGTGTTGTAAAGTGAGTTGTGTCATCTGTGATACCAAACTATCTTCTCTCAGGGTATAGCTAGCTACTATGAAGCACGGATATAGATACATAAATGGATACATGTACGAGTGCGGTACGGGGATATGACAATTTTCAAAAAATATAAGATACGGGTACAACATGGATACAACCCTTTTTTAATGTTTATTTTAAAAGTTTAACAGACAATACTAATTTCATTCTCAAATCACAATACAATAGGGGGAGTCTAGAGTTGGAAGTCACATGGTTTTGGGATTTTGAGGGATCACAAGAGTGGCGTGCTCTCTTGGCTGCTAAATGGGTTGGTTGTATCTTGCCTGCATTGAGGTCATATCCTGCTAATAAAAAAAAAGAATACGACTTAAGAAGTATTTGGTATGTATTAAAGAGTATCTAGGGAGTATTATCATCAAATATGTATTAATTACTGGTAGGACACCTATTTTGGTGTATCAGTGCTTCATAGGGGGAGACATAAGGATGGGGATGCAATGATTATCTTCAAAGGAGATGAAATAGATATTGTCTAGATAGAAATCCAGAATAAATCACAATGGATTTACTCACCAAAACAAAAGGCATGTTAACCCAATGATACTAAATTGAATCCTTTCATAGAATATGGAGGACATCAACGTGCTTAAAACTTGCCTCTTAGCAAGGAAAGCATCTGGAAGTACCATGTAAAGGTGAATGAATTGGTTTGCAATAAAGAACAAACAAAAATCCAGATTACATATTGAAGTTCTTTAAAAAGTGAAATCCCAAAAAACAAAGGAGATACAAACAATAAAGAGAAGAAGGAAGATTGGCATTTAGCAAGAGGAATGGTGACTAACCTTGAACTACTTCAAGGAAGCAACTATGACAACCTTGTTGTAAGCTACTACTTAACAAAGATGGTTGAGACATGAGCTGGTGTCAAATGCTAATCAAACAATGTCATGTCCAAATTTTTTTCTAGTTTCACTATAAAAAATATGGTCTTTAACTACAAAAAAAATTGTAGCGAAAACCCTAAAATTTGTAGCTAAAAGCTTTGGCTACATTTATCCTTACATTTAAAATATGAAGCTAATACCCGTGTAGCTAATTGTTTAGGCTACATTTTTTAAAGTTGTAGTTAGTTATTCCTTTGGCTATAAATTCATATGTAACCCTAATTGTAGGTAAAAAACGTCCTTACACATAAAAATGTAGTTTCCATTGTAGCTAAATATATGACTACAATTCAATTTGTAGCCATGATATGTAGGGAGAGATGACATTGGTTACAATTTGTATATGTAGTTCATGTATAGCAAAAATTAGCACTTACTATACATGTAATTATAGCTAGTGTGTAGTGAAAGACACCATGTACTACACATACATATGTAATAAGAGACATTATGTATCCAGTCTGTCACTTGCCAATACAGAGGGGTTTTCAAAAAGAAAAAAGATGAATGTTAATCAAGATTGAGTTGTTCTTACAATGTCAAGAACGATACTTTTATTTATATTTGAACAATGGAGTACACATGGGGAGGACATTAACCTGACCCCTATTTTACAATATGCATGTATACAATATCTTCTTCTGACTGCCTCTATCCACTGCAGACTCTATATGCCACATGATCATGTGCATCTTCTTCTATCTTGATTCATTCTTTTGTATTAATTCTGCCACTTGTATCGTCAACAAATATGATAACATTGATAAACTCATAAGAAGAGAAAGACTGCTAAGGTATTGCTCTTCTTGATTGAAAATAGAGAACTTCTCCGTGCTCTGCTTCTGATTGGCCATAGGAAGCTCATGTAGTTGATATTGATATTCATGGAGATTCTTGAAAGACAAGTCATTCTCATCAACAACTTGCAGTTCCACATGGTCCCCAAGTTTGAGGTTTCCATATATCTCAACACATATTTTGTGAATGTGAGACTATATATTGAACAAATTGTCCTCTCTTCCTTTTGTTGTGGCAGTTGTTCCAGTACAAGAGATATGACAGCTAGCTATAACTTAACCTGCAGTAACATAATTTGTGTTATGCGGGTGAAAGTAAGAGAGTATGACACTAATTTTGAGAAAATGACATGTACTGGAACAAACCAATGAAATTATTGCATAGTTTACCTTTCACATGTTCATGAACACCAGTTTATGATACTCCAATCAAGGTTATGCAATGGGTTATTTTGTCTAGGATGAAGATGTGATACAAAAGCCTTCTTTACAATCATTCTTGGCATCAAATAACCTGACCTGCAAAAAAGGTCATAGTGAATGATCAAGTTGCCTTGCTAAAAGTTATACATATCAGAATTTATACAAAACATAGCTATATATGAGTTATAATGGCATCATTGTTTACCAACAACTGCTGTGGCAATGTGGTAGTCAGATCAGAACAAAACTTTGTAGCATCTGAAACAATAGCTGATGTCGGAGCAGGTGTGGTCCCCAAACAAAAATTTCTCAACTGATGCCAATGCATCATCAACTGCCTTCACTGATCACCAGAAACCCAGAAGCAAATCTTCAGCTAAAGGGACTAATAATTCAGAACATGGGAAAGAAATTTATACCACAATAGCGAACTCAACCAGAAATAATAGAGTTACATGAACGACACATGTTCAATATAATGCTGCCAAATCTTCATAAGAAAGTTTAAGAACAATAAAAAATTAATAGATTCGATATTTGAACCAACAACAAGCTCTACAAATCACACCAGCAGAGCCAAAACTTTGATGTTAAACCGTATTTCATCAAACGAAAATGCCCACTCATGAAACAGAATAGTAAACACTCCGAGAGGTTATTAAACCTATTGTATTTGCATCGAGGGCTAAGCAGCTACAAAGACTAGTCAAATGCATGAAACCCCAACTGAAACAGAGATTTCTTGTGTGTGAACTTTACCTCCCATAATGCAAATTTGAAAAAGAAAGAATAAAAGAAAATTGAATACAAATGCAACCAAAGTGTGTGTATATTTTCATGACATCAAGAAAGTATATATGTCGTATGCTGAATAGTTACCCATATGTAATATCCTTCGATTGGGTAGTTATATTATATATTGTGTGGGCAGTGGGCACACACATACTAGAAAAGAAGTTTTAAAGTAATGAATTCCCAACAGCCCAGAAGACTTGTAGCACAACAATCTTCAAAGGAAACATTGCCAAACTAGCTCAGTAATATTTTTTGTAGCATAATACAAAGGTTAGGCAATAGTTCACCTTGTGTTATGACCGTGGACTTCTAATTCTTTTACTCCCTAATAGAAGTTAAGACTTTAATGATCTTGTGTGCCCCCTCCCCCAACAAACAAGATTTCTTCATGATGTCAATAATAGACTTGGTGCTGGGGAGCATGGCAAGGTGAAGCTTAACTATATACTGGCAATTGCTAAAGATAAGCTACATTTGCATATGCCTTTGATGAATTGAGAAGTCTCAATTCGGCACTTCAACCCATTCCTGAGATCATGAAGATCTGTCAACTATGCCATAAAGAGCCATATGGTACATATCTAACTAACTTGAAAATATATGTCATAAAAGACATATCTAATCATGTCATGAAGATCATGAACATAGTTGCAACTTTGTGTTGTCAAGCCATCAAAGTTTCATTCCTAACTAAATTGGATAATCTGTCAACCATGTACTAAGCTCCGATATCCTTGCTATTCAAACAACATAAAACTAAAAGCAGTGGGTCATGAGACTGATGAATTTCCTTCAGAAAAAACAACTCTTCCTATATGATCTTCAATAATACATAATTCACAATAAAAAAGATGGCATGACATTCAATACAGAAAAGGCAAAACAAGACACAGTATTGCTGAATGCAAGAGAAAGATAAGATAACTTGAATTGATGATAGAAGTTCCATGTATTTTTGGAGTGAAGGATTATGCAGAGCATGTTGTAAGCAGAAATCTGTAAGTGACATCCTTTGATCCCTTCTCCACACAGGTTGTTCAAATAGGACTAACACTTATGTACAGACTTCTCCATACTGGCACTTCTCCATACTAAGTATTAAACGGGTCAAAAAATAAGTTTTTGTGCAGAAATTTTTCAGTAGACAACCTTTGATCCATTATGCACATACAATCTTATTAAGAGTGATACGTGCTATTTAAACAGATCAATGGGATCCTGCCTTTGTCTTTTTATCAATGATACTTTTGCTTTCTAATTATATCCGCTAATATATTGTGGTTCTGCCAAACATTAATCTATTGGTTTCATACATTCAAATTGTTAGTCAACATGCTCCTAAACCACTAAAGAGAAAATTGGAGGGAGATGGGAACTTTGTTTGCTAATTCTAACATGCACAGACACATTTCCTTCCACGTGAAATGTGAAGGATTTGAATAAGATGCCAAGATATGTATGTTAAAGAATATTTGCTTGCTCTGCAAATGCAATAGATATTTTATAGGAGGTATTGATGGAATCTCTTACGTAATGGCAACCATGATTACCTTAACTAGGAAAATTGATTAAACATGCTGTAAAAATCTCTAAGGTGCATTAGATTATGCTTCATAATGTGAGCTTGAGTATAACATCTAATGTGTGAGGAGCAGATGTACCACTGTAAAAATCTTATATGTTTCCCCTTCAATTTTTAGATGAGAACTAGAAACATGTCTAGCAATTGGCATATGCATCAAAGCAGTATATATGGATGCATTTACCCAGTTGTTTCTCTACCACAAGGGCTAGTTCTGTAGATAGGTCTAGTTTAAATAGCTCTTTATTGACTGGGTGAAACTAGTTTCTGACGGCAGTTCAACCACCACGCTAGAATCCAGCGAGATACAGAAATGTGAACATCATTGTTTATAATAAAAGTGTCACTTCATACGAGTTCATCAAACATATAGGTTTATGAGCCTTGTTTTCCATGTAGCACCCTTCATTGTCCATAGTTAACTACCTTAATTCAACAATGTGTATAGAATGTTATTCGTCTTTTCCATGCTACCAGCACCTATATGTAGTTTATAGTATTCCCTATTATTAGTAGGACACTGGTGTTAAAATGCATGAGAGAACTAAAACTAAAATGGTTTGAAGAATAGGAAACTCCATATAAAGAACATAACTTAGATGTCATGCTGCAAGAGAAAATTGAAACAGACACAGCTGAAAATAATGCACCTGAGAAAACAGAATAGGAAACAGTTATTATGATTATGCAAGAGAGCAGTGAAGCAGCCTTATAAACTTTTTTTTGATGCTATCATAGTCAAACCATGAACAAAGCACTGTTAACTTCATTGGCCGAAATAATAGAAAATCAATTTCCCTCTAAGATCTGGAAACATTGAAACTACTATTGCTGCACTAGTACAGAGCATGACTTATGTTAGTATTTATAGACCTAACACATGAGAGATGTGGTTAGTGTTGTTCGTAATAAATGTATTGGGTAGTTTCTGCATTACTATATGGATGATGTTCAGGCCCTGTCTGAAAGTTGTAGAAGGATCCTTTGAGTACGAAGGTTGTATAAGTTCTAGCAGCTTCTCTAAGTAATTAGCTTCTAGGTAAACACCAGCCCACACTTCCAAAGCCTATGAAAAAAAAGGCAATATCTAATTGTAAATGGAACACGCTACATTCTCTTTGGGGTAAATTAAAGAAGCAACCTAGCAAATGAAAAATGTGTTAATAGAATGCATCCAACAATAATTATTTATAATAGACCATAGATTATAAATGTCAAATATGATGCAGATTCTTCATGAATAATACAAGAAAATTTTAACAGATGACCTCATAAAAAAACTCAATAAAAGTGGAAATTACTTCAACACAGAGAGGAGATTCTTGCTCAATTGAAGGCTTGAATTCTGGACCTAAGTCAGTGAATGAAAGGCACTTATTTCAGCTTGTACAAACCTTTTAGAAAGTCATCTAACTTTTAACACAAGACAAGCATAACCACCGTTTAAGTCAATTAAACAAAGAAA
This sequence comes from Alisma plantago-aquatica, assembly GCA_963693085.1. Taxonomy (NCBI): domain Eukaryota; kingdom Viridiplantae; phylum Streptophyta; class Magnoliopsida; order Alismatales; family Alismataceae; genus Alisma; species Alisma plantago-aquatica. The sequence continues at coordinate 1,382,021,216 of OY856411.1, forward strand.
CCAATTGTGCATGTCATTCACTTCAGAGTAACCTCTACACATGTTATAAATGCAATAACCTACCCATGTAGATGTTATGGAATATATAAATGTGTGTGTTGTATAAAATATAACCTACCCCAAAAGCACTATGACTTGCATATGGATTCTGGAGATGGAAGTTGTCTTAGCGCATGAGCATTTGAAGAGTATTCATTAGTCAACCGTAAAGAGAGGCAATGGATTCCTTTTGGAATAGCACTTGCTGCAAAGTATTTGCATAACTGTTCAGCCAATCTTGATTTCTTAACCTCCTTATCCACATTAGTCATCTGCATGAACATATTAACTAAAAAGATAAAACCAGGAATCTACATCCACCAATGAAAATAATTAAGTGCCATGCAACCCGGCTTGGTTGATAAGAACCAACAAGATCTTATGTCTTAATTCTCATGAACTGACAGCATAAAAATAGTAGTTAGCTAACTACAGTAAGTAAAGAAGAAGGGGCAACACAATTTTCTATAGTGCTAGCCTATATATAATCACAGAAATATATTCAATAAGATTAAGTCTTGAACTAATATTAGATCAAGTCTAATGATACTTGCATGGGGAGGGAAGGCCAAATGATGATTCCTTTTAACTTTGCCAACAAAGAGATGATGAACTTCAAACTCTACAACAATAAGAGGCGGATCTTGATTATGACTTTTAATTTTAGTGCTTCTAACAACATGTCCATTGATGACGATGGAGCTGGCATGGTGGTTATCAATAGCTCTTATGATGTGCATTTTGAGAAGATTTTTCCTTCTACTGGTTATACTTTTGGAAACAACATGTAGCTCACCTATCATCTGATAAGGGATCTAGCCTATGGGAAGTGAATGTTATACGAAAGAAAATGTGGACTGATCATTTAAACGTTATGATGCTACCTGAATGATCTCCAGAAAATTGAAACCAGGCCCCAGCTTATCAGTGAACAAAAGCAAAAGAGTGTTAACACTTAGCATGAATTACATCATTATGTGAATCTTGAACCAGTGAGGTTGGAACAATTAGGCAGTCCTAAATTAGGAACGCAGCTAGCAGCAACCAGAACTAGTAAAACGTTCACTCAAACAGGAACAAAACTCTGGAAAGAATGGCTCAGATGCAACGATCTCAGCTCTAAACAACAGCATCAGAAACTATATAAAAGAAATATAAGTATCAACACCACATTTTGCAGGCAATAGCTCTACCCATTGGCTGCTCTGTCAGAAAATAAGGTAAAGAACTGACTTATTAACTTGCTATATACAACACTTAAAACAGAGAATAGTTCGTCATGTTTCAGTTTTGACCTTTGAACTAATAAATCACAACTAAATCTTAATTCATCTTTCGGGTATTTCACATGTAGAAAAACCAAGACAAGTAATGGTTAATTTATTGTATAAATAATACCCAGCTATATGAGATGGACAACAACAACATATGCATATAACACACTATATAGAATGAAGAAAATGACTCTAATCAAATTATCAATATTCTAGGGGAGGTGCAATATATTTTCTTTATGGCCAACTCAGATCTGTAAATGCTCATATAAAGTCTTTACATAAACTGTAATATGGGTACTTCTATATGTCAAAAATGTTATAAATAACACTGGCATAGGAACGATATTCATTTATTTAAGCATCACAAATAAGTGAATAATGATATACATTTATATATGAGAACAAGTTTGATAGGAACGAAAAGAATGTGGATCCAATTTCAGCATAGGCGCTAATGAATTAACAATGAACATACAAGGCAAAATATTCTAGAATAGGTTGATGGTGAGTGACGTTGTGGCCAGTATCCTTCAAACAGAAAACCTCACATACAAATTCATATATCAGACATGTGAGGAACAATCGATACAGCCCAGAGACTACTCTGCAAGGTAGTGAGTTGTTCTATTACTCGACGTTTTGACATTGCTAATTTTAATATGGTTCCTGTCAATTAGCAAAAAGATTCAGGTAGCTTACTCCTTCATCTCCACATATCAAGGAAACACGAACACATTTCTAGACATGGACACTGACACGGATACGGACACGGGACACGGCAAATTTCTAAAATGTAGGACACGGACACGGCATTGGATGAGGGGATTTTTTTTAAAATATATACATATATGTGGGTGTATGACGTATGAACCGGAAGTTATCTTAAAATTTGTCCATATTAATGTATCTATGTATCTATGTATGTATAATCTTATATACAGATAGATGTGTGTCTTTATGTGTATGGTAAAAACAATATGAAGTAGAAACCTAAATGTATGTTTCATGTAAATATATATGAGTTTGTATTACTCATTTAACCAACTTATTAGACTATAATCTAACAGATTTGTTTGTAATTGTGATTAGATCTCAGCTCTATATTAGATTTTCTCAGTGATAAGGCATAAGCATCAGCTGTATATTCAATATTTGCACTATGAAATAGGCTATGCAGCAGCAGCAGCTGCAGTAATATGTCCGGGAAGTGTCTGGGCAGTGTCCAGGGTGCAAAAAAGGACCAAAATGGACTGGACACGTGCCAGCTGTGTCCAAAACGTTTTGGGCCATGTCCGGGAAGTGTCCGTGTCCAAAACGTGTCTGACACGGACACGGGGGCTGTCTAGTAGTGTCCGTGCTTCCTAGCCACAGATAGTCAGATTGTGAAGTTATCAACAATCCACTTAATATCAGCTCCAATAATTGTGGGTTTGATATCAGTTATCTTGGAAGTGTTCAATGCATACTTATAGCTCTAACACCTACTTCATAGCCTTTAAAATCCTACATAATAGCAGCAGGGCATAGAACAACCTTGTTGTTCAGTAATGTGTACTATTTCTGTAGTGTTCGTAATTTAGAGAACATTAAGATTGCTTCCTCCATGTTCTGGGGGAAAGCAACATACCTCTTCACAAAGGTAACCAGCCTGGAGGCAGGTTGGAAACCTTCAACATATAAGGTTAGCTATCTTGACAGGATCATCTAATAGTTTAAAAGATAAAATTCAAAAAGATGATGCTAAGAGGTTTTTCCCTTTCATCCAAATAATGCTGACCGAATCAGACTTCCCCTGAAATCTAACTTTACATCTTGATTGCCATTGAATCCGCAACAGAGGCAAAGTACCAAGCAAGAAGCCAAACTGATGTGAATATATTGACAAAGTCCCTATTATGTTGTGAGCAAATCCCACATATTGTTGATGGATCTGTCAACAAGAAGTGGTGATCCTTTGCTGATGAACCCACTTTTCCATACTACGATACCTTGATCTTTTTTTGTTACAACATCACCTGGAAATGATCTGAAAATCAATAAAATTTAGGGAAAAGTCCAGATCAATAAGTAGGTTGAAGGACACTTATTGGCATTCTTGATTAATGAAAAAACAAATTTCTAGTGTACCTAAATTTTGACAGAATAGTTAAAAGGAGGAAACGCATTTACAGTTCCTACAAATTCTGTTGTTTCAAGCCAAAAAGATATGCTTTCTAAATTGTGTAAACCTTTGCTAAGAAGCAGGAAACTCATTTGGTTCTGTCAACAGATGACACGTTTAACTAGTTACTTTCTAAAGAGGTTTTCTACCTACATTAGATAGGAACTAAAAAGTTCTAGGGTGTTCTTGGGTCACTAGTTCAACTGCATTGGTTGGTCTAATGAGATCATCATAGTAATAACTAAAAATCACAGAAAACCTGGAAAAGTTCAAAAAAATGATCATGTAAGAAATAGGGTCTATGTTGTCTATGTAAGAGTTTCATTCCATAGCTAGTTCAGAAATGTCAAACCAAATGGCCTTACTATACTAAGCTTCAATGCCATCAACAAACAAGTTAAAGTATTGCATCAAAGAAATTTTAATCAAGGTTTCAACTATTCAATTCCATCAATTGCATGAACCCAATGCTAAACTTACCAACAACTCAACAAGTGAATTTGACTGATCAAGAAGATATACTAAGCAAAAATGTGCAATTAAAAAGGAATATCCTTTTTCACATGGGCGCAAGTTGAACATGCCTGCCATGGCTGCCTAGATGAATATTTTTGGGTTTCTTAGATGATATAAATCTTCTAATTGTAGATGACAACTTGAAAATGATCAAAATGAAGCTAAGTAGAATTTCAACGACAACTATTTAGTGCAAGTTAATTGTGTGCAAGCTTGACCACCCAGTTGTTGTTGTCAATTTCTTGAGTCATAACCAATTATATGGGAAATAGAACTCCTTGTCAAGCACAGCCTTGAAGGTAAACCCATTATTTTGGCTTCTTTTTCTATTAATAACATTGGATTTTGTGGTATATGGTTATGCATACCAGGAATGGTAGAGAAATTTAGCTAAAACTGGGACAAACTTGTAGTAATTTTCAATTTAATCAACCTGAGCAACACTGCAAAGAAATTGAACATTACTTGAGAGAAAATCAATAGACCAGTGACAGAATTAGGAAACAACTTTTGGGCATGGATGATACATAGTGCCACATGCAATTCATCTCTTCTTCTCACGTGGTAGAATACAACTGAGCAATTTACTCCACTCCTTCCTAGAGTGATCATAGATTACCTACATGTTCATCTTATTTGACATAAGTGATAGAAAGAGAAAGTCTTGGTTGCATTGTCAAGTCATTGTCTTTCATAGAAATCAAGGCACTATGTATTTGGCAATATGTCGACCTCCTTCCACAGAGGAGTAATATTTTAATCTTCACCTATAGTTTGAAATGAATACTATCAGAAAAATATTTATAGAGAAATATTTTTGTCTTAAAAAAGCTCACATTTCGAACAAGCCTGACCAATCCTAACCCCAAGGAAGGTATAACACGAAGGGAGGTAGGAAAACGAATTTAGAGATAATCTTAGGATTAGATAAGCTAGAGTTTCTATTAGCTAGTGTGTTTGCAGCAGCATAATGTTTTGCAATCTAAGGTTGTTCCCTTTTGGTGCAGAGTATAAATCTGAAGTGGGTAAGATGACTTATGTTATCCGCTATACAGAGAGGAAAAGGGACAAACCACCTAACAAATGTGTAAACGTTACAGTTATCCACAACTTCATAAAATGTACTTCCTTATTTATTGATGACAGTTAATTAAAAAATAAGTTTGAGTAGCATAAGATGTCACAATCTAAGGTTCTTCCCTTTCTATCTACATTTTGAATACAACTTTTCTAAAATCATCTATTTTCACTTTCATAGAGAGAACCAATACCATACCACCTAAAATAAGTGTATCTAGATCGTGGTGATATTTATTGTTCACTGCCATTTAGAGAGAACCAAGGCACCTGGGAACATGATCCTTTTATTTGCATAATAATACCATATAATATATAGTATATATCACGTATATAAGGAACTTTGTGTATTTATTAAGTGTTTTACATCCAAATATCTATTTTAGAGTGAAATAGAAGCCTAAAAACACATGAAATTGTTTATACATGTCAATAATGATATTTAAATGACATGTAAATTTATAAACAATTGGAAAAAATGTCTAGGTGGTCTATGTGGTACTAGGCACCCATATGTCAATATAAGTAGGTGGATGCCCCAGGTGGAAACCCCTTGGGTGCCTAGCCTCCTAGATGATTCCTTGAAATCCACCTCGATAAGCATGCATCTTAGGACCACTTATTGGGCTGATTGTTAATATGTGGTGCAAATGGGTGACCGCTTGGATAAGAAGGCACATACATGACTACGCAGACTGATTTCACAAACAGTCGTGAGGATTTATTTATTTGAATAGATAGGCTTATAGGCATTATAGGAATATTTAGTTAGATTTTGATGTTTTGACCCTTTTACTTGTCATACCACATATATGTACTAGTAAGCAAGTGATTCATAGTGATGGAACTGAATTCTTGTCAAGTGAATTTCTTGATAGCCCACAATAGCTAATTTATATCCTCATGGAATATATCAATTCAAATGTGGTGTCACCTCCTACCACTGACCAAACAAAATCACATTCATGGTGTTTAGAATTTTCTTGACATGCTGATTGGAAGACTATAGAAATCTCACCCTTCAACCTTGTCAAGAAAAGATATGGGGCTTGTTTCAATATAGAATTAAGTCACTGTCTTAGAGTCATAAGCAATGATGTTCCCCGAATAAATCATAATATTTCACCAATAGTAACCAATTAAGCAGAAGCACATTTTTTATGTGATGGAGATAGATATCAAATCTATATCAAAGCATTTATTTTTCATGTATCACAACTAAAAGCTTCAACATGGGATTCCGCAAGGAGAAAAGGCATATAAAATGTGTATTGATCCTTCGAATGTGATAGAAACTGTTTCCACAACTGCCAAAACAAAGAGAAATTTCTAGTGTGAAATTTGTAACTTAGAAAGAGAAAGATGTAGTTTTGATAGGGTTGACAATAGACAACCAAGTCTAGTGTTTGGGCACTACAACAAATTCAAGTCTCTTAACACTTATATAAGTGGAGTTTCTCTAAAGTATTCCAATTCATACATTGTATAATGTGTGTTATAAAATGTGTTTAATACGAACTACATAAAAGCAAGGTTCAAGACCTAGAGTCATTAATGGAAGTAATTGGTGTTTAAAAATCTCTTGATTGCAGGTTAAAATAGAAATATTAGTTCGAGTGCTTACTGACACGACACATTCTAAGGGCTTACACCAAAAGATCATTGAACATTTTAGCTAATGGATTGCGCTATGAACTTCTGCAATGACGTATACTACACATGTGGAATATACTCAATTCTGTTGTGAAGATAAATGTTACAGAAGTCAAACTCTCTGAATATATCATTGACCACAATGAACAACCAACAATCATAGATAGGACATCACAAGTAGATAATAATGTTTGCCTTCACATATTGTTACATTATATAAATTAAGTTGGTCTATTTACAGGTGCAGGAAGCAATGATAAATAGAACATGTGCTCGTTTTTCAAGTAAAAAAGGCATTAAATGTAATAACCATATGTTACTCAAGGTTCTGTTCAAGAATAGGAAATAAGTGGAGTAAAATTACATTTTATCTCTATTCCGAGGTCATAAACTCTACAAGCAGTTTTGATTAAGAATCCACCTCGACTCTAGGTAGACAAGATATATCCGAACACAGTAATACTGACTCTCTGTTATAGAGAACCAATTAATGGGACCACAACAGAAAAGTTCAGAAAATGATACCACTAGATATTGCATGCCTTTCATAAGAACGTGATGGTGTGTCTTCTTGGGCTGTAAGCAAATATACATATGTTCCTTTTCTATCTGCTACATTATCTGTCTGGTGTCCTTCAGATGTAAGCAAAGCAGTTGTTGCTTGTGTTACTACATCTCTCCATAGTGTAGTTTAGCTAATGAGAGAGCTTGTCAAGGTTGACAGTGGATACATGCATCTAACTTCAATAAAAGGCTATGTGGTTGTTATATCAACTACTACCCCTTTGTCAAAGAATTATTCTACTGGTCCAAGGAGGATGCAATAATACGAATTGGGTAATATGTTATTTGATCAGGAGTTGAAGAAAGCATATGGTGATGAATTTTCAAAATCATGAGGTGGGTGTTGAGACCATAGTGTTTGGAAATATATAGTTCTGTATTGATTCCTTAACTTAAAATGATTTTGGTAGAATTCTTCTAACGTTCATTTTATTCATAATATTATGTAGTGGTATAGAGATTATTTTGGGTAACCAGACAATAATTTGTAGACGTCATCATGTTTTATGCTACTACAAGACTTGTATGCCACTTTGTTGAGATTTTCTGACAAATGAAATGCATGTAGGTGGGTGTTATCGTAATTCCAAGAAGCTATCATGGGAAATGTTGAGCGTATTGGCTTCACAACTTTGATCATAATGATAACAACATCCGTATTATCCTAGATATCAAATATGATTGCGTGATGATACTAACAAGTGGGTCTCAATGGAAACAAATCTAAGGGAAAAACTGACAAGTCATCTAGATGCAAAAAGAAAAGTAGAGGATATAAGCAACTACAAGTCACTTCCTAGCAAAGACAAGGCAGGGATTTCTCGAACACAGAAGACTTTACGATTTCTCAAAGTTAAATCAATCTTCTTATTTTCTATATGACTTAATAGGTAATTTAGAAGTCCTCAAGTGCAGAAATATATTTCTGTTTGAAAAAAAGATCAGCACACTTGAACTTATGTTATATATATAACATAATCACACCTGCAACTAGATCTATCTACGGTAAGTATAGACTTATTTGACAATATCAGGAAAGGATTTTTGATCGTTTAAAATGGTGAATGGTTACCCATAAATTGAGTTCGCAAAAGAAATCAGTGAAAAACACTCGCAACCAGAATATGAATAGATAAAAGCATAAGAGTGGTTAGTCATACCACATTTGGTTAATAGATTATGTTTCACGATCAGGCAGGCCATCTCCCAGTTAGAATCATGCTGCAACCTAAATTAACCAGGGAAAAGGAAATTGACGGAAAGAAGAAACCCAGACGCCACCCACAAATATGGAAATCCAGACTTCGACAATCTTCATTCTGAGCTTCTTGTTTGACGGTTTCACCCGGATATCGGAAGTTGATTTCATCATGCAACTAAACACTCTACATGATCTATCACCCTCACGCATCCTCCTTTATTGCCTGTTTTTCCTGGCCTACATGTGAGGGGGAGGAGATCGGGGGTGTCGTAAGGAGAAATGGGTGAGAGGAGAGCGGCAATGAGATCGAAGGCTTAGGGGAAAAGAGAGTGAGAGAGAGAGAGAGATGGTTGGGGAGTGCTATCGGGGTGAAGGGGGCAGAACAAGCACAATGGACGTCCCACGTGAAATTGCGGCAACAGTTTGAAATTTTGGGTGTTTTGGCTATTTGGGAGGGAGGGAGGGAGCGAGAGTGAAATTTGTAGTCAACTGGTATTTGTAGTCAATTTTATAGTCATTATAACTAACTATATTTGTTTTACTTATATTATTATAATTTGTAAAGAAAGGTGGCTTTTAACTACAAATATATTATATGTAGTCTGAATAATTGTAGCGAAATCAAACTTTTTTTATAGTGTTTTAACCGACTGGAGTATCCGATACGTATCCAGGAGTATCCACGGAGTATTGGTATCCAATATGTATCGGATACGGGTACGACACCTGTTTTGGAGTATCCGTGCTTCATAGACCCCAATTGCATCTTTTAATCTTGTGATGTGGCATGCACTTTTACAATTAGGAACTGAGCTTCTCATTCACTCAAGATAATACGAACTTCGTATGAAAACCTCATGACTCCAATTGCATCTTTTAATCTTGTGATGTGGCATGCACTTTTACAATTAGGAACTGAGCTTCTCATTTACTCAAGATAATACGAACTTCGTATGAAAACCCCATGACCCCAATTGCATCTTTTAATCTGGTCACGTGGTATGCACTTTTACAATTAAGAACTTAGCTTCTCATTCACTCGAGATAATGCAAACTCCGTATGAAGACCTCATGACCCCAATTGCATCTTTTAATCTGGTTTCCGTCTTGATGTTTATTTGATATCTTGTCTACCTTTTACAGAGAGCTGGTTTGGAGCTTATGGACATGATGGCTGTGTATCAAGAGGGAGCATATGAGCGTCTTTGTAGGTAAGTAAACCCTTGTTAATATGAAAAGAAATCTGTATTAGCTGAGTCAGAGATCTTCTATGCTGGTCTGGGAAGTAAATTATCGTAATCCTGGCATAGAGCCATAGATATAGTGGATTCAAGAAAGCAAATATTAATATATTATATCTCTACTGGCTTATACTTGAGAGGAGAACAACTGGTAAACATAGGGCATAGGTAATTGGTGTCCCTCCACCACCAACATCACCTCAACCCCGCCCCTTAGCATGAGCTGCATCACATCATATTGAAGATTGGCATCCTAGAATTTTACTACACCAAAGACCCAGATATCTTCTTCAACGAACTCCACGAGCCATACTTCAAATGGCATAAGCTTTCACCTGCCAGATGCATAATTTGTGTGCCAAAGACAAGCTGCGTGAGACTTTCCTATCCTGGTGCAAGCACCTCCACATGGTCCAACGCATTCACACTTGGACTGACATGAAGGCTGATTGATATACAGTCCTCGTCCATTCTAGTGAATTGCAAACTACAGCTCTTCCTTAAATTGTTAGATTTTGAGCAGGGTTCAGATACAATTTACTCACATTGAATTACAAGGTAAAAGTCAACTGGGATGAGGTTACTCTGATTATGATATACTGAGGAGTTTCGTTGCCTATTGCCTCAATGCAAACAACTTCTCACATAGTCAGTATAGATAACATGATACACAAGGTACATGGCGACCCAAACTGAGCACGTGTGAAGTGTCACGCTGCATCAAAAGAGCCATCAATTTGGAAGCGCTAGCCTGCCTTGATACTACCTTATAGTTAGACAAAATCTGTAACATCATCATCAAAGGCGTCCACTATGAGGAAACCAGTCCACTACTTCAGCTATGAAGGGTATGGACTTTAAACATTGTTCAACACTGCCTCAGTTGAGTGATGATGTGACTACTACTGGAGATAAAGAAATGACGAATGTGAGGACGTCACCCCCATTAGTGAGCCATGCAATCATGAAGAGGAAGATGAAGACTAGCATTTGTTACAGAATATATCTACTGCATATTTAAAATCAGCGTTGTTCTAGGCTCTTCTTCTTGAAGGTTGAGTTTGTTGGGAGGATGGGTGCACTTGTCATTGTGGTGAAAGACCCATCAATCGCATCTCTATTGCAACAATTCAAGCACTTGGCAAATGTATCAAGCCTCGCTTGATGTCATATCACCTGCAGTGGATTAATCACACATGCTTGCCAGTGACACATGTTATAGTTACTTTTTTGTACCGTGACACCTATCATTATAATACCATCTATTGCGATGTGCCACCTCTCGACATGGCACATCTTGTTTTAGAACAACCATGACAGTACGGTCTACATGCACAACATAACTGCTTCACCAGAACCTAATTTTTTTAACTCTCAGAGGTCTTCTATATAGGATCACCAGCCTGCTGCACCATATGTGATGTGCTTTATGTCATATGGCACTAGCATTTGTGGATAGGACTTAAGAGTGCTGACACCCTATCTGCTTGTGCCTTGTCTTTCACAGTTTGGGGGGGGGGGTTGATGTAAAACAAGTTATCCTTCACCCAAGACCAGGCGCAGAAGACACCTAGAGAGCCCCATTAGCTACTTTTGCTATATTATAACTATGTTATGCTTATTAGGATTATTTGCAAAACTTCCAGAATAGGGTATTTTCTTTTATTAAACAAATTTCTGTAATGGTCTAAAATCATTCAAGTATGAGTTAATTCGGTTATAAGATCACGCCTTTGGCAATGTCTGGGCAGTTGATTATGTTTAAAAATATTGAATTATTGTATATTATTTATCTCCCATGAAAATGTTCGAGCAGTTGATAGTTCTTCAAAGAAATTCATATTATTGCACACTGTTCTCCTACGAATGTTTCCAGCCACTTCCACAAATGATGGAAGGTCCTTGAGTTTATTGTTAAAATAGGATGGTTTGTACGATATACTTTAAGGATTATATTCAATCTTCTGATTTCTAGAACAAAGACTACTTTCAAGTGCTAGCTAGAGGGATCTTTATAGTGGAACAGCTGTTTTGAGTTTCTAATCGTTGTCTATATATTTATTCTCGTAGTAGTAGGTGGAAAGATATACATGGTTTTGTGTTTGGAAATGAGGTAGATATTGAACGCCACATTATTTCAGATGGGCTTAGTTAATTGAAGATATACTGTATGACACCGTTGATCAAACTTGTTAATTATGCACTTGTTTCAGATGGGTTCAAGTAGAGTGTAAGAAGTTAGGTGATAGTGATAATCCTGAAGTTGGTGAACTTCTAAAGTTGGCTGTTCGTTCTTTGAAAGAGAGACCTGTTCTGTTCAAGTACTGCATTGAAGAGGTAAGAACCGCAATTCAACAGTTAGTTTACTTCTCATAAGAAAAATTGGATGAGAGTGTAATTCTTATAGTCTTACACGCCACCATAGTTTCTAATGACCTGTCTATGCCACACATAGGTCGCAAATATGAGACACCATGCTCTGTTTAGACGGTTCATTAGTGCTCTTACACGTGGAGGACCTGGAGGAATGCCAAGACCCATTGAAGTGCATGCACATGATCCATTACGCTACGTAGGCGACATGCTAGGATGGTTGCACCAGGTATATATTCTGGAAACGCTCATTCAACTTATTATATCTCTTTTTGTCTAAGGATCTGACCAAAAACATCTTTGTTATCATGTCAAGGCCTTGGCGTCTGAGAGAGAGCTTGTGCTTGTATTGCTGGATCCGGATGCTGCTACAGATACTGGTAGCTTAGGACGAAAAATATCCGGGAGTCCAGAAAGTGGGTCTATGAAATCAGAACCTGACACCTCATTTGTGCTGGATAGAATATTCGAAGGAGTGTGCAGGCCTTTCAAACTGAGGGTTGATCAAGTTTTACAGTCTCAACCCTCCCTTATAGTCTCCTATAAACTTAGTAATACACTGGAGTTTTATACATACACTGTAAGTGCATCAGTTCCTGTTCTTAAATTGTCTTCTGCTTACACTGAAATGATTATAGACTTTCTGGGAAGAGAACCATCCCCAATTTTGGTAGGTGAGAATATTATCTTGGTTATATTCTGTTTGTGCTTAAAGATTGCAGATTTGTTGGGAAAAGAAACTGCCCTTTACAATACACTGGAAGTACTCAAAGATGCTGCTCAGCAGACATTCTTTAATATCTTGAAGACTCGAGGTGACAAGCTTTTGAGGTATCCTCCTCTTGTTGCAAGTGATCTCTCCCCACCGCCAGCTGTTCGTGAAGGGGTGTCCCTGTTGATGGAAATAATTGATACATATAATAGCATGATGTTCTCTGCTTATGGAAAGAAACCTGATTTTGATCCGGTGATCACGGCTTTACTAGATCCCATTGTCCAGGTACATGCTTCTATAGGGCGTTTTAGACTTCTAATTCTTTTTTATATGACGAAAACTCAAAGAAGATGATGGTCCAAGAAATGCCACTTAGAAAAAGCATCTGCTTGCATGTATCTTCCATGGTGAATCATAAGAATGCCATGTTTGTACAGATGTGTGATAAAGCAGCAGAGGCTCACAAGTCGAAACATTCATTGTCATCGTCAAGGAGAAGAAGTTCAGATCTAGGTCAAAACCATAGAGAATCATCACCGCTTGATGCATTTTTAGCTAAAACGGGTTCTGTCTTGACTCAGGTCAGTTAAACCTGTCTTGATCAATGGCAGTACGCTATTTGCCCTTTTTGACTCTTCAATGCTCTTTTTTATTTTGCTTTTTCTTTATTCTCTTTATTAAAATGATTGTATTGTAGGTTAGGAGTGGAACTATGGTATTAGAAATAGGAATTAACTCAACAGTCTATTAAATTGAGATTTATATAAGTATCGATGTTAGAATTGAAGTTATAAGAATGACAACCCGGTAAAGGCCACTCGGGTTGTTCATACCTTTATATTATTATTAAGTTATAACATTCTTAATGGTAGAACGATTAGATATGTCTGCTTTGTTGAACTTGCTTAAATGTCTTTTGCTTTGCAACTTGTACTGAAATTGCTACAACGAATTGTCATACATTTGCCTGGATTGTGACGTGCATTTACTAAAGGAGAAAGAGTATAAAATGTCATTTTCTTAGTTCAGTACAGTTTAATAAATGAGGATTCTAAATATAGTATTTCTTCCACTTCTCTCTGCAGAGCACAGAAACCCCGTCAAAGATCTTCCTAATCAACTGCCTATCTGCCATCCAGCAACCTCTCATTGGACAGGACATAGCCACAAAATACGCACAAAACCTTGGATCCATGATCGAGGCCCACATCAGCATCCTAGCTGAGAAAGAAGTGGATGCCATCCTCACAAGATGCGGCCTACTACACAAGATTGCATATATCCAAAACTTTGCAATGGGCACAGAACAAGAAGAAGAGGTACCGGGACCTTTGGCACAGAAAGAAGAGATGTCTCCCCAGTTGCTTGCTGACTGCCTCAGAACATTCTACGGTAGAGTTACGGGGACAGAAGGATCCCTTCCGGAGTTTGAGCAGATGCAGGTGCCCAGACTGCGTTCTGATGCATGTGCACGTGTGGCTAGGGCACTGGCAGAGGCTTATGAACTGATTTATAATGCAGTCATTGATCCTAAGAACCAATATCCTGAACCCAGATTGCTGTTGAGACACACACCCTATCAGATTAGGACAATCCTGGCAATATGAACAAACTTGTTTAAGTGACCAGGGATCTGCGCCCATGTTTGGTCCGCCTTACTCTCAACATGTGTTATTTGCACTGTATTTCAATGACATCGATATACAAATGAATGAAAATTACTCAGTTTACATAAAAAAGGCAATGTCAGTTTTAGGAGGCTTAGGCGTGTGGTATGGATCTAAACCTTTTTTGATGTATCTTCTTTCTTAAGCAAAGTAGTAGAGATCCAAACACAGGTGCATCTTCTTTCTAAAGCAAAGACTGGTTGTCAAAATCAGTAACAAATAAAGCCTACAGCGAGAGTGACTTTAATGGAGTAGGGTATGATGCTTCACTTTTAGTCATAATTCTTAGTGTGTCTGCAGAAGCTAAATGCTCCGCACTTCATTTGCCTTATTTGCAATGAGGCCTACAACAGTTTATACTGCTGTTTTATGGGCTGTGTTGGGTGTTAACGAGCAGTTGCTCAAATAGTTTTGCCCCATATGCTTTATATTCTTTGTATGCTAGAATTAATCCCACTCATGTTGACAGTCATCGTTATTCCTGTATAAAGACCAGCCATGTTCATAATACGACACAACAATATTCTAATTCTCTCGGTTACTTGGTATGACAACATCAAGCCTAGTTTAAGGCAAGGAAGGCAACAAACTGCGGCCATAATCAAGGCTTGAGGTGAATCGTCCTCCTTGGGAATGCAGCCGTTGTCAATTCTCCTTTTCGAATGTCGTACCTGCCTCATTGAAAAACGGAATATGATACTTGAATCGAAAGTTAGATCAGATTTGAGAAACTTTTTGTCTCTTTGCATGTACAAGAACAAAATCCACTAGGGAGGTAACTTACTTCTCTCCTCCATTTTGTTGTTATGCATGCAAATTGACAAAAAAGGTCTCAATTCTGATCTCATTTTTGGTCCATATTGTTGGGATTTAATTGGATTACCACGAGTCCTGGATTAATTGGATGCAACAATGACAAATTCTGAGATGTACATAATTCTGTAGACTTATAGTTTATGTTTGTCTGTTATATTTCCTTAGACCAATATTTTGCATTTGTCACGCAGTTGCATCGTGTCTTCCGTGGTATTAGAAAAAATGAGGGTGCACGGTGCTAGACGACGGCGTCCCATCAATTTGAAAAGGAAAACGGAATCCTGCAGCAGAGTACAACTGAAAAATATTGGATTCTTGACTCTCCTGCTCCTGCAAAACAAACAAAATTTTTTTGTAGCTGGATCAAGGTATACAATCCAATACAACAGACCAAACATGCCCATAGCAAACTCCTAACGAAATATGACAATCCAACACACCATCAGATCGTGCCAGTAAAATGATGAATGCTTATCTTGGTGTGGTGTGCTTGACATTGTATTTGTAAATAAAAACACCCCTAACCTATTGGACAGAAATCAGACTTTTATGTGTCTCTATGACCAATGGACGACACAACTTATGACGTCCTAAGAAAAACACCCTTCACTGTGCGTGAAGAATATCAAAAGAATACGTGACATAAGTTATTACTAGGCACAAACCCGTGCTATGCACGGGAGCCTTAGCAGACGACAACGAATGATTGATAGGTTAAACTTCAATAACTTATTAAGAACATTCAATAAACATGTACAATTTATATATTAATAGTATTCTTGTACACATAGGGACCCATTTTTAATTTTAAAAAATGATAAAATTACATTGGTACTGAGTCTCCTAATATGATATATAATTTTATAAGAGAAGATAAAAGTGTAGTGTACACACATGACCAGTTTCTAATTATAAGAAAATAATGAAGAAAATCGCATCTAACTCCTTACATGGACTTTCTTATATAGTATAGGCAAAAGTGTATTATACACACAGAGACCGGTTTGAAATTTCAAAAAATAATAGAAAAAATTACTTTCGCCGCCTCCATAGATTTTCTTATATAATATAAATGAATCCCCTTATACAATATATAAATTTAGAAAATAAAAACAAAAATATGATGTATGCACACATGCACCACAAATTATATTTAACCCTCTCAACAGACTATCTTATATAGAAATGTAGATAAGCAATAAAAAAATTCCTAAAGAATACATACATGTCTATATTTAATGGCAGGTACGTGTGTGATTGAGATACCGAGAGCTATCATCAAAGAAACAATACTTCTGTCATCAATGAAACCAACCTATTGTTGATATTTTCTTAAATAAAATAACATGACCGGTAACATAAAATACGCGAGGAAAAACTCAATTGTGAAAGTAAGTGATCTGATTAGTTTCAAAACACACTATCAAAGATGTTACTAAGGCAGATATAAATCAAACATATGTCTTTCTGTACAGCACTCAAAGCCAAACGTAAGGAGACAGGGAAACAATCATTTTCAACGGTTCCCATAAAAATTAATACTTTCATGTAAGGCATGTTGGGTTTTAGGGGAGGCGGAGAAGGCAGCGGAAACAAAATTTTCCTCCCCAAATCCAGAACAAGAAAACATGTCAACGTCTATACAATAGGAAAGGGATGGTTTGTGGAATCATACCTTGTCCCGAGGCTTGCTCGGCGACAATACCTCGCGGCTTGCGCGGTCTTCACCTCTGGTCTTGGACGGTGTCTGTACAGCTCCTGGTCGCACCGGGACTAACGACTCCTGGTCTCACCGGGACAGTCGGGATTGACAGCTGTCCTCCGAGCGGCAAAAATCTCCCGCCTCTGAAGTAGTCCACACGGACCACTTGGAACTCCAATCTCCTTGTCTCACAAGGAATTGGAAGGAGTCGCACCCTCTTGTCAGCGTACTAGTCACTGACACACTCTCCTGCCACCAGTCGCTTTCTGCAGTTGTCTTTCCCTTGATGTGCCTCCCTTATCGGGTAGCACTTGCTCGGGCTCTCTCGGTTACTAAAACCAGAGAGAACGACAACTTTACAGAGAAACTGGTTGCACTGATTTGTACTTTGAGAAGCCCCCAATACCCCTATATATAGGAGGATCATGGGACAGGGTTCTCTATCCCAGGCAATGTGGGACTAAAGCAGGAGTAGAAGGGTTCGAGATTTTCCACAAAACAACCAACTTCGCAACCTGAACCGATCGTTTCATTTCTGAAACGGTCGGTTGGGGACCTGAGTCGGTCGGTTGACACCTCAACCGATCGGTTGGGACCCATGAAACGGTCGGTTCACTTCTGAACCGATCGGTTCGTGGTCCTGGTCAGTTCCCAATTGAGTTTTCCTCTTTTGTTTCTAATTGATACCAAATACCAATCCTTGTTCCAATCAAATTGGGCAAGTGAAACGAAAAGAAATTTCTCACCAATCCTACTTTCCCAACTTGCTCGGTTGGACCAGTTGAACCGATCGTTTCAACACTTGAAGCGATTGTTTCACCCTGTCCATCAGCCGATCGACTCACCACCTGAGCCGATCGGTTCATCACATGAGCCGATCGGTTCATCACATGAGCCGATCGGTTGGGAGTGCAGATTGTGCAGAAACAGTCAATTACAGTTTCAATCCATCTGATACTCTAATCAATCATTCCAACACCTTGAACATTATGATACCGAGCTATCAATTGATTGAGTGTTTAATTGAACTACTAAACTCCTTTAGTAATCAATCTAAACATTATTTGTGGACAAAACTCCTCTTCCAGGTTAAATCCTATGTGTGTGACCCTGTAGGTCCATTTCACATTGGCAGTAAAAGTCCATAACACTTATGACTTCACAAGCAAAGAACGGTGCCTAGTCACACATCAGTGCTACCCAAGTGAAATAGAAAGTTGGAGAACAACTTTCAATCCTACAATCCGTGAATGGTGTTACAGTGAATGTATAATTCATTTGTCACTGATATCCCAAATGAACTCGAGTCATGGAACAGTCATCCTGTCAACGTTCATTCACTTTCTTGATCTCAGAGTAGATTGGAAGAGATATGTATGACATCAATATCACATACTGATTCACACATGCGTGCACGTCTTTCTCAATCCTACTCATCAAGTGGCCATGGATATCAAACTCCCTCAGGAGGGACAAATCCCATATCTATTACTCACCCCTCAAAAGCCCCATGTGTCAAAGCCACCCAATCATCACCTTTATAACAACCCATGTTTCAGGACTGCGTTTGATGATGTCAAAGTGTGCCCAACGACATGTGTTGAGTGTAGTGATTTCAGGTCAAAGAATCACACTCACCACCATCACTGTGAGTACTGACTGTGACTACCATGTCATGGTTCCATGTGTCAAACTCACAGTGGGTCTGTCCGGTACACTTGTTCTCTAACAAGTACCTATGTGTTTGGTTTGATATCTCTATATCATGACTAATGAGGTTCTGTCATCAACCAACACCACAATCTAGTCTTGTGTGTCATTGCTGTCTATCTACCTTCCACAATGACATCTGACTAGGGACATAACAAGAATGTACAAACTCTTAGCATCTGTATGATCTCATCGTTCATGTCCTCAACCTGAAAGCATACATCATTGAGTACTGTCATTCTCTAGACATTCAATATGTTCTATCACTATCTCTTATGACTGAACCAGAAAGAATTGTAAGCTTGCCTTTAATTTTTATCAAGTCAATCTTAATGTATCCCACCAATCATCCCATGATTGGCTCTCAGGGCATATATACCAACAAGGCAAACTTCAGATTCCAGATTTAAAGAACCATGAAATTACATTAGTGTAATTATGTATTCCCTCTAACATTATGTGACTCCAGCAGGAAAATAACACAGCTAGCATAAACACATTTTGCCATCAGTCCAACATTATGCAAACTTGACTTCTTACAATTGATAATATATAAAGTAAACTCAAAACAACTGAATAGTTGTGCAACTATACATATATCACCACTCTACACATTATAGATCACAAATCACACAGACGCAAACATGGCGATGAGCATATCTTTGAAGTCATTTTTTCTCCCTATGTGTTCTTCGAACCCCCTCAAAGCAGTCGCAAGGATTTTCTTAGGAAACAAACAATAGTGTGGCAGTTGACAACATCTCCTACTCTTCCAAAATGTCCTCTCTGCGGTTGGCTTCGACACGTGCCTTGTTTTTTTCCTGCTTGCTTATGCATTGCTGTACTTGGCTTTCATTGTTCTCTGTAAATTCTGCTTTCGTATACGGTTTTCTGCATGATGTGTGACAGTGTCGATTGATAAGGTATATCTCAGTTAGTACATGTATAGGCAATGTTATATATAATCAAGATTTTTGATGAATGTGTAGCGGAAATATATCAAAAAATAAATAAACTGACAATGGAGATAACAAATTTAAAGTAAAAAGAACTGTGAAAAAGATTGCAAGCTGCACCGCATCAATGCATGTCAGGCACCTTTATGTTACCGTTTTCGTTTGGCTAGTAGCACATTGTTACATACATTTATTTAACATTATACAAATGTCTACACCAAGATCTACATTTTCAAATACAATTTTGTCCACGTTTTATTATTATTTTTTCTGTGGAGAAAAACAACAAGCAACTACTGAATCACTCTTTTTCCTCCGCTTGAAATATTCACAATGGCTCAGAAATAACTCATTAGCTAGCAACTAAGTTTATTGTGTTGCCAAATGGATTATCAAAGAACTTCAAGTGTGGGTATCGAGAAGGGAAAGAACGATAACAGAAACGAAATGAATACCTTTTCCAACTTGCAGAACTATTGTTCCAACAGGCAAAACCATGTTACGGAAAGAAATGTTTGAAAAACACAAACACATGGTAATTTGAACCGGGCTTGAAGATAGACACCATATAGTATAAACAATGTCATGATTAAGAACAAAGTGTCAAAGTGTCGAATTCATGAAGGGCATGGAGTAAAGACACCGAATCACCATCTGCGTAATCGTGAGGTGGAAGGAAGTGAAACTTATGGCACGGAGAAAATATAGAAAGCAAGTGTTCAAAGAAGAGAAAGAAGAATATCCCCAAAGATGATTCATATGCTTTAAAATGTTAAGGAGGGATCATATATGAAAAACAAGAGTTCAAAGAAGAGAAAGAAGTCAAGATTTGTAGTAGAGAGTGTTTTTAATGTTAAAAAGGGCCTCGAAAATAAATACAGTAAAGAATTTAAATCAATAATACATGAGTTTCCTACCTAATGGAATGAATTTTTTATCCCCACGTACGTGTACTCCGGAATGGGAAGAACTACCGTTGACTAAGAGATTGATGGTGACATACACATCAATTGGATACAAATGCACACGCCGGTTCAAGATTCCACTTAAATTCTTCTTCATCGTCATTAAAAATTATTAATAACCAACACATTACTATTACTTCCGTACAATTAGTATATATATAGGGATGAGACACTTGAAGCTCGGGACAACCAGAAATTGCAAGTGTACAAAACATCAGTGAGGCAATTCACAATTCTATGTAAATGGGGAGAGAAGACGGAATAACATAACTGGAGATGGATGAAGTGGTTGTGGTGGTAGTGGGGCTTCCAGTCCTGGCCACATCGTGCACCCGAAGCCTTGAGGAAGTCTGACCCGTTTTATGATCTCGATCTTATCCGGCGAGTTCAAGGAGGCGCGACAGGAGATCAAGTCGGTGTAAAAGGAACATGAAGTGTTGACTGATGAGGAACCTCCGACCTTCCTAACATCGACTTTAAAAACCACTCCTTAGCTTCCAAAGAGACATTGGTAGATCGCTGGCAAAAGTTCGATTACTTAGGCGCCATCTAACAGATGCTGCGTAGCGGACTTGCAATGACGGAGACTTCTTGAGCTCGTTGATGATGTCTGCAACGATCCTAAACAGACCAGAGTCTTCTCGTGATAAAATAGTGATACAGTTGCATGGAAACCCTTCAATATGTATTGTCATCACGTCGGACCATTTTGTAATTTTGAAAAATTATGAAAAAAATTATAGAACAAATCCCAGACGAGCCTTCTTATACAGTATAGTTTATAAGTTAATAAAATGTAATGGTACATGATGTAATTTCCTTGTGCCACCGTATCCGGTTGGGCCGCGCGGGGAGCGAACATCAAGTTGAGCACTCGATTATGACTGGCATTTCCCTTCAACTCCCGTCCCCTCCCGGTTGTAGCTTTCGCCCCAAATCCACGGCGGCACTACCTCTACTGCGGCCTGCGACTCCCATGTCTCTATCTCTGTCTATCGATCTAAGTCCACTCCTCCTGGTCTCCGCGTCTTATTATCTCAAGTTCCCCTATCCGTTTACCGATTCCCGCTCTCCTTCTCCATGACCACCCGCAGCTAGCATCATCATCGTGGACTCTGCCAGGAAGCTTCTCATGCCCGAAAGGTAACAGAAAAAGGTACGGAAAGCCAAGATGTATGCGGTACTGGCGACGACAAGGACGGCGGAAGCAATGACAACAACAACAACGATGACGACGACAATGGTCACAACAACGGCGGACAATGGGGCTCTGGGAACTCGTGGGATGAGAATTGGCACGACGTGTCTCGGCTATTCCTCTTCGGTAGCAAGGAAGATGTTCAAAGATGTCTGCTTGCCCTATCCAAGCTGGGTGCCATCCCGCTCGTCTCCCTACTTGGATTTCTAGGTCTCTCCTCCACCCTTGCCGTAGCGCAGACGATCGACGTGTTGCCTCCAGATGAGAAAGCATATGCTTTGCAAGTCGTTGTGTGGGAGGTGAAAGGGGGCAAGTGGACCAAGCTCATCCCTGATCCTTCCACGGACGATTTCTTAATCGATGGGGGTGGCAGGAGTGGATTGGGACTATCTATGCTACTTTCTCCAGGCGGCGTTGAGGCTTGCTTTCGGCGTTGCTGGGATATGTGTCTGAGGCTTATGCTACCAGACGGGTATCCGAACAGTGTGACCAGTGACTACCTTGAGTACTCCCTCTGGAGAGGGGTTCAGGGGATTGCTAGCCAAATCAGCGGTGTTCTCTCACCTAGGTGTAACACCCCACCGTCACAGAGACAGCGAGAGGACAGACGAAAACATGAGTAACTACAATTAAAACAAACTGATTGCGAAAAGCATACATAAGAGGACTTTTGCATCCAGATGGTGCAGAGAAGTGTGTTATAAAAATATTACAAACTTTGATATGTGTACACAATTTATCAGAACCAGTTATACTGTTAACACCAGAGTTCATCACTTGTTTATACATACATAACGGGTCACGTACGACCAACAACAGGATATGCCAAGATTACAACAGCTAGTCATCGTGAAACGTCGCCAAACACCTCCGAGGACCTGAGAGTATAGGGATGACTCTAGGACTCTACTATAAAACCACCAAAACAACAACATGTCCATCTCTTGCCTTCTACTGCTCTTCTTGCTGCTCAATCGCAACCTCACGACCACCACCACCATTACGTCTAGAGCGATCACCTAAAAAGGTTGTAAACCAGCGGGGTGAGACACACAATCTCAGCGAGAAACATAACTTCCCGCCGAAACTATAAAACCTCAGACGATTTAAAACAAATAAAGAAGATAACTAAGCAGATAATATGAACAACATACTGAGCAAGACTATTATTACCATCAATCTTACTAAGATATCTAGGAGGCATATAACTAAGTATTTTTTATGGAACATGATTGACAAGATAAGCTTTATAAGAACTTATCACAAAATATAAGGATCGTACACATAACTACAGGGTATAACTAGATCAGCTATATAAGTAAGGCCTCAGACAATGTTTCATATTTATTATGTATAGCATATACTATTCGACTGTCTTACATTTTATTATGCCCTGAGGAAGTGAGCCTTCCCTGCTCAAATCCAACCATTGGTTGCGAAGCCCAATCTGGTACCATACAAGGTCTAAGGAGATCCGGACTCCATGACCTCACCTTCTCGTGGTCAGTACATGAATCATCAAGCAAGACTGCAATCTTATGCTTATAGGGCCTCAACCTCTGGGTCAGCTCCGTAAGCTACCCACATCTCTAGCTCACCTCATCATAGGTACTAGTGCATACATCTGAGCCATGAACGCATCATGCTCATCATCACATATCCTGAGCCATGGGTCTGTTCACCATGCTCCATATATTCACAGTGGTACTCAGATTCCTCCTATTTTAGGCTAGGGAAAAATCTTGCATATTCAACAATATGCGCTCCAGGAAAATCCCGCAGGATAAACTTGTTTCACCATTACCATGATACTGACGATGATGGATCTATGGTCAGGGCAAACTACATGATATGTTCATCTGTAATTAATTAGTATATTTTAAGCCAGTTGTTGAGGCAACCAAAGCATAAACATAGCCTTATAGAATTACATCATTATTGCCATCATCATACTGTCCTGGGACCTCAATCCCTCATTATATCAACCACTGCCTCTCAAGGCATCATAATCATGCATCAACATTCTGGGAACGCATCCCTTATCTCATCATCCGAGGATAACACCTCAACTAGGCACTCGGCCTTATATAAGGTCCTCAGACCTATCAACTTGTTATCTCATTACCACATGGTGCTACTTCAGCACATACATCTCATAGCTCTTACTAGGCTATGAATCCACATAAAAATACCTGCATGGTTAGTATACACATCCATAGAGATAACTGAAACCATCATGGATTAATAGGATTATCATGCTATCAGGTATAAAGCAACATCCATGAGTATATTACACATAAGCTGTAAAAATCATAGTTTTATTATCAATCATAAGCATATATCATGCCCCATACTTGTGATCATATACATGTGTCACATTATCATGTGTAGCAACATCATATCCTTTCAAACTTCCTAGTTCACAACCTATCATCTTATCTCATTATCATAGCTGCAGGATTCAAGGTGATTACACCATATCACTTGTATTATCATTATTAATAGAGAACTATCAGCTATATACATTCTGGGTTATCAGAACCCTCACCAAAGCTCTTGCAACCCTCACTATAGATATGGCGGGCAGCGCCAACCCTCACCAAAAGATGTATCGGGTATGGTCATACCCTCACCAAAGAATGTATCGACTAGGGTTTCCCAACCCTATGCAAGCTCACCACCATATCGAACAACCCCATCACTTCAACTATCGTGCAACAAGAACCCACCAGCTCACATGGTGTCAGGCAAGGTGTATCGTGCATCATCACAGGGTTTTCAGCCAAAGGCCCATCATGCACACAAGCTAGGGTTAGGGTTAGGTTTTCCTCTATCGGCCAACCCTCACATGGACCACATCGGCCAAAGGGGTATCACCCAAGCGCCCCTACCGTGCAACCAGCTTCCTATCGTCCAAGGATCATCCCTACCGGCCAGGGCATTCATGATGCCCAAGAGTTGTATCGTGCATGGCCATGCAACAACATATCGGCCAGCACCTAGGGTTATCCTGCCGGGCACCATACTATATCCCCCAAAGCTCATCCAAACAAGGTGGTAATGACCAAAGCCATATCAAGCACTAAGCTATCAAAGCTTATCGTCCAAGGCCATCTCAAGGCAAGATGATACCGGGCAACCTCTCTACAAGGTGTGTCATGTAGAGCACTCAACAAGGTATATCACCCAATCAACAAAGGTATCGGCCAAGGGAATCCTAACGGCCACCAACCAACTTACAAGGGTACAACTCAAGATGAAGCTATCGGGAAGCACTACTCCAAGGTCATAACGTGCAAAGCACAACTCTACAAGGTCGTCTTCAACCTCAAGCACAAGGGCACCAAATCCTAAATGATCAAGAAGATCGGCTCACCTCTCAACACCCAAGAGAGAGGGGTTTTGCACAACCTCTATCACAAATCGGGCAACCACCATGATCAACCTCAACTTAGGTCATCACATATCCAAGAGCTAACCTCTCAAATCCATGCTGAGAGGAGGGTGTTGCCCAAGCAACTAGAATGTAGACTCACCTCTCAACTTAAACGAAAGAGGGGTACTGCCCACATTACTAGAGCTCAAACTCACTTCCCAAAACCAAGGAGAGAAAGGGGTATTGCCCAACAAGAAAACCCTAAACTATGGTTCGACCAACTAGATCCAAAGGCATATAAACCATCAACAACATCAACAACATCATGCTCACTATATCCATAAGATCAACAACATGTACTAGAGCAAGAAACATAACATGCAATGGTCGATCATCAACATATATGAATCATGCAACATAAAGAAGGTAGTATAGCTAGGGTTAGAAGTTATGCACTACTACAGAAATGCCTTTTAGCGTCGGTTGTTTAACCCGCTTTGGCGTCGGTTTCCGAGCGACGCTTATGTGGGCGCCGCTAAAGGTCTAACACTTCGGCGTCGGTTTTTTAACCGACGCCTATTTAACTTACAGGCGTCGGTTGTTTATAGAAAACCGACGCCAAAAGGGTTCGCGCCACAGAAAACGGCGTCATCTAGGACGCATTCTGCGTCGGTGTTTAATTGGTAACCGACGCAGAAAGTGTCCTAGATGACGCCGTTTTCTGTGGCGCGAACCCTTTTGGCGTCGGTTTTCTATAAAGAACTGATGCCATACTTCAAGACGACACGGCCGTGCTTCCCTGCACGGTCGTGTTTAGTACTATAGGCGTCGGTTTTATATGAATAAGCGACGCCTATTCCACCACGACCGTGCTTTCCTGCACGGTCGGGTTGTTTGTAATATTAGGCGTCGGTTTTTATCCAATAACCGACGTTGTATGTCTTTGCTGACGGTTTTCTGTAAATAACCGACGCCTATATATTTTTTTTTTTTCATATCAGTTTGCAGGCCTGTTGTGGCTGGTCAGCAGGATGAGAACCTGCAGTTCAGTTTTCTGAACTGCAGGTTTACGACATCCATTGATATCAGCCTACAAACAGGCCACAAACCTACAAAAGTCCCAAGGAAAATTTTACACAAGTAGATACATTCAGACATCAATTCAATTCTCACATTCACACATATAGAAACATTCAAATACATGTATTAACATTCAGAAATATTCATTTACAAAGTATCATTCATTATCGCTATCAACATCCCAATTATATCTTACAGTTGCCACTGCTTGTATGGCTTTTGCCAATTCTTCTCTTATTTCATCTAATGCTTCCATCGTATATGGAGCATGTATATTTTTTAAGCGTTTACCTATAGTGTGGTCAGTTTTAAACACCTGCAAAGAGAATGATGTATATATATAAGTAATAATATAAAAATAAGATTGATATATTTCATACTAACTAATGAGACTATATATAATACCTCATGTATGTTATCAATGTCCAATGCGGCATGTCGGATAATCATCTGCATAAATCGCATCACATAGTATGCGCATGCCCAACCGTTGTCTTGTGTAGCGCACTATAAATTGAAACATACAAAATAATACAACTAAGCACAATTCACATCAATAATATATACATTGGAGTCGGGAACTTACTTGTACGTTCTGCCAATTTATTGGCTGGTTCTTTTTCGTTGGGACCGTTCCTCCAGCCTTTTTGAATGCATCTAAACCCCTACATGTTAATATAACACAGTAAATTGCATAAGTAAATAGTAATATAATAACAGATGTTAACAGATACAAAAATGAAATATTTCTCACCAGAATAATGGCATTCTCATTACGTGTCCAATTTTAGTATTTAATGTACTTCCTGCGGGATCTAGATAATAAACAGTGAACGTTCCGGGGACAATAACTAGTAACTCCCAATGTTTACCGCTAGAGGTAAAAAGTTAACAATTAATAACTCAAAATGCACAATAAAAATGGAATTTTCTTAAGTCCAAATTATAAATAAAGTAAACTTACTTGACATTGAATGGAGCTATTATTATCGTCTTCTTTTGCTGAACAAAAATTGTAAAAGCATCTATACAGTATTGTTGAACATTATCAGGGTCTTTAGCTACCATACTAATCAATGATGGAATCAAAAATCCCACATGATCAAATGCAAATTGTTTGCAATGATCTTTGACTAAGTAGCTGCAAAACATGTATTACGTATGCATTAATATATAAGAAACCAGATCACCGAATCTTACACAAGGTATATGGATGTATAAACAAGATCTCACCTTATCCATGTCTCTATCATTGATGTATTCAGCCAATCATACATAAACAGCTCAATAATATCTTGTATAAATAAAGAGCTATCGTATGATTGACCTGCATAATCTGCATCTAAAGAAACAATTATCGGGCAATGTATATTATGTGCCCATAGCCAACATGCCATTCCCCTACAAGCAGGACCTAACGGGTATGTTAGGTCAGTTGGAACCCAAGTTGGTAATGCAGGAAGTGGAGGTGGAGGCCTAGGTGCTCCTGGTGTCTTCTTTTTAACCTGTATATATAATTTCAGATCAGTTGACATCATATATACACATTAACAGTCTAAATAAATGTAAATTTATCTAACAATTTCAGTAGTGTAGACGACATCTGCTTTGGGACACAATATGACCCCGCCTTCTACCTCAGCAAGTGTATCAATATCCGGGTGGGGACATGGCAATGTAGCTTCCCTCCAATCGGGTAACACACGTAATGGGCCCACACGAACGTAGCCCTGTGGCATTAGAGTCCCGTGAAACCTTTCCCCAGGAAGGGACGGGTAAGCATGCGCCTCTGCAACAACATAGTCTTGTATTCTTAAGCGGCATGGCTTCAATGCCTACAAATTTACGTAAAGAATGTTATACATATATACATATCATCTTGAAAACATATCATCTTGAAAAGACTAGCTACAATGTCATAAACAATACTTACAGCAGACGTGTTAGGCGATGGGTCTCCAGGATTACTCACAGTCTGTGCATCAGGAGAAGAGTGGGTCGCCATAGGCTGATTGGAAGCCTGAGATGCCTGCCACCGCAGCAATTCTTCCTTGACCTTCTCAGCAACTACATCGTTGACCTTCTTAGCAACTATATCCTCGACTCTCTTATTCTCCTATACATGGATAAAAGAAACATTAACTTCTTATTATTGAATTTCCTTTTGCAGTAACATTCTAAAAAAAGAATAAGTTACCTCTTCTTGAGAAAGTCCCGCTCTGGATTTGCGCTGGGATGGCCCAAAGAATGCTTTGATGCCCACACCAGTGCCTGCACCCCTAACACGTCCAGGATGCTCTGGGTTACCCAGAGCAACTGTCAATTCATCCCTTGTGCCCTGAGGGATGAACGTGCCTTGTTTCCTCTGCTCGTGCAGCTCCCGCTAATCACCATCAACAGAAATTGGTAAGTTAACACCACAAATAATCAATATTCAAACGATTGCTCTAAGAGTTGTATTTTACCATTTTCGCAGTCGCCTCAGCAATTACGGGCTTCTTTATTTCACCCTTCTTGTTTTGCCTCCCAGCTATCCAGATATCATGGCGAGGCATGGGTGTGGAAGACTCCTGAGTAGGAGCAGACTCCTGAGTAGCCACAGACTCCGCATGTAGTCTTTGGTGAACGCTTGCATAGCCTTTTGGACCCATAGTGTGGTCATGCACATTCAGTGCACACCTTGCTTTTTGTGCGTCACTGAGGGCCTAGTTAGTATGCACATTAATGATTTGGTTAGTATCACTAAATGTTAATCTTGAATAGGTGAATACAATGTATATTAATTAAATTGGGAGTGACACCTAATACCTTGAATTCTTCAGATTTTCTTGAAGCAACAAAATTGTCCCAATCTTCTTTGTCCAAGAAGTTCCATTGTTCAAGGGCTGACTTCTTTTTCTTATCACCCTCTTTTATGTATTCTCTGTTCAGATTTGTCCTATAATTCCTAAGCATCTTTCCAGCGCGTTGCATCACACTTTTACGATGCAACTTCTCATCCAATGCAAACAGATTCTGTAAAATAGAAATGTTATTAACTAGTATCCAAAATAGAATTGCAAATAATAGAATTTGTAATCTACAAAATAGAATTGCAAATAATAATAACTCACGCATAAATCCTTCCATATCAAGTCTTTTTCCCCTGAGGAACTTTATGCCAATTATCATACTTAACACCACAATGGCTCCAAGTGGTACACCCAAGATAGTTTACAAAATTATTGTGGTTCACTCCAATTGCATTTCCTCCATTATCAAACTCCACAACCAATTTGGATCCACTGCCACTAAGCGCTATTAACTTCTTCAACAGAGTGATGCCCCTTTTCTTGTTAAGTGTTTGGTGCTGCGCATCAAGTTGCTCCAGTGCTTCAGTGGGTACATGTGCATCATCAACCTAAAATTTGACAAAAATAAACACACTGAATTAGCCCAATATAGAAATATAAGATATATGACATAACTAGAAGATAATGAATTTTATAGAAATACAGGATATGTTTTTAGAACTTACATTGGTATCCTCGCCATGCTCGTCATGGACAGCATGCTCATCATGGACTTCATGCTCATCATGGACATCATGCTCATCATGGTCAGCCATCTGAAAATGTCATTAAAAAGGCAAACATTTAGCATTTGTATTAACTAGAAAAAGGCAAACATTTAGCATTTGTATTAACTAGAAAAAGGCAAACATTTAGCATTTGTATAAACATACATGTCTCTAAAATTGTGATCTTTTATCAATTAACAATCCTTCATTGTGATCTCCGCGCACATATAAGTCATCATTGGCTTCAATATTTTGTGGAGTTGGAAACCCAATTGAGAATGGACTGGAGTCATCATACTTATCATAGTACTCTTCTTCATCTATAGGATCTTCAATGAACTGTCTTTTACCATGAAGAACAACCGACCATTTATCATTTGCAGGATCATCGATATAGAATATTTGTTTCGCATGTGATGCCAATATGAATGGTTCACCCTTCTCGCCAATCTTTTCAAAGTTCACCAAAGTGAAACCCAATTCATCCACTATAACTCCTTTGGTGTTATCAACCCAATTACATTTAAAGAGCGGAATTTTGAAATCTATGTAGTCAAACTCCCAAATGTCTTCAATGACACCGTAATATGACATTTTAGCTTCACATGGACTCTTATCCTTTTCACTTGCAAATTACATAATCGACGCTTGAAGAGTGACCCCACTATTTTGGACGACACTCTTATCATCTTGGCGCTTTGTGTAATATGTGAATCCATTAATGTCAAACCCTTCATAAGACATAACATTCGGTTTTGATTTAAAGGCAAGGCATTTGATAGTTTCTGTAATATCATTTGGTGTTTTAGATAGTTGATGTAAGACTTTATCTTCAAACCACTTAGTAAAAGTCTTATTATGCTCTCTAGCAAGCCACATTGAACTTGCTCGAGGATGTTGTCTCTTTATGAAATTGGTATGTTCCTCGATATAAACACTCACTTCGTCCATATTGTGTAAAATATACAAGTGAGCTTGTTCCAACATCGATATCATTTCCGGGTTGTTTAGGGCCCGATATCAACAACGACAACATAACGTACTTATTTTTCATACACATTCAGGGAGGAAGATTGTATATAACAAGCATGACTGGCCAAGTGCTATGTTGGCTGCTCAATGTCCCGTACAGATTCATCCCATCTGTACAAAGCCCAAGTCTTAGATTCCTATCTTCTTCACCAAATTTGGGGTACAATAGATCAATCTTCTTCCACTATGGGGAATCAGATGCATGTCGTAGGATCCCATCATTATTTTTCTTAACATCTGCATGCCACCTCAAATTCTTTGCATCTTTCGGATTTGCAAACAAGCATTGAAACCGTGATATTATAGGTAGATACCACAACACCTTGGCAGGAGAACCAGTTTTGGACTCCCCCGAAGTCGTCAATTTATACCTTGACGCACCACATTTTGGACAATCTTTCAAATCTACATAGTCCTTTTGAAATAATACACAATCATTCGGGCATGCGTGTATCTTCTTGGCCTCCATTCCCATTGGGCACAACATTTTCTTTACCTGGTATGTTGAGATTGGCAGCTCGTTTCCTTCAGGAAGCATTTCTTTCAACAAAGTCAACAATGAAGTGAAGCTTTTGTCACTCCATCTATTGTTAGCTTTCAACTTATACAATCTCAACACAGCGCTAAGCTTCGTAAACTTAGCACAGCCTGTGTATAACGGTATCTCAGCATCATGCACAATGTTTCTAAAGATAGGAGGTGGATCGATGTGCTCTACCCTACAACTATCCAGCATCGCATCAACGATGTCTGTTGGAACTGGTTCGTTCACATTTACGTCATGGGAGGCAATTTCTTCTTCCACCCAAGCATGAAAACCTCTAGAGGGGGGGTGAATAGAGTTTTATAGATAATTTAACAATTAATTTAAACTCAAGCAACCACAAAGAAAGATTGGACAAGGAGACACAAGGGTTTAGAGTGGTTCCTAGCCTTAGCAAATACTAAGGTAGTCAGTCCACTACCCGGTTGCTTACCCAACCGGGATTTGAAAAAAATTATTTTATTACCTCGCAAGGACTTTACATAAAATACATTTCTTTTCCCTAAACCCTTCAAGCAGCCTTCACCTAGAAGTAATCGCCCAACTCGAAGCAGCCTTCCCTTGAAGTAGATGCACCAACACCCGTTGCACCAGCCTTCTGAAGTAACTTCCCGTGCGATAGCCTTCTTGAAGTAGCTTAAAGTCCCCTTCTCCACCTGAGAAGTCAACCCTCTCCAATCCGCAGCCTACAACCCTAGGAGTAGCAAGGAGAGTACAAAAGATAACAAGGAACAAGAAGGAAAACAGAAATTACAACTTATCCTTTTAAGCACAAGGCTTGATTTGCCTATATCAAGCGTATAAATCTCCTAACCAATGTGTATGACAATGTGATTGTAGTGGATAGGAGATACTAGCCTATAGGGCACGAAATGGGAGCAATAGGAATGAATGGCAAGTGTAGGAATTGCTCTATTGCTCTAAAACAGATTGCAAGTGTGTATTCAAGCTCAAGTATAGCACAAGTATATCTTAGATGATCTTTGGTGACCTAAGGCATGTCCTATTTATAGGAATGACCTATGTATGCTTAAGGACGTTCTAGACAACTTCTAGGGGGTTCCTAGTGCTTAACTAGCCGTTAGGAATAAGTTAGGCGCATTAGCAACGGCTAGTTAATTAATTCTGCAGTTGCTGTCAGAGACCATCTCGGTCGAGGACTCGTCGACCGAGATGCCCAGTCGGTCGAGGATTCGTCGACCGACAGGCTCTCTGGATTAACGTTTATTTGCAACTGTCAACTGCTGTGTCTAACGGCTACTTTTGGTCAATCTCGGTCGAGAAGTTTGTCGACCGAGAGTGTCTCGGTCGAGGAGTGTGGTCGACCGAGATTGACTCTGTTTCAATCTTTTAATTAAACCACTAAGTGTGTTTATGAGTGTGCATAATGTGATCCTTTTGGAAGGGATGACTTGTCTAACTATGGTGTGTAGCTAGGGAAGATCTAACGCTTGATTTACATGCAATCTAAGTACTTGTACATTATATAACTGTACAAGTTTTTACAATAGTGATTACATTGTATGAAAGTAAATATGTAAGCTCGTGATTTCCCTAGTTGCTTTGTCATCCACCATAATCCTGCACACTCAAGTAGCTCGTTAGAATAATAAGAATGAAATGTTTGTCATCATCGAAACAAAGGGATTTATCATAATGTCCAATTTATCCAACAATCTCCCCCTTTTTGAAGATGACAAACATTTCCTAAAATATGAAATAAGGAAATATAAAGCATGTGAGTTTCATACCTGAAGATTACCTTTTGTAGCCATTCTTGTTTATATATATTTATATTTTTGATTTTATATTCTTTCTCCCCCTTTGTCATTTCAAAAAGATATCCAATTTTATTTTCTTTTCCCTTTTAATTTTATATTTTGCTCCCCCTTAAATAGATATCCTTTTAGAAACATGGATTTGTGTCTAATTTATCCACTATTTGTTTCTCAATCATTTGCAAAGGATATTAAGCCTTGAAGTGATATGAGATCATGTTAGGTTCATGGCATATGTATATAGATTTCTCACCCATTTTACAAGGGATGTTAAGCCCTGAAAATGATATGAGATTCCCTTAAGCTCATGACAAATGTATATTTATCTCTCATCTATCCCTAAATTAAATGAGATTCCTTTAAGCTTAGAGTACATAAAAATGTCTCCAACCAAATGCAAGGGATGTTAAGCCCTGATTTGTTTAGCGAGTTCCTTTAAGTTCAAGATATATCAATTTTATAAATTTCTTCATAACCAAGAGTAAAAATACTAAGGTCGTATCAGGCAATCAAATTCGTTTTTATGCGCTCCCCCTTAATCTTATAATTTAGGCAATTTAATGCTTCTAAGGTCACAAATAATTTTAAATGTTGATTTTGACCTTTATCATAAGTATACTAAGATTAAGTTTACTAGAATGATGTCCTAAATAAGTATATTTGTCAAAGCTTATTTTAGGTCGCCCTTGACTACGACCGTAGCGCCCCTTGGCTAAATTTTGTTTTAACCAAGAGGCAAAAATTGCAGATTTCCAATTAAGCATTCATATCAATTTTGATGCATGTTTAAGTGATGCTAAACATGAAAGCATAATGAATATTTCAAATCTTTTAAAGATATCAATTGAAAACATTGTTCTTTTTGCAAGCATTTCTAAGATATAAATCACCAATAAGTTCTTTTGCTTTTCTATGTAATGATAGAATGATAGAACAGAAATTTTCTTTTAGACTAAGAATAATTTTGGTTTTTGACAAAATTTATTTCTCATAATCTTTCAAGGATGATTTCCATAATTGATACTTTATTATACAGTCATTGATCACGAATAGACAACAATTTTGAACAATTTCAAAAGAATTCAGCAATTTTACAGCATTCTGAAAAACAGTGACATGCTCGGTCGACAATTGCTCGACCGACACTTACTCGGTCGACAACTGCTCGACCGACCATGTTTCTGGAAAATATTCAGAAATCTTAATCAACTTCAAAAAAAAAGGTTATGCCAATTATAGCTTGATGATGTTGAGATAAGACATTATGATATCAGAAGTCAGTTTAGGTCAAATCTCAACTAATTAATTTGAAGCTTCTAAGTTTTAGGAATCCAAGCTAACTCATCTTTCTTTTTCTTAAAAGGGCATGAAAATGAATAATGTCCAAGATGCATGCAATAATGGCAACTAATAGCATCAACTTCATTTCTATTTCTAGGAATTGTGTTCCTAGGTACAAATATAGTCTTGGATGCTCTTTTGGGTTTATTTCTTCTTGGATCGTATCCTAATCCTTTCCTTCCATTGTAACTAGAGGAAATTTTCAGAATATTGTCAAGTAGGTTATTTCCTCCTAACTTATTTACATTTCTTTGCAACCTAGCAATATCTTTCTTTGCTTGATCTAAATTGGATACTAGGGCATTTCTTTCTTTAACAACCTTATCATAATCTAAATGTGAACATACAATAGGTTGTTTCTGAAGATCATTCACTTGATTTTGCAATTTTAACTTTTCTAAGGAAAGAAGATTACAATCAGCTTCTACCGATTTAATCTTAAGAGCATAATCTTCATTTTCCTTTTTAAGATTTTCATTTTCAGATACAAGAGCAAGAATTCTAGCATTTAAATCTTTATTTGCCTTTTTAAGTTTCTTCTTGCACTCAATATATTTCTCATGAGTATCTTGAAGACTAGCAATTATATCTTCTTTTGGTAGATCATAAAGACTTACCTCTTCTTCGTCTTCATTTGTTGTTGCAATGAGGCATTCTACTTCTTCATCATTGCTATCATCACTTGAATCATCCCATGCAGCTCTATACGCTCTTTCTTTCTTTTTGTAGGATGATTTCTTCCCTTTCTTTAGTTTTGGACATTCTCCTTTCATATGTCCTTTCTTGCCACATTCAAAGCACCTAGAAGAAGAAGTACTAGAAGTTTTGTTAGTTTTATAACTTTTATATTGCTTACCATTCACAATGAGAGTTTCTTCTTCACTATCATCTTCACTTGTGTCTTTGGTTGATGCTTTGAATGCAATATCCTTCTTTTTCCCATGTTGGCATTCATGTTCTCTCCTTTCTTCCTCTTCTAGATCTGCCTCATGAGCTTCTAAGTTTCCGATGAGCTGCTCCATTTTGAGGCGAGTAAGGTCGTTTGCTTCTGCAATAGCTGTCACCTTTGGTTTGTACTTTGGAGGAAGAGATCGAAGTATTTTTGATACCTGATCTTCCTCAAGAACAGGTTTCCCTAAAGCACTCAAACCATTAACAATAGTAGAAAATTTTGCAAACATTTCACTAATAGTTTCATTAGGATCCATACGAAAATGTTCAAACTTCGTTTTAAGCATGCTAACTTTGGAATTTCTAACTTGTACTGTACCCTCATAGGTTATAGACAGTTTATGCCAAATGTCATATGCGGTATCACAATTTGATATTCTATTAAATTCACCTACTGAAATGGAACAATATAAAATGCTTACTGCCTTTGCATTCATTTGGGCCATTTTTACCGTATTAGCATCCCATACTGCGAAATCGTCTTGTGGGAGTGTGTATGGTGTAGATACCATTCTCCAAAGATCCCAGTTGATTCCTTGGAAGTAGAATTGCATTCTCCTCTTCCAATATTGGTAGTTAGTTCCATCGAACGCCTGTGGCCTAGCAACGAGTGTTCCTTCAATGTTGAGGTTGTTGAGCACTCCATCCCCCATCTTTTCTTCAAGACCTTGTTAGGGCTCCTTGAAGCCTGCTCTGATACCAATTGAAAACCTCTAGAGGGGGGGTGAATAGAGTTTTATAGATAATTTAACAATTAATTTAAACTCAAGCAACCACAAAGAAAGATTGGACAAGGAGACACAAGGGTTTAGAGTGGTTCCTAGCCTTAGCAAATACTAAGGTAGTCAGTCCACTACCCGGTTGCTTACCCAACCGGGATTTGAAAAGAAATTATTTTATTACCTCGCAAGGACTTTACATAAAATACATTTCTTTTCCCTAAACCCTTCAAGCAGCCTTCACCTAGAAGTAATCGCCCAACTCGAAGCAGCCTTCCCTTGAAGTAGATGCACCAACAC
Source organism: Alisma plantago-aquatica (assembly GCA_963693085.1). NCBI lineage: Eukaryota > Viridiplantae > Streptophyta > Magnoliopsida > Alismatales > Alismataceae > Alisma > Alisma plantago-aquatica. The sequence goes on from OY856411.1 coordinate 1,382,057,727, forward strand.
CCGTTGCACCAGCCTTCTGAAGTAACTTCCCGTGCGATAGCCTTCTTGAAGTAGCTTAAAGTCCCCTTCTCCACCTGAGAAGTCAACCCTCTCCAATCCGCAGCCTACAACCCTAGGAGTAGCAAGGAGAGTACAAAAGATAACAAGGAACAAGAAGGAAAACAGAAATTACAACTTATCCTTTTAAGCACAAGGCTTGATTTGCCTATATCAAGCGTATAAATCTCCTAACCAATGTGTATGACAATGTGATTGTAGTGGATAGGAGATACTAGCCTATAGGGCACGAAATGGGAGCAATAGGAATGAATGGCAAGTGTAGGAATTGCTCTATTGCTCTAAAACAGATTGCAAGTGTGTATTCAAGCTCAAGTATAGCACAAGTATATCTTAGATGATCTTTGGTGACCTAAGGCATGTCCTATTTATAGGAATGACCTATGTATGCTTAAGGACGTTCTAGACAACTTCTAGGGGGTTCCTAGTGCTTAACTAGCCGTTAGGAATAAGTTAGGCGCATTAGCAACGGCTAGTTAATTAATTCTGCAGTTGCTGTCAGAGACCATCTCGGTCGAGGACTCGTCGACCGAGATGCCCAGTCGGTCGAGGATTCGTCGACCGACAGGCTCTCTGGATTAACGTTTATTTGCAACTGTCAACTGCTGTGTCTAACGGCTACTTTTGGTCAATCTCGGTCGAGAAGTTTGTCGACCGAGAGTGTCTCGGTCGAGGAGTGTGGTCGACCGAGATTGACTCTGTTTCAATCTTTTAATTAAACCACTAAGTGTGTTTATGAGTGTGCATAATGTGATCCTTTTGGAAGGGATGACTTGTCTAACTATGGTGTGTAGCTAGGGAAGATCTAACGCTTGATTTACATGCAATCTAAGTACTTGTACATTATATAACTGTACAAGTTTTTACAATAGTGATTACATTGTATGAAAGTAAATATGTAAGCTCGTGATTTCCCTAGTTGCTTTGTCATCCACCATAATCCTGCACACTCAAGTAGCTCGTTAGAATAATAAGAATGAAATGTTTGTCATCATCGAAACAAAGGGATTTATCATAATGTCCAATTTATCCAACAAAGCATTGCTATCCACATCTACTGGTTTCGATTTTGAAATCTCTCCATGCCAGTGCCATTCTGTATAGCCTTGTACAATCCCGTTGCACATGACATGACTTTTGATTTCCTCACCAGTGTTGACTTTCAAGTTGTTACCGCAATGCCTACATGGACAGTAGAACCTATCTGTAGGTTTTTTCCTATGTTCCTCGGCAAATCTAATAAACTGATCAAGGCCAGATATAAACTCTGGGGTGTAACGATTACGAATGGACATCCATGATCTATCCATTCTATGATCAGAGAAAACAAGTATATATTAGGAAACAAGTATATATTAGGAAAAGATTAGGGTATACACTTACATCCTAAGTGTATAATGTGATGTCATTCTTATATATAATAAATGTGTACCACCTATCCCATCCTTGAACACCTAATCTCACTAGTAAGTGTATAATGTGTATTGGGTTTTCAAGAAAATTTCGGCAGCATTTCCCCGCTATTCTCTAAGTACATATGTACTTAGAGAACAAACGGGGAAATGTTGCCGAAATTTTCTCGAAAACCCAATAGACATTATACACTTACATCCTAAGTGAGATTAGGTGTTCAAGAACAGTCCCAAACTGGGGACTATCCAAGATTTACTCCTAATGAGTCAATCTTGGATGGATTTCTAGGCCAACAAACACATTTGATGTCATTCTTATATATAATAAATGTGTACCACCTATCCCATCCTTGAACACCTAATCTCACTAGTAAGTGTATAATGTGTATTGGGTTTTCAAGAAAATGTCGGCAGCATTTCCCCGTTGTTCTCTAAGTACATATGTACTTAGAGAACAAACGGGGAAATGATGCCGAAATTTTCTCGAAAACCCAATACACATTATATACTTACATCCTAAGTGAGATTAGGTGTTCAAGAACAGTCCCAAACCGGGGACTATCCAAGATTTACTCCTAATGAGTCAATCTTGGACGGGTTTCTAGGCCAACAAACACATTTGATGTCATTCTTATATATAATAAATGTGTACCACCTATCCCATCCTTGAACACCTAATCTCACTAGTAAGTGTATAATGTGTATTGGGTTTTCGAGAAAATTTCGGCAGCATTTCCCCGCTGTTCTCTAAGTACATATGTACTTAGAGAACAAACGGGGAAATGCTATCGAAATTTTCTCAAAAACCTAATACACATTATACACTTACATCCTAAGTGAGATTAGGTGTTCAAGAACAGTCCCAAACTGGGGACTATCCAAGATTTACTCCTAATGAGTCAATCTTGGATGGGTTTCTAGGCCAACAAACACAATAATAGATATGTACATGTTAGGGTTTCATCACAATTGATGCTAGGGTTTCATCAATGTTAGGGTTTAATCAAATCAAATCAGGATGCTAGAATGGATTTAAATCAAATTAGGGTTTAAATCAAATCAAACACGGTCGTGGTTGTGTTGGCCTACCATGGCCGTGCTGCCCAGCACGGCCGTGGTAGACCATTCTTCTCAGTTCTCAGTGAAAGAAGTGGTGAAACCAAGATTTAGATGCAATATTAGGCGAGCAACAACAACTGACCTCCCAATAGTGGTGGCGGTGACCGGCGAGCTCTAGGCGGAGGGCAGGCAGGTGCAGCGGTGGCCGGCGAGCTCCAGGCGGTAGGGCAGACAGACCAAGGAGCAGCGGCATCGGTGGGCGGCGGCAAGGAGGAAGGCGGCGCGGCGGCAAGCTCCAGGCGGCAGGGAAGGCAGACCAAGGAGAAGAAGTGGTTGCGGAGAAGGGGGCGTGGCGGAGAAGGGGGCGCGGAGAAGGAGAAGAAGGCAGCAACAGTGGCGGCGGAGAAGGGGGTGCGCCGGCGGCGCGGCGGCGCTGTCGTGGAGGAAGAAGGAGCTTTCGTGGAGGAGAAATCGGCAGCGTGGTCGGGCGACAACAGAGAAGAAAAGGGAAATCAGCTCGCAATGAAACAGAAGAAAGGGGAAGAGTCGGGCGATCGCGGGATATTAAGTTCCAAAATAGCGTCGGTTGTTTCAAACAACCGACGCCTAAACCTCTTTAGCGTCGGTTGTTTGAACCAACCGACGTCCAATTGGACGATATTTTCACGAAATTGTTTGGCGGGAACCACTTTCAGCGTCGGTTATAAAAGGTTAACCGACGTTGAAAGTGACACTTTTCGCGCAAATTTTCATCGCGCATAGGCGTCGGTTTCTATCTACATAACCGACGCTGAAAGTGACACTATTTTTTTTGCTCGAAAATTGGATTTCGCGGGCGACTTTAGGCGTCGGTTTGTTATTAACAACCGACGATGTATTCAAAGTGGTACTCGTGTCTGGCTGGTCTTCGAATATAGACGTTGGTTTGCCTAAATAACCGACGTCTAATAGTGTAGGCGTCGGTTTTCCTAAAGAACCGACGCCCAGAAAAGCGACACTGAATGCTGTTTCTGTAGTAGTGAATAAGGAAGATCCCAGAATATTGACTTCTTCTTTAATGAAGAATTGTCACTCCGTGTGGCCATACTACATTGTGATTTCTTACCAAATTCATTGACAATGTCTTTTACTCTTGCATAAACAACATCCCCTGGTATAGGTTTAGGTGCACTCCGTTCATCATTCCATCCATTGAATGCTTTGCGCTTCCTACGATACGGATGGAATTTTGATAGAAACCTTCGATGACCAAGATATACAGTCTTGTCGCCATGTTTTAGTCTTATTGAATCAGTGTTTTCTTCACATATAGGACACGCTTTAGCTCCTTTGACACTATATCCAGACAAATTCCCATATGCTGGAAAGTCATTAACAGTGCAAAACAACATAGCGTGCAAACGAAATGTCTCTCTTGCTGAATCATCATAGGTCATCACACCTTCAGCCCAAAGTTTCTTTAAGTCATCAATCAAAGGTTCAAGATAAACATCGATATCATTTCCGGGTTGTTTAGGGCCCGATATCAACAATGACAACATAACGTACTTATTTTTCATACACATCCAGGGAGGAAGATTGTATATAACAAGAATGACTGGCCAAGTGCTATGTTGGCTGCTCAATGTCCTGTACGGATTCATCCCATATGTACAAAGCCCAAGTATTAGATTCCTATCTTCTTCACCAAATTTGGGGTACAATAGATCAATCTTCTTCCACTGTGGGGAATCAGACGCATGTCGTAGGATCCCATCATTATTTTTCTTAACATCTGCATGCCACCTCAAATTCTTCGCATCTTTCGGATTTGCAAAAAAGCGTTGAAACCGTGATATTATAGGTAGATACCACAACACCTTGGCAGGAGAACCAGTTTTGGACTCCCCCGAAGTCGTCAATTTATACCGTGACGCGCCACATTTTGGACAATCTTTCAAATCTACATAGTCCTTTTGAAATAATACACAATCATTCGGGCATGCGTGTATCTTCTTGGCCTCCATTCCCATTGGGCACAACATTTTCTTTACCTGGTATGTTGATATTGGCAGCTCATTTCCTTCAGGAAGCATTTCTTTCAACAAAGTCAACAAAGAAGTGAAGCTTTTGTCGCTCCATCTATTGTTAGCTTTCAACTTATACAATCTCAACACAACGCTAAGCTTCATAAACTTAACACAGCCTGTGTATAACGGTATCTCAGCATCATGCAAAATGTTTCTAAAGATAGGAGGTGGATCAGTGTGCTCTACCCTACAACTATCCAGCATCGCATCAACGATGTCTGCTGGAACTGGTTCGTTCACATTTACGGCATCGGAGGCAATTTCTTCTTCCACCCAAGCACTGCTATCGACATCTACTGGTTTTGATTTTGAAATCTCTCCATGCCAGTGCCATTCTGTATAGCCTTGTACAATCCCGTTGCACATGACATGACTTTTGATTTCCTCACCAGTGTTGACTTTCAAGTTGTTACCGCAATGCCTACATGGACAGTAGAACCTATCTGTAGGTTTTTCCTATGTTCCTCGGAAAATCTAATAAACTGATCAAGACCATATATAAACTCTGGGGTGCAACGATTACGAATGGACATCCATGATCTATCCATTCTATGATCAGAGAAAACAAGTATATATTAGGAAACAAGTATATATTAGGAAAAGATTAGGGTATACACTTACATCATAAGTGTATAATGTGATGTCATTCTTATATATAATAAATGTGTACCACCTATCCCATCCTTGAACACCTAATCTCACTAGTAAGTGTATAATGTGTATTGGGTTTTCGAGAAAATTTCGGCAGCATTTCCCCGTTGTTCTCTAAGTACATATGTACTTAGAGAACAAACGGGGAAATGCTGCCGAAATTTTCTCGAAAACCCAATACACATTATACACTTACATCCTAAGTGAGATTAGGTGTTCAAGAACAGTCCCAAACTGGGGACTATCTAAGATTTACTCCTAATGAGTCAATCTTGGACTGGTTTCTAGGCCAACAAACATAATAATAGATATCTACAATGAAGCCGGACTCCATACAAACAGTATATAATTTAGTGATTGTTCATTCTAATTTATACCAATGTACAAGTAATATAAAGAACAATGATTGTTCACTTTCGAGGCCAACAAACACATGTGATGTCATTCTTATATATAATAAATGTGTACCACCTATCCCATCCTTGAACACCTAATCTCACTAGTAAGTGTATAGTGTATTGGATTTTCAAGAAAATTTCGGCAGCATTTCCCCGCTGTTCTCTAAGTACATATGTACTTAGAAAACAAACGAGGAAATGCTACCGAATTTTTTTCAAAAACCCAATACACATTATACACTTACATCCTAAGTGAGATTAGGTGTTCAAGAACAGTCCCAAACCGGGGACTATCCAAGATTTACTCCTAATGAGTCAATCTTGGATGGGTTTCTAGGCCAACAAACACAATAATAGATATCTGCAATGAAGCCGGACTCCATACAAACAGTATATAATTTAGTGATTGTTCATTCTAATTTATACCAATGTACAAGTAATATAAAGAACAATCATTATTCACTTTCTAGGCCAACAAACACATGTGATGTCATTCTTATATATAATAAATATGTACCACCTATCCCATCCTTGAACACCTAATCTCACTAGTAAGTGTATAATGTGTATTGGATTTTCAAGAAAATTTCGGCAGCATTTCCCCACTGTTCTCTAAGTACATATGTACTTAGAGAACAAACGGGGAAATGCTACCGAAATTTTCTCAAAAACCCAATACACATTATACACTTACATCCTAAGTGAGATTAGGTGTTCAAGAACAGTCCCAAACCGGGGACTATCCAAGATTTACTCCTAATGAGTCAATCTTGGACGGGTTTCTAGGCCAACAAACACAATAATAGATATGTACATGTTACAGTTTCATCACAATTGATGTTAGGGTTTCATCAATGTTAGTGTTTAATCAAATCAAATTAGGATGCTAGAATGGACAAGTTTAAATCAAATTAGGGTTTAAATCAAATCAAACACGACCGTGGCTGTGTTGGCCTACCAATGCCGTGCTGGGCAGCACGCAGCACGGCCGTGGTAGGCCATTCTTCTCAGTTCTCAGTGAAAGAAGTAGAACACTAACTAGTCTTAGGTTTTGAAGTCAGAGCAGCAAGCAGAGCAGAGCAGCGGGCGGAAAGGAAGAAGACAAGGAAGAAGGTGCTACGGCTAATACCTTGTGAGCAGCGTAGGTAAGCAAGAAGACAACGCCGCAGTAGGGCGTGAGCAGGAAGGAAGGAGCGGGTGGCGGCGATGCAAGGAGGAAGGCGGCGGGCGGTGGCGGCGACGCAGAGCAGCAGCAGGGATCGTCGGCGGAGAGCGAGAAGGAGCATGCACCAGGCACCAGGCGACGATTTTGGGAGAGCGGCGACGAGCAGCGCACAGGAGAATTGATGAAACAGGAAGAAAGGGGGAAGAGTCGGGTGATCGGGCCTCTATTAAGTTGGTCAACGGTGTCGGTTATCTAGGACAACCGACGCCTATTATCTTCAGCGTCGGTTGATCGTAATAACCGACGTCCAATTAGACAATCTTTACCCCAAATTAATTGGCGGGAACTATTATCAGCGTCGGTTATCCAAGGATAACCGACACCGAAAGTGGAACTTTTCGCGCAAAATTTCATTTCACATAGGCGTCGGTGAATTGTTAAACAACCGACGTTGTATGACCCAGAATTTTTTTGCTCGAAAATTGGATTTCGCTGGCGCCTTTAGGCGTCGGTTGGTTACACTCAGCCGACGCTGAATACAAAGCAGTACCTGTGTCTGGCTGGTCTTCGAATATAGACGTCGGTTTGCATAAATAACTGACGCCGAATATTATAGGCGTCGGTTGTCCGAAATAACCGACACCCATAAAAGCGACACTGAATGCTATTTCTATAGTAGTGATGTAACCCGCCTTAAGCAAGCTCCTCAAGCTCCAAAGATCCAAGTTTTAAGCTTCTAGCTCCAAACACACCACTTTCGGCCACCTCAAGAAAAGGAACAAGAAACATAACCACCATGGCTGAAGAGTAGGCAAGATGGAGAAGAAGATGCTAAGGAGAAAGGGAAGATGCTTACCAAGGAAACAAGGCTCACCTATAGATCGTCCACCAAGCTAGAAGAAGAAGAAGAGAACTCCTTCAAAGGTATCGGACACCAACCTTAGCTCCTCCAAGGGTATCGGCCACCAAGGTTGCAAGGAAAAAGGTGTATCGTGCACCAAGGAAGAGAGGAGCAACAAAGAGATAAAAGGGATCCTAAAGAAGAGAAAGGCAAGGCATATATAGATGAGGATCAAAGGGGAACCAAGGCAAGGGTCACCTTACTAAGGGACACATGTCCACACGTCTTGCTACCTTGCAAGATGCATGCACAAGTCATGCCATCACACAACCAAGGATCGGCCACATGTCCAAGCTAGGGTGACACAACCAAAGCAAAAGGGTCAACAAGGTCAAAGGCCGACACACACACATACCACCACCACTTTGGCCGACACACCCATGGGAGATACCCCCATGGCCGACACAAGGTGCTCCTTGCCCGATACAGGGCTCCTCAAAGCAAGGCAAGGCCCAAACAAGGAAAAACAAGGCCCAAAAGAGCTTCAACAAAGCCCAAGACAACTCAAGGCACGAGCCCAAACCTCCCTCTCAACTCTAGAGGAAGCAAAGAGAGAGCAAGACATCTCTCAAGGTGACAAACTTGCTCTTCAACCCCAACTTAGGTTATTTTGCAAGTAGCACCTCCAACTCTCAACAAAACACAGGCAAACCCTAATCACCACTAAAGGTGATTAGCAAGCAACTAAACATAGGGTTTCGACAAAGCAAATAGGATAAGCTCAAAACGGAGGTCAGGGTCCTTACAATCCATAAACCTCTACAAAGGGATTTCGCCCCCGAAATCCGAAGAGAAAAGCGAGAGATATTTCCTCCTCATCTCTTCCTCAAGCTCCCACGTGGCTTCCTCAATGCCACGATGATGTCAAAGAACTTTCACAAGAACCAGGTCTTTCCTTTTCAACCTCTTTACCCTCCTGTCAAGGATCGTCACTGGACCTTCCTCATAGGTCACATCTTCATCAAGCTCAATCTCAACTGGTTGTATTACTGTCCCTATGTCTGGATGACTTTTCTTTAACATGATGACATGGAACATTGGATCTAACATGTGCAACTCTGGCGGCAGTTCTAACTTGTAAGCTACCTTGCCGATACATGCTATTACCAGGTATGGCCCCATATACATGGGTGCCAGTTTGCCTTTCCAGCCAAATCTTAGCACGCCTTTCCAAGGTGAGACCTTGAGATACACTTTGCCTCTCACTTGGAACTCTAAAGGTCATCGACGATTGTCTGCATAAGACTTCTGTCTGTCATGTGCCGTTTTCAATTGTTGTTGTATCACTCTGATCTTTTTTGTTGTCTGCTGCACTAACTCGGGACCCAAAAGCTGATACTCACCATATTCATACCAGCATAAAGGGGGTCTGCACTTCCTTCCATATAGAGCCTCATAACGAGCCATGTCAATGCTTTGCTGGTAACTATTATTGTAAGCGAACTCTATCAGAATGAGATGCACGTCCCAACTTACTAGGAACTACAAAATACAAGCTCGGAGAAGATCCTCCAAAGTCTGAATAGTCCTTTCAGACTGTCCATCCGTCTGTGGGTGGAAAGTGGTATTGAACCTCAACTGCGTTCCCAACGCTTTGTGCAACTGTTCCCAAAAATGACTCGTGAACTGGGGACCTCTGTCGGAAACTATTGTTGTTGGTACTCCGTGCAAAAGCACTATCTCATCCACATATACCTGAGCAAGTTTCTCTACTATATATGTCGTCTTTACCGGTATTAAATGAGCATATTTTGTTAGCCTGTCCACTATTACCCAAATGAAATCATGATTCCTAGTTGTCCTTGGCAGACCAACTACGAAATCCATGGTTATATGATCCCATTTCCACTGCGGTATCGGCATGGGTTGTAACGTACCTATCGGCTTCTGATGCTCAGCTTTAACTTGCTGACATACTGTGCACTTAGCCATAAAATTGGCTACATCCTTCTTCAAGCCAGACCACCAATACAGGTCCTTCAGATTATGATACATCTTGGTGACTCCTGGATGCATAGCATACATCAATGTGTGTGCTTCCTCGAGCACTAGCTTTCTTAGATTATCAACATCGGGGACCACCATCCTACCATGATAGCAAACTAGTCCATCCTCAAACTCATGGAACCCATCACGCTTTTCGCTGCCGAGCTCTGACCTGATCAACTACACTGTATCATCCGCCTACTGTGCATCTTTGATCTGCTGTCTCAACGTAGGCTTGACTTACATCTGTGCCAATAGTCCTGCCAATAAGGAGACATCCAATTGCACATTCATATGCCGTAAGGAGATAAACATATCCCGCCTATGGCATACCAAGGAACTCAAATGTGCCTTCTTCATGGGGAGAGAAGAAGACTTTCTGCTAAGTGCATCAACTACCACATTTGCCTTACCGGGATGATACTCAATGGTGCAATCATAATCATTGATTAGCTCCATCCAACGATGCTATCGCATGTTCAGCTCACTCTGTGAAAAGATGTACTTCAAGTTCTTATGATCTGTAAAGATCTGACACACTACCCCATAAAGATAGTGCCTCCAAATCTTTAATGCATGGACCACCACTGCCAACTTCAAATCATGTGTTAGATAGTTCTCCTCATGTCTCTTAAGATGTCGCAAAGCAAAATAAACCACATGGTCTTCCTGCATCAACACGAAACCTAAGCCTTTCTTGGAAGCATCACAGAAAACAACATAACCTTTCCCAGGCTCTGGCAGCACTAGTACTGTAGCACTAGTCAGCTTCTCCTTCAAGCTTTGGAAAGCTTGCTGACAATGATCATCCCAGACAAAAGGCACATCCTTCCTGGTCAACTTTGTCATCGACAACGCGATTACACTGAAGTCCTTTATAAACCTCTGGTAGTATCCTGCCAAACCTAGAAAACTACGAACTATTGTCGGCGTCTTTGATTGCTCCCAATCTGCCACTGACTCCACCTTCTTAGGGTCCACTCTGACTCCTTCTACAGATATCACATAACCTAAGAAAGTCACTTCTTTCAACCAGAACTCACACTTACTAAACTTGGCATATAACTGATGTTGGCGAAGAAGAGTCAAAACTTGTCGAAGATGTTGTTCATGCTCTTGATTGTCCCGACTGTAGATCAAGATGTCATCTATGAAAACTACAACAAACTGATCTAGGAACGAACGGAACACTCGGTTCATCAGATCCATGAAATCAGCAGGTGCATTGGTTAGCCCAAACGGCATAACCACAAACTCAAAGTGACCATACCTCATCCTAAATGCTGACTTAGGTATGTCATCTGCCTTAATCCTCAACTGATGATATCCCGACAGTAGATCAATATTCGAGAATACTATAGCACCACACAACTGATCAAATAGATCGTCTATCCTTGACAACGGGTACTTGTTCTTGATCGTGAATTTTTTCAACTGCCGGTAATCTATACATAGCCACATCGATCCATCCTTCTTCTTAACAAACAACACTGGAGCACCCCAAGGTGATGTGCTTGGTCAGATTAAACCTTTGTCCAACAACTCCTGTAATTGCTTCTTCAACTATGCCATCTCTGTTGGAGCCATCCTATACGACGTCTGAGCAACTGGCTGTGTTCCTTGCACCATATTGATTTCAAAATCAATCTCTCAAGGTGAGGGAACACCGGGGAACTCATCAGGAAACACATCCACAAACTCTCGGACAACCGTCACCTCCTCAAGGCTAGGACCTTTCGCCTTGGTATCCACAATGTGAGCCAAGAATGCCTTACAACCTTGCCGCAACAACTTCTCTTCCACCATTGCTGACACTAAACATGTCAGAAGAATCTTCCTATCTCCTTGGAAGATCCACTTCTCTCCGTAATCATCAAATACTACCTACTTGGAACCACAGTCCAACACAACCTTATACTTTTCTAGGGTATCCATCCCAAAGATCACATCGAATCAATGCATATCAAGTGGTATAAGATCCACTTGTATACTGTGTCCCGAGAAATATAGGATACAAGATGGACACTCCTCTTGAAGCATCGAGGAACCATTAAGAGGGGTTTCTAACAACATGCTATCTTTCTTACAACTAACAGGTAAAGGACAGCTATCAAGCATACTATGTGTGATAAAAGAGTGTGTAGCACGTGGGTCAACCAGAATAGATATAAAGCAAGAAGAAGACAAATCAGAATGAAATAACTCCATCTGACCTGTCACCACTCATGGGTTGACTATTGCCTCCGACTGACTCATAGCATAGAATCGAGCTGTTGCTTGTTGTCCACATCCCCTGCTTCCTTGAGCATACGATCCCGTTTGCGATGCTTGACCGCATCCTCACCCTCTGCTACCACTGGGTTGCTATATGTCTGACCCTTGTTGATTCTGCCTCAGCATCGACATCTCTCTTTGGGCAATTTGACCTTAAATTCCCAGTCTATCCACAGTGATAACATGACCTACCTTCTATCTGTGGCCTAGATGGCCCTATCACTGCCACTGAGGCTGTACTATGCGCCTTCGACGACAAAGAAACATAACATCTTCCCTAACTCAGAGACCATTGTGATGGTACGCGAGAACTCTGCATCATGGAAGGTGGCGAAAACCTTGACTTCTTGAAACCACCAGATCTTTGTCCCTGGAACTGAGCATGCCTTTTCCTGGTCATGGACTCCCTTTTCTCCCTGACAGACTGTTCAATCCTATGGACGGACTCCACGAACGTGGCAAACCGCTCCCGATTCTCCAAAGCAGCAGCAGGTGTCGACAGCTCAGCACTCAAACCCTTCTCAAACTACCTGATCCGCTCATTATCTGTCACCGCCATGTGAGGACAAAACCTCAACAAGTCCATGAACTTGGCTTCATACTCGGTGATACTCATCGATCCTTGGCGGAGACGCTCAAACTGGTTGATCTTCTCATCCAGATACGTCTTTGGAAAGTATCTGCTGACGAACTCTCGCCGGAAAACCTCCCAATCGATCTCCTCACCGGGTCACTTCTCCTCCTCGATGGCCCACCAGTGGCCAACGCTACCCTTCAGAAGATAGACAGCGTGCTTGACTTTGTCTTCTCCGGGGATGTCGAGGATCCAGAAGGCTTTCTTGAGACCTGTCAGCCATAGATCTGCATCCGCTGGATCAGCCATTCTAGCATACTCTGAAGCTCCGACTCGGCGAAGCCACTCAAAGGTCTTCCCAATACCTGATGTTTCACCATGGGGAGACTGTTCTCTTGGCAGACGTACTGGCACTCTTTCCACCATGTGATTCATCATAGCCATCAACTGCCCCATAAGATGTTGGTAGGAAAGATTTTCAAGAATGGCTGGGTTAAGTTGGAGGACCTCATGCACCCCTCCAATCTTCATGTGCCTACACTCTTGCTCCATCAACTGATGTAGCATCCCTTCTCTCGGCAGCATGTTATTCATGGTTTCCAGACATCTTTAAGCTTTATCTTCCGCTGAGGACAGAAGATGATTGTAAGAAAATCTAGAAAACTCACAAGAACAGACGCAAACCTAGTCCTAGATCCATTGAGACTCAGCGAACCTAGAGCTCTGATACCAAACTAACTGTGACACCCCGCCATTACAGAGACAGCGAGATGACACATGAAAATGTGCGAAACCACAAATTACCGAAAACATGGGTTAATTAAAACTGATTGTGGAAAGCATACATAAGAGAACTTTTGCATCCAGATCCTGCAGAGAAACATGTTATAAAAATATTACAAGCTTTGATATATGTCCACAGATTATCGGAACCAGCTATACTGTCAGCACTAGAGTTCATCACCTATTTATACATACATAACATGCCATGTATGGCCAGCAGCAGGATATGCCAAGATTACAACAGTTAGTCATCGTGAAACATCGTCAAACGCCTCTGAGGACCTGAGAGTACATGGATGACTCTAGGACTCTACTACAAAACCACCAAAACAATAACATGTCCATCTCTTGCCTTCTACTTCTCTTCTTGCTACTCGGCAACAACCTCATGACCAACACCACGTCTAGAGTGATCACCTAAAAATGTTGTAAACCAACGGGGTGAGATACACAGTCTCAGCGAGAAACATAACTCCCCGCCGAAACTATAAAACCTCATAAGATTTAAAGCAGATAAAGAAGATAACTGATATAAGCATATAATATGAGCAGCATACTGAGCAAGGCTATTATTACCATCAATCTTACCAAGATATCCAGGAGGCATATAACCAAGTATTTTTTATGGAACATGATTGACAAGATAAGCTTTATAAGAACTTATCACAAAATATAAGGATCGTACACATAACTACAGGGTATAACTAGATCAGCTATATAAGCAAGGCCTCAAACAATGTTTCGTATTTATTCTATGTAGCATATACTATCCGACTGTATTACATTTTATTATGCCATGAGTAAGTGAGCCTTCCCTGCTCAAATCCAACCATTGGCTGCGAAGCCCAATCCGGTGCCACACAAGGTCTAAGGAAATCTGGACTCCATGACCTCACCTTCTCGTGGTCAGTACACGAATCATCAAGCAAGACTATAGTCTTATGCTTATAGGGCCTCAGCCTCTGGGTCAGCTCCGCAAGCTACCCACATCTCTAGCTCACCTCATCATAGGTGCTAGTACATACATCTGAGCCATGAACGCATCATGCTCATCATCACATATCCTGAGCCATGGGTCTGTTCACCATGCTCCATATATTCACATTGGTACTCAGATTCCTCCTATTTTAGGCTAGGGAAAAACCTTGCATATTCAGCAATATGCGCTCTAGGAAAATCATGTAGGATAAACCTGTTTCACCATCACCATGATACTGACGATGATGGATCTATGGCCAGGGAAAACTACATGATATGTTCATCTATAATTAATTAGTATATTTAAGCCAATTGTTGAGGCAACCAAAGCATAAATATAGCCTTATAGAATTACATCATTATTGCAATCATCATACTATCTTGGGACCTCAATCCCTCATTATATCAACCACTGCCTCTCAAGGCATCATAATCATGCATCAACATTCTGGGAACGCATCCCTTATCTCATCATCAGAGGATAACACCTCAACTAGGCACTCAGCCTTATATCAGGTCCTCAAACCTATCAACTTGTTATCTCATTACCACATGGTGCTACTCAAGCACATACATCTCATAGCTCTTACCAGACTATGAATCCACATAAAAATACCTGCATGGTTAGTATACACATCCATAGAGATAATTGAAACCATCATGGGTTAACAAGATTATCATGCTATTAGATATAAAGCAACATCCATGAGTATATTACACATAAGCTATAGAAATCATAGTTTTATTATCAATCATAAGCATATATCATGCCCCATACTTGTGATCATATACATGTGTCACATTATCATGTGTAGCAACATCATATCCTTTCAAACTTCCTGGTTCACAACCTATCATCTTATCTCATTATCATAGCTGTAGGATTCAAGGTGATTACACCATATCACTTATATTATCATTATTAATAGAGAACTATCAGCTATATACATTCTGGGTTATCAGAACCCTAACCAAAGCTCCTGCAACCCTTACTATAGGTATGGCGGGCAGTGCCAACCCTCACCAAAAGATGTATCGGGTATGGTCATACCCTCACCAAAGAATGTATCGGCTAGGGTTTCCCAACCCTAAGCAATCTCACCACCATATCAGCCAACCCCATCACTTCATCTATCATGCAACAAGAACCCACCAGCTCACATGGTGTCAGGCAAGGTGTATTATGCATCATCACATGGTTGTCGGCCAAAGGCCCATCGTGCACAGAAGCTAGGGTTAGGGTTATGTTTTCCTCTATCGGCCAACCCTCACATGGACCACATCGGCCAAAGGGGTATCACCCAAGCACCCCTACTGTGCAACCAGCTTCCTATCATCCAAGGATCATCCCTACCGGCCAGGGAATTCATGATGCCCAAGAGTTGTATTGTGCATGGCCATGCAACAACATATCAGCCAGCACCTAGGGTTATCCTTCCGGGCACCATACCATATCGCCCAAAGCTCATCCAAACAAGGTGGTAACGACCAAAGTCATATCGAGCACTAAGCTATCAAAGCCTATCAACCAAGGCCATATCAAGGCAAGATGATATTGGGCAACCTCTCTACAAGACGTGTCGTGCATAACACTCAACAAGGTATATCTCCCAATCAACAAAGGTATCGGCCAAGGGAACCCTAACGGCCACCAACCAACTTCCAAGGGTACTACTCACGACGAAGCTATCGGGCAGCACTACTCCAAGGTCATAATGTGCAAAGCACAACTCTACAAGGTCGTCTTCAACCTCAAGCACAAGGGCACCAAACCCTAAATGATCAAGAAGATCGGCTCACCTCTCAACACCTAAGAGAGAGGGGTTTTGTACAACCTATATCACAAATCGGGCAACCACCAGGATTAACCTCAACTTAGGTCATCACATATCCAAGATCTCACCTCTTAAATCCATAGTGAGAGGAGGGTGTTGCCCAAGCAACTAGAATGTAGGCTCACCTCTCAACTTAAACGAGAGAGGGGTACTTCCCACATCACTAGAGCTCAAACTCACTTCCCAAAACCAAGGAGAGAAAGGGGTATTGCCCAACAAGAAAACCCCAAACTATGGTTCGGCCAACTAGATCCAAAGGCATATAAACCATCAACAACATAAACAACATCATGCTCACTATATCCATAAGATCAACAACATGTACTAGAGCAAGAAACATAACATGCAATGGTCGATCATCAACATATATGAATCATGCAACATAAAGAAGGTAGTATAGCTAGGGTTAGAAGTTATGTAACCCACCTTAAGCAAGCTCCTCAAGCTCCAAAGCTCCAAGTTTTAAGCTTCTAGCTCCAAGCACACCACTTTCAGCCACCTCAAGAAAAGGAACAAGAAACATACCCACCATGGCCAAAGAGTAGGCAAGATGGAGAAGAAGATGCTAAGGAGAGAGGGAAGATGCTTACTAAAAAAATAAGGCTCACCTATCGATCGGCCACCAAGCTAGAAGAAGAAGAAGAGAACTCCTTCAAAGGGATCGACCACCAACCTTAGCTCCTCCAAGGGTATCAGCCACCAAGGTTGCAAGGGAAAGGTGTATCGTGCACCAAGGAAGAGAGGAGCAACAAAGAGCTAAAAGGGATCCTAAGTAAGAGAAAGGAAAGACATATATAGATGAGGATTAAAGGGGAACCAAGGCAAGGTGTCACCTTACTAAGGGACACATGTCCACACGTCTTGCCACCTTACAAGACGCATGCACAAGTCATGCCACCACACAACCAAGGATCGGCCACATGTCCAAGCTAGGGTGACACAACCAAAGCAAAAGGGTCAACAAGGTCAAAGGCCGACACAGACACATACCACCACCACTTTGGCCGACACACCCATGGGTGATACCCCCATGGCCGACACAAGGTGCTCCTTGCCCGATATAGGGCTCCTCAAAGCAAGGCAAGGCCTAAACAAGGGAAAACAAGGCCCAACAGAGCTTCAACAAAGCCCAAGACAACTCTAGGTACGAGCCCAAACCTCCCTCTCAACTCTAGAGGAAGCAAAGAGAGAGAAAGACATCTCTCAAGGTGACAAACTTTCTCTTCAACCCTAACTTAGGTTATTTTGCAAGTAGCACCTCCAACTCTCAACAAAACACATGTAAACCCTAATCACCACTAAAGGTGATTATCAAGCAACTAAACACATGGTTTAGGCAAAGCAAACAAGATAAGCCCAAAATGGAGGCCAGGGTCCTTACACTAGGTATCCCCTTAATCTCCTTTTAGCCTTGTCAAGCTTTGGCGTTTAGCCAGTATGTTGCACTGAGTTAACATATAATATATTATTTGTTGAAACAACCATGGTTACTCGTGTTTCATACAACTGAGGCTTGTATATGCACGTGTTTCAAATTTTTATAATGATCAGATTAGAGCCTTCGAGGTTATATTTATTATTGCCATTACTTTGTTATATCTCTTTTTGTCTAAGGATCTGACCAGGAACATCTTTGTTATCATGTCAAGGCCTTGGCGTCTGAGAGAGAGCTTGTGCTAGTATTTCTGATTCAGATGCTACTACAGATACTGGTAGCTTAGGACGAAAAATATCCGGGAGTCCAGAAAGTGGGTCTATGAAATCAGAACCTGACACATCATTTGTGCTGGATAGAATATTCGAAGGAGTGTGCATGCCTTTCAAACTGACAGTTGATCAAGTTTTACAGTCTCAACCCTCCCTTATAGTCTCCTATAAACTTAGTAATACAGTGGAGTTTTATACATACAATGTAAGTGCAGCAATTCCTGTTCTTAAATTGTCTTTTGCTTACACTTAAATGATTATAGACTTTTTGGGAAGAGAACCATCCCCTATTTTGGTAGGTGAGAATATTATCTTGGTTATATTCTATTTGTGCTTAAAGATTGCATATTTGCTAGGAAAAGAAACTTCCCTTTACAATACATTGGAAGTACTCAAAGATGTTGCTCAGCAGACATTCTTTAATATCTTGAAGACTCAAGGTGGCAAGCTTTTGAGGTTTAATCCTCTTGTTGCAAGTGATCTCTCCCCATCGCCAGTTGTTCGTGAAGGGGTGTCCCTGTTGATAGAAATAATTGATACATATAATAGCATGATGTTCTCTGCTTCTGGAAAGAAACCTGATTTTGATCTGGTGATCGTGACTTTACTAGATCCCATCATCCAGGTATATGCTTCTATAGGACATTTTAGGCTTCTAATTCTTTTTTATGTGACAAAAACTCAAAGAAGATGATGGTCCAAGAAATGCAACTTAGAAAAAGCATCTGCTTGCATGTATCTTACATGGGTGAATCATAAGAATGCCATGTTTGTACATATGTGTGATAAAGCAGCAGAGGCTCACAAGTCGAAACATTCGTTGTCATCGTCAAGGAGAAGAAGTTCAGATCTAGGTCAAAACCATAGAGAATCATCACCGCTTGATGCATTTTTAGCTAAAATGGGTTCTGTCTTGACTCAGGTCAGTTAAACCTGTCTTGATCAATGGCAGTACACTATTTGCCCTTTTTTACTCTTCAATGCTCTTTTTTATTTTGCTTTTTCTTTATTCTCTTTATTAAAATGATTGTATTGTAGGTTAGGAGTGGAACTATGGTATTAGAAATAGGAATTAACTCAACAGTCTATTAAATTGAGATTTATATAAGTATCGATGTTAGAATTGAAGTTATAAGAATGACAACCCGATAAAGGCCACTCGGGTTGTTCATACCTTTATATTATTATTAAGTTATAACATTCTTAACGAGCTTTTTGGTAGAACGATTAGATATGCCTACTTTGTTGAACTTGCTTAAATGTCTTTTTCTTTGTAACTTGTACTAAAATTGCTACAACAAATTCTCATACATTTGCATGGATTGTGACGTGCGTTTACTAAAGGAGAAAGAGTATAAAATGTCATTTTCTTAGTTCAATACAATTTTGTTTTTGGATAATTGAATTTACTTCAAACAGAATAAATGAGGATTCTAAATATAGTATTTCTTCCACTTCTCTCTACAGAGCACTGAAACCGCGTCAAAGATCTTCCTAATCAACTGCCTATGTACCATCCAACAACCTCTCATTGGACATGACATAGCCACAAAATATGCACAAAACCTTGGATCCATGATCGAGGCCCACATCAGCATCCTAGCTGAGAAAGAAGTGGATGCCATCCACACAAGATGTGGCCTACTATATTAGATTACATATATCCAAAACTTTGCAATGGGCGCATAACAAGAAGAAGAGGTACCGGGACCTTTGGCACAGAAAGAAGAGATGTCTCCCCAGTTGCTTGCTGACTACCTCAGAACATTCTATGGTATAGTTACGAGGACAGAAGGATCCCTTCCGGAGTTTGAGCAGATGCAGGTGCCCAGACTGTGGTCTGATGCATGTGCGCGTGTGGCTAGGGCACTGGAAAAGGCTTATGAACTGATTTACAATGCAGTCATTGATCCTAAGAACCAATATCCTGAACCCAAATTGTTGTTGAGACACACACCCTATCATATTAGGACAATCCTGACAATATGAACAAACTTATTTAAGTGACCAAGGATCTGCGCCCATGTTTGGTCTGCCTTACTCTCAACATGTGTTATTTACACTGTATTTCAATGACATCGATATACAAATGAATGAAAATTACTCAGTTTCCATAAAAGAGGCAATGATAGTTTTAGGAGGCTTAGGCGTGTGGTATGGATCTAACCTTTTTTGATGTATTTTCTTTCTTAAGAAAAGTAGTAGAGATCCAAACACAAGTGCATCTTCTTTCTAAAGCAAAGACTGGTTGTAAAAATCGGTAACAAATAAAGCCTACAACGAGAGTGACTTTAATGGAGTAGGGTATGATGCTTCACTTTTAGTCATAATTCTTAGTGTGTCTGCAGAAGCTAAATGCTCCACACTTCATTTGCCTTCTTTGCAATGAGGCCTACAATAGTTTATACTGTTGTTTTATGGGTTGTGTTGGGTGTTAACGAGCAGTTGCTCAAATAGTTTTGCCCCATATGCTTTATATTCTTTGTATGCTAGAATTAGTCCCACATCATGTTGGGAGTCACCATTATTCCTATATAAAGACCAATCATGTTCATAATGCGACACAACAATATTCTATTTCTCTCGATTACATGGTATGACAACATCAAGCCTAGTTTAAGGCAAGGAAGGCAACAAAATGCGGCCATAATCAAGGCTTGAGGTGAATCGTCCTCCTTGGGAATGTGGCCGTTGTCAATCCTCCTTTTCGAATGTCGTACCTGCCTCATTGAAAAATGGAATATGATACTTGAATCGAAAGTTAGACCAGATTTGGGAAACTTTTTGTCTCTTTGCATGTACAAGAAAAAAATCCACTAGGGAGGTAACTTACTCCTCTCCTCCATTTTGTTGTTTGCATGCAAATTGACAAAAAGGGTCTCAATTCTGATCTCATTTTTGGTCCATATAGGATATGTTTGCTTGTCGGGATTTAATTGGATTACCACAAGTCCTGGATTAATTGGATGCAACAATGAAAAATTCTGGGATTTACAAAATTTTGTAGACGCATAGTTTATGTTTGTATGTTATATTTCCTTAGACTAGCATTGTGTATTTGTCTTGCATTTGCGCCGTGTCTTCTGTGGTATTAAAAAAAATGAGGGCGCACGGTGCTGGACGACGACGTCCCATCAATTTGAAAAGGAAAATGGAATCCAGTAGCAGAGTACAACTGAAAAATACTGGATTCTTGACTTTCTCCAGCTCCTGCAAAACAAACAAAAAAAATTGTGTTGGATCAAGGTATACAATCCAATACAACAGACCAAACATGCCCATAGCAAACCCCTAACGGAATATGACAATCCAGCACACCATCAGATCGTGCGAGTAAAATGACGAGTGCTTATCTTGGTGTGGCATGCTTGACATTGTATTTGTAAACAAAAACACCCCTAACCTATTAGACGGGAATCAGACTTTTATGTGTCTCTATGACCAATGGACGACATGACTTATGACGTCCTAAGAAAAACACCCTTCACTGTGCGTGAAGAATATCAAAAGAATACGTGACATAAGTTGTTACTAGGCACAAATCCGTGCTATGCACAAGAGCCTTAGCATACGACAACGAATAATTGACAGGTTAAACTTCAATAACTTATTAAGAACATTTAATAAACATGTGCAATTTATATATTAATAGTATTCTTATACACATAGGGACCTATTTATAATTTTAAAAAAATGATAAAATTACATTGGTACTAAGTCTCCTGATATGATATATAATTTTATAAGAGAAGATAAAAGTGTAGTGTACACACATGACCAGTTTGTAATTATAAGAAAATAATGAAGAAAATTGCATCCAACTCCTTACATGGACTTTCTTATATAGTATAGGCAAAAGTGTATTATACACACAGAGACCGGTTTGAAATTTCAAAAAATAATAGAAAAAATTACTTTCGTCGCCTCCATAGATTTTCTTATATAATATAAATGAATCCCCTTATACAATATATAAATTTTGAAAATAATGACAAAAATATGATGTATGCACACATGCACCACAAATTATATTTAACCCTCTCAGTGGACTATCTTATATAGAATTGTAGATAATTTCACATCAATAAATAAAAATCCTAAAGAATACATGCATGTCTATATTTAATGGTAGGTATGTGTGTGAGACCGAGGCCGAGACCTATCATCAAAGAAATAATCCTTCTGTCATCAATGAAACCAACCTATTGTTGATATTTTCTTAAATAAAATAACATGACTGGCAACATAAAATATGCGAGGAAAAACTCAATTGCGAAAGTAAGTGATCTGATTAGTTTCAAAACACACTATCAAAGACGTTACTAAGGCAGATATAAACCAAACATATGTCTTTTTGTACAACACTCAAAGCCGAACGTATGGTGACGGGGAAATAATCATTTTCAATGGTTCCCATAAAAACTAATACTTTCATGTAAGGCAAACTTCAGATTCTAGATTTAAAGAACCATAAAATTACATTAGTGTAATTATGTACTCCCTCTGGCATTCTGTGACTCCAGCAGGAAAATAACACAGCTAGCATAAACACATTTTGCCATCATTCCAACATTATGCAAACTTGACTTCTAATAATTGATAATATATAAAGTAAACTCAAAACAACTGAATAGTTGTGCAACTATACATATATCACCACTCTACACATTATAGATCACAAATCACATAGGCGCCAACATGGCGGTGAGCATATCTTTGAAGTCATTCTTTCTCCCTATGTGTTCTTAGAACCCCCTCAAAGCAGTCGCAAGGATTTTCTTAGGAAACAAACAATAGTGTGGCAGTTGACAACATCTCCTACTCTTCCAAAATGTCCTCTCCACGGTTGTACTTGGCTTTCATTGTTCTCTGTAAATTCTGCTTTCGTATAAGATTTTCTGCATGATGTGTAACACTGCCGATTGATAAGGTATATCTCAGTTAGTACATGTACATGCAATGATATATATAATCAAGATTTTTGATGAATGTGTAGCAGCAATATATCAAAAAATAAATAAATTGGCAATAGAGATAACAATTTTAAAGTAAAAAGAACTGTGAAAAAGATTGCACCTGTATGTTACCATTTTTGTTTGGCTAGTAGCACATTGTTACATACATTTATTTAACATTATACAAATGTATACACCAAGATCTACACTATCAAATACAAATTTGTCCACGTTTTATTATTATTTTTGCTGTCGAGAAAAACAACAAGCAACTACGGAATCACTCTTTTTCCTCCGCTTGAAATATTCACAATGGCTCAGAAATAACTCATTAGCTAGCAACTAAGTTGATTGTGTTGCCAAATGGATTATCAAAGAACTTCAACTGTGGGTATCAAGAAGGGAAAGAATGATAACAAAAATGAAATGAATACCTTTTCCAACTTACAGAACTATTGTTCCAATAGGCAAAACCATGTTGCGGAAAGAAATATTTGAAAAACACAAACACATGGTAATTTGGACTGGGCTTGAAGATAGACACCATATAGTATAAACAATGTCATGATTAAGAACAAAGTGTCAAAGTGTCGAATTCATGAAGGACATGGAGTAAACACACCAAATCACCATCTGCGTAATCGTGAGGTGGAAGGAAGTGAAACTTGTGGCATGGAGAAAATATAGAAAGAAAGTGGTTCAAAGAAGAGAAAGAAGAATATCCCCAAAGTTGCTTCATATGATTTATAATGTTAAGGAGTGATCAGATATGAAAGGCAAGAGTTCAAAGAAGAGAAAGAAGTCAGGATTTGTAGTAGAGGGTATTTTTAATGTTAAAAGGGCCTCGAAAATAAATACAGTAAAGAATGTAAATCAATAATACATGAGTTTCCTACCTAATGGAATGAATTTTTGATCCTCATGTACGTGTACTCCAGAATGGGAAGAACTACCATTGACGGTAACATATCATGCAAGAGATCGATGGTGACATATACATCAATTGGATACAAATGCACATGCCGGTTCAAGATTCCACTTAAATTCTTCTTCATCGTCATTAAAAATTATTAATAACCAACACATCACTATTACTTCCGTACAATTATTATATATATAGGGACGAGTTGTCATGATATGGCCTAAGAACCTCCCAAATACATTTTCAAAGACTTGCTATGAGAGGACACTATCATGATATGGGTCGTGGATCCTTCCTAATACATTTATGCAGACATGCTGTGAGAAGAAGAAGTCATGATATGGGTCGCATCTCATCCTGAATGCATTTATAGAGACCTGTTGTGAGAGAACAATGCCAGGATATGGGCCTTGGCTCCTACCTAATTCATTTCTAGAGACTTTTTGTGAGATAACATTTTAAGGATATGGCTCATGGCTCCTTCCAAATACATTTTTAAGGACTTGTTGTGAGATGACATGTATAATGATATGGGCCCCAAATCCACTCAAATGATTTTTTAGGGGCTCTTACCTCTTGCACGAACCTTTAAGCTTTTTTCTTGGATTGCTTATATCTTTAAAAAGTTACATCATCTTGAGATTTAGGCAAGCTCATATAGATCTCCTTTTTAGTTTAATAGCCTTCAGTAATTCATCATTTCACCACTAAGTCTCTTTTTGTGGAGGCCCATGCTTTTTGGACTCTTCCAAAACCTCTGACAATCATATTTGTCTTTAGTGTAAACATTAGATTTTAAGTTCTAAGTGCCCTCTTTGATGAGTTTATCAAAAAGAGCCGATTATTTTTCCCCTTCAAGATTCCCCCACTTGATCCTACTTTTCTTTGTTGAACTTCATGTTAATATCCAAAACCACCAACCTATGTTGGGTGGTGAGTTCTTTGTCAAGGATAACTTTACAATCTTTGCATACTTCACAATCCACCCTCCTTGTAACAAAGTAGTTAATTAGGCTACAATTGCGCCCACTCTTGAAAGTAATCTTATGAGAATTTCTTTTTCTTGATATGGGTGTTTGCCAAAATCATATCATATGCAACTAAAAAATCTAATATCCTCTCCTCTCCCCTTCATTTCTGCTATCATATCCAAAACCACCACGAACTCTCTCATATCCAACATTGTTACTCCCCGCATGGTTATTTAAATCACTCTCAATAATAATCTTCCCTTCTATCGGTAATTTTGTATCCCTTGCATCAATTCATCTATGTTATCCCGGAGATCCTTCTTAGCTTCCTCACTAGGGCTAACTTGGGGGCATAAGCGCTAATAATATTAAATATCTTCCCCCAAGAACAACCTTGATAGCTATGATTCTACGGCTCATCCTTGTGATCTTGACAATATTATCCTTCAACATCTTATCGACAATAATGCCTACGACATTTCTATATTTGTCAATACATGTATACCAAATTTTATACCATGTGTCTTCAATCTCTCTGCATCGTTCCCCAGTCCATTTGATTTTCTACAACCAAGCTATATTTACTTTTCTTCTAATCAAAGTATCCATTATGTCCAAAGTTTTTCTTTTCAAACAGGAAATATTCCAAGAACCCATTATAATTATTTTTGTTTGACTTACTTTTATACATATCCCTATGAATAAGTTGCCTTGCACATTTTTCACTACATATGGGAAGAAGGGGACTAGCTTATTTACCCACACTCATCCAAGGTGTAAAAACTTTTGACCGTCCTTTAATACAATTGGGAGTCGTTGTGTCGAAACCCCTTGCATATTTATCACCGCACCCGGTGTCGATACAGTGTGTCGCTAGGTAGGAACACTCCAAAGAAATTCTTATAAGGATCCATGTCATAAGATAGTGAAATTTTTTTATGGATGGTTGTCAACCTACCATTAACCCTCCTCCCTAACCTAGACTTGTGAGCAGCTATATTTGTCAAGATGTACGGAACCTATGCAAAATTAATACGAAAATAAAAACATGTTAGTATATTATGTTAGTTACAATCAATAAAAAATATATGATTGATAAATAAATCATATTCCGTTCAAGGCAAAGAGAATCATTCCATTAAGTTTCAATGGCGACCTTTCCACCTCCTACAAGATCTAGAGTTGTGGCTGAGTTGTATCTAAAAGTTGATGATCACTGCAACCTCAAAGGAGTCACACTACATCCAGTTTGAGTGACACATGAACCAACCGCATCAACTGCTACCCCCCCAATCGAGCAAGTGCTACTACACTCCCACACACCACAAAATTAGATTCGCGTGCCAATGGGATTCGATCACACTTAATAGAGGACATCTCATGACTTTTTGTTTTACAATAGACATGTATTACCAATTTTACAATGCTCCACCAACAAGTGATGTGCTCCTATGTGTATGCTCTAGGAAGATTAACATATGATGGAGTCATATCTAATATTCACCATTCGGTTCTGTAAATTGAAAATTAGCAATGTTTGCAGACTTATTGTGATACACTCTACTTTGGTATTCAACATCTACGGGGATCAAACAAAGATTGGTACACCTTTGCAACTACATTTATCCACATCTCCACTTGGAAAGATTTCAAGAATGTGATGTAGAATGGTTTTACCCCATGCAAGTAGTTGCATCCCAATTGTGATACAACTAGAACCTCCACTATCCGACCCATATCTTGGTTGTTGTGACATTAGGCACTGATACACTCATTGTCCAAAGGAAAATGGTATATATCACCCCCTTTATAGATGTTTTCATACTTGATCTCCACTATCATTCTCCCACAAGCTCCGAGCAATCAAATATCTCCATTTTGGGATGGAGAAATGTATGAGGAGAAATCACGAGAAAGAGAAAAAAAAGAAGAGAGAAACTTATTTTATAACTTTCTATGCGTAGTGAATTTTTTGACAAAATAGAAACCATATGATTCCTTAGAGAAAATACATTCCAACAAGACATATATCAACATACTTTTGAGAAAAATGATGTTATAAAAACGAATATTGTATATTGGGAATAGTATTCAATATTTGACTAACGCGCTAACTCAAAAATGAGGATTGTCCTCCTTTTGCTATAATACTCATTTTTGATGTCATTGTATTTTAAAATAGGCATTAAAATTTGTATTGCGTTATATTTTTAGGGTAGTACTCATTTTCTAAATATCATACTAACTAAAAATGAGTATTGCATGTAGTTTTTTTTATAGTACTAATTTTCCTTGTTTACTTAGAAAATGAGTACTACCCCAAAGTAACGACATGCAATACTCATCTTTTGAGTTAGTGTGTTGCTAAAAAAATGAGTATTGTCCCCACTCATTTTAATGTTTATTTTAAAATACAATGACATAAAAATGAGTATAAAACTAAAAGAACGACATGTAATACTCATTTCTAAGTTAGACTACTATCCCCAATATGTAGTACTCATTTTTATATTCTGTATTATTTTTCTCAAAAACATGTCGATATTGATTTTGTTGGAATGTATTTTTTGTGAGAGTCGAGTAAGCAAAAAATGTGCAAGGGTTTCCACATCTTGGACATGCGTGGATAATGAAGCTAATCCCTCCACATCATGGCCCGGATGTAGTGAAAAATTTTCATGGGCAACATTTCTGAAGAAGGCAGGTTAAGAAGCAAGTTCAACAAAAAAGGATTACAGTTGGATCTTGGAATATTGGCTCTCTAATAGGGAAATCTTCGGAGATAGTGGATACCATGATCAAAAGAAAAGTCAATTTAGCTAGTTTGCAGGAAACCAAGTGACATGGAACATTGTAGAGAGATTGGAGACAGAGGATACAAAACCTGGTATACATGTATTGATAAATATAGAAATGGCGTAGGTATTATTGTTGATAAGATGTTGAAGGATGATGTTGTAAAGATCACAAGGATGGGCGATATAATCATAGATATCAAGATTGTTCTTGGGGGAAATATTTTTAACATTATTAGCTCTTATGCCCCCAAGTTGGCTTTAGCGAGGAGGCTAAGAAAGATTTCTGGGATGACATGGATGAATTGATGCAGGGAATACCAACAGAGGAGAAGATTATTATTGGGAGTGATTTAAATGGCCATGTGGGAAGTAGCAATGCTAGATATGAGATAGTTCATGGTGGTTTTGGATATGGCAGCAGAAATGGAGAGATGATTTTAGATTTTGCAGTTGCATATGATATGATTTTGGAAAACACCCATTTCAAGAAAAGAGAATCCCATAAGATTGATTTCAAGAGTTGGCACAATTGTAGCCAAATTGATTATCTCCTTACAAGGCGGGTGGATCGTAATATATGCAAGGATTGTAAAGTGATTCCTGGTGAAGAACTCACGACCCAACATAGGTTGGTAGTTTTAGATATTAACATGAAGATCAATAAAGGCGAGCATAATAGAAAACAAGATAGCATGATCAAGTATTGGAATCTTAGAGGAGAAAAGAAATTGACTTTTCATGATAAACTCATCAAGGAGGGAACTGGGAGCTTGAAGTCTGATGTTAACACTATGTGGCATAACATGAGCTCCTGCATAACAAAAATTTCCAAAAAGGTTTTGGGGGAGTCCAAAGGCTGTGGGCCTCCACAAAAAGAGACTTGGTGGTGGAATGATGAAGTACAAAAGGCTATTAAACTGAAAAGGAGATCTATAGGAGCTTTCCTAAATCTCGAGATGATGCAACTTTCCAAAGATACAAGCAAGCAAAGAAAGAAGCTAAAAAGGTTATTCAGGAGGCAATATCTAGATACTTTGATGATATTTATAAGAAGTTAGACACAAGTGAAGGGGAAAAAGATATATATAAAATGGCCCGTATAAGAGAAAGGAAAGGAAGAGACTTGAGTCAAGTAAAATGCATCAAAAATGAAAATGGCAGGGTGTTAGTGAAGGACGATGATATCAAGAACCAATGGAGAAATTACTTCCATAAGTTTTTCAATAGAGAAACTGCAAATAATGTTAGAGACTCGTGTGACATGAATATAAGAGATATCATTTACACACGACGAGTTTCACTATTTGAGGTCAAGAATGCTTTGAAGAAGATGAAAATGAGAAAGGCATGCGAACCAGATGGTATTCCCATTAATGTATGGAAGAGTAAGGGGGGTGAAGGAGTTATGTAGTTAACAAAGCTCTTTAACAAGATCATGAAGACCAAGAAGATGTTGGATGAGTGGAGAAATAATACTATAGTCCCCATCTACAAGAACAAACATGATGTTCAGAGCTGTACAAACTACAGAGGTATCAAGTTGATCAGTCACACCATGAAGCTTTGGGAGAGGATTATTGAGTAGAGACTAAGATCTATAACACAGATATCAAACAACCAATTTGGTTTCATGTCTGGAAGATCAACAACGAATGCTATTTTTTTGATAAGGAGGTTGATGGATAAGTATAGATAAAGCAAAAGAGATATTCATATAGCATTTATTGATTTAGAAAAGGTGTATGATCGAGTACCCAGAAAAGTGTTCTGGATAGTCTTGAAGAAAAAGGGTGTGCCAATCCAATACACTGACTTGATCAAAGACATGTATGATAGCTCTACTGCAAGTGTGAAGACTCATGTAGGAGAGACACCAACTTTTCCTATCACAGTAGGGGTACACCAAGGATCCACACTCAACCCAAATATGTTCGTTCTTGTTATGGATGAGCTGACAAAGAATGTTCAAGATGATATTCCTTGGTGTATGTTATTTGTTGATGATATTGTTTTGATTGACAAAACTAAAGATGGATTAAATGATAAAGTTTAACGGTGGAGAGAGGCATTAGAATCACATGGATTGATGATTAGTGGGAGCAAAACTGAGTATATGCATTGCAATTTCAGCCAATCCCGCAGTGTGAAATGATGGAGCCAAGTTGGATGGAGTAGATATACCAAAATGTGATAAATTTCGTTACTTGGGTTCTATTATTCAAATAGATGGGAATGTCCAAATTGACGTTTGTCATAGGATCACTGCAGGATGGTTGAAATGGAGGAGTGCAACTGGAGTATTATGTGATCAGAAGATCCCTCTTAGGTTAAAAAGTAAGTTTTATAGAACAACTATACGGCCAGTCATGCTCTATAGGAGTGAATGTTGGGCGGTGAAGAAACAAGATCTCAACAAGATGAACGTGGCTGAAATGGGTATGCTGAGATGGATGTGTGGGAAGTCAAGAAAAAATTGCTTGATTGACTAGAGTTCATTGCACTACTCTTCATCATCCTTAGATTGACTAGAGTTCATTGCTCCCAACTTTTACTAAAGTGACTCACTTGAGATGAGCTCTTTTACCTCTCGGGCCTCCATGCCA
The DNA here is from genome assembly GCA_963693085.1 of Alisma plantago-aquatica. Classification (NCBI taxonomy): domain Eukaryota; kingdom Viridiplantae; phylum Streptophyta; class Magnoliopsida; order Alismatales; family Alismataceae; genus Alisma; species Alisma plantago-aquatica. Next base: position 1,382,087,825 of record OY856411.1, read on the forward strand.
CTATTTAGCAAGCTTGGGTTTTCCCGCTCCTCATCCTAAGACTAATTTCTGGCCATATTATTCAATATTTCTTAACATTTCTTGGCCGTGTTGTTCAAGAAGGAATATGTCCATGCACTATCAAGTGTGGTCCTCTCCCCTTCGTGTAAGTTGTATTAAAAGATTTTACCTTCGTCAAATATATCAAACCATGGCGGGGGGGCTTTCTAAGTATACCATGGTAGTGTTTCCATGCCTTAGAATAAGATTCATAAGATTATTGCTTGAAGTTTTGAGTCTTCCCGACAAGTTGAGTTGTCTTCTATGGAGGGAATTAGCACCAAAGAAAGTATCAATCATCTGATACCATGTGCGGGGACCTTCCTAAGCACATCAGGATAGTGTTCCCATGCCTTTGAATAAGATTTGTCAGATTGTTGCTTGAAATTTTGGATAACCCCTACAAGTTATGTCGTCCTAGCAGTCAAAGAAAGTACCAATCATATGATCCCCTGTCTTAACATATTATAGATCTAACCTTGGAACCATGTCCCAATCCATAAGAGAGAATGGATATATTTTCAAATAAATATCAATGGGAGCCAACCTATCAATCTTCAATGCATCACAACTTTCCACAAAGTTGTTGATGTCTTGCATCGAGTCTTCATTGGTGTGTCTTTGGAATTCTTGATAGTTCGTTAAAGCCACTAATCTTGGATCTACCTTGTAACTGCCTATGTTCACAACATGTCATTTTATTGGATCCAATTGTGCGATGACAGAGGATGCCTTAATTCTCTCTCAATTTGTCTGCTCCCCATCTTCCCATGCATGTTCATCATCACCTTGATTAGAGATTTTTGGTTACTCTTATTCAATCTCTAGTTCTTTTGGGTCAATCTGTGTCTCCTCTTGATTCTGCAGTGGTACTATTTGCATTGACGGTGTTGGTGACGAGTCTAGATCTCCATACTCCATGGTATGGATGCGGACAATAAACTAGAACCTAAAAAAAGATGTGAGAAGCATAAGGTACTAAAATCTGAAAACAAAGATTTTGCAATTGAGTAACAAAGGGACACATTTAAAGAAAAGAAAAAAGCATCCTAGGATTGCTAGCCTTAGCATTTGTAGTGCTCGCATTGTCAATTTCCCGGCAACGGTGCCAAGTACTTGACATACATTTAGCGTGCATGTAGAATGCAAGTGTATATGTCGAAGTAATATCAAAATTTGAGTTTTTGGTGTTGAACTCAGGGAATAGGGAATGTAAAGATACTACTAACCAAGACCAAATCATCTAGACCAATAGAAAATATTGAGATCATCGATTGAAAAATGAAAAACTAAAATTTTCAAAGTGATTAAAAAAATAGTTGTGATGAATTCTCTAGGATTATCGATTTCACTATAGTACAATTTATACTTGATTTCAATCTATCTAAAAACAAAAAATCATTCATTAACAAGATTTGAGGATACATACTTTGTGTTAGCTACTTTTGTTGTGTAATACACTATCTAATCTAGTCAAAAACCTACATTTACAATGCTCAAGTAAAAGATTTGATGATTAACAATATGTCTCTACATACTTAACCTCACAATTGTTAGCCCACTTTCATAGTGTGTGATGACTATGATAAATTTTCCAATACTAAAACTCGTCTTCACAATGAGAAAGCATCTGAAGAATGAACACAATGATCAATTTTGGACATGGCACAATAGATATATTATCATTAAAATTCCAATCCATGAAATTTATTTCTAAATAAATATTATTAAGTGCAAATTAACATTGAGCTACTCTTAGGTCTTAGAGAAGAGGGGATTAGTACCGCATATTGAATGTGGTACCATAATAGATTTTGAAGGAGAAGGAAGACATGAAAATAATTAAATGTAACTGAGGAAAAGTGAATAATGCAAACCCCTCCGAAGACGAGCATGAATAGGTGACATTTCAGTCACCGATTTTCTCCTCAAAGGTGCCAGTACAATATTTTCTCCATGTTCCCACCTTTTCCTCTATCCTCCTTCGGCTATTTGTTGTTCTGTAATGTGTTCTTGATGGTCATAATGACTTGGGTTGTATAGAACCCTAAGTCATCAAGGAGAGATCCAAAACATTTATATTAGGCAAAGAATCTCAATCATCCATTTCTTTAGTCGGTGGAACCAACAAAGTAGGTTACATTGATTCCTCTAAATCCTTTTCTCATCATAAGTGTTTTGGTACCACCGATAGGGATATTAGTGGCACTGAATCGATATTGTAATCTTCGGGGTGCCCTCTCGGTGGAACTGAGTTTGGTCTTAGTGCTATTGACTTTGCTATGCACTTTCCAATTGTTGATGCATGTACGTGTACTAGATGCATCTCAATATACTGACTTACTGAATATATATAGAATCTCTAAAATGCAAATGACTTTCATTAGGTTGAGATATAATATGATAATTTCATGCAAAAAGTACGTAAACATGCTAAGTTGATGCAAATGATCCTCACAAGCTAGTTTGTACATAATATATTAGAAACATATATGTTTGAGATTTTTATATGAAAAACACATAAAATCACCTAAAAATTGCATGCATCACCCATTAACCTCACCACCATGTGAGAAATCGAACCCCACTCTCTCACAACCACCAAACCCTAGGTGATGAGGGCAATGAACCATCGTCCCTTTGATGGTGACACCATTGAACTCCACTCCAACCACCACAAAACCCTAGGCTAGGGTTAGGGAGAGAACATAAGGGCAAAGCATCATGCAACCAAAGTTCTTGAACATAAAACCTCATCATACAAGGAATGTACATGAAGCAAAGCATGAACTCAAACTTATATACACATGTAAATAAGTCCATATAAATTTAGGAAATGATGAAGTTAGTGCAAACAAGGTACAATTAAGGCTAAAGTTAGGGGCTTCACATAATCAAACAATGTGCAATTAAGGATAAAATCAGGGGTTACTCATACTCAAATGTTAAATTCTTAAATAAGCATTCAATTATGATAAACAAATAAGACTGGGGTCGAGCTAAGTTAGGGGCCTTACCAATGAGAACCCAATCTTGCTCACTATTATCTGATGCCTCCAAACCTAGATGTAGAAGCACTAGAACCAAGAACAAATGAAGGATTGGACCAGTATTAAGAGTGTAACATACCAAAAATTGGGTTTATTTGCAATTTAACCCATTTCCAAGTTTTTCATTTCCTTCTTATCCTTTTTGGCCTTTTCCCTAAATTTTTCTATTTTTCTATCCTTTTTGTCCTTAATGTTGAAATTGAGTGATATTTAATGGTTTGGAATATATTTGTTTCACATTGATGCCAACATATGGGTTTATGCACAAATACCTCAATTAGTGTTTTGATTAGAGTCTAAAATGCAAAATGACCATTAATGAGAGATAATCAGTAGATTATATTAATTTAGAGTTTTTATGGCCTTTTCGGACAAGAAATAAAAGATAGTATAGTTTTGAGTTAGTTAATGAGAGAAATAGTCCTCTTTTCTTTCTCTCTCCTCCAATCTGGCAAAAAAACATGAAAAGGGAATATTGTGGTGAGATATGACTCTTGACATTAATATATATTGTCTATCTCGAATTTTCACTCAAAGATTTATTAAAAAGTCTTTCCTTATTAATTCACCCTTTAATACAGTAATATATACATTAATGGCCAATATAGTGGTTAGGAGCCAAAGCTTGTGTAAAACTAAGATCTAAGTGTTTAATAATAATCTAGACCATAAATTTAGTCCATGGTCCAAATTTGGGGACATTTGATCAAGGTTTGAACCCCCAAATGAATTAAACAAGAATTGATTATAGTTTGACTATGGTTTGATTATTATTTCATTGAAGCATGGCATTTAAGCTATAGTTCCGATTTAATCAGCATCACATGTTACATTTCATTCATATCCATGTTACACATTCCATCTGACAACCCACATTCAATCATATGTGATCTAACATATTTTCAACTCGATCCAATGGTCTGAACCCCATCTCCTACCTCCGGCCATTTCACGGGTCTGGGATCAGTTATACAACAACGCCCTCCTTGATCCCTTTCTCTCTCATTTCATGACAACTTTATAAGATCTCTTTGCCATTAAATCTACGAGGACTCCCTGAATCTAATGAGCCTTAAGTCATCATCTCTCTCACTCTGTACGCCAAAAGCCCAAATGGGCTAAAACCTCCCTCGCTGCCGCAAGGTCAGGTCAGAGTCTCCCCTCCACCAAACTAGTATATTAGGGGTCCAACGCAACCCCCAGACTCAAGGAAATCCTCCTCCTCTGTCAATTTCTTCTCACGTTCTCCCGAATACCTTGACCTACTCCTCCTTCCTCTCTGACGACGACACACTAACACTCACTTCTCCGGCCACCCCAACCCGATTAGTACCACGGTAAGAATCCTCGACCCTTTTACTTTGTGTGCAGATCATTGACTTATCCTTGTTCTTCCTCAATTGTAGCACCCTATAGGGCCGCCATCATTTCTCACTGGCGCTAGCCGCCTTGGCTACCTAGTGGCCCTTCAACCATGGAAGTTGTGCCCTTGACTTCTTTGTTCACCTACAATCAATTTGCAAGCTTCGATGGCTTGTATTCGAATGTGTTTCTATGATTCCAAGTTCATATTCTTTCTTCTATTCTCGTCGCTCCGCCGACCTATCCTAGGGCCACGATGGTCCTTTCACAACTGGAATTGTTGTGATAGATTCACTGACTTCTTGCGACTTCATTGGACGTCTTTTAACTATTCTTTGCATTAGTTTTTCCTACTTTGCTCCTCTAGCTATTTCCGCCCATGGCGGTAGTAACGGAGTTGGGACTTCAGTTCGAGCTAGAGTCTCTAGGTGGCTCGTCGACTCCATTGGGAGGTGGGGAACATTTTGACAACCTCAGTTTTGTGAGAACTACATGATCTTCCCAAGTTTTGATTGAAGTTCCATCTCCTAGATGCGTCGAGCACCATGGCTTGGGAGGGGAACACACCAGGTTAGTAAATGACCATAGTGCCTCTTCCCACTTAATCACATTGCTAAAAACACAAGGGTAATTTTAGGATTTTGAATGCCCCCACTCACCCTCCTGACTAAGAAACGTGACGCTGACATGGCGATCCACCATTGGACCGCGTGGATGAAGTGGGCCGTGAATGGATATCCGGGTCATGATTCTAATGTGGCTTTTCCTCAATTTTCTATTGGCCGGTTCTTTAGAAAATCATAATAAATCGATGATTTATCAAAAAAATACAAATAAATAGTCATTGGTTTTTCACAATGATTGTGATTTTAGGATTTTCAGGTCTTATTTTGCATCTCTGTTGTGATGTTTATTATAAACACTATCTATTTATATAATAAGCCCTAAAAGTTGTAACTAATTCATTTTAACTCCAAATGTAATAAATAAATATGTTTTCTTGAGCACGAGAATCTACCTGATCGAATGGTCTAGGTTTTGAGTCCTAAGTTGAAGGTTTTCTTAAAAAGTCCAAAATTAGGGCTTCTTATACTTTATGTTTTATAAAACCCTAATACATGTGATATAATTTGTAATTAGGATAAAGAAGTCTTGGATACAAGCTAGTTGGTGAAAGTGATAATTAAGACTCTACATTGAGGTATGTGTATGAGCTTATGTGCATATGCGAGTATGCACATTTCTTCACCCTTCAGTTGGGTATTTCATAATCCAACCCTAAATATTACTAACGAGGCATATGCTTAGCCTTTGATCTTTTTCATTGTCTTTTTTTGGCACATTTTCTGCAATTATTTCTTGGGGTTTGACCCCTCTGTAATATTTTGTTCATTTAATTTTCCATATGACTCTTTTTATAGCATGATGAATTATTGACTATATTGCTAATGTAGTGTACTTATGTGTTATTTTGCCCAGGGGAATGTGTTTACCCTTCCCACTTTTTATATATATTTTTGTTGTTTGGGAATGTGTTACCCTCCCTCACCTATCGGTTGAGGTTAGGTAGGCGCCTCATCCCTATATTAGTTATTGTAGTCATATTAATATTCACGCATACAACTTGATTATTGTTTATCATGACAAACTTTTTATTTATTACGTCTCGTATTTTTGACCCTCTTAGCATAGTAAATCTTTATCCTGTCATATTTTGGTTTATAATTGTCCTTATTCCTTTAAATGACACATACTCTATTTCTTCTCTTGCCGGGTGATCCCAACCACCCAGGTCTAGGAATAGAGTGCGCAACAGGAGCATGGTGGACCAACCTAGATCAGGTATAAAGAGTTTATCCTTTCTTATGGACCTATCCCTTAAGTTATCTCTTGGAGACAGATTGATGTAGTTTAGTTTCCCTCTATCTCATATCCTTTTTGTTGTAGATATCATGTACATCCTTATTGGGATAATTTTGATGTAGCCTTTATGAAATTGAATATAATCAATGTTTTAAATTCCGCTGCTATTCATTGGTCTTTTGTTTACCATTATTAGTAAAGGGGTGTTTAGCCTTCTTTATAAAGAGCTTCAAATCACAACACAAACTCAACCGAGGGTTGTGATAGTCACAACTTTGACCGAAAACCATGGATTGTTTGAGAAGTTTTGGAAAACATAGAATTGACGAAACAAATTTAGCTTTTGTTGGCTAAATTGAGAGATAAAACAAGATCCTAAAGGTGATATGGGAAGCTTCCAACATGTTCCATCTACTGTTTCCGCAACAACAAGAATGGAAACAAAGAAGGTAGCAAAAACAACAACAACAAAAGTTGCAACAACAAAGAAGAAAGAAACAACAATGGCGAAAGAAGCATCAACACACCAGATAAAGCAACAACAACGAGATGAAGGTAACAAAAGTTGGCGAACTAGATTGAAATAGATCCTAACGATGCATTCCTTACTCCCAAGCAACTATATAATATATTACACCAAGATGGAAGGGTATATGGACAACAAGTTTCACTATCATCCCTTTTTGGATGATAAACTTGTTCTTCAAAATACTATATCCATAGATTTTGGGGTCATAATATTATTTCTCAGAACTTTTTGGACTCCATTGAGAAGCTCCACAATGTTTGGTGCTAAAAAGCCAAACTTACCAAATTCGAGAAGCTCCACAATCACGTCAAACTTAACTTTTATGTATTTAATAACTTTACAAAAATGATGCTTGACAAAACATGTTGGATTTTCATGGAAAGCTGCCGGAGCTGAAACCCTAAACTCACGTGCGATGAATAGAAAAAAAACATCGATATCACAAGTTTAATAAAACACTTTGCACATCGATTATTAAAACAAAATTGTTAATCAAAATGACTTGTATGGTCGATTTTTTCAAACCAAAACGTCGTCTAAATGGGTTTACTTGAGCAAAACTTAGATCAATCTTAAAACTAGTAAATGTTTTAAAAACCATCGAGTTAACATGTTTATACACGACAATACTTTAACCGTAGACGCTAGAACAAAAATTTCGTGAAGTGAAAGATTTAGCATTGATAAAATCAAACACTGTCATATTGGACTCTACTATTAATATGTTGTTGCGTTTGGCAACACGACTAATTTAATCCTGGCTGCCCCACACGAGTTATCATGTGAATTTTTTTGTGACCCTTCGTTTGGAAGTGGTTGTGAGTGCTTAGGCAGCAGTTGGTAATCACATATAGGCGCTGTTTTGCAAAGCGTTTCACAGCGTCGGGGCAGCTTTTGCGAATCTCGGGCAGACAAAACACACTCGAAACGCCATGCCAAACTCCAGATATCTGACCGCGAATGTTTATGTTTGAATTTTATACAAGTGACGCTGAACGGTCACTCGACATCCCAATTTCTTCATCGCGATGAATTACTGCGTCGAATACCCGCCGTCCGGCTACCACTACAAAAACCGTCGCTTTGCCGAACGGGGCCATAGGGAATCTACTTACTGCGTTGCCAAACGTGCGGCCCAGTCACTCTTATTTACATTGTTTTACTTTTACTATTTCTAGCTATCATTAATATCTAATAACTGCTTATTTTTATTGTGAAAATACAAATCAACAAGCAATGCAATCACCTTTTTAAACGTTAAAGAAGAATTTTGGTTCGTTCGACAAACAGTAACAATTGCTCAGACATCAATGAAAAATCACGGACAACGGGTTAGCTGCAGTCAATCACTCTTATTATATATTTTTTTATGTCTGCAATAATCACTTATTTCTCATTATAAGTAGTAGTTACTACGATTGATCGGCGAGAACAATAACAACAAATGCAATCAGCTTCCCAAAACTGCTACATTTGTCTTTTTTTATAGTGGCATCTGAGATTACCTTAAAAAAAAAAAACAGTAGCCAACAAACATATGGTTAACAGACCGTTTACCATGTTGCCCGAAGCCAGCTACCGCTGCCCGGCCGTCGGCAATGCGTTACCAAACGCAGGATATATGTTTCACGTGGCGGTAGCAACATTCTGGGCTGTAGCCGCCAGGCCCGTCGCTGTGAATATTCCGTCCCCGTCTCTCTCCAGGACAGCCGCCCAAAATCGCACCGACCTGGCGACCCCGGTCACCACGGTAAATGGAAGTCCTATCGCTCCCCATTCCGGAGAATATCGACAGCATCGCCATTGGCTGCCGAGGCTAGCTGAGAGGCCCGACTGGCAGGCGAGGCGGGAAGCGAACGGCAGCGCCCATCCATCCACCGGAAGTGGAGAACGGGAGAGGGACCGGCAAGGGGAGAACTGAGTGGCCATTGACATGCTCTGTTCCTCTCCCGTCGCACTCGCCTTCTCGCCGCCGCCTCCAAACCGCTAGGTGGGCCAAGCGGCCCCGAAAAAGCCATGTCTGTGCTCCCGAACCCAACCAACTCCCTCCACTTTCGAGTCCTTCCCCCCGAACCCTCTCTCCCTCATCGACGCTGCCTGACCTCTCCTCGACTCCCTCGGCACCGTGTGACCGCCGCCGCATCCTCCTCTTCCTCTTCGTCCTCCTCAACCCCCTTCGACTGGTTCCGCCCCCGGGGCACGCCCACTCCGGACTCATCTTCTGACAGCAGAAGAGGAGATGGTGTCCGGACCAACGCCAAAGAGGAAGGCGGCGGAGTCGACGATGCTGGTGCTAAAAAGAAGAACAATAAGAAGAAAAGGAACAAGTGGTGGTGGTGGTCCGGGGACGGCGAGAGCTACCTGGTGGACGACAGCGATGCGCTCCCGCTCCCCATGACGTACCCGGACACCTCCCCGGTGTCTGCGGACGAGATTGATCGGCGCCTTCGATGCGACCCAAAGGTTGACGACTGCAAGGAGGTCGTGTACGAGTGGACTGGGAAATGCAGGAGCTGCCAGGGTACTGGTTTTGTTAGCTACTACAACAAGAAGGGGCGCGAGACCATATGCAAGTGCATTCCTTGCATGGGTGTTGGTATGTCTTCCAGAGCCCCCTTTATGCTTTCGTCTCTATGATGGAATTTTCCTGCCTTGTACTCAATCTATCATTCAATTTCATTTATTTTTACTATATATATCTCACTTATTGCTGCTTCTTTCAACTTTCGTTGCCCACAAATGTTTAATACCGTCAAGGTGTAAAACAGTACACATGATTTGCCTATTTAGGTCTAACTCTACTCTCCATTCACTGATCAGTTCCATTTCTTTATCCGTTGCTGAATGTTGCATTTCTTAGTTGCGACATCCACAAGACTGTTTCCTGTACCTTTTTTCTGCTTGTCATTTATAAACATGCTAGCCCTTTTCATAAGTTATTTAACTGAGTTGTTGTTTAGATGACCGAGGGAGATGAACAAGACTTAAACGATTGTTAAATCCCCAAATGATATTGTTGTCTCATACGTAGTCTACCATAAATAAAAACAATTGTTAGCGTGCTTGTTAATCTAGAATGATAGAAGGTTTACTCACTCAGAACTTAGCTTCGGATGCTAACTTCAGAATGGAAGAAACATTTACTTAGGTAGTTTTACTTGCTTGTGTTATAGCCTTGTTTGAGGATGTGAAACCCTACCTTCTGACACAGTTTGATAAAATGGTCTCATCTATTTTCATTCTTTAAACAAGCTTCAGGAGCTGCATATGAGATCCCAACTCTGTATGTTTACACGACATAGCAACTATATAACTGCCACCTACACACCACTAAAGCACTAAATTAAGTGGGAGGAATTCCACACCTCTCCCTCTGCTTTTCTTTTTCCGGATGTATCATGACTTTTTTCTTTCTTTCTTTATGAAGGCTTAGTTATTTGTTGTTTGGATTAGGAAAGCGTAGAAGTATATATATAAGTGAATGTATCTGGCATAATAACTGTTGGCTTTTAGGCTAACGAGTTTCAATCAAACTAATGATCTTTTACCCGGTTAAACCAACTCCGCAAGTATACGGAGGTGATGTAGTCGGGATCGAACTCAAGGAGCTTAAGCAAATTAATTGAACGCAACAGTCCTAGCTTTCATCAAACTAGATCGGTTTTTAAAAGAGTTGACTGTTTAATGTCTAAAACAGGAAAAGTTAAGAATAAACTTTACACAAGTTTAGGTGGATTAACAAGGTTTTAGTCAAATGCTAAAGGATCCTGGACATTGGGGGTTCATTCACATACCATAGCAATTAGGTAAACTTGGCAATCTAAACATATCTAAACTCTTATCTCAAAAGGCCGATGTGTTGCATTTTTATCTCCCGATGCAAATGCAACGATCGCAACATCAAACAACATTCTCATGTTAATTTTTGTTTTTGATCACAAACAACCTTTCAACTATTTCTAACTACTCTCATAGACTAGAAAGAGTTGTTATAAAAGATACCATCCATACATTCATGTTTATCTTCTCAAATCAAACATAAATGCAGAAAACATGCACACAACATGACCAATATCATATGCAAGAAGAGAAGAACCGGTATTTTTATAAAGAGAGACAAGAAACATAGACATTTAGTACGAGATTACGTAGTTTTACACATGCTATGGCATGGGAGTTACTCTCCCATGCCCAAGAAAAAGGATCTACTCGTCCATAACTATGTACAGCAGAATTTCTACAGAATTCTCAATGCTAGACATGGTTTTGGGAAGAAAAGACAAGAAGAACCAAAGATGTAACCACAAGGAGTAAGAAATCCGGCTTTATGACGAGATTCCCTTCCTTTAGTTGCTCTAAAACGGACTGACTCCTCTCCCGAGAAGTTGCACGGAGTTGGGGAAGCTTGGCTGCACTTTGGGGAAGACAATGGAGAAGTGGAGAAGAAGAAATGGCTTCTTTTCTTAAGAAACCACCTTAGTTCCTTCCAATTCGCCCTCCTCTGCTCTCCTCTGCCTTTGGGACGAGAGAAAACTTCCAAATGGTCGAACGTAACTGTCCCTTCCTTCCCTCTTTCTTTTAAAATCGTATTCTACATTTTTGAAATTCTGAAACTGCCAGGTGCACGCCGTGCACCTGCAGTGCAGTTGTAAACAGAGCTGCAGTTGACATCGAACTGGTACGTGCACGGCGTGCACTTTTGAGATTGCACGCCGTGCGTCTACTCAGAGCCTCTTTCAACAATTCACGTTCCAGGTGCACGCCGTGTCTTCTGGATGTGCACGCCGTGCATATTCGTGGTTGAGCAGAACGGAATTCCCCTGTGATGTTGCACGCCGTGCACTTTGAAAGTTCACGCCGTGCATTTTACTGTTTCGGCAAATAAATCTTCTCTGGAACGGTGCACGCCGTGCATCTGAGTTTGCACGCCGTGCACTTTACTATTTCTGTAGAAAAACGTTTGAAATTAGTCATTTTTGTGAAAAACTTGCAATACAAGTTATTGGACACGTAGAACAACTAAAAGATGGCAAAACTACTATGAAAGAGACTGAGTTACACTAGAAAGAACCAAATTTGTGTGTGATTGTCACGGAACCGGAATCCCAGTCCCATGAACCAAACGTATACCAAAGGCGAAATGCGGAAGCGTAAAGCTTAGCACACATGAACAGATAACAAGATAAATGCACCAACATAATCTCAACAATCAACAAGATATATTAAGAAACACCATTATATTACATGATTTCAATTACATGTTCAAGAGTCACTTTATACAAGTCTGCTCATGTATACTATATCTGGATCTTACAACAAGTACACCTAGCATAGCTCACCAAGCCCATCAACCTTCTAGCCATCTCTGAACCTAAAAACAACATACGAAAAATGGGTAAACACACGAGGTGTTGAGTATGGGGCTGAAAGATACACATATATATAAGCTTTGCATAATTTTGAAAAGATTTTAAGACTAAACTAACAAGAATAAACAAGTTAATTGCTTAACAAATGCAAAACCATATTTTATGTCATTTCACTCCATTATACCAACAATATCAATATCAAACATGTTTAAGGCCTTTGACCATCTTCCCGTCGGAAGGGTCCGTAAGGGTGTTCAAGCTTAGCTACCCTTCTATACGAGAGGGACCTCAAGGTCGTAACCAAGAGCCCTTTATCAACAATATTATAATGGAGTTCCATATATATATGTGTTCAAGTTATAAAACGGACGAAGCAAACATCGAGTATGACGTATCAATACTACATGGCAATATTTGAGAAAATAGACAAACAAGCATATAATATATGTCTTTTCAAGCAAGAAAGCGGTAGTCATATAACTAGATAAGGCCCATACCTGATTCAGAGATTCTTAACTTAACACGTCCATTACCATCTAGATCATAAGCCAACCTGGTTAACAACAAGATTACATATATGCATTAGATTCTCATCATTAACCCTAATTAGCTGCATTTTAGGGTCTTGGCCAAGATAGGTTCCAAGTTGCTTATTAGTCCATTTGATGATCTCATATTGATTTAGGGTCCATCATAAGAGTGTGGTTCAAGTTTCATATCCTTTCGAAGTTTCATGTGGACATGACAAGATCTAGGACATTTAAGCTCAAATTACATCATGAGATTCATAATAGAGTAATCAATTCAAGAGGTCTGAGCATAGAAGTTGATCTAGATCAGTAGGATAAAGCTAAAAGAATCATATTCAAGTTAGGGGATGTCCACTAGGGTCTAGGCATCAAACCACCAACAAGGTACCATCACTCAATCATACATGTAATTATGTGTCAAAAGAGTCAATCATATCAAGGGGAATATTATGGACTGATTTTAGAGTCAAAGAGGGACATATATTACTGATTAAAAGTTGATTAGGAATTAGTCCATCATCGGGTAGCAAGTTTAGCATCAAAAGAGCATTGAACATCATTATAGTCTGATATGGTCACATATATACAAAAGGAGTCATTTACGAGCAATAGGGAGAGTGGGACCTTTGTTTGGCTCAATTATGAACAAAAGTTACTGATTTAAGGATCAGGGATAGATTGAGTAGTCAAGATCCCAATTTTGCATCATGGTCATACATCAATTATATTCCAAAAGATTAACATATGCATATTTTAGAAAAGCAGGGAACAAATGATAGAATTAGACTTTGAAACCTAGTCCATCATGTAGATCTCGTTGAGTAGACGAATTTTCATATATTATATGTGAGATTTGGCCAAAGGAATTGAGAGTTATGCATTTTTTCAAGGTTTACATCAAAACTATATGAATAATAAGGATTAGGGACTTAGGCGTGTCACCTTAGTAATTTATTGGCCGATCTGGGCCATTCATCCTTGATCTGATGGCCGCTCACTTGCATCCGGTCTGGGCCTCACGCCTGAAAAGTCTTGGCCCACGAGGCTTGGATTCTCCTGAACCCGACTTTCTCTACTCACGCAGACACACACAACGCTGGTCCTCTCTCTCGCGATCCCTGTGCGAAGCAGGGGACGAAACAGAGCACAGCTCCTCTCGCTGCTCGTCGACGCTGCACCTGCTGCAGCCAACGTGGAGGCGTCTTGGCTGTGTGGGCAGAAAAGGAGGAGCATTCCCTCAGTTTCCTCCTGACTAACGGAGCCCTTTCGGTTGCCAGCGGCACCTATTGGCTGCTGCCGGTCTCCTCCCAGCCAGCCCCGATGATGCAGAAGAGAGGGGGAGAGGAAGGGCGGAAGGGAGAAAATGAAGGTCGCCCATAGATACAGGTGGCAGTGCTGGTCTCCTCAGGGAAGGTGATGACCCTAGGGCCGATTTCATTATCGAAACGGAGGGGGGGATTTTGACAGGCAACGTAACAGAGAAACAGGGGGGTACGATGGTTCCAAACCATCTTGGCGGCTGGGAAGATAGAAAGAGGAAATCATCATACAAGATCTAGGTTTAGATGGGAGGGATATATATAAAGCAGCAGAGAACACTAGGGTTTGGGTTCGTTTGCCGCCACCATCTCTTGTTTTGGAAGGGACGGAGGACATCATTTACTGTTGTTCGTTATTTCCTGAAAGGGAAAGGGGAGGGGGAGCAAGAGGATGGGCCCCAAAATCGACTCAGGCCCATAGTGGCCAAAATCAACCCAAAACGACATAAGGAAAAAGACTAATACATAAAATCTTCAAAACATCATATCTTGAGTTTCATAGGTCCAAAAGATGTGATTTTGGGGTTGTTAGATTCGTAATTGATAGCTCTATAACATTATATATACTAGGAATCCAAAAGGATAGAGTAATGATGTTCAAAATTAGATGTAAGAAGGTGACATGATATAGCAAGATACTTAGTCGAATTTCTCAAAATAGAGCGCCATATCATCAAATTCGTCATCAAGGTGATCAAATTGGGTCTTCATCACACTCTAGTATTGTGATTGAACTAATATTGAGTGATGTGATCCACTAATAGAGGAAACAAAAGTATAGTAAAGGAGAGAGAAAATCGAGGTTGTCACAGTGATAACATGTGAAAAGATGATATACAAATCACACAACAAATCCCCCTAAGCTTAAACCATTGCTTGTCCTCAAGCAAAAAGAGCATGGAAATACAATTGAAGAATTGTGAAGAACATGAATAAATCAAATGAAATGAAAGATGTGTATAAAACCAAACCAACCATGCTCAACATGTTTATGCTCATAGCCATCAATTCAACTCAAACACCAAGAAAAAGATTTTAGTTCAGCAGGGGTGGCATCAATTTCAATGAAACAATCAATTAAACAACACTAGGTAGAATTTGGATGACCAAGCCAAACAATCAGTAGATGTACAACTCCAACTCTCAATTATTAAGGATAACAAAAGATGAAATCTTAGTTAAAAAATTGACAATTTTTGTTGAACTCTCTTTTTCCCAGAAAAGATATAACAAATGATTAAGGGCTCCGACACTCGGCTGCTAATGTAGGCTTATGCACACGAGGAGTGTCGGTTGGGGTATTTTACCCTCTTTTAAGGCATACCACCTAACCATCGTGGCCAGATCGGACTTACACTAGGCTAGCATGATATGTGGGCAGATTAGCCATCTTTAATGGGGTATAGAGTTATTTAAAAATTTCCAAAACTTTGGAGAGTCAACTGAAATGCAACATTAACTAGATTTCTTTATCTGTTTTGAAAATTTTTCATTGAAAGAAAGTTTGCATATGTACTAGGAGCTTGGCAAAGTCATCCCGTATTCTAAATGATGTTGTACAGTTGATTTATTCACAAAAATTGAAACCATTACATGTTTTTAAACAATCAGGGATGTGAAAGATGAAATTTTCAGGCTAGAAGCATAAACTTGAGTTAAACACATGTTTGTGGTCCAAAAGTTTCATTTGATTTACACATGATTTTTACAATTTCTTCAATTGAAATTTTTCATAAAAGGAGGACGAACAGTTAAGCATATAGGGGTGAGTCTCATATCAATATTAGATTTGCCATCAGAAAAAGAAGAACTAAAACAACAACTAAAAGAGAGAACAAAACAAAAGTATAAAAGCAAATGACATGAAGCAAATAACATGGAAAATAAAAGCTAAAGATACTAGGATACCAAATACCATCCGGTTGCTCCCCCTAAGCTTAAAATCAGCAGTGTCCTCACTGCTTCATTCAAACTTTTAGAGTTTACAACCGGATACCTGCCATGAACAATATCAGAAGAAAGATCCCCCGCCTCCCTGATCTGGGAAGAATTGACTGACGATGTCGGGGATATCCATCGGTGTTGCGGCTGATGAACCTGGCTGCTGCTGGGCTTCTGGAAACTCGTGGTGCGGAGCGTCTGGAGCTGTGGTCTGCTGGCGAGATGGAGACTGGAAGGACTGTGGTGCTGGGTAGTGGCCTTGCGAGATGTGCCACGCATCCATCCTGTTTGCCATGTCGTACACAGTTGAGTATTGTGCACTCAATTGGTCAAACCTGGAGTCATGCTGCGCGCCCATCTGATCAAGGCGGGTCTCCAAATGATCAAAACGCCGCTCGACGTAGGTATAGAGATGCTGAAAATCTGGTGTTGACCAGCTGTACTCGGTCTGAGTACTCGTGGACGGTGGCAGAGGGGTGGCTGCTCCTGGGGTAGGTCCTGGTGTAAAGCTGCTGGCACCCCTGGCGGGTGTTCCGTCATCATTCTCTGGCTGAAGCTCTACTTTCCAGGTTGCCTTGTCCTTGATATTATTACGGCTCGCATCAGGGATTGTGATGAATTGTGTCTTTGTGATATAAACTTTGAACTTTGACTCGCTGTTGCCATGTTTTGAGATTAGACCGCAGGAGATAAGATAGCTTATATCCATTAGATTTTTCCCTGGTGCAGGTTCTAAGCTACCTACATCCAACCCCAATTGCATAGCCAGGATGCTAATTACTCCGCCACACATGATGTCGCCAGCTTCCCTTTTCTTTTGTTTCTTTGTTTCAAGCAGCTTGTGCACAATGTAATAACTTGAACTGATGCACTCATTTTGTACCACACACCACAAAAAGAAAAGATCAATCTTCCCTACAACACCCTGCGTTTCATTCTTTGCAAATGGTCCCGTGCTAAGAAGGCGATGAAGGATTCGGAAAACAGGGTTATGGATGCTAGAAGCCTGTGCATTCCGTGCCTTATGCACTGTATCAGAAGTGATTTCGGACCAAAATAGATCGCTGTTGAAAGCCGGAGGGTAATCAGTATAACCGCCAAAATTGCATTTGAGTAAAGTGCTAAACCGCTCGAGATTCATGCAAAACGGTTTATCCAAAAGACGGAAACTGATTTTCTGAAAAGGGATTTGAAAACGATCACCTTCGGCCTTAAAGGTAGTAAGAAACTCGTATACCAGACGGGGGTAGGTTTTAGCAACCCGAGTGCAGAGAAAGTGTAGCCCCAAGAAGTTTAAGTGGTTTACTACCTCATCCTTGAAGCCTAGTTTGGCTACTGATTTTTCACACATGTATCTTGAAGGGAGAACACGCCTTGTAATGAAAAACTGATAATCGGCGTCTTCTTCAGGTTTGACCATGAACTGTGTGGATGGTATAAAGGACTGTGGTTGATGTGCGGAGGAGGAACCTGCTTCAGGTGTAACTTGATAGCCTGGACGGCTGCTGGCTTTCCTCTTGATTGGCGCCATCAGATGAATGCACGAATGGACCGGAATCTGTCTCAGGCAGATAATTGCACGGCGTGCGATCTGCAGTGCACGGCGTGCACCTGCAGATTTTGGGAGAAATTGAAAATCTGCAGAACGTACTCCGATTTTTTTTTTTTGGGCCGGTTGTTCGTCTGCTGTGCAGCGGCGTGGACGGCTCTGCTTTGCGGAAACTTTGCGGTGATGGGACGGAGTGATGGCGGCTGCTGCTGCTAGGACGAGCTGTAGATAGCGTCGGCGGCGCTTGGCGGTGCTGCTGGAGTTGCGGAGAAGAAAGGAAGACGATGGCGGCTTGGAAAGGTGGCTGGAACTGCTGGAGTCGCGGAGAAGATGCACGACTGTTGCTTCGTGCACGGCTGCTGCAGATCAGGCGTGCTCGGCGGAGATCGGAGCAACGGCGGCGCGAGGTGCTGCGCACGGCTGCTAGATCTGGAGCTGCTGGGCGCGGCGGCGTGGAGTGGAGCCGGAGGTGCTCGGAGGTGCTGCTGTGCACGGCTGGAGAAGAACGGCGCACGGCTGTTGACAGCGGAGCTGTGCACGGCTGGAGAAGAACGACACACGGCTGTTGACGGCGGAGCTGTGCACGGCGGCTGCTAATCTTTGGGGTCGGGGTGCACGGTTTAGGGTTAGAGTGTTAGGCCGTGCACTCCGGCCCTTTTGTTCACATTTCACTTAAAAGTGCACGGCGTGCATTTTTGGGGTGCACGGCGTGCACCTTTCCAGGTCTTTTGTAGATCTTTAAACGCCCAGGTGCACGGCGTGCGTGTCTGAGGTGCACGACGTGCGTGTTTCCAGATACTTAATATCAAACTCGAACATCGGGTGCACGCCATGCATTTGTGAAATGCACGCCGTGCATGTTTCCTGTAAGCTTTCGGGTCACCAAATCTCCAGCTGCACGGCGTGCATTTTTGAGGTGCACGGCGTGCATGATTCCAGAACATTCTTTACAACATTTCGTAATGAAGTGCACGCCGTGCATTCTGAAGTGCACGCCGTGCATTTTGTGATTTCTGCAGAAAATTGCATTTTGTTAGCAGAAAATTATGACGGATCGAATAGAGATCAAGTCTAAATTATTACATTCATCCATGACAGGCTTATTAACAAAATTAAAGAGTGTTTTTGATTTGAAAAAGCTTAAAAGAAATCTATCCTAATGTGGGGTCAACTCCCACGAGTTCCTCCATTTAGAGTCTGGAGTAAGACTCTTCAATCATTCATGCGTCATGGAGGGAGCAAGAGGCTCCCTTGTCTAGAATCTTAGAAGATGAATACAACTTGCATCTTTGTCCATTCACTTTGAAACTCCCATCTTTTCCTTGTAATACTACAGCTCCATATGGAAAGATCTTCAATACAAGAAAGGGGCCGGACCACTTTGACTTTAGCTTTCCCGGAAATAACTTCAGCCTTGAATTGAACAATAAAACTTGGTCTCCTTGAATATCTTTCCTGCGGATTCTTTTGTCATGCCATGCCTTTGTTCTTTCCTTGTACAGCTTTGCATTTTCATAAGCATCGAGGCGCAGCTCTTCAAGTTCTTGCAATTGAAGAAGGCGTTTCTCTCCAGCTTTCTTCATATCAAAATTTAAGAATTTGATAGCCCACAATGCGCGGTGCTCAAGTTCAAGTGGAAGATGACAAGACTTCCCATAGATAAGCTTGAAAGGAGTGGTTCCTATGATGGTCTTGTAGGCTGTGCGGTATGCCCAAAGTGCATCATCAATCTTCAAAGCCCAGTCTTTTCTTGAACTAGAGACGGTCTTCTCAAGAATATTTTTCAGCTGCCTATTAGAAACCTCCACTTGCCCGGATGTTTGAGGATGATAGGGCATAGAGATCTTGTGAGTGACACCATACTTGGAGAGAAGGTTGTTGAATTGTTTTTTAGCAAAGTGTGTCCCTCCATCAGAGATGACAACACGTGGAACACCAAACCTAAGAAAGATGATCTTCTGAAAGAGCTTGATTACTGATTTGGCATCGGGTGATTGGGTTGGAATGACCTCAACCCATTTAGACACGTAATCAACAGCAACAAGAATGAAATGATACCCGCATGAGGATGGGAATGGTCCCATGTAGTCAACACCCCATACGTCAAACACCTCAACCTCTAGGATAGAGTTGAGTGGCATGTCATCACGGCGGGATATACCTCTAGTTCTTTGGCATTTGTCACAGGATTTAACAAAAAGATTTACATCCTTGAAGAGCGTAGGCCAATAGAAACCGACTTGGAGTATTTTTGCGGCAGTCTTTTCTCCTCCAAAATGGCCTCCATAAGAAGAAGCATGACATTCAACAATGATGGTGGGAATTTCTTCTTCAATCACACAGCGGCGTATTAACCCGTCACTCCCATGTTTGAATAGGAAAGGATCATCCCAATAATAGAACTTTACGTCATGAAAGAATTTCTTCTTTTGTTGATATGTCAAGCCGGGTGGAAGCTGCCCTGTAGCAAGAAAATTTGCAATGTCGGCAAACCATGGTGCTTGAACGGATGATAGAGCATAGTCTTTCAATGGGAAGATGATCTTCAATAGGTAATGAGTCTCCCGCTGTAGTGGATAATCTAGAAAGATGGTCAGCAACACTGTTTTCAGTTCCTTTCTTGTCCCGAATCTCTGGATCATATTCTTGTAGAAGCAGCACCCAACGAATAAGGCGTGGCTTTGCATCCTTTTTGCTCAAAAGATATCTGATTGCAGCGTGATCAGTATAGACTATCACTTTGGAACCCACAAGATATTGTCGGAATTTCTCAAAGGCATACACAATAGCAAGCATCTCATTCTCTGTAGTTGTGTAGTTGATTTGCGCATCATTGAGGGTCTTGCTTGCATAATGAATGGCATGGAGTTTCTTGTCTTTCCGCTGTCCTAGAACAACTCCTACCGCATAATCACTTGCATCGCACATTAACTCAAAGGGAGCATCCCAATCCGGAGGTTGAATGATGGGGGCTGAAATGAGAGCTTCCTTGAGTGTAGTAAAGGCTTTATACCATTCTTCATCAAAGACAAAATCTGCATCTTTTGCAAGGAGAGAACACAACGGTTTTGCAATCTTTGAAAAGTCCTTTATGAATCTTCTAAAGAACCCTGCATGTCCTAAGAAGCTTCTTATGTCCTTGACTGAAGATGGGGTGGACATTTTCTCAATAGCTTCCACCTTTGCCCTGTCAACTTCAATGCCCTTGTTAGAAATCACATGTCCTAGTACTACACCGGATTGTACCATAAAATGGCACTTCTCCCAGTTTAGCACTAGGTTAACCTCTTTACATCTGGCTAAGACTAAGGACAAATTAGACAAGCATTGATCAAATGAATCGCCGTAAACACTAAAATCATCCATGAAAACTTCCATAATATTTTCAATGAAATTCGAGAAAATGGCCATCATGCACCGCTGAAAAGTGGCAGGTGCATTACAAAGACCAAATGGCATGCGACGATAAGCATATGTGCCATATGTGCAAGTGAACGTGGTTTTTTCTTGATCGGGCGGGTAGATAGGAATCTGGTAAAACCCGGAATATCCATCCAAATAACAAAAATAAGAGTGTTTAGCAAGGCGTTCCAACATTAAATCAATGAAGGGTAAAGGGAAATGGTCCTTGCGAGTTGCTTTGTTTAGACGCCGGTAGTCAATACACATACGCCAGCCTGTGACCATACGTGTCTGTATCAACTCATCATTGTCTCCCTTTATGACAGTTGCACCCCCCTTCTTAGGTACTACATGAATAGCACTAACCTAGGGGCTGTCACTAATGGGATAAATAATTCCGGCATCCATTAGTTTTAAAATCTCTTTCTTTACCACATCAAGCATGTTTTGATTTAAACGTCTTGGTGGTTCAACGGTTGGTTTTGCATCATCCTCCATGTTTATTCTATGCATGCAGATTTTAGGATGAATGCCTTTCAAGTCATCAATGGAATAACCAATCACATCTTTATACAAGCGCAATTCAGCAAGTAATTTATTTTCTTGTTCCTTGGTTAATTCATCATTTATTATAACAGGAGATGAAGAATTTGGGTCTAGAAACGCATACCTCAGCCCCGGTGGAAGGGTTTTAAGTTCTACCTTTTTCTTTAAAGCTTCTTCATCAACCTTTTCTTCATCACGTGGAGCTTCTTCTTGATTTGTTTGAGCTTTATAAATAGGAATAGCTCCAGAATTTTCAGAATTATCATTTTCAGCAATGACGTCATCACAATAGTTTATCATGAAATCTATCATATCATCAACATAATCATCCATTGGATCAGCAGTATCAAATAAACAAATCTCCTTTACTTGTGCGGGTGCTTTCATGGCATCGGAAATAGAGAATTCAATTTCTTCTTCTCCCACACGTAGGGTCAACTTTCCTTCCCGAACGTCAATTAGACAACCAGCAGTCCTCAAGAAAGGTCTCCCAAAAAGAACTGGATTGCGAGGGGTCTCTACCATGTCAAGCACTACAAAATCACATGGTATATAGAATTTGCCAATCTGTACAAGCACATCTTCTAATACACCTTTAGGGTGTTTAAGAGAATGATCAGCTAGTTCAATAACCATCTTTGTTGGCTTTAGATCCCCAAGATCTAGCTCTTGCCATAAAGTGGTTGGAATGAGGCTAATGCTAGCCCCCAAATCCACTAAGCCTTTTTCAAAAGTGACATCATTGATCTTGCACGGCAATGTGAAAGGTCCCATATCATCCAGCTTTTTCGGAATAGAAGGAATGCGGTTTTGAATAATGGAGCTCACATGTTCAGAAAGTTTTACTGTTTCTACTTGATCAACTCTTCTCCTTCTAGATAAGATGTCTTTTAAGAACTTGGCATAAGAAGGCATCTCAGCAATAACATCAGTAAAAGGAAGATTAACTTGCAACTTGCTAAGAATGTCCATAAATTTCTTGAACTTGACATCATCTTTATTGTTGACAAGCCTATGAGGGAAAGGTGCGGTAGCTTTGAAAGAAGGCAGATTTTCAGATTTACCTTGCTCTTTGTTGCAATTAGGAATGTGAGATTCTTCCTCATTAAATACCTCCATGTCCTTCTCCTTAGGTGGCGAAGGTCTTTCAATTTCAGCTCCACTCCTTAGAATAATGGCATTGGCTTGCTGTCTTGGATTCACTTCCGGCACACTAGGGAGAACCGGATTGCTGTCCTTGTTGAGAAAGAGCTTGTTGAGCTATTTGATTCTCCAGCATCTTTGTATGGGTGGATATGTTGTCTACCTTGGCTGAAAGTTGAAGAATAGCATCCTTAAGTAGCTTATCATTCCCCCTAAGCTCTTCATTTTGCTGCGTTTGTGTGTTAATGAATTTCTCCATCATAGCCTCAAGAGAAGATCCTTGGGGCTGTTGTTGCTGCCCTTGATAACCCCTGTTGTTGTAACCTTGCAGATTACCTTGGCGGTTGAATTGTGATTGCTGCGGCGGTTGTTGTTGTCCTTGCTGAAAATTGCGAGCATTGCTAGTATTCTTGTAAGAAAAGTTGGGATGATCCCTCCATCCTGGATTGTATTGATTAGAATAAGGGTTATATTGCTTGTTCCTCTGCATCTCAATAGCGTTAACCTGTTCAAGTTCTCCCTACATAGTGTTGGGAGCAAAACATTGAGAAGAAGTATGCCCCGGATTTCCATAAGCTTCACATGTGGCTTCTGCAGATTGAACCGGCAATGTAGTCAACTTATCAAATTTTTGAGTGAGAACATCAAGCTTTGCAGCAATAAGATCAATGGCGTCAACGGTATATTTTCCTCCCGGCTTTGCACTAGAAGAACTTGCATTTGATGATGAATTGGCTCCTCTATCACCTCCTCATTGGCAATGGTTGAGTGATATATCTTCAATGATGTCATAGGCTTCTCTATAAGATTTGGTCATAAGAGCACCACCGGCTGCAGCATCAAGCGTCATCCGAGTGTTATAGAACAACCCGTTGTAGAAAGTCTGAAGAAGTAGCCAATTAGTAAGACCGTGGTGAGGGCAAAGACGTTAAAGGTCTTTGAACCTCTCCCAAGTATCATAAAGAGTTTCACCATCATTTTGAGAAAAGTTAGTGAGCTGATTTCTCAAATGAGCAGTCTTGCTTGGAGGAAAATATTTGGCAAGAAAAACATTAAGTAGCTTGTCCCAAGTTTTTATAGACTTCTTCGGAAGAGACAAAAGCCAAGTTTTGGCCTTATCCCTTAGAGTGAAAGGGAAAAGCATCAGTCGTACTCCATCTACAGATACGCCATTAATTTTGAAAGTGTTTAAGTATTCCAGAAATTCTGCAATGTGAAGACTTGGGTCTTCATTAGCGGTACCCCCAAAGCGGTTTTGTTGGATCATCTGCATCATAGAAGGAGCAATGGAGAAAATGTTCGCTTCTATGGCTGGTAGGTCGATGGCTCCACATATGTTTGTGGCCACCGACATAGCAAAGTCCTTGAGCGGGCGGTCGTCTTCCATGATTGGAAGGCTTGGTGAAGTTTCCTCAACAGATGAAAAAGACGACGTGGATGATGATGGAGATGGTGATGGTGGCGGAGTAGTATCCTCTAGCGGTGATTGTTCTTTCCTCCTTGATCTTCTCAAGCTTGAGAGGCTTCGCTCTATCTCAAGGTCTAACAACGGGGTTGTTTGAAGACCTCGTTGCGAGCGACGCATGCAACCTGAAAAAAACGAGAAAAATGTAAGAACACAACTAGAAGATATATGAAAATTTCGAAAATGAGGATTGTGATCTAGTCTCAAATACTTGTTAGATCTTATTACTCCAATTAATTTACCGTAGCTCCCCGACAACGGCGCCAAAAACTTGTTGGCTTTTAGGCTAACGAGTTTCAATCAAACTAATGATCTTTTACCCGGTTAAACCAACTCCGCAAGTATACGGAGGTGATGTAGTCGGGATCGAACTCAAGGAGCTTAAGCAAATTAATTGAACGCAACAGTCCTAGCTTTCATCAATCTAGATCGGTTTTTAAAAGAGTTGACTGTTTAATGTCTAAAACAGGAAAAGTTAAGAATAAACTTTACACAAGTTTAGGTGGATTAACAAGGTTTTAGTCAAATGCTAAAGGATCCTGGTCATTGGGGGTTCATTCACATACCATAGCAATTAGGTAAACTTGGCAATCTAAACATATCTAAACTCTTATCTCAAAAGGTCAATGTGTTGCATTTTTATCTCCCGATGCAAATGCAACGATCGCAACATCAAACAACATTCTCATGTTAATTTTCGTTTTTGATCACAAACAACCTTTCAACTATTTCTAGCTACTCTCATAGACTAGAAAGAGTTGTTATAAAAGATACCATCCATACATTCATGTTTATCTTCTCAAATCAAACATAAATGCAGAAAACATGCACACAACATGGCCAATATCATATGCAAGAAGAGAAGAACCGGTATTTTTATAAAGAGAGACAAGAAACATAGACATTTAGTACGAGATTACGTAGTTTTACACATGCTATGGCATGGGAGTTACTCTCCCATGCCCAAGAAAAAGGATCTACTCATCCATAACTATGTACAGCAGAATTTCTACAGAATTCTCAATGCTAGACATGGTTTTGGGAAGAAAAGACAAGAAGGACCAAAGATGTAACCACAAGGAGTAAGAAATCCGGCTTTATGACGAGATTCCCTTCCTTTAGCTGCTCTAAAACGGACTGACTCCTCTCCCGAGAAGCTGCACGGAGTTGGGGAAGCTTGGCTGCACTTTAAGGAAGACAATGGAGAAGTGGAGAAGAAGAAATGGCTTCTTTTCTCAAGAAACCACCTTAGTTCCTTCCAATTCACCCTCCTCTGCTCTCCTCTGCCTTTGGGACGAGAGAAAACTTCCAAATGGTCGAACGTAACTGTCCCTTTCCTTCCCTCTTTCTTTTAAAATCATATTCTACATTTTTGAAATTCTGAAACTGCCAGGTGCACGCCGTGCACCTGCAGTGCAGTTGTAAACAGAGCTGCAGTTGACATCGAACTGGTACGTGCACGGCGTGCACTTTTGAGATTGCACGCCGTGCGTCTACTCAGAGCCTCTTTCAACAATTCACGTTCCAGGTGCACGCCGTGTCTTCTGTATGTGCACGCCGTGCATATTCGTGGTTGAGCAGAACAGAATTCCCCTGTGATGTTGCACGCCGTGCACTTTGAAAGTGCACGCCGTGCATTTTACTGTTTCGGCAAATAAATCTTCTCTGGAACGGTGCACGCCGTGCATCTGAGTTTGCACGCCGTGCACTTTACTGTTTCTGTAGAAAAACGTTTGAAATTAGTCATTTTTGTGAAAAACTTGCAATACAAGTTATTGGATACGTAGAACAACTAAAAGATGGCAAAACTACTATGAAAGAGACTGAATTACACTAGAAAGAACCAAATTCGTGTGTGATAACATGTGAAAAGATGATATACAAATCACACAACAATAACATAAATCGTGATCAGTTTGTAGAGTAGTCACTATGCATTTGCTTATATTAGTTTCATAAATGGATGTAAAAATCGGTGAAGTCGGGTGATTTATTGCTGATGTTGTTGACATCGACAGATGGACTGAAACAGATACATTGATAAATCGACTTTTACAACGTTGGGACGTTATCGCCGATTTTCGGCCCAGCCCAGTTCCTTTCTGTCACATTGTCGATGATATTGGTGACTAATCACTAGAGCTAATTAGATTGGGTGATTAATAACCATATTTTTTTTGTTATCATTTTGCTTTTTAACATTGTCATAAAAAATCAAACCACAAATATTCAGATATAGCTTAGATCTAATTAGATCTAGCTGAAAGCTACAAAAATTCAGACAATACTCAATTAATTTGGAATTGCAGATCCAAACAATAATCTAAAACTTGATTATAGTTTAAAAAGCAAACAAAAACAAATATACATCTGGCTATCAGATTACAATATAATACTCTAGATATTCGAGAGACAAAAACAGATATTCATCTTATTGTTTAGTTTTTAAAGAAGAAAAGAGAAGAAAGAACTAGGTATAAAGATTAGAGAGCAGAGTAGAACATACCAGCAGGCCATCAGCTCTCTTCTTCAACTTTAAGCTCGACGGGCGCCTCTTGTAAGCTCTCCAAGCTCCAACACCCAAGATACTAAGCTCCTAGCACAATCTACTCTTCAAGTAAAGAAGGAATGAACTGGGAGGCCAAAAAAGCACTCCCCTTGCTTAAGCAACTATCTAGCCTCTTGAGCGGGTTGACTTTGGACCGTCAACAGTTCACATGTTATCACCAACCAATATCAACGATTAATCAATTATCACCAACATCATGGACAATTTGGCAGAAACCAACTAGATTGGGCCGAAATCACGATGTTAGATAAAAACCGACTCAAAACTGAAAAAATTAAATAATCAAGGCATTGACTTTGCCTGCTGTCGATATCGACAACATTGCAATAATCATTGGACTTTGCCAATTTTTACATGGTTTGGCAGTTTCATATTAGGGGCGATATAATGTTATTTGATAGAGTAATTATTGGGACTTTAAAAAAGTTTATCCAAACACAATGAAATTATATGGAAATCTCCAATACTATTTTTTTATGATGAGGAGCCCTCCCTGAGGACAAGCCACGATCTTGACCTACCATGGCAAGGTAAATCCCAACACTCCACTCAGCCCTTAAGAATTTGGAGAGTAGTCGCGTAGAGGTCAACTACACTATAGATTAAATGCTATACCGAGCAGCACTCCACGAAGAATCGAACCCGGGACCCTTCATGAGGGGAACCCATGCTGCGACTACGTGGACTCGCCGATCCCCAATACTATTTCATTAACTTGTATTGTCCTCCTTGAATCTTGTGTCAGCATGACATGAATAGGTGTATAATGGGAGTACATGCATTCAAGGTTGTCATGAGGGGGGCATCAACTTGAGATTATTGTTTTGTGAAGACTTTACCATAGCCATTATGCTTCATTTCATATTAGTTAACTATATCAGCCTACATATGATGGAGTAATCTGGGGAATTTAAACAAGTTTATCCAAACACGATGCAAGTATATGGAAACCCCCCAAAACAATTTCATTGTCATGTATTTTCCTCCTTGAATCTTGTGTAAGCATGTGGACATGAATATGTGTATAATGGGAGTACATGCATCCAAGAGTGTCATTAGGAGTGCATCAACTTGAGAGTATTGTTTTAAGAAGACTTTATCACAACCATTATGCTTCAGTTCGTTTCAGTTAACTACATTAGCCTACCTGTGATTCCTTTAATTTTTTATTTGTCCGAAGTCTGGGTTGGAGAAATAAAATAATAGGATGTTATGTGATTCTCTCCTGAATTCGCTTCATCTGCTATGTGTGAAGACTTCTATTGAAGGAAATTGCTGAATGCAAGACAATAGACATTCATGTTAGGTTCAATTTCATTGGTGCACACACAAATATATCGGGTTTGAGGAACATGTTCTCACTTGTGTGGAGTGGGCATGGACTATACTAGTGGGAGGGAGGTATCTAAGCCCAAATGCTGTTCTTGGGAAGAAGGTAGAGATCACATGCTTTCATATTTTTCCCATTATTATAGAGCTTGCTTACATATTTAACTAAACTTGTTTTGTGTTTGTCTTGTCCTAGTTAACATGATATACATATATATGAGAGAGAGGGTTACTTGTAATACTTAAGAAGATCAATGGTTTTTTTTTTTTTTTTTAAATGGCCTTGACATGAGAGAGAGATGGTTACTTATAATACTTCAGAAGACTAGTGGTTTGGACCTTTTTATAATGGCCTTGATATATAAACAAAATCAAGTATACGACATGATCTATATACTCGAGTGTATCCTAGAACTCGTCTCTCTTCTCTCTCTCTCTTACCCTCGATATATATATATTCTTATATGTAGTATACAAAGGGTGAATATACAAGCGTATATATGTAGGGGCCACCACGTACACTATCTAGGTAATTCTCCAAGTAGATAGTAAAGCTTTCATGGCTGACGGGGTTAACTCTTCCCCACTCTATTAATATGTAGTATGGTATCAGAGCCTTAGGTTTGCGAACACCTTACGGTTGTAGACCCTAGACTCTTCCACCTATATGTAGAGGATGCCTCCTTCCATGGATGCAGGATCTGTTGCTTCCTCTGCTGTAGTCTCCTAGCAATCCACATCTCGTGTTGTTGCAACCCCTGTGACCCACCTTTGGAACCCCACATGTTAAGGCGTATTAAACCACACTAATCCTTACATTACCAACTAAACATGAAACCATGATAATCACATGTATGAGAAGTACAACTAACCATTACCATTTTTTAGATTTAGCACAAGCAATAAAAGATATGCCATTTTACTTCGATCATATATATGAAATACCTTAGATACAAGCATTCTTGCGTTACAACATTAGTACAACAACAATTATTTAATATACATGTTCATGCATCAAGATAAAGTACAACCCTATGCTAACACACCCCTCCCAAGACTCCCTAGTACACGAACAAAGTATACATATGATCCTACCACATGAAGAGAGTTCCACCCGAAATGTTGAAGAAAAGATCACTGTGGATGAATAACTTATAGAGGCAAAACCTGAAAAAAATATCAAATCGCCACTTATCATCAGTGCTGAGTGAGTTGAGCAGGTGCAATAGAAAACTACCATTGACCTTATTATTTTAAACATATAAAGAACAACGTAAAATCTCAATGTATGTCAAATAATTAAGTCTCTATCAGGTAATGACATATATTCATTACGTAACTTGAATATGCGGTAGTAAATAGATTCTTGCAAGTACTAAGAAAAAATAATTAAATCTTGTATCTTGGCTTTTCCTATTTATTATTATTAGGTTTGCCATGAAGTTACTTGATCTATACCTGATCAAAAAAGTCGCCATGCCAAGTTCTCGTATCAACGACTCACTAATTAAGTTTAGAGTTAACAAGAAACCCTAAGATAACATATAGAGACATTATTATTAGGTTTGTCGTGGAGTTACTTGATCTATACCTGATAAAAATGTCGCCATGCCAAATTCTCGTGTCAACGACTCACTAATTAAGTCTAGAGTTAACAGGAAACCCTAAGATAACATATAGAGACTTTGTTCACCTCAGAGTTGCCTAACATAGGCTATGTTAACATCATTTAGCCTCTCTACCTTTCAGATATCATCTCATGTACATGAGGTTGGTTAAATGCAAGGTTGTCTAGGCGGCCAGGTGTTGCCTAGGGGGCACCCGAACAACCTAGGCATTTTATCATATAGAGATATGTTTATGTTTCACTGAGTGTCATGTGCCTAGCATGTGCTTCACTTATGTGTTTACTTGTGTGGTTTAGTCCCATATTGCTCACCTCTGTTTTTATATCTCCTCTCTTATCCTATATAAGAGAATGCACTGTAAACCTTTTTACTCATCCATTATATTTTTATTCCACTAATATATGGTATCAAGAGCAGGTTCTATCCCCCGTGCAAGTTTCCACTCTAACCCTAATCCCTCATGACCTAAGCCCCTCCCCCCGCCGACGTCGGTGCCCCCCCACATTCCGCAACCTCCCTTCCCTCCCTGTCACTGCTGCTCCCTTCCCCCTCTCCCGCCACCCCCCACTCGCTGCCCCTCCCACCCGCCGCTGCCCCCCTCCCGCCGCCGCCTCCCCACCCTCCCGTCGCCGCCGACTCCTCTAACCCCCCCACCCACCCTCTCTTCCCTCCTACTGCTGTCCTCACCACCAACTTCCTAGCCCGATCCATCTCCCCTTCTCCTCCACCAGTCCAATCCACCATTATCCTTTTCATCTAAAATCCTACCTCCCTAACTCTACTCCTCTACGTCTTTGACTTCTCCGGACAACCATCGCCATTGCATGTTGAGAGTCCCCTGGTTCTTCGGCTTCTTCTGCCTACGCCTCATGGTGGGATCTTGATTCTCCTCATGTCAGTGTAGGTTCATTTATCAGTTACTTTTCCCGTAGCGGGTCTCTTCTGATCTAATGTATCAGATCTACAACTGTGCTATACTGCCCCATATCGGGTTTCTTCGGGTCTGTTGATCTCTGTTGCTGGGTTCTGCTGCTGCTGCACCGACTGTCTTTCCTACTTGTTCTGCTTTAGATATGTTCACCATGGCCTCTGTTGAGCCGCCTCATTCCCTGTGTGTTACCACAATTTGACTCGATGGCTTCAACTATCATCTCTGGTCAGCGTCCTTTGTCTTGTATGTCAAAGCACGAGGCCGCCATTCTTATATCACTACTGAACCCTAGTAGCCCTTGCTTCTACAACGGATGAGAAAAGCAAGCAAGCTTATGCACAATGGTCCAAAGATGACTCCGGTGTTATGTCCTGGATTGTTAATAACACCGAGCCATGGATCAACCAGTCGTTGCTCTGCCTTCATGATGCTAAGGCAATGTGGGATCAACTATCTCACATATATTCTCATCAGCAGAATCCCAACAGAGTTTTTGAAATTTTCAAAACTCTGGCCAAGAAGGAATTTTTCTCTGACCCTTCTGTTGAGGATTTCTATAATCAATGCTCTGCCCTTTGGAATGAATACGAAATTTATCACCCCTTAAACAGTCGACATCAAAGAAGTCTGGAAGCAGCGCAATGAACTGCAACTAGTCCAAGTTTTAGCAGCCCTTCCTGCTTCCTTCTCTGGGGTGGTCGACCAGATTCTATGCAGTGACCCACTGCCAACTCTTTGGGACGTCCTCAAGCGGGTTCAAAGACTTCCATCTATGACCTCCACCCCTACAATCGAACACCCTGCTCTGGCTGTTCGCATCGTTGAGTTCGGTCGTGGACGCGGTCACGACCATGGTCGTGGAGGACGTCTCCCTCCTAACGGTGGATGCACATCTTATACTGCTACTGCTACTAGTCGAGGACAACCTATTGGCCCTCGCTTCTGCAACTTCTATGGCTGCGACATCACGATGAAGACCGATGCTGGATCAAGCATGGTAAACCTATTTGGGCAAACCAAGCATCTGCAGAGACTTTGACTGATACTACTACACCTGAATAGCCATCTGTTATGCCTTCAACTGAGTGGCTTCGCTCTGAGTTTGAGATTTTTTTTCAAGAAGGCATGACTCAGCTTCCCTTTACATCTGTTGTTATATCTTCTGCCTTGCTAGCCTCTCTTTCTGCTGGTAACAATAAATGGTGCATTGACTCTGGTGCATCGGTTCATATGGCCAGTGACATCGACTTATTTTCTGCTCTTACTAAATCTACTCAGATTCCACATGCTACTGTTGCTGATGGTTCTAAAACTTTCGTTTACGACACTGTTCCCTTGTCTCGTAAACTGCATTAGATCTGTTTTATGTATCCCGAAATTTCCTGTTAACTTGCTTTTTGTCAGTAAGACTGTAAAAAATCTTCAGTGCTCCATTAAACTTGATCCTTCTGGTTGTGTTTTGAAGGATCTCCTCACAAAGATGAGGATTGGTTGGGGCCATGAGGGACCAGACACTACTATCTGGATGGACCACCAACGATGTCTGCTCTTCTGTTAACATCAGTAACTAGACTCCAGTAGCATTACCGGCTTGGTCACCCCTCCACTGCAAAGCTGAAACATTTATTTCCTGCTTTATCTGAATTTTTTTCTCTTGTGAATCTTGTCAGTTGGGTAAACAGACTCGTACTGTGTTTCCTGCTAAGAAAGATATTGGCTCTAAAGCAATTTTTGATATTGTTCATGCGGATATTTGGGGTCCGTGTTCTATTCCTAGCCATTCTGGAGTTAAATACCTTATGACCTTCATTGATGATTACTCTCGTGCTACTTGGCTGTTTTAACTAAAAGATCGCAGCACGGTTTTGGATAATATTAGCATTTTTTTCTTTGAAGTTCAGACACAATTCAACAAACCCATTAAAGTTTTCCGCACTGATAATGCCCTTGAGTTTATGTAAAAATCGGTGACATCTTTTGTTTTGTCCTGACACTCTACACCAAACTACCTGCCTCTACACTCCACAACATAATGGAGTCGCTGAAAGAAAAAACCGCTACTTGTTAGAAGTTGCTTGCACTATACTTCTTCATTACAACGTTCCTCAACGTTTCTGGCCTAAGGCTGTTTCTACGGCGTGCTATCTTATCAATCACATGCCATCTTCTGTTTTGCACAATCAAATTCCTTACACCATTCTCTTCTCTGATGCCCAACTTTTTTCCATTCCACCCCGTATTTTTGGGTGTACCTGCTTTGTCAAAAACTTACACCCAGGGTTAACAAAACTTGATCCTCACTCCACCAAGTGTATCTTTTTGGGATATTATATAACTCAGAAAGGTTATCGTTGTTTTGATCCTATTCTGAAGCAATGGTTTGTGAGTGCTGATGTAGTATTTTTTTGAGCATATGCCATATTACTCTGATGACGGAGCATCACTCTCTAGTGATATGTTGGCATCCACGCCATTGCCTGATGTTGTTAAGATTGTGCCGTCTTCTGAACTGCCTGAAGCTCGAACTCTGCAAGTGTACAAGTGAAGAAACAAGACAAGTATTCCCTCTATGGCCCATCCACAATCAATTCCTCCTTCTACGGATGATCATACAACCACTGAGGTAACTTCTGACTTACACCTACCTATCAGTCAGCGCAAAGGTGTTCGTTCCTGCACGAAACATCCTATTAGTCATTTTTGCTCATCTTCTAACCTGAATGACAGTTTTGCGTGCTTCACTTCTACTATCTCTGCTGTTTCTATTCCCAAGACTGGCACAGAAGCTCTTCTCATCCCTGCACGGAAGCATGCTATGGAACATGAGATGCAGACACTCTCTGATCGCAAGACATGGGAGCTTGTGGATTGACCTCTTTCCTGCTCTACTGTTGGATGCCGTTGGGTCTTCACCATTAAATATCAACCAGAGACGGTACAATTGAGCGACTGAAAGCTCGTCTTGTGGCAAAAGGTTACACACAAACCTATGGTGTGGACTATTTTGAAACATTTTCTCCTGTAGCCAGATTAAATTCTGTTAGAATTCTCATTTCTGTTGCTGTCAACAAAGAATGGCCATTATTTTAGTTGGATGTCAAAAATGCATTTCTGTATGGAGACTTACAGGAAGAAATTTACATGGAGCAACCATCGGGATTTGTTGCTCAGGGGGAGTCTTCCTCGTGAGTTTGTAAACTGAAAAAGGCTATCTATGGCCTCAAACAAAGCCCTCGTGCTTGGTTCGACAAGTTTAGTCAGATCTAGGTAAATTTTGGCTTTCGTCGTTCCCACTCAGATCATTCTGTGTTTATCCGCAAAACTGTGGCCGGGCTAGTCATTCTTGTTGTCTACGTTGATGATATTATCTTATCTGGCAGTGATACCTTTGGCATTCAGGCTACTAAAACTTACTTGGAAAAACACTGTCACCTAGGATCTCGGAAAGTTGAGATATTTTTTAGGCATTCAGGCATCCAGACCATCTGCACGATTGTGCCTTTCCCAGCGGAAATATGTCCTTGATCTTTTGCAGGAAATTGGATGTTTATCTAATTATATGCCTATAATCATGTATACATAGTTATCTATTGACCCATATATGAATCAATGTCAAAATATATATATCATGCATATGTATGAAATGTGGAAAAATGATATGATGGGGAGTCCCCTTGTGTAGATTTTTCTTATTAAGAGAAGGGTAGACTCCCTCTCCTATAAATAGGATAAGGGGATACCGTACAAACTCAAGGCAAACCCTAATGGGTGAAGACACAATTGGGCCCATATTACAAATGGACCCAACAACTTAATTAACTAATTAAATATAGTCTCTAATACCCCACCCCCCCAAAAAAAAAGTTGGAGCTTGGGAGAATTCCAAGTCAGCTTGCAAACAGACAAACTAGAGAAAAATAACAAAAGATAAACCAAGCCAATACAAGAATGTTTCTTCCTCTTAGTGTTACAATAAATCACTCAAATACCCCCTCAAGTAGATAATCTCAAAGCGGGTAAGAGGCATGTAAAAGGAGCTTCTTGATCAATATGAAATGGCATATGGAGCAGAAGTAAGCAACAACATGTACGTATCATGATCTTCATCTCAGGCGCTATCCTCATGAAGTAGACCAGAGAGTGCTGGAACATAAGAAGTAGTAGTCAATGTGCATACAAAGGATGGACAAGAAAAGAGTCAACATGCGCAAGGTACAAACAAGCCAGAGAGTGCTAGCACACAATACCAGAAAGTAGACGACGTAGTTGGATAAAAGACCAGTGCGTAAAGTAGCAAGTAGATAAAGGACTCCAAGATCCAATATCTTGATGAAACTCCCATGTATATATAAAATCACCAATTGAAATCTTCATCATCTTCTCTCATCGTAAAATTTCCATCACAATAGCAGACATCAAATTCAAGAGAGTGCTGAGTCACAATAGTAATAGTGGTTGATGTGCGAGGGCACAATCAAAGAGTCAACGTGCAAATAGAGTACAAATGACAAAGTACAAAATAAAAAGCAACCAATAAAATGTGCTAACCGTTGCACACAGTCACAAATTCGGTGTTCGGGATATGTTCGACTAAATTGAAAAATTTGAAATTCGGCAATTATGCGGGAAGTAAAACGTAGTCAACGTACGGTAAAAATACGGTCAACAATTCGGGAAAAAATCGGAAAAAAATCGGAGTATAGATACATACGTTGCATACATTTTACATGTATATAAATGTTTTTACATATATATGTACATATATATTGCATACATATATCTATAACAATTAAAATACATATACATATACATATATTACATACATGTGTACACATATATGCGTTTACATACACAGACACATACATATGCACTCAAACTAAGTTATTAATCAGTATAATGCAACAATCATATATCTATAACTATTAAAGTACATATACATATACATATATGTATATTACATACATACACACATATATGCGTTTACATACACAAACACATACATATGCACGCAAACTAAGTTAGAGTCTTAATCAGTATAATGCAACAATCATATATCTATAACTATTAAAATGCATATACATATACATATGCATATATTACATACATACACACATATATGCGTTTACATACACAGACACATACATATGCATGCACTCAAACTAAGTTAGAGTCTTAAATCAGTATAATACAGAAAAAGAAGGTATAGAACAGGAAAAAAATAATATACGTGAATAATTCGTGAATAGTACGGGAAGAAAACATAGTATTTGGGAATTGAGATTTATTCAGCCGTTTCATGTCTAAAGGGAAAATTCGCTTTCTAAATGCAATTTTTCAAAAAGTTGTGAGTATATTGTGCAAGTAAGGTGCAATGTCTCCGAAGTGTTGTTTGAGTGCAAACTGACAAAGGGAGATCCAGTCTTTGTGTCTCCTTCCGATCAGACTTTTTTCAGCAGGTTGTTTGTTTGCTTCTGATCAACTTTTTCCAGCAGATTTTTTTCCAGCAGATTGTGTCTGCTTCAATGCAAACTCATTGGTCCAGTCTGAGTGCCAACAACATGTATTCAGTTCCATGTCAGGTTAAATGTTATTAGCCAAATAAGAAAGTAGTGGTAATTTTGGTAATCGGACCTTACAAACTGGAGAGAATCAACTGGTAGTTAAACGATATGTCTTCTTTTAGTGGGTTGTATGTAAATTATTTGAGTATTAATTATATATTAGTCATAAATAGATACATGTTAAATAAGAGGAGCACAAGTAATTAACAATGACCTTTTACACGATGGAGGAAGTTAATTGGTAATTAATCAATTTGTTCTCTTTCAGCGAGTTGTATATAAATTATTTTAAGCACCATTTATGTAGTTGGAAAAAAAGTAATTCTACGGTCCACTGAAATTGTGGGCTTACTTAGACACTTTAGTTTTGACCATGATGCATTTTATGTTGCTTATTTGCTTTCTTGCTACTTTTAAGTAGAGGAGAGTATGGGTAATTTTTATAATGACCACTACATCTTGGAGGAAGTCAGTTGGTTGTTAGTTGACATGTTCTCTTTCCAATCATGTCATCGACTATCAGAGCATGTTGCTTTCGCTGATTATGTGATAAAAAAATATAAAAGTGTGATTTGAATAGTTTGCTTCGACCATTTGAGCCCTATTTGACAACTATTACCAATATATTTGTATCGATTCAAGCAACATGATTTCAGCATTAACATTACAAAAATAGGGATTGATGTTATTCGAGCATCTTAGTTCAGCTAAATGGTCATTGTGACTCGATTAAAAAGAAAGAGGGCACATATTCTATCAGAGCAATTTTATTCAACAAATATTCGAGCAGATGGTAGTGTCACATTTCTTTCACCCTAACATAGTTAACCTAGATCATATATGTGGCGGCATGCTACCCCATGTTTTCTTACAAAAATAGTGACATCATCAAAATTGGCTGCTATTTTAATAATTTGTTTTACCTCATGCAATTATTAACTACATGTAGAAAGTTATCAATAAAACTCCAATATACATTTCATCTAAATACAAAACAAAATCCAAGAAAATGTGTGTCAAAAAATTAATCTAACATACATATCTTCCATCAGAGCAAGTTTCTTCAACTAATATTTGAGTAACTGGCAACGCCTTATTTCTCTCAGCCCAACAGAGTTAACCTAGACCAGATATGTGGTGGCATGTTATCCATATTTTCTTAGAAAACTCGTGACAACGTTTAAGTTGGGTGCTATTTTAATATTTTATTTTAGCTCATAAGCAATTATATTATGGAGTGCTGAGGATTTAAACCATATGTATAAAGATATCAATGAAATCCAATATAGGCAGTAATCTAAATACAAAATAAACTCCAAGCAAATGTCAAGTGTCAGAAAATTAATTTACCTCGTACATAACGCTTAAATATATATTATGCAGACATTTAGTTGATGAGTTGTTACAAATGAAATCCACGTGCTTAGCACGTGCACCCTGCTAGTTTCAATATATCCAAAAGTTATCATATGGATTGAATCACAGCAGATATTAAGATGCTTGATTATAAAATTGCTGCACAAAAGTATATGTAATTGTAAAATTTTTAGTTAAATTTTGGAGATGGCAGTTTTCTTATTGTTGGTGGAAGTAATGGTAAAAACATGTACTCTTAAAAGGATGAAGGGGAGGGGGTGAGGAAATATGTTGTTGTTGGTGATGGAGGAGGAGACAGAGAATGAAGGTGTCTTGGAGGTTGAGATGGAAGAAAAGGAAGAGGAATACATTGGAGAGCTACTTAAGATGGAAGGGAAAGAGAAGAGGGAGATGGAGAAGTAGAGAAGTAATAAAAAGAGGAGGCGTAGGGAGGAGAATACTAGTTTCACCTGGAGGAGCAAAAAGAAGAGTAGAAGGAGGAGTTGCAAGAGAAGGTAGAAGGGGACATGGAGGACCAATGTGAAATAAGAGGGGATGGTGAGCAATGTTGTGGGTTCTGCCACATTCAAATAGGAAAAAGGGGAGGGATAGGAATGAGAGGAGGAACATGACAAGGAGAAGGAAAAGTAGATGACAGAGAAGCAGACATAGATGAATAGAAAAAAGAGAAGGAACATTTTTGCAACTACTCTAGCTTTAGAGTTGGAAAAAGAGGGGGACTAGAAGAAGCGTGAAGAGGAGGAAGAGGGGGAAGAAGCAAAGGAGGAAGAGTTACATGAAATTGGAAGAAAAGGAAGTGAATTTAAATGCCTTCCTCCTTATGGTTGCTATGATAGTTTGTAAATGCTGTAGTAGTTGCGAAGATGATATCACTGCTGATTGCTGTTATAAGTGCTAAAGAAAGGTGTCGACGACTTGAATGTAGCTGTTGAAGCTTAATCACATGATTTTAGTAGGGCATGGAGGAGTGGAGGATATGAGATAGGGAGTTGAAGCAGACTCATGGTTTTGTTATACTTATACACTTAGGCTTAAGTCTTGGGTGTGTCCACGATGTGTGTAAGCCGTGTCCGACACGAGCAACAAAGAAAAATTACAGGCGTGTCCAAGGTGTGTCCATGTTGAACACGTGTCCAAGGTGTGTCCATGTTTTGTTATACTTAATACACTTAGGCTTAAGTCTTGGGTGTGTCCACGATGTGTGTAAGCCGTGTTCGACACGAGCAACAAAGAAAAATTACAGGCGTGTCCAAGGTGTGTCCATGTTGAACACGTGTCGGGCACGGACATGTCAACCTCCAGGATGTGTCTGTGCTTCCTAGGTACATATATATGTGCAAACGATATATATATACATATATATATATATATGTATATATCCTCTGATTTTTCCTGACTTTTTCCCATATTGTTAACCATTTTTACTGTATGTTGACTGTTTTCACCTGTATTTTTTGCATAATTGCTGGATTCCAAAATTTTCAACTCAACCAAACATATCCTGGTTACCGAATTTGTGACTATGGTCTCACTAAGGAAATTTATATGAAGCAACCACTTAAATTTGGTGGACAAGTTTATTTATGCTCCAAAGCAGTCTCCTAGCGACAATTGGACAGATTTAGCCATGCTTTTGTTGATTTTGGTCTTCACGAGTGCAATGTGGATCACTCCGTTTTCTTTAGACAGTTCCTATGGTTTCACTCTTGTCGTTGTATATATAGCAGATATTGTTTTCACCGGTGATGATCAACATGGTATCTTGAAGCAACATTTTTCATGGACAAATTCAGACTAAAAGTTTTGGCGACGAAGTACTTGGGAATTGAGGTTGCCAAATCAAATGATGGAATATTTATTTCTCAATGAAGTATATGTTGGACCTAACTTACTTGAAGAATAGGTACGCTGGGGACCAAACCTATGCTCTTATGGATCCAACAATCGAATTCTTAGATGATCTAGGAGATCCTCTTGAGGACCCATGGAGATGCAAGAGACTTGAGGGAAAATTGAGCAATTTGACAATGACCACACTGGATCATGCCTTTGTTACCAGTGTTATTATTGGTCTACTGGAGGGGATGCTTTGTTTGAGTCATCAAGAGCTAGTGATTACTCATGCGTAGTATTCTAAGAGAATCTGTGGAGAAGTATTCTATATAAGAAAAATAGTTAAAATATAATTTGTTTCTGATGCAAATGATTGAAATTCAATTATTGATATATGATTCATTTCTATTATTGTGAGATTATGACGGGCAATTTGGTATCATGGAAAAGTAAATTAGCATACCGTGATAACAAGGGAAGACCAAGTCAAAGAGAGCACATGGCCAGAGAGTGCACATGGCCATGGCACTTGCTATCACGTTCATTTGCTACCAATGTTGTTTGTCAACTCATTAGGAAGCCTTGTTTGGGTCATCTAGAGCCAATAGCGCGTAGCTCTTGCAATATTAAGATCATGCATTTATTACCTATGTTGGTTTGCTCATCAGGTAGCCATGCTCCGTCATCTCGAGCCTGTCATGCGCAATTTACAATATCTTGAGAATTCAGCGAAAGTTATCATGTAGATATATGATAGTCTAAAGATGCAATATTTTTCTGATGCTAACTATGGAAATTAATTTTTACAGACGATCTATTAACAATTATTGTGAGTTTGTGGGTGGCAATTAGGTATCTTGGGAAGTAAAAAAGTAAACCCTGGTAGCAAGAAAAAATGCTAGGTTAGAGCATATGTTGCCATGGCATTTGCTATTTGTGAGCTGCTGTTTGGGGCTTACATTTTCTTGAGGAGTTGTTTTTTCTGCAAACAATGCCTATGAATTGAGGTGTTATTATCAAGTTGACAATTGTCACCTTTATCTATGAAAATTTTCTAGAAGAGTTGATCCTGCTTACTCTAGTCTGGTCCAATGATAAGCTTGTCGTATTGTTTACTAAATCCAGTAAGGGATGTTAGACAATTTTCTTGTAACAAGCTGTGCACATATGATGTATATGATCCAACCTGAGGGGCAATGCTAAATTTAATGTAGAAAGGGTGAATCTAGAATTGTATATATGTTTAAGGTTACCATCTAAATGCCTTGTAATTCTTCCTACATAAGATGATGGTTTCTTAGTTGATGAGGTTAAGCCATCTTTTCCTAATGTTTCTTTCTAAACTTGGTTCATCTTTATTTTTTTCCTAACACTAGATGAGCCGGAGAAAAGATAACATCAAATCTTGTGCCGAGTACAGACCCATATCTTAAGCCTTAACTTTTATTGAGAGATAACCACATGAAGCGAATCCGAAGCTACTAGTAACATTGTTGACATGAGATTATGGTTTTAAAAAAAATTGTTGAGGTGAGGTGTTTTCCTGTGTATGCCTCGAGGCTTATGTCTCGAAGTGCATGTGAGAGGCGTGCGCCTTAGCATGTGAGAGGCGTACTGAGGCGTTGAGGCATTTTGAGTCATACATTTCGAATTGTGTCTTAAAAGAGTATCTACCTTATTTTGGGCTTAATAGGGGCCAAACTAACCCAAAGTTGTATATATATGTATGTGCTTATCGATATGTGTGTATATGTCTATTGACAACCATAAGTATATATATATTCATTGTCATTATATGTTGCATGCATGTACACACATACTTGTGTGCTCATGCATTGTGTATATGTATAACTATGTTTGAATGTATATATCTGTATCTATATATATTTGGGTAATATGTAATAGCGTATATATATAAATGATATAAACGTGTTTCTCCGTTCTCGAGTGGGGGGGGAGTTACCCAGATTTTAGGGGTAAATAAATATGAGTGGTATGGGTTGTAATCTTGGTTACATAGTGCTTGTTGATATAAGTTTGTTTCTATTTTAATATATATTTAAATGACTATATGTGTTGTGTCTATAAAGTACACACAAACACATATATATATACACACACATATATATATATATATATATATATATATATATATATATATATATATATATATATATATATATATATATATATATAGAGTCAGGCTAGAATACACTCGAGTGTATTCGGAGCAGAATACACTCAAAGTAGTTTTTCATGATTCAATATTTTTTTCAAAAATCTAATCCGTTGATCTTCTTAAACATCTTGTGAATAGCTCATACGCAAATTTTGAGCACATTTGGACATTTATAGGTCATGTTATAAACACCGCAAAAATTATGCATTTCAAATTAGTTTCGCGCGTCGATTTTGTTGCCCTTGGATGAGTGTCTTACACTCATCCAAATGGGCTCAAAATTTGTATGTAGCCTAGTTATAGTATGACGGTGAAGATCAATGGTTTACATTTTGCAAAAATCAGTCTTGATATGCAAACACACTTGAGTGTATTCGTGCGATCTGTACACTCGAGTGTATTCTAGCCTGACTCTCTCTCTCTCGCTATATATATATATGTATGTGTGTGTGTGTGTACCTATGAAGCACGGCTACTCCAAAATAGATGCCGTACCCATATCCGATACGTATCGGATACCAATACTCCGTGGATACTCCTAAATACGTATTAGATACTCCTAATCCGTATCCATCCGTATCAAAGCCGTATCCAGTCTGTAAAAACTAGAAAAAAAATTTGGGCATGACATTGCTTGATTAGCATTTGACACCAGCTCATGTCTCAACCCTCTCTGTTAAGTAGTAGCTTGCAACAAGGCTGTCATAGTTTCTTCCTTGAAGTAGTTCAAGGTTAGTCACCATTCTTCTTGCTAAATGTGAATCTTCCTTCTTCTCTTTATTGTTTGTACCTCCTCTATTTTTTGGGATTTCACTTTTTAAATAACTTCCAAGCACTGATACTCCAAAATAGGTGTCCTACCAGTACTTAATGCACATCTGATACTAATCCTCCCTAGATACTCTCTAATACATACCAAATACTTCTTAAGTCGTATTCCTTTTTTTTATTAGCAGGATATGACCTCAATGCAGTTAGGATACAACCAACCCATTTAGCAGCCAAGAGAACACCCCACTCGTGTGATCCCTCAAAATCCCAAAACCATGTGACTTCCAACTCTAGACTCCCCCTATTGTATTGTGATTTGAGAATGAAAATTGGTATATCTGTCAAAATTTAAAATAAACATTAGAAAAATTGTTGTATCCATGTACTTGTATCTTATATTTTTGAAAATTGTCGTTTCCCCGTACCGTACCCGTATTCATTTCTGTATATATATCCGTGCTTTATAGTAGCTAGCCATACATGACAAAAGATAGTTTGGTATCACAGATGACACAACTCACTTTACAACACAACATTACATGATACATGAAATGTGAAAGGTTTAAAACATGATATTATCATGTCTTTTTGTAACTTCTGTCTCACATTAATATGAATGAAAGACCCTATTTAAATCATTGTTTGATATTAAGGTATTGGTTTCCATTTTCTTTAGAAATATTGTGATTTTTGAATGAAATTTGATTGTCTTCATCTATTTTTAAAATAAATATATTGGTTATTTTTAAAAATAATAAAATAAATATTAAAAAATTGCCGTATCCATGACGTACCCGTATCCTATATTTTCAAAAATTGCCGTATCCTCGTATCCGTACCCGTACCCGTATAAGAGACGTATCCGTATCCGTGCTTCCTAGGTGTGTACACACACAACACACACACAACCAAGGTTGTCAAGGCGGCTAGGCGGTAGTTTTCATCCTATGGGCGCCTAGCCCGCCTAGGCTTTTCTGGGCGTTTTTATTTATACTTAATTTTCAGTTACATATTTATTTATTTATACACATGATACTACATGCAATTTTGTAATTATGTGTTCATTGATGTTGTGATATGCTGAACTTCTATTGATAACTGTTGGGAGGACCATAGGAAGGAGAATTAAGAGGAACTGAATGTTGAAGATAAGTAGAAACTGAACAAGAAAGAAAACAGGAAAATATAAAAGAAAAATGCAAGTTGCTGGAAGAAGTCAGATAAAGAAACGTGCAACAGCAACAGAGGAGACGTGAAGGAGAAAGAAGTTAGATAAACAAAAAATAGTTGTAAAGGAGTTGTTGGGGGACACCTAGGGGGACGAAGAAGAGATCAGGAAGCTTTAACAAATACATGCAAACAGCAACAGCTGTTTGAGATGTAGTCATGTAGGAGCAAGAATAAGTAAGAAAAAGTAGAAGAAAACTTGCAAATAGAAGTGGTACTAGTAGTCTAGTAGACGTGCGAGCAGGAGATGCAAGTAAGAATTTGAATTTCTGATATGAGTAACAAGGAAATAGCAATAAGAGGGGACATAGAAGTAAAAAAAATTTAGATGCAATAGCAGAAGGAGAAATTGCAAAAAAAAAAAAGAAAAGAAGCTAGAATAGGAGACACAAGAGGAAATAGAAAAAAATCAAAGAAACAGTAGTATAAAAGGACTGATTTTTTTGCAACAATTGCAGCAAAATCGCCTAGGCTGTCCGCCTTGACCGCCTAGGCGCCTACCTAGCCCGCCCAACCCGCCTAGTTTTCCCAACTCACCTATGACCCCTAGGCGCCTAGATTTGAGGGACCTCTGGAGCGCCTAGGCGCCCGCCTTGATAACACTGCGCACAACACACACAACACACACACACCCCTACTCGTCAGTAAGATATGAGGCTTATGCCTTGCCTCGTTGAGACAAAAAAGCTTCAATGCACGACACACACTTTAAAACCTTGCAT
This sequence comes from Alisma plantago-aquatica, assembly GCA_963693085.1. Taxonomy (NCBI): domain Eukaryota; kingdom Viridiplantae; phylum Streptophyta; class Magnoliopsida; order Alismatales; family Alismataceae; genus Alisma; species Alisma plantago-aquatica. The sequence continues at coordinate 1,382,132,059 of OY856411.1, forward strand.
GAGATACGATATTGGATGAAAAACTTTCAGATACCTGCCAACACAAGGGTGTAGTGGCACCACATATTGACATACTTGTCAAGGTGTGTCTACCTGTTCCTGAAGGCACTCAAAAGGTGTTGCCTTGAATGCATCTTAGTTCATAATACCTTGAGTCCTTTGTGGGGTTTCTAGGCTAATCTCTGGTCTTCGTTTCTGGGGCCCTAATTATTCATATCATTGTTTAATACCTTGATAATTATAGATTCTAGTGCATATGTCATGGTCCTTGGTAACTATGACATGAACTGGAACATCTATAATATCCTATCGGTGCTTTGACTTCATTGAAAGATGAGAATATTCATGTTGTGACAGAGTCAGGAATTGCAGAAAGCTTATTCCCAATAACAGACGATGGCATCCTATTAATCAGAAAACATGCAGTCAAGATAGCTTCTGGCCAATAAGAGCGGGGCACATGAGAATGCATCATTATTGTCCTGGTAACTTCTAATAAGTGCCTATTCTTTCGCTCAACAACACCATTTTGCTGTGGGGTATAAGCACACGAAGTTTGGTGAAGAGTACCCACATATTTACAAAAAACAACCACATCTTGCTTAACAAATTCTAAAGCATTATCCGTGCGAAAAGTTTTAATAGGCAAGCCAAACTGCGTCTTTATTTCAGCAAAAAAATATTTAATAGTAAGACGGTGCCGAGTGGAAGGGCCGTCGCTCAACGGATAAAAGTTACTCTAGGGATAACAAGCTGATCTTCCCCAAGAGTTCACATCGACGGGAAGGTTTGGCACCTCGATGTCGGCTCTTCGCCACCTGGGGCTGTAGTATGTTCCAAGGGTTGGGCTGTTCCTGGCCATTTACATTTAGACAAGCTTAAACTATTAGATAGTTCTTTATCATCCCGTTCTTCCATTTGGTGTAATGCCTGTCAGCTAGGGAAACACTGTGTCCTTCCTGACCTGTATCTATAAACAATCATCTCGTAGTCGTATGTTTGACCTAGTTCGTACTGATGTGTGTGGTCCATTCAGGAATACTAGTTACAATGGCTATAGCTATTTTCTTACATTTGTGGATGATTTTTGTAGAATGACATGGTTTTACTTTGAATTGTGATGAAGTTTTTACATTAGTTCGTGAGTTTCACAAGTTGGTTTCGGTTAAATTTTCAGTGTCTATTAAGATTCTTCGAATTGACAGTCTTTGAATACACCGAAAAGGATATCGCCTCTTTTTGCCGTGACGTAGGGATAATTCATCAATGCTCGTGTACATATTCTCCACAACAAGACGACATTGTCGAGCGTAAAAATCGTCATTTACTTGACATTACACACTCTCTTCTCATTCTTGCCAACTCACCTAAGCCTTTTTGGTTTGATGCGGTCCTCACTGCTTGCTTTCTTATTAATCGTCAACCTTCCTCTGTTCTCAGGAAGCACACTCCTTTTTTCATAGTTTATCCTCAATCCAAACCGTTCCCTTCACCGTCTTGGATTTTCAGTTGTATCTCCTTCGTTCATAATTTTGATCGCAAGACCGACAACCCCCCCCAAGAGCTATCCGAACAATATTTCTTGGTTATCCTTTTTCTCAAAAAGGATACAGATGTTTTGAACCTAACTCTGACAAAATCTATATCTCTACGAATGTTACCTTTCATGAGGATAAAATGTTCTTTTTATCATCCTCACCCATTGGTCATGCTGATACTATGGTCTCGTTACTTGACCTGTTCATCCCACCACCACCACTATCTCAACCATCGACAACACTAAACAGGCGCATGGAAGATGAGTCACTGGCTGCATCTGCATCATCATCATCAGTTTCAGACTAATCCAATCCACCAATGGCACTATACAATGGTATACACTCTTGCACTATCAAGCATCCCATTTCCAACACTTGTTGCCTAGCACGTTTCTTCTTCTGCCTCATCCTTTGCTACTGCCCTGGACACAACATATGTTCCTAAGTGTCTAGCAGATGCTCTGTGTCATTCTGGATGGAAAGCGGCCATGATGGAAGAAATGCACTCTCTACGACAACAAGATATGGGATTTGGTGACCCCATCGACATGCAAAAACATCGTAGGCTGCCGATGGCTTTTCTTTGTAAAGCATAAGTCAGATGGTTCCGTTGAATGACTCAAGGTGCGCCTAGTTGTCAAAGGATTCACCTAAACCTTTGACATGGATTACTTTGAGACATTCTCTCTATTGATGAGGATTGCCTTCGTCCGCAATCTTATCTCCCTTGTAGCTCACCTTGACTGACCTCTTTACGATCTCGACTTCAAGAATGCAATTCTTCATGGAGATCTCCTAAAGGAAGTCTAAATGCAACAATCGTCTAAGTTTGATGTTGAGGAGGTGTCTTCTCACAAAGTATGTCGTCTCCGACAATCTTTCTACAACCTCAAGTAGTCTCTAAGTGGCCTGGTTCAACACGTTAAGTGATGTCCTAACACAACTTAACTTTCAGAGATCATCCATAGACCACTCCTTGTTCTTCTCTAAGTCCTCCAAAGACTGTTCTTGTTGCTATCTATGTTGATGACGTCCTCATCATTGACGATGATATGATGGGGATATCCTAACTCAAGCAGTTTCTGCATGCACATTTCCAGACAAATGATTTGGGCACCCTGCGATACTTTCTCAGAAAGTCCTCCGCAGCCTCGGGGACCAGTCTGTCACGACAATGATATATCTTGGACATATTTCAAGAGGCCAACATGGCAGAAGCCAACCAGTCTCCACCCTGATGGACTATCATACTAAGTCTATGAATAAACGAGAACTCTTTGTTGATTCAAAAAAGTATCTTTGTATGGTTGGAAAGCTGATTTACTTGACTATTACTTGATGAAATATTAGCTATGTTGTTGGGGTAGTCAGCCAACACATTAGTGCACCACTTCAGGTCCATTGGTCTAGCGTTCAACGCATTTTTCGCTATCTCAAGAGTGCTCTAGGACGAGGACTTCTCTACAAATGTCATAAGTCCACGGTAATCTCTATCTCCGATATGCATATGTAGATTGGGCTGGTGATTCTAAAGATTGTCATTTTAGTTCTGACTATTGTGTCATGATCGACATTCGCCCAACTTTATAGAGTAAAAAACAGGCAGTGGTAGCTTGCTCCAGCACTGAGGCAGAATATTAGGCTATGGCTCATGCATGGTGTGATCTACAATAGGTCAGGTTCGTCTTGACTGAGTTTGGAATTTCTTTTTGAACTCCTTCTACTTATACTGTGACAACCAGAAAACTGTACATATAGCTAATAATTCAGTCTTCCACGAGCACACAAAAGATATTGAAGTTACCTGCCATTTAGCCAGAAGACTGTACATATAGCTAATAATTCAGGCTTCCACGAGCACACAAAAGACATTGAAGTTACCTGCCATTTAGTGCGGGACCTGGTCAAGGTCAAGTAGATCATCACTCCTCACATTAGGATAGGTGATCAAGTTGCGGATATCCTTATCAAACCTCTTTCTCCTGCTTTATTCAAGTATATGGGCATCGAGTTAGGACTTTACAATGTTTACTCTCCAACTTGAGGGGACATGTTAGTATATTTGATTAGTTGGGCTTAGACTAATTGTATTTTTCCTTGTTTCTGTTTAGTCTATGTACTCCCTGGCTCCTATATGTAGGAGGCCCAATACTTTTATTTGATCATTGAAAGCAAACCCTTTTTACAACTTCATTTAGTATGTATAGTAAATCCTCAGAACACATTTCATTATTTTAATTGTTCAAAAGCTTACATGCTCTCTTTAAAATGTCTCGCTGGATCATTTGGATACACATATGTCAAGGAGTGTGTACTAGCTAGTACATTTCATTTATATGTATAGTTACCGAATGGGACATGAATCCCTTAACTGTACGCGTTGCAAGAATAGAGACTAGATTAGAAGGTTTTGTAAATCACCATTGAACTTTATCTACATAATGAGACATAAATAGTGTGATTTATGTGAGAAGTTGTTTGGTGGTGTTCCCCACAAGGGAGCGGATCCTTTCTTCAGAGCCTTCTTCACTGTACATAGGACGACGTCCAATCCCGGACCGTCCCTCTCCCTATCGGTCGAGCTACTTCGTCCCTCTCCCTATCGGTCGAGCTACTCCGTCCCTCAAATATGGATCTTGTGGCGCATGGGGACTGGGGGTGCGATATTCCCTTCCGTTTACAAGCAGGGAGATAGATCAGAGCGAGCGAGGGAATCTGCTGATTTTTTTTTGTCAACAGACGCATCGTCTGAGACCTACCCACCGATGGCATAGAGGGAGAACTTTATCATTTTCTTTCAGTGAATGATTCAACACTTTCTGATGGAGATGATTTTTGAAACACATAATTGAAGTAGTAGTCATCATATTTGTACAATTAGGCTGAAAATTGGAAACATGTTAATTGTATATGTATAAGCGTACCCATGGAACATGACATTGACTTTGACATGTGTGGAAGTGGAAGTTTGTGGAAACATCGAGGAAACTTTGAGGATTTGTACAACTAAACTTCGACGCATCTTTGACAAAAATTAAGCTAAAAGTAGTGATTTCATGATGAAAATTGATAGATTTCATCAAATCTCCAACTTAAAACAAAATATATACTTATATACAACCATCCATATAGGTTTACATATGTAGAAAAATACAATCACATGCAAATGTACAAGACTTCTTCGTGTCAACTTCGACAGGCAGGGAAGTGGAGTTTGTGAAAAATATAAGGAAACTTTGAAGAAGTCGTGGACTGTCACTTCAACACAAAATAAGCTAAAAGATAGTGAGATTGAGGGAATTTGGCATAAAACATCAAGATTTTGGTAAACCAATGGAGCATGCAAGTTTACCAGGTTTCGACATCGAAAATTGAACATCGACAGGCGTAGACATATGTCACATCTAGGATTAATTGCCAGATGTTGAGGATGTTTAGTACCATGAGTGTATCCCATTGCACAAGTCTTTTGCATGTTATATTATAAAAACACAGCTGGTATGGCACACACTAAAAAAAATCCGAAGTCATATATGCAGCCTCTTATGGCATATATACTGTTTGATGCTCTCTCCCAACTCATGGCATGTTATTTTTTTTCTTTCGAACATTGACGTCTGGTTATTTAAGTCAAATCCCTACTTGGAAACTAGATGTAGCTTTAAGATACATATCTGCTCTTTTCCCATATCCTATAGTTGATGAATTACCTCACTGACGTGTGCAGGTTATGTCCAGAAAATCACTGCACGAAAAGACATTAATGTCATGGAGGATCTGGACAATGACAAACCAACTTGAGATTTGGTTTTTGTTATCTGTGAGGTGAACTCCACATTCAATTTTGCTAGTTGGTCTTTCAAGTTTTTGTATCTTGTCTTTTCCGGGCCTTCAAATTACGCTTTTGATATTTATTTACTATGGATCCATATTGCTAGCAGGATAGTCTCGGCTTACACTTTTGATTAATTTTGTGTTCTCTCTGGCATTTCATCTTAGTCATTTTTATTTTGGTTATCAAACCTCTTGGAAGTACCCTGCATAATATTTTGCAAGTAGAATGTCTTTGTTACTGTTCCAGTATCTCATAATTCATTGGTAATACATGTGCATTACTTCCTTGAAGACTATTAATTGCAAACTACTGCATCCAGTTCCAATACAGTTGCTTTCTGATCAACTGTTCTTTCTATATAAGCTGTCAATGTTTTGACTGAGAATTGGTATTTTGCCTCAGGATTGGTCACCTAAAGTAGCACAGCATGCTTCATCTGGTCTCTGTTGCCCTAGTTATTCTTGTACGGTTATATGGAAGGTCGACTCTTTCTCTTTCTTTTTGCCACATCTGAATATGATTTTTTCTTCCTAGAGGGCAACTTATGACCATTTTATAAACTAATATAGGTTTAGGCCACATTTATTTTACAGTATCTCAGTCTTGACCTCAATTGTTGTACACATGAGGACGATATTATGATCCGGCAATGGCTTGTAATACAGTCGAAGATGCTATAAAATGTTGAGCTATATAACCCCTGACTTTTAACCCCTCATGGGGTCGGTAACTTAGTAATAACCTCGAATGATGGGCATGGCAGTCCTCAGAACTGCAGGGTATTGCAACCCGTGTACCAAATGCAAATTGGGATTGCTTCTTGGTCTTTTTCTTTCCTGTCATTTTGTTATCATTTATGAATATCTTCAAACATTTCCATATGCACAATGCCTAATAGTAGTAAATGTAAGGATAAAATGGAAAATACCATGGAATTGTCTGGCATTTGCTCTCAGTAAGCTGTAAGCCTTACATGTATATCCAGGATTCACCACTGAACTTTGTAGCTTTATATCCTTGATTAATGCACGGCTGAGGTGCATATCGTGGCTATTTGATTTAGCAGAAACTGAAAACGCAGCGTTCATTTCCATGTTTGATTCATTTGTATCTGTTTGGTTCTGTAAAACTGGCACCCTCAAAATTAACTACAATTACAAAACGGACTACACTGTTTCCCATTTTTTATATGTTTTATCTACACCCAACAATGGCTTTTGTTATTGCTTTTTTCCAACGTGAAGAGGTGTACGTGATTTCGTTTGTAATGTCGTTTGCATTCTAAACCGACTACCTGTACTGCTGTTTTTGGTAATGAGTTGATCCCTATTCACATTTTAAAGCCACTACTTGCGTGAAGGTTTCTGTTTATTTTTGGTTCTCTCTGTTAAGGCCTCGTTTGGTTGCATGGACTTGGTTTGTCACGCATAAATTTAACAACGGGAAGTAGAATAGTATGAAATCTAACTGTACAGTATTCCGATTGATTGAACTGAATTAGGATTCTTGTTTTGGCTTGCTTTTGTTTTTGTTCAGTGCAAAATCACCGCATGTTCTTCATCAACAGTTATAATCACAACAACAATGGAGCAGAGTTGAATGAAGTTGCACCCGAGGCAGCCTGGGAAACTGAACTGTGCCCAAAGAGACCAGTTCATTTTCCAGTTTTTTGTATACATGATGGTGTGGTTGGTAAATCGTAATTTATGTGAGGATTGGATCTGCACCAAACCAAACATGAGGTATTGAAAATTACGTGCAGTTGGAATCACAAACTTTAAATTGTAGCCCAACAAACAATATACTTTAGGGTCCGTCTGGTTGGGCTGCAAATCAACCCATCCAGTTACAACTGCACATGATTTTAATTTCCATTAGTTTGGTTCCGTGTGGTTTCAACCCACATCGTGAAAATGAAGTGCATCTTGCAGTTTGATTATACATAAAATCTGGAAAACTGACCGCGCCGAAAAGGAGCGCGGTTCCGTTTCCAAGCTCATGCTTACAGCTTTTCCCTCCTTCCGTCGTGGTCTACCATGTAATCTGAATCAACTACTATCCTAACGTTCCTATTAAACTAGGTGAAACCAAACGAATGGGTTGTTGTTACAACTCAACAAGTTGCTTTTCCTGTTTTTAAACCCGCTCTGTGTGTTGGCTTTACGCGCAACCAGACGAGCCCTTAGTCAAATGCCGGCTCTCCTTTTCGTCAACGTACCTCGGCTGCCAGTGTCACATGATGGCCTACAATACGTAGCATTTGAGCGAAGCTATAGAAAACCCGGGATAGCCCTGCGGAGGGAATGGACAAAACGCCTTCCCCGCTGACTATGGGAGTTCCCTTGTATCTTCCATGCTTTTTATTCATCTGTCTTAATAGACTTTTTTAGAATACCGACAGCTTTGTATCTGGAACAAGATTTATTATACAAGATGATAGTTATTTTATATGAAAACGATCATAATAGAGTAATTATCTATATGAAAACGATCATAATAGAGTAATTATCTTTCTTATATGATTACCTATGTACTTAATCTCTCCTATATCTGTAATCTCAAGAGATCTAATGAGTATCAATAAAATGTGACACTAAGTTGTAACTTGGATTAGGGATATATATACTTCTGGACTTGAGACCTTGAGGTTGATACCTTGAATGCAATGGTATGTACATTGGGATGATTATAGGGCCCAAGGGAGACAGGCTCATCTATGGTTGAAAATTTGTGGAATACAATCTCAGATAGAAAGCAAATAGGCAATAGGCTCAAGCACATCAGCCATCAAGAGCAATAAAGCACGAATGGTATTGCTTGCTTTGAGTCAACTTGTTGAGGGGAATTAGAAATGTTCAGACTAAGCGTCGCAGAAGCCCCTATTCTGAACCTCCCTCCCCTTTGCTCTTTCCCAACCTCAGCTACGGGAGGTCGAAGTTGGCTTCCTTACGTTGGTCGTCTTTGGCAGAATCAGTAGCAACTCCAGCGCCGACTCTGCTACCTGCTTCCTCTAAGAGAAATGCGATGCAATCTTGCCAACTCATGAGTGACTTTAAGAAGAGCGCTCACCCAAAGTTTTGTCTAAAGGCTCAGTAAAGCCTATGACTCCATAAATAGAAGATACATTATATAGATGATGCAAAGGATGAATTTCCCTCCTTGTTGGATACAATGGATTGATGAATGCACGTGTTCGGTCTCATTCCAGGTGTTGATCAATGGAGAATCAACAAAATAAGAAAATTTTGATCCATTTCACATAGGATTGGAGTTGATTCCAATAAGTCTCCTATTGAGTTGTTATATAACTATTTCTACAGTCAGCTGTCAAGCTAGGTCTTTCACTTCGGGTTCTAATGTTGGTCAGTATCATGATGATGTTATAAGGTTGTTGGATTCATGAAAAGACGAGGTATTAGGTTTACCAAGACAGAGTTGTTTGATTTACAAAGCATGTGAACATCATAGTGGCATGTTGGAGAACCAATGTTTGATCACCATTGGTGTCATCCTTTGACTCACCGTGAGATGGGTTATAAGGGTGAGGTGTGAATGTCTTTGGTTTGACACTTGAACCCCTAGTTAAACTTGGAATGGACCGAATAAACCAAGGTCATTAGTTTTGTCTGGTGATTTGCCTATTTTGTTTTGGCGTTGATATGGTAAAACAATTATGGCAGGACACTGATGTGATCTTATGGGTCTTGGTAGCCTTATTCTTATGATGATGTATACTTTAGTATAACCCAATAGCTCTTAGAGATACATGTAATGATGACTGATTGATTTGAACTATGTGTTTGTATATACAATACAATATGACAGTTCCTCATGATATCCTTACAATTAAAATAGTTATGATTAATCATGTTGTATAAACATGTCTTGTCCTACATGCTGATTGTGAGAATTCTATATATGGAGATAATGTACTATCTTTTGTGAGACTATTTACACATTGAAAGTGATATAGTAGAGGGATAAATATCCCTTATTATGCCTTAATTAAGGTTGATGTGCCATGGTTTAATATGTTGGGCAAGTTGTGGTAGAGATTGATATGTTGAGTGTTGTTTTGGCCAAAGATAATTACTTGTTCACTAATTTGGTGGTTTGATGTATGTGAATACATTTTCTATCTTCCTGAGTTGTTGAACTTGATTAATATGTAAATAATATCTCTTCACATTGTTTATAAGTGTTTGATACAACTGAAATAGGAGTAATCGACTTAATTAATCAAGTGTAATCCTAATCATATAGTGCCTTGGGTCCATAGATATATTTTTGTGTGTCCTTAGGGGAAATAGTGAGACAAGTTAATCTTGTAGTGTTCATGAATCAAGATATGATGCTCAAAGAGTATATTTCTAAATGTACAAGGGTGTGTGGGTTTGGTATACCCTAACATCCACAACTTTGTTGTAACTCAATTATGATCGATGTTCTAGTGTTCGACTGCGTCATGGTCATTTTTGGTACCATGACCTATGTACTCTGGACAAATCTATGATGTAGGTGGATCCTCTTTTGAGTGATTTCAGGGTAGATTTGGCCTTTGAACACCATACCTTTTGTTACCCTCACTTCAATTCAAGATGTGTGTAGAGATCTAATGTAGCTCGAAAATCCTTAGCTCTTATATATAACTAGTCTAGGATTCACAAACCCTAGATAGTAGTTTGAGTGGTACACCTCAAACCACCTAAGACATAATACAATGTGTAGCTCAGTCATGTAGTATATGTTTAAGTTTTATTGGCAAATCAATAGATATTTAATTATATTCCTTTTCTTATCGCAAGTATTATATTTCTTTGCTACTTTGTACAAGTATATGGCTCAGATGTATTTGCAGTATATCCTTCTCTATTTGCTGAATATACATCCATGTAATGAGATTTAATACTTGATGAGTATACATCCACATCAAGAGAATCCACAGTTGTTAAATATATTCAGTAAGGCATATAAACTGTTGATGAATATGCCTATAAATAATCTAATCATCATATATATACGTGTAAGCAGTGAGTATTCTAGCTTTTGCTATATCATATCACTGGGGCTTAGGGTGTCATCCATGTGGTTATCCATATCTTTTAGGTATGTTGACACATAAAAAAGGACGTCAATGATTAACAAGAGACAATAAAATTAGTCTAGTATGTCCCTATACTCTCACTTTCATTAGTTGTGGGTGGGTAGTTGATGTTGTAATTGTTAGACTGTTCTTTTGGTATTTGTTTTCGATCATGAGTTGTAAATTAAATCGATATCTTATGTTGCTATAGTTTCTAAATGATGGACACACCTTGTAATCCTTTTCATATAATAAATATACCCCTAAGTAGTACTCTATCATGTCTACATGTAGATTGATTTAGATACACAATGGTACATTTTTATATATCATTTCTCCAGGTTCATGTGGAAGTTTCTCAAAGTCAGATCTCTATATGGATCGTTTTATTTGGAAAATTTCAACTCAATTTTGATAGTTGTTAGTTTCTAAGTTGCATTTTGTCTCAGGATTTGTCCCGATGACCGATTAGCATTTGATCAATGGGATTGGTCCTTACAAATGAAGTCATTCCCATTGCACATCTCCAAGATGTCGTGAAAACTGAAGGGCAATATCGTCGATAAATGCATATCGAGAAGCAAGTTCAAGAAAATTAGATTATAGTGGCATATTCAAATATTGGATTGTTAACAAGAAAATATTTAGAGATATTAGATTCCATGATAAGAAGAAAAGCCATTATATCTTGCTTACACAAAACCAAGTGGATAGTGGAAGGATGTAGAGAGATTGGACACACATAGTATAAAAATTGGTATACATGTATTGACAACCAAAGAAATGACATGATTATTGTTGAAAACATGGTGAAGGATTCTGTTGTCAAGAACTCCAGGATGTGAAACATTTTATATCTATTAAGCTTATTCTTCTAGGAAAGATCTTAAATACCATTAGTACTTAAGCCCCATTGATTGACCTTAGTGAGGAGGAGACTAAGAACAATTTTGGAGATACTAATAGATGATGCGAGTACTGATAGAGGAGACGATAACTATTGAAGCGATTTACATGACCATGTAGAGAGTAATCATGTTGGATGTGTGATAGTTCATGGTGGTTTAGATATGGAAGCGAAAATAAAAAAAGTAAGAGAATATTAGATTTTGCAGTCTCTTTTGATATGATTGTAGCAAATACTAATTCTAAGGAAAGAGATTGTAATATATTTGATGAAGGATTTGTTAGAACAAATTTTAAGATAGAAATTTCACAAAAATACAACCTATATTGCGAGGAGAAAACAAAGAACATCCTAGAGAAGTTCGTGAGTGAGCCAACACCCATGAAGGGCTCAAGATGGTTACCCGCATAGGGGTTGTATAATAATGAACTCGATCAGGCGAGCAACAAAATTTGTACTCGGTGCAAGGGAAAAACAAATCAAAACACATGCTTAGTGTAAACGACCGCACATGAGTGGCTTAAAAATGCAGACCAAGACACTAAATGTTATGACCCACGTTGAGGTTAGCCAGTAAATACCTCAAATTATGTGAAACACCTCAATTAGTGCTAAGCACCATGTTAAACCGCATGGTTAATCAAGATAAGTTACGTCGTGAATCAATAGTTGAGTTTGAGTCATCAGAGGTAATTAATGATAATAGCAACGTTGATCATTAAGTTAATTAAGTTGAATTAAGTATACAGATGCGATTAGTGTTTTGGTCAAGTGTTACTAGTTGATTAGCATGTTTTCATGCCTTGAGAAGGTAGTGGATTTTGTGCTTGAGAGTTTGCAAAAAAGAATCAGTTGATTTGGACACTCGAGGCGAGAGTTATAACATTTTCTAGAAACTTGGACCTAGTTAGCAATTTTTCCAAGTATTTTGGCTATTTCTTTTCCTTACCCCCTTTTATTGGGTCGGCTACTTATTTTTTTTCTTCCCTTATCTTCTTCTCTCGGCCGCTTCCAGAACCAGACATTTTGCGATTGAGCGGATGCCCGATAGAACAGGACCAGCCGCTAGGCGGCGCCCAAGCAGCCCACCCAGCGGCCGATCTAGGGCTTGGTAGCCCCTTCCAGCAACGCTTATTCCGCCGCCATTCCTCCTTTCTCCTTCTTCCTCCTTTCTCCCTTTTCTAGCTCGCCCAAACTGCAGCTTCAACCGGCCCTAGCGGCACCCTGACCTGCAGATTGTTGCAGTAGATCGCCTGACCAGCTAGGAGTTGAGGGTGCGGCGCCTTTAGCTCAAGAAGCACCTCCATACGCCAAGGAACGACGACTCTTCTTCCTCCACTCCACCCGCCCTAGCCCTAGCTTCTGCCCTGCAACCTTGGCCGGCGGCCAAGCTGCAGTTGCAGCCGCTGCTCATGGCCAGGGGCCATCGTGGGCCGCCCAGTAAAGAGAAAGTGCTCTCTTGATCTCAAATCTCGGGATCCAGGATTTGCAACCATAGCCACAGCTAGCGATGACCACCTAGGGTGGCGCCCCATTAAGCAGGTAGCAGCTGCTACGTGAAGCTGCATCTAGAGGTGCTTGGGCGCAGCTAGTACCATGGAGTTTGATGCCTTTGACTCCAAATTTGAGGACCAAGCAAGGTTTGCAACTATTCGCTATGATTCAGCCGACAAGGTTGGGAACAAAGAATTCTAAGGAAGAAGACGAACCTGTTGACGCCCAGAAACTGGTCCCTGGACGCGTTCCTGGACGGATCCGGATGAATTCGGACATCCCGAATTATGTGAGTAGGGTTTCATTTATTTATTATTAATAAACTCAGGCGTTTGAATATTTTCTGTTTTGTGCGCGAATTACGCTGATAACAGGCGTTATCAGGCGTTGGGCAGCGTTTGGCGTCGCCCGACTTTTTAGTTCATAAAATGCTTCTAGACACTGTTATATGATTAAATTTAGCATTTGAACAGTGGGATTGAATCAGTAGATTTATATGGTTCATTGGAACCTAAATTGCTCATTTGAATGTTGAAATTAGAAATTCATGTCTGAAAATGGTATAATTTGGGTATGAACCCAGACAATGAAGATTTCTGATAAATTATCAGATGTACGATTTCAAAGTTGATATGAATAAATAAAATATGCATGAAAACCCTAATTGCATATATCTTTTGACGTTAATATGTGTAAATTGATATTTACATGAAATGACACATTTCTCTGAAATATTATCAGAAATTCTCAAGTATTGTTATTAAATTGTATTGTGATATGTAATTAACTCTTAATTGAGTTAAGTGATGCACAAACCAGGATTTGGGTTAATGTGCACGTTTTTCGAGAATTTTAGAGAATTGATAATTGTTGAGTATGATTCTCATATGTGAAGTAAATTTCTTTAATTTGTGCAATAAGATGTTCAATTGCGTAAATTCGCTATGTATGTGCCAAATTGAAATAAGTTGGGTTATTTATGCATTTCTAATTTGTCTGAATGCATGGTATGAGAATTTCTCAGAAATTACAATGATTTAAAATATATTGCTCTGTCAGTTTAGAATGACAGTGTATTGTGATCTGATATGAAATCAGTAAATGTGACATTCCTGTTTAAATGTTTATATGTTAATCAGTTAATAGACTTAGGTGCCCTAACACCGTAGAACCCCTTTTGAGAGGTCTGCATCCAGGGGGTGAAACTCGTGTTGCAACAATAACTGTGCGGAGTCACAGACACGAGGATAGAGAAAGGCAGTGTTCAACAACAACGCGTGCGATGTCACGGTGACACTGGAGTATATATGGGTTATTCAACATTAATCCGTGCTTGTGTCACGGTGGTAACCCGGTAAGACTCTCCGCCTGTGTGCTCAGGTTTGAGGAGGAGTCTAGAGTTCACTCTTTTGAGAGTGTAGTGAGGCTTTGTGAGCCTGAGGCCTTGTGAGCCTGAGAGTCCTGCAGCAGACCAGGGCTGGCAGTCAGACTTAGAATTTCCCAGGTGTGTCGCTAAGTCTTGTACGGTGGGATCGTAGTTCGCTACAGATCTTTATATGCAGAGTACACTGCATATGATTAATATATCCGAACTTTTGTGTCAATTCATTATATCTGTTTATTGGTTTAAATTATCTGTTGTTGCATAGAAATGCGATTATATTCTGTAATCTGCTATGTCATTAGATCTGCCCTGCTTGTACTGTATTTATGTTTATTTCAATTTTATAAACCTGATGAGTTGTTTAGTGATAGCTAAATGAAATGCTATTCACTGAGCGAGTAGGCTCATACCTCTACTCAAAACATTTTCAGGACATCATCTGCAGTAGGAAATCTGAAGGATCCTTTCATCCTAACACTTAATCTGTAGAAGGTATATGTAGTTAGTTTAGTTAGATAGTGGTCTCTTAGTCCTTTCCCCTCGGTCCTTGGGACATGGTGTGGGTGAGAGAGAGTATGTATGGCGAATGTGTAAAAGGTGTAAATTAACTGTTATGTTTTACTTTCTGTTAAACAATGTTACATGTTGTAAACTCTGTTTATGTTCTCTAGCCAGTTTAATTGAAATGCTTCCGCAATAGTTTATTATGTTTTAGTTTACAGCAATAATCCGGATATCATTACGAGGTTTTAAAAAGAAAAAAAAAGTTCTCAGTGATTTGTTTATGTGATAATCTCTCCGTCGCGCCCTAATCTTGTGATTAGTGGTTAGTGTGAGATCGGGGTGTGACATCTTGGTATCAGAGCATAGGTTGAGTATATGAATACTCTAAGTCAAGGTCAGGGGACGATAAGAGACCAATAGGATTAGGACTTAGGTGTCTTCCTTCTAACTGTAATTTTATAACAGGAAATGTTCTGTTATAGTATTGCAGATGGCAGGAAGAGGACGTGGTCACAAGAATCAAGTTGAGAATTTAAGCTGAGTTATCAGGGATCATTAAGATCAAAATATAGAATTATAATTAAGATGGATAAGAAATGATGTGTCTTTAGCTCTGGGAGGTCTGAGTGTTTAGATACCCTGGCCAGGTGTCTGAATACTTAGATTGACCAGTATCGAGCTACTCTGTCTATTCTTCTCTGGATGCCCTGGCCAGGTATGCAGAGGAAGGATAGGCTAGAGAGAAACCCTAGAAATTATAGGGTTAAGAAACCGGAAATTTATGTAAGAGTAAGAGATTAAATATAAGATGCGATACAAGTCTTGCTTTATATTACTTATTTGACTAAAAATCTCTAGAAATGCCCTTATATGTATGAATTAAATTTTCAGTTTGAAGAATTAATATGATTCTTTTATATGGTTGTGTGTCATGAAGTGATTTATGTATTGTTTTTATTCTTTGTATTAAGTAGACCAGAAGTTATGCTTAAATGAGTCTTCCCTAAGTGGATATTCTTTCCACATGTTTGAGATTAATAGGAGTTGGTTAATCCTGAATAGCTCTTGGCTTCAGGACTACAGGTTCGGCCTGGTCCGGCTGGCAGGATGCGTTACTGAGATCTAATGACTCTTATTAACAGTATAATAAGAATAGACTCTGGATAATTTAAACCCGCATCATAGTGAGAATGTACATACGTTAAGATGTTGAAATGTAAGAGAAAGATTAGAACATCTAAGAAGTAGCTGGAATTGATATCGGAGGCCCAATGTTGAAGCCTCATATGAGAAATCTTTAGTTGGAAATAAAGAAACACGATATAAGGTTCATATGAAATTTAATGATTTGTATTATGTGAACCCTAAATATGAGAATATAGAAAAGATACGAGGAAGGTATGCAAGGTCTAAGATAGTAAAAATTTATCATGAGTGGATCATGTAATAGAGTAAAATATTTTTATGTACTCCAAGGCAAAGGGAAAATAGAAGAAAATAGTTGAGTATACAATAAGTACATAGAAATAAAGAGTCTTATGTAAATCATAAGACCAAGACAAGAAACTTAGTTGGATTAAAAGAAATGTTAAAAATGATGATCTTGGTTAAGGAATGAGGATTTCATGACAAAATTGAGAGTATGGCATGTATATCCTTATTATAAAGTTTAGCACATTCATACATACTACCTTGGAATTCTGAGTCTCTATAGACTAACTAACTTGTTTCTAAAATAAAGAACAACCGCGTAATTTAGAAAATGAATGCATCATATATGTTGCATAAATACCAAGGTAGAGACGTCTAAATGAATGAAATAATGGCACACAATATGATGATGAAACCCTAGCAAGGTAAATTGAGAATGAAATTTATTTGAATGTTTAAGTAAGAGAAAGTAAATTTCAGTGATAAGATAAGTAAGACTTTAGTAAAACTTATGAGAACCAAGTTTGAATTTCAAACTAAGGAAGCAACGTCACATCACAATAACGCTATGTTTTTGATAAAGACGAAACCCTAGTATGTTTAGAGTTGTAGTAGTTCAAGGGATATCACTAGTGATTTGACCTTGAATACTAGCATCTCTATAAAATAAGATCATGAGATTTGTTCTATGAAAAGTAATCTAGCACTGATAGTGATCCATGGTTTGAATGTAGCCAATCTGAAAGGTAGACAAACAACATGAAAATGACTCGGAGAAAAGAGTAAGATATAAATTGAAATGTAATAAGTGTGTTTGAAATAAAAGGAGAAATATAACATAACTGAAGTGTATTTTGAAATAAATTCTTACGGTAATAATATGAAGTAAGTAGTATAGAATGAGGAGTATTACCTGATACATATTTTGGAGATATCTGTTGTAGTTCATGCTCTTATGACACAACATCACTATCTTTATGATGTGACGATAGACTGTCACCCTGGGAAGGAGAATGTGGTAGCTGATGCCCTAAGCCGGAAGTCTAGTTTTGTAGCTGATGCATTCTCTATTGCATGTTTCGAGAGAGACATGCTAGTAGAAATGTGAAAGTTAAACTTAGACTTAGAGGTGACAAAGTAGAGTGGTTTGATTGCACAGATGGAAGTCAAGCCTATCTTTTATGATTAGATTAAGGAACTACAGTAGGGTGATAGTGAGTTACATCAGATCATGCATGACATGACATGGGGAAAAGACCATCGTTCATGTTTTCAGATGATGGTGTGTTGTATCAGCGTGACAAGTTGCATGTACCTCGAGATAATGATTTGAAAGAAAAGATTCTTGAGGAAGCACATGCATCAATATATGCCATGCATCCAGGCAACACTAAGATGTACATGAATCTCAAGGAGTTGTACTGGTGACCTGATATGATAAAGGATGTAGCTGAGTATGTGACTAGGTGCAGTGTGTGTGTCAACAGGTTAGGGCTGAGCACCAGAAACCTGTAGGTATATTGCAATCTCTTTCTATGCCTGAATGGGAGTGGGAACATATCACAATGGATTTTGTGATAGGGTTGCCCATGACACCTAGAGGTTGTGACTCGATATGAATGATTGTGGATAGACTAATTAAGTCTGCTTACTTTCTTCATGTCAAGCCAACCTTTGATGTCTCAAAATTGGCTAAGATATACATGGATGAAATAGTTAGGTTCCCTGGTATTCCGGTTTCAACTATATCAGATAGAGATCCTAAGTTCACATCCAGGTTGTGAAATTAGTTGCATCGAGCTTTGGGCACAAAGTTGAGGTACAATACAACCTTTCACCCGTTGACAGATGGTCAATTTGAGAGGACCATTCTGACTTTTGAGGACATGCTGAGAGCATGTGTCTTGCATTTCAGTGGAAGTTGGAAAGAACACTTAAGCCTTATAGAGTTTGCATACAACAATAGTCACCATTCCAGTCTTGGTATGGCCCCGTATGAAGCTCTGTATGGTAGAAAGTGTAGATCACCCATATGTTGGTATGAGGTTGGTGAAAAGCAGATTCTTGGACCCGAGATAGTGGATTTGACCACTGAAAAGATTACTGTGATCAAAGAACAGTTGAAAGTTGCACAGGACAGGCAGAAGAGTTATGCTGAGAAAAGACGTAGACCTCTTGAGTTGGAGGTTGGTGATGAAGTGTATTTGAAAATTTTACCATGGAAAGGAGTATGAGGGTTGGTAAGTCAGGTAAACTGACTCCTAGGTTTATGGGCCTATATCCTATCATTGAGAGGATTGGACCTGTAGCCCATAAGTTGGATTTGCCATTCGAGTTGCTCAATTCACATGATGTGTTCCATGTATCAATGTTGAAGAAGTGTTACCCTGGTACAGAAAAGATAGTTGACCCAGAACCTGCACAACTCAGATCAGATGTGTCCTATGTTGAGGGACCAATTCAAATAGTTGATCGAAGAATCAAGAAACTCAAGAATCGTGAGATACCATTAGTGAAAGTTCTGTGGAAGAATCATAATCTAGAAGAAGCTACGTGGGAGCTTGAATCTGAGATGCGTAACAAGTTTCCTTTTCTTTTAGGAATTTCGGGACGAAATTCTTATAAGGGAGGGAGATTGTTATGACCCACGTTGAGGTTAGCTAGTAAATACCTCAAATTATGTGAAACACCTCAATTAGTGCTAAGCACCATGTTAAACCGCATGGTTAATCAAGATAAGTTACGTCGTGAATCAATAGTTGAGTTTGAGTCATCAGAGGTAATTAATGATAATAGCAACGTTGATCATTAAGTTAATTAAGTTGAATTAAGTATACAGATGCGATTAGTGTTTTGGTCAAGTGTTACTAGTTGATTAGCATGTTTTCATGCCTTGAGAAGGTAGTGGATTTTGTGCTTGAGAGTTTGCAAAAAAGAACCAGTTGATTTGGACACTCGAGGCGAGAGTTATAACATTTTCTAGAAACTTGGACCTAGTTAGAAATTTTTCCAAGTATTTTGGCTATTTCTTTTCCTTACCCCCCTTTTATTGGGTCGGCTACTTATTTTTTTTCTTCCCTTATCTTCTTCTCTCGGCCGCTTCCAGAACCAGACATTTTGCGATTGAGCGGATGCCCGATAGAACATGACCAGCCGCTAGGCGGCGCCCAAGCAGCCCACCCAGCGGCCGATCTATGGCTTGGTAGCCCCTTCCAACAACGCTTATTCCGCCGCCATTCCTCCTTTCTCCTTCTTCCTCCTTTCTCCCTTTTCTAGCTCGCCCAAACTGCAGCTTCAACCGGCCCTAGCGGCACCCTGACCTGCAGATTGTTGCAGTAGATCGCCTGACCAGCTAGGAGTTGAGGGTGCGGCGCCTTTAGCTCAGGAAGCACCTCCATACGCCAAGGAACGGCGACTCTTCTTCCTCCACTCCACCCGCCCTGGCCCTAGCTGCTGCCCTACAACCTTGGCCGGCGGCCAAGCTGCAGTTGCAGCCGCTGCTCATGGCCAGGGGCCATCGTGGGCCGCCCAGTAAAGAGAAAGTGCTCTCTTGATCTCAAATCTCAGGATCCAGGATTTGCAACCATAGCCACAGCTAGCGATGACCACCTAGGGTGGCGCCCCATTAAGCAGGTAGCAGCTGCTACGTGAAGCTGCATCTAGAGGTGCTTGGGCGCAGCTAGTACCATGGAGTTTGATGCCTTTGACTCCAAATTTGAGGACCAAGCAAGGTTTGCAACTATTCGCTATGATTCAGCCGACAAGGTTGGGAACAAAGAATTCTAAGGAAGAAGACGAACCCGTTGACGCCCAGATACTGGTCCCTGGACGCGTTCCTGGACGGATCCGGATGAATTCGGACATCCCGAATTATGTGAGTAGGGTTTCATTTATTTATTATTAATAAACTCAGGCGTTTGAATATTTTCTGTTTTGTGCGCGAATTACGTTGATAACAGGCGTTATCAGGCGTCGGGCAGCGTTTGGCGACGCCCGACTTTTTAGTTCATAAAATGCTTCTAGACACTGTTATATGATTAAATTTAGCATTTGAACAATATGGATTGAATCAGTAGATTTATATGGTTCATTGGAACCTAAATTGCTCATTTGAATGTTGAAATTAGAAATTCATGTCTGAAAATGGTATAATTTGGGTATGAACCCAGACAATGAAGATTTCTGATAAATTATCAGATGTACGATTTCAAAGTTGATATGAATAAATAAAATATGCATGAAAACCCTAATTGCATATATCTTTTGACGTTAATATGTGTAAATTGATATTTACATGAAATGGCACATTTCTCTGAAATATTACCAGAAATTCTCAAGTATTGTTATTAAATTGTATTGTGATATGTAATTAACTCTTAATTGAGTTAAGTGATGCACAAACCAGGATTTGGGTTAATGTGCACGTTTTTCGAGAATTTTAGAGAATTGATAATTGTTGAGTATGATTCTCATATGTGAAGTAAATTTCTTTAATTTGTGCAATAAGATGTTCAATTGCGTAAATTCGCTATGTATGTGCCAAATTGAAATAAGTTGGGTTATTTATGCATTTCTAATTTGTCTGAATGCATGGTATGAGAATTTCTCAGAAATTACAATGATTTAAAATATATTGCTCTGTCAGTTTAGAATGACAGTGTATTGTGATCTGATATGAAATTAGTAAATGTGACATTCCTGTTTAAATGTTTATATGTTAATCAGTTAATAGACTTAGGTGCCCTAACACCGTAGAACCCCTTTTGAGAGGTCTGCATCCAGGGGGGTGAAACTCGTGTTGCAACAATAACTGTGCGGAGTCACAGGCACGAGGATAGAGAAAGGCAGTGTTCAACAACAACGCGTGCGATGTCACAGTGACACTGGAGTATATAGGGGTTATTCAACATTAATCCGTGCTTGTGTCACTGTGGTAACCCGGTAAGACTCTCCGCCTGTGTGCTCAGGTTTGAGGAGGAGTCTAGAGTTCACTCTTTTGAGAGTGTAGTGAGGCCTTGTGAGCCTAAGGCCTTGTGAGCCTGAGAGTCCTGCAGCAGACCAGGGCTGGCAGTCAGACTTAGCATTTCCCGAGTGTGTTGCTAAGTCTTGTACGGTGGGATCGTAGTTCGCTACAGATCTTTATATGTAGAGTACACTGCATATGATTAGGGCATAATAATATAAATATGAAATCATATAGGATCACAGTAAATTAATATATCCGAACTTTTGTGTCAATTCATTATATCTGTTTATTGGTTTAAATTATCTGTTGTTGCATAGAAATGCGATTATATTCTGTAATCTGCTATGTCATTAGATCTGCCCTGCTTGTACTGTATTTAGGTTTATTTCAATTTTATAAACCTGATGAGTTGTTTAGTGATAGCTAAATGAAATGCTATTCACTGAGCGAGTAGGCTCATACCTCTACTCAAAACATTTTCAGGACATCATCAGCAGCAGGAAATCTGAAGGATCCTTTCATCCTAACACTTAATCTGTAGAAGGTATATGTAGTTAGTTTAGTTAGATAGTGGTCTCTTAGTCCTTTCCCCTCGGTCCTTGGGACATGGTGTGGGTGAGAGAGAGTATGTATGGCGAATGTGTAAAAGGTGTAAATTAACTGTTATGTTTTACTTTCTGTTAAACAATGTTACATGTTGTAAACTCTGTTTATGTTCTCTAGCCAGTTTAATTGAAATGCTTCCGCAATAGTTTATTATGTTTTAGTTTACAACAATAATCCGGATATCATTACGAGGTTTTAAAAAGAAAAAAAAAGTTCTCAGTGATTTATTTATGTGATAATCTCTCCGTCGCGCCCTAATCTCGTGATTAGTGGTTAGTGTGAGATCGGGGTGTGACACTGAAGGCTTTCTCAATCATGTCCCACGAAACACGCATGAGTGACTTGAAATTGCGGGCCAATATACTGGAGACTTTCTCAATCAATGTCCCACGAAACACGCACAAGAGGAGATAGGTCAGTCGCCATGTTCATGTGTGCAAAGAGGACACATCTAACAACCTTACACGCAACAACAAAAATTTCATGCATGGATTGAGGAATACCAACATGTTGCTTATTTTTCCTCTCCTTCTAAATAAAGTATGCCGCGACAACAAGACTTGTATTCAAGCAATGTTGTCACGTGCAATAGACTGAAGGGCATGGACCACGTCGGTGAAGCAAAAATCCACATTCCCATTTACCCCACAGAATCTGGCCAGGCCAGTCTAGATTTGGCTAGAGCAACTACAACGTAACGCCACACAGTAGAGATTGCACACACTGGGATATTCCGGGGCCCAAACTATAACCTAGTCTGTAGTGATATGTGATGCGCTTTGTATTGGGGATGTTGTATCGATACAGTTCCGGATGTGACAAAAATTTATTACGGAAGCGTACCGACAAGTGTATAAATCTAAAGAAGAAACAATAGATTTAACGTGGAAAACTCTCCCCAAGGCAGAGAGAAAAATTATGGGCAATATCAACCAACAAGTACTATGTAATTAAGATTACAACTCACACTTCATGGATTTAATTACTCCTAAATCTAAGTAGTCCTCCCCACACGAGAATAAATATGAGGAAGAAGAGAATCACACCCAATGTGTACAAAACCTCCCCATTTACTTGATCTCCTCACTAGGCCGCTGTCGTTGTTGGAGACTGCTTGATGCCGCTGTGACTGCTGATTGGGTCGACCCATTGCCGCTGTGGCCAGTGGCGTAGCCAGGAAATGTGAGAAGGGTGGGCACTGCTTGATATACCAGTCCAAAGGAAAGAAACAAATTGCAATTAGGTAGGGCACGAAACGAGTTTATTATGTAAATAGACGATCTAGTTAATGTAAATTAATACTGATTCAGAAACTAAGGTAGGGCACATGCCTACCCTTGCCTGCATGTGGCTCCGCCACTGGCTGTGGAAACACTACGTCTGTAACCGCCAACCGCTACTTCGCTTCAAGAAAAAATCACTGACCCTCTCTTATCAACCAAGAGAGCTGCTCTGTCAGTGCACTCAATGTGTCATTAACTGTCAGCCGTTACTTCGCTTCAAGACAAAGTTGCTGACCCTTTTTTATTCAACCAAGAGAACTCCTACAGTTGTTCTTGTTCTTCAGTTCTTTTATCATAGAAGGCATCAACAAGCAACTAGAGGGATCACACCTCAACCAGTGGATGATCTTAATGACTTCCCTAAATGACCTCTATTTATAGGCCTCCATGGTATATGGTTGCAACAAGGAATCATACTCCAATTCTATGTTACACATAGGAAACCATCTTCTTTCCCTTTTAGATTTGACTCATGTTAGGATTGGTAACACAAGCCAACTCCAACTCAAGTCCAAATCTAATTAGGCATGGACCGGATCCTTTTCCTATTCCCAACACTTTGTACTATGTTGTGGCCCATTTTGGGGTACATATGATGTGCCAAAACAACTTCCCCATATAACATTTCTCTTCTCAAGGTATGACTCTCTCCCAAGCATTCAGTTCACATTTTAGAGACTGCAGATGCCCGCCACTGTCATGTTAAAATGGTGTAAAATTTAAAATATTCTTGTACCATTCCTTTCTAAGTACACGATCGAGTAACTCCATTTATGGTCACATCGATCATTCAAGGTAGGCCCATATCTCATCCGCATCCAAGTGGTACACATTGAATCCTTGTTACTGAGGAATTTGCGCACAAGTTTAAGCATGGCCTATCTGGCTACATCAGCAACATTTTAAGATAGTCGACCTTTCTTCACATTTCAGATCTCTATCCCACATCATTGTATGTACAATATTACACAAAAGGAAAGTAGAATAATACGCTGCAATCTTTCCAACACACTTAAGAGGGAATAATCCTTCCACGATAAAAAGATATTACAGATCCAAAATGTTGGATTGCCCTCCCCGTAAATGAGGTTTTGTTCTCCGACCACTAATCCACCATGCGCTTGATACGATCAATGCACGTGGCATATTACCATGCATAGAGCGTTCCCGCTGTGAACGGGAACCCAAGGTACGTGCAAGCAAAAGTGTCCATCTACAACCCCGCGGCATGTGACTCCTGCGTTTCCAAGGAAATCCTTGGGCAGAAATATCACAGATTTCTACGGGTTATGTGCAACGCAGTGCACATGCCAAACTTCACAAATGTGTCACTGTCTACATGCATGTTTTCCACTGTTCCGTACAAGAATAGCGTCACGTTAATACGTCATCCAGGAAAGTAAGGAGGGCATTTTTACGTCATACTTTGAATGACTGAGTAATGTTTCTTCGTTGCCGGATGACCAAGTATACATTTAATGTACATTTTTACATTGCGAACTCACACAACTGTACCCTACTATACCCAACCAAACTAGCCCCAAGCAGCAAAAAAGTTAAGTACTCCATTACCAAAGTGAGAAGTATTGGCAAAAGTGGGTCTCCCCATCGCCTGTTCTATAAGACACATCCTATACCAATCTTGTAGGATCCAATAAGATTTCGTTATAGAATATATTTTGCGTTTCTCATTCTTTTAGGGGCTGAATTCTGAAGAGGAGTAAAAAGAAAACAATGCATTGTGATTGGTTGTCCTATAAAATTTCTATAGGAGGTGTCATATACTACTGGCTATTGGGTTTCCCTGCCGAAGGCCATGATTAATAGAACGGTTGGTAAGCCATTGACAAGTATAAGGAACGAACATGTGATTATACATTATTTCATCCACATAATCTAGTGTTCATAGAATTCAAAGTTATGTATAATATTCCGTAGTCCATCGCATGAAACATGGTCGTACACCTTAGAGGCATCTATTTTGATGCAGACCTTAGGTTTATTTCGCTTGATATAAAAGCCATGAAGGAATCCTCCGCAAGCAAGTCAAAGATGTTTCTACAAGTATACAACTACCTTGTTTGTGGGACACAAGGGAGTCAACACAACCTTAAGTGTGTTGGTGAGGATCTTCAACCATATCTTATATAGCACGTCACAGAAAAGCAATGGGTCGAAACTCCAGCATTCTTGCCAAGCGAGAAGGCATGAGTGCACTTCTTCACCATCACACTCCCTTCAAGCAGCTCTCTGACCGCCACACATACATCAACATCGATGACGTGCCATGCATGGCTAAAGAAGTGGGTGTTAAACCATCGTGAGCCTTATCCACGCCAATGGGCCAGCGTAGGGGAGAGCAAATAATGGTCCAGACCACAAAATCGGACCGGATTGCTCAATTCAGTCCGGTCTATTTTGAGTTCGGTCCGGTCCGCGGTCTGGGAATTTTGATGAGTTCGGTCTTCGGTCCGGTCCGGTCCAGACCGCAGACCGACTTTTATATAAAATTTATATATATTTGAAGGTGTATTCTATAATAACTACAAATAAAGTACATATACAAGCACTACTAGTATAAATGTTTGATACTAAAGTTATATAATTGTTAGAAGTGGCTAAAATTATCAACTTTGTACAATTAAATGAGTTGTAAAATATGTAAAAAAGGATGATTACGGTCCAAACGGTCCGGTCCGGTCCTAGCACAAAACGGTCCGGTCCCGGTCTGGTCTGCGGTCCATATATTTGTCGAAATTCGATATGCGATCCGGTCCGGTTCGGGACCGATGCTCAACCCTAGACCTGCGTGCGTCATTCACTTCCACATCATTGATCAACATGAAAAGAGCTACTTCTTCGTGCATGCCAATCTGCTTGTGGGTTGGAGAGTTAGCTAGGCGTGGTTTAGAATTTCTCTATTGTACAACTCTTGGAAGAAAACAATGACCTCGTACTCAAGGTTTTTTGTGTTAGAATCCATGCCTTACTTTGTTGATAAATTTGGGGTTAAGAAAAATCCTAGTGAGTTACCCCTTCATTAATACCATACATTTTTATCTGGTAAATTTTATGTTCTATTTTAGACTAAAATCATTCTTTTCTAAATAAAAAATATACATTGTACGTACGATGCGATTTGAGCTTTACTTGATATAGAATATAATCCACACATTTATGTGGGAATATCATTTTAAGATACTTGAGAAAATAATGATTAAGAAATTATCATCTGAGAGTTTTATCAAACTTTAAAGTAGAATTTTAGAGAATTTGATTATGAATTGGAAGTAAAAAGAATAGATGAATCACAGTCAAAATGAGAGAGCTATTACATTTTTAGTAATCATGTGCAAAATTGTCATCAGCTTGCACTTACATCAGTGCATGCACACCAATGACCAGATTGATGGTCACATAGATTTTGACAAGACTGATGATCACATAGACCGATGGCCACACATACCACCGACTAGACGGTTGGTCACACATACTAATGACTAGACTGATGGCCATGTAGACTGCTAGAATTGAACTGCGCATCCACCCAACACAACCCATCATAAAACACCATAACTTTTGATATACATATCAAAATTCAATGAAATACATTTCTTTGGTTTTGTATTTCAATTTCCCATCCAACTATGGCCTTAAAAAAACTAAGGACACACGAGAGGGTGATTTTTAGGGAGAATTGAAAGAAGAATGCAACGAACTTAGAAGAACACTAGACCTAACTATAGATCCATCGAGATAATCTTAGATCGATGTATTTCTTTCTCTTACTTTTTCATTGGTCAAAGTCTAGAGTAGGGATAATCATAGGTTTCTTTTTAATCTCATTCTTATATTTCTTCCTCCAATATATGAATATGCTGGAACAATAGCTTGACTATGAATTGTAGAAGGTGTAATTGGAGCTTAAGCTAGAATCAAACCTTAACAGGATAAGATCATAAGCCAATATTGACCAATAGCTAGAATAGAAATCAAGGTTAATGAAAATTCATATTTCATCATATTTCTATAGAATCTAAACGTACAACATGAAGAATATGTGTCTAGTTTACTATTTCATTAATCTTGGCTTAGTAAACTTCAATCTAGATTTCTAGGGTATGATGATCAAAATAGCTAGAAAATTGATAGAAGTTGAATGATTTTAGGTTTAGAATGCATGTACAAGATTTGGAAGTTTCAAATATAGTATATCCTAGAGGTACCAATGTATCTATATTTTTCCTAAGTTCTTCAGTAGTGGAACACATGCTAAGAGTTCTTTTAGATAGCTTAATTCCTTTCAGTTATAGATTTCAAAATGATAAAATGTGTAGTTCCTTCTAGTGTTATATATTATATTCTTAGTTCATCCAGTCCAATCTATATATAGTTTTGAATCAATAGTTCGATAGTGATCAAGATAAGTAGCATTCAATATGAAATATTAATAGTACCATTATAGCGTAGATCATTGCAATATATTCAAATATACTCAGATTATTTCTTTGAAGTAAAATACAATATTGAAAGTTAGTAGTTCAGTTAAATGCCTTTTCAAAGCATAAAAAATACTCACATTCATTTTAATACAATTTTTAGCAGTACTAATGTAGTGTGGAATACAAAAGCAAATGGAATTATCTGATTATTGATTAAAGCTAATATTTTATTAGATTACTGTACAATGAAGTTAAATAATGAATTAGACATTTGGTTGACATGAACACTGTTGATTTCTTGACGAGGTATGTGATGCATTGGAGGAAATGACTTACCCACTTACAACATCCAAGAGATGAAGTTAGAGCATATCGATAAGGCACAAGGGGTCAAGCCTTAATCAATAGGGATATTCAACATCAATTGGAGATTCTAATGATACCTAATGGTATTGAGTTTAAATTGAATGTAGTTACAAATATGTGTCCAACATTATCTAGAGATCCTAGTGGTAGCTAAGTTTAGTTGCTACTCAATGAGTTAGCACTTTTGGAACCATGATGTAGGAAATTCATGCCATATTGTTTTGACTTTCTACTTGAGTACCCAACTTCAAAGGAGAAGTCTAATTTAATCTAGAATACTAATATAGATACTGAGGTCATAGGTGGCGAGGCACGTTGTCGACTAGGTAGCAAGTTGGCAGACTTATGATCCCATGCCAACTCTAAGTTTTGTACGGTGATATTGTAGCTTATTGTGATGCTTCCACATATTGTGGTACACCTTGTGTTGGTCTACGAAATTAATAAAGTGATTTAAAAGATTAAGCAGTCAGACTCAAGAAATTATTGTTTAGTAATTCCTAGTAGTTTGGTTGGTTGATGGATTTTGTGACAACCCAATGTCACATGAGTAAGATTACTCAATCCAAAGCGCAGAATTAGTACTAAACATCCGGATTACTAGAAAACATGGAAAATTAAAACCGATCACTTATATATCCACAATCGGAAACATATTACATAGAAGTCCACAAACTGTGCCAACTGTATCATATATCATACCCCAAAGGTATATACATTATTATACAGTGGTCATCTTGCCACAAACCTGTTATAAAGGATAACATGTTCATATATATAAGCCATACATGTACAACCATGACATACTGCCAAAACCTTGTATCGATGTACAATATCTACAAAACACCCCCAAGGACCTGAGAGTATAGGACAACAAATATGACTCTACCACCAGACACTAGCAACATATCCAAACTTCAACATCTACTGATCTCCTTGTTGCTCTTCCTCAACCGCGCAATCTCTACCTCGTCGTGCATGACCACCTCAAAGATGTGGAAACCCATGGGGTGAGACCAACGTCCCAGTGAGAGATATAGCTCTCTGCCAACAACTATCGTTAACATAGACCGACATATATAGCAAGAAAGTAATACTATTAATATGATGAGCAGATTCAACTAATTGAATACTTAAAAACTGATAACACAGATTAAGCAGTTTAAGAAGCTACAACTGATCAGTAGATTATCATATATTCTTAGAAGGAATATGAAGAACATGTATTACCGTTATCAACTCAACAATATAAGGAACAAGGCAAATGGTCATCCAATTTGAATTGTATTTAACCCTAAGCAAATATACTACATGACTGTATTACGTCTTTTATTATGCCCTATGGATATGAGGTATACCACCATACTCCAACTAACCACTGCTAATTCAAAATTAGTGCCATACAAGATCTAGGAGAGCTGGACTTTGATGATCTCCCACACCCACGGTCAGTACGAGTCCGCCACAGTGACATATAAGGTCAAACTACAAATTAGCCTAGTCCGCCTTAGTATATAGACATGACACTAGTGAGATATGACCACAGCCGTCCTTCTGCCAGGGTATGATCGCAACCATCCTTGAAAAACATATCATGTGAGATACGACCTCAACCATTCTCCTATCGGGGTATGACGGAAATCATCCTCCAAAACCACTGATGTGGATGCAAGGAAATATCCTCAACTTGTACCCGACATATTCAATAATATGCGCTCTAAGTTTCACGTAGGAATTAGTCATTTCACTATAAAGCAAGTACTGACACTGAAGATAGATTTATGGCTCATGGAAACCTACATGATTAGGGTTTCATTTGATTAATTATTGTCAATTGGGTGTCTTTTAGTGCATCAATCAAGTTACAATGTACAAACCCAAAACAAATTCTACAAAGATAAGGGTAGGTTGCAATGTCAAAAGATATAAAACATATGAGGTATAACTTTTTCACATAACATACACGGCCATGATCATTATCATATCATCCTGGGATAACCATCCCTCATCACATTATTAGAGGTTATCACCTCAAACCAAGCACAAAGCCTCTACCGGGTCATAGACCCAATCACATAGTTCTTGCACAATATTATTATTTCATTATGCCTCATAAAGGCTCGTAATCATCACCCTGTGTCATATAATAGATAGCATAGAGATCACAAGCTATGATGTGAATTCAACCTACAATATCAGGGTTATACAAGTAGAAGATAGAAAATACTTTATTGTATACTAAACATCCAAACAAGCTAAGCAATTACATCATATGCCCAAATTAGGGTTAGGGTTTCTCATAGATATCTGATTAGGGTTAGGGTTTCTCATAGATATCTGATTAGGGTTTTCATAACAACATTAAACATCAAACCCTAGGGACATAATTTCACATGTTAGGTTAGACATTATTATCATGATCAACTATTCATTGCAAACAACAACACATATAGACCGTACAAGGTGTAACACCTCTAGCGACCACTAGGCATTGACTGCCCTAGCGACCACTAGGGCTAGGTCATAGGTAGCAACCAACACACATGGCACATATAATGACCATACATGAATCAAGGTGTAGAGACCAAACATGTTATGACCTCAACATCAACACCATCAATAGTGACCCTCAAACTATGTGTAGCGACCACAACCACTTATGCATGGAGACTGCAACACATGTTAAGGTGTAGTGACCAACCAAGCTAAACAATATGTAGGGGTCATAAGAGAAACTAGGGTTAAGGTTTGTAGTGACCCAAACCACTATAACCTACCGACCATCCATCAAACCAAGGTCGTGTCCACCAAACCAAACCATCCCATGTAGCGACCAACACAAGGGCTCAAATGTAGCGACCCCAAAAGCATCTCATGTAGCGACCAAAGTGGATAGGGTTAAAGTTATGGCAATCAAACCAAAACCTAAGCTCACCACTAACATGGTCTTAGCGACCACAAGGGGACAAGAAAGCATGTTGACGGAAACAAATGCTTAATAGCAGGAAACCCAAGCATCACCGAGGTGAACTACATGAAAGGGTGAGCATCAAAGTCCTAAAATGACCATCACCAAGATCAACAAAGAAACCTTGCTAAGAGAGGTGGAATCAAACGTCCAACACATACAAACCAGAGTCAAGACCTCCATCTACATGTAATAACCAAACCAAAACATGGTAGCAAGACCAACAATCAAGGTGCATGTAAGAAACAACAACTTCACCATCACTTAGATTTTGGGTACAAGAATTAGTGTTTAGGAGAAAGAGAAAACTATACAAGAATACTTCATAATTTTGAACCCTACATCAATATATAATCATCTAGAAACTTATGATCACGTTTAAAGGATGAAAAAGTAACATGCAAGCAAGATAAAGGTGCAATAATAAAAGAGGGGAAAGTTATATAACCTTCCTTGATGTGAAGGTCAACCTCCCTAGCCACAAGCTCCAAGAGAGAAGACAAATGCTAAGCTTGGATTACTCCAACTCCAAGCAAGATCACCTCAAGATAAGAAGAACACACCAAGGTTAAAGAAAGATCAAAAGAGAGAGGGTAAATCCCTAGACCAAAAAAGAAAGAAGAAAGAGGAGATCTTCATCTCACTCAGGTACCACAATGGAGAACCATGGATTCACCCTATGTTGGAGAGAAGTTCCTCAACACATTCACCATGGAGAACCATAGTCTAAAGGCTAAGGGAAGAAATAAAGGGTAGGGTTTCAAGAAAAATAAGATCAAGGATATAAACCACTTACCAAACACAAGGATTGCCAAAGGATCAACAAAGAGAGAATCTCCAAGCTTAGATCACCACATGCAAGGAGAAAGTTACCACCTTCTTCAAGATCAACACCACCACTTGCACCACCAAACTCAAGGCTGAAGACGAGCAAGATGAGAGAAAGAAGAGAGATAAAGGGGTTACTTGCTTGTGAAAGAAGGCATATAAATACCCAAGGGTAGGAGAGAGGTAAAGGTTATGAGGTGTCCAGATACTTGAGCCTCTCATATCACTTGTCCCTTCAAAGCTCGACCATGCAAGCACTCTAGATATGCATTCATTAAAGGGAGATGAAAACAAGGCTTGGAAGAAACCACTAGGTCCACTACCCACCTTTGGTCGAAGCAAAACCAAGAGATCACCATGTAGCAACCGCAACACTACTTCAAGCAAAGCAATTGGTTGCTACAAAAAGCACAAAGACACAACACCTTAGGTTGCTACAAACCAACCAAAGAAAGGTGCTTTTGTTGAAACACACCAAAGAGACTCAAAACACATTGGGAGCTACACTCAAGGATCAACATCCAACTCAACATGGTAGACACCACCAACTCAAGCATCCATGCAAACCCTAGCATCAACACACATGATGGCACCTCATCAACCAAGGTACAATAAGGTTCCCTTAAGCACCACTCTCTCTCATGATGTAAAAACACCAGTGGCATGTACAACATGTGAAAAATTGCAAGATAAACCCTCAACATGGGTAAATTGCAACTTGGACCAAAATAATCATACATATCACATAACTATCTCAAACGCTATCCAAACTGGACCAAACTAACAACATAAGCACGTCACATGTTATTAAGGTGCATCACATGACTGGATTAAGGTTTAAGCATCTTATTAAGAAAGGCAAGCAAGATCAAGCACTAAGCTAGGTTAGGTATCTTACAGATTCGATACCACTTCACTTTCCAGTCAATATTTCATAGTTTTTCTTATCTTTTATATGTTCAATTTCACTAAATGAACATTATTTGTATTATATTTTCTATTTGATTAATTATCATTCATTGAACTAGTATCCCAATACTAACTTTTTTAGATAATTAGCTTATTATGAAGATAGCTACAATTATGGAGATAACTAGGGTTTATGACCTCGATTAATATGGGATGTAGTCCTATGATAAATGAATCCTTATGGACGAGTCATACCAGTTCATGTTTGGTTCCAATGGAAGATCTAGAGGGTGGAGATGTAATGTAAGAAGGAGATTGTATAAGATACATGTATGCTAAGCATATAGTGAATAAATCAGTCATATCAAAGATGTGTAAACCCTTAGATGTAGGATGAAATCTTTTGATATGATGATCCATTCATAGTATATTTCTATAAATGGGAATTTATTTAAGGCCTACCCCATCCTCCAAGAGATGAATTTCATTGATGTAATTTTGAGCTTGGATTGGATGAAAAGGTATTACACTACTTTTTGTGTGGATAACACGTTTATCTTGTTACACTATGATTGAGAGTGACTTGACATATTAGGAAAGAAATTGAACACCAACAATTTATTATCTAAGTAGTACAAGTGGAGTTTTATAACTCACCAGGTTGCAAAATGTACCCTGACTCTATAGTTTTTGATGACCCACTTCCCAAGTTGAAAGAGATTTATGTGGTGTTGAACTTTATAGTTGTTTTCCTTGATGACCATTTAGGAGTTTCTCCTTCTAGGTAAGTAGAGTTTTTCCATTAGCCCAATTCTTGGCATGATTCCTATCTCTAAACCACCATACCACATGTCATAAACTGAATTAATTGAGATAAAGAAACAACTTCTTTACATGAACTTTATTTTCCTTAGTGTCTCTTATTGGGCATCTCCTATCTTGTTTGGTAACAAGAAAGATGGTGTGATGACCTTGATTTTAGGATTGTGATATCTTATATAGTAATTGAAGAAGTACCTTGAGTAATATGTCCTTTCTAGGGATGCATTACCCCCTTGGAGAGAAATGCATCTCTAGTTGGGATACATTGCCATGTGGAGGGCCAATACATCCTAGCCTAAGACACATTGCTTCCACATAAAAGCAATATGCCTCCATGCAGGACACATTGCTTCTAGCAGAGACAATACATCTTCATACAATACATAAAACTTTCTTTTTATTTTAATGATTTTTATAATTGTTGTTTGTTTAATATTTATGTGTACAATAATAATATGTATTGTATTTGTACATAAACAATTAGTTCGCTCGTATTTTTGTTATACACTATGTTTAATTATTATAATTTTTTTTAATTTGAATAGCTCTAAACACACCTAAGGATTAGAGAAGTCTTTTTGCAACAAACAGTTCATGATTGCTGGTCTTATTAGATAAGAAGAACATAATCCAAAAACACTAGATATCAAATAATATTAAAGTTACAATGTGAATCACATGAAGAGAAAATAACACAATGTGTTACTGTATTTGATTCAATATCTAATCTATAGATTCATAAACTGTCTATCTTTGATGTACAAATCGACATATCTTTGGATTTGATACAATTAACTAACTTTCAACTTCTGAATTGGAAATATTGCTTTGTGTTTAGTATGATCCCAATACCAACAAGGTAGCTCAAGAATCCCCTCATACATGTGGAACATTTACTTCAATAACTTCCACTACAACTTTGCATGTTATTTCATCACCATAATCTTGTTGTGTTACACAACAAGTCTGGTACATCACTCCAGTCATCTTCCAACTAAGTTTGATGAGTCATTTTCCCCTCTTGAGACTTTTCAACCATTATCTGGATTATCTCCACTTACATGTGAAATGTCCATGTTCTTCAGTGAGCCATTTATGAAGAGATCAAAGCCACTTAGAGATAGGGACATGTTGCAAAGCCACTCAGATCCTCACATATGATTCAACCTATTCACACAAAGCATGTATAAATAATAAAGACCAATTATATAGTATAAATAATAATATTTATGACTCCATTTGTAGCTTCTACATGATTTCTAGTCAATGACCCATATTTGTAAACTCTATCATATGTGAGAGACCAAAACACTAGATTTTTATCTATTAAATAATTCTTAGCAGTTGCATATGTGGTTCATAC
Organism: Alisma plantago-aquatica; assembly: GCA_963693085.1. Classification (NCBI taxonomy): domain Eukaryota; kingdom Viridiplantae; phylum Streptophyta; class Magnoliopsida; order Alismatales; family Alismataceae; genus Alisma; species Alisma plantago-aquatica. The sequence continues at coordinate 1,382,166,788 of OY856411.1, forward strand.
ATTTGTCATTAGATGATCAAATTCAAGTCTAACAGTTGTAGAGCCAAAACCACATAAGTTCCTTTAACTCTTGCGATTTTAACTATTGGTGGAAGTTCTCACAAAGATGTCAAAGGAAATATCGATGTTGGGCCCAGATAAACTTGGTTTGGATAGCAGGAAAATTCCACTCATCCATCAGAAATGATACACAGATCTATGTGGCATCAAATGGATGGAATTAATGTTTGTAGAGAGTTAAAGAACCACTCTCATGAATTCCTATTTCCTGACTCCATAATGGAAAAAGTGAATGGAAATACACCATTATCACATATATGCCACATGCAACAAGAAGCATGCAAGTATATTTTCCAATAAGGAATGTGCCATCAACAATAATAACAGGCCTACAATGTACCCGACCTGCAACAAATGGGGCAAATGCCCAAAAAACTTGCTCAAATCTATGAATTCCTTGGGTTTGTAGGGTATAATCATCCACAAGGTGGGTAAATATAGGTATTGGAATATATTGTGATAGAGATATCAAGAACGTAAACAAATTCTGATATGATGATTCCCAAACTCCAAATACTTTGTAGAAAACCTTCCTCCTTGATAGAATTTCCTTCTTATGTGAGACATGTAGGTTTAGTTCAACATTCACCTTGTCACAAAATATCTCCTATGTACATATCCATTCATTACACTAGGACTGGTATTATCATATGAGAAATATAAGACAATATGCATTGTCAATGGTCTTGATTCAAAACATTTACTTGGGAAGTGTGGTTTTTACTACAAAACTTTATCTTCCACATGTCACCTACTCTTTTAGACTGGAAGACATCCAAAATCTCGAATACAAACAAGTTTGATAAATAAAATGTTTTAGTGTTGAATTTGATATTGGAAATTGTTATGTATTAACCATTTTTGAATATTCTCATGACAACTTTGGATGCAAACAAATCACCCTTACATATTTTAATGCTGGAAGGGTTGTAATTGAGATGAATTGGATGACAAAACCAACCAATAGTTAATCACCTTGGAAAGATTCATCGTTATTATCAATTATATCATGATTTAGCCAATCCCTATCAAATGTCTTTGGGGTGGAACTCAAGGGGGAGATAGTGTTAGGGATTGGATATTGATGCTCATCTACACAAGGATCATCTATATAATCTTCGTCATCAATTTCAATTGTTGAGTCACCTTCTTGTTCATTATTTTCTTCCTCCTCCTCGACCACCTGACCGCTATTTTCATTCTGAATACTAGGGGTTGAGAAAACACATGTGGTTGATCTAAAATGGAAGTTATATTACTATCGATTGTTTGAAATTGATTTAATAAATTCATGTAACTAAACTAGAATGTCTATGGATAGGAACTTTTTCAAGAAATCATTATTATAGGCATCAAATGAAATTGAGAACAAAGCTCTAAATGCATCATCATTGTCAATTTGTATGAGCATATGATGTTCTCCATGTCAGAGTATTCATAAGTGTAAAATTTATGGTTCTAACAGATCGACTAGAATAAAACCCACCAGAGAGAAATTGGCCATCATATCAAATCTTGACTATTCATGCACGTGAACTAGATGCCATGTTCCTATCACTGTATTTTTTTATCAATCATATTTAAAGTTAAATATTTATACAAATTTTATATTTATTTTAATAATATTTTATCAATAAATGATAATTCAAATTCTAGAGAATAGTACCATTTTTATATAATTTAAAATTATAATTCTAAGAATAAAATTATTTCTAGTTTAATAATGAATGGCAAGTTTAAGTTCACATCACTAAGTAATAGTACAATGTAATTTTATGTTCTTTATACTAAAAATTAAGGAGAAATTTATTAGGGAAAGTACCTGAAGTGGTGATCTCTCTCTTGTCAATTAGAAATGCAGAGAAAGAAGATGAGAAACTCGCCAACCAGAGAAAGAAGAGAAGCATCTCCACAACCAGAGAATAGAAGAATATCCACCCTGAAATTAGCTAACTGTCCTCAATAACTAGACTTCAGAGCACACCAGAGCAGTTTTTTATATTTGGATGTGAGGAAGAAGAGGAATTATGAATGAGTTGTGAGGCTTTATGAGGATCATTTCGGCCACCATTTATAGGGGAGCAATACATCCCCATTGGGGATGCATTGCCCCACGTGGTGCCTGATCACTGCCCCCAACGACTATATTTCTATTGGGGTGACAATTGAGTTTGGAGTGTAGGCAATACGTCCAACTTGGGGACACATTTCTAAGGCCCTCTGCCCCAGGCACATTGGGCTCACCATGGGGCAATACGTTCCAACATGTGACACATTACCCTCAATGAGGGCAATATGTCTCCAAACTGAGATGTGTTGCCCTGGTGGGGGTCAATACGTCTCAATGGAGGACGCATTTCTCACTTTGGAGGCAATATGTCCCCGAGCTGGATCTATTGGCCCCATAGTGGGGAAATACATCCCAACTTGAGAAGTATTGCTGCCAGAGAGCAATGTGTCACTCTCTTGGACACATTTTGCTCACATGGGGTAGTATGTCCCCATATGTGATGTGTTGCCTTCAGACATGCCATTCTAGGAATTACAATATGAACCATGTTTTTTTGGTATTTAAAATATCAAAATATGCTACTTAGATTTTTTTTGAGCCTGCATGACCTTTTTCTTGGGAATAACTTATCTAGGTCCATGAAAAATATATGTCATGCAACTTAATTTTTAAAGGATTCTGAGGATAAGAAATGTGGATGGATTTACATTGTCCCCTCTGCTAATATGAACATGGAGACTTCATTTTGCACCTCTTATTTCTATGGAGGAGAACACCCATTCAAACATCAGATCAAGGAGTTGATTGATAAATATCTTAAACTGTCTGTTGTTTCACAACACTCTTGATATCCAAAGAACCCTCACTTCCCAACCTCTCCACCACCTACAACATATGGTAGGATAGGGTAGAAGGGTTTGCATGAGGTTTGGGTAAGGAGATTCGCCCCCTCATCCATGCAACATCAAGGAGAGTTTGATCAGGTGACTACCAATCAAAACCAAGATGGTGATATCTATTTACTAGCCCACCCACTTCCCTCTGACACCCCAACTAGACCCACTGACTCTATCATCATGTGGGAGAAGCATGACTTCCTAGAGAAGTAGAAATCTATGGAAGTTTGGAGCTGAGGTCAAGGCACCATATCTAGTTTGTGATGGAAGCAATGGCTCCTGCAATCTTGCCTTGACGATTTCCTATGCGATAATTTCAAGGGAGTTGCAAAATAAAGAAATGATGATCATCCCTGTAATGTTTGCCTTCATGATCCTGAAGGCAAACATTCACACATCCCTACCACTAGAAAAGACCTCACTTAGGTTTTGTATGAGGAGATGGTATCCTAGAGGCCTCAAGAGGTTGATTCAAGAATGAAGGAAGAACCTCTTATTCTCTTAGCCTTCTCCTCTTCTTCCATTACTGGCATGGAAGTCCAGGATCTCCTAACCTCTGGTTTTCATCCTCTGAACTCCAAATCCCTCCCTAAATCAGAAGGAGTTTGCAGACCTATCTGAGACCCTGGAAGAGATTTCTATGTTGTCATACATGGTCAATAGGTAATAGAGGGGTGAGTCCTATCTGGACCACCCACCATTGTCATGTCTTAGGTCTGCATGTTATCAGAGTGATCCATAGCCTCTCTTAGATCCACAGTGAGCCGAAATGAGGGAACCACTGGTGTGATTCCGCTAGAGGTGCAACACACTAGCCGATTTGACTCGACTAGATGCACCCCATGAGGCCGGAACACATGTGATGGGAATTTGCTTTCAAAATTTATAAACCTAAACTAGCTACCTACGTCTACTAAAACAACTACACCCGCAAGCGCAAAGGGTCGTGTCGTAGTATAGGAAGGTGGCAAGTAAAGGGTCGATGCACAGGGAAAAGAGGGGGCACTAGAGCTAGGTTAGTTTAGCTAGGTTCCTACTGCGGAGACTAGGGTTAAGGGTTTAAAGGTTGATTTGATTGTTAACTAAGGATGAACAAGAAAGCGGTTAAAGGCAGGAATGAAATCTACGTTAACCCTAGACTAGATTAACACTAAGCAGGAAAGAAAGGACTAAGCTAGGTATGAAAAGACAAATTATGCTAAGGCAAGCAAGAGAAAAGCAAAAGAGCAATTAAAGAACTAAACTAGCATAAACAAGGAAAGAGCAAGGCAAGGAGCTAACTAAGCAAGAAAAGAACTAACTAAGCTAAGCAAACACAAAACTAGGGTTTTAAGCCGTAAAGAGATGTGTGGGCTGTTTAGGGGTATGAACTTATCACTTAAGTTGGGGGGTGACATATGAACATTATGATTTCATTTAGATCATCCAAACCAAAAAACAAGTTAGAGTCTAATGGATTAACCTAAGCTACTAACTGACCATGGATGTGCTAGGTTGTGTATAGGGGAACTAGTCCCTAACACCCCCTACTACCCTTACGAGGCTCAATTGGGTTAGGGGTTAGGTTCAATCCAATTAGAGTCTAATCAAGTCTAGGTTTCTATATTAGACATTCCTAGGGCAATTAGGGGCCGAGGGTAGTAATGGGGGTGAAATTAGGGTTTTGGACCCCAATTCCCCCACATTCTAGCCTTGAGAAGGCTCCATGCTAATTGCACTAGAATTACCTAATCTAGCTACTTAGATCTCTCACTTAGGTTTAGGGAGATTGATTAGGATGTAGGAAGATGGGAGGAAACCTAGGGATCCAAGAATTGGACCTAGGGGAAAATCCCAAAATTCACACATATAAGCAATTTGCCTAAATTCCTAGGTGATTTCACACACAAACCAACAAGAAATCCATGGAGAATGAGATATAAAAGAATATAATCATTAACAAATGAAATTAAAAAGTTTACATGTCAATTTCCCCCAACATGGTATCAAAGTAACATATTTTCCCCCAAACAGCCCACCCAAGGGGCCTAGCTACTCATAGAAATGGAAAATACAAAAAGAGAGAAGAAAGAGGTAGAAGAAGCCATGGAGCTCGGTGTAGATGAAGCGATCTTCCTCTCCAGCAGCTGCAGGACGTCCTCCTCCCTCCTCCAAGGATGAGATGATGCGGAATGATGAAAGGAAGTGGATGGAAGGCTTAGATATGGGGGGTTATGTGGTGAAAATGATGAAATGGAGTGGATTTGAGGTGGATATGGTGTGGAATGGAGTGGGTGGCAATTTGGGGAGCTAGGAAGAGGTAGAAGGTAGCTAACCTTGTGCTCCAGCCACCACCTAGGTATATATAGGTGTGGGGAGGAAGCACTAGGTCAAGTAGGGGCAAAATGGGCAAAATAGTGAAAACTAGGTGAGTTTTGTGAGTAGCGCGGCCGTGGTGGGTCACCACAGTCGTGGTGGGTAGGGTAGGCCACGAGTGTGGTGTATGGGAATGGTCGTGGGAATTAAAATGGCTAAATGTCAGGTTAGTGGTCAAATTTTGGCTGAAAAGGCCACGACCGTGGTGGTCACCACGGCCGTGGTGGGTTGAGGGTAGCACGGCCGTGGTGGGAGTTGGTAGCACGACCGTTGATGCGATGATTTTGAGTCACATTTATAGACCTGTTTGATATGTGTTTTATGCTTTTATTGGTCATTTTTATGGTTAATGTGGCATAATTCATCCACTTTGGTCTTTGTTACTATTTTATGTAAAATCCCCTTTATTTCATCGTTTTGAGCATTAATTGTCAAAATATTATTATTTGTGTGAATTTATGTGATCTTGTGTTTGAATTTCAGGACAAACGAGTATTTGCTTCTGTCGATACCATCGACGGAAGTCGATACCATCGACATGATCACAGGATGCCAGCCGAAAGGAGCAGCAAAGCGTCGATACTATCGACATGGATGTCGATGGTATCGAGATATCATCAGCTTGCTGGTGAGGAAGCAGTCGATAGTATCGACACCAAGTCGATACCATCGACGCACGGAGGCTACAATGACGCAAAACGACAAAAACCGACGCCTACAGGAAGTCGATACCATCGACCCGCATCAATGGTATCGAGACTACATCAGGCACTCAGACGAAAGGAAAGAAAGCCAGCCGCTACTACAGCGGGTCGATACCATCGACTCACGTCGTTGGTATCGACACCGTAAGATATGAGTTGGCTTCCTAATGATCTCAATCAGACGGCTACAGTTAATTAGCGACCTAATGACTGAGATATACCTAATGACGGCCGCCCAGACGTGAGGGGGATCTCATTAGCCATTGCACAAGTACCGAGGAGGAGTAGAAAGGAGAACGGAGGCTAGAAGCTCATATGAGTTGATTCGGACGCCGCAGAAGACATATTTCACCACCGAAAGGCGGGAGAGCACGTGTTCTACGCAAAGGATCAACCGGTTCTTCTCCGTTCAGGGGTTTTCCCTTTTATTCCACGTTTTTCACATGTTTTCCCCTATTTCTATCATGTACTTGTGTGAGATGAACACGCGGGGCTAATCCCCTTCGTCTTTAGGACCGGGAGTAGCCCGGGGATTCATTGTATGAAAATTTTATAATAGTAATTCATATTTTATCTCTTAAATCCGTGGTATAGTTTCGTTTTCTCCATATATTGTTATGCTTGATCACCATATTAATAACTTAATGCCCTTAATCACTTTGAAAGAAGGATTACCGGCTGAAAAGAGATGAAATCTACATTAATCGATAAATCCCTTGACCAAGGTGGTGTAAAATTAATGGTGGATACTGAGAGATCGTTCATAATGAACCTAGTTTAGGGTATATGTTACTATGACGGTGGAACTGACCTAGACCTAGGTAGTGAATTGCACCACGACAGTGGGCAATTATGTTTTCAGGACACTACCCGGATAGAGAGATAAAATTGAGGCATTACATAAAATCTAATACAATGAAACCCCGCGGTGAAACCGCAATCCTAAAGATACCTTCTTGAATTGATTAAACCAAAAATTTAATCGATTATTCGTTTTGTTTTCTTTCAATTTTATTTTTAATTTTCACAAAAACCCTCAACTTTTAATCGGCTTAGCTGATCGCAACTAGTTAGTAGGAGTCACCAACAATTCTGAGTATCCTTGTGTTTGACTCGGGCCTCACAAAGGCCTGTATTACTTCGACGCGTTCACTTGCATTTATACGCACAGTAAAATTGCGTCAAGTTTTTGGCGCCGTTGCCGGGGATACAACGAATTGTTGGCACTTTGAGTGCTACGAGCGGCCATTCTGGGCCATTTTATTTTTTTATTTAGTTTGAAACAACTTCAAATATTTCTAAATTGTTTGATAATTTTTATACTCGTCATAGCACTGTACTGAACTCGAATTTTCTTATGTCAGGTACTGTGCATGGTGCAGACGCGTAGTACTGACTATGCAGGTCGCGCACCTGAGGTTCCGCTGCCGGAACCTGAGGACGAGGATTACCATGAGCAAGAGCAACAAGAAGAGGTAGATTCTGAACTTGAACAGAAAGAGATGGCCGAGCCACAGACTATATGGGAGAAGATCAAGGTTTCTTCCTCATCAGCTTCAAAAGGGCCTATAAAGAAGTAGGCAATCAACATACCTACTTATAAGATTGATCCGGCGTTGATAAATCTGGTGAAATCGAATGCTTTCCATGGGCTCAAGAATGAGGACCCCGTCGCGCACATCAGCCAGTTTGTTGAGAACTGTGACATGGTAAAAATTGATATGTTTCCATAGGAGGCACTGTATCTCAAGCTTTTCCCGAGTTCATTGGCGGGAGCCGCGCGAGAATGGTTATATAATTTGGATGATGAGTTTGTGGAGTCCTGGAACCATATGGTGGAGGTTTTCTTTGAGAGGTTCTTCCCTCCTGAGAAGACTAATGACATGATCCGGAAGATTCATAACTTTACCCAACAGGCCGGTGAGACATATTCTGAGACCTGGGAGAGATTTCAGGTCATGCTGAGGAGGTGCCCACATCATGGGTTGGATAAAGAGATGCATGTGAAGATCTTCTATTTTGCTCTCTCCGAGCACGATAGGAGTAATCTGGATTCAGGTGGGTCAGGATTCTTTCTGAACAATACGGACACCAGATGCTGGGAGATACTAAAGAATATGGCTAGAAAGCAGTCATGGGGTGAGAGAGAAAGAGGTCTGGTAGAGCAAGTTCGAGTAGCAGGTGAGTCCAAGGCAATGAAAGAGCTGAATGAGAAGATGGATCTTCTCACAAAGAAGCTTCTGGAAAAGGAGGATAATGAGTCCGAGGATGAGGCTCAAGTCAAATTTATGAGGCAGCAGCCAGGTTATAGGAACAATGATTATTCATGGAGAAAAGACAAAAAGTTCTCGTGGAAGGATCCAAACAATTTTCTACAGGATCCGGATGCCAAACCTCCGCCAGCAGCAGAAGATAAGAGCACGGAGCTGCTCAATCAGGTTATAAAGCAAAATCAAGAGCTAATGAATACGTTTGGCCAACAAATCAAGCGGCAAGGAGAGTACATGAACCAATTCGGGCAAACGTTGCAGAGCCATGGGGCTCAAATGAGGACCATTGAGACATCTATGGCACAGATGGCAGCAGAGATCGCCAGTTTGAAGAAACTGGCACATCCAGGTTTTCCAGGAAATACCAATGTTCCAGGGGGAAACCTGCAGGCAAAAGCCATCTTGCTCAGAAGCGGCAAGAAATTGTTAAATCCAAGGGCCGAGGAGACAAGCACACCACAAGCTGAAGTAGAAGGTGAAGCCAATGAGGAGCAGCCCGCACCGGTCACAGATCTAGTCAATGACACAGTGGTGGATTCTATTGAAGACCCAATTGCAGAGGAGGAACCTCAGAAAAAGACACCTTATGTGCCACCTCACCAAAGGGCACAAGCGGTCCCGGTCCCGTATCCAAATAGTGCGAAGGCAAGGAAGGCAGATGCTCAATTTAAGAAATTCTTAGATAGTTTCAGGAAGCTTTCAGTCAATATCCCTTTACTGGAAGCCATTGAGCAAATTCCTTCATACGGGAAGTTTCTAAAAGACATCATAACCAAGAAGAGGAGAATTCCGGATACAGAGGTTGTCGTGCTTAAGGAACAAGTGAGTGCCTTCATCATGGGCACTTTGCCGTCAAAGAGGCAAGATCCAGGGTGTTTTAACATTTCTTGTTATATTGGGAAGGTTAAATTTGGTGAAGCGTTATGTGACTCAGGGGCAAGCATCAACTTGATGCCCCTTTCTACATTCAAAAAGCTGGGATTGAAGGAGTCACAGCCAAGCAATATGACTATTCAATTGGCAAATAACTCTGTGGTAAAGCCTTATGGAATCTGTGAAGATGTGTTAGTAAAGGTGGATAGGTTTGTTTTTCCAGCAGATTTCGTGGTCATGGAGATGCAGGATGAACATGTCAACGAGATGTTACTTGGACGTCCTTTACAAGCTACAACCGACATGATCTTAGAGATGAGAAGAGGTCGTTTGACCTTGGGCATAGCCTATGATCGCTTTGAGATGGTCATGCCTTCTAGTACTGTGTCATCTAAAGCAAAGGAACAATGCAATATGGTAAAACATCTGGATAGTAACATCTCACTCTGTCTTGGGAAGCCATTTCTGGACATGGCTCATGTGATGAGCAAGGTGGACAATAGAACTTTGGCTATGGATATCATGGAGCAGACCAAAGTAGTTTCTCTGTGCAAAGCTGTAGGATTCCCGAATGATGAGGAGGAGGACATTCCGCCTTCCATGGAAGATGATGTTATTGCTATTTATGTTCTTGACGCATATCCGGAATTACCATTGGAGGCTTGTTTGGTAAATATTACACATGATTGGATGAGGAGCAAATCACTCAAGGAGTGCGCCAAGATGCTCCAGATGCTTCCATGCTTCTATGCGAGGCATTATGAAGATCTAGGTGAACTTCCCCCGCCACTCCAATCATCTTTGATGAGTCCTCCGGATCTAGAATTAAAGCCACTGCCACCACATCTCAAATATGTCTTCCTAGCTGAGGAGGACAAGTTACCAGTGATCATATCTGCTTATTTGAGTGCGGAAGAGGAAGACCAACTGTTGATAGTGCTGAAGAACCACCGGGGAGCTTTTGGGTGGTCCGTTGCAGATATTAAGGGGATTTCCCCTACTCTATGTCAGCACAAGATTCGGCTTGAGGAGGGAGCCAAGCCCGTGATTCAACCTCAATGGCGTCTCAATCCAAGCATGATGGAGGTTGTGAAGAAGGAGGTTATTAAACTTCTTACTGCATGTATTATTTACTCCATATCAGACTCGACATGGGTGAGTCCCACACAGGTAGTCCCTAAGAAGGGGGGGATTACTATCACCCAAAATATGTTGAATGAACCTGTCACCACCCGATTGGTAACCGGGTGGCGAGTGTGTATTGATTACCGCCATTTGAATGCCGCCACGCTAAAGGATCACTTTCCTTTACCTTTCATTGATCAAATCCTAGAGCATCTTGCCGGCCGATCACACTTCTGTTTTCTAGACGGGTACTCGGGGTACAACCAGATTTCAATTGATCCTTTGGACCAAGAGAAATCTACTTTCACTTGCCCCTATGGTACTTTCACGTACCGTCGAATGCCTTTTGGTTTATGCAATGCACCTGCGACGTTTCAACGTTGTATGCTCGCCATATTTTCTGACATGGTCGAGCGCTGTCTCGAGGTTTTGATGGATGACTTTTCGGTGTATAGTGCATCGTTTGATGAATGTCTCTACAATTTGGACAAAGTTCTACAGCGCTGTGAGGACACACATTTGGTCCTCAACTGGGAGAAATGTCACATGATGGTGACTGAGGGGATAGTGCTAGGACACAAGGTGTCTAGCAAAGGTTTGGAGGTAGATCCGGTAAAAATTGAAGTCATTTCCAAGTTACCCCCACCAAATTCTGTTAAAGGGGTAAGAAGTTTCTTGGGACATGCCGGGTTCTATCGTCGATTTATAAAAGATTTTTCTAAAATTGCAAAGCCTCTATCCGAGCTTTTAGAGAAAGACACTGTTTTTGATTTTAATGACAAGTTCCTACATGCGTTCGACGTGTTAAAGGAAAAACTGATTTCCGCACCGGTTGTTCAAACACTGGATTGGACGAAACCGTTCGAACTAATGTGTGACGCTTTGGACTTTGCGGTAGGAGCTGTGTTGGGGCAGCGGGTGGAAAATAAACCCGCCATGATTTTTTACGCTTCAAAGACTTTGAATGATGCCCAATTAAATTATACAACTACCAAGAAAGAATTACTCGCCGTTGTGTTCGCTTTTGAGAAATTTTGGCAGTATTTAGTTGGATCTAAAGTAGTTGTATGGATTGACCATGCCGCAATTAAATACTTAATGGAGAAAAAAGACGCAAAGCCTAGACTCATTAGGTGGATTTTGCTCTTACAAGAATTTGACATCGAAATCAAGGATAAATCTGGGATTGAAAATGTGGTTGCTGATCATTTGTCTAGGTTAGAAAGGGTGGATGACAAAGATTTACATATACCCATAACCGAGACGTTTCCGGATGAACAGATTTTAACAATTAACTCTAAGGATCCTTGGTTTGCTGAGATTGTAAACTATTTGGCTTGCGGGATCATTCCGGAGGATTGGTCATATCAGGAAAAGAAGAGATTCTTCCATTCTTTGCGATATTATTTTTGGGATGACCCGATTCTTCTTAAGCAATGCAGGGACGGTATCTTACGCAGGTGTGTGCCTGAAGTGGAGTATGAGAGCGTTTTATGTCATTGCCACGCATCACCTACGGGAGGACACCACGCCAGCTCACGCACGGCAGCTAAAGTTTTAGAAAGCGACCTTTATTGGCCAACCTTGTTCCGAGATGCCTACGAGTTTGTAAGGCAATGCGATTCCTGCCAATGAGCCGATAATATCTCAAAGAGACAGGAAATGCCCCTGAATGTGTTTCAGAAAGTGGAGGTATTTGATTTGTGGGGCATAGACTTCATGGGACCCTTTGTGTCCTCAAATTCCAATTTTTAGCAGTTGATTATGTGTCGAAGTGGGTGGAAGCGATACCCACAAGGACTAATGATTCCACTGTAGTGTGCATATTTGTGAAAGAAAATATTTTCTGCAGGTTTGGGGTGCCCCGAATGATAATCAGTGATGGGGGTACGCATTTTAGGAATAAAAAATTCTCTAAATTATTGAAGAAATATGGGGTTAAGCACAACATAGGTACCCCATATCATCCGCAAACTCAAGGCCAGGTGGAGGTCTCCAACTGTGAAATTAAGAAGATTTTAGAGCGTACGGTGGCGTCCACGAGGAAGAACTGGAGTGCCCTACTGCCGGATGCTCTGTGGGCATATAGGACAGCTTATAAAACACATATAGGCACCACGCCTTTTAGGTTGGCGTATGGCCGGGCTTGTCACCTACCGGTAGAGTTGGAGCACAAGGCGCATTGGGCGCTAAGAAGGCTAAATCTGAGTTACAATGAAGCGGGAAGGAAGAGATTGCTGGAATTGAATGAGTTGGATGAGCTACGGATGACGGCGTATGAGAACGCATGGGTATACAAGGAGCGCACAAAGCTAATCCACGACCGCCACATACAATTTCACACGTTCAAAAAGGGAGACAGTGTTTTGTTATTCAATTTACAACTCAAGTTACATCCCGGGAAGCTAAAATCCCGGTGGAGTGGACCGTTCGTGGTAGAGGAGGTCAAACCGCACAGCGTGATCTTAGTGTGTAATGGTGATACCACGTTCTTGGTAAATGGACAAAGGTTGAAGCTCTATTTTGGTGAGAACTAGAAGAGGAAGGTAGATGAGGTCAAACTCATTTCCGTTCCGGATGCATGAGGTGCCGAAAGCCGTCTAGCCTAAGACGTTAAATAAGGGCGCTTGTTGGGAGGCAACCCAACCATTGGTACCTTAGTTTAGTTCATTTACATTCATAGTTTAATTTGTTTTTACTTAGTTTTTCATGTAAAAAAGATACCGTGATCGGTGTGTTCTTTGTGCAGGCTGGGGCAGAGTCGATACTATCGATGCACTGGTCGATGGTATCGACCATGGAACAGATTGACGACTGCAAATTTCGCAAAGCGTCGATACCATCGACGGCCTCGTCGATGGTATCGACAGACCTACAAGCAGATCGAATAATAAATGTCGATGGTATCGACATGCCAGTCGATACCATCGAGATCTCTGAAGATTTACAGAAGAAATCGACTCAGTGAATTCGATACCATCGACGGGCATGTCGATGGTATCGAAACTTTCAAGTGAAAAAGGCGGCGGCCGGTCTCGCGAGAATTTACCCTAATCAGGATAGTCGATACTATCGACTTTCGTCGATGGTATCGACGATCCACGTCACCGATCCACGCGAACAAATCAACGGTGATCGCGGCAGCCACATCATCGATCCGGGTGAAGAGTCGATACCATCGACCCGCGTCGATGGTATCGACACGTCAGCGATCCGGGTTTCAAGATCCAGCCATCGACAACCGTCGATACTCGCGATGAGGGCGGATAGCATCGACTAGTGTCGATACCATCGACTCGCATCGATGGTATCGACGGGCCAACAGTGGTGCCGGCCAAGTCTATTTAATGAGATTAATTACGTCAGTTGACGTCACACCTTTAGAGCGATCTCCTCCCTTTGCGTCGAGCACTCCCCCGAGCCGTCCAAGCCCGAAGAAGAGCAGCAACGAGCGAAGGTCTTCATTGAGCGGAGATTCAACTCTCCATTCTTCATCGAGCTCTCTTTCTAATCCCCATTTCTCATCGCCAACATGGTGAATGTGATCGGAGCTTCTTCCTCACGTGCGACTCCACCGGAATTCGTGCCACCACCGCCATCATCGATCTTACATCCCCGCCTTGTCCATCATTCCTCAGAGGTCCAGAAGATCTATGAGGAGTTCATGCGGAGGAAGATAGAGCCCACCCGGTATGTGGACCGGGAGATGATCCGAGATCTCGGATTTGAGGCCAACTTGGCCTATGTTGTGAATGGGCAGGCCCGTCACACACTAATAAGGCCTGGCGAACTGGAATTTCACCAAGATGGCCATCCGTTCTTTGATGATTGGCCCACGTACAAGGAATTGGTGGCAGAATTCATGGCGTCGTTGGACGTCTGCATCGTGCCCAACGACATTGTAGCTACCGACCGCGAGTGGATCCAGGGCCGGGTGTCTTTCCGGTTGTTCAACATCGACTACACCCTGAAGCTCCGACAATTCAACGCGATCTTCAACTGGAAGCATTCGCAGTACGACTACCGGTGGCCGGACAACCGCACCGACTATGACGCAATCTTCACCGATCTAGTGACGGTGCCGCAAGGAAAGTCGGTGAGCTACCACAATGCCGTAGTAGCCGATTTCGAGCACCCTTTCATCCGAGTCTTGCACCGGATGCTCAGTTCCACAGTTTTTGCTCGGGGTGATCTGGCCCTCAACAAGTTTCATGGGTCGGACCTATTCTTTTTTTATAAACTCCTGAAGAAACAAGAATGCAACTGGGGTGCTTTCTTTCTGCAACGTGTATTGGACGTGAAGAGGAGTACGAGGAAAGCGCCGATTCACTTCGGCGGGCTCATCACCAAGCTGGCTTCATACCTTGGCTTGAATTTCCAGACCCTCACTCCTCTATCTACTAGGAGCAAGGTAAACTTGCATCATTTGCATAGGTCCAATCTGCTACTTCTCTGAGATGGCGTGGCGTTTGCACACTGCCATGTAAATCAAGCATATCAAGAATGTTCTCTTCCCGATCCCATTTTCAACATCGAAGGTGCACAACATTTCCGGTGGCCAATCATAGCCATCACAGACTCTGATGAAGAAGGCGGCGATGACGGAAATGATGACGCGGCTGAGGAGGAAGAGGAGGCATTTACACCTCTTCGAGAACGAGTGGCACCACAAAAGCGTCCTCGGATGCATCCGGGTGCATCTTCATCATCTCAGCCTACTCCGCCACCACCACCGCCCTCGCAGCCAAGCGAGGATGTCTATTCCATGCAGGGCATGTATACAATGCTGCACGATATACAGCAATCACAACAGCAACACATGGCGATGTATACCGGTATTCAAGACACTACAAACCGGATACTGGATAACCAAAGGGCGATGTTCGAGAATGAGCGTCTTCTCCTTGACAACCAACAACAGATACATGATCGGTTGTATCAGATGGAGACGCAGCAGGAGCCCTTCTACGACCACTATTGGAGCCAAAATTATTTTGGAGGTTATCCACAACCTCCACCCAGGGCCCAGTTTGATCCAAGCTTCCAGGGGGAGTATCCTTCTTGGGACCCCACGGCTCCACAATACCCGCCTCCACCACCAGAGACATGATCCGGTATCACTGTTCCAATCTTTAAGTTTGTTTTTGACTATGAGGCCATAGTCGGATTCAAGCTTAGGGGGGTAGTTGGAACAGCCTTATCTTTTACTGTTTTTAGTCTTTAACTTTATTGTTTTTGTTCTTGTTATTTGTTTCTTGCATTTTTAGTTTTTGTAGGATCCACATGCTATCTAGTGTAATCGTGGATGTCATAAAGTTTGTGTCATCTCATTAATTGTGCATGGGAAAATCAAGGGAAATTTAAAATTTTTGTGTGATTGGAAAGCTTGTCTTGTTTGACCTTGTGCAATTAACCTACGAAAATGATTGGTTCTGTCAACTCTAAAACAACAATTCACAACTTTACTCCTAATGATTCATGAAAGTGGACGGAAATGGTTGTTTGAGCCTAAACTAACCAAATGGTAATGAGACTCTAATTGGATGTAAGAGAGAGAAACCTCTTGACTACTACACAGGTCAGTAAGGAGGGACACATAATATCTTTCTAAGGTTCAGTCACCTAGTCTTGTGATCTTTCCACCTCTTCGCTTTTCACAATCCACCGTAAGAATTGGAAGTATTTTACAGTTTTAACCTCTTTGACTGCATTGCACGTAGATAGGGCTTGCATTAATTCTTTTTCCATATGTTTTGCATACAAAGAAAGAAAAAAATGAGAATAGTGATACATGCACATTACCCTTAGGTGCATGCCATGTAGTTGCATTCATAATTTTTTCATGCATAATTTACATCATGTATCTCAATTTTTCTCCAATGGTGAATTAAATTGTTCTATACCTTCTAAATAGTGCAAATTTTTGAATTAGGAAGAAAAATAAGCCTGATAAAATATTCATTATCAATTATGGATATAAAGGGTTGAAAAAAAAAGAAACGAAAACAATCTGAAAGAAAATTTGCATAATGAAAAAAAAAGTTATGTAGAAGCAACAAAAATAAGAAGGAGAAAGGAACATAATATCACCTGCATTTCGAGATAATGGAGTACATGATGTAGCTTAAATAGATGTCCATTTCGTTTTGAGATGGATGGTTAGTACATGCATCATTCCACCCAATTTTAGGCATTAGGGCATTTTTGCATGTGCATTTGCATCATTTAGGACATTTTTGTTTTATGCATGTTGAAACTGTGTAATACTTCCACTTTCTTCCATGAACCACCCATCTTCATCCACCCGTTGCTCGGATTGGTAGGCCACCGTGAATTTCTCCTCACTAAAGTATATCAGGAGAACTGCTTCCATGTAGATGGTAGTTAGGGCGAGCAACGTAGTATAGGAGATCACAAGATGCACCAAGTCTGAACCAGCGAATTTTATTATGTTAACTGCCTTATGTGATAGTGTTCATCAGTTTTGAGGTCAATTTCTTTTATGGATGATTACTGTCGCCTTCAGGGTAATTACCGTTCCGTGGTTAGAGAGGGCCGGTATGTGAATGTCCGGTGGGAGTCATATGGGATGTTGGTTGTGGTGTGTTGTTCTTCAGTTGAAATTAGAAATTCTATTCTAAGGATTAGTTGCTCGAGGGCGAGCAACGTTCAAGCTTAGGGGAGTTTGATGCGATGATTTTGAGTCGCATTTATAGACCTGTTTGATATGTATTTTATGCTTTTATTGGTCATTTTTATGGTTAATGTGGCATAATTCATCCACTTTGGTCTTTGTTACTATTTTATGTCAAATCCCCTTTATTTCATCATTTTGAGCATTAATTGTCAAAACATTATTATTTGTGTGAATTTATGTGATCTTGTGTTTGAATTTCAGGACAAACGAGTATTTGCTTCCGTCGATACCATCGACGGAAGTCGATACCATCGACATGATCACAGGATGCCAGCCGAAAGGAGCAGCAAAGCGTCGATACTATCGACAGGGATGTCGATGGTATCAAGATATCATCAGCTTGCTGGCGAGGAAGCAGTCGATAGTATCGACACCAAGTCGATACCATCGACGCACGGAGGCTACAACGACGCAAAATGACAAAAACCGACGCCTACAGGAAGTCGATACCATCAACCCGCGTCGATGGTATCGAGACTACATCAGGCACTCAGACGAAAGGAAAGAAAGCCGGCCGCTACTACAGTGGGTCGATACCATCGACTCGCGTCGATGGTATCGACACTATAAGATATGAGTTGTCTTCCTAATGATCTCAATCGGACATCTACGGTTAATTAGCGACCTAATGACAAAGATATACCTAATGACGGCTGCCCAGACGTGAGGGGGATCTCATTAGCAATTGCACAAGTACCGAGGAGGAGTAGAAAGGAGAACGGAGGCTAGAAGCTCATACGAGTTGATTCGGACGCCACAGAAGACGGATTTCACCACCAAAAGGCGGGAGAGCACACGTTCTACGCAAAGGATCAACCGGTTCTTCTCCGTTCAGGGGTTTTCCCTTTTATTCCATGTTTTTCACATGTTTTCCCCTATTTCTACCATGTACTTATGTGAGATGAACATGCGGGGCTAACCCCCTTCGTCTTTAGGACCGAGAGTAGCCCGGGGATTCATTGTATGACAATTTTATAATAGTAATTCATATTTTATCTCTTAAATCCGTGGTATAGTTTCGTTTTCTCCATATATTGTTATGCTTGATCACCATAATAATAACTTAATGCCCTTAATCACTTTGAAAGAAGGATTAACGGCTGAAAAGAGATGAAATCTACATTAATCGATAAATCCCTTGACCAAGGTGGTGTAAAATTAATGGTGGATACTGAGAGATCGTTCATAATGCACCTAGTTTAGGGTATAGGTTACTACGACGGTGGAACCGACCTAGACCTAGGTAGTGAATTGCACCACGACAGTGGGAAATTCTATTTTCAGGCCACTACCCGGATAGAGAGATAAAATTGAGGCATTACATAAAATCTAATACAATGAAACCCCGCGGTGAAATTGCAATCCTAAAGATACCTTCTTGAATTGATTAAACCAAAAATTTAATCGATTGTTTGTTTTGTTTTCTTTCAATTTTATTTTTAATTTTCACAAAAACCCTCAACTTTTAATCGGCTTAGCTGATCACAACTAGTTAGTAGGAGTCACCAACAATTCCGAGTATCCCTGTGTTCGACTCGGGCCTCACAAAGGCCTGTATTACTTCGACGCGTTCACTTGCGTTTATACACACAGTAAAATTGCGTCAGCCGTGCTGCGTAGCACGGCCGTGGTGGGATCTGGTAGCACGGCCGTGCTGTGTGTCACAACCATGGTTTGTGGTCGTAGCACAGCCGTGGTAGAGTATGCTCTGCAGCTGCTTCAAAACTGAGATTTTTCATGTGATTTTTTCATTTGCAGCACGACCGTTCTGTGTTACCACGACCGTGCTGGGGGCTTTTCTTGCACTTTGAGCTTCAAACTTTGTTATCCATGGACTTCTTTGCTAAAGCTTGACTCTTGGCCACTAGGGGTAGGTTGGGGGAGTTCTGAGGCCTTCTTTGGGCCCCTCCATCTCTCTCGTCCATCCAAGTGTGGTCCAAGTACCTGAAAAACATGCAAATAATGTCCATAAGTGCATTTTACACAAATATGCATATTAAGGGAAATAACATGTAATCTAATAGGTATAGATGTGATTGAAGAGCAAAAAGACACAAGATTAAGCCCTAAAATAGGGCTGAATCACCACCCCAAACTTGAAACATACTTGTCCTCAAGTGTGCTCCAACTCAATCTCTCTACAAATCTTCCACAAATAAGAAATGACATATGCAATGTAAAAGATGATTATTGCTGAATGGTATCAAAGATGACTAAGTACATGCATTCCACCTCTCTCCTCTCATGCTTTCACAATCCAATCATGAAAAGAGCACAAAACATATGAACTTCAAATATAGCGCATAGAATACACAAGTTATCCATACTTCTTCCAGAAAGTTTCAGGTAAACCGTTTCATGATGGTGTTAATCAAGGATGACTAGGAGTGTTGTTTCACATTCATGCATTCAGTCTTATATTTCAAATCATACCAAATGACCCACGTGGCTGCGGAAAAAGGCAAAATGAGCTAAGTTTGATGCTTCTTAGCTCAATGGGTATGAAAGTGGAAGAAAGGGTTGCGGTAAGATTTTTGGGGTGTTTTTACACACACATCTTTTCTTTATTTGAATGCTCTTAAACAGGAGCATCCTTTTATTTTGTTTTTTCTTTTCTTTTTCTTTTCTTTTCTTTTCTTTCTTACCCTTAGTGTAGATAGGGCATATGGTGGATAGAGTGAAGCGAGGGGGGTAAAGATATGGCCACCCCAAACTTTTGGAGGTGGCCAAGGCTGATTATGTGCACTAGGGCATCTTTTTATGAGACGGAGGGGGTATGAAGATGGTGGAAAAAGAGTTGAGTCAAAGAGGGGTCATTGGTATGATTTTCCACATAATACATCCTGCATGAAAGTTAATCCAATACTTCATCCTAGATACACACCACATGAATGAACAAGATGAAATTGATATATCAAACAAGTGATTCCACAAACACTAAGCGTTCAAAGCTTGCTCAAGTTCACAATTCAGCCAAATCTATCACAATCATGAGAGAGGTGATCCATATGTAAAAAGTCAAACATTGATACCACTTAGCAATAAAGCATGAAATTTCACTTGCACTAGTCAAAGGTCGTCATTTTTACTCAAAACAGTAGAGATTGGGTCAAAACACACTTTTTAGACAAGAAATCTCAAATTTGGGCAAAATTGGCCAATATGGTGCCAAGTTGCCTCCAATCACATCTAAACCTACATTATTAAACTTAAAGCAGCAAACAAGCAAATCCTAGCCAAAACATGCAAAAATTACCAAAAATCTACATGATATGCAATGCATGGAAAAAATAGCAACATTTTTAAAAATTACGCAAAAATGACAAGAAAGTAAACGACATGGCATGCAGGTATGCAAAGCAGCAAATATGACTAAGGTAGATAGAAAAAGCAAGAAAATAAAAGTGGATGTGGCAGGTGAAATGCAAAGTGAAACTAGGGCATACCTACCCTACCACCCCAAACTTTTGAATCATGTTGTCCTCAGCATGATCCTAGAGTTTAGGATGATAGGGTAGACAATCATGGCTCTCTCAAGGCTCTGGAGGTGTTCCTCCCTGTGGTGGAGGATATGCGTAGTAGCTGCCCCACTAATCTTCCTTGAGTGGCAGAAATTGGTCTGCTGCACGGCCGTGCTGCGTAGCACGGCCGTGGTGGCTTCAGGTTGCACGGCCGTGCTGACTGGCACGGCCGTGGTGCAGTCCTTTGGTAGCTTTTCTCAATTTTGCTTCTGAATCCAGGGACTTGGTGTGTTTTTCATGCAAAAGACCACGGTCATATTGATGTGCCACGGCCGTGGTGGTCCCTGTAGCTACTACTCTCAAAATGAGGAACATCAAAACACTCAAAAACTTGACCCAAAGTGATTTTTCTTTGAATCCTTCTCTCTATTGTACTCAAATTTCCTTCATTTCACCATGTTACCACCTGCACATCTTAAAACTAGACAAAAACTATTAAATACAAGTGTGTGTGTTTTCTTGGAAAGTGTAAAAACAAAGCAATTGTATCAAAAAGTGAAGGTTGGGTCAAAATTTCCCAAACCTATGTGGGTTTCCTCCCACAAGCGCTAAGTTTCATGCCTTCAGCCATGCTTGTTGTTCTTTCACCATAAACCATGGTCCAAAAACAAAATGTTTGCACCCCCATCATAAGCAATCATCTCAAATGCTTTCCTTGATTGATCTTCCTCCCAAGGGTCATGCGAGCTTCGTAAGTCTTTTTCAGCAATTCTCTCTCCTTGGGAATCATCATCATAGATCTTAATAAGCCTTAAGACCCTCAGAAATCTCATGCCATAGGTTTTCTCTCTCTTGAGGAATGGGTCTTCATAGGTACCAAAGAGAGGGGTCTCAATCATATCCATTTGCTCATGGGAAGTAGGGGGAGCATGTGATAGTTGTGGTGGTGGCATCGGTGTTGATGGCCCTTGGACTTTAGGTGGAGGAGGGCATTGAGGTTGGAAGGTGAATTGGTGGGAGGGCTGTGGTGATGGAGGTGGTGGTGGTGTGTAAGGCTTAGGATAGCCTTGGAGGTAGGGTGGTGGAGGAAATGGATGGGTTTGTGCATTTTGGCCTTCCATCTTGTCTTCTTCGAGTGGCTTGTCACATGCACAAAGCACAACCAAACAAAAGAAATCAAGTTAGTAAACCAATATACACAAAGAATGCAAAGAAAAATGAATAAAGAATAGCAATGATGAGGGCAGTAAGAAAAGTCAAAGCAAAACTAACTAGCTAGGCCGAGCGCCTCTAATCCCCGACAACGGCGCCAGAAAGCTTGGTGTGATTCCACTAGAGGTGCAACACACTAGCCGATTTGACTCGACTAGATGCACCCCACGAGGTTGGAACACATGTGATGGGAATTTTCTTTCAAAATTTATAAACCTAAACTAGCTACCTACGTCTACTAAAACAACTACACCCGCAAACGCACGGGGTCGTGTCGTAGTATAGGAAGGTGGCAAGTAAAGGGTCGATCCACAGGGAAAAGAGGGGGCACTAGAGCTAGGTTAGTTTAGCTAGGTTCCTATTGCGGAGACTAGGGTTACGGGTTTAAAGGTTGATTTGATTGTTAACTAAGGATGAACAAGAAAGCGGTTAAAGGCAGGAATGAAATCTATGTTAACCCTAGACTAGATTAACACTAAGCAGGAAAGAAAGGACTAAGCTAGGTATGAAAAGACAAATTATGCTAAGGCAAGCAAGAGAAAAGCAAAAGATCAATTAAAGAACTAAACTAGCATAAACAAGGCAAGAGCAAGGCAAGGAGCTAACTAAGCAAAAAAAGAACTAACTAAGCTAATCAAAAACAAAACTAGGGTTTTAAGCAGTAAATAGATGTGTGGGCTGTTTAGGGGTATGAACTTATCACTTAAGTTGGGGGGTGACATATGAACATTATGATTTCATTTAGATCATCCAAACCAAACAACAAGTTAGAGTCTAATGGATTAACCTAAGCTATTAACTGGCCATGGATGTGCTAGGTTGTGTATAGAGGAACTAGTCCCTAACACCCCCTACTACCCTTACGAGGCTCAATTGGGTTAGGGGTTAGGTTCAATCCAATTAGAGTCTAATCAAGTCTAGGTTTCTATATTAGACATTCCTAGGGCAATTAGGGGCCGAGGGTAGTAATGGGGGTGAAATTAGGGTTTTGGACCCCAATTCCCCCACATTCTAGCCTTGAGAAGGCTCCATGCTAATTGCACTAGAATTACCTAATATAGCTACTTAGATATCTCACTTAGGTTTAGGGAGATTGATTAGGATGTAGGAAGATGGGAAGCAACCTAGGGATCCAAGAATTGGACCTAGGGGCAAATCCCAAAATTCACACATATAAGCAATTTGCCTAAATTCCTAGGTGATTTCACACACAAACCAACAAGCAATCCATGGAGAATGAGATAGAAATAGAATATAATCATTAACAAATGAAATTACAAAGTTTACATGTCATTTCCCCCCAACATGGTATCAAAGTAACATATTTTCCCCCAAACAGCCCACCCAAGGGGCCTAGCTACTCATAGAAATGGAAAATACAAAAAGAGAGAAGAAAGAGGTAGAAGAAGCCATGGATCTCGGTGTAGATGAAGCAATCTTCCTCTCTAGTAGCTGCAGGACGTCCTCCTCCCTCCTCCAAGGATGAGATGATGCGTAATGATGAAAGGAAGTGGATGGAAGGCTTAGATATGGGGGGTTATGTGGTGAAAATGATGAAATGGAGTGGATTTGAGGTGGATATGGAGTGGGTGGCAATTTGGGGAGCTAGGAAGAGGTAAAAGGTAGCTAACCTCGTGCTCCATCCGCCACCTAGGTATATATAGGTGTGGGGAGGAAGCACTAGGTCAAGTAGGGGCAAAATGGGCAAAACAGTGAAAACTAGGTGAGTTTTGTGAGTAGCACGGCCGTGGTGGGTCACCACGGTCGTGGTGGGTAGGGTAGGCCACAGACGTGGTGTATGGGAATGGTCGTGGGAATTAAAATGGCTAAATGTCAGGTTGGTGGTCAAATTTGGGCTGAAAAGGCCACGACCGTGGTGGTCACCACGACCGTGGTGGGTTGAGGGTAGCACAGCCGTGTTGGGAGTTGGTAGCACGGCCGTGCTGCGTAGCACGGCCGTGGTGGGATCTGGTAGCACGGCCGTGCTACGTGGCATGGCCGTGGTGTGTGGTCCCAGTACGGCCGTGGTAGAGTATGCTCTGCAGCTGCTTCAAAACTGAGATTTTTCATGTGATTTCTTCATTTGCAGCACGACCGTTTTGTGTTACCACGGCCGTGCTGGGGGCTTTTCTTGCACTTTGAGCTTCAAACTTTGTTATCCATGGACTTCTTTGCTAAAGCTTGACTCTTGGCCACTAGGGGTAGGTTGGGGGAGCTCTGGGGCCTTCTTTGGGCCCCTCCATCTCTCTCGTCCATCCAAGTGTGGTCCAAGTACATGAAAAACATGCAAATAATGTCCATAAGTGCATTTTACACAAATATGCATATTAGGGGAAATACCATGTAATCTAATAGGTATATATGTGATTGAAGAGCAAAAAGACACAATATTAAGCCCTAAAATAGGGCTGAATCAACCACCAAATAGTTAATGATGAAGGCATGACTTTATGAGGGTCTCATGGCGGTGCTCTGTTTCAGCATGAGGAAGGAGGGATCACAACTCTAGTGTGCCCAGCTTGGGTCCAAGACCCCCTATAGTCCTTGATCCTTGAGTGAATCTGGTTATCATTGAGAGAAACCAAGTAATTATATATTTTAATCCCAAAATAGGATTTTTTTTATAGAAAATTGGTCATAAGTAGGTCCCCTGGTCATATGGCTCTAGAAGAATATCAATAGACTTAGAAAAATACTTTCTATATTATGAAGCTCCTGGATCAGACTCTTGAGACACTTTTATTGATGGTTTCTAATATCCAAGATAATGCTTCTTTAAGGGTTCATTAAATGGTATAATTAACAAATAATGTATATTGAACCTGAGAAATATAATCCTAAATGCTAATATCATGTGAAAAATAAACACAAACATTTATTTGACTATTATGCCAAAATATTAGGTAATATATCATCAATTGCCAATTAAATGCTTTAAATCTCATATTAATTCTATAGATAAATAAATCATTAGAAAAATATGAAAACCGAATCACACCCTTAGTTTGATATCATCATCAATATAAAATATTAGACACATATTTAAGATCATTAAACCTTGGCTTGGATAAATCCTAATATGGACCTAAATATTAATAATGATGATGAACCATATATTAACATTGATTAACTTGTTATTAATCATGTGATGACTAGAGATCTAGATGATCAAGGATATAAATAGGAATATCTGAATTCAAGTATGTGAATTTTATCTAAGTATATTACTGGTTTTCTTGTGTGAAACTTGGCCATGACATATTTCCTGTACTTACTTGAGAATATTGCTTGGACCTACTATGAGTATAGTATTGATCTTTGCCATGGAAATAAGAACAAAAAATAACATGGATGGCTTGTAGGTACTAAGTGTTTATATTATCTCTTTATCTTTATCTCTAAAAATAAGTTCACATCCCCATAGCCTTAGGCACGGGGATCCCCATAGCCCAAGGGGCAGTGAGGGCCAAGTAAATATGAAGTGCTGACACCACTTAGTGGTACATTCTCATAAAAAGACTAATATACGAGAATGAATTCCCTGATTTTTGCATTAGAAAATGTTTTCTTTCTCTTTCTTTTCTTTTCTCAAGTTATTCAAAATGCAAGCAATGTTTGTATGTATCTTTATACTCATGTATAGAAAAACTTGTGTGTCAATCTGTTATTTCACATATGTTTTAGGTTCAGAGCTAGCATGGAAGAAAAGATGGGAAGTGAGAAATGTACATGTTGTACTTATTGTGTAAGATCCTTGTTAGCATAGATGGTCAAACTTGTACAATTTTATTTTTAAATATGTAACTATAATATTTAATAATTCATATTTAATATAGACATGTTTAATGTATAGAATTCTTGGGTCATGGTTGTATGTTTGCATAATGCTTCCAAAATGCTCTCTGATATGATTGCCTAACATTTTCAGATTTTGTCCTCTCAGCACAATGGGGTTCTGTGAAGGTAAAATCTGGGTACGTTACATATTGGTTAGTACTTGTGTGCATTGATTTTTTTTTCTTCATGTGAATTAGGTCATGAAAAAGAGTCACTACCCTTTTTAATGCACCAACAACTTGTTTGGACATCTCATGTTTGCTTCATTCTTCTCTAAGATAAATATGTCCATTGGGTTTCACTAGATCCATGTAAAGTGTTTCAATGTTTTGAAGACTACTTTCCTCACTTTCGACATGCATCATGGTTTCTTGGCCATGTTATGGACTTGATGAATTAAGTCTTTAGGCCGCATATTGACAAATTCATTGTTTTATTCATTGAAAATGTCCTTACACTCTTTGAGTTACATGCACAATATCAAATACATCCAAAGGATCATTTTGCAATCCTTATTAGATCACCAACTCTATATTAAATTATCAAAATGTGACTATTGTCTCAAAAAGGTGGTGTTCTTGAGCAATGTGATCTCCATCCTTAAAATTGTTCTCCATCCATCAAAGTTCAAGATTTAATGAAGTTAAAAGCTCTAAATAACCCTTCTTAAATTTGTAGAGTTTTAGATCATGGTTTCTACCAAAAGCAGGTTAGTAATGGGGTTACATCTGACAAAGCTGACTCACATGAAAGCCAAGTTTTTTGGACTCTAGTGTGTGAGTCGTGCTTTTTGGAGTAGAAGAAAAACCTTATATTTTTACCTATTCTTGATTGACCTACAAAGGATAAACCTTATGTCATCTTCACATATGCCTCAAGAAAGAGTTTGGTTGTTTCCTAATGTAATAAGGGAAGGTGCTTGCCTATGATCTCATCACTCGAATCCAAATGTGGAGAAATGACCCACTAATGATTTAGCACTAACTACTATCATTTATTCTTTAAATAATCTCACAACACTATCTTGACAACATTTTGTTTGAGGTGTTTTCTGATGACAAGATTCTTCTTTAACTATTGACAGATAAAATCTGAATATGGTGTTTAACATAGTGTGTGGAGTACCTTAAAGACAAAAACTTTACCATTATGTACCATCCTCATAAAGTGAACATAATATCCAACAACTTGAGTAGGAAGAAGGACTTGGTGTGTGATGTAGTTTGATATTCTATATGGAAGGACCTTGAGAATGTTTCTAGTTGGAGAGCCCATATAACTTACAATGTTGATGTATATGTGATGTGAGAAGCTAAGTGCTGATATTCCTAGTATAACACAACATGTATCTTGATGATAGGAAGCATATGATTGGGAACCTGTAGCCTATGTTACTCTATTGCATATGAGCTATGACTTTTCAACGTTTATTATGGATATATGATGTAGATAATTGATTTAGAAAACTCATAGAAAAGGTTTCTATTATGGATCCACTAACAAGGTTGTCGATATAGATGAGATATATATGGACTAGATTGTTAGGTTACATGAAGCTCCCAAGGTAATTGTTTTGAGTCATGATCCTAAATTTATCTTGATGTTTGTGCAACATAATTTTGATGAAAGGGGTTCTAAATTATAGCTTAGCATAATCTATCACCCAGAGAAAAAAGACAGTCTGAGTAGACAACACATATATTGGAAGACTTTTTGATAGTTTATATGAAGGATTAGGAAAGTCTTGGATAAGAATCTACCTTAGATATAAACTTAGCTACCAAAATAATATTAGTACGCCACCTTTTGAGCCATTTACATCTGACCTCTTCATTCTCTTTTACATTGGGATGATTTTGGAAAGGGTGCTTTGATGAAGAGTGATGACATGCAAATGTTGATACACAATATATTTTTTCTTAAGAAGAAGATGAAGACAATCAAGTATAGCCATAAGGTATATTTTGACAAGAGGAGATAGTGCGTGATATTTCTAATAGGAGTCTATGTATAAGATACATCCTATTTGGTCTATTGCAAGGTCTAAAGTGAAGTGAAAGCTCAATCCTGGTTATGTGGAATCGATTGAGATCTTATTAGTGGTAGAATTTTCATAATTGCCTTTTACTCACACCTATAATAATATCCATAATGTATTCCATGCATATTTTCTAAAGAAGTATGTAAATGATTTTATACATCTATTATATGCTGAAACCTTGCAAACTTAAGAAGATTTGATATGTGAAGAGTTTCTTATGTGAATTTGGGACTCGATGTTGAAGTAAATTGAATATTTTAGAGGTTGAAATAGTCAAAGTTCTCTTGGAATATTAAGGACTTGAATGCACAACTTGGTAGATAAATAAGTTGTGGAAACCTAACCCCTAATTTTGCTAAATATTTCAAGGATGAAATCATTTTCAATGAGTGTATTAATTTAACATAACCATATCTCAATATGACCATTATTCCAACTTTATATATGCACTATTGGATCACTTAAGATTTTAATTTTCATTTCCCTCATTTTATATAAATATGTGACTTAGAAGTAATATGAGGTTAATTAATCTATTAGACATCCAAAATGGAGTGGTGTTAACTAGTTACGAGATGTTCATTTAAATAGGGGGTTAAATGCAACTTTAACAAAGAATGGATTTTTTTGGAGGAATTAGTTCTGAAATCTTTTCTTAGAAAAAACAATAAGTAATTGAAGTAGAATATGAAATACCAATAAGAAATATTAAACAAAATACATTGATAATAAATTCAAAATTTATTTTTTAAAATAATAATTGATGGTCTTGAATTATGAAACTAAACACCAATTTAGATTATATAGGTTCAAAGTATCTAGGATACATTACCTCATTTCAATTGGATTTTAGTAGATTTGTTAATTGAGGTATAAAAGAATATGGAATCATTAGTTCCAAAATTAACTATAATTGCATTTATATTTTGAATATTTCTCAATTTCATATAGTTTGTTGTCACGAGAAACATCAACAAACTTTTAACTAACCTAGGATTTTCCCTAACCATCTGACCAAGTTTGATGAGGGCTGTTTTCCACCCCGTGCAAGTCTATGCTATAGGGGGAACAAAATAGATGTATATTCCTTGATCTCATTCTCTTGAGATATCTTTTCCTATGGTTTTGATGTAGCTTTTTACACATTTTTCATCACTTATATCTTTTCTTGTTGTATTGTTGAAATTCCCAATTTTATTGAGGTTTCCTTCTTCACTACAACTCTGAGTTTCCTTGTTCTTCTCATAAACTAATTGAAACTTGTAGAGATTTGTACTTTAAGATTATACCTTCCTTTTCATCTTCATCCATCACCAATTGTACCCAAATATTTATGAATTTTCACATCAAGTTCATCTCTAGTGACCATGATACGGTCACATGCTTAGATCCTTCTCAAAATAATTCTGCTGAAGTAAGCATCCTCAAAATTCACTATTACTTTTATCATTTCTCCTTTATCATGTAATTTATTGAAGCTCATCCCCTTAGTGGAGTTTTTATGGAACCAAGGTGACATTTTTCAGGGAGCTTCCGTGGCCCTAAGAATTAAAATTATGTATAGAGGATTACATAATTCAATGAATCTATTCACATTCCCAATTTGAGGTGTTTTGGCCTTTTATCCTATTTTGGTTCAAGTTGTTTTACTATACTATAATGTTGATTGTGATTTTTTGGAATTTTGTTTTTCTATTTGGAGTATTAATCCCATGGTTTCAATTTGATACTATGTAGACACTCATGGGCATGTTTGTGAGGTTATGAATCTTGAGTTCTACCTGCTCTAATTTTTTATTCATGCTTGTAATGGTAAAGTTGGAAGTCAAGTCTTCTTGCTCCAACTCTTGCACCATAAGATATCATTGAGATTTGTAGTTCTTTCTAGAGATGATGGGACTCCTTTCTAAAGGAGAGGATAATTGGGATTCCCAAAATCCTATGAGCTTTTGGGTTCTAGAGCTTGCTAATCTGGCTATAGAGGTAGAAAGCAAAAAGGTCCATTTTACCATTACACACCCATTTGAATTTTATCTAGTCACACACTATAATGATGAAATAATTTCTTTTGTTCATGTTCGAAAATTAGATGGCATCTGCTTTAAACTAGGTAAATTAACTTAAAGTACAATCTCAGACATATATAGTTCCATCTGTGATGAGAGGTACCTAAGTAATTTACAAATTGGATTTTAGTCCTACTTTCAGAAAATGAAAATAACTTTGCAAAGTTCACAAATAACTATTTGTAAATAATTATTATATAGTTAAATATAATTTAGAATAATGTGCCTATCATTTGGGACATTTTCTTGAGTTAATTTTATTGTTTGTGGAAGTCAATTTTATTTTTTTCATATAAAAAAAGTTTATGCCAACATGTCTAATTCTTATGTTACGAAAGTGGAACATACACCTTAGACATAGGACTATTGGGATTTGATTAAGATCATTTTGTTAGGTATGTTACTTGTAAATTTGTAATTTAGAAGTAAATTGATCATTGATCCATAATGATGACTGTTGTAGTGTCTCTCTCATGAATTACTTTCCTATGAACCCTAATTGCATAATGACCTATGTTCATATGCATGTTATTCAATTTCCATGTTACTATACATATGTTATTGTTTGATATTGATTAAACTGGTCTTGCATACACAATCATTAGAAGTCTGGTTAAGTAGACTAGCATAATGTATTTATCATAGTGTATCTAGGTGTTAGTGCCTAGTATGAAAACATGCACTTATGTTGGGTTTAGATACACCTAAACCCCTATAGTGGTGGTCCTCACTGCATGTGTTTATATAGTTGTTTAGTTAATGAATTTAAGGTGGTGGCTTCTCTTCCCATGGTTTGAGGTGGTGGTGCTTTAAACATACACATTATATTGTTCTGATTTGCTATGTATACTACATTGATATTATTGTTGAAATCTAATTTAAAGTGAAAAATCCCATAATACTTCAATTACTTTCCTCATTCATTTGATATTTCTAGCTTGTCATACTTTACTTCTCTTGAAAGGGAACCATTGGTCTTGTATCAACATCATCTTGTTATCAAATAAATCTGATTATACAATATATGCCAATTTTACTAATGTCTATTTGTAGTTTTTCTCCCTACATTTGGAGTTGTTCCCAAATGACCAAGGAGTAGGTTTTCCATAGAAATATATTCATGAGCAACTTGTTCCAGGACAATATCTTTGAGGAAAAACTTGAGATAGCCAACTTGCCCTATGAAACTAGTTCTTTTGTCTAGATTTAGCTTATGCCTTTATCATTTTTACGCATCCTCATGAGTGAAGATCATCTTAACTTTATGGAAGAATCCAATATCTAGCTTATTTCCCAATGCTATATGTAACTTTGCATTGGTATATCTACTTGATCAATGGAATTGCATCCTTTTGTATTTGCATGTTTGATGTTGTGATGCATGTTTATAGTTGTCCAACTAATGATCAATGGCCCTCTTATCTCCCACTTATTACACTATTTTAGTATTACATGACATTATAATGCTACCTATCTAATATCATACTAGAAATCAAACTAAAATTGAGATACATTTATAAAACCATAAGCACTAGAAAGGAGTATCACTTAAGTATTCTTACCTATGACCCAACACTCAAATATTGTACTTTATTTTTCAACCAAATCACCAATACGAGATACACAAAAGTTTTCTAAGCTGATAAAAACCATAGATAATAAAATAGAAACCACGAATACATTCTTTTTTACTCTTTTTTGGGTTGTTAGGCCTTTATATTGTGCACCTTGGTTGTGGAATGACATATGAATCAATGTACATTACTTTAACCTTGAAATGTTGATTGGGTCAATGAACATGCCAACTTGAAGGTATGGTTCAATGGACACTAAACCCAGACCTTGGGTTTAGCTAATCTAGTAGTGGAACCTATTATAACATGTATCACAATGGGGAATCTTTACTCTTTTATTCATTAGGAAATCATCAACATACAACTACCATGATGCAAGTGATGGGTGTATAGGGGCGTGGAGTAGGGATCATTTAGAATATAAAAAGAATTTATAAAATAATGAAATTGTATGTACACATATGTGTGCGATACATAATATAATTACAGTGAGTATATATATTTCAAGTCAATCTACCAAGATTTTTCCAAGTCCTAAACATAATGCTTCTAAGTTCTATCCCCACTATAAATTGTAGCAATCAGTGTGTGTCTGATTATGGACATGTTGGGATGGCCAGTTCGACACTCACCTCTAGTTAGGGTTTTAGTGTTCCCTTTCATAGGTTTTGGTTTCTAGACATGGTAGAAGTTTGAGGATGTTAAATCATCCATGATGTTAATACCATATGTAAGACCACTGACCTTGCTTTTTGGTTGATCTTTCTTTCTTAGCATAATTATATTATTTAAACCTTAATCAAACCTTATAATGTGCTTTGATCACATGTGACAAGATTATGTTTCAAGTTTGATCCATTTTGGATGCTATTTGAGCTAGTTATGCATATATGTTCTTGTTTCAGACCTAATTGCAATTTATCCATAATTGCAATTCAACATTTGGGTTGACAAACACACCAACAACTTTCATGGACTTGATGAGTAGGGTGTTCAAAACGTATGTGGATCATTTCGTGGTAGTGTTCATAGATGATATCTTGATATACTTTAGACAAAATTTGCAACATGAACAACATCTATGCTTGACGTTGACACTGTTGAGGCAACATAGGTTGTACACCAAGTTCAGCAAGTGTGAGTTGTGGTTGATGGAAGTGTATTTTGTTGTGCACATCATATCTTCTCTATTTTCTTAAAACTAAAGAAGGTACAATCAGTGCTGGAGTGGGAACAACCCAAGACCTCGATAGAAGTTTGAAGTTTCCTAGGCTTGACAAGCTACTACATGAGGTTCATCAAGAACTTAAGTGCTATGGCGTTATCCCTAACCAAGTTTACAAGGAAAGGTATTCCTTTTGTATGGGATGATAAGTGTCAGTGTTATTTCTAATTTTTGAAGGAGAAGTTGACAAGTGCACCGGTGTTAATTCTGTTAGAGTAAGGGAAAAGTTACATTGTCTTCTATGATGCGTTGAATAATGGTTTGGGATGCGTGCTGATGTATGAAATGAATGTGATTTCTTTTGCTTCGTGACAACTTAAGAAACATGAAGAGAACTAACCAACACATGATCTGGAGCTAGCAGCTATAGTCCATGTCTTGAAAATCTAAAGGCACTACCTATGGATAGAAGTGCCAGATCTCACCGATACAAGAACCTTCAGTATATCTTCACAAAGTAGGAGATGAACATGCGATAGAGGAGATGGATTGAGTTGATCAAGGATTATGAGTGCACAATAAACTACCATCTAGAGAAGGTGAATGTGGTGGCTGATGTGTTGAGAAAGAGGTCTTCTTCATCATCATCTACAGACAAGGCAAAATTACATGCTTTTGTGTGCCATAAGTAGGACATGTGGTGTCGCTATGCTAGATGAATGTATAGTTGGAGGCTTCCTTGAGGGTAGGTTTGCTAGCACATTTGTAGGTGAATCCTACCTTGATGCAGTATATCAGAGGTGCGCAACAAAATGATATTGTTATATAGAATATCAGGGTAGAGTTTGGCAGTAAGAAGTATGATGGTTTTCATGAGACATATGACAAGACAATTTGGTTCTACAATAGGAAGTAGTTCCAGAATTGACGGTCTGATGAAGATAGTTCTTGAGGAGGCTCATTCCTTAATGTATGCGATGCGTCCTAGTTGTACCAAGATGTACCATAACTTTAAGGACCTGTATTGGTGACTTGGTTTGAAGTGTGATGTGGCAGAGTTCATTTCTAGATGTCCAGTTTGTCAGCAGGTCAACACTATTCATCAGAAGCCTATAGGGACATTACAACCTTTGCCAATACCGCAGTGGAAATGGGATCATATTACCATGGACCTTGCGGTTGGTCTTCCTAGGACAACCAAAGGTCATGATTCCATTTGGATGATAGTTTATAGGTTGACCAAGTCAGCTCGCTTCTTCCAGTCAAGACAGCGTAAGTAGAGAAGTTGGAAAAAATATATGTCGATGATATAGTTCATTTGCATGGTGTTCTGGGTACCATAGTGTCTGGTAGAGGCCCATAGTTTACCAGTCATTTTTGGGAATGTCTGCACACAACCATGGGGACACAACTGATGTTCAATACAACTTTACACCCTTAGATTGATGGTTAGTCTGAGAGTACAATTTAGATCTTAGAGGATCTTCTAAGAGCTTGTGTTCTGTAGTTTCTTGGAAGTTGGGATGTGTACCTAAGCTTAATAGAGTTTTCCTACAACAACAATTATCAGAGGAGCATAGATGTGGCACCGTAGGCCCAAACATTACATCAGAGCCCCTCATGCTATGCGTTTGCGATTCAAGGGATTCTTGATGTCGTGCTTTTCTACCCACTGATTGAGATGTGTCACCCACATTGCGGTGCTTTGCAGACCTAGAGAATGAAGGTTGAGGATGGGTCAGATACTCCCAACAATAGGGATCTCTTCATTTTCCTCATGGAGTACATAGTGAGGCGTCATGTCCTCGGGGTGGAGGCGATGCTCCTCTGAATGTGTTTTGGTCAAAACCCTAGGGTCATGAAGAAGAGGATGATGAAGGGGAGTGCATTCCTAGACAATGACTGATACCCATATATATATATTTATATTTATACATATACATATATATATGTATATATATGCATATATATGTATATATATACATGATCACATACACTTTCCCTAATTCTATCCTTTCCAAGTCCATTATCACCTTGCTAAACACATGAGAAGTATGTTCCTTCCAAAGTTCTATCGTTTAATTTCCTTTTTCTTCTTGTCTAGATATGATTTTGGTACAACAACTACCACACATTACTTCCTTTCTATATACATAAAAAGATATCCTTTTATTTAATAATTGGTTTCCAAATAAAAATAGGAGAAATGCATGACATGTTTAGAAAGTAATTCAACCTATTCTCATAATTTAAAACTCTTACCTTTTATTCTTAATAAGAATTAGATTTTGCAACAACAAGTCATTAAGGAAAGTATGAAACTTTATTGGCAAAACAAAATCCATTAAGGGATATTCATTATTATATGGTGCACATTGGACAATTAATCTCGATTATCCTTTTATCTCTCTCTCTCTTTATCTTTTATTAATACATTTCCTAACTCAAATATCTGTATTACTTGGTTGAAACACCATAAGACATACACAATGCTTTATAATATTCTTTAACTTGAATATTGGACTTCATTAATGTTTTTCCCACTTATGTTCACATTGTGGGACTTTATTGGTATATCTTTTCATATCCAAAAACTTGCTCTTTTCTAATATTATTATCAAACAAACCTAAATCTCCTTAAATCTCATTTTTCTTCCAATTTCTAAAATCATGTTCCTTTTCTCATTATTTTTATGCATACCAAAAGCCACTTTGCCAAAAAGACCACTAGATGCCTTAAAGCTAATGTTTCCAAAGTGGGTTAGACAATTGTTCTTTTAATTATATAAGACACCACACAACTTATATTCTTTTAGCAACTTTGCATATTATCTTATATTTTAGTTATGTAATATCTCAACAAGCCATTATCATTAATTCATGTAGAAATTCCTTTATTTAACTTGTTCCATAAGCACCCATGCTACAAACATGATCAAAGTTATTATTATTCAACCAATAATACCATTATAGAATTGACAAATCAATTCATCTATATAATCCAATTTTACCAAAATTGAGGATATTACAACTTATATATGATATTGTTACATTGTGTTTACATGAGTACATCACTTTTAAGAGTAACATCAAATATGCTTTTCAAATAAATTTTAGGTCATGACATTATTGTCTTAATCAACTTTCATGATTTCAAATGAGTTTTACTTTTCCCATGCATAAGCTATCCATAATCAAGATGTCATCTGATTTGTAGTCAAGAGAGAAGAATCACATGAGGGGATAAGAAGACTAACTACTCATCCTATTGGGTGTCTTAGGCGGTCCTTAAAGAAGAGATGAGATGCTAGAAGACTCTCTAAACTTAAAGAAAGGATTTTAGTCCTCCCTTGGTTCTTAAGATGTGTTATGCCTTAAATGTATTATACTCTAATACCATTTTTCATGGAACTATTTTTTACCCTAAGTCTAGACTCCTCATGGCTACAAAGCCAAAGGTGAGTGCACTTGAGCATCTATTCATGGAATGGAAGAAGTATTTCACAAAAGAAATTTATATGTAAACTCTGCAACAACAAGATATAACAAGAAACAAAAAAGGGATGAAGAAGCATGTACCCATTTTTATTTCAAGATAACCCATTGGAGTTTCATTTCAGATCTTAGAGACTTGAGTGCAATGAAACTTCATTTGGCAACTAAAAATTTGATAAACAAAATATATCAAATCCAGTGCATTGAGTACACTATAAAAACATGTAACCATAGTTATGAGTCATATAAAAGTTGTTTGGATAGAAACATCATATAAGAAAGAAGTAGAAATAAGGTAAGAACAGTTAACAACATTGATTTATATAAATCATGTTTTAAGTTTCATGTCCAATATAGGCCTTTTAACTAACTTCCCATTCAAAGAGTCTATAAGGGTGCTTAAGATTTGCTAAACCTATCCGTAAGGTACCATGAGGCCATCGCCAAGAGCTAACCCTTGTATCGTAACGGTTCAATTTATTTTTGACATCACAAGTAAGGTGCCCAAACTTGTGTCCTTACCCTAAAACTTAAGGTAGGTGCACTAGGATATATGGTGGACTTATCTAAATTATGTTCAAGATTTTTCAATGTAGAATAATATTACATGAAAGTAGTATTCGTAGGAAACAATAGCTCAAAAAAGTAATTATCTAACACGACATTCATATGAGCATACATACAGACAAGCCGATATCATTGTAGGGTCAAGAGATTAAGCGTACCTTATGAGTAGAGTACAAGATATGATTCTTGAATGAGATTCCTATAGAAGCCCCAAGCCGGCATGGACCTAAGATGATAAAAAAAACATAATTGTGGGCCTTAGATCAACATGGAATTGATAACCTAAACGTCATATGAGTCATGTGGATATTTCCCTAGATATAGGTTTCAGTTAGTTTGAACCTAGTTTGCAATGTCCCAAACATGCATGTAGTAATTAACATAGTCCAAGTATCATGATTAAACCCTAGGTCTAGGTGAATCATCCACATGATGAGTGACACAAAACATAGATAAGAATATGTAGTGAAAGCATGAGATTTAGATTATATTCATGGTTTTTGTATTCAAGATCATAAGTAAATATACTAGATCAATTAGTGTACAAAGTCGGTCTTCTGAGACTTAAAAGACAAAGATGGAAAGTAAAATATCATGGTGATCCAAATCACATGTAATATTTATTTGAAGTCATAAATAGATTCCAATCATTATTGATCAATACTTTCACAAGATTGATGATATAGTTACTAAAGTCCATAAAAGTCACAACATGTAGCATGTGGGACAACATGAATCCATTCATGAAGATAAACATGATTAATGATCCCTTGGTTCAAAAAGGTACAAGATTTTATGATTTCAAGATTAAATGATTAGATGATGACAATCTAAGATGAAGTCTTAAACTTGATCACATATCCACGAAAATGAGCCATTTTAGAGTAAGCATAGCCATAGAAGGTCAAGATGGTCATTAGGGTGACTTTAGAAGGTCTAAAACTTCAAACACAGTAAAAGTGAACTATGGTTATTGATTTAGAGGATTAGACTTGCTAGGGATCATAAATGATATATAAAGTACATGGTTGAAGTTGATTACTCATCAAGAGATTACAAAGGTGTCACCTTTACTTAAAATTGGGGTGACACAATGCAAAACCAGTATATGATGATAACATCATTATGGAGGTGACAATTTTCTCATCAAATTGGTATATAATACCTTGATATTTGGATAAGGGGTGAGATAGTTACATATGATTAAAAATATTAAGCTACTTAGGGTTTTAGATGTGATTTTGGGTGAGACTATACCCTGATTAGACTAAAAGTGGGCTAGATGGGTGGCTAAATCCCTAACTTTGGCCATAGTGAGTGCTACCTCAATAGTCAGCAATGAGAGGCAGAGTCAGGAGGTTGGACATGGGAATTTGGCTGGCGATGAGAGGCGATTGGGTCCTCTCTAGGCACTACAATCAAGACTGATCTATAGCGCTTGATGCGGATGGGCGACATCTATCAATGGATCAGGGTGATGGTGGTGAGTGTTCTAGGGAAAGAAAGCAGTTGGAAGTCCATCTATAGGTTCATGGTCATGTGGCTGAAGCTTGGTCCCTTTTGTGGAGATGGCCTCATGCCTTGCCTTGTGCTGCGATAGTAGTCACTCTGATGAGGAGGTGATAGGAGGACTTGGGCCTCTGACGTCGAGCTTGGACATGCCACCTGAGCACAAACTCTCTGTACAGGGTAGTTTCTGGTCTCAATTTGGCACAATGGAGACAAAGGATAGAATCCTCAAGTGGTCGGCTGGTAGTTTTCTCCATGGAAATGTGGGGGAAAAGAAGAAGAAACGAGAGGGGGTTGGAGTGCAAGGGGGGGTCAAAGTGAGGGGAAATGATAGAGGAGAGGATGGTGAGAAGAAAGGTCATAGAAATTTGAGTGGAAGAAGGTCAAAAGGTCACCATGGTCATCCATCGACCCCCTGAGTCAAGATATGGTCTTGCAGGCGACCAGATGTGTTGGATCCAAATGCTATCCTAGGTAGAAAAATCCAATGGCCCAAATGAAAACACATCCAAACAGGGCCAACGATTGATTGAGAAAGGCAAATAAGGATTTTCAAGGAAAATGGTATGGGGGTCAAGGAGGTCACACACTCACTCATGGGCCCAGATCCGTCAGTCAATGAATCTGAAAAAAAGATACAGTTGATGCTGACATTAGGTTTTAGAAAGTCTAAACTTTAATTAGGCATATCTCCCTCATCCGACCTCTAAATTGTGTGAAACTTGGTGCATTGGTAATTTAGACTGGCCACTAAACAATTCGAACAACATCAGGGTATATTGAGACAGACATATGAGATCAAAAGGGAATGAGAGATGCTGAGGTGTAAATGTAGGTGGAAACTTGGTTTGATATCACATTGAGTGGCACTGATTGTTAGTTGCTTCCAAGATAAGTTCAAATGGCATGAAAACATATCAAAACATGAACTGGAGGTCTAGAGTAATAATTATTTTGAAAATATGATGCAGATGACACATACTTGAGGAGAGAGAAAAGTCTAGGTTATTACAATTGCCCTAATGCTCTACCTCTACAAACACAAGATTCATGGGAGCACTAGACAGATGATATTTTCTAGAGCGAAGCCACCATATGAACCTTATAGGAGGAGTCTAAGGTTGTTCCAAGTCACTGAAGAAGGAAAGGAAGTGACGAGTGAGGAGAACATGGAACTAGAACTAGCATGCCAGGCGTTACACTCTCATCTAAGAAGTTATTCCCTCTTCATCTTTAGTTCACTTTTTCTATGGTAGATTTAAATTGCTGGAATGCTAGAGGAATCAACAATGATGATACTTGTCCAGTCTTAAAAGAGAATCTAATCATCCCAAACTTGTTGCTATTGTGGAACCTGTATAAGTGGTAACATAGATCTTAACACAATCTAGTTATTAGGTACTTCCAACTCACATATGTTTAAGCTAGGGGTTACTCTAGAGGCATCAAGATATGTTGAAATGCTACATAGTTGTGTAGTTGAGATTGTTAACAATGATAGACAATTTGTAACATGAAAAGTTAACCAGACCACCCTTATCACAGTGGTCTATGCAAGCCCTCACATTATTGTTAGGAACATTTTCTATAAGCACGCAGTACCAATGGGTAACAAATTGAATAAAATTTGGTTTGTGATTGGTTCTTATAACACAACACTTAGCCTGAAAGAGAAGAGTGGTAGTAATAATTACAAGTACATTGAAGCTAACCTTTTCTGCAACTCTTTACCCATTGTTGCACTCTCAAACATCAGGCATGAAGTATAAATATAAGCATGGTATGCTACAAGAGAGCATATATAGAATGCTCTCTAGAATTGCTTTCACCAACAAATATGTCGAGTATAAATCTTATCTACATCTATTGCATTTTGTTCACTACCCACTTTTGGTGAAATCTAAGATCAATAAATCCAATAATAGAAGGTTGGTTTCCAAAGTCATCTAGGATGGAAACACGGAATTTGTTGACATGTGCCAAGTTCATTGGAACAATACTATCAACTTCAGTAGTGTGTTGGCATTTGGCTCAGAATAACATCAAGTGGGACACTGATAACATGAAATATAAAATGAGAAATAAAGATAAATTTCTCCAAAACCCTACAAACTAATGTTGTTGTTTGATACAATGCTATCCCAGACAATATCTGTAATAAAATCTAGATGGACCTAGCCCTTTTACTAAATGAGAAGGAGGGGTGAAGAAAGATCAAGAACCATGTGAATTGGCTTAAAATGATGACAACAACACAAATTTTTACCATGACCATGTTAAACAGAGGAAGAGAGGCACTATCATTGACACATTGAAGAATGCAAAGGTGAATGGATCAATGAGGAGAGTTCAATGCAAGGTCATGTTGTTAATCATTTCAAGTGCATTTTCACATAAACTTTAAGAAAAATAAGGATGAACCTCGATTGCGTCTTGAGAAGGTTTTCTAAGATGAGTGACATTAAAAAAAGGAGGATTTCTATAGAACGTACCAATGAATAATTTCACTTAATTCTCAAATCCATGGAACCCTATAAGGAGTATGGACCTAATGGAATTAGTTCTCTACTCATGCTAAAGAACTAGGAGGTTCTTAACCCATCCAATGTGAAGATTGTTCAACACATTATAGGAGGAGAACACCTAATAGATAAATTATGCAAAATCACCATTGTGCTTATACTAGAATGCCTATGCCTGAATGTGGTGATCATGTTAGGATGATATCTCCCAATA
The DNA here is from genome assembly GCA_963693085.1 of Alisma plantago-aquatica. Classification (NCBI taxonomy): domain Eukaryota; kingdom Viridiplantae; phylum Streptophyta; class Magnoliopsida; order Alismatales; family Alismataceae; genus Alisma; species Alisma plantago-aquatica. Next base: position 1,382,207,442 of record OY856411.1, read on the forward strand.
GCTTGGGATTGAAGTTGTGCTCTAAGATGGTGGTTGAAAGGCACAAAAAATCATCCCTTCATGGGAATCTAATAAAAAATCCAACTTAGTTCTTGGGAGAATAATTACAAATATCATAGTCATTTTCAAGAGGTCATTCACAATATGAAATAGAGAATTCAGATAAGAGCATGGATATTAAAGTAGATCTTTCAAATCATATAGCATGATGTATTAAACTTTGTTGTGGATACTCTTGACAAAATAGATTTTCCTGGAAAAATAAGAAGTATATTTTGCATTAAATTATAACATGTACAACATCGATCCTATTGAATGGAAAACAATCTCCACTTTCCAACATCTAGAGTATTGAGGAAAGGATATCCTTGGTCTCTGCATCTCTTCATTTTATGCATTGAACGATTGACTCAGATGACTCGAGAGAGTACAATCTGGTCACTAGAAAACCATCAGGATCTCAGCTACCTCAACTAGCAAATATGTGCTTAGTTAATGATTTAATTTTCTTTGCACATGATATCAAGAAGAATATGTAGGTGATCAAGGAATGCTTTGAGGAGTTTGAAAGATCATCTATTCAGAACATTTCCATTCATAAAACACACATATTCTTTGCAAAGAGTGTAAAAAAATCTAGATGGGAGATCTATAGATTATGAAGATTCTTGAAAAGTAAATATCTTGGAAGGTATCTAAGAGTGCCTCTCATTCATAAACTAGTAAGCAAGTAAACTAATGCCAAGGTATTAAAAAGGGTGTTTTTGAGGATTGCAATCTAGTTTACAAGGATCTTATCCCTTACTGGGTAAGTGTGTCTAGTGAAGGTGACTCTATCTGTAGTGCCAATATATGTTATGAAGATTGCCATGCTACCCTTAGGTTTATGTGATTGCATCCATGGGATGACAAGGAACTTCTTCTAAGGTAAAGTCCACAAGCAACATCCAATACCTCTAGTGGCATGGAACAAGGTCATTAATATTAGAAGGAATGGTGGTTTGAGTGTTTAATCTATTAGGGACTGGAATTAAGCCCTTGTACAAAATTTCTAAGAAGCGAGTAGTAGTATAGAAACAATTTGGTGTAAGTTGACGATAATAGATTCATATATAAACCTTTCAGAATACCAACCATTTATCAAGGCTTAGTAGAGTTACTTTCAAAGGGAAACAATTAATAATAACTCATTTATACTACCTATGAGCGACACTTACATGAGATTTTAGGATGAAATATGGTGGAAAGAGGGTGTCATACTATGCGAGCAAGCTACTAACAACATACTGACCAACAATGATGATATATCTATGAATAGTTTGATTCATGATAACTGAGAAAAGGATGAAATTTTTCTTCAAGCCTAGTTGCCTAAAGAAATTGTAGATATTATCCCAAAATCTTGAACTCTATAATACAAAGAGGAGGATAATACAAGGGATCAAATTAAATTGTTAATGGTTTCTTTTCTACCAAATAAATGTGCAAGATTATAAGGACATATAAGGAGAACCAAAGGAATGGGAAGTGGGAAATCATTTGGAAATGCAAATAGGATGATCTTGTTAACATGTTCATCTAGCTTTTGAGCCACAATGCTATATTAAAAAAAAGAAGTCAGATGATCTCAATATGACAATGGATAATAGTTGTAAGCAATGTAATCAAGCTAATGAAGATGTCCTTCATGCACTGTGTAAGACCCCCGACCTAGCCTTCTGGTTGATTTTTCTTTCTTAGCATAATTACATGCTTAGAACCTTAATCTGATCACTTGATGTGCTTTGATAACATGTGATAGGATTATGTTTCATGTTTGGTCTAGTTTGGAAGTTTCTTGAGTTACATAGATGTGCTTGTTTTGGACCTTGTTGTATTTTACCCATTTTAGGGTTTTTCTTGCACTTTGTCACATGCTTATTGTTCCTGACATGTTTTGACATCATGTTGGAGAGATTGGCACCTCAAAGATTTATTGTACCTTGGTTTGATGTGGTGACATCATGAGTTCATGTTTATGGTTTGCATGGATGGCCTAAGTGGATGGTTGACCTTGAGTGATGAGTCATCTAGGGTTTGACGATCGCTATGTTTTGTGTGGTCCTTAGTTCTCCAGTCTAAAATGTTTTCCTTGACCAACCCTGGGTTGGTGGTCGATGAGATGCACTATCTCTTGCATGTGATGATTGTCTATGAGTTTCTTTTTGTCAAAGAGTTTTCCTACGACTATTTGGTTTTTTGACCAAGGTTATCATTGGTTGAAGAGTTTTCTAGGACAAGTAGTCGCTGGTTTTCTTGTTTTTATCACCATAGTTTCATGTTTGAGTATGGTCATGGATGAGATATAGTGGACACTTGGCATGTGTTTGCATGACACCTAACCCTCTTTGCCTCTCCCCAACCCTTTTATATATAAACATTTCTCCTTACATGTAACTAAACCCTTTGTACCTTTTTCTTTCTCTCTTTTCCTTGGAGCACGTTCCTTGTTCTTGGTAGTGATGGAAGGATCTCAACCTTGTTGAAGGTGGCCGATCCATCTTGCATGGTGATCTAGGGTATGGAGCTACCCTTCCTTGGTGATCGTTTGGTGTTCCTTAGCCTTGGTAAGTGATCTACCCACTACTACAAGGGGTTCAGTGTCGCTTTTCTGGGCGTCGGTTATTTAGGAAAACTAACGCCTATAATATTAGACGTCGGTTTTTTTATTTATGAAAACCGACGTCTATATTCAAAGACCAGCCAGACACGGGTACCACTTTGTATTCAGCGTCGGCTGGTTATAACAGACCGACGCCTAAAATCGCCCGCGAAATCCAATTTTTGAGTGAAAACATTTTAGGTTACCTACAGCGTAGGTCTTTTAACAATTCACCGACACCTATTTAAAATGAAAATTTGCACGAAAAGTCCCACTTTCAGTGTGAGTTATCCTTCGATAACCGACGCTGATAATGGTTCCTACCAAATAATTTAGGGTAAAGGTTGTCTAGTTGGGCGTCGTTGTTTTACTAATAACCGACGCTAAAGCATAATAGGCGTCGGTTTTGTAGATAACCGATGCTGATGACCAACTTAATAGACCCGATCACACCCGACTCTTCCCCCTTTCTTCCTGTTTCATCGCGACTTCTCTTATGTGCTGCTGCTCACCGCCGTTCTCCCAAAATCGCCCGTCGTTGGTTGCTGCTGCTCGCCGCCGCTGCTCTGGTGCTCTTCTGCTCGCCGGCGCCGCTACCCGCCGCTGCTGCTTCTTCTCCTGCTGCTTCTCTGACCGGCGCTTACTGCTTCTTCAGCCGTCAGTTGCTGCTTCCTGCCACCCGCCCCTCTGCTTCTTCGCCTGCTCACCGCCACTGCTACCGCCTCTCACCGCCGCGCTTTCCACGCTAGCTCTAGGTAGCGCTACCTCTTTGCTTCCTTCTCCCTAGCTATTTACCAACATGCAAGGACATCCATGGCTGTATTGGCCTACCACGACCGTGCTGGACAGCAGGGCCGTGGTAGGCCAACACAGCCACGGTCGTGCTTGTTGTTGGTAAGGATATGAACAAATTTTTATGTAATGCTTTATGTAAATCCTAGGATATGAACAAATGTTTTGCTTGCATATATTTGTGCTTCTAATCCTAATGTTTGACTTAATTCAATAAAATTTTATGCATGTTGAAATAAGATTTAAACTTGTCAATTCTAGCATCCTAATTTGATTTGATTAAACCTAACATTGATGAAACACTAACATCAATTGTGATGAAACCCTAACATTAATTGTGATGAAACCCTAACATGTACATATCTATTATTGTGTTTGTTGGCCTAGAAACCCATCCAAGATTTACTCATTAGGAGTAAATCTTGGATAGTCCCTAGTTTGGGACTGTTCTTGAACACCTAATCTCACTTAGGATGTAAGTGTATAATGTGTATTGGGTTTTTGAGAAAATTTCAGCAGCATTTCCCCGTTTGTTCTCTAAGTACATATGTACTTAGAGAACAACGGGGAAATGCTGCCGAAATTTTCTCAAAAACCCAATACACATTATACACTTACTAGTGAGATTAGTTGTTCAAGGATGGGATAGGTGGTACACATTTATTATATATAAGAATGACATCACATGTGTTTGTTGGCCTAGAAACCCGTCCAAGATTTACTCATTAGGAGTAAATCTTGGATAGTCCCCGGTTTGGGACTGTTCTTGAATACATAATCTCACTTAGGATGTAAGTGTATAATGTGTATTGGGTTTTCGAGAAAATTTCAGTAGCATTTCCCCGTTTGTTCTCTAAGTACATATGTACTTAGAGAACAGCGGGGAAATGCTACCGAAATTTTCTTGAAAACCCAATACACATTATACACTTACTAGTGAGATTAGGTGTTCATAGGATAGGTGGTACACATTTATTATATATAAGAATGACATCACATGTGTTTGTTGGCCTAGAAAGTGAACAATCATTGTTCTTTATATTACTTGTACATTGGTATAAATTAGAATGAACAATCACTAAATTATATACTGTTTGTATGGAGTCTGGCTTCATTGTAGATAATAGGAGTAAATCTTGGATAGGATGTAAGTGTATACCCTAATCTTGTCCTAATATATACTTGTTTTCTCTTTGATCATAGAATGGATAGATCATGGATGTCCATTCGCAATCGCTGCACCCCAGAGTTTATATCTGGTCTTGATCCGTTTATTAGATTTGCCGAGGAACATAGGAAAAAACCTACAGATAGGTTCTACTGTCCATGTAGGCATTACGGTAACAATTTGAAAGTCAACACTGGTGAGGAAATCAAAAGTCATGTCATGTGCAACGGGATTGTACAAGTCTATACAGAATGGCACTGGCATGGAGAGATTTCAAACTCAAAACCAGTAGATGTCGATAGCAGTGCTTGGGTGGAAGAAGAAATTGCCTCCGATGACGTAGATGTGAATGAACCAGTTCCAGTAGACATCGTTGATGCGATGCTGGATAGTTGTAGGGTAGAGCACACCGATCCACCTCCTATCTTTAGAAACATTGTGCATGATGCTGAGATACCGTTATACACAGGCTGTGCTAAGTTTATGAAGCTTAGCACTGTGTTGAGATTGTATAAGTTGAAAGCTAACAATAGATGGAGCGACAAAAGCTTCACTGAATTGTTGACTTTGTTGAAAGAAATGCTTCTTGAAGGAAACGAGCTGCCAATCTCAACATACCGGGTAAAGAAAATGTTGTGCCCAATGGGAATGGAGGCCAAGAAGATACACGCATGCCCGAATGATTGTGTATTATTTCAAAAGGACTATGTAGATTTGAAAGATTGTCCAAAATGTGGTGCGTCACGGTATAAATTGACGACTTCGGGGGAGTCCAAAACTGGTTCTCCTGCCAAGGTGTTGTGGTATCTACCTATAATATCACGGTTTCAATGCTTGTTTGCAAATCCAAAAGATGCGAAGAATTTGAGGTGACATGCAGATGTTAAGAAAAATAATGATGGGATCCTACGACATGCGTATGATTCCCCACAGTGGAAGAAGATTGATCTATTGTACCCCAAATTTTGTGAAGAAGATAGGAATCTAAGACTTGGGCTTTGTACAGATGAGATGAATCCGTACGGGACATTGAGCAGCCAACATAGCACTTGGCCAGTCATGCTTGTTATATAAAATCTTCCTCCCTGGTTGTGTATGAAAAATAAATACGTTATGCTGTCGTTGTTGATATCGGGCCCTAAACAACCCAGAAATGATATCGATGTTTATCTTGAACCTCTGATTGATGACTTAAAGAAACTTTGGGCTGAAGGTGTGATGACCTATGATGCTTCAGGAAGAGAGACATTTTGTTTGCACGCTATGTTGTTTTGCACTATTAATGACTTTCCAGCATATGGGAATTTGTTTGGATATAGTGTCAAAGGAGGTAAAGCATGTCCTATATGTGAAGAAAACACTGATTCAATAAGACTAAAACATGGCGGCAAGACTGTATATCTTGGTCATCGAAGGTTTCTTTCAAAATTCCATCTGTATCGTAGGAAGCGCAAAGCATTCAATGGATGGAATGATGAACGGAGTGCACCTAAACCTATACCAGGGGATGTTGTTTATGAAAGAGTAAAAGACATTGTCAATGAATTTGGTAAAAAATCACAATGTAGTATGGCCACACGGAGTGACAATTCTTCATTCAAGAAGAAGTCAATATTTTGGGATCTTCCTTATTGGAGTTCTTTGACAGTCAGGCATTGTATTGATGTAATGCATGTTGAGAAAAATGTCTGTGATAGCATCATTGGTACTCTGTTAAATATACCAGGTAAGACTAAAGATGGGATAAAATCCAGACTAGACCTATGTGAAATGGGAATAAGGCCAGAATTAACAAAATTACGTGAAATGGGTAATAAAAGAACATACTTACCTCCCGCTTGTTACACGTTGTCTAGAAAGGAGAAGAAAGCTTTTTGTGAATGCTTGGTAAATGTTAAAGTGCCACATGGTTACTCATACAACATCCGTAGATTGGTATCAATGAAAGATCTGAAGTTGATAGGTATTAAATCTCATGATTGTCACACTCTAATGCAACAAATATTGCCCGTGGCAATTCGATCTATATTGCCGAAGCATGTAAGGTTTGCAATCACCAGACTTTGTTTCTTTTTCAACAGTCTATGCAGCAAAGTTATTGACCCTGATACTCTCGATAATTTGCAAAGAGAAGTGGTTGTTACCCTATGTCAGCTTGAGATGTATTTCCCTCCTTCATTCTTTGATATCATGGTACATCTTGTTGTCCACTTGACTAGGGAAGTTAAAATGTTGGGACCAATTTTCTTGCATTGGATGTATCCCTTTGAACAATACATGAGCGTTTTTAAAGGTGATGTTCGAAACCGTTATCGGTCTGAAGGGAGTATTATTGAAGGTTATGTGGTGAGAGAGGTTATGGATTTTTGCAATGACTTTCTGAGTGGTAATAACACTCCTGTTAATGACAAGAATATTGAGGAGGGTAAAGGAATTTTGGGATCATGGGTGAAAGTAATCAGCCGTGAGCAGTTGGAACAAGATCACTTGTATATTTTACACAACATGGACAAAGTGAGTGTTTATATCGAGGAACATACCAATTTCATCAAGAGACAACATCCTCGAGCAAGTTCAATGTGGCTTGCTAGAGAGCATAATAAGACTTTTACTAAGTGGTTTGAAGATAAAGTCTTACATCAACTATCTCAAACACGAAATGATATTACAGAAACTACCAAATGCCTCACCTTTAAACCAAAACTGAATGTTATGTCTTATGAAGGGTTTGACATTAATGGGTTCACATATTACACAAAGCGCCAAGATGATAAGAGTGTCGTCCAAAATAGTGGGGTCACTCTTCAAGCGTCGACTATGTATTTTGCAAGTACAATGGATAAGAGTCCACGTGAAGCTAAAATGTCATATTACGGTTTCATTGAAGACATATGGGAGTTTGACTACATAGATTTCAGAATTCCACTCTTTAAATGTAATTGGGTTGATAACACCAAAGGAGTTATAGTGGATGAATTGGGTTTCACTTTGGTGAACTTTGAAAAGATTGGTGAGAAGGGTGAACCATTCATATTGGCATCACAGGCGAAACAAATATTCTATATCGATGATCCTGCAAATGATAAATGGTCGGTTGTTCTTCATGGTAAAAGACGGTTCATTGAAGATCCTATAGATGAAGAAGAGTACTATGATAAGTATGATGACTCCAGTCCATTCTTAGTTGGGTTGCCAACTCCACAAAATATTGAAGCTAATGATGACTTATATGTGCGCGAAGATCACAATGAAGGATTGTTAATTGATAAAAGATCACAATTTTAGAGACATATATGTTTATATTTTTTTACAAATGCTAGTTAATACAAATTCTAAATGTTTTTCTTTTTCTGGTTAATACAAATGCGAAATGTTTGCCTTTTTCTAGTTAAGACAAATGCTAAATGTTTGCCTTTTTCTGGTTAATACAAATGCTAAATGTTTGCCTTTTTCTAGTTAATACAAATGCTAAATGTTTGCCTTTTTAATGACATTTTCAGATGGCTGACCATGATGAGCATGATGTCCATGATGAACATGCTGTCCATGACGAGCATGGTGAGGATACCAATGTAAGTTCTAAAAAAATATCTTGTATTTCTATAAAATTCATTATCTTCTAGTTATGTCATATATCCCATATTTCTATATTGCGCTAATTCAGTGGGTTTATTTTTGTCAAATTTTAGGTTGATGATGCACATGTACCCACTGAAGCACTGGAGCAACTTGATGCGCAACACCAAACACTTAATAAGAAAAGGGGCATCACTCTGTTGAAGAAGTTAATAGCGCTGAGTGGTAGTGGATCCAAATTGGTTGTGGAGTTTGATAATGGAGGAAATGCAATTGGAGTGAACCGCAATAATTTTTTAAACTATCTTGGGTGTGTCACTCGAAGTCATTGTGGTGTTAAGTATGATAATTGGCATAAAGTTCCTCAGGGGAAGAAAGACTTGATATGGAAGGATTTATGCGTGAGTTATTATTATTTGCAATTCTATTTTGTAGATTACAAATTATATTATTTGCAATTCTATTTTTGGATACTAGTTAATAAGAATTCTATTTTACAGAATCTGTTTGCATTGGATGAGAAGCTGCATCGTAAAAGCGTGATGCAACACGCTGGAAAGATGCTTAGGAACTATAGGACAAATCTGAACAGAGAATACATAAAAGATGGTGATAAGAAGAAGAAGTCAGCCCTTAAGCAGTGGAACTTCTTGGACAAAGAAGATTGGGACAATTTTGTTGCTTCAAGAAAATCTAAAGAATTCAAGGTATTAGGTGTCACTCCCAATTTAATTAATATATGTTGTATTCACCTATTCAAGATTAACATTTAGTGCTACTAACCAAATCATTAATGCGCATACTAACTAGGCCCTCAGTGACGCGCAAAAAGCAAGGCGTGCACTGAATGTGCATGACCACACTATGGGTCCAAAGGGCTATGCAAGTGTTCGCCAAAGACTACATGCAGAGTCTGCGACTACTCAGGAGTCTGCTCCTACTCAGGAGTCTGCCACACCCATGCCTCGCCATGATATCTGGATAGCTGGGAGGCAAAAAAAGAAGGGTGAAATAAAGAAGCCCGTAATTGCTGAGGCGGCTGTGAAAATGGTAAAATACAACTCTTAGAGTAATCGTTTGAATATTGATTATTTGTGGTGTTAACTTACCAATTTCTATTGATGGTGATTAGTGGGAGCTGCACGAGCATAGGAAACAAGGCACGTTCATCCCTCAGGGCACAAGGGATGAATGGACAGTTGCTCTGGGTAACCCAGAGCATCCTGGACGTGTTAGGGGTATAGGCACTAGTGTGGGCATCAAAGCATTCTTTGGGCCATCCCAACGCAAACCCAGAGCGGGACTTTCATAAGAAGAGGTAACCTATTCTTTTTTTAGAATGTTACTGCAAAAGGGAATTCAATAATAAGAAGATAATGTTTCTTTTATCCATGTATAGGAGAATAAGAGAGTCGAGGATATAGTTGCTAAGAAGGTCAATGATATAGTTGTTGAGAAGGTCAAGGAAGAAATAGTGCGGTGGCAGGCATCTCAGGCTTCCAATCAGCCTATGGCGACCCACTCTTCTCCTGATGCACAGACTGCGAGTAATCCTAGAGACCTATCGCCTAGCACGTCTGCTGTAAGTATTGTTTATGACATTGTAGCTAATCTTTTCAAGATGATATGTTCGAAAGGTGATATGTATATATGTATAACATTCTTTACGTAAATTTGTAGGCATTGAAGCCATGCCGCTTAAGAATGCAAGACTATGTTGTTGCAGAGGCGAATGCTTACCAGTCCCTTCCTGGGGCAACGTTTCATGGGACTCCAATGCCGTAGGGCTACGTTCGTGTGAGCCCGATATGTGTATTACCTAATTGGAGGGAAGCTGCATTGCCATATGCCCACCCAGATATTGATACACTTGGTGAGGCAGAAGGCGGGGTGATATTGTGGCCCAAAGCAGATGTCGTCTACACTACTGAAATTGTAAGATAAATTTACATTACTTTAGATTGTTAATGTGTATATATGAGGTCAACTGATCTGAAATTATATATACAGGTTAAAAAGAAGACACCCGGAGCACCTAGGCATCCACCTCCACTTCCTGCATTACCAAGTTGGGTTCCAACTGACCTAAAATACCCATTAGGTCCTGCTTGTAGGGGAATGGTATGTTGGCTACGGACACATAATATACATTGCAATATAATTGTTTCTTTAGAAGCAGATTATGCAGGTCAATCATACGATAGCTCTTTATTTATACAAGATATTATTGAGCTGTTAATGTATGATTGGCTGAATACATCAATGATAGAGACATGGATAAGGTGAGATCTTGTTTATACATCCATATAACTTGTGTAAGATCCGATGATCTGGTTTCTTATATATTAATGCATATGTAATACATGTTTTGCAGCTACTTAGTTGAAGATCAATGCAAACAATTTGCATTTGATCATGTGGGATTTTTGATTCTATCATTGATTAGTATGGTAGCTAAAGACCCTGATAGTGTTCAACAATACTGTATAGATGCTTTTACAGTTTTCGGTCAGCAAAAGAAGACGATAATAATAGCTCCATTCAATGTCAAGTAAGTTTAATTTATTTATAATTTGGACTTAACAAAATTCCATTTTTATTGTGCATTTTGAGTTATTAATTTTTAACTTTTTTACCTCTAGCGGTAGACATTGGGAGTTACTAGTTATTTTCCCCGGGACGTTCACTATTTATTATCCAGATCCTACGGGAAGTACATTGAACACTAAAATTGGACACATATTGAGAATGCCATTATTCTGGTGAGAAATATTTCATTTTATATCCGTTAACATCTGTTATTACATTACTATTTAATTATGCAATTTACTGTGTTACATTAACATGTAGGGGTTTATATGCATTCAAAAATGCTGGAGGAAATGTCCCAAGGAGAAAGAACCAGCCAATAATTTGGGAGAACGTAAAAGTAAGTTCCCGACTCCAATGTATATATTATTTATGTGAACTGTGCTTAGTTGTATTTTTTAATATTTTGTATGTTTCAATTTATAGTGTGCTACACAAGACAACGGCTGGGCATGCACATACTATGTGATGCGATTTATGCAAATGATTATCCGACATGCCGCATTGGATATTAATACCATACATGAGGTATTATATATAGTCTCATTAGTTAGTATGAAATATATCAATCTTATTTTTATATTATTACTTATATATACATTATTCTCTTTGCAGGTGTTTAAAACTGACCACACTATAGGTAAATGCTTAAAAAATGTACATGCTCCATATACGATGGAAGCATTAAATGAAATAAGAGAAGAATGGGCAAAAGCCATACAAGCAGTGGCGATTGTAAGATATAATTGGGATGTTGATAGCGATGTTGAATGATATTTTGTAAATGAATATTTCTGAATGTTTATACATGTCTGAATGTTTCTACATGTATTTGAATGTTTCTACATGTGTGAATGTGAGAATTGAATTGATGTCTGAATGTATCTACTTGTGTGAAAAAATATTTGTTGATTTTGCAGGTTTGTGGCATGTTTGTAGGCTGATATCAATGGATGTCATAAACCTGCAGTTCAGAAAACTGAACTGCAGGTTCTCATCCTGCTGACCAGCCACAGCAGGCTTGCAAACTGATAAGAAAAAAAAATTAAAGTATAGGCGTCGGTTATTTATAAAACACCATCATCAAAGGCATACAACGTCGGTTATTAGATCAAAACTGACGCCTAATATGACAAACAACCCGACCGTGCAGGAAAGCACGACCGTGGTGGAAAAGGCGTCGCTTATTCATATAAAATGGATGCCTATAGTACTAAACACGGCCGTGCAGCGAAGCACGGCCGTGTCATCTGGGAGTATGGCGTCGGTTGTTCAGTTGTTAACCGACGCAGAAAGTGTCCTAGGTGGTGCCCTTTTTTGTGGCGCGAACCCTATAGACGTCGGTCAACTAAATATAACCGACGCCTATAGATCATATAGGCGTCGGTTAGAAAATTGACGTTGAAGAGTTCGACCTTTAGCGGCGCCCACATAGGCGTCGCTTGAAAATCGTCACCAAAGGGGGTTAAACAACCGACGCCAAAGGTTGTTTCTGTAGTAGTGACCTCTCTTAATCATCATTTCCTTGCCATTTCCTCTTCTTCTTTCTCTTCTTGGCCGAACCCATGGGTTTCCATGGTGGAGTTTAAATTGAGATTGAAGGACTTCTCTCTTCTTGGCTGAATCCATTGTTCTCCATGGTAGTGCTCGAGTTGAGTTGAAGAGATTACCTTTCTTATCTTTTCTATCTAGGGTTTTACTCTCCATCTTGTGCTTCTTTGACCAATGGTTTGTTCTTTCCTTGATGTGGTACTACCTTGGAAGAGAAGGTGGTGATCAAGCTAGGGTTCTCTCTCTTTTCTTGGAGCTTCATTGTTGTATGAGTTGTTCTTCATATCCAAGGCGAGTTATATAACTTTCTCCTTGATTATTGTTTTTTACATTGCATGCAAGTAATCTATCCTTAAAGCATGGTTATAAGTACAATGGTGATAGCATCTATGATCTAGGGTTTATGTTCCATAATGAATCTTGAGTTGATAATCTCTCTTGTTGAAACCCTAATCTTTGCCACGATTATCTTGTTTGAAGGTGTAGGTTTTGATCCTTGTGTGCATGTTCTAAACATTTTTTTTCTCTGTAAGTCATGGTTTGGATTTCCATCATGGTGGTAACTCAGGGCTTTGAAGATGATATGTACCTTGTGTTTGACACCTTATTGGTTTTCAGTTTCATTGTGATGATCAACATGTTTGATCTTGTGGTTGATGAGATTTTTCTCTTTTGATGTTTGCTAAGATATGGTGTGAATCCTTCGATCGATGACTTCATTATTATGTGGGTCTCTAAGAAAGATACTATTGGATTATCGTTATGAATGATGATGTGCCCTCTTTGATTGATGGTGATTCCATGTTTTCCTTTGGTTTCTAAGACTTTATTCATATGGTCATTGATGTTCTAATCCTCTTTCGTCAATGAAGATGTTAGTGCTTTCTCTTTGGTTTCTAAGACCTTGTCTTTCTTCTGTTGCTGATGTGTCGACCTTGGTGGTCGTTGACAGTGACTCATATATTCAGTTGATGAGGATGGTGAGGCCCAAATATCTTTGGTCGATGAAGATTCTTGGACTCTGTGATTGTTTTACGTGGTTGACCTTATGGTGATGGTGTTTGACTTGCTTGATTCAAGAAATGTGGGAGATAATGATAACTAGGGTTTACATATGTTGCTGATTTGAAACCCTAATTCAATTTTCCTTGTTGAAATCTAACCCTAAATTGAGTACATGGTGATAATTCTTACCTTGCTTAAGTAATTAACATGTTAATAGAGTACTTTCTCTCTCCTAGACTATTGTATCCCTAATTTGTCACCTTGTGAACATCATAGTTCTTAAATTCATGGCTTATGCCAAACTTATGTAATATATGTGGGTGATGGTGATGAGCCTTGATAAGGCATGGAGAGATAATGATGTTCTTGTAAGGACCTATGTGAATGATCTTATTGCCTTGGCAGTGGTTTCATCCCCTATTTGAGGTGATATCCTCTATGTGACGTGAAAATGGATTGATATCCCATGATGGTATAATGGTGATTGGTCTCAGTGAGCAGCAATGAACAGTACCATGTGGTGATGTGATAAGGTTTTTGTGTTATACATTTTATATCTTCTAAAGTTACACTCTTCCTATGTTTTGTAGAATTCTTTTAAGGTTATATTGTAACTTGATTGATGCAATAAAAAACACCCAATTGGATTTAGCTAATCAAGTGAAACCATAATCATGTAGTTGGCATGGACATAGATCCTTTATAGTTTCAAGACATGCTAGATGGTGAAATGAGTATTCCCAAGGGAAACTCAGAGTGTGTACCGTAGAGTATGTGAGCTGTAAGTGACCATGAGTCCTTGTCATCTTTAATTTAGGGTGTATGGAGGATGTCTATGGTCCTGACTCAGTGTGAGAACGACTGTGGTTATATCTCGGAGATTTATACATGTGATATATTTTTGAGGGCAATAACAATTGTAACTTGGTGGCAAGGTCTCATACACTGGTGTCTAGCACTATGACCTATATACCAAGGTGGACTAGGTGTTTTCCAATTTAACTTTATATATCAATGTGGTGGACTCCTACTGACTGAGGGTGTCAGAGATCGTACGAGTCCGACATTCCCATATCTTGTATGGCATTGTTTTTGACTTTGCAATGGAAAATTGGAGTTGAGAGGTATACCTCAATTTCTCAGGGCATTATTAGAAGACATAATTCAATTGTGTAGTATATCTACTTAGGGTTAAACACACTTTACATTGGATGTTTACTATTACCTTATTTCTAATATTGCTTAGTTGTTTTATAATGCGGTAATAGAAATCAATTTTATACATGTTCTTCATATTCCTTATTATTATGATGGCATGCCTATCTGTTATAGATACTTAACTTTCTTAATGTGTGTAATTAGCTAAAATAATTCATTTAGTTGTATCTGCTCATCCTATTCAATAATGATATCTATGTGGTAACAATAACTATGGGTTGAGAGTTATATCTCTCGTTGGAACATGGGGTCACCTCATGGGCTAGCACATATTTTTAGGTGGTTGTCAGTGGTGTTGTCAGGATAATGTTGTTGAGGAAGTGCATCTTGAAGATCAATAGACATAGAAGGGTGGTCATCTTATAGTTGTTGTAGTAGTAGAGTCGTAGTGGTGTCCCTATACTCTCAGGTCAAGGAAGGGATGCATTTTGTAGATGATGTATATTGACACATATTTTGACAACATGTCGTGGCTTGTATATATATAACATGTCTATGTGTAATAGGATCTCTTTTGAATACAGGTCATGGATGATACCACTAGACCGATGTAAATACAAGTTATGGTCTATAATATGATACAAGTTCATTGATCTTTCCCTAATATGTTTCTACACATGATAGTAACATGACATCAGTTATAATTTACTTGCTTTTATGGTAATCTAGTTGTTAGTAGTTGATCATGTGTTTTATTTTGAGTAATCTCGTACATGTGGCATTGGGCATCAGACATGAAAGGTTGGTATCAAACCCCTAGATTCATTGAGTATACAAGGACATAGGATTAGGTTTAAGTCTTTTCTTGTGTCATCCAACGTACTAATTATACCCTATGCTTATGCAGTTATGTCTGGAGAGCATGAAGAACATGCTGAGAGTAGCTTTATTGTTCTAGGAGGTGGCGCAAGGAGGAAGCCACATGAAGATAGAGTGCCGGAGATGGGATTGGAGCAGCCCACTATGCTTCCGTTCCACCCAACAACCATGGCTAATCCAACTTTTTAGTCCATGTTTGGACGATTGATGGCCACAATTATGCATATGGAAGATACAGTGCTCAAGAAATAGCAGTTGTCCTCAATGTGTAACCCCATGGTTTTGGGAAGATATTTGAGAGTCTGAGACATGTGGGGGTGATCGAATATGTGGGTATGACAGACTCCACATATGCTAATATGTGGTTGATGGAGCCTTAGAATGCTTTCAAGATCCTCAATATTTTGGAAGAGGACAAAGTGAAGCATGTTGTGTATCTATTGAAGGGTAGTGTTGGCCCTTTGTGGGCCATTGAGGAGGAGAAGAGACCTGGAGTAGTGATCAATTAGAAGGTTTTTTGGTGGGAGTTTGTGAGTCAATACTTCATGGAGACGTATCTTAATGAGAAGATATCACAGTTTGAGAAGATCTGACATGGATCAATGACAATCAATGAGTATGAGGCAAAGTTCATGGAGTTACTTAGCATCTGTCCTCACGTGGCGGTAACAGATAAGGAGAGGATCTAGATGTTTGAGAAGGGTTTGAGCACGGATTCAATGACAAAAGTGTCTGATTTGGAGAATAAGGAAAGGTTCTTTACTTTTGTGGAGTCAGTGAGGAGGATCAAGTTGTCTGCTATTGAGAAGAATGAAGCCAATTCTAAAAAGAGGTCATCTCAATATCAGGGACAATCGTCAGGAGGCTTTAAGAAGGAAAGTTTCGCGTCACCATAGTCCCAAAAATGGTCAACTTTGTTTGAGAAGAGGTTAGTGGTCATCATAATGGTCCCCAAGCAAGGACAGAGGCCATAGTTTTCTTCCAGCTGGAGCCTACAGTGCAACATCAATATCAATGATGGGGTTGTCTAGGCCATGATACGAGGCTAAGACATGTTATAAGTGTGGAAATACAAGACATACAAAGTTGTTTTGCCCTATGAAAGATGAGGAGGTGACACTACAACTGAGGTAGAGTCAATGAGGGTCCTACTAACAACATTTTAGCAATAGGGGTGGTAGAGGATGTGGTCAAGCATCACAGGAAGCATCTGCTGGACAAGCCAATAGAGGATGTGGACGATAACAGGCGACGACTCGACTCTACGCTATGAGTCATCCAGAGGGAGTGGTCATTCCACAGGTCATGACATGTCAGATGGAACTTGTTCATTTTAATTTGTCTGTATCTTCTTTTGTATCTATTTTGGTTGACCCGGGTGTGACACACTCTTTTATCACTGGAGAAGTGATATATAGTTTTTATCTACCTATTTTTAGTAGATCTGATAGTTTTCAATTAGAAACGCTCTTGTTGGTTCCTCCAAGTTGTGGGAGGTGTGCCCATCTTGCATTCCTTCTTTCCCATGACATAACTTTCAAGTGGATCTTATGCCACTTGATATGCATGGATTTGATGTGATCCTTGGGATGGATACCTTGGAGAAGTACCAGTGGTCTTGGACTATATTTATAAGGTGGAGACATTCCATGATGGTGATGTTTCGTGGGTCTTCCAAGGAGATAGGAAGATTCTTCCAAAGTTCTTAGTGTCATCTATGACCATAGAGAGGCTGATGAGACAGAGGCGTGACACTTTTCTAGAGCATCTGGTGGATACCAAGAGTAGGAGTCCTAGTATGTAGGAGGTTCCAGTCATGTGAAAGTTTGAGGATGATTTCCCTAATGAGTTTCCTAGTGCTCCCCCTCTTAGAGAGATTGATTTAGAGATCAATCTTTTTCTGGGTACGCAACCTATAGTGTAGTCTCCATACAAGATGGTACCAACAGAGATGCAAGAATTGAAGAAGCAATTGCAAGAGATATTAGAAAAGAGTTTTATCAGACTGAGCACTTCCTCTTGGTGTGCTCCAGTGTTGTTTGTTCATAAGAAGGACAGTTCAATGAGGCTGTGCATATACTACAGATAGTTGAACAATTTCATGATAAAGAACTAGTACATGTTGCTGAGAATAGATGATCTATTTGATCAACTAAGAGGTGCAACCATGTTCAAAGATATATATGAGGTCAGGATACCAACAATTGAGCATCAAGTCAAATGGCATACCCAAGTTAGATTTTTAGACTAGGTATTGTCACTACGAGGTTATACCATATGGGTTAACTAACATGCCAACAACCTTCATGGATCTAATGAACTGAGTGTGTTGTCCATATCTCAGTCAATTTGTGGTAGTTTTCATCAATGACATCTTGATATAATCTAGAGACCATTAGCAACATGAGCATTATCTACACATGGTGTTGATGTTGTTGAGGCAGCACAAGTTGTATTCCAAGTTCAGCAAGTGTGATTTTTGGCTCCAAAAGGTATCTTTTCTAGGGCACATTATATTTGATAGGGGTGTTTGTGTTGACCCAAAGAAGATACAGTCAGTGCTAGAATGGGAGTATCCTAAGACCCCGATGGAGGTTTGTAGTTTCCTAGGATTGGTAGGCTAATACAAGAGGTTCATTTAGAACTTTAGTATTGTGGTGTTACCCCTAACCCAGCTGACAAGGAAATGTGTACTTTTTATCTGGGATGACAAGTGTCAATGATCTTTTCAGTTGCTAAAGGAGAAGTTGACTAGTGCACCCATGTTAGATCCACTAGAGCAAGTGAAAGGTTACATCATCTTCGGTGATGTGTCAAAGAACGGCTTGGGATGTAAGCCGATGTAGGACAAGAACACGATTTCCATTTCTTCACAAAAGCTTAAGAAACATGAGGAGAACTACTCAAACCATGACGTAGAGCTTGTATTTTTTGCCCATGATTTGAAGATCTTGAGGCATTATTTGTATGGAGAGAAGTGTTAGATCTTCATCAACTACAAAAAACTTCAGTATATCTTCTTGATGCAGGAGCTGAGCATGTGACAAAGAAGATGGATGGAGTTGATCAAAGATTATGATTGCATGATATACTACCATCTAGGGAAGGCGAACATGGTTGCTGATGCACTTAGAAGGAAGTCTTCTTTTTTATCATATGTTTATAAGGAATAGCTGTGTTCTTTCATGTGCCATAAGTGAGACAAGTTGGTCTCGTTGCGTCAGATGAACATATAGTTGGAGGTCTCCTTGTTAGTAGGCTTGCTAGCACACTTGCAGGGGAAGTCTACCTTGATGCAGTAGATCAAATATGCACAAAGGAATGATACAGAGATACAAAATATCTTAGTAGTGTTTTGCATTAACAAGTATTATGGTTTCCATGAGGCTGATGATGGGATAATTTGCTTTCACTATCAGATATGGGTTCCCAATACTGATGGTTTGAGGAAGTTGGTTCTTGAGGAGGCTCATTCCTCAATGTATGCAATTCACCCAGGCACTACCAAGATGTATCATAACCTGAAGGATCTGTATTGGTGGCCTGGGATGAAGCTTGACATGGCAGAGTACATGACTAGATGTCCAGTTTCTTAGCAATTCAAGACCCATAATAAAAAACCTACATGGACACTACAACCACCGTCAATGCCATAGTGGAAATGGGATCATATCACTATCGATTTTGTGGTTGGTCTTCCTAGGACAACCAAAGGTTATGATTTCATTTGGGTGATAGTGGACATGTTGAGTAAGTCCTCTCACTTCATGACAGTCAAGACAACATATACAATAGAGAAGTTGGCACAAATATATGTTGATGACATAGTTCATCTGCATGGTATCCCAACTACCATAGTGTCTAGCAGGGTTCCTCAATTTAGACGTCATTTTTGGGAACATCTGCATACATCTATGGGGACACAGTCGAGATTCATTACAAAATTTCAGTCGCAGACAGATGGTTAGTCAAAGAGGACCATTCAGAGCTTGGAGGATCCATTGAGAGCTTGCATCTTGTAGTTTCTTTGTAGTTGGGATGTTCACCTAAGTTTGATAGAGTTTCCCTACAAGAACACTTATCAGAGGAGTATAGATATGGACTATATGAAGCCTTGTATGGGAGGTGTTATAAGTTACCACTTTATTGGTATGAGACAAGTGAGTATCAAATTTTGGATCCTAAGCTTGTACAACAGATTATAGAGAAGACCAAAGTGATACAACAAAAACTAAAGGCTTCCCAGGATAGACAGAAGTCTTATGATGATTGTCATTCTAGACCTTTGGAGTTCCACGTGGGAGATCATGTGTATCTTAAGGTCTCTCCTTTAAAAGGTGTGATGAGGTTTATCAAGAAGGGTATGTTGGCTCCCAAGTTCATGGGAACCTATCATATTATGGCACGTGTCGGGAAAGTTGCTTATAGGTTGGAGCTACTGCTATAGTTGCACAAGTTGCACCATGTCTTCCATGTTTCCATGCTGAGGAAGTGTCACCAGGATACCGAACTGACGTTACAGCCAGTGGAGTTGAGTTAGAGGATGATGTGTTATATGTTGAGGGTCTTGTGTTAATCCTAGATAGGAGGGTGAAGACTGTGAAGAAGAAGGATATCATTCTTGTTAAGGTTTTTTGGCATCACCGTGGTGTGGAGGAGTCCACATGGGAGTTAGAGGATGAGATGCCTAGGAAGTACCCATCTTTGTTTCTTATTAGGGGTTTAGGGTTGTAAGACCCTTGACCTAGCATTCTAGTTGATTTTTCTTTCTTAGAATAATTACTTACTTAGAACCTTAATCTAATCTCTTGATTTGGTTTCATAACATGTGACTGGCTTATATTTCAAGTTTGATCCAATTTTGATGTGAATTAAGTTAGTTGACATATGTGCTTGTTTTGGACCTTGTTGTAGTTTACCCATGTTTAGGGTTTTTCTTACTGTTTGTCACATGCTTGTTGTGGCCCACATGTTTTGACATCATGTTAAAGAGAGTGGATTCTAAAATCTTTGTTGTACCTTGGTTTGATGTGGTGACATCATGAGTTGATGTTTAGGGTTTGCATGGATGCCCTAAGTGGATGGTTGACCTTGAGTGATGAGTCATCTAGGGTTTGGCGATCGCTATGTTTTGTGTGGTCCTTGGTTCTTTGGTCAAATATTTTTTCCTTGACCTATCCTAGGTTGATGGTTGATGAGGTTTTCTACCTCTCTTCATTCTCTAAACTCTGCATGTGATGATGGTTGACGAGTTTTTCTTCGAAGAGTTTTCCTACAACGTTTAGTTTTTTGACCAAGGTTCTCATTGATCGAAGGGTTTTCCAGGATAAGTGGTCACTATTTTGATTTCTTTTACCACCATAGTTGCATGTTTGTGCATGGTTCTTTTATGGACGAGGTATAGTGGAAACTTTGCATGTGTTTTCACGACAGCTAACCTTCTTTGCCTCTCTCTACTATATAAACCTCTCTCCTTGCTTGCAACTAAACCTTTTACAACATTTCCTTTCAATCTTTTACTTGGTGCTCATCCCTAGTTCTTGGTGGTGAAGGAAGGAGCTCAACCTTGGAGAAGGTGGCCAATCCCTCTTGCATAGTGATCTAGGGTTTAGAGCATCCCTTCCTTGGTGATCTTTTGGTGTTCCTTGGCCTTTATAAGTGATCTACCTCTCTTGATCTTCATTTTCTTACTTTACCCTCTTCTTCTTTCATTTTTGGCCGAACTGATGGAGAGTCCATGGTGGAGCTTGAGTTGAGCTTGAAAGACTTCTCTATTTTTGGCCAAATCCATGGTTCTCCATGGTAGTGCTCGAGTTGAGTTGAAGAGCTTCTCTTTCTTGTCTTTTCGACCTATGGTTTTTCTCTCCATCATGTGCTCCTTTAACCTAGGGTTTGTTCTTTCATTGGAGGTGTTTCTAGCTTGTCTTAGAAGGTAGTGATCAAGCTAAGGTTCTCTCTCTTTTCATGGATATTCCTTATTATTGGCATTGTTCTTCATATCCAAGGCGAGTTAAATAATTTTCTCCTTGATTATTGTTTGTTTTACTTTGCATGCAAGTAATATATCGTTGAAACGTGGTTCTATGTAGAATGATGATCACATCTATGATCTAGGGTTTATGTTCCACAGTGAATTTTGAGTTGATAGGCTCTCTTCTTGAAACCATAATCTTGAACATGATTATTTTATTTGAAGGTGGATGTTTTGATCCTTTCATGCATATGGTAAGCGTTTGGTTTTCTCTCTAAGTCATGATTCGATTTTCTATCATGGTGTTGGTAACCTAGGGTTTCATAGATGATATTTACCTTGTCTTTTACACCTTAGTGGTTTTTGGTTTCATGGTGATGATCAACCTATTTGATCTTGTAGTTGATGATATTTTTCTCTGTCTTGATGTTTGCTAAGCTATGGTGTCAATCCTTCAATCGATGACTTTAGTATTATGTGGGGCCGCTAAGAAAGATACTTCTGGATGGTCTCTTTGATTGATGGTGATTCCATGTTTTCATTTGGTCACAAAGACTTGATTCATGTGGTCGTTGATGTTCACAATTGAAATGAATTTACCGTGCGTAAAATGCAAGTGCACGTGCCAAAGTAATATAGGCCTTTGTGAGGCCCGAGTCGAACTTAGGGAATGAATATTCAATAGACTACTAATAACTGTTTGCAATCAGCTAGACCGATTAAAATGGTTTGAGAGTTAATTGAAAAAGAAAAGAAAATAAAATAAAGCAAAACAATCGATTAAATGGTTGGTTTAATCAATTAAAGATGGAATCTTTAGGATGGTGGTTTCACCGCAGGTTCTCATTGTACACATTCCTACACAATTATCCTAATTCGTCTCCTATTCTGGGTAGTGGCATGTAGTCAGAATTGTTTGCTGTCGAGATACAATTCACTACCTAAATCTAGGTCAGTTCCACGGTAGTAGTAACCTATTCCCTAAATTAGGTGCATGAAGATCACACTCTGGGTTTCCACCATTAACTGTACATCACCTTGTTCAAAGGATTTATTAGTTAATGTGATATCCGCCTCTTTTCAGCCGTTAATTCTTCTTTCAAAGTAATTAAAGGTATTAGATTATCATTAGGGTGATCAATCATAATGATAAAATTGATAAAACGACATCATGCCCCAGATTTAAGAGACAAATTATGATGAACTTGTAAAAAGTGTCATACAACGATTACCCGGGCTACTCCCGGTCCTAAAGATAAAGGGGATTAGCCCCGCATGTTCATCTCAATGAAAAACATGATGAGAGAAAGGGAAAACATAGGGAAACGTGAATAGATGTGATGTAAACCCCTGAATGGAGGAGATCCAGGCATTCCTTGGCGTGGGGTGAACATTCTATAGCCTTCCGGTGGTGGAAAACATTTTTTGCATATCTGAGAGTGATCGGGGCGTCGCTCTCGGCTTCGTTCTTCTCTCTTCTCCTCTTTGAGACTTCTCTGGTGGTTAATGTCATAATAGATTGCTTAGGGCCGCCTTAATTAGGTATATACACCACTTTAGGTCGCCCAAAAATCACCACCGTACGATTAGACACGATCTTTAGTAGAACTTGATCTGACAGTGTCGATACCATCGACGTGGGTCGATGGTATCGACCTACACAAGGACACCAATGCTTGTGTAATTCTTTGGGGTTCTCTCTGATGTTGCCTCGATACCATCGACGGTGTGTCGATGGTATCGACACCTTAGGCGTCACTTTTCTCTGGAATCCGATGCTGAAGCTGAGTTTGTTGAGGCGAGGTCGATAGTATCGACATCTGTAAATCTGGCTCGCTGACAATCTCTCGATACCATCGACACTCCCATCGATGGTGTCGACTTCTGGTTGCTCTTCTCTGGTAGTACACTATGAACAGGTTGATGGTATCGACCATCCATCGATGGTATCGACAGATGCAGATATCCGAATTGCCTGAAATGAAGAGAAGAACACGAATCAAATCCCACAAATACGATCTTTTATACAGAATAAGATGAAACAAAGTAAATTTGATGCAAAAAGAGATTATAGACTAAAGGTAGTGAATCATGCAATATTAATCACAAATATGATCAAAATACACATAAAACATATGCAAAACTAGTCTATAAAAAAGACTCAAAACCCCTACATCAAACTCCCCTAAGCTTGAACATTGCTCATCCTCGAGCACAAAACTATAGAATATAATTGCGAGAGTCAACTAAAGAACATATTAGCATAAAAGACAACTCAATATGACTCCCACATGTCATGCACATGCCGGCCCTCACTGACCACAGAACAATAACTACCCTATAGGTGACAATGATCATCCATAAGAAATGTCCACCCCAAGATCATCAAACACTATCAAATAAAGCAGTTGATATAATGAATTCCTCTGGTTCAAACTTAGTGCATCGTGTGATCTCCTATCTACGTTGCTCAAGTCTTAACTACCATATAAATGAAAGTAGATCTCCTGGTATACACTAATGAGGAGATAATCATGGGTGGCCTACCATTTTGAGCAACAGGTGGATGGAATGGGTGGCTGTGGAAGAAAGAGAAGCACCAAATAGTTTTATCATGCAAAATCAACAAAATGGCCTAAATGATGCATATGCATATGAAAATGACCTAATGCCTAAATTTTTTTAGGTAGAATGATGCATGCACTATCATTCCGTCTCAAGATAAGATGGAATGACTACTAAAACTACATTATGTGCTTATTCCTCTTTCCTTTATATATACATCCAGGTAAAACAAGTTCCTTTCTCCCTCTCTCTCTTTTTTTCTACATTTTTTTTTCAAACCCTCATTTTTCAATTGACTAGAAGAACATTCACAATATTTTTTTTCTCGGGCTTATTTCCACTTATCTAACATCATTGATGCCCTACAAATTACTTTTCAGCGGGTATAGAACAATTGTCCTGCTTTTCTTATTTTCCAGAAGAAATAAGGCACAAAAAGTAATTTATATGCTCTAGAGTATGCAAAATGCAACTATAATGACATGCACTTGAGAATGTGTGAATGCAGAGATGCAAAATCTAGCTACAATGAAATCCTACCTACATGTCATGCACTCAAAAGATGAAAAACTAAAATTTCTTTCAATTCTTATGGTGGATATTAAATGAAATGAAACGGATAGATCACAAGACTAATGTACAAAACCATTGGAATAGATTAAATTTCCCTCTTTACTGACATGTGTAGCAATGAATCAAAGGGTTTCTATCTCTCACTTTCGATTGAAGTCCCATTACCATTTGGTCAGTTTAGGCTCAACATCCATGTCCCTCCACATTTCTTGAATCATACGACTATACAGTTATGATATTATGTTTTAAAATTGACAAACCCAATTATTTTCATAGGTTAAGTGCTCAATTTCAAACAACTTCAACTTGCAAATCCTTGAAAAAATTTCAATTATACTTCGATTTCAGATAATGGCACCCATAAATCCCTAAAACATTGAGATGACACATTAACATTAGACATCCACAGATACACTAGATAGCATGTGGATCCTAAATACTAAGAAAATTGCTAAAATAAAAGAAAAGGAAATAAAAGAAAAGATAAAAACTGTTCCATATCCCCCCAAGCTTGAATTCGAATATGGCCTCAGCAGGTGGAACAGTGATATCATTTTACTGCTCAGGTGGTGGGTACTGTGGGGCAGTGGGATCCCAAAATGGATATTGCCCCTAAAAGTTTGGATCATATGGGGGCATCGATGGTGGCTGTTGGTAGCCCCTGAAGTAATCTTGACTCCAGTAATGATCATAAAACGGTTGTTGCTGCTGCTCGATCCTCCCCAACTGGTCGTAGACCTGCTGTTGATTTGTGAACAGCTGATGTTCAATATCGAAGATGGCTTGTTGATTCACATACAACCGATTTGTGGTCTCCTAGATATCGGAGAAGGATGCGGTATGCCGTTGCTGCGTCTCCTGAATGCCTTGCAGCATGGTATACATTCCCTGCATCAAAAAAACATCCTCTCCTTCTGGAGAGGGCTGTGGTGGCAGAGGCTGTGAGGATGATGATGCACCTGGGTAGAAGCATGGCCGCTTCCTCGGTTCCACTCATGCCCGAAGAGGAATGAGAGGCTCATCTTCCTCCTCGCCGCCGCCTGCATCATCGTCTTCATCTGTAGCTTCAACCTCTTCCTCAGACTCGATAATAGGAATGATAGGCCACCAAATGTGTTGGCCCTCCTGAATGTTGAAGATGGGGTCTGGGAGTGATAGTCGCAGATATTCCTTCCCGATGTGGCAATGAGCATATGCCACACCGCCATCGATGATAATAAGGTTGGAGCGGTGTAAGTGCTCCAGATCGACTTTATTTTTGTTGACCAGCGGAGTGAGTTGTGACAGATCTAGCCCAAGATAGAGAGATAGCGGTGTGATAAGGCCCCCAAAGTGGATAGGGGTCCGTCTGGTACTCCTACGCACATCCAACACACGTTAAGAAAAATGCGCCCCAGTTGAGTTCCTCTTTAGTCAGTAGTTTGTAGAGGAAAAATAGATCTGTGTCTTGAAATTTACTCAGCACCAGATCGCTACGAGAAAAGAAGCTGACGCATAACATGCAATGCAGAACCTAAACAAACAAGTTCTCGAAGTCGGCCACGACCGTATTGTGATAGCTCATCGCCTTTCCTGCTGGAGTGGTCACCAAATCAGCAAAAATAGCATCATAATCTGCCCGACTGTCTTGCCTCCTGTACTGATTAGGAGAATGATACCAGTTGTAGATAGAATTGAACTGGTCAAGGGTAATGGTGTAGTTGTTGTTGAAGAGTCAAAAAGATACTCGCCCTTTGATCCACTCTCGATCGGTGGTGATGAGGTCGTTGGGCACGACACATATGTCAAGAGATGCCATGAATTCCGCCACCAACTCCTTGTAAGTTGGCCATTCGCCGAAAAGGGGTGGCCCTCAGTGTGGTACTAGACTTAGGAAGGAAACATCTGGGTATGACTAGTCTGACCCTGAATAGCAAGGTTGGCCTCAAACCCGAGGTCGCGGATCATGGCCCGATTAACATATCGGGTAGGCTCAATTTTTCACTTCAATAGCTCCTCATAAATCTTCCTCACTTCTGTCGAAGGGTGAACAATCCTCAGATGAGGAATAGAGCCTGGTGGGGGTGGAATGAACATCTCAATCTCCATGGGGGCCGCCCGTGAGGAAGAAGCTCCTGCTGTCCTCACCATTGTGAACATATAAGGATAACAGAGAAGAACTCGGTGAAGGTCGGAGATGAGGATCCCCGCAGTCAATGAAGAGCTCGGGGAAGATTGCTCGCTTTATGCTTGGTGATGACCTATGGTTGCTCACAAGTGCTCAAGCACAAGTAGTGAAGGAGAAGGTCTAAAAGTGTGAAGAGAAAATGAATTCAACCCCTCATTTTATAGCTAAGATTGCCGCCATTATTGACCCGTCGATACCATCGACAAAGTGTCGATGGTATCGACACCTACAGCACAATCCGGGTATTCCTTGCTATCGACGATCATCGATGGCTGGATGTGGGGGCTCGGATCGATGACGCGTCGATACCATCGACGTGGGTCGATGGTATCGACCCATCCCATGGATCACCTTCTAAATTTGGTGAGCACCGTTGATATCTTCTCATGGATTGGTGGCGTGTCAAGTCGATACCATCAACAAAGTGTCGATGGTATCGACACTTTATGTGTCCTTTATCTTCATGAGGCCTTGACGACACTTCGTTGCTGCTACCGGGTCGATACCATCGACTGCCCCGTCGATGGTATCGATTTCACTGTGACAAATTCGTCTGAAAATCTTTAGGGATCTCACGAGTATTGAATCGGGGGTCGATACTATCGAACTGACACTCTCTTTTTTCCCGATTTCACTAATGGTAGGTCGATACCATCGACAAGGCCGTCGATGGTATCGACTCAGAAAATTTCCTGTAGCCTCTTGCCTGCACCCACGTCGCTACCATCGACACTACGGTCGATGGTATCGACTGTCTATCAGTACTGCACACTGAGAAAACACATTAGGGTATCATTTTTACACTAAAAACGAAATTAATCAAAACTACTTGAAAACACGATCGAAAATAAAGTAAATAAAAAAATGTAAACTACCGATGGTTGGGTTGCCTCCCAACAAGCGCCCTACTTTCACATCTTTGGCTAGACACAATCAAGCTTATCATTCTTCCTTAAGTGCCATGAGTTTAACCTCATGCACTTTTCTTGTGTAATCCTCCCCATAGTAGAGCTTCAATCTTTGACCATTCACTAAGAACGTTAGCTCTCCATCTCTCAACATAATGGCACCATGTGGTCAGACATCTTCCACCACAAAAGGTCCACTCCACTGGGATTTCAATTTCTCGGGATGCAACTTTAATCTCGAGTTGAACAATAACACTCGATCACCCTTTTTGAAAATGTGCATTTGAATGTAGTGGTCGTGGAGTTGCTTTGTCCGTTCTTTATAGATCCTCTGGTTCTCATAAGCATTCATCCTAAGCTCATCTAACTCATTGAGCTCTAACATTCTCTTCTTTCCTGCAACATCATAGCTCATATTAAGCTTCCGTAATGCCCAGTGCGTTTTATGATCTAACTCGACCGACAGATGACAAGCCCACCCGTAAACCAGTCTAAAAGGTGTAGGGCCTATAGGGGTTTTTAAAAGCGGTCCTATATGCCCATAAAGAATCTGGTAGTAGTTCACTCCAATTTTTCCTTGAAGATACCACTATGCATTCCAATATTTTCTTGATCTCCCGATTGGAAACCTCGAATTGGCCTTGCGTCTGCAGGTGATACGGGGTACCAACGTTGTGTTTGACCCCGTATTTACTCAATAAGGTAGAAAATTTCTTGTTCATGAAGTGGGTGCCTCCATCACTTATAATCATCTGTGGCACACCAAACCTGCAAAAAATATTTTCTTTCACGAACCTACACACTACCACATCATCATTAGTCCTTGTGGGTATTGCCTCTACCCACTTTGACACATAATCAATGACAAGAAAAATATATAAGTTGGAATTTGAGGACACAAATGGTCCCATGAAATCGATGCCCCATAAATCAAATACCTCAACCTCTTGAAACACGTTGAGGGGCATCTCTTTCCACCTTGAGATGTTGCCCGCCCTTTGACACGAATCACATCTTCTCACATAGTCATAGGCATCCCGAAAGAGTGTAGGCCAATAAAGGCCACTCTCTAACACTTTGGCCACTGTCCTTGTGCTCACATGATGACCTCCAGTGGGTAGTGTATGACAGTGACTGAGCACACTATCATATTCACCTTCTGGTACACACCTATGTAAGATGCCATCCTTGCACTATCTCAACAAAATTGGGTCATCTCAAAAATAATATCTCAAAGAATAGAAAAATCTCTTCTTTTCTTGATAAGTCCAATCGTCCAGAATTTCCTTACATATAAGATAATTCACAATATTCAAAAACCATGGATCCTTAGATTTTATTGAAAGGATTTTCTCATCGGGAAATGTCTCAGTAATGGGTATATTGATATCTCTCCCATCTACCCGCTCTAACCGAGACAAGTGGTCCGCAACTTCATTTTTAATGCCCGCCTTATCTTTAATTTTGATGTCAAACTCTTACAAGAGCAAGATCCACCTAATAAATCTAGGCTTGGCATCTTTCTTTTCCATTAAGTATTTGATGGCAGCGTGGTCCGTCCAAACCACAACTTTTGACCCCACTAAATATTGCCTAAAATTTTCAAATGTGAAAACCACGGCAAGTAACTCTTTTTCAGTGGTGGTGTAATTAAGTTGTGCATCATTTAAAGTTTTAGATGCATAGAAAATCACTGCGGGTTTGTTCTCAAAATGTTGCCCAAGAACAACCCCTACAACAAAATCTGATGCATCACACATAAGCTCAAAGGGCTTAGTCCAATCCGGCGTTTGGACAACCGGTGCAGATATTAATTTTTCTTTAAGGACATTAAAGGCATGTATGCATTTCTCATTGAAATCAAACGCGACATCCTTCTCAAGTAATTCAGACAATGGTTTAGCAATTTTAGAGAAATCCTTAATGAAACGGCAATAAAAACCTACATGACCGAGAAAACTCCTCACCCATTTCACTGAATTTGGTGGAGGTAGTTTGGAAATAACCTCAATCTTGACTGGATCCACCTCTAGTCCTTTGCTAGACACTTTGTATCCAAGCACAATTCCTTCGCTAACCATCATATGACATTTTTCCCAATTAAGGACGAGATGTGTATCCTCACATATTTGTAAACTTTATCCAAATTGTCCAGACACTCATCAAATGACGCACCGTAGACGGAAAAATCGTCCATGAAAACCTCTAAACAACGCTCAAACTTATCAAAAAATATAGCAAGCATTCAGCGCTAAAAAGTGGTCGGTGCGTTGCATAGCCCAAACGACATGCGGCGATATGCAAAAGTCCCATAAGGACAAGTGAAGGTAGACTTCTCTTGATCCTTTGGGTCTATAGAAATCTGATTATAGCCAGAATAACCATCCAAAAAGAAAAAATGAGAGTGGCCAACTAGCCGCTCTAAAATTTGATCAATAAATGGAAGAGGAAAATGGTCTTTTAAAGTGTCAGAATTGAGGCAACGGTAATCAATGCACACTCGCCACCCGATTACCAATTAGGTAGTGGCATGTTCATTTAGCAAATTTTGAGTAACAGTAATTCCCCCTTTCTTAGGGACTACCTGTGTTGGGCTTACCCACGTCGAGTCTGAAATGGCATAGATGATTCCCGCAGAAAGGAGCTTAATCACCTCCTTCTTGACGACCTCCATCATGCTCGGGTTGAGTCGACGTTGTGGATGAATCACCAGCTTGGCTCCTTCCTCGAGCCGAATCTTGTGCTGACAAAGAGTAGGGGAGATCCCCTTAATATCAGAAACTGACCACTCGAATGCACAACGGTGGTTCCTTAACACGATCATCAAATGTTCTTCCTCCTCGACACTCAGACATGCCGAGATGATCACTGGGAGCTTCTCATCATCCGCTAAGAAAGCATACTTCAAATGAGGGGGTAGTGGCTTCAACTCGAGATTTGGGGGGCTGACCAACGAAGATTGAAGCGATGGTGGCAGTGGCCCTAGATCCTCATAGTGCTTGGTATAATAGCAAGGAAGCACTTGAAGTATCTTTACACATTCTCATAAAGATGTGTTTCTCATCCAATCATCCATGACATTGAATAAGCATGCCTCAAGGGGAAATTTCGGATATGATTCGATCATCGAGACTGCTATAGAATCATCCTCAGTAGATAGATAAATTTCTTCCTCTTCATCATTTGGATAACCCACGGCTTTACAAAGAGATACAACTTTTGTTTGTTCCATGATATCCACGGCCAGTGTCCCCTTGTCTACCTTAGTCATCACATGAGCCATATCCAGAAATGGATTCCCTAAACAAAGTGAAATGTTCTGATCAAAGTGCTTCACCATACGACATTGCTCCTTTGCCTGTGATTGTTTTGTACTTGGTGGCATGACCATCTCAAATCTGTCATCTGCTATACCCAACGTTAGACAGCCTCTACCCATTTCCATTATGATATCAGCGGTAGCCTGGAAGGGTCTTCCTAAGAGCAACTCATTCCCTTGTTCATCCTGCATCTCCATAACTACAAAATCGGCTGGAAATACAAATCTGTCAACTTTTATCCAGACATCCTCACAAATTCCATATGGCCTAACCACAGAGTTGTCTGTGAGTTGAATTGTCATGTTGCTTTGTCTAGATTATTCAAGTCCCAACTTATTAAAAGTAGAAAGGGGCATCAAATTTATACTTGCCCCAGAATCACACAATGCTTCGCCAAATTTCACCTTGCCAATGTAACATGAAATATTGAAGCAGCCCAGATCTTGTCGCTTTGGTGGCAA
Source organism: Alisma plantago-aquatica (assembly GCA_963693085.1). Lineage (NCBI taxonomy): Eukaryota > Viridiplantae > Streptophyta > Magnoliopsida > Alismatales > Alismataceae > Alisma > Alisma plantago-aquatica. Next base: position 1,382,238,766 of record OY856411.1, read on the forward strand.
TGCGCCCAAAATGAAGGTGCTAACCTTCTCTTTAAGAACTACCACCTCAGTATCAGGAATCTTCCTCTTCTTGGTAATTACATCCTTCAGAAACTTACCATAAGAGGGTATCTTCTCAATCGCCTCTAGTAAAGGGATGTTAAACGAAAGTTTCCTAAAGCAGTCTAAAAATTTCTTAAACTGTGCATCCACTTTCTTGGCCTTAAGGCTGTTGGGGTAAGGGATGGGGACAACCTGTGCCATCTGGTGATGTGGCACATATGATTTCCTCTTCTCAGTCTCTTGAACAGTTTCTTCTTCTGGGATGGGCTCTTTTGTGACCTTTTCTGCAACATCATCCACTATCTCTGTGGCTGTGACATCCTCTATGGCCTCGCCCATTGCTTCTGGCTGTGCTATGCTCGGTTCATCGACCTTAGAGTTTAAAGTCTTCTTTCCACTCCTCAACAGAATTGCTTTGGCTTGTTGATTCCATCCTGGAACATTTGTATTTCCTGGGAAGCCTTGTTGTGTTGGTTTCTTTAAACTTGAAATCTCTGCTGCCATATGTGCTAAAGACGTCTCAAGTGTCCTCATTTGAGCCCCATGACTTTGTAGAGTTTCCCAAACTGATTCATAAATTCTCCTTGTTGCTTAATTTGTTGACCAAAGGTGCTCATCAGCTCTTGATTCTGCTTAATCACCTGGTTGAGCAAATCATTGCTCTTGTCCTCTGCCGTAGGCTTTGTCTTAGCATCTAGATCCTGGAGAAAATTATTTGGATCCTTCCATGAGAACTATTTGTCTTTCCTCCAAGAGTAATCATTATTCCTATACCCTTGTTGTTGACGCATGTATTTGACCTGCGCTTCTTCATCCGTTTCCTCCTCTTCTGCAAGTAGCCTTTTAGCAATTAGGTCCATCTTTTCATTGAGTTCTTTGATAGCTTTGGCATCTCCCGCAACCTTAACTTGTTCCGGAGCATCTCTATCACCCCATGACTGCTTTTTAGCCATGTTTTTCATAATTTCCCAACACCTTGTATCAGTGTTATTCAGGAAGAACCCCGACCCTGCTGAATCTAGATTGCTTCTATCATGCTCAGAAAGAGCAAAATAGAAAATCTTGACCTACTTTTCTTTGTCCAGCCCATGATGTGGGCATCTCCTCAGCATTATCTGGAATCTCTCCCAAGTCTCAGAATATGTTTCACCAGCTTTCTGACTGAAATTGTGGATTTTACTTATAAGATCATTTGTCTTCTCAGGCAGAAAGAATCTCTCAAAGAAAACTTCAACCATGTGGTCCCAAGATTCCACATACTCGTCATCTAAATTATGTAGCCATTCTCGAGCATTTCCCACCAGAGAACTGGGAAATAACTTCAAGTAGAGCATATCTTGTGGAAACCGGTCTATCTTGACCATATCACAGTTCTCCATGAACTGGCTTATGTGGATCACCGGATCTTCATTTTTGAGCCCATGAAACGCATTGGACTTGTCCAGATTAATTAGGCCTGGGTCAATTTTATAATTGGGAATGTTGATAGCCTGCTTCTTAATTGACCCCTTAGATGCAGAAGAGGACGACGCCTTGATTTTCTCCCAGATTGTTTGTTCCTCAGCCATTGCTTCAGTGTCAGAATCTGAGTTCTCATAATCTGATCCCAAAAATGGGACCTCCAACGATGACTGTGCGTAGTCTGTGCTATGCGTACTCACCATGCACTAGTACCTGCACAATAATAAATTTAATTAGGCACAGTGCTAGATGATTACGGATTCTGAAAGATAGACGATTAATTTCCAGAATTTAAAAATAAAAAAATGTGGCCTAGAGTGGCTGCTTGCAGCCCTCGTAGTGCCAAAAATTACCATTCCCAGGCAACGGCACCAAAAACTTGACACGAATTTACCGTGCGTAAAACGCAAGTGCACACACTAAAGTAATATAGGCCTTTGTGAGGCCCAAGTTGAACTCAGGGAACTGATATTTGGTAGACTACTAATAACTATTTGCAACAGCTAGACTGATTAAAATGGTTTGAGAGTTAATTGAAAAAGAAAAAAAATAAAATAAAGCAAAACAATTGATTTAATGGTTGGTTTAATCAATTAAAGATGGAATCTTTAGGATGGCGGTTTCACCGCAGGTTCTCATTGTACTCATTCCTACACAATTATCCTAATTCATCTCCTATTCTGGGTAGTGGCATGTAGTCAGAATTGTTCACTGTCGCGATACAATTCACTACCTAAATCTAGGTCGGTTCCACGGTAGTAGTAACCTATTCCCTAAATTAGGTGCATGAAGAGCACACTCTGGGTTTCCACCATTAACTGTACATCGCCTTGTTCAAAGGATTTATTAGTTAATGTGATATCCGCCTATTTTCAACCATTAATTCTTATTTCAAAGTAATTAAAGGTATTAGATTATCATTAGGGTGATCAATCATAATGATATAATTGAGAAAATGACATCATGTCACAGATTTAAGAGACAAATTATGATGAACTATGTAAAAAGTGTCATACAATGATTATCCGGGCTACTCCTGGTCCTAAAGATAAAGGGGATTAGCCCCACATGTTCATCTCAATGAAAAACATGATGAGAGAAAGGGAAAACATAGGGAAACGTGAATAGATGTGATGTAAACCCCTGAACGGAGGAAATACGGGAGTTCCTTGGTGAGGGGTGAACGTTCTACAACCTTCTGGCGGTGGAAAACATTTTCTGTAGCTCTCGGAGTGATCGGGGCGTCACTCTCAGCTCCGTTCTTCTCTCTTCTCCTCTTTCAGACTTCTTTGGTGGCTAATGACATGATAGATTGCTTAGGGCCGCCTTAATTAGGTATATGCACCACTTTAGGTCGCCCAAAAATCACCACTGTACAATTAGACATGATCTTTAGCAGAACCTGATCTGACAGCGTCGATACCATCGACGCGGGTCGATGGTATCGACCTGCACAAGGCACTGATGCTTGCGTGATTCTTTGGGGTTCTCTCTGATGTTGCCTCGATACCATTGATAGTGTGTCGATGGTATCGACACCTTAGGCGTCACTTTTCTCTAGAATCTGATGCTAAAGGTGAGTTTGCTGAGGCGAGGTCAATAGTATCGACTTTGGGTCGATAGTATCGACACCTGGAAATTTGGCTCACTGACACTCTCTCAATACCATCGACAGTCCCATTGATGGTATCGACTTCTGGTTGCTCTTCTCCGACAATACACTATGACCAGGTCGATGGTATCGACCATCAGTCGATGGTATCGATGGATGCAGATATCCGAATTGCCTGAAATGAAGAGAAGAACACGAATCAAATCCCGCAAATATGATCTTTTATACAGAATAAGATGAAACAAAGTAAATTTGATGCAAAAAGAGATTATAGACTAAAGGTAGTGAATCATGCAATATTAATCACAAATATGATCAAAATACACATAAAACGTATGCAAAACCAGTCTATAAAAATGACTCAAAACCCCTACATCAACAATCCACTTCAGTTGATGAAGATGTGGGTCATTTCTCTTATGTCGCTAAGACCTTGTATTTCTTCAGTTTATGATGTGTTGACCAAGGCGGTCTTTGAGGGTGACTCATCTCTTCAGTAGATGAGGATAGTGAGCCCTAAATCTCTTCGATCGATGAAGATTCCTAGACTCCATTATTGCCGTACGTGGTTGACCTTATTGTGATGGTGTTTAATTTTCTTGATTCCAAGAATGTGGGAGATAATGATAACTAGGGTTTACATCTATTTCTGATTTAAAACCCTATTTCAATTTTCCTTGTTGAAACCTAACCCTAAATTGAGTACATTTTGATAATGATTATATTGATTAAGTAATTAGCATACTAATAAAATATTTTATTTCTCCTAGACTATTGTAACCCTAATTTTTCATCTTGTAAACATCATAGTTCTTAAATGCATGGTTATACTGAACTTATACTATTCATGTGAGGTGATGGTGATGAGCCTTGATGATGCATGAAGAGATAATGATGTTCTTTCAGGGAACTATGTGAACGATCGTATGGCCTTAGCAGTGGTTTTATTCCATGTTTGAGGTGTATCCTCTGTGTGACATGACAAGGGATTGATATCCCATGATGGTATAATGGTGATTGGTCTCAATGAGTGGCAATGAACAATACCATGTGGTGATATGACAAGCTTTATGTGTTATACATTTTATATCTCGTGAAGTTGCAATGTACCTATGTTTTGTAGAATTATTTTAAGGTTCACTTGTAACTTGATGCATGCAATAAAAGACACCCAATTGGTTCTAACTAATCAAGTCAAATTCTAATAATGTAGTTTCCCTGACCATAGATCCATTCTAGTGTCAAGACTTGCTAGATGATGGATCAATTATTCTTAAGGGAAACTTGGAGCATGCATTATTGAGTATGCAATGTGCAAGTGATCATGTGTACTTGTAAACTTAATCTCAAGGTGTATGGAGGATGGCTACGGTCATGCCTTAGTGTGTGAACAATTGTGGTCATATCTGAAAGATTTAAACATGTGATATATTTTTTAGGGCAATGGAAATTGTATCTCAGTCACAGGGTTTTGTACCCTGATGTCTAGCATCGTGACCTATATACCAAGGCGGGTTAGGTGTTTTGCAGTTTGACTTTATATGTCATTGTGCTGGACTCATCTTGACTAAGGGTGTGGGAGATCATAAAAGTCCTACTCTCCTAGATCTTGTATGGAACTATTTTCAACTTCAGAGTGGATAGTTTTTGCCTCCTTTTCAATTCCGGTGGCTCATCTAGTGCTTCTACAAATGGAGGATCACTAGTTTTTGCTGCACTTCCATGAACATGAGGCAGAACACTAGGGATGGTAGGACCTGCAAAAGGGATATGTGGTGGATCACATGGAATCCCAAACTCAACATGCGGTATCACAACATCATCTTCAGCAATATCAATCACAGTATCACCACTTGGATGCCTTTGCTTTGCTTTATCAACCTTTCTTTGACTTGCGGGCTGCTCAAGAGTTTTTCCACTCCTTAGAACTGTCACGACACTACCTTGCTCATGGTGGAGAGGGGGAGCATGTTGTGGCTGTGGAGGAGGTGGAGGTGATACTTGGGGTTGAAATTGAGGTGGAGAAGGGAATTGAGGGGGATGAGAGAATTGGGGCTGGAAAGTGAAGTTTTGTGAAATTTGAGGTGAGGGAGGTGGTGGAGGAGTGTAAGTCTGGGGATAGCCTTGGAAGGAGTGAATGGGATGCACTTGCATGGGGGGTGGATAGTAGAAAACTTGTGAAGAGGGCATGGGTCCACTTGCTTCATGGTGGCTCACGATGGGTCTTGAAGACAATTTTTCCTCTTGGAGAGCGATGATAGAAGATAGTTGCTCTATTCTCTCTTCTAACCTTGCAACATCCCTTTGAACATCATCAAACACTCTCAATCTAGAAAGAACCTCTTCCTCAAACCTTGAGCTGTATGTGGGACTTTGTGGTTCCTGGTAGCTATAGGAGTGAGGTGTCTTCTTTTCTTCCCCATAGAACTCAATAGAATTGATCGGGTGGCAAGGAGCATTTGTCACCTAGTTCTTCATGAAGTTCACCATGTCACCAAGAATCTTCATCACTTGCGAGCTTGAGTCATCATGAGTAGGGGGTGTCACACCAAAAGCATACCCTCTTTCATTCATCATGCTAGAAGATCGAATTCTTGATCCTTCAGCCAACTGCTCAAACAAAGGCCATATCTCCTCAGGTGGCCTAGCAATGAAAACTCATCCACAAGAAGAGTCCACTGTGTCTTGGTCCTTTAGAGACAAACCAGAGTAGAATGATTGAACTATCTGCCACAAAGGGATCTCATGGTGAGGACACTCTCTCAACAGCTTCTTGAATCTCTCCCATGCATTATGAAACTGCTCATTGCCCATTTGGCTAAAACTTGTCACGGAAAGCCGCATTTTTGTCAACCTTTCTATAGAGTAGAATTGTCAACCGAATTGTATCATCACTAGCCGTCAACGTCCTGAAGGTGGAGCATACTTCAAGAAAGGAGTCCAAGTGCTTGTAGGGGTTCTCACTCTCTGAGCCGTAGAAGATGAGAAGGAGCCCAAGAAGACCTGGAGGAATAGAGAATTTCTCCCCTGACATATGATCAACCCTGCTAGCAATTGGCGATTTGTAGTTGCTAGGCATGAAGTATTCTTGAAGCGGCTTGTGAGGTGTACTTTGGTCTTCCATCTTGTTTCCTCCCGAATGGCTTGTCACATGCACAAAGCACAACCAAACAAAAGAGAACAAATTAGCAAACCAATATACACCAAGAATGCAAAGAAAAAATGAATAAAGAATAGCAATGATGAGGGCAGTAGGAAAAGTCAAAGCAAAACTAACTAGCTAGGCCGAGCGTCTCTAATCCCCGGCAACGACGCCAGAAAGCTTGGTGCGTCTCCGCTAGTGGTGCTTTTACACCCCACGAGGTCGGAGCGCACGGGATATGGGGGTTTGCTTTCAAAATTTATAAAACCTAAACTAGCTACCTACGTCTACTAAAACACTACACCCGCAAGCGCACGGGGTCGTGTCGTAGTATAGGGAGGTGGCAAGTAAAGGGTCGATCCACAGGGAAAAGAGGGGGCACTAGAGCTAGGTTAGTTTAGCTAGGTTCCTACTGCAGAGTCTAGAGTTAAGGGTTTGAAGGTTGATTTTGATTGTTAACTAAGGATGAACAAGCAAGCAATTTAAGGCGAGAATGAAATCTATGTTAATCCTAGGTTAGATTAAGGCTAAACAAGTAAGAAAGGATTAAGCTAGGTAGGAAAATGCAAATTACACTAAAGCAAGCAAGAGAGAAGCAAAAGAACAATTAAAGAACTGAACTAGCATAAACAAGGCAAGAGCAAGGCAAGAAGCTAACTAAGCAAGAAAAGAACTAACTAAGGTAAGCACACACAAAACTAGGGTTTTAAGCAATAAAGAGAGGTGTGGGTTGTTTAGGGGTATGAACTTATCACTTAAGTTGGGGGGGGGGGGGTGACATATGAACATTATGATTCCATTTAGATTATCCAAACCAAACAACAAGTTAGAGTCTAATGAATTGACCTAAGCTACTAACTGGCCATGGATATGCTAGGTTGTGTATAGGGGAACTAGTCCCTAACACCCCCTACTACCCTTACGAGGCTCAATTGGGTTAGGGATTAGGTTCAAATCAATTAGAGTCTAATCAAGTCTAGGTTTCTAGATTAGGCATCCCTAGGACAATTAGGGGCCGAGGGTAGTAATGGGGAGGTGAAATTAGGGTTTTGGACCCCAATTCTCCCACATTCTAGCCTTGAGAAGGCTCCATGCTAATTGCACTAGAATAATCTAATCTAGCTACTTAGATCTCTCACTTAGGTTTAGGGAGATTGATTAAGATGTAGGAAGATGGGAGGCAACCTAGGGATCCAAGAATTAGACCTAGGGGCAAATCCCAAAATTCACACAAATAAGCAATTTGCCTAAATTCCTAGGTGATTTCACCCACAAACCAACAAGTAATCCATGGAGAATGAGATGCAAATAGAATATAATCGTTTAACAAATGAAATTACAACGTTTAAATGTCATTATCCCCCAACATGGTATCAAAGTAACATATTTTCCCCTAAACAGTCCACCCAAGGGGCCTAGCTACTCATAACAAAGCAAAATACAAAAAGAGAAGAGAAAGAGGTAGAAGAAGCCATGGAGCTCGGTGTAGATGAAGAAGTCCTCCTCTCCAGTAGCTAGAGGGATGTCCTCCTTCTTCTCCTTGGATGAAATGGTGTGGAATGATGGAGGGAAGTGGATGGAAGGCTTAAATATGGGGTGTTATGTGGTGGAAATGGTGAAATGGAGTGGATTTGAAGTGGATATGGAGTGGAATGGAGTGGGTGGCGATTTGGGGAGCTAGGAAGGGGTAAAAGGTAGCTAGCCTCGTGCTCCAGCCGCCACCTAGGTATATATAGGTGTGGGGAGGAAGCACTAGGTCAAGTAGGGGCAAAATGGGCAAAATAGTGAAAACTATGTGAGTTTTGTGAGTAGCACGGCTGTGGTGGGTAGGGTAGGCCACGGTCGTGGTGTATGGGCACGGTCGTGGGAATTAAAATGGCTAAATGTCAGGTTGGTGGTCAAATTTGGGCTGAAAAGGCCACGACCGTGGTAGGTTGAGGGTAGCACGGCTGTGCTGCGGAGCACGGCCGTGGTGGGATCTGGTAGCACGGCTGTGCTGCGTGGCACGGTCGTGGTGGGATATGGTAGCACGGCCGTGCTGCATGGCACGGCCGTGGTGGGTGATGGTAGCATGGCCGTGCTGCGTGGCACGACCGTGGTAGAGTATGCTCTGCAGCTGCTTCAAAACTGAGATTTTTCATGTGATTTCTTCATTTGCAGCACGACCGTTCTGTGTTACCACGGCCGTACTGGGGGCTTTTATTGCACTTTGAGCTTCAAACTTTGTTATCCATGGACTTCTTTGCTAAATCTTGACTCTTGGCCACTAGGGGTAGGTTGGGGGAGCTCTGGGGCCTTCTTTGGGCCCCTCCATCTCTCTCGTCCATCCAAGTGTGGTCCAAGTACCTGAAAAACATGCAAATAATGTCCATAAGTGCATTTTACACAAATATGCATATTAGGGGAAATAACATGTAATCTAATAGGTATAGATGTGATTGAAGAGCAAAAAGACACAAGATTAAGCCCTAAAATAGGGTTGAATCACCACCCAAAACTTGAAACATACTTGTCCTCAAGTATGCTCTAACTCAATCTCTCTACAGAATTTTCACAAGCAAGAAACGACAAACGCAATGCAAAGGATGATTATCGCTGAATGGGATCAAAGATGACTAAGTGCATGCATTTCACCTCTCTCCTCTCCTGCTTTCACAAACTAATCATGAAAAGAGCACAAAGTATATGAACTTCAAATATAGCGCATAGAATACACAAGTTATCAATACTTCTTCCATAAAGTTCCGGGGAAACCGTTTCATGATGGTGTTAATCAAGAATGACTAGGAGTGTTGTTTCACATTCATGCATTCAATCTTATATTTCAAATCATACCAAATGACCCACATGGCTGCTAAAAAGGGCAAAGTGAGCTAAGTTTGATGTTTCCTAGCTCAATGGGCATGAAAGTGGAAGAAAGGGTTGCGGTAAGATTTTTGGAGTGTTTTTACACAGTCATCTTTTCTTCATTTGAATGCTCTTAAACAGGAGCATCCTTTTATTTTGTTTTTGCTTTTATTTTTTCTTTTCTTTTCTTTCTTGCCCTTGGTGTAGATAGGGCAAATGGTGGATAGAGTGAAGTGGGGAGATGAAGATATGGCCACCCCAAACTTTTGGAGGTGGCCAAGGCTGATTATGTGCACTAGGGCATCTTTTTATGAGGCGGAGGGGTATGAAGATGATGGAAGAAGAATCGGATCAAAGAGGGGCCATTGGTATGATTTTCCACATAAGACATCATGCATGAGAATTAATCCAACACTTCATCCAAGATATCCCACCACATGAATGAACAAAATGAAATTGATATATCAAACAAGTAATTCCACAAACACTAAGCGTTCAAAGCTTGCTCAATTTCACAATTCAACCAATTCAATCACAATCCTAAGAGAGGCGATGCACATGTAAAAAGTCAAGAATTGATACCATTTAGCAACAAACAATGTTAACTCACTTGCATTCGTCAAAGATCATCATTTTTACTCAAAATAGTAGATATTGGGTCAAAACATACTTTTAGGCAAGAAATCTCAAATTTGGGCAAAATTGGCCAAAACAGTGCCAAGTTGCCTTCAATCACATCTAAACTCTATATTATTGAACTTAAAGCAGTAAGCAAGCAAATACTAGCTATAACATGCAAGAATTACTAAAAATCTACATGATTTGCAATGCATGGAAAAAAGAGCAAAATTTTTGAAAATTACACAAAAATGACAAGAAAGTAAATGACATGGCATGCAGGTATGCAAAGCAGTAAAGATGACTAAGGTAGATAGCAAAAGCAAGAAAAGAAAAGTGGATGTGGCAGGTGAAATGCAAAGTGAAACTAGGGCATACCTACCCTACCACCCCAAACTTTTGAATCATGCTGTCCTCAGCATGATCCAAGAGTTTAAGATGATAGGGTAGACGATCATGGCTCTCTCAAGGCTTTGGCGGTGTTCCTCCCTATGGTGGAGGATATGTGTAGTAGCTGCCCCACTAATCTGCCTTGAGTGGCTGAAATTGGTCTTCTGCATGGCCGTGCTGCGTAGCACGGCCGTGGTGGCTTCAGGTTGCACAGTCGTGCTGCCTGGCACGGCCGTGGTGCAGTCCTTTGGCAACTTTTCTCAATTTTGCTTTTGAATCTAGGGACTTGGTGTGTTTTTCATGCAAATGACCACGGTCGTATTGATGTGCCACGACCGTGGTGGTCCCTGTAGCTACTACTATAAAAATGAGGAACATCAAACACTCAAAAACTTGACCCAAAGTGATTTTTCTTTGAATCCTTCTCTCAATTGTACTCAAATTTCCTTCATTTCACCATATAACCACATGCACATCTTAAAACTAGACAAAAACTATTAAACAAAAGTGTGTGTGTGTTTTCTTGGAAAGTGTAAAAACAAAGCAATTGTATCAAAAAGTGAAGGTTGGGTCAAAATTTCCCAAACCTGTGTGGGTTGCCTCCCACAAGCGCTAAGTTTCATGCCTTCAGCTAGTCTTCTTGGTGATTCTTCAAATTTCATCCATTTGGCATTCTCATGTGTCCATTCTTGCAAAACATGCATCCTTCCTTTGCACTCAATCTGTTTTCCTCATCCCTTTGATCACAATAATCATCATTAACTTCTTCACCTTGATTTCCTTCTCTCAAATGCCCATTTGGACTTGTGAAGTGACCATGTCCAATATCCCTATCTCGGACTCGCCGGGTCGGGGTCTTGTACATGTTGATGTTGATCTTCATGTCCATGAATGAGACTGTCATGGTGCCACTGCGTACATGAATGTCGGCATCAGTTGTAGATAAGAACGGCCTCCCCAAGATGATGGGAATCTTCCTATCCTCCGGCTCCATATCAAGTACAATGAAATCCGCCGGGAACACCGCGCCTTTTTCCTTGTCTATCATTACCAAGACATCATCCACTCTACCTCTAGGCACTTTTATGGATCTATCTACCAACTGGAGAGTGTAATGTGTCGACTTCAACTTGCCTAAGCCCAGCTCAACATAGACATGATATGGCATCAAATTCACACTAGATCCCAAATCAAGCAAGGACCTGTCTATGTGATGTCCCCCTATGTAACTAGGTATGAGTGGGGCTCCTGGGTCCTTTCTCTTCACGGGAAGTGAGTGTTGTATGATGGACCTCACTTGTTCATTCAGTCTCACCTTCTTTGGAATCCTCCCCGTTGACCTTCTTTTTACAGTGCATAGGTTCTTAAGGAACTTGGCATATGATGGGATTTGCTTGATAGCATCCAAAAGTGGAATGTTCACCTTTACTTGGCGAAACACCTCAAGAATATCAACATTGTGATTTTGCCTCCTTTTCAATTCCGGTGGCTCATCTAGTGCTTCTACAAATGGAGGATCACTAGTTTTTGCCGCACTTCCATGAACATGAGGCGGAACGCTAGGGATGGTAGGACCTGCAAAAGGGATATGTGGTGGATCACATGGAATCCCAAACTCAACATGCGGTATCACAACATCATCTTCAACAATATCAATCACAGTATCACCACTTGGATGTCTTTGCTTTGTTTTATCAACCTTTCTTTGACTTGCGGGCTGCTCAAGAGTTTTTCCACTCCTTAGAACTGTCACGACACTACCTTGCTCATGGTGGAGAGGGGGAGCATGTTGTGGCTGTGGAGGAGGTGGAGGTGATACTTGGGGTTGAAATTGAGGTGGAGAAGGGAATTGAGGGGGATGAGAGAATTGCGGCTGGAAAGTGAAGTTTTGTGAAATTTGAGGTGAGGGAGGTGGTGGAGGAGTGTAAGGCTGGGGATAGCCTTGGAAGGAGTGAATGGGATGCACTTGCATGGGGGGTGGACTGTAGAAAACTTATGAAGAGGGCATGGGTCCACTTGCTTCATGGTGGCTCACGATGGGTCTTGAAGACAATTTTTCCTCTTGGAGAGCGATGATAGAAGATAGTTGCTCTATTCTCTCTTCTAACCTTACAACATCCCTTTGAACATCATCAAACACTCTCAATATAGAAAGAACCTCTTCCTCAAACCTTGAGATGTATGTGGGACTTTGTGGTTCCTGGTAGCTATAGGAGTGAGGTGTCTTCTTTTCTTCCCCATAGAACTCAATAGAATTGACCGGGTGGCAAGGAGCATTTGTCACCTGGTTCTTCATGAAGTTCACCATGTCACCAAGAATCTTCATCACTTGTGAGCTTGAGTCATCATGAGTCAGGGGGTGTCACACCAAAAGCATACCCTCTTTCATTCATCATGCTAGAAGCTCGAATTCTTGATCCTTCAGCCAACTGCTCAAACAAAGGCCATATCTCCTCAGGTGGCCTAGCCATGAAAACTCCTCCACAAGAAGAGTCCACTGTGTCTTGGTCCTTTAGAGACAAACCAGAGTAGAATGATTGAACTAGCTGCTACAAAGGGATCTCATGGTGAGGACACTCTCTCAACAGCTTCTTGAATCTCTCCCATGCATTATGAAACTGCTCATTGCCCATTTGGCTAAAACTTGTCACGGAATGCCGCATTTGTGTCAACCTTGCTATAGAGTAGAATTGTCTCAAGAAAGCATTATTCATTGTTTCCCAACTCATGATGTCCTTTCTTGAGTCATACCAGTCTTTAGCTCTATCTTTGAGGGAGAAAGAGAACAAGGTCAACCGAATTGTATCATCACTAGCCGTCGAAGTCCTGAAGGTGGAGCATACTTCAAGAAAGGAGTCCAAGTGCTTGTAGGGGTTCTCACTCTCTGAGCCGTAGAAGATGGGCAGGAGCCCAAGAAGACCTGGAGGAATAGAGTATTGCTCCCCTGACATTTGATCAACCCTGCTAGCAATTGGCGATTTGTAGTTGCTAGGCATGAAGTATTCTTGAAGCGGCTTGTGAGGTGTACTTTGGTCTTCCATCTTGTTTCCTCCCGAATGGCTTGTCACATGCACAAAGCACAACCAAACAAAAGAGAACAAATTAGCAAACCAATATAAACCAAGAATGCAAAGAAAAATGAATAAAGAATAGCAATGATGAGGGCAGTAGGAAAAGTCAAAGCAAAACTAACTAGCTAGGCCGAGCGCCTCTAATCCCCGGCAACGACGCCAGAAAGCTTGGTGCGTCTCCGCTAGTGGTGCTTTTACACCCCACGAGGTCGGAGTGCACGGGATATGGGGGTTTGCTTTCAAAATTTATAAAACCTAAACTAGCTACCTACGTCTACTAAAACACTATACCCGCAAGCGCACGGGGTCGTGTCGTAGTATAGGGAGGTGGCAAGTAAAGGGTCGATCCACAGGGAAAAGAGGGGGCACTAGAGCTAGGTTAGTTTAGCTAGGTTCCTACTGCAGAGACTAGGGTTAAGGGTTTGAAGGTTGATTTTGATTGTTAACTAAGGATGAACAAGCAAGCAATTTAAGGCGAGAATGAAATCTATGTTAATCCTAGGTTAGATTAAGGCTAAACAAGTAAGAAAGGATTAAGCTAGGTAGGAAAATGCAAATTACACTAAAGCAAGCAAGAGAGAAGCAAAAGAACAATTAAAGAACTGAACTAGCATAAACAAGGCAAGAGCAAGGCAAGAAGCTAACTAAGCAAGAAAAGAACTAACTAAGCTAAGCACACACAAAACTAGGGTTTTAAGCAATAAAGAGAGGTGTGGGATGTTTAGGGGTATGAACTTATCACTTAAGTTGGGGGTGACATATGAACATTATGATTCCATTTAGATTATCCAAACCAAACAACAAGTTAGAGTCTAATGAATTGACCTAAGCTACTAACTGGCCATGGATATGCTAGGTTGTGTATAGGGGAACTAGTCCCTAACACCCCCTACTACCCTTACGAGGCTCAATTGGGTTAGGGATTAGGTTCAAATCAATTAGAGTCTAATCAAGTCTAGGTTTCTAAATTAGGCATCCCTAGGACAATTAGGGGCCGAGGGTAGTAATGGGGAGGTGAAATTAGGGTTTCGGACCCCAATTCTCCCACATTCTAGCCTTGAGAAGGCTCCATGCTAATTGCACTAGAATAATCTAATCTAGCTACTTAGATCTCTCACTTAGGTTTAGGGAGATTGATTAAGATGTAGGAAGATGGGAGGCAACCTAGGGATCTAAGAATTGGACCTAGGGGCAAATCCCAAAATTCGCACAAATAAGCAATTTGCCTAAATTCCTAGGTGATTTCACCCACAAACCAACAAGTAATCCATGGAGAATGAGATGCAAATAGAATATAATCATTAACAAATGAAATTACAACATTTACATGTCATTATCCCCCAACATGGTATCAAAGTAACATATTTTCCCCCAAACAGCCCACCCAAGGGGCCTAGCTACTCATAACAAAGAAAAATACAAAAAGAGAGGAGAAAGAGGTAGAAGAAGCCATGGAGCTCGATGTAGATGAAGAAGTCCTCCTCTCTAGCAGCTGCAGGGACGTCCTCCTTCTTCTCCTTGGATGAAATGGTGTGGAATGAAGGAGGGAAGTGGATGGAAGGCTTAAATATGGGGTGTTATGTGGTGGAAATGGTGAAATGGAGTGGATTTGAAGTGGATATGGAGTGGAATGGAGTGGGTGGCGATTTGGGGAGCTAGGAAGGGGTAGAAGGTAGCTAGCCTCGTGCTCCAGCCGCCACCTAGGTATATATAGGTGTGGGGAGGAATCACTAGGTCAAGTAGGGGAAAAATGGGCAAAATAGTGAAAATTAGGTGAGTTTTGTGAGTAGCACGGCCGTGGTGTATGGGCACGGTCGTGGGAATTAAAATGGCTAAATGTCAGGTTGGTGGTCAAATTTGGGCTGAAAAGGCCACGGCCGTGGTAGGTTGAGGGTAGCACGGCCGTGTTGCGTAGCACGACCGTGGTGGGATCTGGTAGCACGATCGTGCTGCGTGGCACGACCGTGGTGGGATATGGTAGCACGGTCGTGGTGGGTGATGGTAGCATGGCCGTGCTGCGTGGCACGGCCGTGGTGGGTGGTCGCAGCACGGTCGTGCTGCGTGGCACGGCCGTGGTAGAGTATGCTCTGCAGCTGCTTCAAAACTGAGATTTTTCATGTGATTTCTTCATTTGCAGCACGACCGTTCTGTGTTACCACGGCCGTGCTGGGGGCTTTTCTTGCACTTTGAGCTTCAAACTTTGTTATCCGTGGACTTCTTTACTAAATCTTGACTCTTGGCCACTAGGGGTAGGTTGGGGGAGCTCTGGGGCCTTCTTTGGGCCCCTCCATCTCTCTCGTCCATCCAAGTGTGGTCCAAGTACCTGAAAAACATGCAAATAATGTCCATAAGTGCATTTTACACAAATATACATATTAGGGGAAATAACATGTAATCTAATAGGTATAGATGTGATTGAAGAGCAAAAAGACACAAGATTGAGCCCTAAAATAGGGCTGAATCAAGTGGTATACCTCATCCTCAGGGCATTAATAAAAGATGTAATACAACAACGTAGTATATATTCTTAGGTACTTAACTTACTTAACATGTGTAATTAGTTTAAATAATTGATTTAGTTGAATCTACTCATCCTGTTCACTAATGGTATATATGTGGTAACAGTAACGTTGGTTGAGAGTTATATCTCTCTTTGGGACATGGGTGTTACCTTGTGGGTTACCACATCTTTTTAGGTGGTTTACAGTGGCATGGTCAAGATCATGCTATTGAGGAAGAGCAGCTTGGAGATCAGTAGATGTAGAAGGTTGGATAGCTGCTAGTTGTTGTAGTAGTATAGTGTCTTCCATGTACTCTCAGGTCTAGGAAGTGATGCATTTTGTAGATGATGTATATCGACACGTCTTTTGGAAGCATGTCATGGCTTGTATATATGTTGCATGTATATGTGTAAAAGGATGTCTTTTGTATACAGGTTATGGATGATGACACTGGGTTAATGTAAATACATGTTATGGTATGTAATGTGATGCATGTTGATGAACGTTTGTTTAATATGTTTCCGTACATGATAGTAAAATGAGATCAATTTTAATTTACCTACTTTTATGGTAATCTAGTTGTTATTTGTTGATCACGTGTTTTGTTTTGAGTAATCTCATTCTTGTAGAATCAAGCGTCACACACTTCAAGACTGCAAGAATGTAACTAAGGTCTAAAAAATGACCTTCGACGACTATATTGAAAAGGGATCTTCAATTTGGAAAGAAACAAATAGGATGAAGGTGGTTATTGTGGTAGTTGCTAATGATACAAAGGGTTGTTGGGTGACTAGCAAGAAAATACCAAGGTAGTGGGAGATGTGATGGAAGCTGAGATCTTAGCCATCATTGTAGCTATTAAATGGCCTCTAATATGAATCTTAACAAGGTCATAAACAAATCTGATAACAAGCTGAAATATAAGATGTTTAAGGCGGATGTCAGGAGGAACCTAAAATTTTTCAAAGAATTATTGTACAAAGAAAATGATCATAATTAATTTACACACTATGCATGGAAATAGGGAAATTAACCATGAAATTGACTATCTAGCTAAGTACCACCAAAAAACATTTCATGGTTTCCATTTTTATAGTAGGGTCCCTGAGGGAATGAATAAAACCTTATTTATGAATGCAATGGTATATTGCCATGTATAATTTTATTATTAATTTTGTAATATGTAGTTCTGTACAATTTTTACTTGCATTAGGAGGGCGAGATGAATAAAAGAACCTTTTACTTTCCCAAGAAAACACAAATAGGTTGGGATACTATTTTCTAGACTTAATGATAAGGTAGTTAAGGTGTTGAAGGATTACATATGATAACTTCATAGTATGGTTTTAGGAGTGACCATACACCATGGTGCCCAATAATGTTTTCTAGATATTAGAAAATATTTCCATTTTGGTCAACCATCTCATTGCAAAAAATCTCTTTAATCTACAAAACATAATAAATCATGTTGAAAACCTTATAAACATTTTTACAAACCCTATCATTGTCATCCACAACTCATATTTCATGTTCAACCCCTAATTCAATGGATAAAATCCACCTTTTGAGCTTAAAATATAAAAGTCCATTTCCCTCATACCACTATCCCAAAAGCCACAAAATTCATCATACGTAGTAGACTTAACATCATCACAAGTTCATGTATAGATACTTCCTTATATGAAATCCTTTACACCATCCTTATATTCATATCCTAGCAATAAATTACCCATCTATTATATGGCTCGAGGGAATGGCCGTTTTGAATAATTGGACTAAAAATCTTATTGTTTAGATGCTCAATAACACATTTTCAACAAAAAATTTGAAGATTAAACATTAGACCTTTCAAAGGCAATGTTTTTATATTTATGTTCTGGTCTAGAGTCTTATTAGGCCCCAATCTTCAAGATAAAAACATGAAAGGTATCTTTTTTGCATTCTATGTTGTGACAAAATTGAATCCATATATTGCACCTTATCTATTTGTGATTTTCAAATTTTTTTTGAAGAAGTACAAATGTGATTTTATTCATATTGCCTTTCTCTTGCAAACAAATTTAAAACACTAGTACACTCTCTACTATTGCATGTAAAAGTAAACCTCATAGTACCACTACCATTACACATATTTGATTTAACTATATCAAATAAGTCTATGAATGGAGTCTCATAGTGAAACACCTGACAATTGTTTTTAAGGTGGTATTTGGCCAATTGATCAGTTGTGGCATTCTTCTCGATTAGTTGTGCAAAAGTAAACAAACAATTATCCCTCATTTTCCCTTGAATCTTTATAATCCAAAAGCCAAGTTTAGGATGATGCCTTGCTCCTCATCAAGAATCCTTCTTGCGACCTCATAATTAGGGTAAGTCAGAACACAATCCAGATGGTTCTCTTATGCATACTCCATGTCCATGAGGAGTCCACACAATTATGCTTCAGTTGTGCATTTCATTTTCATATTTACCCCCATCCTTCTAACCATTATCCCTTGTTGTTCCTGACAATTATTGTAGATGCATACACCCTCCCTTTAACTACATCATCTGTGTTGATTCTAGTGTGATGTGCTAGAGGGGGAGTCCATTTCCCATCCTTCTTTTTCTTCTAACAGTTCTTCTTGGATTACCAGGCTTTGTTCATCAATTGAATGTCCTTATCAATGTATAAGATCTGATGATCCTTTGGTCGTATGGTGTTATCCATAACATGTGTATTCTTGCTCTTCTAGATACTCTCACAAGTTATCAGGAATTGTTGACAGATCTCTATAGGCTTTCTTAAGTGATATTGTATCCAATACTTTTCATTTTGAAGCTAAATATTGGTTCATCATCTCCCTATTCAATAAGATCTCCCAAATCTCTTTGACAAACATACAATCTCATAGGGCAAGGATGTAGTTTCCTCATGGTTCTAGCATCTTCTGTGTCAATCATTGTCTGTCAGATGCCTAAATTTTCACTGCTCATTGGTGAGTAAAGCTCTATGGAGAGTAATCCAGGCAAAGTGCTGAAGTCTACTTGAGATCTTAGCTTCCAAAATAAGATTCCGTCATCCATTTATCGTGATATCTTTACCTTGTCTCAAGATTTCATATGTCCATTCACAGTATGGTTCCAGGACTAGATATCTTCCTAGTTTTAAGAGAAGGGTGGGTTAATAAGGAGTATGCCTTCTACCACCGCTCTTTCAAGTTAGTTATTCAGAAAATTAGTGTACCATTCTCCTGGTTTGCTGACAACACTACTAACTTGTAGATCCAATAGGTCTGGTAGAATCATTTTGGTTCCACGTCTTGAAGTTGTAGCTTTGATTTTACCCAACAATCTAAGCATAATCTTATCTGATTGCCACTTATAAGTTGGATTCTTGTGTTGTTCATGATGAAAGATTTTCCTTCAAAGGAATATTTTCTTAATCTCAATGGAGCCTCTACTTCAGTTTTATTAAACTCCAAATATCGATTTTGCATTCATATACACCAAATGGAGTTATGACCACTAAGAAGATCCCAAGAGTGTCTGATGATTACAACATTTTCCCAATATCTTATGGCTTCTAGGCCGAGTCCCCCTTTTTATTTAGAGCATGTGAATTTATTCCATGCAACTAGGGACATGGAATGTGGTTTATGCCCTCCTCCCCAGATGAACCTCCCAACAAACCCATCAATCTCAATACTCCATGGCCATGAGGAGTCCACATAGTTCTCCTTCAAGTGCACAATTAGTTTTCATCTTTGCCCCCTCTTCCTTCTAACCATTGTCCCTTGTTGTTCCTGACGAATGTGGAAGTTGCAGATTCCCTCCCTTTGACTTTAGAATCTATGTTGATTTTTGTCTGATGTGCTGGAGAGGGAGTCCACTTCCCAACTTTCTTTTGATTATAATGATCCTTGTCAGCTTCCCAGGCTTTGTTTATCAGCTGGATGTCCTTATTGATGTACAAGATCTGATGCTCCTTTGGTCATATGGCATTCTCCATAACATGTGCAATCCTGCTCTTCTAGATACTCTCACAAGTTATCTGGAATCGTCAATACATCTATGCAAGCCAATTCTTTTCAATTGTGAAGCTAAACATTGGTTCATCTTATCCTTGTTCAATAAGCTCTCTCAAATATGATTGGAATACATACAATCTCATAGGGCATGGATATAGTTTCCTCATGGTTCTGGCATCTGTTGGACCAATCATTGTCTATCAGATGGTTGTATATTTGCCACATACTGGTGACTAAAGATTTGTGCGGAGTAATCCAGGAAAAGTGTTGAGATGTACTTGAGATGTAAGATTCCCAAATAAGATTTCATCGTCCATCTATCATAATATCTTTACATTATCTCAAGATTTCATATGCCAACTTTGTTGTGTATTGTCCATTAAATTGCACTTTCAAGACAATCATTTACAAAATTAGTTCCTCATTTTCCTTATTTGTTGAGGACACTACTCACTTCTAGATCCAATAGGTTTGGTGGAATTGTTTTGGTTCCAGGTCATGAAGTTGCAGCTTCAATTTCACCCAATAATCTGACCATAATCTAATCTATTTGCAAATCATCAGTTGGATTCTTGCATTGTCCATGATGAAAGATTGTTCTTCAAAGAAATATTTTTTTAATCTTGATGCATCCTCCAATTCAGTTTCATTAAACTCCAAATACCATTTTTGCATTCCTATACACCAAATTGAGTTACGACCACTAAGCAGATCCTAAGATTGATTTATGATTAGAGCGTTGTTCCAATCTCTCAAGGCTTCTCGGATGATTTTTCCTTTTTATTTGGAGCACGTGACCTTATTCAATGAAACTAGGGGCATGGAATGACCTTTATGCTCTCCTCCCCAGATGAACCTCCTGATAGGCCCATCAATCCGGTCACGAAGTGAGATAGGTTAAACACTTGTTGGTATTATATATACAGGCACAACAAAGAGGCGATATTTGGCTAAGAATACCCTTCCTATGATATAGAGACATCTAGATGACCACATGTTAACCTTAGAGGAGATTCTACCCAAAATATCTGAATATGTGTTCTTGGTTATCTTGGAATGTATGATCAGTACTCCCAAGTACCGTCCAAGATCATCAATAACTTGTAAGCCACTTGCTACTTTGATCCTTCTATGCTCTCTCCTAGGGACATTTCTTGAAAAGGATATTATGGTTTGGACAACTGAGATAAATTGCCCAAAAGCATGTTCAAATTTCTTAAATCATTCCAATATGGTTAGCGTTTGTTATTTGCTTGCTTCTACGAATAAGATTAGGTCATCTGTGAAGCATACATGTGCTACATCCGGTCCTGGTCTACTTATTTTTACCAAATTCCATCTTCCATCTCTCACATACTTGTTAATGAGTTGACTAAGGCATTCGAGGCACAAAACAAACAAATAAGGTGATAGCAGGTCACCTTGCTAAAGACCCCTACTAGCCTTGATTTACTGCACTGGTTTTCCATTCCAAATTGCTGTAATAGATCCTCCTGTGATGGAATTTTTGATGTATTTGTGGATGTTGCTTGGTAATCTCATCCATTATTATGTGCCCGCAATGAATTGCCTAGACCTAAGGTCATATGAGTTGGTCAGGTCTACTTTGATCACCATCACTTTTACATCATTCTATGTCTTCCTATTGTGATTAAGTTTCTACACTGATGCAATATTATCTGTTATCTTCCTACCAGAAAAAAACTACTTTATTCCATGGAGATCCGACTCAACATGTATTTTTTGAGCTTTTTGACTACCAACTTGGATGCCAACTTTAGCACAATGTTATTAAGTGATATTGGCCTCAGTTTTTGACACTGTTTTGGGTGAGGGACCTTTGGAATTTTAACAATTATGGCATTGAATATTTCTTTAGGTAATTTATTTCCATCTACAACTTCACTCACTATCTTGCAGATGGAATCACCCAACACAGTCCATCCCTTTAGAATGAACAAAGTGCTTACCCTATCTGGGCCCACTACCTTATGCAGGTCCATCTTCTTCAAGGCATTGGAAATTTCATCTTTAGAGTGTATAGATGTAACCATATCAAACACATCCACTTTTAGACATCGAAAACATCCAAGTATGTTGGTATTGCCATTTCTCCTCTCCACTCCTAGATTAGATAGAACATTTTGAAAATGTTGAACCACCATATGCATTGAATCTTATTTGTTCATGACTGATTCCACCTCATAGATCTTTAGAGTAGTTATGAGGTTATCTCTTCTTCTTTGGTTGACCCACATAATATAGAACCGTGAGTTATTGTCTCCTTACTTGAACCAGTTATAGTGAGCTTTCTGCTTCCAATCCTCCTCTTCCTTCTAAAGAATGACATCCATGTTTGATTGCATTTCAAAACATAATCTATCAGATATACTATCATACCTAAAACTCAAGTTCTTTTGCAGAGGAGTGATGTTGCAAATCAGGTAATATTTTTCATATCTTTTCCATTGCATTTTCCTCCTATTCCATTCAGTTATACTTCCTCATGCTTGATTCAAGGAACTATAAAATGGAAGATTGTTGCTCTAATTGCCTTCCAGGATACCATTAAATTTGGGCTCCTGGCCCCATGAAGCTTTGATAATGAATCATATCTCAGTAGCAATGTTCTTTATATTTTTTTCAAAAAAAATTGGACAATGATCAGAATGTATGTGTGGGAGGTGTTTCACCACCTTCTATGGATCCTTCTGAATAATATCTCTATTTGTAAAGGCTCTATCTAATCTTTCCTGGAGTATCCCATGCTTATAAGTATAACACATTCTAGAGAATCCTGGATCTATTAATCTAGCTTCCAAGAGGGTTTCTGTGAATACTTTGGCCTCATTTGCATAGAAAATTTCACTAAAAAACTTCTTGTTAGGTTCTACTAGTGTATTAAAATCTCATAGTATCACCTGTTTCAAAATACAACCACAAAGTATAGCAGCGGAAACAAAAAAATTATCTAATTGTATTCCTATAACAACAATATCGCGTCAACTACTATGAAATAGGAAGGATGGTTTAATGAGTAATACTTGGTCCCGGAGCAAGTCTGGTGACAACTACAGTCAAAGAGCCAGAATCCCTACCCCATGAACCAACTTAATACCAAAGACAACATGCGGAAGCGTGAAATGCTTAGCATACATGAACAAATAACAAGATAAAAGCACCAACCATAGTCTCAACATTGAACAAGATATATTAAGCAATATTGTTTATTACAAGCTTTCAATCACAGATTAAAGAGTACAATTTACCAGTCTAATCATGTACACTATGGATCTACAACAAGTACACCTAACATATATCACTAATACCATCAACGGCTAGCCATCTCTAAACCAATAAAATGCATGAAACAAGGTGGGTCAAGCACACGAGGTGATGAGTACATGGCTAAAAGATACATATACATAAGCTTTGCATAATTTAAAAAGAGTGTAGAAGTAAACAAGCAAGAGTAAACAAGATAAGTTCTTAGCAGAATGAGAGCCCATGTTTTATGTCATTTCACTCCAATCATACCATCATATCATGTATTCATAAGGCCTTTGATCAACTTCCCATTGGAAGGATCCATAAGGATGGTCAAGATTAGTTAACACTTCTATACGTGAGGGACCTAGAGGCCATTGCCAAGAGCTAACCCTATTTCAACATTGTATAAGGGAGTTTCTATATTATGTTTGCAGGTTATAAAACCACGATACGAGATAAACATCGAGTACATACTAGAATACTACATGACAATATTTGAGCAAGTAAATAAGCATAGATATGTATCACATTTCAAGAAAAAAATCCATATTCATATAAATATTTAAATCTCATACCTAATTCAGATATTCAAACCTAACTCATCCTTGATCACCTAGCATCAAGCCAAAATTGGTTAAGCACAAGATTACATGCATGCATTAGATTCTCATCATCAACCCCTAACTAGCTTCATTTTAGGGATTTGGAAAAAATAGGTTTTGACTTTCTTACTAGTACATTTTATGATCTCTTAATGATTTAGGGTCCATCATAAGGGTTTGGTTCAAGTTTCATGTCATTTTGAGGTTCCGTACATTTTATATGATCATATCAAGATTTAGGTCGCTCATGCACATTATAGGGTCAAAGACTCATAATAGGGCATACAAGGTCATTTTCCAATAAAGTATGGACATCATAATCACATTCTAATATGGGTGAAAGTCCCCTAGGATTTAGGCATCATATTCTCAACCTTAGGTATCAATATTCTTACATACATGCAAGCATGAACGTAGTTCGTATACCATTAGGGAACAACATGTGGATTGTGTGGGACATACAGATCAAGAGTTCAAAAACACATGATCGACTTTTATTTGAGATGGGGGAGGCATAAGAAAGTGTTGGTAACAATTATAGAGCATAAGGACACAGTTCAAACCACATATGACACATAAGTGTTTCAAAAGGTGGTTTTGGGTTACATGTAAAAATCATAACACAAAAGAGACAAATCATAATAAATAGTACCTCTCAAAGTTTTAAGGTTACTTATTTCAAGAGTAAGGAGGCATTTGGTGTACAAATTAGTGAAAACATCATTTTCTTCAAAGTATAAACAACCATTCACATATAGGGGATGTATGTGTGTATTCATGTCCATATGGCTCAACATAGAAAGAGGAGTACCATAATGGATATATGTACCATATGGTAGAATAAGAACACTAATTTCTAAGTTAGGTTGAGGTTGCATGTCATATTAGATTCAAAAGGTAGCAATTAGGGCAAAGGTACATCATCCAAGTCTCAAACTAAGCACATAAGTAAAATTAGAGACATGTAAAATAAAAAGGGATGATTAGGACTCCCATTAGATTCAATGATTTGCCAAATTTACTAATTTTATGATTAAGATTGTGAAAGTTCATCAAAGCTTCAAGCTTGATCATTAAAGTGCATTAAATGTACTCAACATGGCTAAAAATGTCATTTTCAAGGGATCAAGAAAACAAACGTTATATTTAGGGTTTATAACCTATCCCAATGTGTAGGTCTCATCGAGCTGATCAATTTGATATATTAGAGAATCTCATTTGATTAAGGGAGGAGGTAGTTATGCATTTTTGAAGTTTTGCATTGTAACCATATTAAATTGAGCTTGAGAGTTTTACCCATATTTATGTTGCGATCCCGACCCTTGGATCAGAGATCGGGTGGTCTGTGCCATGCCCTTCGACTGGAAGCCCTTGACCGCTCTCTCACTGGATGCAACTCAATCGTGCGGATGTCGAATTTTATTTATCATTCGCCACCACGCCCGTCCGGTTGCACGACACTTGTCATCCCCGGCCATGCCTCCCTAGATCAGTGGGCCCACGGTTTTGGTCATCCGATCCTGATCAAATGGCACCTAGCCTTCATCTCCAATGTAGGAGCTCGTGCATATGGTTTTCCTGGCCATGGCGGTGGGCCAAGACAAGCTCATCGATGCCACCCCAAAGTAGCACTAGAGGCTACGGTGTGCCAGCTAATATGTCGTCCACTCACACTGGTATCATGCGAAGATGTTGGAGTCATTGGCTTGCACCAGGGCATCCCAAAGCACCGGTTACTATGTTGCATCACACCCTATCCCTGACAACAAAGGGGAAGTTGCGGGCAGTGCCCTAGGGCTACAACCAGAGGAAAAGAGAAGGAAAAGTGAGAGAGGGACAAGACAAAGAGTTTTGTGCAAGTAATTCCTCCAATGGGGACATGTAGAGGGGAGATTTTACTCCCTCTCGTGCTCCATTGTTCACACACTGAACAGTATTATGGAGCTAGGAGACAACCCAATAGTCATTGGATCATTCCAAGGCTCCAAGACACACTGATCCAACAGTTAGAAGGAAGGGATATCTTAGGTTTTGAGAGGCAAGAAGGGGGGGTCTGGGCTACACACCCTATCATGGGCTCCCCAAAGTTGTTAGCCCAAGAGTAGTAAAAAGATTAAAATATGCCTAAAGTAAAGATAAATTAAGGAACCTATGAATAGTCATAACTTGGGTCGTGTAGGTCCAATTGAGGCGATGCTTGTACCATTGGAAAGATAATTGAGTCATGTACAACATAAAATTGATTATGGAATATTTTTGACATAAAAAGATATTTAAATTTCACTTTTAAATGGGTACACAAAAATGAATGTACACAGTTCAATTTTGTAAAATAATGTCACATATTGTAAAATTGAGCATATGTGATAAAATTGAAGAATCATCATGCTCAAACTATGAAATTGATCTTAATAAGAGTGACAAGTCACTTAATGAGAGAGGAGGAGCATACTAGAGGAGAAAGGAAAGTTGGATTGTCACATCCTCCCCTCCTTGAAAGAAATTTCATCCTCAAAATTCATCCAAGGTTGTAGTTAAGGGTCAGTGTTCCATAAATCATGTGTTGAATTAACCAATCCATATGTTTCATACCATCTCCCATCATGGGATTTTCTCATAGTCTTCCAACGTCAAGGGTGTGACCATTCCAATACATACATATTACTTAGTGATTCATCATAATACAACACCGTCTTAGCATTAGGGTTTTCCCACCCCTTAGTATCCCTACATTAGGTTTTTTTCATACATTCATATGAGACCAAGTTTATTATCAAAATCTATGTTATCAATTCTCTAATGAACTTGTTCCTCATCATGATTTCCAAATGAGATCACCATTGAACGTGTAAATTTTGTTATTATACTAGATTTCATGCATGTTTTAAACTTCCCCCAAAATTCTACTAACTATCATCAATTATATTCATCATTTCTCATTTTGGATTTTAATTTACGTATATTTTCATTCGAGTTATGACCCCAAGAGAGTCGTCATATCGAGTTAATCATTTTTCATTTGGGCATGAGATTAGGCATGTTACCCCTAAAAATTTAAACTAAGATCTCTAAGCATCATCAGGTTCACGATTCAAAGCTACATCTTTCAGTATGGTATGATTTCATGTATCGAGCATCATTTGAGGAGCAACATTATTATCAATATTCAGGCTTCATAACTATCTCATTTGTATCTTGAATGAGCTCCACCAGTTCAAGCCACTCCAACTACGACCCATCTATACACAATAAGACATGCTAAACACAACCATCCACCCATAATGATAGTTATACCCAACCATCAAAAACAAGGGCAGCCACTAGATTCCTTTACATAACCTGAGTAGGGTCTCATCATGAAGGGAAGACATCATGTACATCTTCTTAGGGTCTTGAGACATCTCCCTCACCTATATAGCAAACATCATATATTTAATTGCCTCCTTATCTAGGGTTATATCTTTTCATAGGAAATCTAGGGTTCAACATTGAGGGAACCACACACTAGGTGACTCAACTCACATACTTAGAAGTAGTCTATCTAGGGACTCATCATCATGTATTTCATCGTGCACATTTTTTAACATGTTTCATATTTTGGAGTTTAGGTACTTTGACCTTCTCCCATGGCAGGTTGACTGATATCACAAGGTCACCCCTTTTCATATGTCCCATGCTAGAGGTACTCCTTTATAAAGAGATGGAGGCCTGTGTTGGTCTCAAACCATATATCAGATATCATATATCAACACGTATAAGACTTGGCAAAAGCAAGCATGCCAACTCACTAGCTATATTTAGAACACCAACCAAGTCACTTGTATTGTACAGGGTGATAGGTATAGCTAGGGTTGCAAGGTCAAACTCATCTCATATAATCAAACATACTTGACCCTCTTAAAAACAAACTTGGGTCAAATCCACATCATTATCATCATCATCATCATCATCATCATCATCATCATCATAGTTCATCTAGTCTACTACTAGACTAACCTTTATCATGGCTCAAGACAACTCTAGAGACTACAACTATCAACTAAAATCTCTCATCTAGAATGGATATTACATCCCTTTCTCTTAGGTTACATGAATACTCACTACCTTTCTACTTGTGGTAACATTTTTCAAACGTACATATAGTAATATTTGAATTAGGTTTTCTCCAACATTGAAACATGCGATGCAAACCACCATACTCCACTCGAATAAAACCAAAACCAAAATGAGTTGCCACTCTCATTAGGCAGCCTAGTAGGATGACACCTAGATAACTAGCAAGAACATGGTGTATACATGTGTAGCTACCCTAAGCACATGTCACATACATATATCTAGGGTTGTAATAAGATCTCCCTTTTCTCACCCTCCTAAACCTACAACCCATACTATAGGACAAAACAAGGAGAAGAGAAAGGTCCTATGGACTACACAAGTCTACACCTAGTTCTAGAACATCTAGGTTCTAACCTAGAGGTTAAGTCAACATAGTCCATAAAGGACAACTCGATAAGTTTCTAGGGTTGAGATGTAAGGTGAGTTTAGTTTGTGTTTCATGTGAGAAATGTTTGGTGTAGTTATTGTTCATGCTCTAATACCATCTGTCACAGAGCTAGAATCTTGACCCCATGAACCAAATGAATACCAAAGACAACATGCAGAAGTGTGAAGTGCTTAATATACATGAACAGATAACAAGAGAAAAGCACCAACCATAGTCTCATCATTCAACAAGATATATTAAGCAACATTATTTATTACAAGCTTTCAATCAGATAGTCAAGAGCACAATTTACCAGTCTTCTCATGTACACTATGGATCTACAACAAGTACACCTAACATAGCTCACTAATCCCATCAACGGATAGCCATCTCTAAACTTATAAAAGACGTGAAATAAGGTGGGTCAAGCACACGAGGTGCTGAGTACATGGCTAAAAGATACATATACATAAGCTTTGCATAATTTGAAAAGAGTGCAAAAGTAAATGAGAAAGAGTAAACAAGACAAGTTCTTAGCAGAATGAGACCCCACGTTTTATGTCATTTCACTCCAATTATACCATCATATCATGTATTCATAAGGCCTTTGAGCAACTTCCCATTGGAAGGATCCATAAGGGTGCTTAAGATTAGCTAACCCTTCTATACATGAGGGACCTCGAGGCCAATGCCAAGAGATAACCCTATTTCAACATTATATAATGGAGTTTCTATATTATGTTTGCAAGTTATAAAACCATGATACAAGATAAAAATTGAGTACATACTAGAATACTACATGACAATATTTGAGCAAGTAAATAAGCATACATATGTATCACATTTCAAGAAAGAAATACATAGTCATATAATTATTTAAATCCCATACCTAATTCAGAAATTCAAACCTAACTCTTCCTTGATCATCTAGCATCAAGCCAAACTTGGTTAAGCATAAGATTACATGCATTCATTAGATTCTCATCATCAACCCCTAACTGGATTCATTTTAGGAGTTTGGCCAAATTAGGTTCCAACTTTCATACTAGTGCATTTTATGATATCTTAGTTATTTAGGGTCCATCATAAGGGTGTGGTTCAAGTTTCATGTCATTTTGAGATTTTGTACATTTTATATGATCATATCAAGATTTAGGTCGCTCATGCACATTATAAGGTCAAAGACTCATAATAGGGCATACAAGGTCATGATCCAATCAAGATAAGGAATACAAGCATCAAGCATGATTTATATTAGGAAGGTATGGACATCATAGTCACATTCTAATATGGGTGAAAGTCCCCTAGGATTTAGGATCATATTCCCAACCTTGGGTATCAATATTCATACATACATGCATGCATGAACGTAGTTCATGTACCATTAGGGAATAACATGTGGATTGTGAGGGACATACAGATCAAGAGTTCACAAAACATAAGATCAACTTTGATTTGAGATGGGGGAGGCATAAGAAAGTGTTGGTAACAATTATAGAGCATAAGGACACAATTCAAACCACATATGACAAATAAGTGTTTCAAAAGGAAGTTTTGGGTTACATGTAACAATCATAACACAAAAGAGACAAATCATAATAAACAATACCTCTCAAAGTTTCAAGGTTAATGATTTCAAGAGAAAGGAGGCATTTGGTGCACAAATTAGTCAAAACATCATTTGCTTCAAAGTATAAACAACCATTCACATATAAGGGATGTATGTGTGCATTCAGGTCCATATGTCTGAACAGAGAAAGAGGAGTACAATAATGGATATATGTACCATATGGTAGCATAAGAACACTAATTTCCAAGTTTGGTTGAGGCTACATGTCATATGAGATGCGAAAGGTAGAAATTAGGGCAAAGGTACATCATCCAATTCTCAAACTAGGCACATATGCACAATTAGAGACATGTAAGACAAATAGGGATGATTAGGACTCCCATTAGATTCAATGATGTACCAAAATTCACCGATTTTATGACTAAGATTGTGATAGTTCATCAAAGCTCCAAGTTTGACCATTAAAGTGCATTAGATGTACTCAACATGGATAAAGATGTCATTTTCAAGGAATCAGGAAAACAAACGTTAGAATTGGTGTCTTGAACCTATCTCAAAGTGTAGTTCTCACCGAGCTGATCTATTTGATATATTAGAGCATCTCATTTGATTAAGGGGGGAGGGAGTTATGCATTTTTGAAGTTTTGCATTGAAACCATATTAAATCGAGTTTGAGAGTGTTACCCAGATTTATGTCACGATCCCGACCCTTAGATCGGAGATTGGGTGGTCTGTGCCATGCCCTACCCTTAACCGCTTTCTCACTAGATCCAACACAATCACACGGCTACCGAACTCTATCTTTCGTTCGCCACTGTCCCCGTCTGGTTTCATGATGCTTGTCATCGCCAGCCACACCTCCCTGGTCAGTTGTCCTACGGTCGTGGTCATCCAATCCTGATCGAATGGCACCTAGGCTTCATCTTCAATGCTAGGAGCTTGTGTGTAAGGCTTGCCTGGCCATGGTAGTGGGCCAAGACAATCTCATTAGTGTTGGTATATATATGCCTGTAGAGCCATCCCAAGCGATTGCATGGAGTCGGACATTAATTAATCAATTAATGTGATTATTTGGTTAATTAATGAATTCTGGAATATTCTAATTAATTCATGAGCGTTTTAATTAACGCAACATTTCTATTTACCGATGGGTTTAGGAAACCCTATTTCCCTTCGTATCCTGTTTAAAGGAGTATTGACGGCCGATATCTATATAAGATAGATAGAGGCTTTTCAGTTTATGCTCACGCACGTAAACCCTGGCCGTCACCGTCCTTAGGAGAGGAAGGAGAGCAACGCGCCGCTAGCAAGCCGCCGCAGAGACACACTCCTTCCCGCCGGCTTGAGAAGCGCGATGTGGAGTTCTGTCCATCCGCGTGGATGAAGTAGAGACGCAGACGCCTTGACGCCTGCATTGGGATGACGTCGACGACCACCTGTACGCGCTACGAGTAGCGGACATCACCGCCGCAAAGGAGTGCCGCCAGATCAACCTGCGACAGTGAACAGGAGAGAAGTTCCGTCCGTGTAGGTTAGCAGTGTTGCACCGTCATACAGCGGGACATCGCCGGACTTGCTCCGCGATAAGGTATATCACGTAAACAATCCTTCCAAATATGTTGTTGTCGATGAGATCCTATTTCAGGTTGTGTGGATTTTATTATTGCCGCCGCGTATGTTTTCTCCACACCCCAAAGCAGCATCGGAGGCTGCGGTGTGCCAGCTAATATGTCGGCCACTCACACTGGCATCATGTGAAGATGCTAGAGTCATTGGCTTGCACTGGGGTGGCTTGACGGGCTAGTTACAACCAGGGCAGTGCCCTAGGGCTACAACCAGGGGGAAAAGAGAAGGAAAACTGAGAGAGGGACAAGATGAAGAGTTGTGCACAAGTAATTCCTCCAATGGGGACATGTAGAGGGGGATTTTGCTCCCTCTCGTGTTCCATTGTTCACACATGTGAATAGTAGTATAGAGCTAGGAGACAACCCAATAGCCTTTGGATCAATCCAAGGGTCCAAGACACGTTGATCCAACGGTCAGAAAGAAGGGATATCTTAGGGTTTGACAGGCAAGGAGGGGGTGGTTGGACCACACGCCCTATCATGTCAGTCTAAGAGTAGTAAAAAGATTAAAATAGGCCTAAAGAAAAGACAAATCAAGGTGCCTTTGAATAGTTATAACTTGGGTCTCATAGGTCCAATTGTGGCAATTCTTGTACCATTAGAAAGAAAATTGAGTCATGTACAAGATAAAATTTATTATGGAATATTTTGGACATAAAAAGATATTAAAATTTCACTTGCATATGGCTATACAAAAATGAATGGTACATAGTTCAATTTTGTATAATAATGTCACATATTGTAAAATTGAGCTTATGTGATCAAATTGAAGAATAATTATGCTCAAACTATTAAATTTATCTTAAGAAGAGTGAGAAGTCACTTGATGAGAGAGTAGGAGCATACTAGAGGATAGAGGAAAGTTAGGTTGTCACAACTACTCGCTTCAATGCAACTATGAACTAGTTACCCTTGGACGGTGGTTGTGAAGCTACTGGTCTTCACCACAAACTACGAAGACTAAAGGTTAAATTTGCTCTCTGAGAAGTAGCCAAAGGACTCCTGCATCTAGAGTAGTCCACACAGACCAATTAGAACTCATGTCGTTCAACTAGGATAGGCACGAAGGAGTTGTCCCTGCCGATGGTGTACTAGTCACTAATTTTCTCTCACACAACAATGATCCTCAGTTCTTCTCTCCCATAACTATGCCTCCCTTGTTGGGTAGGATTTTCTTGGGCTCGTTTGGTTACCACAACTAGAGAGGACAACAATTGTTGGAGGAATGGATCCTCAGTTGTCTGTGTTGTATATTGGGAAGCCCTAGTACCCCTCTATTTATTGGCAGGGTTAGGGTCAGGGTTCCTAGTCTGTAGGGGATTGTGTGGTAGTGGAAGGGACCAGAAGATCTTGATTTTTCACATCCGGAAAACCCTGAAATGGTTGTTTAGTGATGAAAATAAACTATCCTATTGCTATTAAAACAATACATAGTAAAGAGAAACCTTGAGTTACATTTGAGGGGATCAAAGGTAGGAAAGAATTAACTTTTATATTGGGAACAAAGGGATAGAGGATCAGTGCGTAGATCGAGATAAACAAGAACCAAAACCAAACTATCCAACCACATAAACATATTGGGTATTGGACATAACCACTCTACACTTCCACCATTAAAACTGCTTTTAGGGGACATGTGTGAATTACATACATACATATACATATATATACACATATATATATACATACACACACACAGATATATACATACATATATATGTGTGTGTGTGTATTAGTTTGGGATTAAGTGGTATTTGATCGAAAATGCATATGAGAAATTTTAAATATTCACATTGTAAGCAATAAATAAAGGATTAAACCAAAAATCTGATCATATTGATTATCTAAAATAATAATAAATTGGCGTGTCTCTGATACCACTGTTGGGAAATATGGGCACAGTGGAAACAATTTTTTATCTATCCCTATTCCCATAACAACAAGATCGTGTCCACTACTATGAAATAGGAAGGATTGGTTAATGAGTTATACCTGGTGGTGGAGCAAGGCTAGCGACAACGACTCACTTCAATGAAACCATGAACTAGTTTCCGTTAGAGTTGGATGTGTAGCTCCTAATCTTCACCATGAATAATGAACATGACATCTCTGCTTCACTCATGTGATCTCATCACAGATTGTAGGTTGACTTTGCTCTTTGAGCAACATTTAAAGGACTCCTGCCTCTAGAGTAGTCCACACAGACCAACTAGAACTCATGTCATGTTGGCTAAATTGACATTATGATAAATCCCTTTGTTTCGATGATGACAAACATTTCATTCTTATTGATCTAACGTGCTACTTGAGTGTTGCAGGAATGAGGTGCATGACAAAGCACTAGGGAATCTATATGCTTGAATGCTTGTAAATTTCATGAAATGTAATCAATTGTAAACTTGTACAAATATATAATGTACAAGTATTTAGACTTCATGTAAATCAAGCGTTAGATCTTCCCTAGTCAATCACTACACTTAGATAGATCATCCCCTTCAATAGTGTCACATATGCACACTCATACATGCACTTAGCACTTTATTTGATACATTGAAACAGGGTCAATCTCGGTCGAAAAAATCTTCGACCGAGACACTCTCGGTCGACAAGCTTCTCGACCGAGAAAGACCCAGGTAGCCGTTAGACACAGCTGATAAGGTAGTTGGCAGTTGGAGATGAACGTTGCAAACACTTGATCCAGAGAGCCTGTCGGTCGACAAAACCTCGACCGAGTAGGTGTCTCGGTCGACAATTCCTCGACCGAGATGGACTCTGACAGCAACTGCAGAATTAATTAAACTAGCCATTGTTAAACCAACTAGTGGATACCTAACGGCTAATTGAGCACTTGGAACCCCCTAGAAAGTATCTAGAATGTCCTTAAGCACTTGTAGGTCATTCCTATAAATATGACATGCCTTAGGACACCTAAACTTACCAATCTTCACTTGTGATACACTTGAGCTTACACTTGCAATTGTGAATCTATTTTGAGAAATTGAGCAATACTTGCATTGGCTATTCTTCTCCTTGCTCTAATTTCGTGTCCTATAGACTAGTATCTCCTATCCACAGCAATCACACTTCCATATACATTGGTTAGGAGATCTACACGCTTGATATAGGCAAATCAATCCTTATGCTTCAAAGGTTAAGTGTAATTTCCATTTTCCTTGTTGTTCCTTTTATCCTTTGTATTCTCCTTGCTACTCCTAGGGTTGGAGGCTGTGGATTGGAGAAGGTTCTTCTCGGTGGAGAAGGTGGACTTCGGACTACTTCAAGAAGGCTATTGCAACGGGAAGCTACTTCAAGAGGAAGGCTACTTCAAGGGGGAGCTTGAAGTTACTTCAAGAAGGATACTTCAAGGTTGGTGCAATTACTTCTAGGTGAAGGTTGTTCGAAGGGTTTGGTGAAAGAATTCTAATTTTATGTAAAGTCCTTGCGAGATAATAAAATTTAATTCTTTCAAAATCCCGGTTGGGTAAGAAACTGGGTAGTGGACTGACTGCCTTAGTATTTGCTAAGGTAGGAACCACTCTAAATCCCTTGTCTCCTTCTTACTTTTTCATTTGTGGTTGTTTGAGTTAAATAATTGTTAAATTAACTTTAAAACCCTATTCACCCCCCCTCTAGTGGTTTTTCAATTGGTGTCAGAGCAGGCTTCAAGGAACTCTAACCAAGTCTTGAAGAATGGGTGACGGGTTACTCAACAACCTCAACCTTGAAGGGACACTTGTGGCTAGACCTCCGGCATTCGATGGAACTAACTACACCTACTGGAAGAGAAGAATGCAATTTTATTTCCAAGGGATTAGTTGGGATCTATGGAGGATGGTGTCAACCCCCTATGAGCTTCCTCAAGTGGAATATGCAGCTTGGGACACAAATACGGTAAAGTCGGCTCAAATGAATGCCAAGGCTGTAAGTATTCTCTATTGTTCAATTTCAGTAGGAGAATTTAATAGAATATCAAATTGTGAAATAGCCTATGAAATTTGGCATAGACTTTCTATAACTTATGAAGGGACTGTTCAAGTTAAGAATTCTAAAATTGGAATGCTTAAACAAAAGTTTGAATAGTTCTGTATGGATCCGAATGAATCTATTAGTGATATGTATGCAAAATTCTCTTCTATTGTAAATGGTTTGAATGCTTTAGGTAAAGTTATTAGTGAGGAAGATCAGGTGTCAAAGATCCTTAGATCACTTCCTCCCAAATACAAGCCCAAGGTGACGGCCATTGAAGAAGCAAATGACCTCACCCGACTGAGGATGGAATAACTCATCGGCAACCTAGAAGCTCATGAAGCAACCCTAGAAGAGGAAGAAAGAAAAGAACGTGAACTTCAACAAGGGAGGAAGAAGGACATTGCATTCAAAGCATCAACCAAGAATAATCATGATACAAGTGAAGATGATAGTGAAGAAGAAACTCTCATTGTAAATGGTAAGCAGTATAAAAGTTTTAAAACTAATAAAACTTCTAGTGTTTCTTCTTCCAGGTGCTTTGAATGTGGCAAGAAGGGACACATGAAAGGTGATTGTCCAAAACTCAAGAAAGGGAAGAAATCATCTCACAAAAAGAAAGAAAGAGCATATAAAGCTGCATGGGATGATTCAAGTGATGATAGTGATGATGAAAAAGAAGAAGTAGAGTGCCTCATTGCTACAACAAATGAAGAAGAAGAAGAAGAAGAGGTAAGTCTTTTTGATCAACCAAAAGAAGATCTAATTGCTAGTCTTCAAGATACACATGAGAAATATATTGAGTGCAAGAAGAAATTTAAGAAATCAAATAAAGTAAATGATGAGTTAAATGCTAAACTTATTTCTCTCACATCTCAAAATGAAGATCTCAAAAAGGCTATTGAAGATTATGATATTAAGTTGAAATCTGTAGAAGCAAATTGTAATCTTATTTCCCTTGAAAAGTTAAACTTGCAAACTCAAGTAAATGATCTTCAAAAACAACCTGTTTTGTGTACACATCTAGATTCTGATATTATTGTGAAAGAAAGAGATTCTTTGTTATCTAATCTAGATCAAGCAAAATTAGATATCAAGAAGAAAATTGATGAGATCATGAAGTTACAACAAAAAGTGAGTAGCTTGAGTAACAATAACATTCTTGATAATATCTTGAATGATTCTTATCATCAAATTGGAAGGAGAGGACTAGGTTATAAAACTAAAGGAAAATCTTATCAAAAACCTAGTTAGAAAAGGACACAAGTGCTAAAGAATCAATCCATGTATGTACCAAAGAACAACACAATTTCTAGAAATGAGATTGACTCTATTAGTTGTCATTATTGTGTGCGTCTTGGACATTACTCTTTTTCATGCCCATACAAGAAAAGGAATGATGATCTAGCTTGGGTTCCTAAAACTTAGAAGCTTAAATTTGACTAGTTGAGATTTGACCTAAACTGATTCTTGATATACAAATGTCAATATCTCAACACAATTGAGTTTTCACTTTCATATTCTTATATTACAATTACTGAAAATAGTTCTGAAACAGTACAGAAACTTTCTCGGTCGAGAAACTGGTCGACCAAGAACATTGTCGGTCGAGAAATCATCGACCGAACAGGTTACTGCCTTCAAATCTGCAATAAATCTGCTGAACCTGTTTTAAATTCATCTAGTTTGCTATAAATTTATTATTAATGATTGATATGTAAATCAAGAATGAATCTTGGAGACTATCTTTGAAACAAAGACATATTGATGTTTTTGCATTATGAATTAAGGTATAACATTATAAATATGAAATCCTTAAATATATTGCAAAAGTGCTATATGAAGACTGATTTTGAACAAACCTTATTCATTGATTGAAAAAGTTTATTAAGCACGATCATTTACATGGCTTGTCTTAAATTCGAAAATCCATGAATCATGAATGAGATTATTTTGGTTTATCCTCTACATGGTTTGGTTTAAAACTGAAAATTATAAACCATGATGGTTTAATCAAGGAAATCACTATTTTATCATAGTCTGCATGGTTTATCCTAAGCATTTCTTGGTCCATCTATATAGGAACCATGTGTATTACAATTTAAATGGACATTGTATTTCATGAAATTACATGCTTCTATCTTGATCATTGGATACACTGCTACTGTTCTATCATAATTATTGTGCCCTATGTTTCATTGGTTTGTCTAAAATAATCTTTGATCTATATATACAAACCATGAATATTGCTATTGATCATTGTAATTCAGGTCATATGAAGATGTCATTTTGCATAAACAGTAAAACTTCATGGCATAAATACATTTTCTGCAGAAATTATACTTCACATATAAGTGTTCAAATTGAAAATCTGCAGAAATTGCCTCTTTGTTGAAGTTAAAGTTTGACTAAGGGGCTCTATGGTCGTAGTCAAGGTCGACCTAAAATAAGCTTGACACCATGCTTATTTGGACATCCTTTTACTGCACTAAATCTTAGTATTTGCACTTAATCTTAGTATCCTGATTCAAAATGTGTTTATCATATTGAAAACATGAAGCTCTATTAAAAGGTCAAAATCAAATCTTAAAAATCAATTTGTGACCTTAGAATCCTCAAATTATCTTAATTATAAGATTAAGAGGGAGCTCACACAAACAAATTTGATTATTTGATTGAGAAGCTTACAAAACATTGTAAACATCATTTGAAGCTTATTATGACCTTAGTATTTTAACTTTTGGTTATGAAGAAATCTACAAATTTCATATATCTTGTTCTTAAAGGAATTCTCTATAACAAATCAGGGCTTAACATCTCGTGCATTTGGTTAGAGACATTTTTCATGAACTCTAAGATTAAAGGACTCTCATTTCATTTTCAGGGCTTAACATCCCTTATAAAATGATTGAGAAATCAATACAAATGCCATGACCTTAAAAGGAACTCATATCATTTCAAGGCTTAACATCCTTTGCAAATGATTGAGAAATACATTATGGCTGAATTCGACAATAAATGTCTTATATTTATATAAATCCCTTGATTTTAATTGAATATCTCTTTTAGGGGGAGCATAGCATAAAGTTAAGGGGGAGACGTAAAAGTCATACAAAATGATTTTCTTGGATATCTTTTTGAAATGACAAAGGGGGAGAAAAATATAAAATCAAAAACATAAAATAAAATGAGTTTCATAATATCTCAGCCAGCACCCACTTGCAAAACAAAAATGGCTACAAAAGGTAATCTTCAGGTATGAAACTCACATGCTTTATATTTCATTATTTTATATTTAGGAAATGTTTGTCATCTTCAAAAAGGGGGAGATTGTTGGCTAAATTGACATTATGATAAATCTCTTTGTTTCGATGATGACAAACATTTCATTCTTGTTGATATAACGTGCTACTTGAGTGTTGCAGGAATGAGGTGGATGACAAAGCACTAGGGAATCTATATGCTTGAATGCTTGTAAATTTCATGAAATGTAATCAATTGTAAACTTGTACAAATATATAATGTACAAGTACTTAGACTTCATGTAAATCAAGTGTTAGATCTTCCCTAGTCAATTACTACACTTAGATAGATCATTCCCTTCAATAGTTTCACATATGCACACTCATACATGCACTTAGTACTTTATTTGATACATTGAAACAGGGTCAATCTCGGTCGACAAAATCTTCGACCGAGACACTCTCGGTCGACAAGCTTCTCGACCGAGAAAGACCCAGGTAGCTGTTAGACACAGCTGACAAGGTAGTTGGAAGTTGGAGATGAACGTTGCAAACACTTGATCCAGAGAGCCTGTCGGTCAACAAAACCTCGACCGAGTAGGTGTCTCTATCGACAATCCCTCGACCGAGATGGACTCTGACAACAACTGCAGAATTAATTAAACAAGTCGTTGTTAAACCAACTAGTGGATACCTAACGGCTAATTGAGCACTTGGAACCCCCTAGAAAGTATCTAGAATGTCCTTAAGCACTTGTAGGTCATTCCTATAAATAGGACATGCCTTAGGACACCTAAACTTACCAATCTTCACTTGTGATACACTTGAGCTTACACTTGTAATTGTGAATCTATTTTGAGAAATTGAGCAATACTTGCATTGGCTATTCTTCTCCTTGCTCTAATTTCGTGTCCTATAGACTAGTATCTCCTATCCACAGCAATCACACTTCCATATACATTGGTTAGGAGATCTACACGCTTGATATAGGCAAATCAAGCCTTGTGCTTCAAAGGTTAAGTGTAATTTCCATTTTCCTTCTTGTTCCTTTTATCCTTTGTATTCTCCTTGCTACTCCTAGGGTTGGAGGCTGTGGATTGGAGAAGGTTCTTCTCGGTGGAGAAGGTGGACTTCGGACTACTTCAAGAAGGCTATTGCAACGGGAAGCTACTTCAAGAGGAAGGCTACTTCAAGGGGGAGCTTGAAGTTACTTCAAGAAGGCTGCTTCAAGGTTGGTGCAATTACTTCTAGGTGAAGGCTGTTCGAAGGGTTTGGTGAAAGAATTGTAATTTTATGTAAAGTCCTTGTGAGGTAATAAAATTTAATTCTTTCAAAATCCCAGTTGGGTAAGCAACCGGGTAGTGGACTGACTGCCTTAGTATTTGCTAAGGTAGGAACCACTCTAAATCCCTTGTCTCCTTCTTACTTTTTCATTTGTGGTTGTTTGAGTTAAATAATTGTTAAATTAACTTTAAAACCCTATTCACCCCCCCCCCTCTAGTGGTTTTTCATGTCATTCAACTAGAACAGATAGGATGGAGTTGTCCCTCTCATTGGTGTACTAGTCACCAACTTTCTCTCCCGTAACAAGGATTTGAATTTGTTCTTTCCCGTTTCTATCTCTCACTTGTTGGGTAGGACTTTCTTGGGCTCTCTTGGTAACTACAACTACACAGGACAACATTTGTCAGATGAATTGATTCTCAGTTGTCTTTGTTGTATATTGGGAAACTCCCAATACCCCTATACTTATAGGCATGGTTAGGGTCTAGGTTCTTAGTCTATACAGGATTATACAGGAGTGGAAGGGTTTAGAAGATCTTGAATTTTCACAACTTGCGAACACCAAAAGGGCCATTTGGTGACCCATACGGTCATTTGGTCACAGGAGACTATTGTCTCATACTGCCAAATGGCAATTTGGCAGTTTCTCAATTGTACACAAAATTGGCAATTCAGTTCCAATTAATATTACATATTAATTCCTTCACCACAAGTAATGTTCAATTGAACAAGTTTCAGAAACATCTAAAACCTTCATTCGGCCCAATGGATCCATCTTACCCAGGAGGGACACCCGTCCCGCTTACATAGACACTCGTCTGGTGTGTTAAGCTGAACCGATCGGTTCAACCAGTCATTTCATAGAGCAAAACTAAGCCAATTCGAACTCTGATCGGACTGACAACCCAAACTGTCATCTCAATGATTGAGATGCTTGTTTGGCTGCCCAAATGACCATCTCACCCAGTGAGATGGTTGTTTGGCAGTTCTCTCATCCAATATATTACTCTGTTGTGTGAATTGAATACCTAAACACTTTAGTTGTCAATCCAATCATCATTCAAGATTGAAATCCTCTTCTAGATGAGTTCCTCTTTGCGTGACCCTATAGGTACCATATCACATTGGCAGTGAATGTCCATAACTAGCTTATGACATCACAAGAAAAGAGTGGTGCCTAGTCGCACGTAAGTGCTACCCAATTGAATGGAAAGTTGGATAACAACTTCAACCTACAATCTGTGTAAGTTTTATAGTGATTTTATAATTCCTTGTCACTGATATCCATAGTGAGCTCGAGGCATGAATCTATCATCCTTTCAACATTCAACTCATGTTTCTTCAACCAAGAGAAAACTATCTGAAATAATGTGACCTCAATATCATACTCCAATAGGAGGGGGAAATCCCATATATATCACTCATAGTCTATCCCCATGTATAAAAGTCACCCAATCATCACCTTTATTACAACCCATGTTTTAGGACTGTGTTTGATGATGTCAAAATGTACCCAACAACATATGAGGAGTGCAGTGATTTTAGGTCTAAGAATCACAATCACCACCTTCACTATGAGAGATGACTATGACCACTAATTATTGTTTCCATGTGTCACTCTAAAGGTGGGTCTGCCTGATACATTGTTCTCTAACATGTATCTCTGTGCTTTGTTTGATATTTCCATATCATGACTAATGAGAATCTATCATCAACCAACCCACACTCTAGTCTTATGTATTACTGGTGTCTATCTACCTTCCACAATAACAACAGACTAGGGATATAATAAGAATGTAACCACTCTTAACATTCTTATGATCTCATCCTCCAAGTCATGTACTTGAAGACATACATCATTGAGTATTGTCATTCCTTAGACATTCACAATGTTTCCTCATTATCTCATAATTGAGTGAAATAGAATGAATTGAAGGCTTGCCTTTACAAGTATTAATCAATTCCTTTATGTTTTATGCCATGTCAATTACTATATGATTGGCTATCTGGGCATATATTACCAACACCACCCACAACTCTTGAATTTGATTGTCCATTTTAGTGAGGTGGTTCCATAGTAGTTTGCGGGCGTTGATGGTTGTGGGCTTGCATACACAAAAGTGGCAATCCAAGAATTCTAAATTATACATGAGATGAATTATTTATGGATTTTAAGGATATTAATTCTACAAATGGTTGGATCCCAACCGATGTAGATGCCTCTGACAAAGCCTCATGCCTCAAATCTATGACAATGC
Source organism: Alisma plantago-aquatica (assembly GCA_963693085.1). NCBI lineage: Eukaryota > Viridiplantae > Streptophyta > Magnoliopsida > Alismatales > Alismataceae > Alisma > Alisma plantago-aquatica. The sequence continues at coordinate 1,382,280,760 of OY856411.1, forward strand.
TTGAATCCTATTATCTTTATAGCTTTCATACCTTGAACACCACTAATCAGAGGCTCTAGGATCACAGTAATTTATAGGTTTTTCATATGCATAAACTCTCTTAGCGTATTAAGAGTATCATGTTTTCAAATACCCCTTATGTTCTAGCGAAGAATATCAGTCATTTGACTTATATACAAGGTTAATTCGATTTGATTTACTTTTGCCAACTCTCTTGGATCTATGTGTCTTCAGATGAACCCACAAGTGCAACCTCTTTGTTTGACTTTTATCAACAATTGCAGTTGTCTTTGCAATCTCATCTACCTGAATGTTGATAGACTTTCACTGTGGACTACACCATCGTGGTCCTGAAGGTGGGACTTGTTTCACATTGCCCTTTCTCTTCATATTCAAATACTCCCTTTTCCCTTTATCCCCATAAGTGTTGACATATAAGGCTATATATCCTCAATAGTGGTCGCTTCATTGAGCTTGATTTTTGAAGGTTTCGGGTAATATAGTTTCTATGATTAGCATATCAACCCCATAAGTAACTTCAAGGACTTCAATCACCTCATCCACTCCTGATTTTACCATACTATGTTCCTATATCTCAACTCCATTTGCATCTTTTTCACTCTTTGTGATTTGTTATTGGGATGTGACAAGTCATGCACTGTATTAGACACATCTTTGAGCATTGTTCTGGAACTCTCTACCTCTTTCTCCTAAGATGCATCCTTCCACCTCTAGATTTTGGTCAGTCTCCTCCCATCCTCTTGTGTTGTTTTTGGTGCTAAGTATTCAGTATTTGAATTATCTAGGTCTTTGTTTACTTCAATTAGCACACTCACATATCCATTAGTCATGTTGCTTTCATTTTTTGAAATTACTGCATTATGGCCTCTCCTATGTCTCTGCCCTCTTTGTCCAGATTGTGTCTTCCAACTTGAACTATCCCTATTTAGCTCTTAATTTTGTCATGCCTTAGTTTGTTCAACTACTTCCCCATTTGTTTCCACATTTACTTCAATGTAGTGCTTTGAAATTTGACCTTCTTTTCCACATATAGCACAGGCCCAAGGAAGTCCTTCATATTTGACTTCATACTCAACTCCATTTATGAGAATAGATGGGATAAGTGGATGTGTAGTATCAAGTTCTAATTCTAGATGTGCAAACTTGCTTTGATATTGACTAGTTGTATGGGCATCTACTTTAACTAGCCTGCCAAGACCTAGACCGATATATTCAAACATGGTAGAGATGTAAAGGTGTAATAGAAGATTGATAATTCTTACCCATGAGGTGATTAGATGTCGATAATTTTTAGTTTAAATAAATGTAATATACCACTCCCATACTACCATGTTACACCAAAACTACTTCTAAGGCCATCCACCTAAAGTTGTTTCATGGTCTTTTTTGCATGAGAATTGTATGACAAAATGACCTAGATGCAATTCATACATGTTAAATCCCTCGTTAATTTTCCATAGAAAATTTAGTCTGTCTCTTTAGGTCATATACTCTACTTCTATTCCTATGAGGTGGACAACCACTGCATATTTCCATGGTTCCACTAGATTTTCTTCTTCTTCTGGGGCTATTTTCAATGTTGGTTTGCATTCATTTTTCTTCCAGGTTATGTCTCAGACAAATATGTATCTATGAAAAGATTTTTCAAGGAACCTTGAGATCCCTATTGGGATCCTCCAATCACAACATCACTAAAAGAATGTGCACCCCTACTTGTTTCTTCTTCTGTAGATCCATTTAGCATCGTTGCCTTAGGGTTTCCTTATTCTTCTGCCAACTGGTGATCTCGTATATGTTGTGATTCAACCTCCACATAAAGACTAGATGCAATCTCGAGTCAATCTCCTTGATCCCCGAGACCCATTCTTGAGTAGTTTAATGCAAGAATAATATTTGAGACTTGGATGGACAATCCTTGATTTCATAACATCCTCATCTCTAGTAAACTGTTCGTATTCTCCATATTTGACTAAGATCCACCTCTATCCACTGGTCTATGATCATGATATAGATATTATGTAAAGGTTCCACAATCCTTGGGATTGGGGACGTAGTCGTCCCTAACACGCACCCCAAAAATCCTCTCTTTCCCACATATCAATAATTGTGATTTTTTTCTATATATATGGAGTTCTTATAATATCAATAAAAAACAACATTGCAAATCAAATACGATCACTATCACCACAAATATACTAATTAAACACATAACATCCCTATATTCAAATAAATCCTTTATACTTCCATGTGGCACATGTGGCCAAAGAGGTAGGAAAAGGCATTTAATTAATACAAATTTTACTTTAAATATCATACAATTATTATTATGAATAAGGTTTAATCTCTTTGGTTTTTTATAAACTACAAGTCTCTCTCTCTTGGCTTCTTTGATCCCTCTTTAGGCCAGAGTCTTCTCCCAATGGTGGGTGGGGTGCTCCGCCACCTCTTGCTACCACCAACCTATCCACCACCACAGGATCCCATGATAAGCTGAATGAAGACTGGTTCTCACCTTTCTCCGATGTCATAGTGGCTCGCAACTAGGTGAAATCTATCGCAAGGTGTCCTATAAAGCATAGGGGTGTTGTGGAGGCTGATCCAAAGATTTGTTTCCGCAAGGAAGGTGATATGAAACTATGGTCTCAATTCAATGACCCCATTATTAACAAATTTGAGGATCGCCGCCAACATTCTGCCATCGTCCAAATCAAAGGGTCGAAATGCCATCCACAATAGATTAAAGGGTGGATGATCAAGAGTTGGTAACCTGAAATGGAACTGGAAGTCTTCATACTTCATGGTGGTATGTTCCTCGCTCAGTTCGCCAATGAACATGGACATGTAGGGAGGCACTCTCAGTGGGTCATGCTTCTTTATGATCAGATAATCCTTGTGAGAAAATGGAGTCTTCAAGCTAATACTAGAAGGGAGACTCTCACCACCACTCTGATTTGGGTTTCTCTACATGATGTCAGTAAGAATTGGAAAACTAGGGCCATGTCTGTCATTATGCATGCCATTAGTGAATCAAGGGACATCGACATAATGTCTAATGGCTTGTGTAAGGGTGTGCCCTCTTTTTTATTGATATCTCATCCAATAATTATCCACCACCAAAGGTCATGTACAACTACCAAATGGAGATGAATTTGAATTCAAAATCAAGTACAAAGGCATGCCAAACTATTGTGATCTACGAAAGGTCTTTGGTCATGAAACTAACAATTTCCTAGTTGAAAGGGGTACCAATTTCAACCTCCCCATGGTGCCAGAGAAAGCCAGTGGAAGACATATAAGTATATAAAAAAATTAAGATTCTCCATCAGATAAGGAAAGGCAAAGAAAAGTTGTTACACACTTTAAAGGTGAACATTAGATTGGTACATTTGATCATTCGATCACGTTGGATGTTGAAGTAGAAGTGCAAAAAGACACAAAGTTTGAAGAGGGAGAAATCCCTATGACCATATTCCCGATAGGTAGAAGTGGTGGTGTTGATATCATCATCGATACTCCCTTGAGTACTATCTTGATTCTGTATGGTGAAGATCCCACAATTATAGACATGAGTGGATCAACAACTAGCACTAGGAGTGAGTCCAACCACTTTACCATTCTTGATCAAGTCATTGATGATGTCATGGTGGAGTCTGTAAGAAACCAAAGCAGGAGCCCCATGTAGACAAGAAGCTCAACAAAGAAGATGAATAAGAATGCATGATCACGTGATGGGAGTGGTAAAAGAATAGGTAAATAATGTCCCTACTTGCATGGAACATGCAAGGGGCTTCACTTGTAGGAAGCCAAATGGAGCTCAGAAATGCAATAAATGAAAAAGGAGTATCCCTGGTTGTTTATCTCGATACCACGATAAGAATGAAAGTGAAGGAAAGGGTGGACGCTTTGTTTCCCCATGGATGGAGTAACTTTTTCTAATCTGGAATAGAGGGAGGGTGGAAGAATAGCTATAGCATGGAATTCCACTATTTCATATGTTGATCCATTCAACTTCTCTGATCAAGTTGTCTTTGTTTTGTGTTGCAATAGAGGTGGCTTCTCATTCATTTTATCAAGTATCTACAGTGAGAACCTGGAAGAGGACAGAGGCAAAATGTGGCAAGCCATTAAAGATACAACCAAAAGTGAGATGCTTTGGTTGGTGATAAGTGACTTTAACAACGTCATAAGAGTTGATGAAGCGCATGGAGGACTTAAGGTCCTTGAAATAGTTATGGATTCCTTCGATGACACAATGGATGTATTTGGAATCATCAAACTAAATATGATTGGTTGTGTTACTACTTGGTATAATAAATAAAGGTCAGATAGGAGGATCACTAGTGCCATTGACAAATTTTTGGTCAAAGGTTTGGTCATTGAAGCTTGAAATAAATTTTGCCTAATGGTGTTATCCAATTAGACACAAATCCCTTGAGTGATCATGCCTGGATGAAATTGGACTTTGTTAATAAGTCTAAAGTCCAACATCCCTTCCATTTCTTGAATTTGTGGTGTTATTGGATCAGTTTCAAAGACTTGGTTTCCACAAGTTGGGCCATCGATGTAGAGGGCAACCCTCTTTACAAAGTCATCAATAAGATTTTATTCACTAAGAAAGTGTTGATGTAATGGAGAAAGGACAAAGTGAACTTGAAGAATATGCTCACCAAGGCTGAAGATTAATATGAGATAGATATTGTTGAGTCTGTCATAGATCACCTCAACCATGAATTTTTAATAAGGAAAGTGAAACTGAAGACATGGTCATTGAACTGAAAGAGGCTAAGGAGGTTTACTACTAGTAAAAAAATATGCATGAAAATGATTAAGAATGGTGATTGGAACACAAGGACCTATCATCCTGCCATCAAGATAAAATAAATAAGAGAGACCATACATGAATTAATTGATGATTAGGGACAGGTGGTAAACATCATGGACAACATTGCTCTCAATGCTATCAACTACTTTAGAAATATGTACAACCAACCTACCATGATGCACATAAGTTATGAGGGGATCCTTCCTAGATACATAGTAGACATAACAATGATTGAGGCTCTCTTATCCTACTCTATTAATGATGCAACCAAGAAAGTAGTCTTTGTTGGGAAATACAGGCACATTGTATAGCAGTAGAAATAAAAAATTTATCTATTTGTATTCCCATAACATCAAGATAGCATAAAAAACTATGAAATAGGAAGGATGATTTAAAAAATTATACCTGGTCCTAGAGCATGTATAGAGATAACAAATCACTCCAATGGAACTATCAACTATTTATTCTTGGATAGTGCTTGTGTAGCTCATGGTCTTCACCATGACAAGCAAATAAAACAACTTCAACAACACTCTTGTGGTCTCTCCACAGACTGCAGTTGACTTTGCTCTCCTAGTAGTAGCCAAAGGACTCCTTCCTCTAGAGTAGTCCACACTGACCAAATAGAACTCATGTTGTTTAACTAGAACATACATGAAGGAGTTGCCCCTTACATTTATGTACTAATCACCAACTTGCTCTCCCACAACAATGATTCTCAGTTGTTCTCTCCCGTCTCTATACGTCCCTTATCAGGTAACAACTTCTAGGCATCTCTTGGTTACCACAACCAAAGAGAACAACAATTGTCCAAGCAACTGATTCTCAGTTGTCTATTTTTGTTGTACTCTGGTCAGCCCCCAATACCCTAATATTTATAGGCGGGGTTTGGGCCAAGGTTCCCAGCCTATTTTGGATCTGTGTGGGAGTGGAAGGGACATGAAAATCTTGAATATTCACAACCTAAAAACACAAAATAGTCATCTGGTAACCCAAATGGTCATTTGGTCATACGATACGACATCTCGCACTGCCAAACGGTTGTCTAGCATTTTTCCAATAACATACAAATTTGGTAATTCGATTCCCATTAATGTTAGACATTAATTTCTTGTATCACAAGTATTGTACAATAGAAACGTTAAGGAAACTTCTTGAATGTTCATTCAGACTAACCGATCCATCTCATAATATGAGATGGCCGTCTCGATCACCGAGGCGGTCGTCTAGTGAGTTCAGCTAAGATGATTAGTTCATTAGAATGAACCAGACAGTTCACACCTCAATTTGGGCTGAATTTGGCCATATCATCCTGACAACCCAAATGGCCATATCAACACTTGAGATTCCCATATGGCATGTCTAAAAGTCCGTATCAACACTTGAGATGGCCGTTTAGCAATTCATCATCCAATCTATTGAGTGAATTGAATACCTAACCACTTTAGTAATGAATCCAATCATCATTCAAGATTAAACTCCTCTTCTAGAGGAGCCCTTTGTTTGTGACCCTATAGGTCCCATATGATGATGGTAGTGAATGTCCATAACTAAATTATGATATCAAAAGAAAATAGTGGTGCCTAGTTGCACATTAGTGCTACCCAAGTGAATGGAAAGTTGGGGAACAAACTTCAACCTACAATATGTGTAAGGTGTTGCAGTGATTATATAATTCCTTTGTCACTGATATCCAGGATGAACTTGAGGCATGGAATCATCATCCTCTCAATGTTCAGTCCATGTTCCTTGAACCAAGAGAAGACCGTCTAAGATAATGTGATCTCAATATTATATATTGACTCACATATGCATGCACATTCATTTTTCAGTCTCACTTATCAAGTGGCTAGGCTATCAATATGCAGTAGGACTGAAATATCCCACATATATCACTCAAAGTTAGTCCCCTTGAGATAAAGTCACCCAATTATCACCTTTATGACAGCCCATGTTTCAAGGTTGCATTTGATGATGTCAAAGCATACCCAACGACATGTGATGAGTGTGGTGATTTTAGGTCTAAGAATCACAATCACCACCTTCACTATGAGAGATGACTATGACCACCAATGATGGTTTACATGTGTCACTCTCAAGGTGGGTCTGTCTGATATATTGTTTTCTAACATGTATTTGTGTTCTTGGTTTGATATTTTTATATCATGACTAATGAGATTCTGGCATCAACCAACCCACAGTCTAGTTTTAGTGTTATTGGTGTCTATCTACCTTCCATAGTAACAAATGACTAGGGACATAATGAGAATATGTATATGTACACTTAACATCCATATGATCTCAATTCCCCAAGTCCTATACTTGAAGACATACGTCATTGAGTAGTACTATTCTCTAGACATTCATGATGTTTCCTCATTATCTGATAACTAAGTGAAACAGATGAGTGGAAAGCTTACCATTATAAATATTAATCAAATCCTTTATTGTTTATGCCATGTCAATCATCATACTCTTGTTTCTCTAGGCATACCTTACCAATAGACTCCCACTTGCACTTAGAGCCAATCACCCACAAATCTTATTCTTACTGATCTAAACATGTCCACCATGCTTTTGCTGCACATATGCTTAATCCAATCGGATAGAAACATTTTGGTATTAGTCGGTATATTGCATGTGTCTTATCTCTTCTCTCTAAGATGAAACCACTATAATATGGTAACTGATATTTCGTGCCTAACATGTATCTCCATTATTGTCATAGTATTACTATTGTGTCATCAAAGTTTGGAACATTTACAAATTCATCATATGAATTTCTAGATCCATATAGTATCACTATGTGTTCATAACACAAGTATACTCAAATTCTGTTGTAGAATATAACTAATGGCTATTAGTTCAAAACCCTTCCAATTAACAACATTTCTCCTTTTAAATCAAATATATTTTATTTTTATCACTTTCTCGTTATGGAAGCTTGCATCGATATAACCATATACACCCAACTCTTCTTTTATTGCTATGCTTATTGACTAAGAATATATCCTTAAGTTGTTTCTCAAGTACTAATGGATTTCTTTGATGACCTTCTGATAAATCTTATTGGAATCATCTTTCCATGTCCAATACATACAAGATTATATGGGATAAGTACACTTGTAGCATTCATGATAGATCCATTTCTACAACCTATGGCATCTTAATCATGGCATTTCCATTCTTCACAAGAATGAGAACATAAGGTTGTTGAGAGACTTTCATTGAATCCTTCATGTGTTGAAATCTTTCAACACTTCGCTATTTTATATGCTCAAACTTCCATTGTGAAACATTAAAGAACTATCTCTATATATATTTGTCATCATCTCATTAGATATTTCACTTAATCCTTATTAGATAAAGGGGTTTTCCATGCCAAATATCAATATTCACAATATTTAGATGTTGTTCCTCATCATATGTGGAATATTTGTATATGCTCCCACTAAATCTTTTGTAACCATAACTTTAATCTTTTATCTTGATTCAAGTCAAACACTTTGAATATCTTTTCAAGTCAAAAGATTCCATCTCTGAGATGCTTGTTTGAATCCCAGATTGAACTTTGTAGTTTATAGACTTTATTTGCATTCTTGAAGTTATGAAACCTTTTAGGTTGTGTTACATACACATCATGTAATGTATTCCATTTAAGGAATCCAATTTTATCTTCATATGCTAAATCTGTTAGTCTACTACAACAACAATCTTGACAATTGGTAAAGAAATTTCTATCATGTTCAAAAACTTGAACTGATTTGAAAAATTATTCAACCAATCTGTCCTTTTATGTTGTCAATGTAGATCTTTGCAATGAGACCTTATTGAACCCCTTAGGTATTACCCCTTTAGGTGGTGCTATCAAGGTCCTACCTTGTTAGCTTACATGGACCCCATAATGGTCTTGAGACAATACTCAGACTATGGTACTTAATTTCTTCTAGTCAATTAGATGGCTCATCCTATCATGACCAACCTATGTGAGTTGTTGGATTCACAATCCTTCAATATCAGACCTATTTTACTATAACTATTTTGTTCTGTATTATATAATGAACTTGAGTTTCTGACACACCTCACCTCCTTGAGGTGCTTTGCACGACATGGCCTTTTACAAGAGTCCAAAAAATGATATGAGGCTCCTCATTTGGCTCCTTGGCCGATAGGCAAACGTATATAAGCTTTTCAACTTGATACAACTCAAGTTAGGGTTTCATATTCAACCTCTTTTCTTGGTCATTTCATTACCAAAAGTACCATCACTCAAAATCGATTTAAGTAGGGTGTCTCCTTATTTCTATCTCCTCTATATGATACTAGGAGGGAGTAGGGATACTCTAGAGGTGGTAATATTCATATTAGCCCTACAATTTTGGTAAATTACAATTTGTACAAAAATTGGTGCACAATGCACTAACATTATACAAACAAGTTCAATCTTAGAATTTAGGCTCTCCATAAACCACCACTTAGAATAATTCTCTCTCTTATTATGTGAAAACACTTAAGTAATGTTCAAAATGTGACATTTTGCAATATAGCCCCTCATCTTGGGTAAATTGCACTTTATGCCCATACTATCATATAATGCACAAACAGTTTGCAAATAAGCTCAAACTTGAAATTTAACTCTACAAGAGTCTTAATTACTTTTCAAAAGATTAAAAAAAGTTTGTAAATAACTTACTTAAGAAAAACTTCTAGGTTTAGGGCATAACCCAGGTCAGGGATGTTACAGCCATCAATAGAAATTGGTAAGTAAACATAACAATAATCAATATCGATCGATTTCTCTAAGAGTTGAATTTTACCATTTTTATAGATGCCTCAGTAGTTGTGGGCTTCATTATATCTCCCTTCTTATTTTGCCTCCAAGATATCCACATAGCATGGTGAGGTAGAGGTTCGAGACCAATAGTAGATGACTCTACAGTCTCCTGAGTAGCAGCAGATAGAGCTGTAGACTCAGCCTGTAGTCTTTGGTGAACGCCTTCATAGCCTCTTGGACCCATTGTGTGGTCATGCACATTCAGTGGACATCTTTCTCTTTGAGCATCATTGATAGCCTTGTTAGTAAGCATATTGATTTGGTTAGTAACACTAAAGGTTAATCTTGAATAGGTGAATACATAAGAATGTATATTAATTAAATTGGGAGTGGCGCTTAATACCTTGAATTCATCTGTTTTTCTTTGGGTAACAAACTACTATGAGTCTTTGGGGTCCAAGTAGTTCCATTGCTCAGGGGCTGCCTTCTTCCTAAATTTATTTTTTAAAGAGAATACAAACAAAGATTATTAGTGTAGAGTTCGTCAAAAAGTGATCAATGTCTAGAATTGGAAATCAATCAAGAACCTCTTCTCAGCATCGCGTATGTAATCTCGGGTGAGATTTGTCCTATAGTTCCTTAGGACCCTCCCACAGCGTTGCATCATGCATTTATGATGTAGCTTTTCATCCAGATCAAATATACTCTGCAAAATAGAATTGTTATTAACTATTATCCTAAAAATTAGTAATCTACAAAAATAGAATTACAAATAATAATAATGCACGCATAGTTCCTTCCATATTAAGTCTTTCTTCCCCTTAGGAACTTTATGCCAGGATTCTACGTTAGGACTACAATGGCTATGAGTAAGAACCCCAAGATATGAAATAAATGAGTTGTGGTTCACTCCAACTAGATTTCCTATATGATCGAAATTCAAAGCCAGTTTGGGTCCATTACCCCTTTATTGTTGTAACTTTCTCATCATTGTGATGCCCCTCACTTTCTCAATTTTTTTTGCTGCTCATCAAGTGCACCAATTTCTTCAGGGGGTACATCACCAACCTAAAATTTGACAAAAAAACACACTTACAGGATATAACTATAAATGTGAGGCGGGATATATTTTTAAATCTTACATTGTGAGGCGGCGCATTAACGTCCTCACCCTCATGGTAATCATCAGCACAGTCATCATATGAATTCTCAGCCATCTGAAAGTTCACATTCAGATTGTAAAGTTCACATTCACATTGTAAAGTAATTCACATTATAAAGTTCACATTCAGAAAAATAAAACATATAAAAAATATAAACATGCATGCCTCTAATATTACGATCTTTCATCAATTAACAATCCTTCACTGTGATCTCCGTGCACATACAAGTCATCATTAGCTTCAATATTTGGTGGTGTTGGCAACCCAACTGAGAATGGACTGGAGTCATCATACTTATCATAGTACTATTCTTCATCTGTAGGATCTTCAATGAACTGTCTTTTACCATGAAGAACAACCGACCATTTATCATTTGCAGGATCATCGATATAAAATACTTGTTTCGTCTGTGATGCCAATATGAATGGTTCACCCTTCTCGCCAATCTTTTCAAAGTTCACTAATGTGAAACCCAATTCATCCACTATAACTCCTTTGGTGTTATCAACCCAATTACATTTAAAGAGCGGAATTCTAAAATCTACATAGTCAAACACCCATATGTCTTCAATGACCCATAACATGACATTTTAGCTTCATGTTGACTCTTATCCTTTGCACTTGCAAAAAACAATGAAGATGCTTGAAGGGTGACCCCACTATTTTGGATGACACTCTTATCATCTTGACGCTTTGTGTAATATGAGAATCCATTTCTGTCAAACCCTTCATAAGACATAGCATTCAATTTTGGTTTCAAGGTGAGGCATTTGATAGTTTCAATAAGATTATCTGGTGTTCGAGATAGTTGATGTAAGACTTTATCTTCAAACCACTTAATAAATGACTTGATATGCTCTCTAGCAAGCCACATTGAATTGGCTCGGGGATATTGTCTCTTGATGAAATTGGTATGTTCCTCGATATAAACACTCATTTCATTGATGTTGTGTAAAATATACAAGTGACCTTGTTCCAACTGCTCACAGCTGATTACTTTCATCCATGATCCCAAAATTCCTTTGCAGAAATGCTCCTCAATATTCTTGTCATTAACAGGAGCGTCATTACCACTCAAAAATTCATTGCAAAAATCTATAACCTCTCTCGCCACATAACCCTCAATAATACTCCCTTCAAGTCGATAACGGTTTCAAACATCACCTTTAAAAACACTCATGTATCGTTGAAAGGGATACATCCAATGCAAGAAAACTGGTCCCAACATTTTCACTTCCCTAGTCAAGTGAACAACAAGATGTACCATGATATCAAAGAACGAAGGAGGAAAATACACCTCAAGCTGACATAGGGTAACAACCACTTCTCTTTGCAATTTATCGAGAAAATCAGGGTCAATAATTTTGCTGCACAGACTGTTGAAAAAGAAATAAAGTCTGGTGATTGCAAACCTTACATGCTTCAGCAATATAGATCGAATTGCCACGGGCAATATTTGTTGCATTAGAGTGTGACAATCATGAGATTTAAGACCTATCAACTTCAAATCTTTCATTGATATCAGTCTACAGATGTTGGATGAGTAACCATGTGGCACCTTAACATTTACCAAACATTCACAAAAAGCTTTCTTCTCCTTTCTAGACAACGTGTAACAAGCGGGAGGTAAGTATGTTCTCCGATCGCTACTAACTACTTATGTTAATTCTATCCTTATTTCCATTTCATGTAGGTCCATTCTGGATTTTATCCCATCTTTAGTCTTACCTGCAATATTCAACAAAGTACTGATGACGCTATCACAGACATTTTTCTCAATGTGCATGACATCGATACAATGCCTGACTGCCAAAGAACTCCAATAAGGAAGATCCCAAAATATTGACTTCTTCTTGAATAAAGATTTGTCACTCCGTGTGGCCATCATAAATTGTGATCTCTTACCAAATTCATTGGTAATGTCTTTTACTCTTTCATAAACATCCTCCCCTAGTATAGGTTTAGGTGCACTGTGTTCCTCATTCCGTCCATTGAATGCTTTGTGCAACCTACGATACGGATGGAATTTTGGAAGAAACTTTCGATGACCAAGATATACAGTATTTCTGCCATGTTTTAGTCGTATTGAATCAGTGTTCTCTTCACATATAAGACATGCTTTAGATCCTTTGACACTATATCCAGACAAATTCCCATATCTTGGAAAGTCATTCACAGTGCAAAACAACATAGCGTGCAAACGAAATGTCTCTCTTCGTGAAGAAACATAGGTCATCACACCTTCACCCCAGTGCTTCTTCAAGTCATAAATCAGAGGTTCGAGATAAACGTCGATATCATTTCCAGGTTGTTTAGGGCCCGATATCAACAATGACAACATAACGTACTTATTTTTCATACACAACCAAGGGGGAAGATTGTATATAACAAGCATAACTGGCCAAGTGATATGTTGGATGCTCAATGTCCCGTATGGATTCATCCCATATGTAAAAAAGCCCAAGTCTTAGATTCCTGATATCTTCACCGAATTCAGGGTACAATAAATCAATCTTCTTCCATTGTGGGGAATCATACGCATATCGTAGGATCCCATCATTATTTTTCTTAACATTTGCATGCCACCTCAAATTCTTCGCATCTATCAGATTGGCAAACAAGCGTTGAAACTGTGGTATTATAGGTAGATACCACATCACCTTGGTAGGAGAACCAGTTTTGGACTCCCCCGAAGTCATAAATTTATACCTTGACACCACATTTCGAACAATCTTTCACATCCACATAGTCACAATCATTCGGGCAGGTGTGTATCTTGTTGGCCTCCATTCCCATTGGGCACAACAATTTCTTTAACTGGTATGTTGAGATTGGAAGCTCATTTCCTTCAGGAAGAATTTCTTTCAACAAATACAACAATGACGTGAATCTTTTGTCGCTCCATCTATTGTTAGCTTTCAGCTTATACAATCTCAACACAACACTAAGCTTTGTAAACTTACAACTTATGTATAACGATATCTCAACATCATGCACAATGTTTCTAAACATGGGAGGTGGATCTGTGTGCTCTACCCCAAACTATCCAGCATCGCATCGACGATGTCTACTGGAACTGGTTCATTCACATCTACATCATTGGAGGCAATTTCTTCCTCCACACAAGCATTGATATCGACATCCACTGGTTTTAGGTTTGAAATCTCTCCATGCCAGTGCCATTCTGTATAGCCTTGTATGATCCCATTGCACATGACATGACTTTTGATTTCATCACCAGTGCTGACTTTCAAGTTGTTACTGCAATGCCTACATGAAAAGTAGAACCTATCTCCAGGTTGTTTCCTATGTTCCTTGGCAAATCTAATAAACTGATCAAGACCATAAATAAACTTTGGGGTGCAGCGATTTGGAATGGACATCCATGATCTATCCATTCTATGATCAAAGAGAAAATAAGTATATATTAGAACAAGATTAGGGTCTAGGGTTAAAAGATTAGAGTTTATGGTTAAAACTTTAGGGTTTAAGGTCTTATATATAATAAATGGTTAAAACATCCTAAGTGAGATTAAGTGTTCAAGAACAGTCCCAAACTGGGGACTATCCATGATTTACTCCTAATGAGTAAATCTTGGACGGGTTTCTAGGCCAACAAATACATGTGTTGTCATTCTTATATATAATAAATGTGTACCATCTATCCCATTCTTAAACACCTAATCTCACTTGTAAGTGTTTAATGTGTATTGGGTTTTCAAGAAAATTTTGACAGCATTTCCCGGCTATTCTCCAAGTACATATGTACTTAGAGAACAAATGGGGAAATGCTACCGAAATTTTCTTGAAAACCCAATACTCATTATACACTTACATCCTAAATGAGATTAGGTGTTCAAAAATAGTCCCAAACTGGGGACTATCCAAGATTTACTTCTAATGAGTAAATCTTGGATGGGTTTCTAGGCCAACAAATACATGTGTTGTCATTCTTATATATAATAAATGTGTGCCACCTATCCCATTCTTGAACACCTAATCTCACTAGTAAGTGTATAATGTGTATTGGGAATCTCACTAGTAAGTGTATAATGTGTATTGGGTTTTCAAGAAAATTTTGGCAGCATTTCCCCACTGTTCTCTAAGTACATATGTACTTAGAGAAAAAATGGGGAAATGCTATCGAAATTTTCTTGAAAACCCAATACACATTATACACTTACATCCTAAGTGAGATTAGGTGTTCAAGAACAGTCCCAAACCGGGTATTATCCAAGATTTACTCCTAATGAGTAAATCTTGGATGGGTTTCTAAGCCAATAAAATATAACACCACTCATAAGTAGGCGGGTCTGATCACATTAAATTTTTAGGATCGAGCCTAAGGACATTTTTTCTTAAGGCCAATTTGGATTTTAGTCCAATTAAGAAAAGTGATTAACAAGGTTGGATCGAGTTGACTATCTTTTTATATAACTAAGTTATGTAAGGAAGTAAATAAAATAAAAGCAAAAATTAAAAATAAGATAAAAGAATTATAAAAGAACATAGACATAATATTTCATCACCACTACATGTATTTGCTCACTTACATTGCATCACTCACAATTTGGATATTAGATCAAGGGTCAAACACATTCCATATCTTGTTAGGGTATGTAAATCACAAGGACAACGTTCCCCATTGAATTGAGGTCTCATTACTTATATATCATGAACCCATCACCCCAGAGAATGTCATTCTAATGTCACATCTAGGTTTCATTGATGATTTATTGATGCTCTAATTTCATATACATATGTCTCTACTATAGGATTTCAATAGACATGATAAGTACCTAATCTATAGAGAATTATTAAATAATAAATCAAGAATTCAATAGTTTCAAACATGCAATAATTCATAATGCAATGTTATAAACTACAGGCAACATGGTAAATCCCCACACTCTAGTAGACAAACTAACCTTAAATATACTGATGTATAAGAGATTAAGAAGAAGCTTTTCTTAGGTAAGAGTAAGATGAAGCTCATTGATAATATAGAAAGGGGGCCTGACCTTTGGCCCTTAGTTGATATTACATCAATGTACTACTTATTTCCAAGATAGTATAGATGAGACTAGAGTTCATATTAGATGAAAATATAGCAACTTAGGATAAAGTCCATCACTAAAGTCCCAAACTCAACATATATGCACAATTAAAATCAAATATAGTACAAAAGGGTAGATTAGAACCCTAATGTACTCAAACATGTATAAAAATTATTGATTTGAGGATTGGTCTAAGATCCAATGTTAGCATCACTCACCCATTGCCCACACCCTGAGGGTAGGGGGGTCAGCCAATGGTTGTCGATGGAGGAAGAAGGGTACCTTTGTGGCAGTGGTACCGAGCAGGAGCAGGGAGAGGTGGCCGAAGCAGTGAGCAGGAGAGTAGGCGGTTGGAGCAACGAGTGGGGGGCTGACCTTGGGTGACGAAGGGCAGGGAGTAGGTGGAGGAGGATGAGCAGGTCACAGTTGGGATTTTGGGTGGTGGCGAGTAGGGAGCCGGAAAGCACAACACCGGTGGCGGCTAGCAGAGAGAAGGGCGGCGGCAGCGGCGAGCAGGGAGAAGGAGCGGCGCGGCAGCGGTGAGTAGGGAGCAGTAGGGAGCGGTGGGTGGCGACCTGTTAGGAGGAGGGAGCAGGGGGCAGAATCGCTAGACCTAAGTTTCAATTGTAATAAAATAGAGAAAGGGAAAGAGTCTATTTCATGTGGGTGCTATTAATTTAACATTCGGCATCGGTTATTAAAAACAACCGACGCTTATAACAGTAGACGTCAGTTACCACAAAAAAATGACACCTATGCTCAATGATAGTCATTAGTTTCTACTAGAAAAACCGACGTCTATCTACATATGCCGACAAAAACAAAATGTTCTTGAATTCTGACTATAGTTGTCAGTTGCCATAGAAAACCGACGCCAAAGGGGGTGAAAATTTTCACGGGGACAGCGCACGAAAACACATCGGTGTCGGTTATTGCAAGAAAACTGACGATAAAAATGGGCCCAATTTCTGTCTCACGAAAAGGCTTTAGTCATCGGTTGTTTTGTTAACAACCGACGCCATATGTTAAATTTTGTAGGTAATTTTTTTCATTTGAAAATTTGGATTTGGCGGTCGATTTTAGGCATCGGTTGCTTATTGAGGAACCAACACTAAATAAAAAGTGATACCCGTGTCTGGCCACTCCTCACAGATATATGTCAGTTTCTGTATCGATGTTGTAGGGTTTAGGCGTCGGTTCATTGTTTACAACCGATGCCTATAAATGTGACGTTATAAGCCATTTCTGTAGTAGTGCCACTATAGTGAACCAGTCATCCCAGTGACCATGAGCTGATCGGTTCACCTAATGAACATGTCGGTTGGTGGTTCAAATTGTGTAGAATACAGTCAATTTAGTTCTCAATCAATCTGACACTCTAATCAGTTGGTTCAACACTTGAACTTAATGATTCTGAGTCAAGTCTATTGATTGGATGTTTGATTGAGTACCTAAATACTTTATTAATCAATACAAACATCATTCATGGATAAACTCCTCTTCTAGGTAAATCCTTTATGTGTGACCATATAGGTCCCATTTCACGTTGGCAGTGAATGTCCATAACTAGATTATGACATCACAAGTAAAGAGTGGTACCTAGTCGCACATCAGTACAACCTAAGTGAAAAGGAAAGTTGGAGAACAACTTCCAATCCTACAGTTTGTGATTGGTGTTCTAGTGAATGTATAATTCCTTTGTCTATGATATCTTGAATGAACTCAAGACATGGAGTTGTCATCCTTTCAACGTTCATTCATGTTTCTTGAACTAGTGCAGACTCTCTAAGATATGTGTGACATCAATATCATGTATTGATTCACATGTGCATGTGCATGCCTTTCTCAGTCTCGCTTATCAAGTGGCATGGACATCATACTCCCTTAGGAGGGACAAATCCTATAGCTATCACTCACAGTCTATCTCATGCGTCAAAGCCACCCAATCATCACCTTTATAACAACCCATGTTTCATGAATGTGTTTGATGATGTCAAAGTGTACCCATTCACATTCGACAAGTGTAGTGATTTCAGGTCTAAGAATCACAATCACCACCATCAATATGAGAGATGATTTTGACTACCATATCATGGTTCCATGTGTCACTCTCATGGTGGTTTTGTCTGATACACTATTCTCCAATATGTATATGTGTGCTTGGTTTGATATCATATATCATGACTAACGAGACATTATCATCAACCAACACACACTCTAGTCTTGATGTATCATTGTTGTCTATCAACCTTCCACAGTGATATCCGACTAGGGGCATAATAAGAATGTACATACTCTTAGCATCTGTATGATCTCATTGTCCAGGTCCTTAACCTGAAGAAATATGTCATTGAGTATTTTCATTCTTTAGACATTCATTATGTTTCATCATTGTCTCATAATTGATTGAACTAGAATAAATTGGAAGCTTGCCTTTGATATTTATCAAATCAATCAGAACATATGCCAATACAATAATCATATGATTGTCTCTCTAGACATACATACCAATAGACTCCCACTTGCACTTAGAGCCAATCACATTTGAATCGTATTCTTAGTGATCTCTAAACATGTCCTACATGTTTCTATTATACTAGTGCTAATCCAGTGAGTTAGCCACATATTGCTTTAGTCAGTATATTAAATGTTTCACATCTCCTCATTGTACGACATTTCGTATGAGATGGAGTTGGCATAATATGCTATCTAATATTCCTTGTCTAACAATTAGCTCCATAGTTTGACTTAGTATTTCTACTTTGTCATCAATGGTTGGAATATCTGTAAGTTCATCTGTATGAACTTCTAGATCCATATAGTATCCTTTGGTGTTCATAACACAAGGATACTCAGTATTCCTTTTAGAATTAAATGGATTTTAATTTTACTCAGAATGTTTCCATTTATCAACACATATTCACTTTTATATTTTGCAATCATTAATCTGTCATTTTTGAAGCTTGCATCAGTGTAACTCATTTATACACAACTCTACCTTTTATTACCATAGAACTAATCCTTTAATACTTCATAAGTACTTAAATAAGTTCTTTATGGTATTCCAGTGACTCTCACTAGAAGTAGAGATACATCCACTCGTCATGTCCATAACATACAAGATAATTGGATGAGTATATCATATTGTCATGTGCAATACATACAAAATGATGAATGCATATGTATTTTCTTGTCATGTCTGATACATACAAGATAATGGGATGATTACATACATGATAGATCCAATTGTGAATGCAAAAGGCATCTATCTTTGTGTTCTTATTCTTCATAAGAATTTGGGACACTAGGCATCTGAGAGACTAACTCCATGTAATATGGACAAGTTTTTCCCATTAAATCTTTGCATATTGAACCCTTCAATACAGATTGCCAATGTATTCTCTGTCTTTATCAGGTCAAGATACTTTCGAGAACTATCTCTATAGATCTCTATTCCTATCACATAGGAGGATTCTCTTTATTCCTTTAAAGAAGGTATTTCCACACTAGTTTCTATTCTTAGAATGTTTCATTCCTCATCATCATGTGGAATATGAATATGCTCCCACTAAATCTTTGTAATCACAAATCCTTTCTTTATTTTGATATATCAATCAAGCATTTTGACTATATAATCAAAGTAAAGACTCTAGTTCTGAGGTTCTTATATTTATTCAATCATATTGATTAAACTCTTTTAACTTATAGACTGCATTTGCATTAACGGAATTATAAAACCCTTTAGGTTGTGTCACATACACAACCTCATTTTATTCCTTATAGGAATGTGGTTTTAATATTCATATGCCAAATTTCATAGTCCTCACGTTCTAATAGCAAGTATGATCCTTTATGGCCTATAGCCACTACAATTGGTTAAATAAAATCATCAGGTCCAACACTTTGAACTCACTTGAATTTATTTCAACTAATCAACTCTTCAAATGTCATCCATAATAGTCTTAACTCTTAAGATCCAATTGCACTTATGGGTTTTATCCCTATAGGTGTACCATTAAGGTCATACCTTATTTGGTTCACATGGAAGTTATTTTGGATCTTTATGGTTTCAAGCCATAACTTAAAATCTGGTTCCGCAACATCATCTGGATAGATTATTGGCTCATCATCATATGACTAATTCATCACCTTTGAGTTTGTAGGATATCATTATTCATCAAGCGCAAGGTGTTTTCCACTAGATATATGAAGTGTATCTATTACATAAGGAATTCAAGATTCCACAACACTTGTGATTCTTAATCTCCTTTTGTACGTTTGTTTAGTGCAAAGCATGTTCTTTTAAAGAATTATAGAAGATTAGTTATTTTTTTGATGATCATGCTCTTACTATTTAGAGTATGATTCCTTCTTTGATTTAGACATCATTATGCCTTAATCATGAGTTCTCTATGATACACTATCATAGTTACTCACAAGGTACTCAAACATTTGGTTTAAGTATCTCATTTGTTGATCATATCAAAGAATTAATACTTTTACCAAGTTTGTTCTTAATTTATGATATTCTTGAATAGTTCATAATATTCATATTGGTATTTCATTAAATACCATATTTTAAGTATTAACATTTACTCCAATAGGTATGTATATACATCAATATGTATTATACCTAATAGAATAGTCACTCTCCCACTACATCTAGTGAAGATTGACTTGTCATCATGCCCAATAAACAAGACATTCATATCTCTTAATGGTTCATTAACCAAAAGAGTCTAGTTTATCCATCAACATGGAACCTAGAGATGAATTTCTTCATTCATTTTTTTAGATGATAATGTTAATTTATTGTTTGAGTCATCAGTAACTTTTAGGTATTATTATTTTATATCATGCATACCAAGTACCACAAGATAAATAAGGCATTGTCATAAAAGATCATATCGTTGAAATTGAAACATGAACTTTATTGATAGGCATCCTTGTCATTACAAGATGCAAAAAATAAAATGTTTCTATTTATTGGCAAAATGAAATAATAGTTCATAACTCTATTACATGTCCTTTGGGCCAAAATAAACTAAAAGGTACTTCTATCTATGGCAGAAACACTTTCTCCAATGTTGATGAGTCTTCCTTCTTGGTCCTTTCATAAAGGCCATCACTTCTTTTGAGATTGTGCACATCATATATGTCAGATCTATATCTTGGTATCTTATACCTAAGATAAAGAAGCATTTTAAGTTTATTTCATGATACTTGTGGTGGAGACTTCCATATTCTCCTTCTTCTTCTTTAGTTCATCTATGTAGAGAGGGAAATTTCTCTTCCAATGTCCTGGCTCATGACAATGGTGGCATTTGCCTCCCTTGTTCACCTCTCCCTTGGCTTTGAGAGTCGAAGATGACTTGGTCTGTTGGCTAGCATCAGAACCTTTATTTGCTTTTCCCTTGCCCTTGCCTTTAGACTTTCCCTTCTTTCTATTGATCATCATCATAGATTTGGGTTTGTCTTTCTTTATTTATTCCTGGGCTATCCTCAACATGCCCAACAACTCTGTCAGTGGCATGTCAAAGTTGTTCATGTTGTAGTTCATCACAAACTGATTGTAGGATTCTGGAAATGATTGTAGTATCACATCAGTAGCCAACTCTTGGCTCAGACGGAATCCCAATCAAGTTAGGTTCTCGACATACCCAATCATCTTGAGTGTGTGAGGACCTACTAGATCTCCTTCTGTCATGATGCACTTAAACAATGCCTTGGGGGTATCATATCTCTCTTGTCGTTCTTGGTCTTGATACATGTTCTTGAGATGTTGAACCATCTCAATGATGTCCATGTTCTCATATTGTCTCTACAACTCATAGCTCATTGAGCACAACATCAAGCACTTCACATCAATGGCATCCTCAGTGTGCTTCTTGTAAGCATCCATTTTAGCCTTTGGTGCAGTGGGAGCGGGTTCTTCTGGCTTTAGTGTATCTAGGACATAAAGCTTTTGCTCTTGAGTGAGAACAATTCTCAACATCGTTAACCAGTCATGCAAGTTGTTCCCATTTATCTTGTCCTTCTCAAGGACCGATCACAATAAAAAGTGATTGTTGTTGGTAGCCATTTATTTTACAAAAGGAAAATGTGCAATTTTAGTCCAAAACACTTTTGATTTGATTTTATTTGAAATTGACTATATTAATTAGGTCTTTAATTAATTATCACTCCCACTATTTTGATCAAATTGATAGCCCTCACCATCAATTCAAAATAATGTAGCATACAACCTTCTAGTGAGCAAGATCTTAATTTCATCTAAGCCATGAACCAGCTAGGGTTGTCACCCACAACTAGAGTCTTTCAAGTAGGCAACCTTTGTTAATTGCATCATATGCAACTCTTGATAGATGTCATGTGCTACTCCTTCCCATATTCATCTTTATGCCTCAAGGTACTTGATCCAATCAAGGTCACCTTGTTAAGTCCCACCCAAACACCAAAACAATGAATATGCACCCTGCTAGGGCAGACCCACATATTCACCATCACACTTCCACAAGATAGACAGTGCACCACACTAGGGTGTGACCACACTTAGTCGG
Organism: Alisma plantago-aquatica; assembly: GCA_963693085.1. Taxonomy (NCBI): domain Eukaryota; kingdom Viridiplantae; phylum Streptophyta; class Magnoliopsida; order Alismatales; family Alismataceae; genus Alisma; species Alisma plantago-aquatica. The sequence continues at coordinate 1,382,303,157 of OY856411.1, forward strand.
TCAAGTTTTCATGTGTGCTGCTTTTGGAAGGCATCTTAAACTTAATATTTTGATGAGGGGTTTCAATATTCTTATATATGCATATATGTATCCAATCACCACATATATAGTATGTATCATATACATGTTATATCTCATAAATGAAAACATGCAATAATGATAAAGTGATAATTATGGCCATCCTATTATAGTTCCTTGAAGCCACAAGAAACTATGGTCATCTAAGGTCTACATCACATGCAACCTATTATTGATGAATATCTATGCTTGCCAATCTGGGTTGACTGGTTCAACCTTTAAACCGGTTGTCTCACCTCTTGTCCGGTCGGTTGGTCTTCTCCATCTGGTCGTCTGGCTCCTCCATATGGTCGGCTCGTCCGGTCATCTGGGTTTCTCATCAGTCATCTTGGTCCATCAAGCGGTCGTCTTTAGTCTTTGTCATAACAAGAAATAAAGCTAATCCTATTTTACATAATCTTTGTGAAACCTTGAGTTACTTTCGAGGGGAACAAAGGTAGAAGAGAATCTTGAGTTATCTCAAGTTACATTCAGAATAGAAGAAGAAGGCTTGATGCACAGACTGAGATGCAAACAACCATAACCAACCACACACATGCACATAGGGTTTATAGGCCATAATCATGCTACACATCCACCATCAAAACCATTTAGGGTGATGTGTATCGATTGCATATATACCATATTATTATGTATATATATTAGTTTGGGATCATGTGATATTAATCGGATATTCAAATTAGTAATTTAAATATTTGCATCGTATGCAATAAATAAAAAAACAATAAAACCAAAATCTAATCTTATAGATTATCCCAAAATATGGAGTATTGATGTGGCTCTGATACCACGGTTAGGTTTTACATGGTCAGAGTGGGCAGCGAAAACAAAAATTTACTTGACCATAAAACCACAACCAGCAGATCGCATCAACATCTATGTAATGGGAAGTATGGTTTTAGCGAGTTATACCTGGTCCTGAGGCTTGCTCAGTGACTATACCTCACAGCAAGTGCAGTCTTAAACCACCTATCTTCAACGGTGTCTGTGTAGCGCCTGATCTTGACCCGAACTATGGTTGATTGTCATCCTCCTGAGTGGAAAAAGTCTCCCACCTCTATAGATAGTCCACATGGACTACCAAGAACTTTAGTCGTCCTGAAGAACGGACTAGAAGGAGTTGTCCCCTTATGTTGGTGTACTAGTCACCAACACACTCTCCCACAACCAGTTGTTCTGTAGTTGCCTTTCCCTGGTTATTCCTCCGTGGAGGGGTAGAATTTGCTTGGGCTCTCTCAGTTACCAAAACTAGAGAGGACAACAACTTTGCAGAGCAACTGATGTTCTGAGTTGTGTTTCTGGAGAAGCCCCCTGTACCCCTCTATTTATAGTAGAGGCAGGGTCAGGGTTCCCAGCCTATGCGGGAGTAGAAGGATCCAAAATTTCCATGAACAATTTGTACTGTGGTAGGCAAACTGGTCAGTTCATTAGTGAACCGGTCGATTGGGAGTGTGAGCTGATCGGTTCACCCAGTGAGCTGATCAGTTCACCCAGTGAACCAGTTGTTTCACTTCCCAGACTTGCCTACAATTGGCTTTCCTATTTCATTTCTAATTAATGCAGAGATAAATTCTTGTCCCAATCGAATTAAACAAGTGAAATGAAAAACTTTTCTCATGAATCATTACAACCCAACCCTGCTCATTTGGTCTAGTTGAACTGATAGGTTCATTAAAGTGAACCGGTTATCCCACTGACCATGAGCCAATCGGTTCACCCAGTGAACCAGTCAGTTGGTCGTCCAGATTGTACAGAACACAGTCAATTCAGTTCTCAATCAATCTGACACTCTAACCAATTGGTTCAACACTTGAACTTGATGATTCTGAGTCAAGTCTATTGATTGAATGTTTGATTGAGTACCTAAATACTTTAGTAATCAATCCAAACATCATTCATGGATAAACTCCTCTTTCAGGTGAATCCTTTGTGTGTGACCCTATAGGTCCCATTTCATGTTGGCAGTGAATGTTCATAACTAGCTTATGACATCACAAGCAAAGAGTGGTACCTAGTCACACATCAGTGCCACCCAAGTGAAAAGGAAAGTTGGAGAACAACTTTGAATCCTACAGTTTGTGATTGGTGTTCCAGTGAATGTATAATTTCTTTGTCTCTGATATCCTGAATGAACTCAAGGCATGGAATTGTCATCCTTTCAATGTTCATTCATGTTTCTTGAACTAGAGCAAACTGTCTGAGATATGTGTGACATCAATATCATATATTGATTCACATGTGCATGTGCATGCCTTTCTCAGTCTCTCTTATCAAGTAGCCTAGACATCATACTCTCTTAGGAGGGACAAATCCCATATCTATCACTCATAGTCTATCTCATGCGTCAAAGCCACCCAATCATCACCTTTATAACAACCCATGTTTCAAGATTGCGTTTGATGATGTCAAAGTGTACCCAATCATATTCAACGAGTGTAGTGATTTTAGGTCTAAGAATCACAATCACCACCATCAGTATGAGAGATGATTCTGACTACCATGTCATGGTTCCATGTGTCACTCTCATGGTGGGTCTATCTGATACACTATTCTCCAATATGTATTTGTGTGCTTGGTTTGATATCATATATCATGACTAATGAGACACTATCATCAACCAACACACACTCTAGTATTGATGTGTCATTGTTGTCTATCAACCTTCTGCAATGACATCCGACTAGAGACATAATAAGAATGTACATATTCTTAGCATCTGTATGATCTCATTGTTTAGGTCCTTAACTTGAAGACATATGTAACTGAGTATTGTTATTCTTTAGACATTCATCATGTTTCATCATTATCTAATAATTGATTGAACTAGAAAGAATTGGAAGCTTGCCTTTGATATTTATCAAATCAATCAGAGCATATGCCAATATAATCATCATATGATTGGCTCTCTGGATATACATATCAACATGAGACAAAACTAGGATCACATGAAGATTTGACGTCAAATCTCAATTCCAAGGAACCAGACAATGTGCTTTACGGTGCCCTAAACCTCAAACTTGTCCATCCGCCAATACTGGAAGAAGGTGTGAAGTTGAAACCTTGGCTTTGCCCCAAGGAACATGGAAGTGAGAGAAAAGACTAGATCATAGGAACGGAATGTGGTGAAAGACCAAAGAGCTCACAACATAGGAAAGAGAAGAATGCAAGTCAGGTGTGAGACTAGAATCAAAATCAAATACAAAAGCCATAGATGGTGGAACAGTAACAAAAGGGGGATTTCACTTGTATACATGGATCATAATATAAAGGGCACGTCAGCCTTCATGACGTCCAAGGTAACTTCCATGGATGGTTCATAGTCCTCATGGTAGTCCATGACACATCTAAGAATCTAAACTCGTTGACAACAGTAGTTGAGATTTGTAATAAGTCACCTTGAGTCAAATAAAGTGAAATTGATGTTGAGAGATGATACTATAGGACACGACAAAGATTAGGGAACCCTTTCTTAGGGGTCTGATGATCGCAAGATGTGATAAAGAGAAAAGGGGCAAAAGAACAAGGGATGTAGGCAGCCAGATTATAGAAAGGAACTTGTGGGAGTAAAAATCAGAAACAAAGCTTGAGGAAAGAGAGAGATACACATCAGAAGAGATCAAATCAAAATGTAGAAGAATGTGCAATTCTGTTAACACAACATGCCAGCCGAAAGTGGGAGGTAGGGGACAGTTTTGCCACCCTTAGATCCACATACAATGGCTACATATGAAACCAAGTTTTACTAAAAGAAGGAAAATAGTGTGACAGTTGCACACTTAAGGAAAGATGAAATATTAAATGTATTTCATTTCAATTTTAGGGTCCAAATCTTCCTCAATAAATACCAAATTTTGCACCTAGGCTGATTTTGACATGTAGATTCAATTCTCCACTAGTTTTGCTTTTTGGGAATTTTACTATTTTATTTAACATTTTGGACTTTAAGTTATATTCTTTCCCCTAAATAAAACTAGAACAATTAAGATTGTTCAATTAATGTGAAAAATCACACATAAACTAATTTTGGTATGTGGATTTCGAATTTGTGGTTTATTTCCACTTTTAAAGACATTTAATAATTTATTTAACACTTCTGGTTTTTTCTCATATTTTCTTCTCTAAATAAAATTAGATTAGTTATTAGTATTCAAATCGTCTGAAACTTGGTACTCAAGCTAATTGGGACCCAAGGAACATGTGTTTACTATTATATTTTATTTTTGAGATTTTCTTTTATGAGTTATAACACCATTATGGTTTCATACAAATTGTCTTCATATATGTTGAGAATCTTCAATTAGAGTCACATTAATTTCATATTTTTACAAAAAGAGTTACCTTTTATTGTTATGCACAAAATATGGTCACATTAATTTCTTATTGTTATAAAAAGAGTTACCTTTTATTATTATGCACAGAATTCCATATTTTACTAATTTATCATATTAAATCCATTAATTTTACTTTAATTTAGATGAGTGTGCATGAAAATTCCAGTTGTTATTCTAATACATGTATTAAGCATATTTCCTTCTTATTTAGCCATTATTTGAATATTAGTTAGCATGTGACATATTTATGGATTTCTCTACATGTTTGCAAAGGCTTAAATTATTAAGTTAATACAGAAGAATTATTGTCACATTATTCATTAAGGTATAACTTAACCCTATATGGGTCAACTCTAGGGATCCAAGCTTGCTAACCTTCTAATCATGGATAAGATAAAATCAGGTTTTAGTACGTTACAATATAGAATACAACTACTAAAACTGTGACTAGCACATCAAAAATCATGAAAACTAAAATCCTAAAATCAATTATGGCTGTGTGCGCTAAATTAACCTCAGTTGTGCAAACTAACCTTGTAATTGTTTATAGTATCATGGAGCCTCTAGGTACATCAAATCAAACATGAATAAAATGTACAGAGGTGATTGCCTACAGACACACCTAACTTAATGTGTTAAAAATATAAAGATTTAGTTATGTTTGCAAATAAATCAAAACTAGAAGTGAGTTTGTCTTAATATATTATAAGATTTGGTGAATGGCAAGCATTATATGTGATCTAGACATAGAAAAAGACATTCAACTTCTTCTAATGATTCTCAAAACTAGTTTAGAGCATAAATGTAACTAAAAGGACAATTGCAAAATACTCATCTACTGTCTCCACATTGCTGTTGGAATTTAATATATGAGATCAAAGGGCTTTTTCTTGTTTTCCTTTTTCAGTATGTAAGTAACCTATAAAGCATTTTATGAATAATTTACATATATTGATTAACTTCTATAATATGTAAATTGGTTTAAGGTATTCTATACTACTTTTTGATAGCGATGCAGTGAGGACTACCATTGGCATTGCCTTTCATGGTGATATATTTGTTGCAGCAAAAGATAAGGAGTGACAATTGTAGTTACTAATGGAAGAATGTGTAGTACATACTAGATTCAGGTTTGTTTTGTTAACACCATGGTGCAAGAGTAGAATCTTGGAGCAAGTGAGAGACCATCATCGAGAAGAGTGAAAACCCATGTGATTTGTGTGGAGACAATTAGATAGATACAGACAAGCACAATATGTTGAAGCATATACAATACATTACATGTTGATAAACTTGAAAATGTTCTGTAAAAATTAGTCAAATATTGTATATATATATACATCATTACATTTATCCAATCCCAAACCGGGTAAAGAAGGAGGGTCGGTGGTAGGTTGACAGCTAGCCACAAAATTTTGTCACTCTTTTATGAATGGATCCTTATAAAAAATTTGGCAGAGCATCCCTACCTGGCGACGCGTTGCATCGGCACTCAAGTGTAGTGATAAATATGCAAGGGGTTTCGGCACGAGAATGACTGGTTCTATTGAAGGATAGACAAGGGTCTCCACATCTTAGATGGGTGTGGGTAAAGAAGCTAGTCTCATTATATCATTGCCCAGATATAGTGAAAATGTGCAAGGGTGTGGTTAAAGAAGCTAGTCCTACCGTATTATTGCCCGGATGTAGTGAAAAATGTGCAAGGGCAACATTTTCAACAAAGGTAAGTAAAGTAGCTAGTTCAACAAAAAAAAGATTAGAGTTGGGTCTTGAAATATTGGCTCTTTGACGGGAAAAATTTAGAGATAGTGGATACCATGATGAGAAAAAAAATCTGTTATAGCTTGTTTGTGGGAAACCAAGTGGACATGGGAATTTTGTAGAGAGATTAGAGATACAGGAAACAAAATATGGCATATAGGTATTGATAAACATAGAAATGGTGTAGGAATTATTGTTGATAAGATGTTGAAGGATGATGTTGTCAAGATTACAAGGATAGGTGATAGAATCATATCTATCAAGGTTGTTCTTAGGGGAAAGAATTTTAACATTATTAGCACTTATGCCCCCCCCCCAAGTTGGCATTCACGAAGAGGATAAGAAGGATTTTTGGGATGACATGGATGAATTGATGTAGGGAATATTGAGAGATAAGAAGATCATTATTGGGAGTGGTTTAAATGGCCATGTGAGGAATAGCAATGTCAGATATGAGAGATTCATGGTGGTTTTAGATATGACAATAGAAACGGAGAAGTAGAGAGGATTTTATACTTTTTAGTTTCATATGATATGATTTTAGCAAATACCTTTAAGAAAAGAGAATCTCATAAGATTACTTTCAAGAGTGGGCACGCTTGTATCCAAATTGATTATCTCCTTATGGTGTGTGTGGATCGTAAACTATACAAGGATTGTAAAGTGATTCCTGGCAAAAAAACTCATGACCCTACATAGGTTGGTGGATTTGGATATTGACATGAAGATCAATAGAGGCAAGCTAACAAAAACCAAGATAGCAGGATCAAGTGGTGGAATTTTAAAGGAGAAAAGAAATTAAGTTTTTATGATAAACTCATCAAGGAGGGAACTTGGAACTTGAAGTCTTATGTTAATATTATGTGGCATAACATGAGCTCTTGCATAACAAAAATTGTCAAAGAGGTTTTGGGGGAGTCTAAAGGTTATGGGCCTCCATAGAAAGAGACTTGGTGGTGGAATGATGAAGTACAAAAGTCTATTAAACTAAAAATGGATATCTATAGGATCTTGCCCAAACCTTGAGATGATGCAACATTCTAGAGATACAAGCAAGCAAAGAAGGAAGCAAAAAAAAGGTTGTTCAAGAAGCAAGGTCTAAATACTTTGAGATATTTATAAGAAGTTGGACACAAGAGAAGGGGAAAAAGATATCTATAAAATGGCTTGTATAAGAGAAAGGAAAGGAAGCGACTTGATTTAAGTAAAATGCATTAAAAATGAAGATGGTAGTGTTGGTGAAGGACGATGATATCAAGAACTCATGGAGAAATTACTTTCATAAACTTTTCAATGGAGATACTATAAATAATGTTAGCAACTCACGTGACATGAATATAAAAGATATCATTTACACATAGTGAGTTTCACTATTTGAGGTCAAGAATGATTTGAAAAAGATGAAAATGAGAAAGGCATGCAGACCATGTGGTATTCACATTGATGTATGGAAGAATATGGGGGATGAAGGAGTTATGTGGTTAACAAATTTCTTTAACAAGATCATGAAGATAAAGAATATCTCACATGACTATAGTACCCATCTACAAGAATAAAGGTGATGTTCAGAGCTACCCAAACTATAGATATTTTAAGTTGATCACAATAAAGCTTTGAAAGAGGATTTTTTAGCAGAGGCTAAGATTTTTAGCACAGATATCAAATAACCAATTTGGTTTCATGCCTGGAAGATCAATAATAGATGTTATCTTTCTAATCAGGAGGCTTATAGAGAAGTATAGAGAAAGCAAAAGAGATCTTCATATGGTTTTTATTGATTTGGAAAAGGCTTATGATTGAGTACCTAGGGAAGTGTTGTAGACATTTTTGAAGCAAAAGGGTGTGCCAATGCAATACATTGACTTGATTAAAGACATGTATGATAGCTTTATTGCAAGTGTGAAGACTCTTGGAAGATATACACCAACTTTTACTATCACATTTGGGGTACACCAAGGATCTACACTTAGCCCATATATGTTTGTTCTTGTTATGGATGAGTTGACAAAGAATGCTTAGGATGATATTTCTTGGTGTATGTTATTTGTTGGTGATATTGTATTAATTGATGAAACTAAAAATAGATTGAATTATAAAGTTGAACTTTGGAGAAAGACATTGGAACTAGATGATTGATGATTAGTAGGAGCAAAATTGAGTATATGCACTACAATTTCAGCTAATCTCATAGTGTGAATGATGGAGCCAAGTTGACCGAGTAGACATACCTAAATGTGATAACTTTCTTACTTGGATTCTATTATTCAAGTAGATGGAGATGTCTAAAATGACGTTTTTCATAGGATTACTACAGGATGGTTGAAATGGAGGAGTGCAACTGGATTTTTATGTGATCGGAATATCCCTCTCAGGTTTAAAAAGTAAGTTTTATAGATTTGTTATATGTCCATCCATGTGTTGACTTGAGAGTTATACATTGCCCATATTTTGATAATGACTTAACCATTCCATTCCTATGTATCTAATATATTTTTTCAAGATTGATTTCAGGCTTTAGGTGCATGAAAAGGATCAAATTATACAAGCCCTAGCTTGTTCAAGTTCAAGTCAAAAGCAATGCATGTGTGCATTTTGGGAAATCACTTCAAATGAGCTTAGATGATTTTTGTAATCACTTATATTGATGATATGACTTGTAAATAAGATAAGAAAAAATTAGGGACACTTAATTCTAAGGTTCAATCACTAAAATGTCAACTTAAAAATTTTGTCACAAGTTGTTCATCGATCGAGTTGGAACTCAACCGATCCAGTGGTAGATTTTCTGGAGAGGCCAATCGGTTGAGTTGCACACTCATAGAACTCGACCGACCGACTCACTGAGCAAATCTAATTTTAGCTCATCGGTCAAGTTTCCCAGAACAAACTTGACCGATAGTTTGAAAATTGACTTTGTCATTTAGTGGATCGATCGAGTTACCTTTATTATAACTCGACTGAATGTACTGTACAAAAAATGTAGAAAAAGTTATTATAACTGTTGGTGAGTTTTTTGAGCAAGAATAGATCTGTTGCAACTTGAAAAATGGCTATATTTTTCCCTTAAGTGATCCCACACTCAAGGGAATACTGATAGCTATAAATAGGACCCCTTGGAGTTCACTCTAAGTTTGCTCATTCATGTTATTCTATGTCCTTGCATAGTTGAGCATGTTGCAACTCCTTGAGCCCCTTTCTCTCTCTAGTTTACACTTCATTTTGTGATTATGAGTGAGATATGCCAGTTGTAAGAGAGCTATTTCCTTGTGCTTGTAAAGCTCTCATTCCATTCCATCTTTCCTACCCCTTTCCTCAATGAAGCACGGGTGAAGTAAGCTACTCTGAGTGAAGGTGGAGTTGTTGTTCTTCTTCTTTAAGGTTGAAAAAGAGGTGAAGATCTTCTCCAGGTGAGGGAGAAGGCAAAGGTTGAAGATCCAAGAAGAGTGGGTAAACCCTTGAAGGCTGAAGACTTGTGCAATAGTAGGTAAGTCCTTAGAAGAAGGCAGAAGACTCTTTTAAAGTGGGTAAGTCATTGGTAAGGTGGAAGACTCTTTGTATTGGATAGGTAAGTCCTTTGGTGGTCTTGTGTTGTAACTCTTATTGGTGAATATATAGAAGAAAGCACTTGCAAAGTCCTAGAGGTTGAACTCTCTAGGTAGAGGACTGACTCTCTCCTAGTTTGGAGAGTGGAACCACTCTAAACGACCATGTCAAGTGCTTGTTCTGTTTTCTCTCATCCTTGCTATGCTTGATAGTTAGGACTTCAAATCGCACTTAAGCTATTGGTTTTGATTGATATAATTTGAAGGTCTAATCTATCTTGTGAGATTTTTTGAATCTCTATTCACCCCCTCTAGAGCCTTAGATCCAACACCATGCTCTATGGGAGTGAATTTTGGGCGGTGAAGAAACATGGTCTCAATAAGATGAGTGTGGATGAAATTTGTATGCTAGATGGATGTGTGGGAAGACAAAAAAAGATCACTTGAGAAATGACTATATCAGGAATAAAGTAGGGGTGGTGAGTATTGAGGACAAGTTGTGCGAGGGCAGACTCAGATGGCTTGGACATGTGCAATGCTGATCGACTAATGTGCCTATATGAAGTAATGTTATTTAAGTCAAACACAATTAATATAAGAAGAGGAAGGCCTAAATTAACATGGGAAGAGCTTATAAAGAGAGATTTTGAATCACTACATCTCGGCCAGAATATGACCGATGATAGAGTTGAATGAAAATAAAGGATTCATATAGTCGATCCCAATATAGTTGGGACTGAGACTTAGATGATGATGATGATGATAATGATGATGATATGGATTACATGTATCTTGATAGGTGTTGACTCAAGGTCAATTAGGTCAATGTTGACTCACGTCTAAATTGACTAAACCCATGTTTTGATGATGACTAACCATTCCACATTTTGGTGTCTAATGTCTCTACTTGAGTGATTTCAGATTATGTATAGACACACTCCAAATGCCCTAACTTGCGCATCTCAAATTGGAGAAAAGACAAGTCAAAGTCATACAAGTGCACGTTTTTGTAATATGATGTATATCCATTAGAATCATGTTGTAAATCACTTGTAATGATTGTATGACTTGTAATTAAGCTTAGAAAAATATCACGAACACTTAGATCGAATTTTAGAGCACTTTAAATGCATCTTTGAAAATCAATTACAGGCACTTGGTCGGTCCACTTTCCCACCCTAAAACTCGACCGATCAACCTTGGTCGATTTTGTGAAGATTGCATCGGTCGAGTTGTGCACCCACAGAACTCGACCGATCGGGTAGCAGGCCATTTCTAGTTGAGATGGTCGGTCGAGTTTCCTCAGGACAAACTCGACCGATCATCTGAATATCGGTTTGCCTGTTACTTGATCGGTCGAGTTACACCCATAGAAACTCGACCGAATGCACTGTACGGAAAAGTGCAGAAAAGTGTTTCTAGCTGTTGTGGAGTTACAACAAGTGAAAATATATCCGTTGCAAGCCACAAAATGGCTAGTTTTCATTCACAAGTGTTCCCAAAGGCTAAGAGGCATCCCCAGCTATAAATAGGACCCCTTGGGCTTCATTCCAAGGTTGAGCATTCATTGCAAACTCTTTGTGAGGTTCCTATTCTATAGTTGAGTGCTTCCTACAGCCTCCTCTCTCTCTCTAAGCTTAATCACTTGCAACATCCATTAGAGTGAGTAGGAGATTTGTAAGAGAGCTAGTTTTATATGTATATCTTGTGAGGCTCTCGCTTCCACCACCTCCCCATCTCTCATTTGCAATCATGAAGATGAAGGTTCTCTCTTTTGTCCAAGAGAGGTGAAGAAGAACAAGGGAAGGCGTCCCTTGGTGAAGATCAAGGCTAAAGACTTGGAGCTAGAGTGGGTAAGCCCTTGGAGAAGGCAAAAGACTCAAGCTCAAGTGGGTAAGACCTTAGTGGAAGCTTCTCCGAGTGAAGGTGAAGTCAAAGGCGGAAGATCCAAGAAGAGTGGGTAATTCCTGCAAGGCCGAAGACTTGTGCAAGAGTGGGTAAGTCCTTGGAGAAGGCCGAAGACTTTTGTAAAGTGGGTAAGTCCTTGGTAAGGTTGAAGACTCTTTGTATTGGATAGGTAAGTCCTTTGTTGGTCATGTAATGTATGTCTTATTAATGAATATAAGAGTGCAATTGTTTGAAGTCCTAGAGGTTGACCTCTCTAGGCAAGTGGACTGACACACTTCTAGTTTGAAGTGTGGAACCACTCTAAATAGCTTGTCTAATTGGTGCATGTTCAATCTCTCTTATCCTTGCTATGCATGATTTAGTTGCACTCAAATTACCTATTTAGCAACCTTATCTTGTCATATATTTTGAAGGTTTAATGAATTTTGTGTAAGTGCTTTCAGCTCTATTCACCCCCCCTCTAGAGCATCTAATCACCCATCTAGGATCCAACACGTGGTATCAGAGCGGGTCTTCTCCAAGCATACTTCAACAAGTAGGAGAAGATGGGTGACTACCTAGGAGGGAGACTCTCGACCAGCCTTCCAATCTTTGATGGGAGCAACTTCCTCTATTGGAGAAGAAGGCTTCAATTCTACCTCCAAGGATCAAGTCTTGAGATGTGGCAAATGGTGAATAGCCCATACATGCAACCAAAGACAAAGATTGAAGAATGGGATGAAGCCGCCTTGATGAAAGCAACCTTAAATGCTAGAGCCATGCATATCCTATATGCCTCCATGACCCCCACCGAGTTCAACCGGATTTCCTCTTGTGAGACGGCCTATGAGGTATGGAGAAAGTTTTGCATCACTTATGAAGGGACTGATCAAGTGAAGGAAAGCAAAGTCTACATGCTCAAAGGGCTGCTTGAGAACTTCAAGATGGGAAAGGAGGAGAGCATAGCCAACATGTACTCAAGGCTCAACACCATCTTGAATGGTCTTGCTATTCTAGGACATCCTATGTCTAGTGGAGAGATCAACTCAAAGATCCTTAGAACTCTCCCCAAGAGGTGGGAATCTAAGGTGACTTCCATTGAAGAAGCAAGGTCTCTTAGGGATATTCCTATTGAAGAGCTCATTGGAAATCTACAAGCACATGAAGCTACACTTGACAAGAGGGAGAAAGTAGAAAGACAAGAGGAGAAAGAACTCAAGAGAATGAAGAAGTCTGAAATCAAAGCTCAAATCAAGGCTATTATTGGTCAAGCTTCTCCATCCTCTCAAGTTGAAGAAGATGCCATGTACTCCAAGGGTAGATTCTACAAAGGCAAGTCCTCCTCCACACGGTGCTTCACATGTGGGAAGAAGGGTCACTACAAGGAAGATTGCCCACAAGGCAAAAAGACCCATCTTCACAAGAAGAAATGGCACTCAAGCTCAAGTGGCTCCTCCAACTCAAGCTCAAGTGAAGATTCATGTGAAGGATCAAGCTCAAGCTCTAGTGATGAAGGAGAATGCCATTTTGCCCTTATAGCATCAAAAAGTTAAGACTCAAGTGAGGTAAATCTAGACTCTTTAGATAAAGAATCTTTAATTGCTATTATTCATGATATTTGTGCCTCTTATAAGTCTTCTAAAAAGAAAAATAAAAAGCTTGCTAAAATTGTTGATAATTTGCATATAGAACTAGATGATCTTGAATATGCTAATTCTTGCTTGCTTATTGATAAAAATGATTGCCTTAGCCAAGTAGACTCTCTTAAACTTGAAAATGCTAGTTTACTTGATAAGATTAAATTTCTAGAAGCTCAACCTCTCATGCCTAGTTCAAATGAAGAGCATACTTTAATTGTTGATTCTCTCATGCATGACATTGATGTTCTTAAATCTGAAAACAAGGACAAAGATTTTGTTTTGCATGAATTAGAAATAGAAAATGCCTCCTTGCTTGCTAAAATCAATGGGCATGAATCTTGTTCTAGTTCTACAAATAGAGAGAATGATGTTGTTGCTCTTCATATTGATAGAGATTCTTATTCAACTAAATCTCTTTGCTTAGAAAATGATCTTTTGCATGCTAGAGATAATATTAATCAATTGTCTTCGACTATTGCTTCCCTTAAGCATGATAATGATAGTTTGAGATCTTCTTTGCAAAGATTCTTAGTGGGTAAAAAGAATCTTAATGATATCCTACACTATACTACTAAACAGATTGGTAGACATGGTTTAGGATATGATAGTAGTCAAGGGAACAACAAAGATAAAGGACCTCCAATATTCCATGGAGAATCCTCTAGTTCCAAGACTATGGGCACATGCAACTATTGCAATGATTTTGGTCATTATTCTACTTGTTGTCCTTTTAGGAAAGCACCCAAGAGCAATAGGATTTGGGTTGCTAAACTAACTCCTCCGGACCCAAAAACATGATTGGGGACCATTTCATCTTTCTTCTTGTAGGTACTTGCAAATGGATTGACTTGAGCTATTGAATTGCAAATTGACTTGTCAATCCACATGAAAGAAGAAAGGTGAGATGTGTAGAGGGTGACAACAAGTGGAAAAAGCATTGGTAAGCACAAAGGTAAAGGTTTTATTGCTTATAACCATTTCTAACTTGTTTTTGTCAAGTTAGTGTGCACTATACATATGGTTTTTGAGCCAAAAGTGACATTTTGTGATTCTCTTCACACTCTTGCTCAAAACCTATTTCTAATGCTTCTATAGTGCATTACTAACTTGCTTAGACATGTTTGGATATGGTTTGTATATTTAGCATGCCTTTAAATATGTTTTTATGAAATATATGTGTTTTTTGACAGCTGCTCTGTCGGTCGAGTTTGCCCTAGTGAAACTCGACCGATAGGCACCAATGGGTGTTTCCAACAGTTGTCATCAGTCGAGTTGCCAATGCTCAGAACTCGACCGATAACACTGTGCACAGAATATACATTTGGCTTATTGAGTGAGAATTTCCCTCTCAACTAGATTTTCTCAACAAATAGCCTTATTCTTTGGTACTCTCATTTGGTACCTTTATATATGCATATTGCCATGTTCTAAATTACCTATCTTTCTTACAACTCTATCTCTCTAATTGCTCTAAATTGGTATACCTATATCTTACAATTACTTGCTTTGAGTTGTTTTGCAGGTTTTGATGATGATCTCTTTGGATCTCTTGGTTGTGTCTAAAAATTGCTTCCATTTTACTCTAACTTGCTACATCTATATAGGTGTATATCTTGTGTTGATACAACCATGAGGTTCATAGGGGTAATCATCTTATGGTAAGGATGCATATTTAGTGAGTTATATCCTTTCATGCTTCTAAAATTGCATATCTCTTTGTTTGGATATATCTCTTCATCTACTCATAGCTTGCTCTTTAACTTGTGTATCTTTTGGTATCTCTTGCTATGATCTAGATCATACTAGTAGTCCTAACTTGTGATATCATCTACTAGTAGTTCATATACATGTAGTTCTAACCCTGTTTATAATTGGCATCTTTACTCATCTACATGCTATGCTTGTATCTTGTCTCATACATGCTCAAGATTGTTCCTCGAATTGCATATCTACTATCTTGAGTTGCTTGCATAACATTGTGATGCAGGGTACATAGATCTACATTATATGTAGAAATTGGAGTATTTTTTATTTTTATGCAGCTTTTACTCCAGTTTCAGTTTTTAGTGCAAGACTAGTGTTTTTCATGCAGAAACAACCTTCTGAGAAAGACTCATTGCTTTGCCATGAGCTCCGATGGTTTTTGGTCAAATTCCATCATCTTGAGGGTCAAATTGTGATTTATTGTTTTTCTGCAGCACCTTATCTTGCTTTTTGGGTTGTTCAAGTATATGTTTTAACTTGCTTTTCTTTCTATGCTTGGACAAGCCCCTATATGTGCTCTTCTACTCTCCTTATATATATTTGTGTTATCTCCTTTCTCTATAACAAGTGATGTTTCTTATTTCTTCATAACCCCTCTTTTTGAAATGTCAAAGGGGGAGAAAGGTATGTCTTCTTTTAAAAGAGGAAGAAGGCATGTCTTACATGAAGAGGAGAAGCATGTCCATGTAAAGGGGAAAAGGTAAAGGGGATGAGACATATATGTGTAGACATATATGAGTAGAAGACATAGTTTCTATAAATGTTATGAAAGCTAACCATACAGGAGAAATAGCATCAATTGAGGGGGAGTATGAAAACTCCATGCGCATCAATTGAGGGGGAGCATATGAACTCCATTCTATTGAAACCCCTAGGTTTCTCCAAAGGTATGAATTTACTTAAATGCTTTCAATACATTTATGGAATGGTTTGTCATCTTCAAAAAAGGGGAGAATGTTGACTCAAGGTCAATTAGGTCAATGTTGACTCACGTCTAAATTGACTAAACCCATGTTTTGATGATGACTAACCATTCCACATTTTGGTGTCTAATGTCTCTACTTGAGTAATTTCAGATTATGTATAGACACACTCCAAATGCCCTAACTTGCACATCTCAAATTGGAGAAAAGACAAGTCAAAGTCATACAAGTGCACGTTTTTGTAATATGATGTATATCCATTAGAATCATATTGTAAATCACTTGTAATGATTGTATGACTTGTAATTAAGCTTAGAAAAATATCAGGAACACTTAGATCGAATTTTAGAGCACTTTAAATGCATCTTTGAAAATCAATTACAGGCACTTGGTCGGTCCAGTTTCCCACCCTGAAACTCGACTGATCAACCTTGGTCGATTTTCTGAAGATTGCATCGGTCGAGTTGTGCACCCACAGAACTCGATCGATTGGGTAGCAGGCCATTTCCAGTTGAGATGGTCGGTCGAGTTTCCTCAGGACAAACTCGACCGATCATCTGAATATCGGTTTTCCTGTTACTTGATCGGTCGAGTTACACCCATAGAAACTCGACCGAATGCACTGTACGGAAAAGTGCAGAAAAGTGTTTCTAGCCGTTGTGGAGTTACAACAAGTGAAAATATATCTGTTGCAAGCCACAAAATGGCTAGTTTTTGTTCACAAGTGTTCCTAAAGGCTAAGAGGCATCCCCATCTATAAATAGGACCCCTTGGGCTTCATTCCAAGGTTGAGCATTCATTGCAAACTCTTTGTGAGGTTCCTATTCTATAGTTGAGTGCTTCCTACAACCTCCTCTCTCTCTCTAAGCTTAATCACTTGCAACATCTATTAGAGTGAGTAGGAGATTTGTAAGAGAGCTAGTTTTATATGTATATCTTGTGAGGCTCTCACTTCCACCACCTCCCCATCTCTCATATGCAATCATGAAGATGAAGGTTCTCTCTCTTGTCCAAGAGAGGTGAATAAGAACAAGGGAAGGCGTCCCTTGGTGAAGATCAAGGCTAAAGACTTAGAGCTAGAGTGGGTAAGCCCTTGGAGAAGGCATAAGACTCAAGCTCAAGTGGGTAAGACCTTGGTGGAAGCTTCTCCGAGTGAAGGTGAAGTCAAAGGCGGAAGATCCAAGAAGAGTGGGTAATTCCTGCAAGGCCGAAGACTTGTGCAAGAGTGGGTAAGTCCTTGGAGAAGGCCGAAGACTCTTGCAAAGTGGGTAAGTCCTTGGTAAGGTTGAAGACTCTTTGTATTGGATAGGTAAGTCCTTTGTTGGTCATGTATTGTATGTCTTATTAATGAATATAAGAGTGCAATTGTTTGAAGTCCTAGAGGTTGACCGCTCTAGGCAAGTGGACTAACACACTTCTAGTTTGAAGTGTGGAACCACTCTAAATAGCTTGTCTAATTGGTGCATGTTCAATCTCTCTTATCCTTGCTATGCATGATTTAGTTGCACTCAAATTACCTATTTAGCAACCTTATCTTGTCATATATTTTGAAGGTTTAATGAATTTTGTGTAAGTGCTTTCATCTCTATTCACCCCCCTCTAGAGCATCTAATCACCCATCTAGGATCCAACAATAGGTGCATCGTAATCTTGAAAAAGTAATACACCACCATGTCAATGCCTCACCAGACTTTCCCATACCTTGTGGCGGAAACTTCTGCCCTCCCAACCCCATGGTTCCCTAAGATAGCATTTTGGTGAATGCCACAAGAAACCCAAAATTGGGGTCATCCCCGGTATTGCAAAGACCACATATGAGATTACCACCCTATCCGTGCCACCTTATAGTCCCGACTTGTTGCTCCATTGTAACTAGGATTGTCCAAATTTGTCCAAATTTGTGAACTTGATTATGTCTAACTCAGAAAAAATTAGGTTCGAGTTTCAGTCGTGACGTTTCGGGTCAGTTTTGAATTTACGATTACGTATCTGAATCTAAACTGGGTCAGTCCCAGATTTAAAAATCAGATAAAATTGGGTTCTAAATACTTAGTTCTATACTTATATTTAAGGGGTGCAAGCTATATTCTAAAGAGATACATGTGTTGTTTTGGTATAATATATGTGATATTGTAATATATTTAGTTATTTGATGTGATATATGTGTTGTTTTAAATAGTAGAGTGATATTCCTATTGTGTTAGAATTTACTCATGTGTTAGATAGCATTTATGATGGCTTTTGTTATACAAAGGTGTTATGATATGATAAATGCTGTTTTAATATGGTATATTCATCTTGATTGGTTCGGTGGGCTATATTTTGATGTGAATATGTGTTGCTTTATATGCTATAAGCGATGTTGAAACAATACAGATGTGATATATGTGTTATTTTAGTATGATATATGTGATGTTGCACATGTGTTGAAATTTTTTTGTGTTTAGGTGATATTTATATTTTGTTGTTGGTATTATTTTCTCTAATAGAAGCAAAGAAAAAATAATATTACAATTAGTTGATATTATATGATCATTGATATCTTTGGTAGTTTATTTTAGATAATATAGTTTATTTTCAATCATGTAGGTAACTTATCTGGAAAATTATTTTTCTAAAAAAATCATCTTCAAATATGAGTTGGGTTTTTATTACAGGTTTAGATTTTTTGATCCGGCTCAGTTCCGGGTTGAGAGGTATGAGTAAAATCTAGATCCTGATTTTGATTTGGATTTGACAGTCAAACAATCCGGATAAGATTTTTTACCCGAAACCCCGACCCAAACCCAATTTGTTGACACCCCTAATTATATCCTTTGGGTGGAGCCACAGATCCTTGAAGAGGATGCCCTTTGAGCCGCAACAATTAGCAAGCTAGTGGAAGGAAGATGAGCGGCATGATGGAGTCGTTCGTGAGCTGAAAGCTCTAAATTGCCGAGCGGGGTGTGTTTCCTGTTTCGTTAATCCCTGTGAGGATCCGTAGCTCTGATTGCTACGTGAAATAGGTGCGTTAGATGGCTAATTCTCCTTCCATTGGATAGTACTCGTTAATGCTGACGCCTCTGAAAGAAAATCACCATTGTAGTTCCTGGAGAAGATGGTCAATTTCAGGGAGGATAGACGGCGAGCAGCAGAAACCCCAATTGGGGACAACATTTGAGTAAAAAGGAGAAGGGTAAATCCTACATTTCTGAATGCCACAATACTCGAGTGTTAATGGATTGTCATGTGCTTTTTTGATATCATCAAAATCAAATAAATGGTAAATACAATGATGTATTGTAATAAGATTTTTGTCAGATGGACATTCTACATTACTTGGATATGAGCGGTTTTATATGGGAGTATCTCTAAATGTAATACTTTATCTATTAAGTTGGATCATGACAATTAGGTTTGTGTTGGTGGAGAATAAGACTAAGAAGGCTAACTTGTTTTAAGTGAACCACATAAAATGAATGTAGTTAGTTCGACAGAGTCAAGGCATCTTAAGTATTCAATTTCGTTTGAGAAGTTGCTGAACCAGTATGATCAGTTGGGCTTGCAACTTTAGGTAAATTAAACTACACCCGCTTCGAGCATCCGCGTGTGAGCAAGTCAACAGAGATGTTGGGAATCTTTTAAGCAAGTCTCCACGCCTTTATTCGGTTCCCTATTTTAATTCTGTAGTTTTGAACTTTGTGTTTAGTTCATCTATCGTCCTTGACGCTGAACAGAGGCTGGTCTTCTATATTGTGCTGAGCATTAAAGTAAACGCCATCCTATTGGACGTCTTATCCAGCGCTTTTGAAATGGATGACCTTACAAGCTTTTACTTAATGCTCAAACATGCAGGATCATGCCCGTTTCTTTACTCCCGTAAGCCAACATAATCATTGCATCGTCAGATCATTAAATACAATTCAACCAAATACAGATAACCGAAACAAATGTACCCTGTAATCGCACCTCCTCGGAAATATACAGATTTTATCACAGAAGCATAGAATGCCAGATATTTTCTATGTGGCGTCCTTCACGTCTTAAGGGCTTGTGCATCTACAAATGATTTATTCCAAACCGAATCCAAATTTCTAGTGACATTAGAAGATAAATGGGAATTTCAGCATGCCTCCACCGAATTTGTTCCTCATGTGAAAAAACGGTTTTCTTTAATGATATATTTTTTTATGAATATATATCATACAAAATATAGATTACGACAGAACAAATGTATATGAAAGGCAGATCCCACAACGGGTGACGGACTCAACCAGGCATGAGAGTAGGGACCAGGTACAGAACCAATCTGGTTGATCAAGAGCAGACGCCAACTCCATCTGACTGACAAATTGCTCAGCCAAGCCAAAACTCTATGGACGCCAATATTACACGTTGAAGGAGCAATCAGGCACAACAAACGACCTGGTCTCTGAACACCAATTTTACACTTCGAACTGGTCAAGCTAGCGTCTTCTTACTTGTAGTCAATGACTAAGGAATGTGCACCTGGGGCTAGAACTTGTGCCCCATGAAAACTAAAAATATATGAATGCAGCTGTCGAGAGATATCACCAATTACAACACAAATCCGCAAGTGCCGGAGATGGTTTTAATAGTTTCGTAATAATGATTGCTTATACAGGGCCCCTTAAAAAAGGCTTATTCAGAGAAGATGATCATCAAACATCTTTTCCTGTCTTTTTCTCCAATATCCTTTCAAACTCGCTATTGGTTACAGATAAAACTTGATTCAGAATCAGTTTCACTCCACATTCTGAAAGGCGTCTGAACCTTGGTTTGACCCTCTCTTCCAAGCTGTAGCCAAAAAACTGAGGAAACTTAACAAGCTCAGTCTTGGGGTAATCCAG
This sequence comes from Alisma plantago-aquatica, assembly GCA_963693085.1. Lineage (NCBI taxonomy): Eukaryota > Viridiplantae > Streptophyta > Magnoliopsida > Alismatales > Alismataceae > Alisma > Alisma plantago-aquatica. The sequence continues at coordinate 1,382,323,933 of OY856411.1, forward strand.
TGTAAGAAAGAAGTCCCATTTGGGCTTAATATTCTCTTCCAAACTGAATGTATACAATGTTCCATATCTTGAAACCATAGTTTTGATTTCATCAATGCTGTATCCCTTTTCACAGAAAAACTCTGTTATAGGCTTAAGGCTGGCATCGATGCTTAAACCAAATGTTTGTGGACAACGATAAATCAAGTTTGTGACATCAATTCCCAAGGACCGGAAGTACTCTTCAGTAGGCCTGAGTTTATCATCCACACTGTAGCTTATAATATGTGGACAACGAGTCAATATCTTTCCTATATTTTTCGGCGGGACACCAAGTTCACATAGATAGGCAACAGAAGTTTTCACCTTCTGTCTGCTATAAGTAAGCAAAGCAGGGAACCGATAGATCACCTTTGCCCACTGGGTTTTGTCGATGCCATATCCTTCTAAAAATGTCATCATTGGTATCAAGTTCTCAGAGAGACTGATGCCACAAAGCTGAGGTCGTTTGTAAAGGATGACAGGTATATCTTCCTTACGAACGCCAAGCTGAAGCAGAAATTCAACCACAGGCTTGATTTTGCGGTCCAGATTGTAATAAGCAAAAGCTGGAAATTTTCTGGTGATGTCCTTGATTTGGTTTAGATTCAACCCTATGTCTACAAGATACAGGACAGTTGGCGAAAATCCTTCTGATCCTTGTTCACTCATCCGGGCAATGGCCCTTTGCTTCATAGAACTAAGTCCAGCAATTGATTCCACACTTGTTGGTGCTGGTTTCTTTTTGCCTGGTGGATGGGGAAATTTCTCAACAGCATCAACCAATACATCACCATACTCATCAAGCAGAGATTCAAGGTAAGGCACAAGAGCATCTCTGATTTCAAGGGTGGTAAGCTCCCTGCCTGCAGTTAATATAAGTGATTACAGAACAATGACAAAAAAATAAATTACTAATCATTCCTCCTGTTTCAATCCGAACCTACTAGGTAACGAGTCTTGTGCAATGAATGAAGCTTTGATATGAGATGGTCAATAAATAGATCAGCTTTGTTGATGGTTCTTGCAGCAACAGCATTGCTAAGACCTTGTTTCCTTAAGAACAGTGATAATACTGCTTTAGCTTCCTCTTTCTCAGCAGCCAGTAAGGTGGAAGGAACAGAAGTAAAACTTCGAGATGGAAATCCAGAAGAATCATCTGCCAACTTGTAAGAACGACTGGATTAATGGCTATCGTCAAATTTTAATATCACCAAAAAATCTACCAAGATGAGAACAAATTAGAGAGTTTCTCACCATACTTTGACTTTGCAACCAAGAGCTGCTTGGGAAGAGTAACACGGAACCTGAAAGATGTAGTATATCATATTAATATAATTATTGTTTAGCTCTTAAAGAGTATTATTGTTTAGCAATTAATAGAACCACTTTTTCATTGCTCAATAAAAGTACAGCATGACAGTAAATGGCCATCATCAAGATTTTCATATAAAGAATAGTTAAGGTATTATAGATTTCATGTCCCAGCTCGAGGGAGTAAATGGCCGTTTTATAGTGAAACAGTGATTTTCATTTTCACAAAAAAATGTATCCATTACATTGTTAGGAATAGCCATGCTTGTACTGGATATAGATTAGACACAGCTGGATACTTGGTGGAGACGACTCGATCGGGTCCAAAAAAACATTTTGTGTGGAAGTTGATTGGATACACCAGTCTCAATTTACAGCTATAGCTCCTGAAATCACTAATCTAGCTGTCTCCTGCTTCTGTAATAGCTGCCAATATTATGTTTGCTATGACTGCTATATTAATTTCCATCATTTCCATGCCTCGCTAATTTGTGAATTTTTTTGACAGCTATATCTCAAGTCTCAACAAATGAAATCTAGTATGTCGCTTATGAAACAATATCTTATTGTTAACAATTCTGTGTGGTTAACTATAAATGTCTTACCCGATGTTTTAAAAAGCAGGCACTGGGAGGTGTGTGAACAACACCTTGTGGCCACTTGAGTGCCAGATGGGAGCTTAAGCGGTCGCTTTTGAAAAAGCGGATGTTTAATCTCCTATACAATTTTATATAAAATTACACACAATCATTCGTAAATGGTCCTTTTTAGGAACTTATATACATGTCTGTACCATGTGGTAAGTGTACAACATAATCATTTTATAACACCACTGTAAAACACTAAACCAATAGAAAACAATGAAGAAAATAGCTATTTGTTTTTCATAGTCATGTTGTATTATTGGCCATCCACAAAATACAATGAAATAGAAGAACTAGTGATTAAAATGTTTGAAATTTGATTCTTTGAACAAAATACAAATAAGTGAGATCACTAAATTGTAATATACTTATATAGTAATATACAAAATTAGTAATATACAGCAGTAACCAGTGCCTTACAAATACAAATAGTGGTACATAGTACATCATACATGAAGGAGGGAAATGTACCATATAAGTATATATATCTATAAGTACATGTATCATGTACATTATATTATTGAAGTATCAGTATATGCACATAGCACGAGTTACATGTATATCAAATAATGAAATGTATGATTGTATAGACTATGAACCATGTAGTATATTATAAGATTATATTTGTTCGTGCTTACTACTTACTATCTAGCAATTTCATACATATTATAATATAAGAATCAAGAATATAAGTAATACAGTTTATAAGGAATTAAGTATATGATAAACTGATAATATTGTATGCTATACAGTAGATATATAAGCACATGGTAGTATATTTTCATATTACAATAGTGTATAACTATATATCTATACTGTGATACATAACAAAATTTGTATATAACAATTTTAGTAGTGAAATAAAGCAGTGTTACATACTTATATTAGTATATAATTAGCATGTAACGTATAATAATATATAACCTCTATTGAACATCAGATGATATAATGAGTATGCTACAAATTTTGGAAGCCTAAAAAAAAAAGGGGCACCCAGAGCAGGGCCTGAAGTGTCCAATTAAACGGGCTAAGCGGGCAAAAAGTAGCCACTTCATCTCCAGCCGCCTGAGTGCCAAAGTAAGCATCCATGTCTTTGGTCTGCTCAGGCGACCACTCATGTTGCTTTTCAAAACACTAGCCATACCTTGTGTATGCAGTGTTTTGGATGGAAATATGGTAGTTGATTCCTAGAAGGCAACAAAATCGAGAAAAATATTTGACATGTGCTAGACAAGACTTCTTACAACCAGATTCAAAAGTAATAAAAAAAAAGAAAAAAATGATTTAGCATGTAGTTGTAGGAATAAAAAAATGGTTTATTAATATTAACATTGAACTTTCTACATTTTTTAGGCACATGAGGGAATTTTCCTAATCGGTCCCCAAAGCAGTCATGGGGCACATATGTGGCTGCTTGGCCAATTCAGCGACCAAGTAAAGTCCCTTTTTGGAATTTGTGCTACTTGCACTCATACATACAACATACATCCATTTGCAACACAAACGAATATATGTATATTTTAATTATATTATGTGCTTGTGTGCGTGTGTGTGTCCGTGTGTGTGTGTATGTATATGTATATGTATATTATTAGAGTCTAATTAATTTAGTTAATTAAGTTATTTGAGTATATTTGTATACGGGCTCAAGTGTGTCTTGGCCCATTATAGGAGAGAAGAACTCTGCCTAGGCATGGCAAAGCAGAAAGGGAGGTGAATTATTGTAACAAACATGTCGGCTGTGTGGAGCAGTTCAAAGAGAAAAGTTTCCGTCTAGGCATGGCAAAGCAGGCAAACATTGCCCATCCGCATGAAGGCACAATTGGCCGCTGAAATCACACGCTTCAATCTGGCCTTCTCGCTAGTGTCTATCCACACTAGTCTCAGCCTCACCGCTTCCATTGTCGGAGGCGAGACTCTATGAGATTTTGTCCTTCCCTGGGTGCATCGCGAGAGAAGGATCTCTAGCAGCTTCCATCATAGACTTCACCCTCGTTAAAGGGGAGTCGGTCGAAGGATCGAGTATGACTAATCGGTCCTGATTTTTAACTCTTGTTTCTTCAAGATTGACGTGCGGGATCACAAGGCCGAAGCGAGATCTATAGACTTCTAGTGTAATGCCCGCAAAGTCCAGAATGAGATGAACATCTGGGTTACGAAGGAGACTAACGAGCTTCTCTTTGTTGATTGCAACAGTAATCACCGCCTTTGCAACCCTATGCTGCGGGAAACTATTGTTTCCTATTTACTCTCTGAAATGAGACTATTCATGACATGATTTTGTTTACTCCAAATAATTTCTTTGGGCACAATCACAGAGGCATACGGATTCTTCTCTTAAAATACAGCATGTCTCCTCCACATCCCCTGGGCATATCAATTGGTTTTTTGGACTTCTTTCTTACATATAGTTCTTCTCAAAGCTAGACACATGGTTGATTTTCCTTCAAAAAAAATAAGCGTAGACCTTTTTTTCCAGGGGCTCTGCCCCCTAATTGGGGGGTCACGCCCCCCGAACCCCCTGGCAATGGTACGGCCTATTTTTGTTCTCTAAAGTGTTTCATTATCATTGTCCACCCCAACCATTCTTGATTCTTTCTGTGGTTGGTGTAATGGGGAGAAATGTAGGAGAGATGAGATGAAGAGAGAAAATTTATTCTACTTCTATCTATGAGGACCTTTTTTGCTGCTCTATATATATCGGTGGATCTTTATGCTCTTAAGAGTTTGTGGACTTCTACTATTGACATTTGCATTTAAAAAATATTTTGTTGATTATATGCCTCTTGGAAACTTACTGTCTGGAGCTTCATGTCTACTGTTTGCTTTTTCAAGTTGATGGTCTTCTATCCAACTACGTCAACTCTACTACTTTTTGTTCGTGCTTTATTTGCACGTTGACATTGTCCGTGCTTTGCGCATGTTGACTCTTTACTTGTTCGTGCTTTCTTTGCACGTTGACTACTACTATTGTGAACCAATACTCTCTGGGCTTTTCTATTGTGAACTAGCACTTTTGGGACTATTCTACTGTGAGCCAGCACTCTCTGGACTTCGTGAACCGGCACTTTCCAAACTTTTCGATTGTGAACCAGCACTCTCTGGACTGCGATGATAGTGACTGTGATGAAGACTCTGACGCCTTGCTGTTGTTGACTACTACTTCATATGTCACATCCCTTTGATCAAGAAGCTTCTGCTACCTGCACTTGTGACTTGCGACATACTTTATATTCGACCTATTTGCACACCTACTTTAGGGTATCTATTTAAGGGGGAGTATTTGAGTGATGAGTGTTTTAGTGTAATCTTAAGGGGGGAGAAATTCTTGTAAGGGCTTGGTTTATCTTTTTATTTTGTTTCTTTCTTTTTAGTTTGTCAGTCTGTTTGCAAGTTGACTTGGGATTCTCCCAAACTTCAGCTTGAGGGAGAGTATTAGAGAGTCTGATTAATTTAGTTAATTAAGTTATTTGAGTCTATTTATATATGGGCTCAAGTGTGTCTTGGCCCATTAGGGTTTAGTCTAAAGTTTGTATGCTTCCCCCTTCTCCTATATAAAGGAGGGGGATTCCTCTTATCAAGATATCGCATAGCATTCTTTTACTTTATAAAATATATGTAGATGTATATGTATACCTATACGTATACGTATATGTATACCTATATGTATATCACACGTGTGTGTGCGTGTATGTCACAATTTCACAGAGATTAGTATGTTTATATGTATATCATTTCAAATATTCATATATATAAATGCATATATAAAATACCTACATAAACACAAATACTCCACACACATATTTACATTTATATGTCTACATGTTTTGTTTTATTTGCATATGTACACACATTACACATATTAGTACATTTATATGTCAGTATTAGAAGATGTATGTAACTGTTAGGGACTTAATGAAAAGTTATCAATAAATTACTTTTCTATTTTTAATTTTAATTGGGCATAAGCCAATCAGTGTTCCCACACGCTATCTATATAAACCTATACCAGGGGCTAATATCCAACAGATTGAATTCGATGAAAGATTTCAGTTTCCGGAAATGTGATTTGCATCATACTATATTTCCCTAGGAAAATCCTACTATATATAAGAGAGAGGAGGCTAATTACAGACTTGACTCTAATGAGCCAAACACATTAAGGCCCATATTACAACTACTACCCAATTAACCCAATTTATGGCCTTCATGGATCCAACTATCACCCCCTATGGGGCGGGGAAAGGGATCAATGTTCATTCATAGGGCTGGAGCTTCTGAAAGAGAGCCGCTTCAACTTGCCATTTTCAATCAGCGAACAGATCCAACTTGTTACCCCTAAGCATTGCTGCAAATTGGAATGAATCATATCATAAAGATAGGTGCCTTCGGGAAACCATAGATCATGTCATATAGATTAGAGGTATCATTTCTTAATGTGAACTGGAAGTTCACAGGTGTGATATCTCGATACTTCAGGGTGCATCTCCACATCAAACTTTGTGTTGGCTCAAGACTAAAGATTGAAAGAGGACAGTTATTGATATTTATATTTTTATTGAACCTTTTAATCTATAGACTTTCATTGTGGTTTGCAAGAACCCATTGATGTTTTAGGAGGCTAGTATTAACCATAGTTGTTAATGCGGCCACGCGCTAGGCGTTCCTGAAGGGGGCGCCTAGGCGTTTCGAGGCATTTTTTTTCTGTTTCTTTGATTCAAATATTTACATTCAAAATTTCATATTTGCAAAATGTATAATTATGGGTGTATTACATAATATTTATTATTTAGGCTGAATCCCTCCTAACTAGACTTGATTGGCCCTAGTTTGAACTAACTTGATTGAAATTTGATCATATTTAAACTTGTATGCCCTAATTTCATAAATTAGATGTATAAAGTGACCTAATCAGACCTAACTTATCCATTTTGCCCTATACTGACTCAAATGTGACCTAATATGGTCAAATGAGACCTAATCTCCCCAAATCAGACCTATTTCCCCCAAATCAGACTTGTTTCCCCCAACTCAGAGCTATTTCCCCCCAAATCATACCTATTTCCCAAATCAGCCTTGTTTTTCCCAAATTAGATCTAATGTTGCCAAATGTCATTATTGGGCCTAAACCAAACCAAATTTTGTGTAACATGAGCTAATAAAACCTAATATTGATCAAAATGAGACCCTAATGTGGCCAAATCATACCTAACTTCGCCAAATCAAATTCAAACCTATTTTATCCAAATCATGCACCTATTTTCCGCAAATCAAACCTAATTTACCCAAATTTGATATGACCTGGGCTCAATCAGACCTATTTCAAAATGAATCAATTTGATCCAATATGACAAAATATAGACCTAACTTATGTTGGATTACCATTTAAGTGGCCTAATTTAGGCATATAAGGCCTTAGGGGCTGGGAGCCCTGTTCGAAGTGGCCTGCCTAAAAGCCTAGGCACCTAGGCGGGCAACCTGATAACTAAGGTATTCATCCACTCTCCCCACGTACCAAATGCCCAAGCCACCTTCTCTTTATTGGTTTAGATATGGCACCACAGGTGATGGTGTGGATATTCTTTTTCTCCTCTGAATAACCCCAGAGGAAATTATGCATTAATCAATGAATCTCTTCCACCGTAGAGAGCACAGGGAGAGGAAACTCAGGTCCAAGACTTGGTAAGCAAAGAGTGTAGATATATTAACTCTAATCGACCAGCCACACAAAAGTTTCAGTTAGCAGAAGTCTGGCTTTGTTTTAATCTTATCAGTAAAAGGATAGCATTCTTTTGGTGAGCCATACGGTGAACAAGAGCAGTCCTAGGTATTAAACCGGTTACTAACATTCTTGCACCCCATGAGAGAAGAAATCTCCTTGCCAGCCTTAGTACTTCGGAATTGTTGCTCTTGCTCAGATTTAGATTGAAGCTTGAAAGTTTCCAAAACTCGATTAAAGTATCTGATATCGCTTTGGCATCATCTACATTGCCTTTGGCCCTCTGGTGAACAAAAGGAGATCATCAACACGTAACCTGTGACACAGGACAACCAGTAGTGTGTGGAAGAACTATCTAGCCATCCTTTTCTATTTGAAGAAGCATGGTCGTAAGTCCCCGCATGGCAATGGCATACATATACAAGGCCATAGGATCACCTTGGCGGAGGTGGTTACCAACACCAATGGCGGGCGTTGGAGACCTATTAGTCAAAATCTGGAAGGAAGTAGTAGTAAGGCACATTTGGATCCATGCTTCAGCCTGAGGGAAAGTTTGGAGAGTCTAACATTCAATTGAGTCTTGGGCGCAATGTGGGGCCTACGTTTTAGCCCATTAGGGTTTGAGTCAAGTTTGCAATTAGTCCCGTCTCCTCAATATGATGGGAGTAGGGTTTGCTTAATGAACTATATCTCTTGGCCTCCTAATCGCTCTTTAACAGAACCACTGATGCTTTAACTGGACTGGAGTTTCGTGTCAAGGATCAGCAGCACCTCACTGGTCCATTTGTCTATGGAGACCAGCACTTGGCGATGGAGACCAGCACCCCTACAGCTTGTCCTCCATGCATGGAAAATGGAAATGCGTCCATAGGCATCGTCTAACTGCCGACTTCTTGCAAAAAAGAGGCATTCACCTTACATCATGCTGCCCCCTATGCAACATACGTGAAGATACAAATGAGCATCTGCTATTCAGCACTTGCTCTGTGGCTGCTATCCAGTGGAGGTGCCATATAGAAGGCTATATATTTGTTGTCCCCTCTGGTCCTGATGATCTCCCACACTCGAACAGCAAGAAATAAAGACTCGTATGTCTAATGACTATCTAACAATTCACATGGATGGAATGGATTCAGATCATTATTAACACACATGGATGGAGTGGATATGGTGTAGTAATAAATATGATTATAATAGCCTATACATGTATTGATAAGCCTTTTTTCGCAAGATTTAGATGGCTGGTGTCAATGGGTATATATGATCTTCTTTTGAGATGATTAAAAATGGTTGACACAAATTCACTAAATATATATTATTAAAAATAACTATAAAAAACAAACTACCTTTTCAAGGGCATAAGTCCAGTTTAGCCATACAATGGATTTCCCTTAAATAATTACTTCTGCATATGGTTCTATACAGATTTAGTGATTGGTCTAGTGTTTTATTTATGCAAGCACTAGTAGTCTGTCCAAAATGGTGCACTAGCCAGCGTAATCACAATTTAAGGTGGCCCCATCTTAGTTTGTCCTCTATATGTGTCACTCCCATTTTACCTCATGTATAGTCCTTTCTAGTGAGACCTTTCCTCATGTTCCCATATCCATCTAGCATTCTTATTTCTACCACACACCACATGAACGTATTACTTCTTTGTCAAGCAACATCCACTCCCATGCAGCATGATTGGGTGTGTAATTGATCTATAAACCTTAACCTTCCAATCTGAGAAGAATTCTATGGTCACAGGATATTCTAACCGCACCCCTAGATTCCACCAACCATGTTATAATCCTATGAGAGACATCTGCTCGTACTTCACCTTGCATATGAATAATCAAACTCAAGTATCCCAATTTATCACTTCCAGTCAGCTTGGCTAGTTCCACCAAGTTCTACACTTCTAGATTAGAAAAACTTAGATCTTAAAATAGTTCTTTGTAGTTCTGGATTGAGATTTACTCTATCTTTACTGTCATCAACCAGTAGAATACCATAAATAAATGACTTACACAAAAGAACATCATCATAAACATGTTTTTCCAGCAAGATAACAAATGAGTAAGGACTTAAGATGATCCTTGATGTGCTCCAACCATTCGTGAACATCAAAGGAATAAAACCACTTCATAATACCAAGGTGGTGAAAATGTTCAACAATAGTTTTCAGTTAACCATAGTCCACTCTATTCTTTAAGTTATAACTTATCAATGATGTTTGTTTTCATTTTCCTATTTTGGTGCTTGTTTCAATTTGCCTTCTTATCTTACTATTTTCGCTAGCACAGACAAATATCCAGAGTAAAATCTAGAAGAAGTGCATTAAAAAGGAAATGTAAACTACGAATCATGTTTAATAGTTTAAGTTAGAAATAATACATGAAGAGAGTAAAATGCATAAAAACATCCACATGGTAGTAGATCATTGCTGATTTTGGCCTTGGTGCCCATGTCATTTGTCCCATGACTACGTAAATGAGCCATAATGTCCACATCAGGGACATTCCACCCATTTAAGGGAATCCATGCCAATGTTGAAGATTTTAGTACCCACATTATAGCATGTTCCCTTTGAGGTCCGCTCATCTGCAAACTAAAGCATCGCTATATGATTAGAGCAATGGACGGAAATGGTGTAGCACAAAGATCCCGCAGAAAAGACCTAGGCACCCACTCCAGAGTCCAGCCTTTGGAGTACTTGGCACCTTGAAAACTATGTTTTTTCAACTTTCAACATCTAGGTACAATACTCCCATTACTTACGCAAAAAGCTTGTTTTTCCTTCAGGAAAAAGAGGAATAAAATGTTCGTGGTATGCATAGTTGCATACCTTATCTTTAAGGTTAAAAAAAATTTTACAACCTTGTGGATAACAATCACAGACCTTACAGAATACATATCACTCACACCCTGTATCATTACAATATTTAAGTACTATGAGTAACTGTATTTAAAACTACAAACCAGTCAAGATTTGGTCCCAAAAGTAAACCTTTATCACATATTCCATTGCTTCCTTTTCTTAGTATTCCTTACTAATTGAGTGAATCAGGGACAACAATTTTCAGTGTCCATCCAAACATGTCCATAACTCCATGACAAATTTAAAAGGTTTAGGATGGAAATTAAGTTAATATACCTGACTAAGTGGTGAGTACGAAAGGGAGATAAATGGTGGGAAGAGAGGGGAGGAGAGTAGGGCTTGCCCTTATGTTGTGCTTGGTACGTGGGGAAAGGAGAGCGGAGCGGAAGTGGAAAAAAAATCAGTCTTTAAGGATAAAAGACAGACAAATAAGGGGAATAAAGGGGGAAAGAGAGGAATGATCATGTATACCCCCTCCCTCGTTTCCATGCTTGATAAGGCACCTAGGAAGCAAGGTGCTCATAAGGGGCGTGCATTGCCTCATGCCTTGCCTAACTTGTTGCCTTAGGTATTTTTGGTGGTTCCTAGGGCTTATATGTGTGTTTTAATGTTCTTTTCAAATACTCTAATGTTCAATATAAAAATAGTTGTCAATGTTATGTGCCAACTATGTATTTTTAGTTAGAATTATCAATCCTAATGTATATTTCCTTATCTATATTGTCTTTTTGTGCCATCAATACAGCCTATATTATATAAGCGATTTTATGAAAGGCAGTAATGTATATCTACGGAATTTAAGAAGTACGGCTAAAGACTAAAAGGAATAATTCTCATTCATCCATTGTGATTCAACAAAGATGCAATTGAGCCTTTATATATGCTTCTAAAAGAAAGACTAAAAGGGCGGTAGCCAATGTGGGACTGAATCACGTGACTTTACAAAAGCTCAAAGTAAAGAAAAGGAATAATAAAATAAAGCAAGCTAGAGAAAAAACCTAACTAATGACATGACTACGCATGCGTTCGTAAGTGCGTAAAGGTGGAGCCTGTCCTACATCAACTCCCCTCGGCTGCAAAAGACTCGACCTCGTCGAGTCAAGTGTATAGGTACTCAAGAAGATCTGCATTAATGCGGCGGAATTCCTCCTCGGTGATCCTTGTGGTGTCTACTGAAGAACGACCAATTTAGCGAACCAACAAACGACAAATGGTGCCCTAGCTGGTGAGGACAGTCTGGTCATCCAAGACGATGTCAATGCGCTCGGACGGATGTTGAGGTAGTCAAGGCAGAGGAGGTATAGCTGTTGAAGGTAGGGAAGCACAGTCATCGTACAAAATTTCGATCGAAATTGCGAAATTTCGATCGAAATTTCCGATTTTTTTCCAATCGGACATCGAAACACATGTACGCAGAGAATGGGACGTCATTTCGCAGAAATTTCGCTAAAATTTCGCACTTAGGTGCGAAATTTCGCAAAACAGTGCAAATTTCGCCCAGTTTGGGCCATAATTTCGCAAAATGGCACAAAATTTCGATAGAAATTTCGAAATATGTGTTCCTAAGACTGCTGCCACTACATGTTAGGTATTTTGGCGATTCTCTTTGTATCTTTTGCTTATAGAGGCTATTTTCTTTGATTCTAAGGTATGTTTCCCCTATCCCTAGCCCATGTATACCTCTTTCTATGTTTACACTCTTCTAAAAGATGTGAAGAGATACTATGAAAAATAACAAAGTTCTAAGTGCTGCTACTAGTACTACCTACTACATGTTAGGTATTTTGGCGATTCTCTTTCGAAAATCACATGAACTACAAACAAACTTGTGGATCTATGAAATAATAGTCTTAAGTCTGCAATTCTACAATAAATTTGTTATTATTACACATATGTATACATAAAATGACTTTAAAATAATGCATTTTCTTTGATCTATGTATACATGACCCATGTAACCTAACTAAATTTGAACACTAGACTTATATAAGTTGTAACATGTAAGTTTGTAACTTGCAACTGTAAGTTTTAAGGTCTAAGTGGTAAATTGTGGGTTTATAAGTTGTTTACAGTCTAACAGACTTGACAATTCTGTTCATTTGTGCACTCACTCATTAAGACATGGATCCCACCCTAACCTCTAAACATATAACTTTAATATATAATCTAGTGTATCTTTGTCTAAACATTGTGTATGAAAAATTTCATAATCTAATTCCTTCATTTTGTCATCCAAATTGCCATCGAAATTCTGTCGAAATTGTTCAGCATCCTTCACTTACAAATGTGGGAGACCCCCACCCCACATATCCAATATGAAATATTATTGCATATTTGAGTAGATCTTGGTGTTTAGATCGTCCTGGTAAATTTTCATAATTTAATTCGCTTATTTGGTCGTCGAAATCGTTAGGGCCGTAAATATCGAAATTTCGTGCGAAATTTCGAAAAATTTCTGTTTCTGGGCCATCGGACACGGCATCGAAATCGGACATTTAATTCTATGAGCACAGTGACGATCTGCAAAACCTATCGTCGTGGTGGAGGGGCCTCAAATGTACCACAATCAAGAGAAAGATCCTTCACATTGAACATTGCACTAATGTCCCAATCTACTACCAAATCCAACACATAAGCATTGGGTCCCTGTCAAGTGTCAACTAAGTATTTGGAAATGTCCCGACACTCTAGCATGAAGCTTCTTGAAAGAATTTTGGGGTAAAGTTCAGGACGCACACATGCTAACACATAATCTCCCACATGAAATTATTGAAACATCAGTGCGCATCTGCAAAAAGCTTGTAGTTTTCATAAGACAAAGTATGTTTTTCACGAATCTCGGCATGCAAATCATGAATGTGTTGGGCAAAGGTCTCAGCAGTGTGGGGAGGTCGATTAGTTAGTAGTGGACATAAGTACGAGATCTATTGGCTGGCGGAGCTTGTAACCATTAACAACTTCAAAAGAGCTCTTTCATGTAGATCGATTAACAGAACTGTTGTAAGCAAATTCAGCAGTAGGCAGCAATAAGTCTCAATTGCCTAAAAACGTTCACCCACAAGACATCGTAGGAGGTTGCCCAAGCTCCTGTTAACCACCTCAGTTTGACCATCAGTTTTAGGGTGGAATGCAGAAGAGAATTTGATGTTGGTACCAAAGATTTTCCATAAAGTCTTCCAAAAGTAGCTAACAAATTTCACATCATGGTGGTGGGAAGACCATGTAGCTTGACTACCTCATTCAAGAAAAGGTGGGCAATACGAGAAGCGTCAAAAGTCTTACTACAAGCAATGAAGTGGGCCATCTTAGAAAAACGATCCACAACTACAAACACAGAGTCGTGGCCACGTGAAGTGCGGGGAAGACCCAGAATAAAATCTATGCTTAGGTCCTTCCAAGGCTCATGGGGAGTAGGAAGAGGGGTGTAAAGGCCCGTATTTTGTCTTTTGGTTTTTGCCAATTGACAAGTACGACACTGAGACACGATGTGAGCGACATCCCAACGTAAGAAAGGCCAATAAAATCTATCAGTCACCAAAACGGCAGTTTTATCCCTACCAAATGACCAGCGAGGCCACCAGGATGTAATTCCCAAATGAGAAAGTCGCAAACTGAAGTAGAAGGGATACATAACGGTGTGCCACGAAAGAGGAATCCATCAAGTAGGATAAAATCAGAAGCTTGGGCGGGTGTGCTATCGAGGAGGTCGGAATGTATAATTCCAAAGTCAGGACAGGTGGGATATTGATCTTTTAGACGGTCCAAACCCACAACTTCAACGTTCATAGACCGTAGGGTGGTCAAGCAACCGCTAAGAGCGTCTGCAGCCTTGTTCTCAACACCAGAGCAGTGTTTGAGAGAAAAAGTGTACTCTTGAAGAACCCCACACCATTTGGCGTGACAAACACTTAAATTCTTTTGGGAATTCAAAAAGCGAAGGGCTTGATGGTCATGCCAGAGGATGAACTCCTGGTGAAGAAGATAGTGCCTCCAATGATAGAGATTGCACAACATCGTAGAATTCTTTATCATATGTGGAGTATTTACGATTTGCGTCATTGAGTTTCTCACTGAAAAGGCAACAGGGTGCCCTTCTTGGCTCAAAATGCCACCAATGCCAACACCGGAAGCATCACAAGATACCTCAAACAGAAGTGAGAAATTCGGAAGGCGAAGGACATGATTTTCAATTAACTTAGTTTTGATAGCTTCAAAAGCTCGCGTGGTTGATGGCACCCACTCTAATTTATCACTTCATTAACTCAGTGAGAGGAGCCATAATGGTATTGAATCCTCGAACAAAGTGACAATAAAAGGTAGCCAGTCCATGAAAGGTATGTAGTTCAGAGATCGTAGTAGGTTGGGGCCAACCAGTGACAGCTTTGACTTTGCCAGGGTCAGCCTCAATGCTGATAGCAGATACAAAGTAACCAAGGAAAAGGACTTTATCTTGAAGAAAAGAACACTTCTTTAGATTGACATACAATTTATCAGTGCAAAGTGTGTTAAAGATAAGTCGGAGATGAGTCAGGTGTTCGTCAGTGGTCTTACTAAAAATCAAAATATCGTCAAAGTCGACCACTAAAAATCTACTAATGAATGGCTGCAACACATGGTTCATGACTCTCATGAAGGTGCTAGGTGCGTTATACAGGCCAAATGGCATGACTAGCCACTCATATAATCCATCTGGCATTTTGAAGGCAATCTTCCATTCATGACACTCCTTAACACGGATCTAGTGGTAACTACTGCGGAGATCAATCTTGGAGAAATAGCGGGATCCCGTCAACAAATCAAACATTTCGTCAAGGCATGGAATAGGGAAACAATATTTGATAGTGATCTTATTGATGGGTTGACAATCTAAGACATTCTCCAATCACTATCCTTCTTGGGGGCAAGGAGAGCAGGAATCGCACAAGGACTCTTGCTCTCTCGAATGAATCCTTTGAGAAAGAGGGCATCAATCTGGCGTTTCAATTAAGCATGCTCAGTCAGGTTCACATGGTAATGAGGTCGGTTGGGGAGTGAAGACCCTAGAATCAAATCAATCCCATGTTGAATATCACACAAAGGGAGAAGTTCATCAGGAAGGTATGTGGGTGTCCTGTCTTTGAACTCGTCAAGAAGGGAGACGAGCTCTAGTGGTGGGGCTGAAAATCGGAGATAGAAGTGGATTCTTTGATATATAGGACATACATGCATCCAAATTTGTGACTGGTTTCTTCCAATACTCTTCGGTTGACAGGGTGTAGAGAGGATTTAGAGGTCTGGAGGTATGGTGGTGAACTCTTTTCCATAGGAGAGATGAATCGAGTATGTGCTAATTGTATGTGTTTGCCCTTGTGCTTGAAGGTATAAATATTAGAACGCCCCTCATTGTGGGCATCTAAATCATAATCCAAGGACGGACAAGAATGGCGTGGCCAACATCCATCGGCAACACATCACACCAAATGTGGTTTGAATAAACACCTAGAGTGATGGGCACAAGGCACCGGTGGGTGATGGGCAAGCTAATTTGGTTCACCCAATGGACCTTATGTGGCTGAGGATGGGGCTCCGAGCGCAAGCCCATGCGCTTCAATCCATGGGGTGAAATGATGTTCTGAGAATTGTCACCATCAATGAGTAATTTGCAGCTTTTACCAGTGTGTTTGTAGAAGATTTGGAAGGGGGTGGTGTGTTTCCATTCGTTACCAGCTAAAACAAGCATGACCTGGAGATATGATGAATCATAATCATAGTTGTAATCAGCGCCATCATTAGAAGGTTCAGAGGCAGGAAAACATCTTCATATTCAATGTCATCCTCAGGGGTGGTTTCAGGAGAATCAGAGGACACAAAAAGAGCACGACGAGGGCATTGGACAGCTAGGTAAGCCGTGTTGTGACAATGAAAGCATTCACGACCTCGCAAAGAAGGTCGTACTGGAGTTAACTACCTCCTTGCCTTTACTGGAGGAAGGGGTTGAAGAACTCTGGGAAGGTGGTTGGTATAGGGGATAGGAAGAACGATTTAGGGTAGTGGAAGGGTTATAAGTTGAGTGAGTACGTTGTCCAAAACGAGAAAAGGATTACGAGAAGCAAGTTGTAGGTAACTCTCTACCTTTTAGTCATGGTGAAAGAATCATCCATGGAGTCATACTGTTGTAACTCCATTTCTCGTTTAATGTCAGGGTGTAAATGGTGCACAAAACGAGCAGCCACTTGCCAATCAGAATCATTGTGAATACAACGATTCTTAGCCTCCTCAAAGCATTCCATATACTCTTTAACAAATGACCCTTGGCTAAGGGTCATCCAGTTAGAAAGAAGTTGTCTTTGGTATTGGGTAGGAACATTAGCACTCGTGTAGCTTAGTCTTCATCTTATCCCAAAAGAGGATGAGAGGTTGACCAATATGCTCGATGTCGCACTGAACACCTTACCAATATCGCTCGGTCGACCCTTCGAGTTTCATCTTAGCAAACCTAATCCGCTGAGCGTCGATCATGTCATATCAGTTGAAATAATCTTCTAAACTAGCAATCCAATGGAGAAAAGCTTTGGGATCAAGTTTACCATCAAAAGTAGGGGTATTTATTTTAACTCGTCGAGTGATATCATTGTGATGTGGTGGATGAGGTCATGTGTGGTATTGATCGTATGGGTTGTGGAGGAAAACAGGTCCACGAGGGGGGTTATGAAAAACATCATAGCCAGGGGCTCGAGGATGAGGTACCATGGGAGGATGCGGGCCCTATGACGGAGCCCATGGTTGGTGATGAGGTGCAAGAACAAATGGTGGGGCACGAGGAACACGTGGAGGGGGATGTGGCGGTGGTGCATAGTGTGCTTGTAGGGTAGCGGTTTGGGATGTGTGATGGTAGGATGGTTGATAGGGGTGTGGTTCCACATACGGGTGTTGTGAATAATGATCAAGTTCTGCAAAAGGATCAACTTCTCCATAGGGGTGGTAGGTAGGGGGCTTATGGAGTTGTGGTGGACAGAATTGCAAAGGAGTAGGGTTCAAGGGGCTTTGTGGTGCATTTTCAGGATTTAGTGGCACCCCATACCTCATAAAAGGTGTTGAGTTCTGACCAGCCCGTAGAGTATGTGTTTTGTGAATAGTGCGTAGCTCTGTCGTGATGGTATTGACTGCTTGGCCAAGGGTATGTAGGATAAATGTGGGTTGTGAAGACTCAGGGGCTGCATCTGAAGTGAGTTCTAATATAGGGCTATTAGATCTACGCCCCGACTATGATTTGTGTCTATGAGAAAACTTAGTTCCGTAATGAACGACACAATATTTCAAGAAAACACTGCAGACAGATAATATGATAGTAAAGAGACATGCATAACAAGGGAAAAAACATTTCACAAAAGTGGGACTTGGCAATATGTTGGTAGAGGAACCAAAACCCTATGGACCCTTTTGCAAATGTATTAAAATTGCAAAAGATAAGCAAAAACACAGTAAACAATGAAAAAATCTTATCTAAAGTGATGACAATTGTTGCTTTGTTGACTTTGATGTAGATGGAGAGAATTACCTCAGAAGGAATTAAGATATATGTCCCCTGACTCTTCGCGGCTAGGGGTTGCAGGCTTCCAGCGGCCCCTTGCTTGGGAGTTTGGGGGCGAGAGTCCCCAAAAAAAATCGGGGGTTAGCTTACTAGCGGCGTCGATCTGGCGGGGTAGGTATGCAGTGGACGGCAACATCGATCTGGCGAACGGCGGGTATGCAGTGGACAACGGCGGTGAACTGGCGGGCGGCGGGTATGCAGTGGATGGCGGGGGCAACATGGACTATGTGTAGGGGCAGAAGCAACGTTGCGTATACAACAGACAGCGGCGGTAGTGAAGTATGTTGTTGCTAGGTGGCAACAGTGAAGACCGTTGTTGCTATAGGCGGCAGTTGGAAACAGATTACGGTGGATGGCGACTAGGTCTGGCAGGGAAGGGCGACAGTAGGGTTTTGTTGGAGAGGGTAGCGGGTGGGGTTAGAGGGGGGCGGGCAGGAGCACAACCCTGAGGGGGATTAGGATTAGGCTCTGATACCACTTAATGTATATCTACAAAATTAAAGAAGAAGTATGGCTAAAGACTAAAAGGAATAATTCTCATTCATCAACTGTGTTACAAAAAAATACGCAATAGAGCCTTTATATAGGCTTCTAAAAGAAAGACTAAAAGGTTGGTAGCCAGTGTGGGACTATACCACGTCACTTTACAGAAGCTCAATGTAAAGAAAACGCATAATAAAATAACGCAAGCTAGAAAAAAAGCCCAACTAATGACACGATGACGGCTGCGCTCGTAAGTGCGTAAAGGCGGAGCCTATCCTACATCAGGTAGCCATTACCTTGCTTCAAACTTGAAGTTGCGACATTAAATGTCAATCTGTATATTGATTCTATATCTCTTACATTATTCAAGATCATTTTCTTCTTTTTGACGCTAATATCGATAAGAAATTATTAGAACTGTAATTTGGCTATTTTTTAACCATAAAAGATATGTATATGGGACTAAAATTGCAAATATTTGTATATACCTACATCTATATGGCTGTAGAATATATATACATGAAAGAGGAACTGTTTATGGAAAATATAAAATAAGTATATGGATGGCTAAAGATTACTAAATTTATGTATTTCTAAGCCGCCCAGGCGTCAAGGAGCCCAGTCTTGCTATCTTAACAAGTACCTGAACAAGTATACATGTTTAATCTGCACCAAATTGGGATATAATGTGTTCGCTTTTATGCATTATCTTCCCTTCCCCTGCCCATCCTAACCATATATGGTATCAAAGAGACATTCTCCTCTCCCTTTACTTTCCTTTCCACCATTCACCTCCCTTTCCTTTGCCTCCTTTTGTTGTTTACTAAACATTATAAGAACTATAGGGTCTTTGATTAGATGGGATGGAAAGGGAAGGCAGAGCATAAAAAGGGAAAAGTTAGTGTAGAAAAAAAAAGGGGGCAGAGAAGGGAGGGCATAATAAGAAAAGATCATTGTTCCATTCCACTCTTCACCCCCGTGATTCCATGCGGAGATCTCATTTAGAAGCTAGAGAGAAAAATGTAGACAGATCATTCCCCCTGCGTATACCTTCCCTTCTCCATCGTTCGCTTTCCCTGTCAATTGGTTATTGATGTACACATCCGAACAAAGTGAAAAAAAGGCTTTCCATGCCCTTCTTCCTTTCCCCTACCTAAACAGAGCATTATGTAAACTTTATGTACAATCAATCAGCACAGCTCACAGGCCGAGAAATTCCAGAATTGAAACAAATATAGACAACAAGATTATGCAAAACATATAAAACGGCTTAACTAACTGTGGAAATTATTGATCGTTCCTTTTTTAAGCTCGAAGAGGGTTATGAATTACCAGCTGCATTGAGACAGGCATGAGAGTTCTCCTTTGGAGCTTCCCCAAGGCGTCATGTAATTTATTGAAAATTGAGCATTGCAATGCACAGAAGGTGCGATCTAGATTTCACATTTAAATGATTATATGAAAAGAAACCACACTAGAAAAGATATTAACAATGGTCGAAAGGCCGACTTCAAAAATAGGCAGTGGCAAGGTCAGAGTGGAAAATACCTTACTCCCAGCTGCCCCTCTCACCAACTTAAGGGTCGCGACGGAAAACGCACCTGACATTGATCTGAGAATGATTGAGGGGAAGGGCCCGGGTTCTTCGACAGCTATCAAACAACCACCAATCGGCGGCTTCAGGGCAACGACCCAGCCTGCCATCTGTAAGGTGAAACATCAAGTGTTACCCGCCTGGTTACGCAATTTTCCCAACCTACGACGATGAATACGCCGCCTTTCTCAACTCGATGGACTTGAAGAAATGGAGGAGAATACTTTTCCTTTATAGAGGAGGAGAAGAACAAAAGCAACTGGAGGTGGCCGTCGGCAGGTGACTACCTACCTGGATAGCTCGTAAATGGGAAACCTCAAGTTCATAGGTCCGTCGTACAGGGAGGGTAGGCTTGCTGTCGTCTTGTCCCTATTGTGACATGAGGAGCACGAGAAGAAGAGCACTGGTGGAGGGAAACCGGAGAAGGGAGATCAGGATTTCACAGCGACGAAAATTGGAATTTATTTGGATAAGAAAGATATACGTTTCTATACCAAAACCTCAGATTAGTAGCCTCTGTGAATTGATGTATAAATTTCTTCACGGAGCGGTGGTTGATATCCAAAGCCTCACCGCGGGAATTTCACGCGCTGGATGGTCGCCGACTAATGAGAGTGCGACTGTGCTGCCGTGTTCCCAAAGGATGATGATTCACAAATGACCTTCAATTGGAGCTTGGGCTGGCTTTTAGAAATGTCTAGAGCGGCCCAATCCAAACCCCATTACTTGCGAATCTAGTTATAATATAAGAAAATCCACAGCGGGTTTTAGGCACAATTTTTTTTCGATTTTATCATTGTACGAATCAGTCTTTGTATTGTTAAAATCTTATAACACGAGAGTGTCTATACTATAAAAGAAAACCGATTGAAGGTTCCAAATGTAATTTTCTCTTTGTGATTCTAAATTACAAATAAGTCCTTGAATTGGTGAAAGCGAAAGAGAAAAAAATATGCATTATCATGAGTTGAATTAATTTAAGAGATATTGGGATCAAAGATTAAAGACAGAATAGCTTCTTGTAAGAAGTGTACATCAATCATAAATTTGAAGTTCTTGTTTACTTTTATAATTAGTTTCATGCTAAGAAAACATATGGATTTATGTTATCTGCCCCCTCTAAAAAAATGTATGTTATCTACGCATCTTGTTATGCTAATTGATGGAAATAGGTATTTTGCTACCCATTTAAGATTTGTGTCATCATTGGTGTATGGGTTACACATTCATTGTTGCCTAAGAAAATTCGAGATGTAATACTTTCCTTCAAATTCTTTTGACTTACATATCAATCCTTATATTCGGGAAATCTAAATAGAAAAATGTGTCCCCTTCCCATAATCAAGACATATTGGGTTCCAAATATGAAGATGGAAAAGTTATTAATAACATAAGGCATACATATGGAATACAGTTGAATCTATATTATATAAGAAACCCTACAGATGCAAACCTTTTTTATTTCTTTAATTACAAATCAGTCCATTGATTAAATTAATTTAAAACATATTGAATTCCAAGATCGAAGACGGAAAAAATTATATTAACATGAGCCACACTCCAAGGAAAACTCAAAGTCCTTTTTTAGTTATTTAATTACTTTCATATTAACAAAACATGTTGATTTAACTTATTCATGTCCTCTAAAGTTTATGTAATGTATGCATAATTGACCGACCTAAATGGCGCATCCAAAGTGGAGCAGATCCAGAGTAGTCAGACTTTTAAGATTATAACCCGACACTCAAACCCCCACAACTTTTATATGGGGTCTGACGTAGTAATCGGGGTCGAACCATAGGGACAAGGTTGGCATGTGTTAAGTACGCAGGGTGTCACTCTAATATACTCTGGACAAATAGATGGTTTTAAAAGGTTGCTCCCTAAGGAACGATGTTGCCCAAGCCAAAACAAAGAAAGTTAAGGAAAAAAATAACAACAAGAGAAAATGAGTACGAACGGTAAGAAACAAAGATATAGAAAGGAACTCGGATCAGGTTTCACCTACTAAGGTCTCTCACCAACATACAAAACTCACTCTCCTTTGTATACTCCTATCAAGATTACAAGCAGTCATAAAAATGTCTAATCCCTCCTCTCTCGAGATAAGAATAGATCTAGGATCTAAGGTAGCCTCCCTCTTGAGATAACCACCTTATAACTACAAAAATAAACTATATGGCCATAAGATTTAGCAATCCAACATTCTCATGCAGTCATACTACTCTATCAAACACTAGATAAAGAAGATACTACTCTTTTGAGGTGCCAACGATCAAATATCACAAGATGGTAGCTAAGCATACAAGTGGAGCATTAAGAACAAGTGCATGGAGATAATCTTGATATGAGCATATATATATATATATAAAAGGAAGCAAGAATATACATGTTGGGAAAGCCTTAGTGGCTACTCCCAACTTGAGTTAAGTGTTTAGCCACACATGTTAATGGGAAGCATAACGGTGTTCCAAAATGATAGCTACATGATGCGATGATTTTGAGTCGCATTTAGAGACATATTTTACTTGTGTTTTATGCATTTATTAGTCATTTTGGTGGTTAATATTGCATAATTCATTTACTTTGGTCTATGATCATTCTCTATGTCAAATCTCCCTTATTTCAGTATTTTGAGCATAAATTATCACAAGTATATGTTTTGTTTCGGCTTATTTGGTTTCATGTTGAAATTTCAGGAAAAAAAACAAGTATCTGTTGTTGTCGATACCATCAACAGTGGTCGATACCATCGACCGGACCACAGACACCCAGCAGCAAGGAGCAATAAAATCTCGATACTATCGACAGGAGAGTCGATGGTATCGAGATAACATCAGGTTGCTGCAGAAAAGAGAGTCGATACTATCGACACAAATGTCGATACCATCGACTAGTGGAGCTACAGTGACGGTAAAAGGACAAAACCGACGCCTATGAATGTCGATACCATCGACCCGTCGCAACTGATGCCACCTCGATACCATCGACGCGCGTCGATGGTATCGAGGTGGCATCAGTTGCGACAAAGAAAAGAAAAGAAATCCAGTCGATACAGTGCAGGGTCGATACCATCGACTCGCGTCGATGGTATCGACACCGTTAGATACATGTTTGCTTCAGATTGATCTAAATCCGACGGATGTGATATTTTGGCGACCTAACTCGGTGATTATACCTAATGACGGCGGCCAAGAGCAATCTATCACGTCATGAGCCGCTGCACACGTCCCGAGAAGGTGGGGAGAGAAGAACAGAGCCCAGAAGCACGCCCCAGCCGATCCGGATGCCGAAGAAGACGATTTCCACCACTGAAAGGCGGGAGAACGCGTATTCTACGCCAAGGAGCGCTTGGATCTTCTCCGTTCAGGGGTTTCACCACTCAATCACGTTTTTCTCCATGTTTCCCTTTTTCTACTCCACGTTTTGCTCTGAGATGAACATGCGGGGCTAATTTCCTCTATCTTTAGGACCGAGAGTAGCCCGGGAAATCATTGTATGACGATTTTAACATAGTAATTCATCATTTATCTCTTAAATCCGTGGTATGATTTCGTTGTCTCAATTATATTATTATGCTTGATCACCATAATAATAATCTAATGCCCTTAATTACTTTGAAAGAAGAATTAACGGTTGAAAAGAGACGAAATTCACGTTAATTGACAAATCCCTTGAACAAGGTGGTGTAAGGTTAATGGTGGATACCGAGAGATCGATTTTAATGCACCTAGTTTAGGATATAGGTTACTACGACGGTGGAACCGACCTAGACATAGGTAGTGAATTGTACCACGACAGTGGGCAATTCTGATTTCGGGCCACTACCCGGATAGAGAGATAAATTTGAATGACCGAATAGAATTTAATACAATGAAAACCCGCGGTGAAACCGCAATCCTAAAGATTCCCAATTGAATTGATTAAACTAAACATTTAATTGACTGCTTTGTTTTGTTTTATTTCATTTTCTTTTAATTTTAACAACAACTTCCAACTCTTTAATCGGTCTAGCTGATTGCGAGTAGTTAGTAGTAGTCTCCGACAATTCACGTATCCCTGAGTTCGACTCGGGTCTCACAAAGGCCTATATTACATTGACGTGTACACTTGTGTTTCTACGCACGTAAAAATCGTGTCAAGTTTTTGGCGTCGTTGCCGGGGATACGGAAAATTGTCGGCACTATGAGTGCTGTTGCGGCCACTCTAGGCCACTTTTTATTTTTTTATTAGTTTGAAATCATTTCAAAAATTCATAGTCTATTTTCTAAATTTGTGTACTCGTCAAGCACTGTACTGAACTTAAATTTTTATTTTTGTAGGTACTGTGCATGGTGCAGACGCGTAGCACCGACTACACGCGACACGCACCAGAGGTTACATTGTCGGGACCGAAAGACGAGGAGGAATACAATCAAGACCATCTGGAAGAAATAAACTCAGAATCTGAGCAGGAAGAGATGGCAGAGCCACAGACAATATGGGAGAAGATTAAGGCATCTTCTTCATCCGCTTCCAAGGGGCCGATCAAGAAGCAGGCGGTTAATATTCCGACATACAAGATTGATCCTGCATTAATCAACTTGGTGAAGTCGAATGCATTCTATGGGCTCAAGAATGAAGACCCATTCGTGCATATAAGTCAATTTGTGGAGAATTGTGATATGATAAAAATAGACAGATTTCCACAAGATGTTCTCTACTTGAAGCTCTTCCCGAGTTCTCTAGCGGGAAACGCACGAGAGTGGTTGCACAACCTGGATGATGAATATGTGGAATCCTGGGACCACATGGTGGAGGTTTTCTTTAAAAGGTTCTTCCCACCCGAGAAGACCAATGACATGATCACGAAGATCCACAACTTCACCCAGAAAGCAGGAGAGACCTACTCTAAGACATGGGAAAGGTTTCATATCATGCTTAGGCGGTGCCCGCATCACGGGCTTGACAAGGAGACACATGTCAAGATCTTCTATTTTGCTCTCTCCGAGCACGATAGAAGTAACCTCGATTCAGCAGGCTCAAGATTCTTTTTGAACAATACCGACACGAGGTGTTGGGAAATCCTTAAGAACATGGCCAAGAAGCAATCGTGGGGCGATAGAGACGTCGTGGAGCATGTTCGAGTAGCAGGGGAATCTAAAGCAATCAAGGAGCTGAATGAGAAGATGGATCTTCTCGTGAAGAAACTGCTTGCAAAGGAGGATACTGAGTCCGAGGATGAGGCTCAAGTTAAATTCATGAGGCAGCAGCAAGGCTATAGAAATAATGATTATTCATGGAGGAAGGACAAGAAGTTCTCCTGGAAGGATCCAAACAACTTCTTGCAGGATCCAGATGCAAAACCCCAGCCAGTAGCGGAGGATAAGAGCATGGAGTTGATCAATCAAGTGATAAAGCAAAATCAAGAATTAATGACTACTTTTGGCCAGCAGATAAAGCAACAAGGGGAGTTTATGAACCAGTTCGGGCAGACACTGCAGAACCATGGGGCTCAAATGAGGACAATAGAGACGTCCAAGGCGCAAATGGCAGCGGAGATAGCCAATTTGAAGAAGTCGGTGCACCAAGGTTTTCCGGGTAACACTAATATTCCAGGAGGAAACCAGCAGGCGAAGGCCATCTTGCTAAGGAGTAGCAAGAAACTGTTAAACCCCAGAGCCGATGAACCAAGCAAACCCCAAGCAGAAATTGAAGGTGAGGCCACTGAGGAGCTGCCCATACCGGTCACAGAACCAGTTGCGGATATAGCAGTGGATGCTACTGAAGATCCTATTGCAAATGAGGAGGAGACGCAAAAAAGGACACCTTATGTGCCACCGCATCAAAGGGCACAGGCTGTCCCGGTCCCATATCCGAACAGTGCAAAGGCAAGGAAAGGGGATGGCAAATTTAAAAAGTTTCTAGACAGTTTCAGAAAGCTTTCAATCAACATCCCATTATTGGAAGCAATTGAGCAAATCCCTTCTTACGGAAAATTTCTGAAAGACATCATTACAAAGAAGAGAAAAATCCCAGACACGGAGGTTGTTGTGCTTAAGGAGCAGGTGAGTGCCTTCATCATGGGCACATTGCCGCCAAAGAGGCAGGATCCAGGCTGTTTCAACATCTCATGTTACATTGGGAAAGTTAAGTTTGGTGAAGCACTATGTGACTCAGGGGCGAGCATTAACTTGATGCCCCTCTCTACATTCAAGAAGTTGGGATTAAAAGAGTCACGGCCGAGCAACATGACAATCCAATTGGCGAATAATTCAGTGGTAAAGCCATACGGTATTTGTGAAGACGTGCTAGTGAAAGTAGATCGATTTGTATTTCCAGCAGATTTTGTCGTCATGGAGATGCAAGATGAACAAGGCAATGAGCTACTACTCGTACGACCTTTCCAAGCTACAACTGACATGATACTTGAGATGGGGAGTGTTACGACCCATATCAGGGTTAGTCAATAAATACCTCGATTAACGTGAAGAACCTTGATTAGTGCTAAGTATCTTGTTAAACATCATGGTTTATTAAAATAAGCTAATATGTGAATCAATAGTTGAGATTGAATTTTCTGAGGTAATTAATGATGATGCAGTGTTAATCATTAAGTTAAATAAGTGCCTATAAAGCGATTAGTATTTTGATTAGTTAAAAACAATCTAGTTAGTATGATTTTATGCCTTGTGGTTGTAGAGGATTTTGCACTTGAAACTTTGCAAAAAGAATCGTCCAAATCGGACAATCAAGGTGAGAGTTATGGCGTTTTCAAGATTTAGGGGCTAAGTTGCAAATTTTCCAATTTATTTCTAGTTTAATTTCCCTTGCCCGTTTCTTTTCTTCCTTATCTATTCATCTTCCCGATAGAACAGGGAACCGCAAAAGCGGCGCCCCAAACCCAGTGCCCGACCGAGACCTGCAGCGGAGGAGAGGCTGGGCGATTTTGAGCCCTAGCTCCATTTCTAGCAGCGCCACCTTCTTCCTCTACCTCCGCCCACTCCCCTTCTTCTCTTCTTCCTCGTCCTCCATGCCCTAGTGGCGCCCAACAGCTACTGACCTGCTGGGCGGCGCCCCAGCAAGAAGCAGCAGTAGCAGCCGCGGCCGATTGAGCGGAATAGGGGGAGTGGCGGGGCGATTTCTAGGCTCCCAAAACCGCAAGCTAGCTAGGTAGTTCCTTCCTTCTTCCTCCAGCTTGCTCAAGCAGCACCCAGCAGCAGCGCCAGACCTGCAAGGGCGCCGGCCACCCAAGCTGCAGATGCAGCAAGCCGCCAGCCAAAGGAAGGTTTGGAGCAAGCAAGCAGCTCTAATGGCCGCCCTGACTCCGCCCTTGAGGATGAAGTTCGAATTTGCAGCTAATGGCTGTGACTAGGCCCAGCTTGGAGCTCTCTCCCAACCTGAACGTGAGGTAGCTGCTTGCAGCAGCAGGCCCGACCCGGAGCATCAAGGGCGCGGGCTAGCGCTCCAAGGTGATGCCGTCGAACTCGTCAGTAGGTCCAGATCCGGAATCCGTAGCCCTAGCTGCGTCTAGCACCAAGAACGGCCGTCGTCTCCTACCTGTACGTATGTGCAGGGTACTGTTCTATTACAGCAGATCCGAACAGGTCTGAATCGGGGTTCGGTTAACACACAATAGAGCAAGGTAAGACTGGCACGAGGCTCAGTTTTGAGGATAGAACTAGAATCCGTAGCTTAAGCTAAGACTTAGTTTTTGATCGAGTTCATTTTCAATGAATTTTCTGTTTCTGCACAGGTTGCACGGCGTGCAAATCAATTTGCACGGCGTGCAAAGTTACAGATTGCGGAACGAGTTTCTGCCCAGGTGCACGGCGTGCAGCCCAGGTGCACGACGTGCAGCCCAGGTGCACGGCGTGCACTCTGCTGTAAAGGGAAGAATTAGGCGTGGTTGTGGACGTTTTTCGGTGTATACGAACACACCGAAGTGGGTGAGTAGTAGTTCATTTAGAAATCATTATTTAACTCAATTTAAATGCTTAATTACTTCTGTATCAGTTAGTATAACATCTAAGCAGCGTAGTACATACAATAGCGTATGTTAGTTTCATTGGAACTTGAAATACCTAATATGCTTAGTGGAATGGATGAAATTTCCTGTATTATACTCGCAATGTATTTGCTGATTTAAAAATAGATGTTTAGCATCAAAAGTGGATAAATGGTACTGAATCATGTTTAATGATGATAATGGATTTATATTTGCTTCATGTGTTATTCAGATGGTGCAATATGCATGAAATGTGATATTCCTGTTAAATTGTTTAAATGTTAAATCAGTAAATAGACTTAGGTGCCCCAACACCGTAGAACCCCATTGCGCGGTCTGTACCTTTAGGGTGAAACGATCGATCTAGCCTTGTGCCTAGATGGTCGGGCTCGTGTTCAACAATAATCCGTGCGTGTGTCACGGTGGCACGAGGGCAGACAGACAGTGTCCAACAACAACGCGTGCTTGTGTCACGGTGGCACTGGAGAGAATAAAAAATGGGGGTTATTCAACATTAATCCGTGCTTGTGTCACGGTGGTAACCCAGACCCTCCGACTGTGCACTACAGGGTGGGAGGAGTCCAGAGCACTCAGAGTTAGTGCAGACAGGCCCTTGTGCGCCTGGGGCCCTTGTGCGCCCGAGAGTCCTGTGCAGACCAGGACGGACAGTCAGACTTAACATTTCCCGGGTGTGTCGCTAAGTCTTGTACGGTGGGATCGTAGTTCACTACAGATCTTCATATGTAGTGTGCGCTGCATATGTTTGGGGCATAATAATAATAAATATGTAATCATATAGGATCACAGTAAATTAATATATCTGAACTTTTGTGCCAATTCATTATATCCGTTTATTGTTTAAATTATCTGTTGTTGCTTAGAAATGTGATTATATCCTGCAATCTGCTATGTCATTAGAACTGCCCTGCTTGTCCTGTATTTATGTTTGTTTCAATTTTATAAACCTGATGAGTTGTTTAGTGATAGCTAAATGAAATGCTATTCACTGAGCGAGTAGGCTCATACCTCTACTCAAAACATTTTCAGGTCATCAGCAGCAGGAATCAGAAGGATCGATTTATCCTTACGCCTAGTCGATAGAAGGTTCGTAGTTAGTAGGTAGAGGTCTCTTAGTCCTTTCCCCTCGATCCTCGGGACAAAATGTGAGTGAGAGAGAGAATGTGTACAAAGATGTAAATTAATGTTATGCTTTCTTTATGTTAATCAGTGTAATATGCTGTAGACTCTGTTTATCTTGCTAGTCAGTTTAATAAAGATGCTTCCGCAGTTTGTTTAGTTTCATTTTACAGCATAAATCGGATTATCCTATTAATCTCTTTAAAATGCTTTAAAAAGTGAAGAGTGGTTGGCTTATGTGTTAATCCCATCCTGTTGCGTCCTAATCTTGTGGTTTGTGGTTAATGTGAGATTGGGGCGTGACAACTCTTGGTATCAGAGCTTTGGTTTGAGTACATAGTTACTCAAGGTCAGGGGACGATAAGAGACCAATAGGATTAAGGTTTAGGTGTCTTTCTTCTATCTGTAATTTTCTAACAGGAAGTGTTCTGTTATACTATTGCAGATAGCAGGAAGAGGATGTGGTCACGAGAATCAAGTAATGAGCTTAAGTTGAGTCGTTAAAAATCATTAAGGTCAAAAGATAAAGTTATAAGTAAGACGAATAATGAATGATGAGTTTTAGCTCTGGAAGGTCTGAGTGTTTAGATACCCTGGCCAGGTGTCTGAATACTTAGATTGACCAGTATCAAGCTACTCTGTCTGTTCTTCTCTGGATGCCCTGGCCAGGTATGCAGAGGAAGGATAGGCTAGAGAGAAAACCCTAGAAATCTTAGGGTTAAGAGATCAGAAATTAATAAAGGAATAAGAGATTACATATAAGATGCGATTCAATTCTTGTCTATCATTGTTTATTTGATTTAAAGATTACTAGAAATGCTTTTATATGCATGAAATGAAATTTTCAGTTTGTAAAGTAAACATGATTCTTTTATATTGTTGTGACATGAAGTGAATTGTTTAATGTTTGTTTTCTTTGTATTAAAGTAGATCCGAAATCATGTATAAGTAAGTTGCCCTAAGTGGATATTCTTTCCACATGTTTAAGGTTAATAGGGGTTGATTAATCTCGAGTAGCTCTTGGCTTCAGGACTACAGGTTCGGCCTGGTCCGGCTGGCAGGATGCGTTACTGGATCTAATGACTCCTATTAACAGTAATATAAGAATAGACTCTGGATGATTTAGACCCGTAATATAGTGAGAATGTATATACACTAGAATGTTTTAACTAAGATAAGAAGTCTAAATGTTCTTTAATCTTGAGAATTAGGGCTTGAGAAGCATAGACCCTAATCGGCCCAAAATAGGGTTTTGATGATACATAAATACAAATTTGACAAGTAAAGTGTTTTAGTAAATGATTTTTAGTATCTTATGTGTAACTCTAATTTGGCTAAAATTGGGATATGATTTGGATATATAAAATGTGAACAACATTGGAAGATATCAGATTTTTTGAAGAATGTTCTGACCTGTTCATCGGCTGAGTTTCAAACTCGACCGATCACATTTTCTGAATGATATAGCAGTGTGGTAATTGAATTTTATCTTTTTATTGGTATATCCAATTGATCTCAAATTTTAACTATGTTTGAAAATCAAAAATTTTAGACACTCTATTAATTTGGCGTAAATTTTGGATGACTTTTGATCTCTACAGTAAGGTGTCGGTCGAGTTGCAACTCGACCGAATCTGCTGCAGACTGCTATATAGCAGCGCACTGTTTGATTTTTAATTAATTATTGGTAACTTGAAATGATCTCAAATTTTTACTGGAGGTCTGAAACTTCATTAAGGACAACATATAAAATTTCCAGAATTTTTGGAGCTTCTGTTAGATGTTTAATAAACGAATTACAGAAACTATTATGAAAACTGAATTTTCAGCTAATGTAATTAAAGTTGAGTGCTGGGTTAATATGTTATTGACCCAAGCAACTCAATTTGATCTATATGATCGATCACACATACACACAATAATGCTATGTTATTAATAAGGACCAAACCCTAGAATGATTAAGTTTGTAGTAGTTTAAGGGATATCATTAGTAATGTAACCTTGAATACTAGTAACTTTGTAAAATAAGACCTTGAGATTTGTTCTATGAAAAGTAAACTGGCTTTGATAGCGATCTAGGGTTTTGAAGTAGATAATCTGATCAGTACATAAACAACATGAAATGACTTAGAGAAAAGAGTAAAACATAAACGTAAAATATAACTATAAGAAAGTAGCATAGAAATCGGAGTATTATCCGATATATGATCTGAAGATAGTTGATGTAGTTCATGTTTTTTTTTTTAGACATGGCGTCACTATCTTTATGATGTGACAATAGATTATCACCCTGGTAAAGAGAATGTGGTGACTGATGCTTCCAGTAGAAAGTCAAGTTTATCAACTAATGCATTCTCTATGGCAGGTTTCAATAGAGACCTGTTAGTAGAAATGTGGGAGTTGAACTTAGGCTTAGGGGTGACAACACAGAGTGATTTGATTGTACAGATGTAAGTTAAGCCTACTTCTTATGAGCAGATTAAGAAACTACTAAAGGGTGATAGTGAGTTAAACCAGACCATGCATGACCTGATAGGAGGAAAGAGACTAGAGTTTAAGTTTTTAGATGATAAGATGTTGTATTAGCATGACATGTTGTGTGTACCTCGAGATAGAGTAAAACTCTTTTAAGGGAAAAAGGCTGAAAGAAAAGATTCTTATGGAAGTGTATGTATTGATGTATGCTATGCTTTCAGGAAACACTAAGATGTATATGAATCCCAAGTAGTTGGAACGAATGGTCAGATATGCAGAAGGATGTAGCCAAGTATGTGGTTAAAAGTAGTGTATACCAGTAGGTTAAAGCTGAACCCTAGAAAATCTATAGTTACCTTGCAATCTTTTTCTATGCCTGAATGGGAATGGGAATTTATCACAATGGATTTTGTGGTAAGATTACCCAGGACACCTAGAGGTTGTGATTTGATATGAATGATTGTGGATAGACTAATTTAGTCTGCTCGCTTTCTTCATATTAAGTCGATCTTTGATGTCTCGAAACTTGACTGAGATACATGGATAAAATAATTAAGTTGCCTGGTAATCCAGTTTCAATCATATCATAATGAGTTTAGAAATGCACAACTAATAATGGTACGGTTTGAGTATGAACCCAGAAAACACAGATTTGGTAAATCATTAGATGCATGATTTCAAGCTAGCAAGACAACATTAAAATATGTAAATAAACCTAGTGCATGCTTCCTGTTATGTTAATGGGTATGACTTAACATTTTCATGAATTGACATGTTTCTCTGAGATATTATTAGAATTCTCAAGTACCATTAAATATTTGTGTTATGATACGAAAATAACTCTTATATGAGTTATGTGGTGCATAAACCAGGAATTTGGTTAATATGCACGTACTTCGAGAAATTTCAGATAATTGATAAATATTACAGATGGTTTCTTATAGGTGAAGTAAATTACACTTATTGGTGTAATAAGATGTTCAATTACATGAAATTCAGTATGTATGTGCCAAAATTGATTGAGTTTGAAATATTTATAAATTTTTAATCTGTCTGCATGCAGGATATAAACATTACTCAGTAATTACAATGATTTGAAATATACTGTTCTGACAGTTGTAGAATGATACCGTATTGTGATTTGAATTGAAATCAAACAGATGAGATAATGGAAACCCTAAGAGTAGGGTGTTGCCATGTGATTAGTGAATGAGATAACCCTAAGAGTAGGGTGTTGGCATGTGATGAATGAATAAGGCAAATGAAACCCTAAGGATAGGATGTACGATGAATCAAGTATTTTGATATCAATTTTCATTATGAAATGTGATGATGTTTAACAGTTAAATTGCATGATTTTATTTTGGTACCAAATTGACATACATTCTGTTTATTTAAGAATTTTAGTTTGTATGCATGTATAGTATGATAATTTCTCAGTAATTACCATAATTTGAGATACTGTTATAACAGTTCTACAAGACAATGTTTTGTGGGTTGATCTGGAATTAGATCTGATGTGTACTATGTTGAGGGACCAATACAGATGATTGATCGGAGGATCAAGAAACTCAAGAATCGTAAGATACCCTTAGAAAAGGTTCTGAGGAGAAACTACAACCTAGAGGAAGCCACATGGGAAGTTTTGGGTTAGATATGCGTAACAAGTTTCCTTTTCTCTTTTAGGAATTTCGGGACGAAATTCTTATAAGGGAGGGAGATTGTTACGACCCATATCAGGGTTAGTCAATAAATACCTCGATTAACATGAAGAACCTTGATTAGTGCTAAGTATCTTGTTAAACATCATGGTTTATTAAAATAAGCTAATATGTGAATCAATGGTTGAGATTGAATTTTCTGAGGTAATTAATGATTATGCAGTGTTAATCATTAAGTTAAATAAGTGCATATAAAGCGATTAGTATTTTGATTAGTTAAAAACAATCTAGTTAGTATGATTTTATGCCTTGTGGTTGTAGAGGATTTTGCACTTGAAACTTTGCAAAAAGAATCGTCCAAATCGGACAATCAAGGTGAGAGTTATGGCGTTTTCAAGATTTAGGGGCTAAGTTACAAATTTTCCAATTTATTTCTAGTTTAATTTCCCTTGCCCGTTTCTTTTCTTCCTTATCTATTCATCTTCCCGATAGAACAGGGAACCGCAAAAGCGGCGCCCCAAACCCAGTGCCCGACCGAGACCTGCAGCGGAGGAGAGGCTGGGCGATTTTGAGCCCTAGCTCCATTTCTAGCAGCGCCACCTTCTTCCTCTACCTCCGCCCACTCCCCTTCTTCTCTTCTTCCTCGTCCTCCATGCCCTAGTGGCGCCCAACAGCTACTGACCTGCTGGGCGGCGCCCCAGCAAGAAGCAGCAGTAGCAGCCGCGGCCGATTGAGCGGAATAGGGGGAGTGGCGGGGCGATTTCTAGGCTCCCAAAACCGCAAGCTAGCTAGGTAGTTCCTTCCTTCTTCCTCCAGCTTGCTCAAGCAGCACCCAGCAGCAGCGCCAGACCTGCAAGGGCGCCGGCCACCCAAGCTGCAGATGCAGCAAGCCGCCAGCCAAAGGAAGGTTTGGAGCAAGCAAGCAGCTCTAATGGCCGCCCTGACTCCGCCCTTGAGGATGAAGTTCGAATTTGCAGCTAATGGCTGTGACTAGGCCCAGCTTGGAGCTCTCTCCCAACCTGAACGTGAGGTAGCTGCTTGCAGCAGCAGGCCCGACCCGGAGCATCAAGGGCGCGGGCTAGCGCTCCAAGGTGATGCCGTCGAACTCGTCAGTAGGTCCAGATCCGGAATCCGTAGCCCTAGCTGCGTCTAGCACCAAGAACGGCCGTCGTCTCCTACCTGTACGTATGTGCAGGGTACTGTTCTATTACAGCAGATCCGAACAGGTCTGAATCGGGGTTCGGTTAACACACAATAGAGCAAGGTAAGACTGGCACGAGGCTCAGTTTTGAGGATAGAACTAGAATCCGTAGCTTAAGCTAAGACTTAGTTTTTGATCGAGTTCATTTTCAATGAATTTTCTGTTTCTGCACAGGTTGCACGGCGTGCAAATCAATTTGCACGGCGTGCAAAGTTACAGATTGTGGAACGAGTTTCTGCCCAGGTGCACGGCGTGCAGCCCAGGTGCACGGCGTGCACTCTGCTGTAAAGGGAAGAATTAGGCGTGGTTGTGGACGTTTTTCGGTGTATACGAACACACCGAAGTGGGTGAGTAGTAGTTCATTTAGAAATCATTATTTAACTCAATTTAAATGCTTAATTACTTCTGTATCAGTTAGTATAACCTCTAAGCAGCGTAGTACATACAATAGCGTATGTTAGTTTCATTGGAACTTGAAATACCTAATATGCTTAGTGGAATGGATGAAATTTCCTGTATTATACTCGCAATGTATTTGCTGATTTAAAAATAGATGTTTAGCATCAAAAGTGGATAAATGGTACTGAATCATGTTTAATGACGATAATGGATTTATATTTGCTTCATGTGTTATTCAGATGGTGCAATATGCATGAAATGTGATATTCCTATTAAATTGTTTAAATGTTAAATCACTAAATAGACTTAGGTGCCCCAACACCGTAGAACCCCATTGCGCGGTCTGTAGCTTTGGGGTGAAACGATCGATCTAGCCTTGTGCCTAGATGGTCGGGCTCGTGTTCAACAATAATCCGTGCGTGTGTCACGGTGGCACGAGGGCAGACAGACAGTGTCCAACAACAACGCGTGCTTGTGTCACGGTGGCACTGGAGAGAATAAAAAATGGGGGTTATTCAACATTAATCCGTGCTTGTGTCACGGTGGTAACCCAGACCCTCCGACTGTGCACTACAGGGTGGGAGGAGTCCAGAGCACTCAGAGTTAGTGCAGACAGGCCCTTGTGCGCCTGGGGCCCTTGTGCGCCCGAGAGTCCTGTGCAGACCAGGACGGACAGTCAGACTTAGCATTTCCCGGGTGTGTCGCTATGTCTTGTACGGTGGGATCGTAGTTCACTACAGATCTTCATATGTAGAGTGCGCTGCATATGTTTGGGGCATAATAATAATAAATATGTAATCATATAGGATCACAGTAAATTAATATATCTGAACTTTTGTGCCAATTCATTATATCCGTTTATTGTTTAAATTATCTGTTGTTGCTTAGAAATGTGATTATATCCTGCAATCTGCTATGTCATTAGAACTGCCCTGCTTGTCCTGTATTTATGTTTGTTTCAATTTTATAAACCTGATGAGTTGTTTAGTGATAGCTAAATGAAATGCTATTCACTGAGCGAGTAGGCTCATACCTCTACTCAAAACATTTTCAGGTCATCAACAGTAGGAATCAGAAGGATCGATTTATCCTTACGCCTAGTCGATAGAAGGTTTGTAGTTAGTAGGTAGAGGTCTCTTAGTCCTTTCCCCTCGATCCTCGGGACAAAATGTGAGTGAGATAGAGAATGTGTACAAAGATGTAAATTAATGTTATGCTTTCTTTATGTTAATCAGTGTAATATGCTGTAGACTTTGTTTATCTTGCTAGTCAGTTTAATAAAGATGCTTCCGCAGTTTGTTTAGTTTCATTTTACAGCATAAATCGGATTATCCTATTAATCTCTTTAAAATGCTTTAAAAAGTGAAGAGTGGTTGGCTTATGTGTTAATCCCATCCTGTTGCGTCCTAATCTTGTGGTTTGTGGTTAATGTGAGATTGGGGCGTGACAGGGAGAGGTCGTTTGACCTTAGGTATAGCCGATGATCGATTCGAGATGGTCATGCCTTCTAGCGCCACTTCACCTAAAGCCAAGGAGCAATGCCACATGGTAAAACAGTTTGATCACAATATATCACTTTGTCTAGGGAAACCATTTTTAGATATGGCTCATGTAATGACCAAGGTGGAAAAAGGGACATTAGCTGTGGACATCATGGAGCAGACCAAGGTGGTATCCCTTAGCAAGGCTGTAGGTTTTCCGAACAATGAGGAGGAGGACATTCCTCCCTCTATTGAAGATGATGCTATAGCAAATTCGGTTTTTGACGCATATCCAGAATTACCACTTGAGGCTTGCTTAGTCAATATCACTCATGATTGGATGAGAAGAAAATCACTCCAGGAGTGCTCCAAGATGCTTCAGATGTTTCCGTGCTTCTATGCGAGGTACTATGAAGATTTAGGTGAACTCCCACCATCGCTTCAATCATCCTTAATCAGCCCACCAGAATTGGAGTTGAAGTCGTTGACACCGCACCTCAAGTATGCATTTCTAGCTGATGAAGAAAAGTTGCCTGTGATTATATCTGCTTATCTGAGTGCTGAGGAGGAGGACCAGTTGCTGATAGTGCTGAAGAACCACCAAGGAGCATTTGGGTGGTCTATTGCAGACATCAAGGGGATCTCCCCTACTTTGTGCCAGCACAAGATTCGGCTCGAGGAGGGAGCCAAGACGGTGATTCAACCGCAACGTCGACTAAATCCGAGCATGATGGAGGTTGTTAAGAAGGAGGTGATTAAGCTTCTTTCTGTAGGTATCATCTATGCTATTTCTGACTCGACATGGGTGAGTCCTACACAGGTAGTCCCTAAAAAGGGGGGAATCACTATTACCCATAATCTTTTAAATGAACATGGCACCACCCGCTTGGTAATCGGGTGGCGTGTTTGCATAGATTACCGATGATTGAATGCCGCTACGCTAAAGGATCACTTTCCTCTTCCGTTTATTGATCAAATTTTAGAGCGCTTAGCCGGCCGATCACATTTTTGTTTTCTGGATGGTTATTCGGGGTACAATCAGATTTCGATTGATCCTAAGGACCAAGAGAATTCCACCTTCATTTGTCCTTATGGAACGTTTACGTACCGCAGTATGCCTTTTGGGTTATGTAATGCACCGGCGACCTTTCAGCGTTGTATGCTCGCCATTTTTTTTGATATGGTAGAACGCTGTCTAGAGGTTTTTATGGATGATTTCTCTGTTTATGGTGCATCTTTTGATGAGTGCCTTTACAATCTGGATAAGGTTTTACAACGTTGCGAGGACACACATTTGGTCCTCAATTGGGAAAAATGTCACATGATGGTGAGTGAAGGGATAGTTCTAGGACATAAAGTGTCTAGCAAAGGTTTGGAGGTAGACCCGGTAAAAATTGAAGTGATTTCCAAATTGCCCCCACCAAATTCGGTAAAAGGGGTGCGGAGTTTCTTAGGTCACGCCGGTTTCTATCGTCGTTTTATAAAAGATTTTTCTAAAATCGCCAAACCTTTATCTGAGCTTTTAGAAAAGGATGTTGTTTTTTACTTTAATGAAAAATGTCTACATGCATTCAACGTGCTTAAGGAAAAATTTATTTCCACACCGGTTGTGCAAACACCAGATTAGACCAAGCCGTTTGAACTAATGTGTGACGCATCCGATTTCACGGTTGGGGCTGTGTTGGGACAGCAGGTGGACAATTAACCCGCTGTGATTTTTTATGCATCTAAAACTTTGAATGATGCCCAACTCAATTACACGACTACCGAGAAAGAATTGCTTGTCGTTGTTTTCACTTTTGAAAAATTTCGGCAATATCTAGTTGGATCGAAAGTCATGGTTTGGACGGACCACGCCGCCATTAAGTATTTGATGGAGAAAAAAGATGCCAAACCTAGATTGATTAGGTGGATCTTGCTTTTATAGGAATTTGATATCGAAATCAAAGACAAGGCGGGGATTGAAAATGTGGTCGCGGACCATTTGTCTAGGTTAGAGAGAGTAGATGAAAAAGATTTACACATACCCATTACTGAGACATTTCCGGACGAACAACTTTTGAAAGTGAAATCTAAAGATCCGTGGTTTTCTTATATTGTGAACTATCTTGCCTGCAAAATCATCCCGGATGATTGGACGTATCAAGAGAAGAAGAAAATTTTCCATTCTCTACGATATTATTTTTGGGATGACCCTATTCTCTTGAAGTAATGCAGGGATGGTGTCTTACGCAGGTGTGTACCTGAGGTGGAATACGAGAGTGTTCTTCGTCATTGCCACACACTACCGAAGGGCAGACATCATGCAAGGTCTCACACTGCAGCTAAAGTACTGGAAAGTGGCCTATACTGGCCTACCTTGTTTAGGGATGCTTATGCGTTTGTGCATCAATATGATTCTTGCCAAAGGGCGGGCAACATATCAAAAATACAAGAGATGCCCCTTAATGTATTCTAGGAGGTTGAGGTATTTGACTTAT
Organism: Alisma plantago-aquatica; assembly: GCA_963693085.1. Lineage (NCBI taxonomy): Eukaryota > Viridiplantae > Streptophyta > Magnoliopsida > Alismatales > Alismataceae > Alisma > Alisma plantago-aquatica. Next base: position 1,382,362,962 of record OY856411.1, read on the forward strand.
GGGGCATAGATTTTATGGGACCCTTTGTGTCCTCAAATTCTAATTTGTATATCCTTTTGGCTGTTGATTATGTGTCGAAGTGGGTAGAGGCAATACCCACAAGGAATAATGATTCCATTGTAGTGTGCAGGTTTGTTAAGGAATATATTTTCTGTAGGTTCGGTGTGCCCCGAATGATCATTAGTGATGGGGGTACACACTTCTGGAATCAAAAGTTTGCGACACTGTTGAGAAAGTACGGGGTCAAACATAACATTGGTACCCCGTACCACCCGCAAACTCAAGGACAAGTGGAGGTCTCCAATCAAGAGATTAAGAAGATCTTGGAGCGTACGGTGGCTTCCACAAGGAAGAATTGGAGTACTCTACTACCGGATGCGTTGTGGGCATACAGGACGGCATTCAAGACACCTATAGGCACTACGCCTTTTAGGTTGGCTTATGGCCGGGCCTGTCACTTACCGGTGGAACTGGAGCATAAAGCGCATTGGGCGCTGAGGAAGGTAAATCTGAGTTATGATGAAGCGGGAAAGAATAGGTTACTTGAACTAAATGAACTTGATGAGCTGCGAATGAATGCATATGAAAACTCTCGGATATACAAGGAGCGCACAAAGTTGATTCATGATCACCACATTCAGATGTGCATTTTCAAGAAAGGAGATCGTGTCCTTTTGTTCAACTCCAGGCTGAAGATGCATCCCGGGAAGCTGAAATCCCGATGGAGTGGACCATTCACAGTAGAGGAGGTCAGACCACATGGCGCAATCATGGTGCGCGATGGAGAGACCACGTTTTTGGTCAATGGACAAAGGTTGAAATTGTATTTTGGTGAAGATTTCACAAGGAAAGTGAATGAGGTCAAACTCATTGCACTTCTGGATGCATGACGAGCTTCAAGTCGTCTAGCCTAAGATGTTAAATAAGGGCGCTTGTTGGGAGGCAACCCAGCCAACGGTACTTTAGTTCAGTTTCTTTTACATTCGTAGTTTGATTTGTTTTGACTTTGTTTTTAGTGTAAAAAAGATACCGTGATCGTTTGCTCATTGTGCAGGACTGAGGCAGAGTTGATACCATTGACCTTAGCGTCGATGGTATCGACCATGGTACATGTTGGTGACTGTAGAAATCGCACTGCGTCGATACTATCGATGGCCTCGTCGATGGTATCGACATACCAACAGGCAGATCGCAAGCAGAGGTCGATAGTATCGACACGGGTGTCGATACTCGTGATATCTCTGGAGATATTCAGAAGAAATCGTCTCAATAAAGTCGATACCATCGACGGGCCTATCGATTATATCGACACATTCATATACAAAAGGCGGCGGTCGGCCTCGCGAGGGAGTTGCCCTAATCAGAGAGTCGATACTATTGACTTGCGTCGATAGTATCAACACGCCACATCACTGATCCGCGAGAGGAGAGCAACGACGATCACTACAACAAGAAAGTCGATCTGTGGGATGGGTCGATACCATTGACACCTGTCGATAGTATCGACACGTCAGCGATCCGGGCCCCGCAGATCCAGCCATCGACGACCGTCGATACCAGCGGCAGTACGGATTGTGCTACGCGTGTCGATACCATCGACCCGCGTCAATGGTATCGATGGGCACACAGCAGCGCCGACGTCAGCTATATATGAGAAGGATTGTCGTCATATGACATCACAACCCCAGCGCAATTCTTCTCCACTTACGCCGAGCGTCCTCTAGAGCAATCTGAGCCCGGCGACGAGCATCCAGGAGAACATTCTTCATCGAGCTCTTTCTCTACTCCTCCTTCTTCCGCAACCATGGTGCATGTTGCTGGTGCATCTTCTTCGCGCGACAATCTGATGGACATTCCGGAGTTCGTTCCTCCACCGACTGCATTGATCTCACGCCCGCGGATTGTCCATCCGTCTGCAGAGGTCAAGAAGATCTATGAGGAGATCATGAAGAGGAAAATTGAGCCAAACCGCTATGTTGAGCGGGAGACGATCCGCAACTTGGGGTTCGACACTAATCTCGCCTACGTCTTGAAAGGGCAGGTGAGACACACGAGTAGGACGCCCGACGAGATGGAGTGCCATGCCGATGGCTAGCCGTTCTTCGATGACTAGCCGACATACAAGGAGCTGGTGGCTGAATTCATGGCGTCGTTGGACATCTGTGTCGTGCCAAACAACATCATTGCCACAGACCGCGAGTGGATCAAGGGCCGGGTGTCTTTCCGGCTGTACAACAATGACTACAATCTTACACTCCGTCAGTTCAATGAGATTTACAACTAGAATCATTCGCGAAGTGACTACTGGCGGTCGGACAACCGTACCGATTACGACGCAATCTTCGCCGAGCTTGTGACGGTGCCGCCGGGCAAATCAGTGAGCTACCACAATGCAGTGGTAGCTGACTTCGAGCATCCGTTCGTATGGATTCTCCACCGGATGTTGTATTCTACCCTGTTTGCTAGGGGTGATCTGTCTCTTAGCAAATTCCAGGAGATAGACCTGTTCTTCTTGTACAAAGTACTCAAACGCCAAGAATGCAACTGGGGAGCTTTCTTTCTGCAGCGAGTGTTGGCGGTAAAGCAGAGTACGCGGAAGGCTCCAATTCACTTTGGATAACTCATCACTCCGCTGGCACACTACCTTGGGATGAACTTCGCAACCTTGACTCCGCTCTCCAACAGAAGCAAGGTCAATTTGCAACATCTTCACCGATCAAACCTCATCTTGCTTTGGGATGGTTTACCTTATGCTCATTGCCATGTAAACCACACATACCAAGAATGTTCGCTTCCCGGTCCTGTCTTCAATATCGAGGGTGCTCAACATTTCCGATGGCCCATCATAGACATTGCTGACTCCGATGAAGACGGCAGCAACGACGACGACAACAATAATGACGACGAGGCTAAAGAGGAAGAGGAGGCCTACACTCCTCTTCGGGCACGAGTGGCACCTAGGAAGCGTCCTCGCATGCATCCGGGTGCGTCTTCATCTTCGCAGCCTCCGCAACCACCACCGCCCTCGTAGCCCAGTGAGGATGTCTATTCCATGCAAGGAATGTATGCCATGCTGTAGGATATCCAACAAACACAGCAACACCATACAGCAGTGTACACCGGTGTTCAGGAGACGACAAACCGGTTACTTGACAATTAGAGGGCTATCTTCGAAAATGAGCGCCTCCTCCTCGACAACCAACAACAGATTCATGACAGGTTACATAGGATGGAGATGCAACAGCATCCTTTTTATGATCATTACTGGAGCCAGAACTACTTTGGGGGGTATCCACAACCTCCACCCATGCCCCAGTATGATCCTAGTTTTCAGGGGCAGTACCCATCCTGGGACCCTATGGCCCCATAGTACCCGCCTCCTCCAGAAGAGTAAATCGGTATCTCTGTTCCAACCTTTAAGATTGTTTTTGACTATGAGGCCATAGTCGAATTCAAGCTTGGGGGGGAGTTGGAACAGCTCTATCTTTTATTTTCTCAGTTTTTAGTTTTTATTGTTTTGTTCTTGTCATTTATTTCTTGCAATCTTCGTTTGTTTGTAGGATCCACGTTCTATCTAGTGTAATTGTGGATGTCTTAAGTCATGTGTCATCTCACTTGCTTGTACATGGGAATTAAGGGAAAATTAAAAATATTAAAAAAATTTGAGTGTTTGCAAGCTTGAGTGTTGTTCAACTTTGAGCACATAACTTAAGAAAATGATTGGTTTTGTCAACTTTAGAACATAAAATCACAACTGTACATTCCTAATGAGTCATGAAAAGTGGATGGAATTGGTTGTTTGAGCCTAAACTGACCAAATGATAATGAGACTCTAATTTGAAGTAAGAGAGAGAAACCTCTTAACTACTACACAGGTCAGTAAGGAGGGACACATAATACTTTTCGAAGGTTCAGTCAATTAGTCTTGTGATCTTTCCACCCAATTGTTTTTCACAATCCACCATAAGAATTGGAAGTACTTTACGACTTTAACCTTTTTGATTGCATATCATGTAGATAGGTTTTGCATTGTAACCACTTTCATATGTTTTGCATCAAAAACAAAAAAAATAGAATAGTGATACATGCACATTATCCTTAGGTTCATGTCATTTAGTTGCATTCATAATTTTTATGCATAGAGTACATCATGTACCTCATTTCTTCTTTAATGGTGAATTAAAATTGTTCCATACCTTCTAAATAGTTCAAATATTTGAGTTATGCAGAAAAAGCAAGCCCAATAAATTATTCATTGTCATTTGTGGATATAAGGGCCTGAAAAAAAAAAGAAAAAAAAAGAAAGAAGAAAAAAATTTAAAAAAATGAAAAAAAGAAAGTTATTAAGAAGCAAGTAGAATAAGAGGGAGAAAGGAACATAATATCACCTGCATCTTAAGATGAGTAAGTACATGATGTAGCTCAGTTAGATATCCATCTCATTTTGAGACGGGATGTTAGTGCATGCATCATTCCACCCAATCTTAGGCATTAGGACATGTTCATGTGCAAATGCATCATTTAGGGCATTTTTGTTTTATGCATGTTGAAACCGTATAATGCTTCCACTTCTTCCATGAGCCACCCATTTCATCCACACGTTGCTCGGATTGGTAGGCCACTGTGATTTTCTCCTCACTTGTGAATATCGGGAGAGCTGCTTCCATTTAGATGGTAGTTAGGGCGAGCAACGTAGTATAGGAGATCACAAGATGCACTGAGTCTGAATCGGCGAATTTTATTATGTTAACTGCCTTATGTGATAGTGTTCATCAGTTTTGATGTAGAAATCTTTTATGGATGATTACTGTCGCCTTTAGGGTAATTATCATTCTGTGGTTAGTGAGGGTCGGAATGTGAATGTCCGGGGGATCATATGGTAATGTTTGTTGTGATGATTTGTTCTTTAGTTGACTCTGGCAATTCTATTCTAAGGTTTAGTTGCTCGAGGGCGAGCAATGTTCAAGCTTAGGGGAGTTTGATGCGATGATTTTGAGTCGCATTTAAAGACATATTTTACTTGTGTTTTATGCATTTATTAGTCATTTTGGTGGTTAATATTGCATAATTCATTTACTTTGGTCTATGATCATTCTCTATGTCAAATCTCCCTTATTTCAGTATTTTGAGCATAAATTATCACAAGAATATGTTTTGTTTCGGCTTATTTGGGTTCATGTTGAAATTTCAGGAAAAAAAACAAGTATTTGCTGTTGTCGATACCATCGACAGTGGTCGATACCATCGACCGGACCACAGGCAGCCAGCAACAAGGAGCAATAAAATCTCGATACTATCGACAGGAGAGTCGATGGTATCGAGATAACATCAGGTTGCTGCAGAAAAGAGATTCGATACTATCGACACAAATGTCGATACCATCGACTAGTGGAGCTACAGCGACGGTAAAAGGACAAAACCGACGCCTATGAATGTCGATACCATCGACCCGCGTCGATGGTATCGAGGTGGCATCAGTTGCGACAAAGAAAATAAAAGAAATCCATCCGATACAGTGCAGGGTCGATACCATCGACTCGCGTAGATGGTATCGACACCGTTAGATACATGTTTGCTTCAGATTGATCTAAATCCGACGGCTGTGATATTTTGGCGACCTAACTCGGTGATAATACCTAATGACGGCGGCCAAGAGCAATCTATCACGTCATTAGTCGCTGCACACATCCCGAGAAGGTGGGGAGAGAAGAACGGAGCCCACAAGCATGCCCCAGCCGATCCGGACGCCGAAGAAGACGATTTCCACCACCGAAAGGTGGGAGAACACATATTCTATGCCAAGGAGCGCTTGGATCTTCTCCGTTCAGGGGTTTCACCACTCAATCACATTTTTCTCCATGTTTCCCTTTTTCTACTCCACGTTTTGCTCTGAGATGAACATGCGGGGCTAATTTCCTCTATCTTTAGGACCGGGAGTAGCCCGGGAAATCATTGTATGACGATTTTATCATAGTAATTCATCATTTATCTCTTAAATCCGTGGTATGATTTCGTTGTCTCAATTATATTGTTATGCTTGATCACCATAATAATAATCTAATGCCCTTAATTACTTTGAAAGAAGAATTAACGGTTGAAAAGAGACAAAATTCACGTTAATTGACAAATCTCTTGAACAAGGTGGTGTAAGGTTAATGGTGGATATCGAGAGATCGATTTTAATGCACCTAGTTTAGGGTATAGGTTACTACGACGGTGGAACTGACCTAGACATAGGTAGTGAATTGTACCACGACAGTGGGCAATTCTGATTTCAGGCCACTACCCAGATAGAGAGATAAATTTGAATGACTAAATAGAATTTAATACAATGAAACCCCGCGGTGAAACCGCAATCCTAAAGATTCCCAATTGAATTGATTAAACTAAACATTTAATCGACTGCTTTGTTTTGTTTTATTTCATTTTCTTTTAATTTTAACAACAACTTCCAACTCTATAACCGGTCTAGCTGATTGTGAGTAGTTAGTAGTAGTCTCTGACAATTCACGTATCCCTGAGTTCGACTCGGGCCTCACAAAGGCCTATATTACATTGACGCGTACACTTGCGTTTCTACGCACATAAAAATCGTGTCACTACATCACAACCACGAAGAGGGAAGGGGTACAACATAACAGAGATGATAGATCTAGATGAGAGAGAAGATGGTGATACACCAATATACTCCTTTGAATCTAGATCTGGAATGGACGATGTGGAGGCTTCTCCTTCTTTCGAGGAAGAGGGGCTATCAATTTTATCTCTCCTCAGCTTTCACCTTCAGAGATCCAAGACTGGTTAGATGGATGAGAGTGGGTATGGAATTTGTCAGCACTTCGTGGTCCTTGATGATCTAATGATGTGACAAGTCAAGGTTGGTGGCCTATTTATAGGTGTTGTCCACTGACTTAACCATCCACGTCGCGGTTAAGGCTTGATCGCGGCCGATCAAAGCATCTCCTTGGTCGAGTATAATACTATGGTTGGTCGAGTCAACACCTCAATCGAGGCTGGGATGAAACACCACAATCGAGATACCGACCTCGGTCAAGGTCCGATCGAGGTTGAGATACGCGGGTTGTTGGTCGCGATCGAAAAGGGTGCAAGGCACCACATTCGTGAAGCATCGTTGTGATCATGAGGACATTGACCACGGTGGGAGGGTCCCTAGTGGTCGATGAGCCGCGTTCGAGGTGCTAACCATGGACGTGGCTTGATGTGACCCTACAAAGATGGAAAATGTGTTCGAATAAGATTCTTGGCATAAAGTACTAAAATTAGTGGAAAAATCTATAAAAGGTATGTTAGGAGAGGTGTGAAATATATATAAAAAGTGTATAAAATGAGATGTTATCAACTCCCCCAAACTTAGAATCAAGCATGTTCTCAGGCTAAGGGTAGGCCTAAAATCCTAGAGAGGAGAGCAAATTGTGACAAAAAATTTGCAAAACTTAACATTACTGAGTTATCTCATTCTTACATCAAAACTCTTGTGGTATGTTCGCTCAATCCTAAAATCTCATTCCTCCCCCCTTCATAACTAGAGTTGCACAACTTTGAGTTCTTACCATTGCCTTTGGTAGTAAAAGGACTCTCTGTCTCAACATATCACCCCTTCCTGCGTTAGGTTTCTAGCCATACTAGTGCAACATCTCCTTGAGGGGTAGCTTTCACACTCTTCCTTTATTTTTCAGTTGGCCCTATACTGGTGTGTTTGGGTAGGCTTCATGCTTTAAGTGTTTTCCTCTTCTCCTAAATTCTCCTCTCCCATAATTTTCGTAAGGATAGTGTTCCCCTTAGGGGCTTTTGATGTTAAGTCAAGTGGTTGTGTGAGGTTCGTTCAGGATTGTAGGTGAGTAAATTTGGCTTCAAGGTTCCACTTATGGGCATGCCATATCTGCATTCATTAGTATAGCAATACACCGGCCACGTGGAACCCTTTGGCATCTTTTGGGCACAACTCTCTTTATATATATATATATATATATATATATATATTGCTTTTCGTATCTCCTCTCTGGCTTGGGTGAGCTGGTTTTTATGCGGTCTTCTGGGCGGCCAAGCCTCTTTTCATCCCAAAGTGGGGATAATTAAACTCAAAAGGGGTAGTTGTTTCCTTCTTGAGGGAGGTGAGGATTTTCTAGCTGGAACCATCATGTTAGGGTGGTTGGTCAGGAGTATGGCTTGGTGAAGTTCTCTAGGGTCCAAGGGTTTTATAAGCTTAGGATTGTTACACGCACAACATCTTATTGTAAGAATGAGATAAAACTGTATTGTTATGCTTCTCATTTTACTATGATGTGTTAGTTTCTCGTACATTCCTCTCTAGAAACGGTAGCACTACAGCATTTAGTAGGGGAACAAAAAAACTCAAGGGTAACTACATAAAACTATTACTTATAACAAAATTTCCTTAAAGCATAAAATTTTTGCAAAATCATTTTGGCGGGAACTAGAATATGTACAAGTAAATTTTTTTTTTTCAAAATTTTTAAAATTTGGGATGAAATTGTACCTCTCACACCCGTTTATGACTCCTCTCCCAAACTTATCATTCACCCCAACTCGGGGTGTCAAAATTAGAGTTAGGTGTATAAACAGGCTTGCTTTATTTCTGCTAACTGGTCTTGGTGGACCACTTTGATTCGAGGAGCATGCTAGCACACATTCCATGTAGTGGGTGGTATTTCTCATACTGCATACCCTCCACCTTTGTGTTCATTGTGGCTAGGGCCATCATCCAGACTAGACAATAGAAGCTGCAGTCGTTTGATAGAGGTACCTGTTGAGGGCTTTTGTGACAGAACTATGTCTTCTTGAAGTCTTTGCCTTCTTTATGCTTGTACCATTTTTCATGACTTTTCAGCACTCCTACAATCACAGCGTATGTGACTGCCTTTTCTTCTATATGTGTCTTTGCAGTAGTCATGTTTGTTCTCTTGTTCAATGTGAAGGTTGTGTCTGAGTTGTTGTATGGTATCACAGTCCTTGTAATAATATTGACTACTAGAAAGGTCCAGTGACTGTCATGAAGGATAGGCAGGAAGATGTAGTCTTGGAGAGACGTCTATAGGTGTTGTTTTAGGCGTTCCTTTTCCCCTGATCTTTTTTCTCTTAGGATGTCATCTACCAAAAGGAAATATGCCATGTGCACGTTTGGCATGTTGTCATTTAGTAGAGCTTGGTAGACTGACATTGTAACATCCCTGACCTGGGTTATGTTTTAACCCTAGGTGTTTTGATTAATAGAGATGATTATATGCTTAATATTATCTTGTGAAAAGTAATCAGGGCTCAAGAGGAACTTATGTTGCAATTCTAGTCCTTTTTTAACATTGTTGAAATCAATGTTTTGCTTATTTTGGAATAAAGTGCAAATTATCCAAGTTGAGGGGTTTAAGTGCAAATTGTGCATGATAATATGTTCCTCATGTGTTGAAGCATAATGAGAATGAAAGTGATGCTGAGGTATGGCTTATGGAAGCCTGAGTACCAAGAAAGAGCTGATTAAGCAATGTATGTGCATTAAAACCTAGTTTTGGTGTAATGTGCAATTTACCCAAAACCTAGGGTTCAATATGCAAATTACCACTTCATTAAGGTCCCTAATGTTTCTTGGAATCATGTAGAGTAATGAAAATGAGAGGGGCACCTCATTTGAATTAAGTTGGAGGAGAGAGAATCTTGATATTAAAATAATCAAGATTTAATCCTAATTGAAACCCTAATTCAATTTAGTGCAAAAATAAATGTATTAATTAAAGGGCCTTCAACCAAAATTAAAATGGTTGGATTCAGATGTTTGTGGACTTCCTTGAGCTTTGCAAGGACCACGAAAATATCCAAGGGAGTGGATAACTCACTCACAATTTTATAACAAAAAGAAATATCCACTCACATATGGATATTAGTATAATATGATTTGAGGTGCTTAATTTGCTTTTCTTTAAATCATAGATAATTGAGAGGAATAAGAGGAAAACAAGATATCCTCGGATCCAAGGAAGTTTAGGGGGAAGAGGCGGCTCTATTTTTGGGATTAAATGAATTTTTATAAAACATATTCTCTATCATTGAATTTTTATAAAAAGACCTTTTACAGGCCAAAACAAAGGCTTTTTCGACCCCACTTCTTCTCCTTGCTTGGAAAACGACCAAGGGAGCTTGGTAGGATCAGGAGGACGACCCCCAACCTGTTGGTAAGCTTCTTGACCCTTGTTCACCTTAAATCCATGGTAGAAATCACAAATCAATGCATGATTTCTTCCTATTTCGATCCCCTCTTCAATTCTAACCATTCCTTTTCACTCAAACCTTGAGGACGAGCCTTGGAATGGTGAAAGGAGTTGCATCCGCCATTGTTTCCGTGAGCTTGGAGCTTTGGATCTCAATTGGAGGTGGGTTTTATAACTTGAACCCTCAATTTTGTTATTACATTCAATTCCTTATCAAATAATGATCTTTTCTTCATTCACAATAATTGATTTGGTTGATTGACGCAATCACCATGGAAATCATAGAAAGTTTCATGGGTTTAGAGCTTGATGATGATGACATCATCATAAGCACACACCTCTCCAAAATATCCAAGGCAAACGGTTTCAACTTGTTGGTCCAAACAGATTCACCAAACCGTTTGGTGTTTTGAGACCCAAACTGTTTGAGGGAGTTGACCATTTGAGAGGGTTGACCATTTGAGGTCAGAACCCTAATACATGTTGAATGATAATCTAAAGGATCCAATTGATTAATTCAATGCATAGTTAATCACCAAGTAGCAAACCCTAATCGGGTTAAGTTCTGAATTGGTAATTGATGGTGTTGAGTCTTTGGGTTGATTGACCCAAACGGTTTCAAAACCATTTGGGAATCACCCAAACGGTCTCAAGACCGTTTGAGGGTCAACTAAGACCGTTTGGAGGTCTAGGATTGAGCACGGTTGGATATTTGAAGATCCAAAGATACCAAACTGATTTGCAATCAATTGTTGATTTGATAATCAATCCAATGATCCAAACCCTAATTGGATGTTATGGATTTTGATTATGAGATGGGCAAACGGTTTCAAAACTATTTAGAGGCCAAGAACCTCAAGACCGTTTGGATGATCAAAGGTGGTGATTGATGGATTAAAGATCCAAGGGTCAATTATGGTTGAAGCTCAATAATTCAATTGATTGTAGGCTTCAATGTTGTTAATCATAATCAACTAATTGATTGAAGTACCTCATGAACCCTTGTGGTTTTGGGATTGATTTGGCCCAAACGGTCTTGATACCGTTTGAGTCCAAACGGTCTTGAAACCATTTGGGGTCAAACGGTTTCAAAACCGTTTGGAGGCCAATCAGTTTCAAAACTATTTGGTGATGAAACCTCAAAATCGTTTGAAGGTTGTTGGTGATTCAATCACTTGGTAATGGAAGTTAATGATTGTTCCAATGATCCAATGATTGATAGTGATGATAATCAAAGATGGTACAAAGGTTAAATACCTATAAGTACCTAAATGATTAGTACTATTAAATGGGTAAACCCTAATCACTATAAGAACAATAATTTGGTACACTATGTCAATCATGTTGACTCAAGGTCAATTAGGTCAATGTTGACCCACGTCTAAATTGACTAAACCTGTGTTTTGATGATGACAAACCATTCCACATATTGGTGTCTAATGTCTCTACTTGAGTGATTTCAGATTAGGTATAGACACACTCCAAATGCCCTAACTTGCGCATCTCAAATTGGAGAAAAGACAAGTCAAAGTCATACAAGTGCACGTTTTTGTAATATGATGTATATCCATTAGAATCATGTTGTAAATCACTTGTAATGATTGTATGACTTGTAATTAAGCTTAGAAAAATATCAGGAGCACTTAGATCGAATATTAGAGTACTTTAGATGCAACTTTGAAAATTGATTACATGCACTTTGTCGGTCGAGTTTCCCAGCCTGAAAACTCGACCGATCATCCTTGATCATTTTTCTAGAGATTGCATCGGTCATTTTTGTGTTTACAAAGAACTCGACCGATCAAATAACTGATCATTTCGATTCCTAATGGTTGGTCAAGTTTTGTCAGGACAAACTCGATCGATCATTTGAGTATCGGCCTTGTCGTTTACTTGATCGGTCGAGTTACCCTTATAGAAACTCGACTGATTGCACTGTACGGAAAAGTGCATAAAAGTGCTTCTAGCCGTTATGGAGTTGCAACAAGTGAAAATATATCCGTTGCAAGCCACAAAATGGCTAGTTTTCATTCACAAGTGTTCCCAAAGGCTAAGAGGCATCCCCAGCTATAAATAGGACCCCTTCGGCTTCATTCCAAGGTTGAGCATTCATTGCAAAACTCTATGTGAGGTTCCTATTCTATAGTTGAGTGTTTCCTACAACCTCCTCTCTATCTCTAAGCTTAATCACTTGCTACATCCATTAGAGTGAGTAGGAAATCTGTAAGAGAGCTAGTCCTACATGTGTATCTTGTGAGGCTCTCACTTCCACCACCTCCCCATCTCTCATTTCAATCATGAAGATGAAGGTTCTCTCTCTTGTCTAAGAGAGGTGAAGAAGAACAAGGGAAGGAGTCCCTTGGTGAAGATCAAGGATGAAGACTTGGAGCTAGAGTGGGTAAGCCCTTGGTGAAGGCAGAAGACTCCTTGCTCAAGTGGGTAAGTCCTTGGTGGAAGCTTCTCTGAGTGAAGGTGAAGTCAAAGGCGGAAGATCCAAGAAGAGTGGGTAATTCCTACAAGGCTGAAGACTTGTGCAAGGGTAGGTAAGTCCTTGGAAGAAGGCAGAAGACTCCTTGCAAAGTGGGTAAGTCCTTGGTAAGGTTGAAGACTCTTTGTATTGGATAGGTAAGTCCTTTGTTTGGTCATGTATTGTAAGTCTTATGAATATATAAGAATGCAATGGTTAGGAAATCCTAGAGGTTGACCTCTCTAGGTAAGTGGACTGACATACTTCTAGTTTGAAGTGTGGAACCACTCTAAATAGCTTGTCTACTTGTGTATGTTCAATCTCTCTCATCCTTGCTATGCATGTCTTAGTTACACACATATTTCCTATTTAGCAACCTTATCTTGTGATATATCTTGAAGGTTTAATGAGTTTTATTTAAGTGCTTTCAGCTATATTCACCCCCCCTCTAGAGCATATAATCACCCATCTAGGATCCAACAAACCATAGTTGTATGTACTTGATTGAAGGGTAGATATGACCTAATCAAGTTGAGAAGATGAAAGAATGGAATTCATACATGAATATAATTCATGTGGTGATTAAGGGTATGATCCTTATTAAAGAGATTATGAAACCCTAATCATGAGAAACCCTAATTGAGGTCAATTCTAAATGAAACCCTAATCCAGGGTGAGTATGTAGCCCTAATCTAGGGTAATGATATGTGAAACTCTAATTTAGGGAAATGAGATGTAAACCCCTAATTGGGATGAATAGTGAATCTCTAATTATGGACAATTGAAAGAAATCCTAAAGGAGATGAATAGTAGACCCAAATTTTGGGTAACTATAGTGGAAATCCTAGTTAAGGATGATTCCATGTGAAATCCTATTCTAGGGTAATGCCATGAGAAACCCTAAGTTAGAAATAATGTATATGGAACATTGATGTGATGATGTGATGTGAGACTCAAATCTAGGGTGATGTCATGTAGTGATATATGATACCCTAGTTGAGGATGATTCCATGAGAAACCCTAGTTGAGGGTAATTCCATGAGAAACCCTAGTTGAGGGTGATTCCATGAGAAGCCCTAGTTAAGGGTGATTCCATGAGAAACCCTAGTTGAGGGTGACTCCACGAGAAACCTTATTTGAGGGTAATTCCATGAGAAACCCTAGTTGAGGGTGACTCCATGAGAAACCCTAGTTGAGGGTAATTCCATGCGAAACCCTAGTTGAGGGTGATTCCATGAGAAGCCCTAGTTGAGGGTGATTCCATGAGAAACCTTGTTTAAGAATAAACACCACATGAAGCCCTAATACTATGTTGTGATGAGAGGCCCTAAGAAGGGTGGAGGTATGTGAGACTCTAATGTGGAGTCATAATACATAAAGCCCTAATTCTGGGCAATATGACAATGAATCATAATCCTAATTTTAAGTAAGGGTATAAGGAAACCCTAATGATGAGATAGAAGGAGTTACCTTATAAAGGTGAAACATTTCATGTGGTTGATTATAAGCAACCTTATTGTAAGCAATGTCTTTATCATTAGACAAGTCCATATCATTAAAGATAGTTGGACAATTCTAATGTGTGACCTATGAATTACATGCTAAAGGTGAGAGATGAATGATGGGATGTATTAAGAGGGCAATACCTTAATACAAGATAAGTTGGTTAACTCAAGAGAGTCTAAAATGATGAGAAAAGTGATACATCAAGATATGATAGTTATCACATTCAACACTTCAGGGTTTATATACCTTGATGCACTTCAAATCCAATATAATTGGGTAAGAAACATATGAAGTGTGTTATGCAACTATTACAATGAAATGTAATGAGTTGATACACTTTGATAAGTGTTAATTAATGTACCTTGAGAATGGGGTTAAGCCAAATTGATGAGTATGATGTAGTCATACCATGATGCGGATGAGAAATGAACTCATACCTTGAATTGATGATCATTAATGCTATATGATGAGAGTTATGATCTTAAATAATCATTTATGATATCTTTGAATGCCCCAGAGGTATGGAATAATGAATTAAGGGTTGGACAGATAAATAATCATGAAGCCCTAATTACTGAGAAATGGGAAACCCTAACCCTAATTTTGGGTAAAGGGAATGAAAAGCCCTATTTGATAGTAAACCCAAATTCCTGGTAAAGGAATAATGGTGTTACTATTGTATCACATGATGTGATGAATGACTTGTATGACTGTTATTATGTCTAATAACCATGTAGGTAATATGAGATGATGAACATAGCTAGATTTGAGATGTGACATTTATATAATAAATGTTGATTGGCCTTATGTGCCTTAATGTTGTTGTTGCTTAGTAAAAGTAACAAATGTGCATGGATTTCATGAGTCATAGGAGTAAGTTGTTGCCTAGAAAGAGGTGACAAGATATTTTGTGGCCTTGTGAGTCATGTGTGATGCTTATATAACAAGTATCATGAATGCCTTGGTCAGATGACCTGAAGGTGATAGTTACCTAATATGTGGTAATGATGCTCAATGATGAGCTACGGGTTTGAATACCCAGAACCATATGATTGTGGTGATGAGATTGTGAAGGGATGATAATTCCCGATATTGAAATGAGGGACTCAGTTCCCAAGGTCTTTTAAAGACTGATAAGTATTTGATGAGAATAGTACATGTCTCTTTATAGCATTGTTGTAATAAGTCATGTTTGAGAACTTGGCTGATGCTAAAACAATATAAAAATGTACTTATTTAATCAATTGAAATCTTTTCATGTAGAGCCCTGACCATAGATCCATCATCGTCAGTATTCAGGTGATGGTGAAATGGGTGCTCCGCGGCAAAACCCGAAATGCATATTTTGAATATGTGGGGGTAAATGGGCGAAAAATATCCTTACGTTTGGTGAAGAGATTGAGAGAAGGTAAACAACAAACCTCTCAATCCTTCATGTGTTAGGATGGATGTATCATAAATCTCCTGATGGTTGGGATGGATGTATCATAAATCTCCCAATGATATTTTATGTCGGGTCGACGAAGATAAACATCAAATCTCTCGACGATCGATGAGAGTACAGTTGATGCTGTAACTCTATAGTGAAGTTCCAGTATACCCTGGAAAGCTATTTTGAGCAGTTAACATAGTCTTGCTTGTTGTCCCACACTGACTGAGATGTGAGAGGTCATGGGAATCTGGATCTTCCATTGACCTATGTATGATACCGATTTCAACTTCGTAGTGGTCGGTTGGAGTATGAGCGGTATACCTCATCTCCTCAGGGCATAAGTGTGATTGTAAAATGAAATCAGCCGTATAACATGTTTGCTTAAGGATTGAATACGGAAACTTATTGGCTGATGTTATATTTCTTTTATGAAACTATAGTTCATTGATGTTATTCATATCTATTGTATTCATTGCAAGTAGATGGATGAACTATGATGCTTCTATGAGTAGATGTAATGTTCTCCTTGGAAAAGGAGATTACTACTCTTTACTCATACAGTGATTTACCTGCTGTTAATTATATATAAATCCTTCTGCTCAGTTTATTTTTTATAAACTGTTATAACAATGTTTTGGCAGAGAGTTATATCTCCCGCTGGGGCAATTTACAATTGTCTCACCCCCGTGGGATCCAACTTTTTAGGTGGACGCGGATGAAGAAGTAGAAATCCTTTTGCAGGAAAAGGACAGCAGCAGTAACAACAGGGACTGCAGTGATATCTCACGTGGAGAAATTGTTTGTCAAGTTATGTAGTTAGAAAGTCCTATGTGTCGTCTCTGTACTCTCAGGTCCTCGGAGTTTATAGTTAGTGTTTTAATGAATCGTTTGAGATTTTGGCTTGATGCCTCGAGATTCGTGTGTTGTCTGTATATAATGTTTATAAGGCAACTGATGTTGTAATCTCTGAGGAGAGATGGTACAAGTCATGTATGTTTGAACTAGAATGTAAATGTTATACAATGGTTCTTGATGGAAAAGATTTCCTATGTGTGGATCACTTTGCAAAAAGTTTTAATTTTTAGTGATTTTCAGTAATCCGCTGCAAATGATTTGCTTCCGCTTAAGTAAATCCTATTTTTGTGAGTTGGATGCCACAAATTAGTGGTATCAAAGCTCTAGGTTCACTGGGTCTACAGAGACATAGGACTAAGGTAGTAGAGTCTGTTCTGGTGTCATCCAGTGTATCTGATAGAGTCTTCTGCTCATATAAGAGAAGAAGAACTTAATGATGACTGGGTCACATGAGGGGGTTGCTGCTGAAAGCAGCAATGTTGCACCAAGAAGAGGTGCATGGGAGCAGGCAAGAGAGAGACAATTGCCTGAGAATCCCTTAGCTGATCCAACTATAATAAGAAAATCCTTCTTTAAGTATTACTGTTGGAGAATTTAGGGCAACAATAATGTATATAGTGGATCAAGCATTGGCAGTGTAACTTAGATTACTAGCCCCCAATTATGATGTTTTAGATATCAACATGATTTGTAATAAGCATCAGTAGGTTGAAGCAAAAGGAAATGATGAATTTATGGACTTAAATTGAGTCTGTGCTCAACCTTAGCCTGTTGAATCAACCTTTGAGACAGAGTTAGCCTGAGGCAGTGAATAATCCATGAATCATGATAGGTTAGACAAGATAATGTCATTCAAATATGTCATTTTATGATTCCTGGATTAATTGAGAAAGTAATTGATTGAACTTTACTTGATTAGTCCTATGAGGACTTATGTTTTGCATAGTAAAACATTATAAATGTTTTATGTTGTTCTTACCTCTATAAGAAAAGATGAGGTATAGAAGAGATGCCTGGACAAAATCCAGGGATGTTAAACCTTATGCTTGTGATAATATGAAAAGAAGGAATATGATAGTATACAAAGTGCATACCACTTAATCTCAATATTTATATACCTTGGATAGGTATACAAATATTGATGATAAAGTGAGTATGGAAACTCTTAGATTGCTGTCTTTTTTATTGCTATGATCAAGTAGTCATTCTGAGACCATCTAATGAGTATCATGAAATCATGAATATGGAATGAATAAATGTGTCATATCCTAAGCATAAGAAAGAGAAGTCTGAGATAATCTCAGATGAGCATGTGGTATGAGGAACTAAAAGTATACTCCTCATAAGATAAGAATAAGAATAAGGGAGATGAACCCTGTTCAATAATGTTGCAAGTATAATAAAGATCTTTTCCATAATAAGGAAATGGGAAATATGATGAGATCGTGAGATGATCATAAACATACTAGATAACAATAAAGAAAGGGACCATGATATGCAATCATCCTTATAAATTCCTATGCTGAAGGCAAGGAACCTAGGATGAGACAAAGAATAAATGGTTCATGAATAGTTGAAAATACATGAATTAATATGAGGAATATGAATCCTTGTTTTCTTTCCTTTCAGGGACATGGCAATCAAGTGGGTCTAAGGACACTTGATGTGCATAAGATAAAAATGTTCAAGTGATGGATACTTAGAAAAAGTATCAGTTTATCTTGGACTTTGGTTCCAAGGTGAAGACATATGTAACAATTAATGTTCCAAGATGAAAGAAAGATAAATATGTGATGTGTTCTCAACACATGTGATAGATACCAAGATGAAAGATTCTGGTATATGAGAAATATCAGATGGTTTATGCTGGCCACCTGAAGTGGTCAACTAAAAACTAGTTTGATTATGCAAAATAGTATGAACACCATATGTTAGGGGTTTATGCTTTCCATAAACATGATATTAATAAAGAATGTATGATGTTTTTCTGAATAAGAAAAGTGTTACTTGACACAAAATTGACTCCACAGTCAATGATGAGGAACAATGGAGCATGAGCCTTGTATGTTGATTCTATGAGAATCATGTATGGAAACACTTTGTGCTGATCAAAGTTTTATGGTGTCTCCATAATAAGGAGATGTTATGAGAGGACTAGATAGTATGATGATTGAATAATATCTGACTTCCTTTATCTGGATTTCGGGGGTGAAATCCTTGTTAGGGGTTTATAATTTGTAACATCCCTGACCTGGGTTATGTTTTAACCCTAAGTATTTTGATTAAGAGAGATGATTATATTATTAATCTTATCTTGTGAAAAGTAATTATGGCTCAAGAGGAACTTATGTTGCAATTCTAGTCCTTTTTGAACATTGTTGAAATCAATGTTTTGCTTGTTTTGGACTAAAGTGCAAATTACCCAAGTTGAGGGGTTTAAGTGCAAATTGTGCATGATAATATGTTCCTCGTGTGTTTAAGCCTCATGAGAATGCAATTGACGCTGAGGTATGGCTTATGGAAACCTGAGTACCAAGAAAGAGCTGATTAAGCAATGTATGTGCATTAAAACCTAGTTTTGGTGTAATGTGCAATTTACCCAAAACCTAGGGTTCAATATGAAAATTACCACTTCATTAAGGTCCCTAATGTTTCTTGGCATCATGTAGAGAAAAGAAAATGAGAGGGGCGCCTCATTTGAATTAAGTTGGATGAGAGAGAATCTTGATATTAAAATAATCAAGATTTAATCCTAATTGAAACCCTAATTCAATTTAGTGCAAAAATAAATGTATTAATTAAAGAGCCTTCAACCAAAATTAAAATGGTTGGATTCAGATGTGTGTGGACGTCCTTGAGCTTTGCAAGGACCACGAAAATATCCAAGGGAGTGGATAACTCACTCACAATTTTATAAGAAAAAGAAATATCCACTCACATATGGATATTAGTATAATATGATTTGAGGTGCTTAATTTGCTTTTCTTTAAATCATGGGTAATTGAGAGGAATAAGAGACAATAAATATAGCCTCGGATCCAAGGAAGTTGAGGGAGAAGAGGTGGCTCTATTTTTGGGATTAAATGAATTTTTATAAAATATATTCTCTCTCATTGAATTTTTATAAAAAGACCTTTTACAAGCCAAAACAAAGGCTTTTTCGACCCCACTTCTTCTCCTTGCTTGGAAAACGACCAAGGGAGCTTGGGAGGATCAGGAGGACGACCCCCAACCTTTTGGTAAGCTTCTTGACCCTTGTTCACCTTGAATCCATGGTGGAAATCACAAATCAATGCATGATTTCTTCCTATTTCGATCCCCTCTTCAATTCTAACCATTCCTTTTCACTCAAAACTTGTGGACGAGCCTTGGAATGGTGAAAGGAGTTGCATACACCATTGTTGCCGTGATCTTGGAGCTTTGGAGCTCAATTGGATGTGGGTTTTATAACTTGAACCCTCAATTTTGTTATTGCATTCAATTCCTTATCAAATAATGATCTTTTCTTCATTCACAATAATTGATTTGGTTGATTGATGAAATCACCATGGAAATCACAGAAGGTTTCATGGGTTTAGAGCTTGATGATGATGACATCATCATAAGCACACACCTCTCCAAAATATCCAAGGCAAACAATTTCAACTTGTTGGTCCAAACGGTTTCACCAAACGGTTTGGAGACCAAACGGTTTCAAAACCGTTTGGTGTTTTGAGACCCAAACCGTTTGAGGGAGTTGCCCATTTGAGAGGGTTGACTGTTTGAGGTCAGAACCCTAATACATGTTGAATGATAATCTAAAGGATCCAATTGATTAATTCAATGCATAGTTAATCACCAAGTAGCAAACCCTAATCGGGTTAAGTGTTGAATTGGTAATTGATGTTGTTGAGTCTTTGGGTTGATTGACCCAAACGGTTTCAAAACCATTTGGGAATCACCCAAATGATCTCAAGACCGTTTGAGGGTCAACCAAGACCATTTGGAGGTCTAGGGTTGAGCATAGTTGGATATTTGAAGATCCAAAGATACCAAACTGATTTGCAATCAATTGCTGATTTGATAATCAATCCAATGTTCCAAACCCTAATTGGATGTTATGAATTTTGATTATGAGATGGGCAAACGGTTTCAAAACTGTTTAGAGGTCAATCACCACAAGACCGAATGAGTTCAAGCACCTCAAGACCTTTTGGATGGTCAAAGGTGGTGATTGATGGATTAAAGATCTAAGGGTCAATTATGGTTGACGCTCAATAATTCAATTGATTGTAGGCTTCAATGTTGTTAATCATAATCAACTAATTGATGGAAGTACCTCATGAACCCTTGCGGTTTTGGGACTGATTTGGCCCAAACGGTCTTGAGACCGTTTGAGTCCAAATAGTCTTGAAACCGTTTGGTGATGAAACCTCAAAATCGTTTGAAGGTTGTTGGTAATTCAATCACTTGGTAATGGAAGTTAATGATTGTTCCAATGATCCAATGTTTGATAGTGATGATAATCAAAGATGGTACAAAGTTTAAATACCTATAAGTACCTAAATGATTAGTACTATTAAAGGGGTAAACCCTAATCACTATAAGAATAATAATTTGGTACACTATGTCAATCATAGTTGTATGTACTTGATTGAAGGTTGATATGACCTAATCAAGTTGAGAATATGAAAGAATGGAATTCATACATGAATATGATTCATCTGGTGATTAAGGGTATGATCCTTATTAAAGAGATTATGAAACCCAAATAATGAGAAACCCTAATTGAGGGAAATTCTAAATGAAACCCTAATCCAGGGTGAGGATGTAGCCCTAATCTAGGGTAATGATATGTGAAACTCTAATTTAGGGAAATGAGATGTAAAACCCTAATTGGGATGAATAGTAAATATCTAATTATGGACAATTGAAAGAAATCCTAAAGGAGATGAATAGTAGACCCAAATTGTGGGTAACTATAATGGAAATCCTAGTTAAGGATGATTCCATGTGAAATCCTATTCTAGGGTAATGCCATGAGAAACCCTAAGTTAGAAATAATGTATATGGAACATTGATGTGATGATGTGATGTGAGAATCAAATCTAGGATGATGTCATGCAGTGATATATGATACCCTAGTTGAGGGTGATTCCATGAGAAACCCTAGTTGATGGTGATTCCATGAGAAACCCTAGTTGAGGGTAATTCCATGAGAAACCCTAGTTGAGGGTGATTCCATGAGAAGCCCTAGTTGAGGGTGATTCCATGAGAAATCCTAGTTGAGGGTGACTCCATGAGAAACCCTAGTTGAGGGTAATTCCATGAGAAACCCTAGTTGAGGGTGACTCCATGAGAAACCCTAGTTGAGAGCAATTCCATGAGAAACCCTAGTTGAGGGTGATTCCATGAGAAGCCCTAGTTGAGGGTGATTCCATGAGAAACCTTGTTTAAGAATTAACACCACATGAAGACCTAATACTATGTTGTGATGAGAGGCCCTAAGAAGGGTGGAGGTATGTGAGATTCTAATGTGGAGTCATAATACATAAAGCCCTAATTCTGGGCAATATGACAATAAATCATAATCCTAATTTTAAGTAAGGGTATAAGGAAACCCTAATGATGAGATAGAAGGAGTTACCTTATAAAGGTGAAACATTTCATGTGGTTGATTATAATAAACCTTATTGTAAGCAATGTCTTTATCATTAGACAAGTCCATATCATTAAAGATAGTTGGAAAATTCTAATGTGTGACCTATGCATTACATGCTAAAGGTGAGAGATGAATGATGGGATGTATTAAGAGGGAAATACCTTAATACAAGATAAGTTGGTTAACTCAAGAGAGTCTGAAATGATGAGAAAAGTGATACATCAAGATATGATAGTTATCACATTCAGCACTTAAGGGTTTATATACCTTGATGCACTTCAAATCCAATATAATTGGGTAAGAAACATATGAAGTGTGTTATGCAACTATTACAATGAAATGTAATGAGTTGATGCCCTTTGATAAGTGTTAATTAATGTACCTTGAGAATGGGGTTAAGCCAAATTGATGAGTATGATTTAGTCATACCATGATGAGGATGAGAAATGAACTCATACCTTGAATTGATGATCATTAATGCTATATGATGAGAGTTATGATATTGAATAATCATTTATGATATCTTTAAATGCCCCAGAGGTTTGGAATAATGAATTAAGGGTTGGACTGATAAATAATCATGAAACCCTAATTAATGAGAAATGGGAAAGCCTAACCCTAATTTTGGGTAAAGGGAATGAAAAGCCCTATTTGATAGTAAACCCAAATTCCTGGTAAAGGAATAATGGTGTTACTATTGTATCACATGATGTGATGAATGACTTGTATGACTGTTATTATGTCTAATAACCATGCAGGTAATATGAGATCATGAACATAGCAAGATTTGAGCTGTGACATTTATATAATAAATGTTGATTGGCCTTATGTGCCTTAATGTTGTTGTTGCTTAGTAAAAGTAATAAATGTGCATGGATTTCATGAGTCATATGAGTAAGCTATTACCTAGAAAGAGGTGACAAGATATTTTGTGGCCTTGTGAGTCATGTGTGATGCTTATATAACAAGTATCATGAATGGCTTGGTCAGATGACCTGAAGGTGATACTTACCTAATATGTGGTAATGATGCTCAATGATGAGCTAAGGGTTTGAATACCCAGAACCATATGATTATGGTGATGAGATTGTGAAGGGATGATAATTCCCAGTATTGAAATGAGGGACTGAGTTCCCAAGGTCTTTTAAAGACTGATAAGTATTTGATGAAAATAGTACATGTCTCTTTATAACATTGTTGTAATAAGTCATGTTTGAGAACTTGGCTGATGCTAAAAGAATATGAAAATGTACTTATTTAATCAATTGAAATCTTTTCAGTAGAGCCCTGACCATAGATCCATCATCGTCAGTATTCAGGTGATGGTGAAACGGGTGCTCCGCGGCAAAATCCGAAATGCATATTTTGAATATGTGGGGGTAAATGGGCGAAAAATATCCTTACGACCGGTGAAGAGATTAAGAGAAGGTAAACAACAAACCTCTCAATCCTTCATGTGTCGGGATGGATGTATCATAAATCTCCCGATGGTTGGGATGGATGTATCATTAATCTCCCAATGATATTTTATCTCAGGTCGATGAATATAAACATCAAATCTCTCGACGGTCGATGAGAGTACAGTTGACGTTGTAACTCTATAGCGAAGTTCCAGTATACCCTGGAAAGCTATTTTGAGCAGTTAACATAGTCCTGCTTGTTGTCCTGCACTGACCGGGATGTGAGAGGTCATGGGAATCCAGCTCTTCCATTGACCTATGTATGGTACCAATTTTGACTTCGCAGTGGTCGGTTGGAGTATGAGCGGTATACCTCATCTCCTCAGGGCATAAGTGTGATTGTAAAATGAAATCAGTCATATAGCATGTTTGCTTAAGGATTGAATATGAAAATTTATTGGTTGATGTTACATTTCTTTTATGCAACTCTAGTTCATTGATGCTATTCATATCTGTTGTATTCATTGCAAGTAGATGGATGAACTATGATGCTTCTATGAGTAGATGCAATGTTCTCCTTGGAAAAGGAGATTACTACTCTTTACTCATACAGTGATTTACCTACTGTTAATAATATATAAATCCTTCTGCTCAGTTTATTTTTTTATAAACTGCTATAACAATGTTTTGGCAGAGAGTTATATCTCCCGCTGGGGCAATTTACAATTGTCTCACCCCCATGGGATCCAACTTTTTAGGTGGACATGGACGAAGAAGCAGAAATCCTTTTTGTAGGAAAAGGACAGCATCAGTAACAATAGGGACTGCAGTGAGTTCTCAGGTGGAGATACTGTCTGTCAAGTTATGTAGTTAGAACGTCCTATGTGTCGTCTCTGTACTCTCGGGTCCTCGGAGTTTATAGTTAGTGTTTTAATGAATTGTTTGATATTTTGGCTTGATGCCTCGAGATTCGTGTGCTTTCTGTATATAATGTTTATAAGGCAGCTGATGTTGCAATCTCTGAGGAGAGATGGTACAAGTCATGTACGTTTGAACTAGAATGTAAATGTTATACAATGGTTTTTGATGGAAAATATTTCCTATTTGTGAATCTATTTGCAAAAAGTTTTAATTTTTAGTGATTTTCAGTAATCCGCTGCAAATGATTCGCTTCCACTTAAGTAAATCCTGTTTTTGTGAGTTGGATGCCACAGACATTGTGTTGACTGAGAGGTACCCTCCTATTTTCAATGTATCTTGGAGGTCATCCTTCAGCATGCAGATGTCATCCCTTTCAAAGATTGCCTCTGTCGGTGTGTCATCTTCCTTCAAGGATTTCATTATTATATTTAGGGATTCCAAAGATAGGCTCACACAGCTTCACTTATCAAAATACTTGAAGGTTGGCACTATGTCCCCAGTCGGGCCATCTAGTTTACCTTCGGGCAGATTGTCTTCTTCTATCTCTTCTTCTTTTGGCTGGCTAGCTAGAGGTTGTTCCACCTTCTCTTCTGTCACAGGCTACTTGGGCTTAAGTTATGGTATTCTTTCCGCTCTGTTAGGTGTGTCATCTTCCCAACCTTTCTTCCAAGTTGCCGCTCTAGCTGGCTCTATAGAATCAATCCACAAAGTTTTGAGTTCCTCCCTCCATGTTTTCTTTTCAGGGAGGGGGGATTTTTGGTGAAGTCTCTGCGGTACTGTGTCTGAAGGCATCACCAGGACTTTTAGAATGTTGACCTCAACTCAAAAAACACTAATGAAGAAGGTGACTTCATTGAAAGGGGTAGATGAAATCCTCAAGAAGATGACAAACACCTTGAAAAATAACCTGAACCTCTCCCGGACAAAAAAAACTTCAGTTTCAGCTGATGAAAAAGAAGTACGACTACATCCTAGCCCACAAAACACCATAAGAGTCAGAGGAGTCCTCGAGCACATCCCAGACGAAGACTTCTGAATACTAGCCTTCCGAAACTGAGCTAAAGAAATTGGAAAAGAGGAAGGCTGAACCCAGGGAAGCAAAGAGTAGTAAAAAGAGGAAAATGATAGTTGTAGAGAAGTTAAAAGGGTAGGAAAAAGAAACAGTCCATGAGGAAGTATAAGAGACCGAGGAGGTGGCCCTCAACTAGAAAAGGCCGACATTCATGCCAAGAGATCCTACGCACCAATCACAGTTTGAATGGATACTATAGGCCAAGGGTTCAAGCTTATAAGGTACTTGGACGTCAAAGACTTCAAGAAGATGGGAGTCTATGATAGGGTAATCAGCTTCCTAGAGGGTGCAAATCTGCATACCCTATGCACCTCAGAAGCCCCATCCCTAACACAATTGATGGCAGAATTCATGTCGTCATTAGAGAAGTTCCCAGTCAGTGACGGCAAATGCAAGAAGGGCGGTGGTGACTTCAAACTAGAGGTGAGACTAGGAGGAAGGTCTCACAATTCTTAGCACAATCTTCACCAGAACAACTGAAGAAGCACAGGCCTTCTCCGCCGCACTTGGAGAAAAGGATACCGTTGGGTAAAGCAGCCACATAATGTAGGAGAAGCTGACAAGAGAGCAAGAACACAAATCGAAGAACTCCAAGGCGACCCTCATCACCTCGTGCTTTATCAAGGTGATGCAGAAGATAACCGCCAACACTATCTTCACAAGGTCAGAGACCAGAGGTGCAATAAAAGGGGACATGTTCATAATATGGTCCATGCTGAACAAGAAGCCGGTGAATATAGGAATTATCCTTATCGAGAGGCTATCAACAACAGTGGGAGGGGAGGCAAAATAGACAAAGGAGTTCTGCATGGGAGGTCAAATTACAAAGATAGTGTGTCATTTCATGGATGTAGACTTGTTGATGAAGTACAAGAAGACAAAGGGGCATATGAAGATTGACATAAAGTCCCTCATCAACACAGGGATCTTAGCACGGAAGGGAAACAAACTCTTCTAAAAACAAAGCTGTTCTAAGACACTCCTTCCCCTCCTAGAAATGGCATACTATTATACTCACAAGCTGTAGCCCACTCAAGAAGACGTCGAAAAGATGTACTTGGGGGCCATCCGCACTACCGCGGATCAGTCATCGACAGCTGGTGATAAAGATGAAAAAGCCATATCTCTAGAAATAGAGATAAAGAAGCCAGAGGAAAGGAAGAAGATGGCAATAAGAAAGAATAATAAGAAGACATCGGAAAAGCCCATCGCTCTGAGGCCACCCTCGCCATGCTTCCCAGCTGAGATGACAACGAGTGAAGGGTGCCAACCTAAAGCTAAAATCATAGAAGAGGTTGACCATGCATGCCTTGAAGCTACAAAAATAGAACAACATATGTTGAGGCCGGACAAGAAACCAACCAAGCACGTGAGGAACCCAATGTTGTACCTTATCCCATGATCCCAAACGTGATCCTACAAGTGTCGGGACAACCAGAGGTGAGCACCCCAAGCCCAACTATGTTAGCTCCACAACCGAAAGAGCCCAGAGCATCCACAACGCATGTGGAGCAACAACAACACCGCACACACACGTTCGATGATGTATTGGGCAATGAGTTTGATGTCATGTGGCAACACATGCATCAAACTTCTGAATTAAATTTAAATATTACCTCCACCTTGTATACACTAACTATGCAGGTACAAACTCTAAATGAGAGAACTGAGACACTTCCCCAGTTCATGCAAGGGTTTATGAACACCCAGAATGCGCTGATGGGGGAACTAAAGACTCTCATCGAGGAGACGGCAGACCTCAGGAAGGAGCGGGACACCATGCGAGCATGCAAGGAGCTCATGAGAAAAGGGTACGAGGAAGCATAGGACGACCTCAAAAAAGAGCGTCAATGCTTAGATGAAGAATGTTGGCAGCTAGATGCTAAATGCCATGAAATAGATGGTTGGCGACAGAAAAAGAAGACCAAGCATCTAATGAGCCCTTCAATATCACACACTTCTTTGAGCCCCAACAAAGATGATGATGATGTGGGGGGAATTGGTGCCAGAGCAACATCAAAAGAAGAGAGCACCAATGTGAAGACTTCCCCAGTGGCTGAACCATAGGTGAGGGAAGCATCACCACAATTGGACACTCATCAAGACAACGAGGCAAAGAAGACTAATACATTGTTAAGGGTTTTGATCTAAACAACAGCCCAGAAGAAGATAAAGCTACACCAGAGGGCCCCAAGCAGGTCATCATCACCAGAGCAGAAAGCATAGCGATAGAAGATCTCACGTCATGAGAAATCAGAGATCTCAACAAATTCTTAGACAACCTGACATTTGGGATGGACATCTACAATGACTTCCTGAAAGACCCAGAGCAGTATGATCAAGATGACTCTTTCTACGAAGGAAAAATGGTCACGACATTAGCAACATTCAATGTTGTAGAACTGGAGCAACTGTCAAAAGCAAGTCATCCAATAAAATACATAACTATAGAGATATCCACAAAAGATGAAGGTAGGGAAACAACCCAAACACTGACTTAAACTAGGGTTCAACCTCCTACAACTGAAGCACTGCCTATAGAAGCACAAGCAGTAGAAGATGGCACCTCAGAAGATGAGGAAGGTGGGCTCGCCTCTTTCTTCACAAATGAGTCAGTCAGGAAGTAGAGCATACCAGTCAATGAAGTAGAATTAGGTGTGGCTCCTCCTATAACCTGCAAGATGGCGGGTATGGACATGACCACATTATTAAGTATAACATGTAGAGATGTCCATATCCTTGCAGATATATTGGATGAAAACCTGCCTAGAATTGATATTATCTATCACAACAAGGGCAGATCGCTTAACATAGATCACTTTATAGGGATCTTCCTAAAAACGTACGTGTACATAAGAATCTATTCAAAGTACTGTGTAAAAGAGTGAAATCACCCCTTTACTAAAAATTTGAAGAATTGACATCCATTCCAAACACTCTCAGAGGTATGATGGAATGGGCATAAATTTTCCAAATTTATTAAACATTGGTATACAAAAGACCATTAGAAAGCAACGGAATAAAAAATAACGGACTATATTCAATTTCATAAAAGGTTTACAAAAATACATCAAATTCTCCCATTAGGGTTTACATCAAGACACACAATCAGGATCTAGATAGAGGGAAGTCTAGACTAC
This sequence comes from Alisma plantago-aquatica, assembly GCA_963693085.1. NCBI lineage: Eukaryota > Viridiplantae > Streptophyta > Magnoliopsida > Alismatales > Alismataceae > Alisma > Alisma plantago-aquatica. The sequence goes on from OY856411.1 coordinate 1,382,391,634, forward strand.
TACAATCTTGTCTCCAAGCAACAACTCCATCAACCGAGTCCAAGCCAAAAGCTAAGATCTTCCTTGTCTTATCCATCACCTTGCTCAACACCTGGGAAGTTGGGAAGGCACCCAACAAAAAGGGAAAGGGAAGAAAATTATGTGTCACAAAACTAGTCTAGGATATCAAGATAAGTAAATCAAATAAAAACACGCTAGGGTTTATCATATGATGAAGACAACAAGAGTATGAGGCTATATATTAGAGAAGCTTGCCATTAACAAATATAATAAAAAGGAGTTGCATGTAAGATAGTTATGTCTACCTAACTAAGTAGGGTTGAGGCACCTATCAGACCTCTAACCTTAGGTGAGGGGAGAATAAGACATTCCCAGTCGCCTAAAATATTATGGGGAGAATAAGACATTCCCCAGGGCGATTATTTACACGCCCTTTGTGGGTGGTTGTACATAAGTACCACTACTTTAAATTAAATAGAACATAAATTCACATTCTAGAAAAATTACTCATGGTAAGAATAATTATATGAATCAATAAGCATGGCAGTGGGGTACCAAGACCCAAGAATAATGTTCCAAAACTGATTTTATGAGGCAAGTATAGCAAAAGATTCAAGAGTATATGAAATAGGGTTTAATAAAGCCTCATTATAAAAAAATAGGTTAAGGCACAATTATTCCCAACTTAAGGTGTAAATGCACATAACTCTCTTACTGATATCAATTACTAACTTTCACCACTTTAATTGAGTCCAAGTTCGACTTTGCCTATTTTCAATGTATTAACATGTATTAGAGTACATAGTGCACATTAGTGTATAGAAACCCTAATTTTTGAACTTTTTAGAAAAACTCATATTTAGACTCTTAAAACATCATAAATAAACTTATCAAGTTCTCCTGATCAAGAAAACATATTTTTATGTTAATTTTGGAGTTATGATGATTAAGATGTAATTTTTATGGATTTTATGCATTAAATTCATTTTAGAAAAATCACCCTTCGTAAAACCAAGAAATCAGACCTTGAAAATATTTTTATTAGATAGAGATTAATTTTCCAATTCCAAAACATATTTATTTGTCAAATTTGGATAAGCGGTTTAGAAGATATGAATTTTTCAATACTAACCAATAGGAAATTGCCACATCATCAAACCGATCGAGATATTTGAAGAGAGAGGGAGAGGGAGAAAACAAAATTTGACCCAATATCAGGTTTGAAGTTGCATAGGTAATAAAACTAGAGCTTCTAGAGAAGATAAAATAGTAAGAAACCAAAACTTTAGAAGAACATGGTAAAAAGAGATGGAAATCATCGATTTTCAACATAGAAGCATGGGTTTTAAGCATGTACTAAGCAATATATGAGAAGGGGATTAACCAAAACTTGCCTCTAGGAATGTAAGAAGGTCCAAACAGAAATGATACCGAGATTATAATGTATGGTTGCTCCAAGCTAAGCTCCTTTCTTGAGCAAAGATCACCTTCTCCACTTTAGAGGTGCAAACCCTAGCAAAAGAGCATGGAGATGAGATGTTTTAGGGTTTTAGGTGGAGTTTTACCATGTATGGTCATAGTTCCGACCTAGAATAAGGTGTAAGGAAGACTAACAATATGAAAATAGGGAAGGAAAGGAGGAAACTTACTAGTTTTGGTCGAAATTACCAAGGAGGAGCTTTAGAAACCCTAATAGAGCAATTTGGAAGCCCTATGAGCCTTTTTAACCATGGTAGGCTCCCTCTATTACCTTGGGACAGAAACTTCATGGAAAAATATAGAAGTAACTATTATCTAAGCTAGAGGAAAGAAAATGAGAGCAAGAGTTTTTGAATTGTGAGTTGGGAAGGGGTATACATGGCTATATAAAGAAAGAGGTGAAGCATGAGGTGTCTTCAGGGACTTTCCATGTGTCTTTAGCCTAGGACTTGATGGCCATGCAAGAGGACAGCTCATGGACTCTTCTTGGATATCAAAATTCGGTCCTAAGATCCCACATATCCTTCTAGGCCATCCCCACCATTTTTCAAGAAAGAAATAACCTCAATGGTTAATAGCTTTTAAAGATAAGCACCTTTATAAAGAGGGTAATCCCTATAATGCCCTTGGAAAGAAATACCATCAAACAAAGGTGAAACTAGGTTCTCCAATGGTTTAAAATCTCGTTAATGGTAAGGGAATATCTAAGGATTAGAATTTAGTTGATAATTTGCAAAGAAAACCTCCCAATTGGGTGATTGCATAAAAGTCTATAATGTACCTAAAATTGCATAACTTGCACAAACAACATCCAAATCGAACCAAATTTGGAACTTAGGCTCATTTTATGTTTTCAAATCATATCAAAAATTTATATTAAGGTTTAGATCACTTAATTATGGTAATTAAGCTTTCACTGAGGTATTTACGCATAAACCCTTATATTGGTACAATTAGTGAATAAATGTTCACTAAACCACTATAAATTCCACTAATTAAATAGAAAGGACAATAAGGATAGAAATGAAAGGAAAAGATGGGAAAGAGGGTCAAAAGATAAAATTCAAGAATTCGGTATGTTACATACTGTGTGCCACTCTACTTGAAGAGTTCTTGCATCCATATCAAGTACAACCAGTGTTCAACGACACCACACATCTAGCAGGGCTCCTATTCGACGGTAACAACAAAGATGATGATGTGATAGAGCTACAACGTGCAGTGAGTAGGGAAGAAACTAAATTCGTGGTCCTGCCCATAAGTCTTGTAAAACACTAGGCACTGATTGTCGTCAACTTATATGAAAGACAGATGACGGTGTTCAACTACTGCACAGCTGAACTGGACAACACCTCCCTGATCTACAAGAACAAGGAAGCAAGAGATATCCTGAAGGTGCTGCTACATCTGCAAAGAGCTATACAATTGCCAGACAATAGACATGAGTGGATGTGGAAGCAATTCTCCATCTGTAAGAAGGTCCTCCAAGAAAAGGTTGGAACATGAGACTGCGCCTTTATAGTGTTACAAATGATGGAAGCCATCAATAAGGGAGTCCCACTAGAAGATCTCTGCATGGAAGATCTGTATAGAGTGTGCGGTATATATGAAATGGAGGTTATCTATGACTTAACATAATTGCATTAGCTTTTATTTCATTATCATCAATTTTATTTTATTATCATGTATATGTATATACATATATTTCGTTCAATGCTCACAATGTCGCGACCGCAGCCTTAAGTAGGAGGTGTGTCATGACCGCGATAGGTTCCATGACCGTGGCATCACTGAGCCAAGGTATCAAACTATCAAATCATTATGCCGCGACCGTGACATGGAGGTGTCGCGGCCGCGGTGGGTTTCAACCAATTAAGATGTTTCTCGACCGCGGCCAGTGCTGCGAGCGCGGTCGTCACTCAGCTGACATTCATGCTTAAGGGGTGCCATGATCACGGCCAAAGAAGTGGTGTTGCGATTGTGGCGACAGAGTACCTATTTGATTGAAGATGGTGATTGTGGTCCAAGACCTCGTTCGAGAGACCATCGGCCAAGTCCAAGGCAGTGGGGTCCCCCGAGTTGAATCGCACCCCAAAACCCTATTCTAGGTTAAACAACACAGTAAGAATCGTGAATGAGGGAAAAATGTTGGCGAGCATCGTCGAGTTAAATGAGGCGGAGCCTTGGTGGCTTCCACGACATTTCTCAAACTGATAGGTCGTTCAATGCATGAAAGAGACGGTGAGGCATAAGAAAAACGGTGAGTGCCAATCGACGGTAGTCGAGAAAGCGCCAGATGAATACATCGGTTGGGTTAAAGGGCTCTAAATGACAATGAAGGTGGAAACTATAGGGGATCGCTACAGTAGAAGCGCCACTTCATCAGTGAGGGTCTGAATCAGACTTGCTCATCGTCTTGCACACTCGCATCAAGGGGCTCTGTTCAACAATTCATGAATTTTAGAGTTTGAGAAAAACAAGGATCTTGTTTCGAAGGGTTTAGATATATATACCACTGGATATCGCGACCACAGAGTGATCATTTATGTGACCGCAATCATGCTCCTTCTTTACATACGCCACAGTCATGGCCCATCATTGCAAAGAGCGGGTACCGTGACCACAATGTACCCCTCCTCGACCACGGCTTATGCTGTGACCATAGTCCTTCCAAACCAAATTAACAAGAAAATAATTAAAGCAAAAACTTGCACTTTCCAACAAAGCCTCTTTGGTAGAGAGGGATTAAAATCCATAAAATATTTACACTCCTACTAAATGTGGAAATCTGAAATATTGGAAAATGAGTGGTAAATAGCTGATAATACTAAAGTACGAGATAAGGGAAAACATGAAATAAGGAAAGCAGCAAAAACTTGGGTTGCCACCCAAGAAGTGCTTTTTTAAAGTTTTTAGCTTGACTTTCTCTATCATCTTGTCTTCATTCTCCTTCAGCAGGTGCAGTTACTTCCTCATTCATTCCACTTGTTACTGGGTTGGTTTCCCCCAAACTGAGTTCTGTCCTTCTTATAAAGTTTCATCTTCATAGTATCTTTTCACTCTATGTCCATTCACTTTGAAGGTTCCTATCTTATCTCCTGCTATCTCCATTACCCCTGACGGGTATATTTTCACTACAGAAAAAGGGCATGACCACCTTGTTCTCAACTTCCCAGGGAATAACCTGATACTTGAGTTGAACAAAATGACCTTATCTCCTTCATGGACATCTTTGTTCTTCAGATGGGCATCATGCCAGACTTTTGTTCTCTACTTGTAAATCCTTGCATTCTCATAAGCGTGCAGTCTTAATTCTTTGAGCTCTTGGAGTTGAAGGAATCTCTTATGACCAGCCTTATCGAAGTCCATGTTTAAAAACTTGATAGCCCACAGGGCTTTGTGTTTGAGTTTGATTGGTAGATGACAGGACTTTCCATAAATTAACATGTAGGGTGTCGTACCTATAGGTGTCTTATATGTAGTGCGGTACGCTCAAAGTGCATCGTCAAGTTTCATGGACCAGTCCTTCCTTGTACGACTAACAATTTTTCTAATATTTGTTTGATCTGCATGTTCGATACTTCCATTTGTCCCAATGTTTGGGGGTGATATGGCATTGCAACCTTATGTTTCACCCCATGCTTCCTCAACAGAGCTTCAAACTGATTCTCACCGAAATGTGACCCTCCATCGCTTATGACAACGTGTGGTACTCTGAAGCATGGGAAGATAGTTTTGTCGAAAAGCTTAATGACTGCCTTGGAGTCACATGTTTGAGTGGAGACAACCTCAACCCATTTGGAAACGTAATCGATGGCAACAAGTATGAACTGATTCCCTTTTGATGATGAAAAAGGTTCCATGTAGTCGATACCCCATACATCAAAGATTTCGACTTCCACCCAATCTACCATTGGCATTTCATTCCTTCTGCTTATGTTCCCTGTAAACTGACATTCCTTGCATGTTTTGACAAATGACACATCATCCTTGAAGAGCATTGGCCAGTAAAATCTTAACTATAGAACCTTTGCAACCGTCCTTTATCCTCTGTGGTGTCCTCCATAAGGTGAGGTGTGGCATTCCTTGAGGATTAAAGGTACCTCTTCTTCAGGTATGCATCGACAATATAGGTTATTAGAGAACCTCTTAAATAGTAGCAGGTCATCCCAATAGTAATTCTTCAGCTCAGAGAATAACTTCTTCTTCTGATTATATATTATCTCTGGTGGAAGGTGTCCACATGCCAAAAATTACAAATATCTATGAACCAAGGTATGCTCTGTTCTTCCGATTGAGCCATCAAAAGATCTTTGTCAGTGTAGTTGTCATTCACTGGCAATTGGTTTTCTTCATCAAAAATGATTTTCGACAGGTGGTATGGGACCACATTTTCTTTTTCCTTTTTGTCAATGATCTTGTGGTCAAATTCTTGCAGTAACAAGGCCCACCATAAAAGTCTTGGCTTTGTGTCCTTTTGCTGCATTAGGTATTTTATCACCCCGTGATTTGTGTACACTGTTACCTTTGATCCTACTAAGTATGATCTGAACTTATCAAAAGAAAATACGATAGCCAACATTTCTTTTTTGGTTGTAGTGTAGTTCACTTGGGCTTCGTCCAAGGTTCTACTCGCATAGAAAATCACATGATGTTTCTTTTCTTTCTTTTGTCCAAGGACTACCCTGATGGGATAATCACTGGAATCACACATGATCTCAAAAGGTAGTTCCCAATCCGGTTCCTTTAGGATAGGTGTTGTCGTTAATGCTCTTTTGAGGGTATTGACGGCATCTAGATATTCACTGGTAAACTCAAACTCAACATCCTTAATCAGTAGATTTGATAATGGCCCAGCGATCTTAGAGAAATCTTTTATGAATCTTCTATAGTATCTTGCGTGTCCCAAGAAACTTAGTAATCTTCTGACCGACTTTGGTGATGGGAGTTTGGATATGGCTTCAATTTTACTTAAATCCACTTCAATTCCTTTCTTGGAAACCTTATGGCCTAGCACGATACCATCCTAAACCATGAAGTGGCATTTCTCCCAATTTAGGACAAGGTGCTTCTCTTCACATCACTGTAGCACTAAAGATAGATTTCTTATGCATGCTTCAAAATCTGTCCCATATATAGATAAGTCATCCATGAAGACTTCTACTATGTCTTCTAAAAAGTTTGGAAACATAGATATCATACAACACTGAAAAGTTGTTGGTGCATTACACAAATCGAACGACATTCTTCTGAAGGCATAAGTGCCATAAATGCAGGTAAAAGTGGTATTTTCTTGACCTTCAGGATGAATCAGTACTTGATAAAATCTTGAATATATGTCTAAAAAACAAAAGTAGTCATGGTGAGTCAGCCTCTCTAGGATTTGGTCTATGAATGGCAAATGGAAGTGATCCTTCTTTTGGTTGTGTTTAGCTTTCGATAGTCGATGTACATACATCATCTTGTCACTATCCTCGTTGCTACTTCATCTTCATCTTCCCCATATATAACCGTCATTCCACCCTTCTTGGGTACCACATGGATAGGAATAACCCAATTGTTGTCGCTTATCAAGTAGATGATCCCAACATCTTACAGCTTTATAACTTCTTTCTTCACAACTTCTTTTAGCATTTGGTTTATCTTTCTCTGTGGGTCAGCTAGAGGCTTAGTTGTTTCTTTAAGACAAATTATGTGCATGCATAGGGCTGGGTTAAGGCCTCTAATGTCTTTTACATAATACCCTATGACCTTTCTATGCAACCTGAGCTCATTTAGTAACTTTTCCAGCTGGCCGTTCGTTAAGTTGGCATTAATGATCACTGGATTCCTCTCTTCTTTATCCAGGAGTTCATATATCAGCCCCTCTGGAAGAGGTTTCCATTCTGGCTTTGGCTTCGGTGCTTCCTTCTCCTGAGCTGTTTTCTCTAACGAAGCATACTTCACTGACTCTATTATCTCTTCATCGTCGCTGAATTCCTCTTCGGGTTGGTTTAGGTACTCCCAAAATTTCTACAACCTCTTGGCCCTCCATTATAGGGTCTTGACTATTTAAGGCTCACATGAGGGGATCAACAATTTCCTATTCTTCTTGTACCTCTTCACAATACTGATTGTAGCTATGCATGAAGTAGACTGACTTGGATAGAGAAGGTCTCCTCATGACATCTTGTACCCAAAAATTCAAGTGATCATTTACCACTTGCAAGGTGATGATTCCTTATGCTACATATATTAAGGCTCTTCCTGTTGCAAGGAAAGGCCTCCAAATATCATTGGGCATTTAGAATCCTCAACCGTATCTATCACTGCTATATCACATGGTATGAAAAATCACCTGACCTGTATTAGAACATCTTCAACTATTCTGACAGATCTTTTGAAGGTGTGATCTGCCAACTCGATTCTCATCCCCATCTTCACGATGTCTGTCAGACCTAGCCTTTGTGCTAGAGTCAAGGGCATTAGGCTAATGCTCACTCCCAAGTCAGCTAACCCCTTTCTCTCCACATTGTCTCCGATATAGAAAGGTATGTTGAATGCTTTGGGGTCCTTCTTCTTGGTTGGTAACTCAGCTTAGAAAAAGGCACTTGACATTTTCACCAATTAGAAAGTCTCTATGTGGTATCCTCTCCTTCTCTTCATGATCAAGTCTTTAAAGAACTTTGCATAGGTTGACATTTCTTCTATTGCATCGGGAAAGGGTACATCCAAGTGTAGCTTCTTTACAGCTTCCATGAACTTTTCATATCTCTTCTTCAAATGTGCTTTTATCAGTTTGTAGGGGAAAGGAACTCTTGGGGTGTAGGAATTTTTCTTCAAAAGGAATTCTCTTATAGGATCCGAGTTCTTTTCCTCTTCTTCCTTCTTCTTTTCTTGTTTCCCTTCTTCTTTGCCACTCACAACTTGCTCTTTCCCTTTTCATTCTTTTGTTTCCTTCTCATTCTCATATTGTTGATTAATACAATCTCCACCTTCTTTGGTATTGTTAGTATTAGCATTTTCCAACATCCTCCCAGATCAAAGAGTTGCCATTTTTGTAGTCTCAGTATTTGATGGGATCTTCCCTGAAGAGTTTTTCATGAGTTCATCTAGTTGTGCAAGTTGTTGATCAATCTGCCTTTGGTGAGTTTGTATGTCTGCCATTTGAGTTTGCATTGAAGTTAGCACTCCTGAATTTGTAATAGCACTTTGAGTGAGTTGATTGTTCACCAAAGCTTGCCTTTTCATGAAGTCGAATAGTTGAGCAATCATGTCAGTTTGGTTGTTGTCCTTGGCTTGGCTTGGCCTTGTCCTTGCCCTTGTCGACTCACATTTTTATTCTAACCTTGACATTTGTTCTTGTTTGTCAAGTAATTGGTAGTCTTGGTGTATTGAGTCGGCCCTCATTTCTTATTGAATCCTAGAGGAGGTTTAGACGAACTGCTCAGTTGATGCACATTCTCCACATCTTCTTTGTTTCCATAGTTAAACCCAAGATGGTCTTGTCATTTAAAATTAACATAGAAGTCATTCTTAGTTTCTTCTTCACTTTCACTTTCCTCGTGCTCCTCTGGTTGGGTATAGATACAATTGTCAATTCCATGTCCTCCTTCTCCGTAGGTGACACATTTCATGGCTTTCTCCGTGTGTTTCTTGCCTTTGGCCCCAATGTCTTTCAGCTGTTTGACATCAGTGGGGATTTTCTAAATTTGGGCTGTAATAGTCTCCAAGGCTTTAGCTTCGATTGATGGTCCTTTAGATCTTTCTTTCTTCGCTGATCCTCTATCATTTCTTTCATAATCCATACCCACTTGCAGTGCAACCATGTTGTCAATTATCTTCATAGTTCTGCTCGACTTCTTTCCAAGAAAGTCACTGCCAGCAGCTGCATTCAGTGAAGTTCTCTTAGTGGGAGTCAGCCCATTGTAAAAGGTAGTCATTAGGTACCTCTTATGGTAGCGATGGTGAGGATGATCCCTGTAGTACTATTGAAAGCATTCTCATGCCTCATGAATATTTTCTCCCAACTTTTGTGCAAAAGAAGTGATCTTTTTCATGTTACATATAGTTCTCTTAGTAGGATAAAATTTAGTAGCAAAGGCATCTGCAAGGGGTCTCCATCCATCTATGGACTAGTGGGGTAGGTTGAGGTACCAGGATAGAGCCTTATCTTCAAGGGAGAAGTTGAACCCCTTACAATATATCACTTCTTGAGGAACTCCCCTCATCTTAATGGTATCACAAATATTTTTGAAGGCATCAAGGTGATGGTACAAATTTTCACTTCTTGAATTCCCACAGAAAGGTTTGTTTTTAATCATTGAGATTACAGTTGGTTTCAATTCAAAGTTCACTGCATTGAAGTGCGGAATGACAATTGGACATCTGGATTTGTTGGATCTAGTTGTGGCTAACTCTCTAAGAGTTTTTCCTTCTTCATCATCTTCACTTTCACTGTTCCGATCATCACACTCACATTCATTTTCATGGTGATTGTGATGGTAGTGTCGTTCTTCTTCATGATGTTCTTCCTCACATTGGCATCCACCTGAGTGATATACATCTCTATCTTCATCCGTCTCATGTGGTGGGGAGTTATGTTGAACCCTTACATTTCGTTCGTCCTTAGTAAGAGTGCCATCCACACGAGGCAGCATGGTGGCTCGATGTTCAAGGTAAAAAATTGAATGGATATGCTTCCCTCCGGGTTCCCTGAATAGACCATACAGTCAAGTTAGGAAACTGGAGGTGTTAAAATGAACTATTCTACGTAATCGTAGGGTAGCGGATTTACGGTTTCTGTGCAGTCAATCTTATCACTAAGCTTTAGAAACAGGAGTATAGTGAGTGGACTCAAGTTCTTAACAATGTTGTTTTTCCTTGTCTTCGACAATGGTGCCAAAAAGTTGACCAGCTTAAATCGCACACCCAAAGTGGAATAGATCCAGAGTAGTCTAACTCTTAAGATTATAACCCGACACTTAAGCCCCCACAACTATTATACGATGTTTGATGTAGTAATCGGGGTCGAACCACAAGGACAAGGTTGGCAGGTGTTAAGTACGTAGGGTCTCACTCTCAAATACTCTGGACAAACAGATAGTATTAAAAGGTTATTCCCTAATGACCAATGGTGCTCAAGCCAAAACAAAGAAAGTTAAGGGAAAGAAAAATAACAATAAGAGAAAACGAGTACAAATGGTAAGAAACAAAGATATGGAAGGGAACTCGGATCGGGTTTCACCTACTAACGTCTCTCACCAACATGTAAAACTCACTCCCCTTTGTATACTCCTATCAAGATTACAAGTAGTCATAACAATATCTATTCCCTCCTCTCTTGAGAGAAGGATAGATCTAGGATATAAGGTAGCCCCCCTCTCTAGATAACCATCTTACAACTACAAAAATAAATCATATGGCCATAAGCTTTAGCAATCCAACATTCTCATGCAGTCATACCACTCCATAACACTAGATAAAGAAGATACTACTCTTTTGAGGTACCAATGATCAAACATTACAAGATGGTGGATAAGCATACAAGTGAGTCATTAAGAACAAGCACATGGAGATAATCTTGATATGAGTATATATATATATATATATATATATATATATATATATATATATATATATATATATATATATATATATATATATATATATATATATATATATATATATATATATATATAGAGAGAGAGAGATATATATATATATATATATATAAAGAGAGAGAGAGAGTCAGGCTAGTGTATACTCGAGTGTACCGGAGGCACCATACACCTCAGTCATTTTTAAAGATGCAGTAACTTTTGGAAAATTCTAAACCATTGATCTTCTTAAATATCTTAAGAACATACTATATAATAAATTTTAACTCATTTGGAAACTTATAGGTCGTGCATCTAAAAGAGGCAAGAATCATGCATTTCAAATTAGTTTTGTGCGTCGATTTTGTTGTCCTTGGATGAGTGACTTACACTCATCCAAATGAGCTCAAATTTTGTATGTGGCCTATCATTATTGTAACCATGAAGATCAATGGATTGAATTTTGGAAAGACAAGGTCTAAATAGACAAACACCATTGAGGTGTACGGTGTAATATGTACACTCGAGTGTATTCTAGCATGACTCTCTCTCTATATATATACATACACACATATATATACATATATATATATATATATATATATATATATATATATATATATATATATATATATATATATATTCAAAGGAAAGCAAAAATATACATGTTGGGAAAGCCTTAGTGGCTACTCCCAACCTGAGTTAAGTGTTTAGCCACACATGTTAACGGGCAGCATAATGGCGTTACAAAATGATAGATACATCACAACCATGAAGTGGGAAGGGGTACATCATAACAAAGATGATAGATTTAGATGAGAGACAAGATGGAGATACACCAATATACTCCTTCGAATCTAGATCCAGAATGGACAATGCGGAGGTTTCTCATTCTTTTGAGGAAGAGGGGTCGTCGATCTTCTCTCTCCTCAACTTTCTCTTTTAGAGATCTAAGACTGATCAGATTGATGAGAGTGGGTATGGAATTTGGTAGCACTTCATGGTCCTTGATGATCTGATGATGTAACAAGTTGAGGTGGGTGGCCTATTTATAGGTGCTACCCACCGACTTAACCATCCATGATGTAGTCGAGGCTTGATCGTGGCCAATCAAAGCATCTCCTCGGTCGAGGCTAACACTATGGTTGGTTGAGTCAACACCTCAGTCAAGGCTGGGATGAAACACCGTGGTCGAGATACTAACCTTGGTCAAGGTCTGATTGAGGTTGAGATACGCGGGTTGTTGGCCACGACCGAAAAGGGTGCGAGGCAGCGTGGTCGCAAAGCATTGTTGTAATCATGAGGATATCGACCGCAGTGGAAGGGTCCCTAGTGGTCGATGAGCCACAGTCGAGGTGATAACCGTGGCCATGGCTTGATGTGACCCTACAAAGGTGGAAAAGGTGTTCGGATAAGATTCTTGGCATAAAGTACTTACATAAGTGGAAAAATTCTATAAAAGGTATGTTAGGAGAGGTATAAATATATGCAAAAAGTGTATAAAATGAGATGTTATCAATAATGTTATGCTAATTGATGGAAGTATGTATTATGATAGCTACAAGAACTTGTTACACTAAATGAGATTACTCAAAACATAAAACACAATCAATCATCAACTAACCACATACCCAAAAAATGGGTAAATTAAAACTGATTTCAATGTCAACACCTGCTCAAAAACATTTACATAAGAGCCTAACATCTTTCTTTTATCCATACTATGAAAATAAATTGATACAAATGGTTCTATCACCTTAGCTACAACATATATACACAAGATAACAATATTTGTATATGCCACACAAACAAGCATTAACATGCTAATAAATGTCTGATTCGTTTGAAACATCATATACAAACTTTTTCTCACTGGGACCCGAGAGTACAGGGACAACTCTAGGACACACTAGACATCTAATGAACTTTCTCAAAGATTCATTACTATAGCTCCTCTTTGCTTCCACATGTTTGTTTTGTCACTTTTGATTACCAAAAAAAATGTGGCGAACCACAAGGGTGAAACCCATGTCCCAGCAAGAGATATAACCCCCAACAACTCTTATTGATTACAACATTTTAAACAGTAGATAACTAAGAAGTTGGAGTATTTAATAATCAATTGAACATATTAAACAGTTCAAGTATACTAAATAGATTAAAAAAATCATCTAAGCAACAAGTCTGATCATCAATGCATATATAGATAACAAATAAATCCTCATCTAATAACAATCATTATCATTAATCTGACTATCATCATATTCCTGGCTAACAACACTAGAAATCTAGTAGCATAAGCATCCCTGACATCATGAATATGTCTCATAACATAACATGGCTATCAATATTGGCATCTCAAATAAAGGAAATAGATCTATATCATAAGTAGAACTAACATCATAACACAATGAATGACGTAGGCATGATTAGTAGTTTAAGCATTTCTAATTATATAGGCATGGCTAGCAATATTAAACATAGCTAGCAACAACATCTTAACCATCAGTGTAAGTATATTTGACAACATAAGCATGTTTACAACATGAGCATAACTACAAAATAAGCATATATATTATCTCTTATTGGACTATACACAATCTCAGTGAAAAGAAAGCAAACAAGGGTTATCATCCAATATGAAGCATTGTGTATAACCCCAAACAAATATGCTATACGACTGTCTTACATCTTTTATTATGCCCTGAGGAAATTGAGGATACCACTCAAAATCCAACTAACAACTGCTAAGTCAAAATCAGTGCCATACAAGATCTAGGAAGAGCCGAACTCCTAAGATCTTCTTTGCCCCCATCCAGTATGGGTCCGCCACAGCTACACATAAGGTCAAGTTGGTAATAGCCTAGTCTGTCCTTGGTACAGGTCATGACACTAGTGAAAGGATGTGGGTATGTATGCCTTACCATCTAAGGTACAACCATAGTTGTCCTCCAATCTTGTCACATATATAATCACCCAGATACGACTACAACCATTCTCAATCACATTAGATATATGAGGCATGACCATAGCCAACCTCCACAATCTGCATTGTGGATGACAAGGATATATCATCAACTTGCCACCCCCACATACTCAACAATATGCGCTCCGAGTTTCCCTTAGGAATACTCATTTCACCATCTGGCAAATTCTGACACTCAGATGGATCTATGGCACATGGCACTACATGATTAGAGTTTCACTTGATTAGTTATGCCAATTGGGTGAATTAAGGCCGCATCAAACAAGTGGACATACAAACCCTAATTCACTTCTAGCAAGCATATAAATATCACAATTTTTAAAAGATATAAAATGTGTGAAACATAATTTCTCATCTCATCATCACATGGTACTATTCACTTGCCATTCATGAGACCACACTAATCATCATACTATCACAAGATAATAATCTTTTTCATAATATCATAGGGTATCAACCCTTATCAACATAAGAGGATTACACCTCATTCAGGACTCAACCATGCCCAAAGGTCATTAAGACCATCATACTATCACATGATATAAATCCTTTTCATAATATCACAGGGTATTAACCCTTATCAACACAAGAGGATTACACCTCATTCAGGGCTCAACCAGGCCCAAAGGTCATTAAGACCATCATACTATTCCCTACAAGATCATCATTATCTTTGCATGCCTAACAAGGCTCAACAAAATCACTTACATATAATACACCAGATCAGCACAATATTGCATTAATGAGCTAGGATATATTCATAAACAATCATAGTAGGGTTATATTAACATTAAGAACATTCCTTTATTACATCAACATGCTAGGAATCTAGATATGATTAACACTCATCATATTCATAATGCACATGTTTAACATAATAAAGTATCAACCATGTGGCTATGATAACCACCAATTAACACATTAAGGTTATGATAATGTTAAGGTGGTTATTCCACCATCATTCCATCATATAAGAATTTTAAAACATGAATACTCATCTTTATCTATTTGCATTAGAGTTAGGTTCAACATGATAAATTATATCAATGTTACTAGTCAGCACTTATACGCAAACCCTAACTCACGACATCCCCATTGGATCATGGTTGCATAAGGTGAAGCATCACCATCACATTCCATAGTATTCTCAAGAATTAACCCACACATAAATCAAGGTGTAACCATCGATTTATAGCATACTAGGGTTTCAACAACAGTAACAGAGTATTCCATGATTGTATTAGTCAATCAAGGACTATTCATACCCAATTACCATCATTTTGTTATATTAAAGCTAGGTATAACAAGCTATACCTCATTAGGGTTACATATCAGCACAATATGATTATAATCCCTTCTATTAATATGAGTGAATAGGTAAGACTACCTTATTAAGGGTAACCCTCCATTTCTTCCATCATCATTCAACCAATATCACCATACTACAATGTCACCCAAACCATTGGATGTTTAAAAGATAACACTATTGGTTGTTTAAATAAGTAAACACCTTGGATAAACCACCTATGAAGCCCTTGATTTGTTCTATAGAAAGAGTCATCATCTAACCCTAGACATCCCTTTATTAACAACACAAACAGTTCCATTGAGAGTAGGGTAAAACCCACAATCGACTGTTCAGTTAAAAAAACATCCATTGTCAACAAGTAAGCTCCTTAAGTTGATCATATAAAGGAAACCATATAAATCACATTATTAGGTCCAACATATTACATCATCCATAATTCCACTTTATTGGAGGAATAAACATTAGATCTTGTCCATTGGGTCAAGTTCATATGTTAAAACCATCAATTACAGTATATGTTTGACCATTGCATTGAGTGACCCAGGAAACCATCGGTCTAAGGCTTAATTGATGCTACCAATATATGATTAACTCACCATAGATTTTGGAGATCTGATACACCATCATTATTGACCATTAAGTCACCATAGGTTGTTAGATCAACACTATATTCATTAACCAGCATCAAATATTAAGCAAATGTCATCATTGATTGATAACATTTTTAGGGTGCTTAATGGTTGGTCATTACACTTCTAATTGATCCAAAACCTGACCTAAAGGGGTGACCATAGGTTGTCACCATCATCTGAAATATTTGATCCTGACCATCAGTTGTCATGAAGACAACACCATAGGGTTGTTGTAATGGTACCATCATCGGGTCATGGGTTTATAAAAGAAATCAACTTAAAACCCTAAAATTGACCATTGGTTGATAGGTGATTAGCACCATAGGTTGTCAAACCAACATGATACAAGTCATATTATACCTTAAGAATAACATACACATGATCACAGGTTCATATAGAAATGAAATCAGAATTGGGAACTTTATAAAAATCAAAATCCAAGTCAAGCATAACTTTTTAGTGCATGGATCATCATTTTCAAGCAAGAACATGAGCTAGCAAGCTTATGGTAAGCAATAAAAGTGGAGCAAGTTATAAAACTTGCCTCCAATGAGAAGATGAATCCCAAACAAAATAAAACTCGAGCATGTAGGGTAGGAAATCCAATCATAAGTTGTAAACTCGTCCGTCTAGCACCTTTGTTCATCAAATGAGCAAACCCTAAGCATAAGGAGCAAGAAAAGTAGGATTTTAGAGCTTTAGAGAAATTTATACCATGGAAAAGAAAGGTTCCAAATAGTAGAAAGGTAGGAGGAAGGATAAAAAATAAATAAATGGAGGGAACAAGGGGTTTCTTACTCTTTCAGGTCAAGATCACTAGAAGGAAGCTTTTAAAGCCCAAAAAGGAAATCAATTGCAACCATAGATTCTTTTTCCAAGAAGACCCCCACTTTATTCTTCCTTGGATAGGAAAATTCATAGTAGAACATAGGGAGAATGAGGTTGGGAGAAGGAGGGAAGTGGTGGAGAGAAAATGGCTCGTTCTGGTGCTAAGGGATAAGTATATGAAACTTTAAGATAAAGAAAAAGAAATAGTTGAAGTTCTAGTATCTTTCCAAGTGTCCATGGCCTTAAACCATTAAGAATATACAAGAACACACACAATCAGATCTCTCACCATCCATATAGACATGCTTATCCCTTATTTCTTGAATTTCCAAGCAAAACAAAAAATCCATTAGCTACTAAAGGTAGCTCATCCATGAAGGGGTAAACCCTAAAATACCCTTGGAGAAAACACCTTCAAAATAAGGTTTAAATAGGTGCCCCATGGATCAAAAAGATAAAGGATGATGAGACAATATCCAAGGAACATAATTAAATTGATAAATTGCAAAGAAAACCTCTCAATTGGGTAAATTGTAAAAAAGTCCAAAATGTGCATAAAATTGCATAACTTGCTCAACCAGTGTCCAAATTGGACCAAATTTGAAACTTAAGTTTTTTATGATTTAAAAGCATATAACAAGGTTATATTAGGGTTATAATAATTAAATTATTATAATTAAGCTTATTCAACTCATTAAGCAAGTTTAGGGGACTTACAACTATAAACCCCTAACTGGGATTTCACCCCCGAAATCCAAGGTAAACAAAGATGGGTGCTTCCTCTGCATCTCATCCTATTACCTTCACATGGTTACTTGAATATCATGGTGATGTCACATCATTCATACATATATCCTCTTGGGTCAACACAAAAAACCCCACCTAAGAAGACATTCTCAATATGGAATGTAGAAACTTGTTGTGTTACATGTACAAATCTAATAGTAACTTTCAACTTTAAATTCTAGATATCATCCTAAAATTATATCTATGGTATCAATACATTACTCAAAAGTCATACTTGTTAGATTTTTACCAATCATGGCATGTATCCCATACCATTCCTTGAAGTATAAAAAAGGCAATGTATCCATCCTTTTTTTTCTTCTTCTTGATACACTGACACTGGAACACTTGTCAGTTCTTTTTCATCATTAAAAGAAATGATGATGCTGGCACCTATCATTCCATACAAGGAAACATCATTCCTACTCAACCTTGTTAGGCGTGAAACAACAACACTATCTTCACCTTACTAGGATTTACACCACCTACTTAGAAGACATATCATGATCCCATAAAGAAATTTAATCAATCCCATCTCACTCTTTTTCAACTTGTCTCATAGCTATTGCTGCTTCAGAAACCCTAAGGTTTTTGAAGAAATATTGATTATGTTTTTGACCATATTTGAAATACCACTACTACATAAATGGCTTATAACGTCACATTTACAAGCGTCGGTTGTATCCAAGAAACCGACACCTAAATCCTACAACGTCGGTTAAATACAAAAACTGACATCTATCTGTGAAGAGCAGCCAGAAACAGGTATCACTTTTTATTTAGTGTCAGTTCCTCAATAAGAAACCGACGCCTAAAATTGACCACCAAACCCAAATTTTCCAGTGAAAAAAAATTACCTCCAAAATTTAACATACGACGTCGGTTGTTAACAAATCAACTGACGACTAAAGTTTTTTCGCGAGATAGAAATTTGGCCCACTTTTATCGTCAGTTATCTTGCAATAACTAACGCTGATGTGTTTTCGCGCGTTGTCCCCACGAAAATTTTCACCCCCCTTTGGTTTCAGTTTTTCTACAGTAACCGACGACTATGGTCATAATGAGAACATTTTTTTTGTCGGCATATGTAGATAGACGTCATTTTTTCTTGTTGAAACCGACGACTATCATTGAACATAGGTGTCGGTCTTTGTGTGATAACCGATGCCTAAAGGTTTAAGTGTTGGTTGTTTTGAATAACCGACACCTATTGTTAACTTAATAGCACCCACGCGAGCCAGACTCTTCCCCTTTCTCTATTTCATTCCCGATTTCAAATGTTCCCCATCCTCTAGCGATTCCAGTCGTCGTTGCTCCGCCGCTCGCCACTGCTCTGCCACTCACCTACTGCCGCCCGCCGCTACTCACCTACTACCGCCCGCCACTTCTATCCTTTGCTCCTCCACTACCGACCTAAGCAAGTAAGCTATACCCCTCCTTTTCTAAGATTAATCCCTTCTTATCCGCTTGTATACCTCTCCTCGCCTCCAATCTGAGTGGTACGGGTGCTCGCCCTCACCCAGGCAATCACCTAGGGTCCCAAACCCAGACGCCCAGCCTAGTTAGGCCTCTGGGCGGCCTGGGCGTATGCTTGGGCGGCACCAAGGCACGCCTAGGCTGCTGCTGGGCATTTTTATTATTATATTTAATTAAGTTATTTACTTATTTTTGTTTATTTATGTACTGATTTTGTTATTATTTAATCATATACTTATTTAACTTTATTTATCAACTGATTTAACTTTATTTATCAATTGATCTATATTTATTCATCTATGATTTGTATTTATTTATGTACTGATTTAGGATTTAATTGATCATCTACTAATTTATATTAGTTTATCAATAGATTTGTATTTATTCATCCATTTATTTGTTTTTTTTTCTACTATTTTTTATTTAGTTATCTACTCATTTGAATTTATTTGTGTACTGCTTTTGAAATTATATAATCATCTAGTGAAGTAACTTTATCACAGGATCATTATGAACCATTAGATCTAGATCTTAGGGTATCTCTACCGTCCTAACAATGAAATTGGTAACTTGTTTCCTTGTTGAGTATATTGAGAATCCTAATCACCCTTCTTGCTTAATGATGAACTCTAATGCACACACATGACATGCTTGGAATGTAAATGATGAACTTTTCCCTAGATTGCCAATCATGCTTCTAAAGACATCAATAATCACCCTAACTTGAAGAACTAGGATATGAATGATGAAACTAGGATTGTAGGTATAAGAATGACAACACATGTATTTGTTGACCTAGAAACCCATCCAAGATTTACTCATTAGGAGTAAATCTTGGATAGTCCTCGGTTTGGGACTTTTCTTGAACATCTGATCTCACTTAGGATGTAAGTGTATAATGTGTATTGAGTTTTCAAGAAAATTTCAGTAGCATTTCCGCGTTTGTTCTCTAAGTACATATGTACTTGGAGAACAGTGGGGAAATGCTACCAAAATTTTCTTGAAAACTCAATACACATTATACACTTACTAGTGATATTAGGTGTTCAAGAATGGGATAGGTGGTACACATTTATTATATATAAGAATGACAACACATGTATTTGTTGGCCTAGAAACCCGTCCAAGATTTACTCATTAGGAGTAAATCTTGGATAGTCCCCGGTTTGGGACTATTCTTGAACACATAATCTCACTTAGGATGTAAGTGTATAATATGTATTGGGTTTTCAAGAAAATTTCGGCAACATTTCCCCATTTTTTTTCTAAGTACATATGTACTTGGAGAACAACGGGGAAATGATGCCGAAATTTTCTTGAAAACCCAATACACATTATACACTTACTAGTGAGATTAGGTGTTCAAGAATGGGATAGGTGGTACACATTTAATATATATAAGAATGACAACACATGTATTTGTTGGCCTAGAAACCCGTCTAAGATTTACTCATTAGGAGTAAATCTTGGATAGTCCCCGGTTTGGGACTGTTCTTGAACACCTAATCTCACTTAGGATGTTTTAACCATTAATTATATATAAGACCTTAAACCCTAAAGTTTTAACCATAAACTCCAATCTTTTAACCCTAGACCCTAATCTTGTTCTAATATATACTTGTTTTCTCTTTGATCATAGAATGGATAGATCATGGATGTCCATTACAAATCGCTGCACCCCAGAGTTTATTTCTGGCCTTGATCAATTTATTAGATTTGTCGAGGAACATAGGAAACAACCTGGAGATAGGTTCTACTATCCATGTAGGCATTGCGGTAACAACTTGAAAGTCAACACTGGTGATGAAATCAAAAGTCATGTCATGTGAAATGGGATTGTACAAGGCTATACAGAATGGCACTGGCATAGAGAGATTTCAAACTTGAAATCAGTGGATGTCGATAGAAGTGCTTGTGTGGAAGAAGAAATTGCCTCCGATGATGTAGATGTGAACGAATCAGTTCTAGTAGACATCGTTGATGCGATGCTGGATAGTTGTGGGGTAGAGCACACAGATCCACCTCCCATGTTTAGAAACATTATGCATGATGCTGAGATACCGTTATACATAAGTTGTAAGTTTACAAAGCTTAGCATTGTGTTGAGATTGTATAAGCTGAAAGCTAACAATAGATGGAGCGACAAAAGCTTCACATCATTGTTGTCTTTATTGAAAGAAATTCTTCCTGAAGAAAACGAACTACCAATCTCAACATACCAGTTAAAGAAATTGTTGTGCCCAATGGGAATGGAGGCCAAGAAGATACACACATGCCCGAATGATTGTGTATTATTTCAAAATGACTATGTGGATTTGAAAGATTGTCCAAAATGTGGTACGTCAAGATATAAATTGACAACTTTGAGGGAGTCCAAAACTAGTTCTCCTGCCAAGGTGATGTGGTATCTACCTATAATACCACAATTTCAACACTTGTTTGCCAATCCGATAGATGCGAAGAATTTGAGGTGGCATGTAGATGTTAAGAAAAATAATGATGGGATCCTATGACATGCGTCTGATTCCCCACAGTGGAATAAGATTGATTTATTGTACCCTGAATTTGGTGAAGAAGTCAAGAATCTAATACTTGGGCTTTATATAGATGGGATGAATCGGTACAGAAAATTGAGCATCCAACATAGCACTTGGCCAATTATGCTTGTTATATACAATCTTCCTCCCTGGTTGTGTATAAAAAATAAGTATGTTATGTTGTCGTTGTTGATATCGGGCCCTAAACAACCTAGAAATGATATCAACGTTTATCTTGAACCTCTGATTGATGACTTGAAGAAGCTCTGGGGTGAAGGTGTGATAACCTATGATGCTTCATGAAGAGAGACATTTCGTTTGCACGCTATGTTGTTTTGCACTGTGAATGACTTTCCAGCATATGGGAATTTGTTTGGATATAATGTCAAAGGATCTAAAGCGTGTCCTATATGTGAAGAGAACACTGATTCAATATGACTAAAACATGGTGGCAAGACTATATATCTTGGTCATCGAAGGTTTCTTCCAAAATTCCATCCGTATCGTAGGTTGTGCAAAGCATTCAATGGGCGGAATGAGGAATGAAGTGCACCTAAACCTATACCAGTGGAGGATGTTTATGAAAGAGTAAAAGACATTGCCAATGAATTTGGTAAGAGATCACAATGTATGATGGCCACACAGAGTGACAAATCTTTACTCAAGAAGAAGTCAATATTTTGGGATCTTCCTTATTGGAGTTATTTGGCAGTCAGGCATTGTATCAATGTCATGCACGTTAAGAAAAATGTCTGTGATAACGTCATCGATACTCTATTGAATATAGTAGGTAAGACTAAAGATGGGATAAAATCCAGAATGGACCTACGTGAAATGGGAATAAGGACATAATTAACAAAAGTAGTTAGTAGCGATCGAAGAACATACTTACCTTCCGCTTGTTACACGTTGTCTAGAAAGGAGAAGAAAGCTTTTTGTGAATGCTTGGTAAATGTTAAGGTGCCACCGGGTTACTCATCCGACATCCATAGATTGGTATCAATGAAAGATCTGAAGTTGATAGGCCTTAAATCTCATGATTGTCACACTCTAATGCAACAAATATTGCCCGTGGCAATTCGATATGTATTGCCGAAGCATGTAAGGTTTGTAATCACCAGACTTTGTTTCTTTTTCAACAATCTGTGCATTAAAGTTATTGACCCTGATACTCTCGATAAATTGCAAAGAGAAGTGGTTGTTACCCTATGTCAGCTTGAGATGTATTTTCCTCCTTCTTTCTTTGATATCATGGTACAACAACAAAGGGGCAATGGACCCAAACTAGCTGTGGATTTTAATCATGTAGGAAATCCAGTTGGAGTGAACCACAACTCATTTATTTCATATCTTGGGGTTCTTACTCGCAGCCATTATAGTCCTAACATAGAATCCTGGCATAAAGTTCCTAAGGGGAAGAAAGACTTAGTATGGAAGGAACTATACATGAGTTATTATTATTTGCAATTCTATTTTTGTAGATTACTAATTTTTAGGATACTAGTGAATAGAAATTATATTTTGTAGAGTATATTTGATTTGGATGAAAAGCTGCATCGTAAATGCATGATAAAATGTTGTGGGAGGGTCCTAAAGAACTATAGGACAAATCTCACCCGAGATTACATACACGATGCTGAGAAGAGGTTCTTGATTGATTTCCAATTCTAGACATCAATCACTTTTTGACTAACTCTACACTAATAATTTTTATTTGTATTCTCTTTAAAAAATAAATTTAGGAAGAAGACAACCACTAAGCAATGGAACTACCTGGACCCCAAAGACTGGGAGGAGTTTTTTACCCAAAAAAAATAGATGAATTAAAGGTATTAAGCGCCACTCCCAATTTAATTAATATACATTCTTATGTATTCACCTATTAAATATTAACCTTTAGTGTTACTAACCAAATCAATGTGCTTACTAACAAGGCTATCAACGATGCTCAAAGAGCAAGGCATGCACTAAATGTGCATGACCACATAATGGGTCTAAGAGGCTATGCAGGCGTTTGCCAAAGACTACAGGCTGAGTCTACTGCTCAGTCTACTGCTACTCAGGAGACTGTAGATGTAACATACTAGAATTAGAACCCTACCCCAGTAGTTTTACTCTTTTGACTTATCCAGACAAGGATAAGATAATACATGTAATTAAGCTAATAATAAAACATATAATATGACACCTCAAGTATATAAGGGAATACATAATACTTTGTGCTTAATAATGACTCATTTGGATGATAATAAGAAATTAAAGAACTTAATTGGATGAACAATTTAGACAATGGGTCGTTAATGGGCCATATGACATATCTCATAAAAATAAGTCTCAAAAGTAGAAAAAAAATTCAAATTTGAAATCTACATATCAAAATTAGCCTACATGTCAAATTTCATCTAATTTGGACAACCTTGAAATATTAGGATAAGTTTAGGAGAGAATGAGTAAAAGGCATAAGTAATGAATAATGTGATTATATAACTTCAAAATATGGAAATAATAAAAAAATTATATTCAACATATCAAAGATAACTTGTGGATAAAGTTTGGTCCAATTTGGATGTTATTTGTGCAAGTTATGCAATTTTAGGTACATTATGGTCTTTTCTGTAATTTACCCAATTGGGAGATTTATTTGTAAATTGTCACAAGCATTATGATCCTTATATGTTTTTTTTGGGCTATGGGGCTCCTAGTTATACTTGGATTGGAAGTATTATTCTTCAAGGACATTTTAGGGTTTTTATAGAGTTTTTCCCCTTTAAGGATAAGGATGAAGATAATGTTAAGGATAAAGATAAAGATAAGGATAAAGATAAAGATAAGGATAAAGATAAAGATAAGAATAAAGATAAAGATAAGGATAAGGATGATGATAAGGATAAGTATAAAGGTCAAGATAAGGATAAAGATAAAGATAAAGATAAAGATAAAGATAAAGATAAGGCTAAAGATAAGGATATGTATAAAAGAAAGTGTGAGTAGTAATTGAGGGAGGTGTTGCATGGACATAGAATCTCTAGGCTATTGACACATGGAGAACTCCATGTACACCTCATGCTTGAACCCTTTCCTTATCCATGAAGCTATATGTACCCCTTCTTAGCTCCAATTCAAAATCATTACTCACTCCCTCTTTCCTCTAGCTTAGAGTACCTATCTTTCTCTATTTTGCTGCAGAACTAGGTGTTCCAAGGGATAAGATGTTTCCCTTATTGAGAAAAAGGTCTCCTAGAGTTCCATCTAGCCCTACCTAGGGTTTCCAAGGTCCTCTTCTAGGGTTTTTGACCAAGGCAAGTGATTTTCTCTCTTTCTTCTTTGTTTTTCCTATTTTTCCTCTTCCTTCAACCTTCCTCCAGGTCAAAGCCATGGTCTTCCATGGTGAAACCCCACCTAGAGATCTTAAACACCTTATCCTCATGTTCTTTTTTTAGGGTTTTTCACCTCTAAAGTGGAGAAGGTGCTTCTTGATCAAGATAGTAGCTTTGTTGAAGAAACCAACCTCTCTAAGCTCAGGGACCTTGCTACTTGGACATGTGCACCTTCCCTAGAGGTTCTTTGGAGGCCTAGGCTTGGACTTAGGTTGGACTTTGGACTGTATAGACTCTGAAGTTGAGATATGATTGCATCCCACATTATTTCTATATTGAGCAATTTCTAATTCTTCTTTTCAAATGTATGTTGTATCCCCTATTCCTCTATAATGAGCAATTCACCTATCTTTTCATTCTCTTAAATTTGACCTACACAATATGTCTTATCTTTTGATATCATGGTTCGTGTGAACTATCTTGAATATTATGGACTTGGATATTTTCTTGATATCTTCTCTTGTGCCTTGGTGCATGTTGGTCTCTTATTTTGGTATGTGCCACTCTGAAGTGGTTGTTATATACCTTTGTATCATCTTCTGACTAAACTATTTACTTGCCTCTACATTTAACATGCTATGTGATTCAGTAGCACTAGAGTAGTGTAATTGTATTGGTTTTTATGACAGATGTGTTATTTCCTACCGAGCATATGTGATATTTCCTGCTCTTTTGGGATGGAAAGGAACCTCATACCCAGGGCAAGATGTGTGATTCTTGGCCCATGTTTTATATATTTGGGAGATTGGAAGTATTCCTTTCTCTATCAGGTTTCAATTTTATGAGACTTGGCTGCCTTTGTCTTTATAATATTCTAGTGTTATGCTTATCTCACATGCATGCATGATGATGGTTATGATATGTGCTTATGTGACACCACTCTTTTATTTAATAATGGCAAGTATTATTTTGTTATCATATGATTTCAATTCCTTTTCTCTTGATACCTATTTGGGTGGTCCTTATCCTTTCTATGGGAAGCCTTTTATATTTGATGTCCTTATTTTCATATATTGCTCAATTTCCTATTTAGTATGGGCATACCAGCCTTTGCTGATGTCATCTATTTTCTCTTCTTGCTGGGGTATGCTTCTAACCCCAGGTTAGATCAAGGAGAGTGAAACTTTGACATCAATCTTGTAGCTGAGATTTTGGGAGACTTGAAGAGGTGGTTAGATGACCCTCGGCTTTATCTTTAGTTTATATGTTTAGTTTTCCCTTTGGATACCCATATGTGGTGAAGTGTTGTATCATGTTATCAAGATTTGTAAATTGTTAGATAATGATCTTTTCCACTGCTACTCCTTGTGTAATGATACATACATGTTGAAAGAATTGTTCTCCATCCCTTTGATGAAAAATTTTATGTGGTGTTTGGTTTCAAGGGATGTGGTCTTTTCTTTTTAGTAGAGGGGTGGTTTTACTCCTTTACAATAGAGTCCTCTACTATTGGTCCCACACCTCTGCCTCGCCATGCTATGTGGACAGCTGGGAGGTAAAACAAGAAGGGAGATATAACGAAGCCCGCAACTGCTGAGGCAGCTACAAAAATGGTAAAATTCAACTCTTAAAGCAATCAATCGATATTGATTATTGTTATGTTTACTTACCAATTTCTGTTGATGGCGATTAGCGGGAGCTACACGAGCATAGGAAGGAAGGCAAGTTCATCCCTGAGGGCACAAGGGATGAATTGACAGTTGCTCTGGGTAACCTAGAGCATCCTGGACGTGTTAGGGGTGCAGACACTGGTGTGGGCATCAAAACGTTCTTTGGGTCATCCCAGTGCAAACCTGTCCCAAAAGCGGGACTTTCACAAGCTGAGGTAACCTATTCTCTTTTTAGAATGTTATTGCAAAAGAGAATTCAATAATCAGAAGCTAGCGTTTCTTTTATCCATGTATAGGTAGATAAGTTAATTGATTGGAGAATCCAAGAAGCAATGGTGATGTGGCAGGCATCTCAGACTGCCACTCAGATAGTACCTGTGGCGGGCCGCTCTTCTCCTACTACATAGGTTGGGAGTAATCCTATAGACCCACCACCTAGCACGTCTGTTGTAAGTATTTTTATGACATAGTAGCTAGTCTTTTCAAGATGATATGTTTATGTATATATATATATAACATTCTTTACGTAAATTTGTAGGGGTTGAAGCCATGCAATCTAAAAAGTCAAGAATATGTCGTTGCAGAGGCGTCAGCTTACCCACCCCTTCTAGAGGAAATGTTTCATGGGACTCCAATACCAGACGGTGCGGTTCATGTGAGCCCGATATGTGTACTCCCCAAATGGAGGGATCTTTCATTGCCATATGCCCATCCAGATTCTGAAATGCTTGGTGAGGCAGAAGGTGGAGTGATATTGTGGCCCAAAGCAGATGTCGTCTATACTAATATTGTATGGTAAATTTACATTATGTTAATTTGTTAGTGTGTACGTATATATGAGTCAATTGATCTGAAATTATATATACAGGTCAAAAGGAAGACACCCGCTACATCTCAGTCTCCACCTCCACCCCTTGAAGTACCAAGTTGGCTTCCAAGGGACCTACATGCCTCGTTAGGTCCTAATTGTAGGGGTATGGCAGATTGGATAGGCGAACATGATCCAAATTGCCCTATAAATGTTACTATTCCGGAGGATGTTGCAGGTCAATCATACGATAACAAGCTATTTATACAAGATATTTTGGAGTTATTTCGTTATAATTGGCTGAATACATCTATGATAGAGCTATGGATATGGTGAGATCTTGTTTATACATCCATATACTTTGTTTTATATATGATGATCTGGTTTCTTATATATTAATGCATATGTAATACATATTTTGCAGCCACATACACACGGTATGTACAGATTTTTCATTTTTCCATGTGGGATTTTTGGTTACATCTTTGATTAGTCTTGTAGATAAACACCCTAGGTCAGTTACTTCATACTGCTGTGATGTTTTAAAATATTTTGATAAAAACAAGAAGACGGTGATAATAGCTCCATTCAATGTCGGGTAAGTTTACTTTTCTTATAATTTGGACTTAAGAAAATTACATTTTTATTGTGACTTTTGAGTTATTAATTTTTAACTTTCTTACCTGTAGTGGTAAGCATTAGGAGTTACTAGTTATTGCCCCTGAGACGTTCACTGTCTATTATCTAGATCCTATGGGGAAGGAATTGAATATATATGGTCACGCAATGAAAAAGCCATTATTCTTGTGAGAAATATTTCATATTTTTATATCTGTTAACATCTGTTATTACATTACTATTTAATTATGCAATTTAATGTGTTACATTAACATGTAGGGATTTACAAGAGTTCAAAAAAGCTGGAGGAAAGGTCCCCAACAAAAAGAACCAACCACTAATTTGGGAGAATGTGAAAGTAATTTTCCGACTCCAATGTATATATTATTTATGTGAACTGTACTTATTTGTATTTTTGAATATTTTGTATGTTTCAATTTATAGTGTGCTACACAAGACAACGGCTGGGCATGTGCATACTATGTGATGCGATTTATGAGCATAATTATTGAACATGCCGCAATGGAAATCGATACCATACATCATGTATTATATATAGTCTCATTAGATAATATGAAATATATCAATCTTATTATGTATTATTAATTGTATATATACATCACTCTCTTTGCATGTGTTTAAAACTGACTTCACTATAGGTGAAAAGTTATTAGATGTACATACTCCCTATATGATGGATGAGTTAAATGATGTAAGAGAACGATGGGCAAAAGCCCTACAAGTAGTGGGAATTTTTAAATATAATTGGGATAGTCATGTAGATAATGACGATGATGAATAAGGAATGATATTTCTAAACTTTGTTCTCATAATTATTTTTGTGTGAATGTGAATGAATTTTTCTGAATTGTCATATGTGTGAATGTGAAGATGATCAATACATGAATTTTTCTACATGTGTTTGGATGTAAAAAGAGATGAAATGAATGGAACTGCAGGTTGCTAAATGTGTGTGAAAATGGAGGAAATTTGAAATGGAACTACTGGTTTCTACATGTGTGTGATGAAAAATAATATGAATTAAATGTGCTTATACATGTGTGTGAATTACATGATAAATATATAATATCGTCCATCTTGTTAATTTTGTAGGTTTGTGGCCTATTATTGGCTGATATCAATGGATGTTGTAAACCTACCGTTCAGAACTGAACTGCAAGTTCTCAATCCTGCTGACCAGCCATATAGTAGGCCTACAAACTGATAAGAAAAAAAATATAGGCGTCGGTTATTTGTAAAAACTGATAACATACAGTTACATTCTCGGTTATGTATATAAAACTGATGCCTATGGTGCCCTTGCTGGCGCCTTTTTGTTAGTGGTGGGAAGGGTAATGGTGTCGGTTGTTAACTAGTAATCAATGTCTTTAATCAAGTTATAGTGTCAGTTTTCTTTAGGAACCGACACCTATAGTCTTGCTGGCATGTTTTTGGTGGTGGGAAGGGTTATTTCATCAGTTTTTTAATTAATAACCGACATCTTTAATCCGGTTATAGTGTCAGTTTTCTTTGAGAACCAACACCTATAGTTCCATTGCTGGTACATTTTTGGTGGCAGGAAGGTTTATGGCATCGGCTGGGGGACCGACGTTGAAGGTGTCAACTTTTAACGGCACCCACTTAGGTGTCGCTTGGAAACCGACACCTTAGGCCTTAAATAACTGACAAAAAAGGCCATTTCTGTACTAGTGTACTTTGACATGTCCTCATTCAAAGCTTGATATAACTAGTATGACATGTCTGGAACACTTTATTCCTCCTATTCATAAATTCTATTTGTACATTGGTTAGTTTAAAGGACATAACTCTAAACTCATCATGGTCATGTGAATTATGTCATCCAATCTAACTCTTATGCATTGATATTTTATCATAGGTTTATCTTAAAGGAACACAATATCACAAATCTATTGACCAACAACCATCTATCCTTGATAGTAGTCTTGCCCAGCTATCACTGAACCATACACAACATTATAGATTCACTTTTGTTTTTCCTTCCAAACAACATTTATAGGATCATCATCAACTCTCTCTCTCTCTCTCTACGGGAGAGGAATACTTGGAATGTTCATTTAATAAACATCTCCAACCTTCACATATTTCTCATATTATTGATACATCTTGGATACTAGGATTCATTACCTTGGTATCCACCTCATGTGCTATAAGGAACTCACATCCTTATATCATCTACTTTTACCAACATAACAAGTATCAAGACATATAATAGGAGTCTTCCTAATTATTGGAAGGCTCAAAAGAAAAATCATCACAAACTTTATGATCTTGGAACCATAGTCCAAACAACCTTATGCTATAATAAGCTATCCACCCTCATGTTTGCAGCGAATCCACATGTACCAAGTGCCAATGATCCACTTGAAAGATGTGCCCTAGAAAGGAAAGACACAAATGGAAACACACTTCCCACACCATAGTAGTATTTTTCAAGGGTTACTAGCAGAAAGTTAACCAATTCTATTTTCATTATGCAGGTTACAACTTCTTATGTGTCATTTTACCTTTTTCATTTTGGGTTCCTTGCCATTAGCATAGGAATCATCATGATTAACATATCTCATTACTCCTTCCTTGATGACTATTTATCACACCTAGGTATGTTCTCTTATTTTATTATTTTTTTCAACCACTTATGAACAGGTAAATCATCATATTCTTTATTTTCTTCATTAAACAAAGATCATCTCCCTTAATTTCTTTTGCATGCCATGCTGGTTTTACATTAACACTTTCTTACACACATAGGTTGGTCTGAGATTAACTCAGGTTCCACCTTATTCCTTTGTCATTGTTCCCATTTATCTTCTCATTTTGTACTTGTTATAGGAGTTCTTTCCATCTTATGTGGATTTCATACCTTGATTCACTTTATAAGCATAGACTTATCTGTCTTTTACTTTATTATCTTCTTGAATCACATCTTCAAGAACTCCTCTTTTCCTTATTTGTATTCAGATTTAGATTTCATGGTGTTGTATCTTTCTCTTATAGTTACCAAACATTCAAGTTTTGATAGATTATGATGCAATTCCCATCTTCTTTAAGATAGGATTGAGATATTCACACCATGATTTCTTATTCGTTATGATGTTTAGATTGTCTCAAAATGACTAATTGATCAGAGTAAGAGTTCCATACTTACCTTTCTTTAATAATTGAATACCTGGCCAGGGCATCCAAGTACTGAGATTAGGCATTACACACCATGTTTTTGTGCCACATTCCTAACTTAGACATCATCCTAGTCTTAAGTCCTAGTGTCCCTATAGAATCAGGGAACCTAAAGCTCTAATACCAACTTGCGAGAACCTGTTTCACTAAACGATATTACTCAAAACATAAAATACAATCAATCACCAATTAACCACATACCCAAAAACATGGGTAAATTAAAATCGATTTCAACATCAACACCTTCTTAGAAACATTTGCATTAAGTTCCCAACATATTTATTTTATCCATACTATGACAAGAAATTGATACAAATTGTTCAATCACCTTATCCATAACATATATACACAGGATAACAATATTTGTATATGCCACACAAATAAGCATTAACATGCTAATAAAAGTCTGATTCATTTGAAACACCATATACAAACTTTTTCTCGCCCGGACCTGAGAGTACAGGGACAAATCTAGGACACACTAGACATCTAATCAACTTTCTCAAAGATTCATTACTATATCTCCTCTTTGCTGCCACATGTTTGTTTTCATCACTTTTGATTACAAAAAAAATGTGGCGAACCACAAGGGTGAGACCCATGTCCCAACAAGAGATATAACCTCCAACAACGCTTATTGATTACAACATTTTAAATAGTAGATAACTAAGCAGTTGGAGTATTTAATAATTGATTGAATAGATTGAACAGTTCAAGTATGCTAAACAGATTAAGAAAATCATCTTAGCAAAAAGTATGATCGTCAATGAATATATAGATAACAAATAAATCCTTTTCTTTAGATAGATATCTACTCAAATATCATCAAATTGCATCTAATAACAATCATTATCATTAATCTGACTATCATCATATTCCTTGCTAACAATACTAGAAATCTTTTTTTTTTGAGAGTACAATACTAGAAATCTAGTAGCATAAGCATCCCTGACATCATGAATATGTCTAGTAACATAACATGGCTATCAATATTGGCATCTCAAATAAAGGGAATAGATCTATATCATAAGTAGAACTAACATCATAACACAATGAACTACATAGGCATGACTAACAATTTAAGCATTTCTAATTACATAGGCATGGCTAGCAATGTTAAACATAGCTAGAAACAACATCTTAACCATCAGTGTCAGTATATTTGACAACATAAGCAAGTTTACAACATGAGCATAACTACAACATAAGCATATCTATTATCTCCTATATTATACTATATATGATCTCAGTGAAAAGAAAGAAAACAAGGGTTATCATCTAATATGAAGCATTGTGTATAACCCTAAACTGATATGCTACACGGCTGTCTTACATCTTTTATTATGCCATGAGGAAATTGAGGATACCACTCAAAATCCAACTAACCACTGCTAAGTCAAAATCAGGGCCATACAAGATCCAGGAAAAGCCGGACTCCTAAGATCTTCTCAGCCCCCGGTCAGTACGGGTCCGCCACAACGACACATAAGGTCAAGCTACTAACAGCCTAGTCCATCCTTGGTACAGGTCACACCACTAGTGAAAGGAGGTGGGTACGCATACCCAACCATATGAGGTACAACAATAGTTGTCCTCCAATCTTATCACATATATAATCACCGAGACACAACCACAGTCGTTCTCAATCACATCAGATGTATGATGCATGACCATAGCCAACATCCACAATCTGCATTGTGAATGACAAGGATATATCCTCAACTTTCCACCCCCACATACTCAACAATATGCGCTTTGAGTTTCCCTTAGGAATATTCATTTCACCATCTGGTAAATTCTGACACTCAGATGGATCTATGGCACATGGCACTACATGATTAGAGTTTCACTTGATTAGTTATGCCAATTGGGTGAATTAAGGCCACATAAAACAAGTAGACATATAAACCCTAATTCACTTCTAGCTAGCATATAAATATCATAACTTTTAAAAGATATAAAATGTGTGAAACATAATTTCTCACTCATCATCACATGGTACTATTCACTTGCCATTCATGAGACCACAATAGTCATCATATTATCACAAGATAATAATCTTTTCACAATATCATAGGGAATCAACCCTTATCAACACAAGAGCATTACACCTCATTCAGGGCTCAACCATGCCCAAAGGTCATTAAGACCATCATACAATCACATGATAATCACATGATATAAATCCTTTTCATAATATCACATGGTATTAACCCTTATCAACACAAGAGGATTACACCTCATTCATGGCTCAACCATGCCCAAAGGTCATTAAGACCATCATACTATCCCCTACAAGATCATCATTATCTTTGCATGCCTTATAACAAGGCTCGACAAAATCACTTACATATAATACACCAGATCAGTACAATATTACATTAATGAGCTATGAGATATTCATAAAAAATCATAGTAGGGTTATATTAACATTAAGAACATTCCTTTATTACATCAACATGCAAGGAATCTAGATATGACATCAACATGCAAGGAATCTAGATATGATTAACACTCATCATATTCATAATGCACATGTTTAGCATAATAAAGTATCAACCATGTGGCTATGATAACCACCAAATAACACATTAAGGTTATGATAATGCTAAGGAGGTTATTACACCATCATACCATCATATAAGAATGTTAAACATGAATACTCATCTTTATCTATTTGCATTAGAGTTAGGTTCAACACGATAAATTATATCAATGTTACTAGTCAGCAGTGATACCCAAACCCTAACTCACGACATCCCCATTGGATCATGGATGCATAAGGTGAAGCATCACCATCACATTCCATAATACTCTCAAGTATGAACCCACACATAAATCAAGGTGTAACCATCGGGTTATAGCATACTAGGGTTTCAACAACAGTAACAGAGTATTCCATGATTGTATTAGTCATTCAAGGACTATTCATACCCAATTACCATCATTTCATTATATTAAAGCTAGGTATAACAAGCTATAACTCATTAGGGTTACATATTAACACAAAATGATCATCATCCCTTCTATTAATATTAGTGAATATGTAAGACTACCATATTAAGGGTAACCCTCCATTTCTTCCATCATCATTCAACCAATATCATCATACCATAATGTCACCCAGACCATTGGATGTTTAAAAGGCAACACCATTGGTTGTTTAAATAAGTAAACACCTTGGATAAACCACCTATGAATTCCTTGATTTATTCTCTAGAAAGAGTCACCATCCAACCCTAGACATCCCTTGATTAACAATACAAAAAGTTCCATTGAGAGTAGGGTAAAATCCACAATCAACTGTTCAGTTAAAAAAACATCCATTGTCAACAAGTAAGCTCCTTAAGTTGATCATAGAAAGGAACCATATAAATCACATTATTAGGAACAAAATATTACATTATCCATAATTCCACTTTATTGGAGGAATAAACATTAGATCTTGACCATTGGGTCAAGTTCATATGTTAAACCCATCAATTACAGTATAGGTTCGACCATTGCATCAAGTGACCCAAGAAACCATTGGTCTAAGTCTTAATTGATGCTACCAATATATTAACTCACCATAGATTTTGGAGATCTGATCCACCATCATTAGTGACCATTAATTCACCATAGGTTGTTAGATCAACACTATATTCATTAATCAACATCAAATATTAAGCTAATGTCATCATTGATTGATAACATTATTAGGGTACTTAATGGTTGATCATTAAACTTCTAATTGATCCAAAACCTTAGCTAAGGGGGTGACCATAGGTTGTCACAATCATTTGAAACCTTTGATCCCGACCATCAGTTGTCATGAAGACAACACCATAGGGTTGTTGCAATGGTACCATCACCGGGTCATGGGTTTATAAAAGAAATCATCTTAAAACCCTAAAATTGACCATTGGTTGATAGGTGCTTAGTACCATAGGTTGTCAAACCAACCTGATACAAGTCATATTATACCTTAGGAATAGCATAAACATGAACACAAGTTCATCTATAACTGAAATCAGAGCAGGGAACATTATAAAAATCGAAATCCAAGTCAAGCATAGCTTTTTAGTGCATGGATCATCATTTTCAAGCAAGAACATGAGCTAGCAAGCTTATGGTAAGAAATAAACGTGGAGCAAGTTATAGAACTTGCCTCTAATGAGAATATGAAATACCAAACAGAAGAAAACTCGAGCAGGTAGGGTAGGAAATCCAATCATAAGTTGTAAACTCGTCCATCTAGCACATTTCTTCATCAAATGAGCAAACCCTAAGCATAAGGAGCAAGAAAGGTACCGTTTTAGAGCTTTAGAGCAATTTCGACCATGGAAAAGCAAAGTTCCGACCTGGAGAAAGGTAGAAGGAAGGATAACAAAGAAATAAATGGAAGGAACAAGGGGATTCTTACTCTTTTAGGTCAAGATCACTAGAAGGAAGCTTTTTAAGCCCAAAAAGGAAATCAATTGCAACCCTAGATTCTTTTTCCAAGAAGATCCCCACTTTCTTCTTCCTTGGACAGTGAAATTCGTAACTTCACAGAGGGAGAACGAGGTTGGGAGAAGGAGCGAAGTGGTGGAGAGAAAATGGCTCGTTTTGATGCTTAGGGATAAGTATACAAAACTTTAAGATAAAAAAAAAGAAATAGTTGAAGTAATAATATCTTTCCAAGTGTCCATGGCCTTAAACCATTAGGAATATACAAGCACACACAAGCATATATACCACCATACATAGAGACATGCTTATCCATTATTTCTTGAATTTCCAAGAAAAACAAATAATCCATTAGTTGATAGCTACTAAAGGTAGCTCATCCATGAAGGGGTAAATCCTAAAATACCCTTGGAGAAAACACCTTCAAACAAAGGTTTAAATAGGTTCCCCATGGCTCAAAAAGATCAAGTATGATGAGAGAATATCCCAGGAACATAATGCAATTGATAAATTACAAAGAAAACCTCTCAATTGGGTAAATTGTATAAAAGTCCAAGATGTGCATAAAATTGCATAACTTGCTCAACCAGTGTCCAAATTGTACCAAATTTGAAACTTAAGTTTGTCTTATGATTTCAAAGAATATCAAAAGGTTATATTAGGGTTATAATAATTCAATTATGATAATTAAGCTTATTCAACTCATTAAACAAGTTTAGGGGCCTTACAATAGCCACATCTATGACTTGTCATAAGATTTATGTCATTATTGGGGTAACAAGGGTGACCCCTGACTATTGTTAATAGGAATTATATATACCATAAATAAAAATAGAAATAGATGTTATTAATCCAATTATAAGATTAATAAAAATGGTACAAAGTCGAAGTATGTCAATTGTTTTTATGGGTAATGTAAAATTTAGAGGAGTTAAGTTGGATAGAGCCTTGTCTATAGATTTTGTTACTTGGTCTCCATTATGGAATGTGTTTTGCCCATCCCAAAAAAGGGGGTAGATAAAGATATTTAGAGAAAACTCTATCCTTTTTGGTAGTGACATGTCACATAGAAATAAATAAGGGTGTCCGAAGACGCCACCATGTTTTATATGAAAAATGAGGAAAAACAAGGTAAATTGTTAAAGATATGGTCCAATTTAGATTTAGGGAAAGAAATAGGAAATAAAATAATCTAGATATCAGATTCAATGATCTAATTATGATTGGGGAAGGATTAGTGCCCATATCGCCCGATAAAGTGGTCATTGCAGAAAATATATGATTCAATACAGTTGAGTTAAGGTAAAACGTAAAAAAATGATTTTTATTAGTAGGCATGCTTTTAGGGATGGAGATGGTTGTGCCTTTCCCATCATTGCCCTGAAAGTCCTATTTATTTAGGTAGATTGTGTCCTAATCACCTCAGAATCTGTGATAGTGGAGATCACTCATTGGTTATTAGGACCAATGCTTAGGATTGGAGGTGATTAGTATATGTATGATAATAAAACAAGGTTTGATTTTCTTAGATGTAATAAGTAATGACAATTATAATAGTAGTCAGGAAGTTATAGAAGTTTAATAATATCAGTTGCAACAATTAGGAAAAATCAAATGCTTGAGTTATAGATCGTGTATAGTAGTTAGAATATATAGTAGTTTGATGTATTGTTTCATAAGTGCTAACAAGGCGAGAGGTGTTAAGGGAAGGATCCTCTAATCACGAGAAACATGAAAAATAAAAAAGAGGTAGTTTGATCCTCTGGCTTCAGGAGGTTTGAAAGGGCCCCAGAATATAATGAGTGTAGGGGATATTTATAGTATGTGTTTAGGGTTCAGGATGCTGGGCAAAACTTTCTAGAGAGGCAACAATTTGAGATGATCGTTGGCTGACGTAGCTGGAGGATGACATCATCATGTCATGTGTCATTTGATGATAGTTGGAATCACCCAATCAACGCGGGCTGGGTAAAACATGTTTCTAATTTTCTGGTTATTTTAGGAACATTCCAGATAAAAATTGCAAAAATGCCATTTTTTAGTAGGACAACAAGAGAGATAATTCAGGATTATCCCTCAGAAAAATACAATTGAATTAATGTGAGAAAAAATGATATTTTATTCCAAGGAATTTGACTAGGAAATTTGTGGAAAAGGCTTATTTATAGTAAAATTGAAGAACAAATTACACTTTTGGGTATGAAAAGTAGGTTTCTTTATAGAGGCCCCTGAACTGGGTGAACATAGGTGCACAAGAGTGCATTAAGTATGTGGTAAATATGGGAAAGGTAAAGAAAATGTCTAATGTGGAAACTGGGTGAAATGTGGAATGGACTCCATCTTTATTAAATAATTTGTATTTCTCATGAATTTTTGGCAAGTGGGCAAAAATAGAGTGTTAAAAGTTTGTCCCTCTCAAGGTTAGGTTCGAGAAAGAGTGAGAATGCATGCTTGAGCCAATTCTAGTCCCCATTTTTTGTCACAGATGGCCAAAAAGGTTGGAGTCGTCAACGATGTTCTGAAAAACCTTGTGAAGGGTGAAGAGAGGATGTGGTGTCTTTCCATTCTAAAGATTAATTAATGGGGGAAAATATTGGTATAAAGGATTTCTCTAGAGTAAGGGAAACCCTTGACTTAGGCAATTTCCTATATCTGACCAATCATTCATTCCCCTAGAATTCTGACGAGCCTTAAGAGGTTTTTCAACTGTAAAAGTAACTCTCATCATTGCTTCAGTTCTTAAACAAGTACCTGCCTGATTATCCCACCGACTCATGTCTTAGTGAGAAAAGGTGGATGCAAAAAAGTCAATGCAAGTTGCGGTTTGTCGAAGTATGATAATATTAAGAGTCTATGACCATTAAAAAAGAAGTGGAAACTAATATGCCTATAAATAGATCTTTGAAAAAAAAAGAGTAATCTCCCCTCTTTTTGTGCATCTTTAGTTATTTTTTTGGTTCCAGTTTAGAGTCAGGACCAAAAATTTTAAAAGGTGCAATATGAGGATTTTGCCTATTGGGATTGGGCTTGGATCATCAATATTGGCTATTAAGTATCAAACAATCAATTAGATTAAGGTGACCTTTTGGTTAGTGACTGTGTCAAGTACCTGTCCATCTAATTAAGGCATTTGATATTGAGTGTGAGATTGAATGTTTATACATTATCCTATAAAAGGTGATCTCCACCACATGTTACCCTACTAGTTCACCCTCCATCCTATAGAGTGTCGATGAGCAATTATCTTCAAATTACAATTCAAGTTCAGAAGTTTGACCATGACTCCATGTCATGAAGAGGTGGGGGTGACAATTTGCTTCATTTATTGGGTCATGTTTTGAGGTTGTCGAAGGATATGTGCATGAAAGCAAAGTCAATAATCTTGGTCGCAAATGGTTTGCACTAAAAGGCAAACTTGATTCTGGTCATGAGTTACAAGCAGGGGCCTATGGAAAGATTTTGAAATAAAGAGTGATGGTATAGTTTAAGGTCATACTCTAGGACCAGGTATATTAAAACAAAGCTTTGAGTTGGTTTAGTTTTAGGTCATGATTTGAAACCCAAAAATATTGGAAGATGTAGGATTGCACACATTTTAGGTTGTAGTACATGACCCTAGAAGATTGCTACCAAAAGACAAGAGGTGAGGTGCCCATTCTAGATAGGGCTTGTGGTCTAGTTTAAGGTCTTGGTTCATCCCCATAAGGAGATAGAAAGATGAAGCTTGGGATTGGTCTAGTTTTAGGTTGTATTCTAGGACCCTAAAAGACTTAGAATGATGATAATAATATTTATTTTGAAAACATGGAGTTTTATCTTTTAACTTAAAATTTTAAAATTTTAAACTTTTACTAATTTTATTTGTATTTTTCTGGTATTTTTTTGATTTTGTGTGGTTTTCTGTAAGATTTTGGAAATGCTACTAAAATTTAGGGACCTGATTGTATTTTTTTTTAAAGATTTTTTAGGTCTATAAAGATAGGGGAATGGGAGGAGGGTCGATCACCCTTCTCATTTCTTCCCCACTTGAGTTGTGGTGCTTGTTCAAGGAGTAGATCAGAGCAAATGAGAGCGACCGTCGCGTCTAGGAAGAAACAAGCCAGCAAATCACATCGATCCGCCACCTCTACCCATGGATCACATTGTTCCACTAGCCAATTTTGGTGGCACAACAGCCTGCACCATCTAGTGGTGGCGGATCTTCCAGACCGCCTATTGTGGTGGTAATTCATGTAGATTTTAGATACGTTCTTCTCTGGGAAGGTATAGCTTTCATTTTTGCACTTAAAGCTGGCCATTTTGGTCCTCGCTGGCAAAATTTCATTCTTGGTTTCTTGACATTCTTTGCATTTTAGAGGTTGAAAATGACATAGGTGCACATTGTGATTTGTGGTCTGACTGTTTTTTTTTCATTTTGCTGTTTTCTAGGTCATCCGTTGTCCAATCAAGTTGATTGTAGGAACCGTGGAAAGTTTGTGATGCTCATGTCCTTCTTGTGTAGATGGTGGCTCATGATCGACATGAGGAGGATCCCATTGTACAAGAGAATAATACAAGTGATGACACGTGAATCGAGGCATACCCATAGTATGTATGATAACCTCCTTGGTTGAGTTCATCTCTAACTTATACATATTTTGATGGAAGCTTTATTCGATTAGGCATCACAATGGTGCAAACATGATTGTGGGGGAGATTCTTCCAAGTGAGAGATTTTCTAAACATCCGAGCATGTTCGGATGAACTTTCATCACTGAGGCTATTGAGAGGATGATGAGGTATAACATGGAAACTTTGTTCCATGTTATTTCCTTTCCATTTTGTTGAGTTTGACTCAAGGTTTTTGGCCATGTTGAGACGTTCTTGACTTTATCATCCTCCTATTCCCCTTTTAGGGTTTTAGATTGTCAATGAGGTTGTTGTATGATATTTTGGTCATTGAGGTGAAGCTTCTCTTTAGAGAGACTCTCAGATGAGTGCCAACCGCTACTTTTAGAGTTGTGGTTGCTTTGTGGATGAAGGAATGTGTTGTTCTTTAATACTAGCTGAGTTGTATGAATGCTTGGATGAAACAAAGCTGACTGGAAGGATGAGGGGACCTTTCAAGGCCCTATAGATTTATTTGGGAATGTGCATCGATCTTTCTAGATTGACAGAGTCTTCAAATCATCATTATAGCATGGTGAGGAGTTTTTGTCAAAGCATATCCAGGTTGGTGATCCCCTTCATTTACATGGATATATGGCTCGATGGCTTGTTGGTATGAGGGTTGTAGATGTGCATTGGGGATTGATGGAATTTTGTCTAAAGTATTCACCTTGTGGTGTGGCCATGTTGGACTTTCAATGGTTGGTCATCTTTCTAGGTTTGGATTGATATGTCATGTATTGCCCTATGGCAATGTTGAGGCAATTCAATCATCGACAATGTTGTATCAAATCGAAACTTTTTCCCATTTTTTCAAGTAGTTGATGGTAGATTCTCAAAAGGTTCATGAGAAAATGGTGCATTTGTGATTGAGTTGGATGAGCATGACTTGGTATTCTTTGCATGTGGGATGGGGCTGCTCTCCCAAATACTTGGACTGGCTTGGACTGGAACCTCCAGTGGTAGTGATTTGTGAATCTTCTGGAGAACCACAATGTTGTATTGTTTTTCTTTTCATATATTTTTGTTTTGTTTTGTTTTGTTTTATTGTTATATATATATATATATTGACATGAGAATTCAAGGTTCTATAATCAGTTTATTTTTGAAATAAATAACTTTTTTCATTATATGCTGCACCGTCAATGGGTAATCCCTCAGTGACATTTAGAAATATGCATTGGGATTTAGATCCTTGAGGTGCTTATTTCTATGAGTTCCCTTCTAATGAACCGTCCAATTTGAGACAACCTAGAGCTCCTATCTATGCATTTCAAGACACCAGGGATAGCTATAGATTACAATATATTGGGATCACCTCCTTCTCATCCACCTCCTTGAATGAAGTTGGAAGGTTGAGATCCCAAGAACTTTAAACTATCACTCATCTTAATTTGATGATAGATGTTTCCTCCCTCCAATTATTTGTTGCCCTTCTTCCATGAGGATGACCTCCTTCTAGGGGATAAGAGGGATAAAAATCTCTATTGGACCTAGATGCCACACTAATTGCTAAAGTCATGCCATGTAGTGGGTTTATCAACAACAATTTCTTACCCAGTTGGACCAAGGTGCCAGATGTTGGAGACACCATGATAGGATTCACTCTTGCATGCATTTGTGTAGCCATCAACCTCATGGATGTGTCTACATGTTACAAGGTATTTTGGATAATTATTATATTTTTGTAAAGTGCCCACTAGTCGTGGCTCTTTTTCATTAAAGCTTTTGATTCAACATTTATGCTCAAAGCCTTATTATCAGAGCCTAAGATTCTATGGGGAAGGAATGGAGTTTGCCTAGAGAGGGTTCCCCATATCACAATTCTTGGTTTAATTCATACTAAGCTCGATCCCATCTCCATTTAAGAGATGAGAGAAGGATAGTCACATGGGATTTCAACCTCCACCTTCTCCCAAATGTCCTTTCCTTTTAGGGTGACCTCGACAGGTGTAAGCATTATGGCATCTCCTTGGTATAGGTTCCAGGATGCTATTTGCAAGGATTGGATATGACTTACCTTTGGGGACTCATAGCCTCTTCCATCCTCTTTTGATGCTGATTGCCAGGCTTTGCCTTGCCTTTTGCCACAATCATGAACATATTTGGGTGCATTTTATTAGGGTGGGATTGTTTTAAGGAGTTGTATTAGATTCATGAACCATTAGGGCTTTAGGATAATGGTTGTGCTCCTTCTGTTCTAGTCTCTAGGTTCTACATTGACCTTTGTGCTTTAGTCTACATGAGGGGAAGCTGGAAAGTACTTAAGTAGATTTTAGGTAATTTTTGGAGGGGTGGGAGATTTTATCTCCCTTACATGGCTTTCTGCTAGAGGTTTTCTTGTTATGGCAGACTGATCAACAATATTAGTGTTTGACAAGGTTGGTATTTGTGTGGTGAATATGGATATCTCTATCCATGTCCTTTAAGTACAAGCTGCCTCATTCATAGATGTTGTGGACGATGTACGATCCTTTTCATTTAGGGTTGAACTTGCCCTTGGAATCATCATTCTAAATGACTCACAATACCAGGTCACCCTTCTAGAAACTGCTGCATGGTCAACCCTTCTTGTTGAAATCTCGAGGCACTCATGCTTGGTAACACTATGCATGGTAGATGGATTTTGTCCTTCTTTCTTCAAGAATGTTGAGACAGTAGATTTAGTCTCTAGTCTCTAGAATATCTACTTCTTGTAGCATGTAGAGTGACGGGATCTACATCTCAACAAGTAGGACTACTTTTATTCCATACACTAAGGAGTATGGTGTAGCTCCTATGGAGGTTCTGATAGAAGTGTGGTAGGCCAAAAAGGCCATTGGGAGATTCTCATGCCAATCAGAATGAGAGCTAATAGCCTTCTTCATAATCTTTATCAAGTTTTCTTGGTAGCTTCTATGGCTCCATTCATCTGGGGTTAATAAGGTGACGTTTTGTGGTCTTTGATCCCAAAAGAGTTTAGATACTCCTTGATGATCTTGGAGATGAAGTTTGCACCATTGTCTAAGACGATCTCATGTGGTATCTCGTACCAAATTATGCTATAATTTTGAGGAATTTGATGGGTTGCTAGGCTGATGCATTGGTGATGGACACTAATTCTACCTATTTGGTGAAATAATTGATTGTGACTAGGATGAAGCAATTTCTATTTGATGCCTTAGTATTGATCTTCCTGACCATG
Source organism: Alisma plantago-aquatica (assembly GCA_963693085.1). NCBI lineage: Eukaryota > Viridiplantae > Streptophyta > Magnoliopsida > Alismatales > Alismataceae > Alisma > Alisma plantago-aquatica. Next base: position 1,382,435,136 of record OY856411.1, read on the forward strand.
CCGATTCCCCAAGGTGAGAATGGAGAAGGCATTTTCATGTTGTAAAGGTGATTTGTAGGTGAATAATTATAGCCCTCATAGTTTTGATAGGCTCAAAATTTACAAATAGATTGGCAGCAATCTGATTCCATGGTGTTCCAATAATATCCCATGAGCTATATTTTCTTGGCTAGCATGACTCGATTCATGTGTTCCACATGACCCCTGCATGGACCCCCTTCATGAGAGTTTCTACCTTTGTCTTATCAACAAATCAAAGGAGAGTCTGGTTATAGGATCTACAATACACCTGTTCTATCCTTCGTACATATTGCACAACTCATTGTCTGAGCACATGTTGTTCTCTCCAAGAAAGGTTCTTGAGAATGATTTTGTTTTTTAGATACATCTTAATGTCATAAAACTAAGCTTTTTCTTTGTGATTAGGTGTATTGTTGATGACCATGCAATAGGATGGCTAAGAGAGCGTCTAGGATTCAAAAGAGAAGGTTTGACCTTCATAGATGTTGATCCATGAAGTGATGGTTGTTAGAGAGTCAACAAAAGCATTGTGATCTCATCTGGTGAAGCGGAAACATATATGCTCAAAGTACACATATATTCCTAGTATGACATCAATTTCTAATGGAATGTTTTCTAATTGTTGTGGACCTAAGGTATTACAAGGAGGGAGTCACCACAAACTTGTAGACATCATGCTTCTTATTGTCTGGATAATTGGAGTCACAAGATGCAAGCTTCATACTCGGTCACATTGTTGATGACGTTAAACTTCTATTCATCTGGCTATTGGCAGTTATTCTCCATGGAGCTTTCGAAGGACTATGTCTATATCGACTCTTTTTTTATTTATAGCTCCATCAAAGAATATGGTCCACATGTTGGTAATAGGAGGGGTCTCCATCTTTAGTGGACTAAGGGGAGATATATTTATTGCATATTTGTTCATTTAGAGATATATTTATGCATTGTTTCTTATTCTTAGTCTGTGAATTAGTATTGCATCAAATATTGAGTATTTCTACTGAATCATGCTAAATTATCACTTTTAGTTCGGATTTATGTTATTTTTCCCTTATTTCAGGTAAATCGAGCATTTATATGACAACTTAGTGCTATCAAAATCTATGTCGGGTGGTGCTGACATGACACAAAATTCCAATACGGAAATTCAAAAATCTCAGTACTATTGACATAACTCTCGATGCTATCGACCATAGAGTCGATGCTACCAAAGAAAGGAGTCAATGCTAATGACTCACCATCCAGAGAGAATTAATTACCAAATTAAATTGCTTTGGCACCATTAACACACCAGTTGGTGGACTGACTTTGGCACCTAAATCAAGTCATAACTCATAGATAACAACCCAGTGCTATCGACACACTTGTCATTACTAACAACACATTTGAGGGTTTCAAGTCAGCCAAAAACTTGGTACCACTGATATCCCGTCGGTGGTACCGAATTAGGCGATCCATGCATATTGGAAATAATGAAAAATCCAACGGTTGTGACTTAATGACGACTAAAGCCCCACTTATGACCTAAGGGGAGTTTGCCCAAAAAGAAGCATCACGTTCTATCTCATTGCAATGGATCACATTAGGGGTGAGCATTCGGTTAATTCGGTCGGTTACGGTTAATTTAGTTCGGTTAAATGTTTAATTTGTGGTTTGAAATTTTAACCATTAACCTAAACAAATTGAGTCGGTTAATCCGATTATTGTCCAATCAGTTAATGGTTAATTCGGTCGGTTAATTTGGTTAAACAAATAGCACTTGTTTAATAATTTTATTTGAAATACTCATAGAATTTGGGACAATTGTTATATTATAGTAATGTTGTTGTAAATTTAATTCTGTATGGCTCGTAAAAACTTGATTACTATATATATTTGGAAGTATTTTGAAATAAAAGTACAACTATATATGTATATATGCATGTGAAGGATATTATTTATGAATACATTCTTACTATTCAGTTAACCAAACCAAAAATATCTTTAACCGTCAAATTAACCATTTAACCGATTAACCAACATAAATTAACCAAATTAACCGAATTAACCAAATTGACTCAATAAAATTAACTATTCAGAATTAACCGTTCGGTTAATCGGTTATTAACCAAATTCTGCTCACCCCTAGATCACATATCCAAGAGAGGAGGAGACAAAGGAGTTAGTCATGGACCAAACACTCCAACACTTTTAGATGGCAGATTTGCAGCTAAAATGTTGTGGATCAAGGTGTTCACCAAAGGGGATAGCCAGAACCACTTCTCTAGTGGATTTTCATTAGTTGTCTAATGTCTAGCTCATTTTCTCACTCTTCCTCTCTTTGTATGATGACTGCAATCATGCATGGATTAACCCCACTTCGTTAGGACCCATGAGTAGCCTGGTATTGCTTTATATTTGAATTTTATGAGTTAGTAATTTATTTCCTTCATTTTAGACGTGAGCCTTTGTTCTCTTATCGAATTGTTTGTGCTTGATCACCACAACCAATAAATAGAGTGTTAATTGCTTTAGGAGAGAGATTACGGGTTGGAAAAATCATAGGTTCACACACCTAATACCACACCTTAGGAGAGGGCTTATGACTGTGAAAGAATAACCTAGATATATCAATAATGCAACTAGCTAATTCCTAAACTACCATGGGAGTGGGGTTTGTTTTAGTCTAGGCCGTGTATTACACTGTGAAAGTGGGTAATACTTGCTACATGTCTTTAGTCTAGGGTTAAGGATGAATAATTATTAATTATATGAATTTGAAATTCAATGCATGTTGTGGTGAAACCACAATCCCGAGGAATTCATCCATTCCTATTCGGTAATAATCTATTTTAGATTTAATTATTTGCACTTAGTTATTAACAACTATTCAATCACTTTTTCTAGGCCTAGCCAAATCGGTTACAGTTAGTAGTAGTCTCCAAAAAACATATTCCTAAGTTTGACACTCATGCCTCATAGGCCTATATTATACGATGCATACACTTGCATTTTACATGCATAGTTTTAGCATGTCAAATTTTTGGCATTGTTTCTAGGGAAATGACAATATTCAATACTATGAGTGTTGCAACTAGCCACTCTGGGCCATTTAGTTTTCTTTTTTTATTTCCACTCTTTTCTTTAAACAAGATCATAATTGAAACCTTTTCTTTTGTCAATTTACTAATACTCAATATCTCACACCATTTCACATTTTTCAGGTACCAGTGCAGGGTTCATACTCAAACCATAGATTACGGGGAATCTACCCCACTGAGTACAACTCAGGAGGAGAATTTTCTTATGGAAAGAGATCTTGGGGTTTTAGCTGAAAGCTCATTCAAACTCCACCACCACAGGCAAGGCAAGTACATTCTGTAGACATGGACCCAAACAGTGAAGAACATGTTGAAGAAGGGCCTAAGGAACAAATAGTCTGGGAGAAGATAAAAGCATCCTCAGCCATAGCCCAATTAGGGCCAATAAAATATCAAGAAGTTAATGTGGGTAGCTACAAGATAGATCATGGACTAGTGCCATTAATCAAATTGCAGTCATTCTACCACATCATGTAGGATCCCATGGCAAACATAAACAACTTTGTGGAAAGTTGTGACATGTTGAAGATGGAGCCATGATTATTTATCTAAAGTTATTCTCATATTATTTATCTTATAAAGCTAAAACGTGGTTCCTAAGTCTTCTGCCTAAGTCCATAGAAACCTGGGATGAAATGTTAGATGCATTATTCAAGTGATATTTTCAGCCAGAGACAGACAAATAAACTGGTGGGGAAAATCCATAACTTTAAACAACATACAAAAGATTCATATTCATAATATTGGAAGAGATTTTAAAATATTCTCAAGAAGGTCCCTCATAATAGGATTGATCTGTATGGACATGCAAAGGTATTCTAATATGACCTATACAAAGGGGACACAACCACTTTTGATAGTGCATGTAAGACCCCTAACCTAGCTTTTTGTTTGAACATGCTTTCTTATCATAATTAGATGATTAAAACCTTAATAAAACCTTGTGATGTGCTTCAATATCATGTGACAATATCATATTTAAATTTTGGTCCAGTTTGGAAATTGTTTGAGCTAGTTATGAATCTATGCACTTGTTTTGGATCTAATTTCAAATTACCCACTTCTAGTTTTTTCTTGCAATTTTTCACATGATTTTTGTGCCTCACATGTTTTTACATCATGTTTGATATGGTTGAGCTTTGGGGCACCTCGTCACACCTTGGTTTGATGTGGTGATATCTCATGTTGAGATTAGGGTTTGCATGGATGCCCTAAGTTGATAAGTTGACCTTGATGTATGTTGATCGATGATCTCCTTGTTTTGGTGATCGACAAGTTTTACTTTGGTCTTAGTTTTAGGAAGTCTATGATTCTCCCTTATGCTACTTAGGGTTGGTGGTCGATGAGGTTTGTCATTCATCTTGGTCGCCAACATCACCTAGGGTTAGCGACTATTTGCTTTTCTGATCTCTTCAGTCGCTAACATCTTGGTTTAGCAGTTGTTTTCTTTTTATGGATCACTTTGGTCCATGGCTTTTCTTGGTGGATTCATCCTATGTTTCATGGATGAGTGTGGTGATTTCATGGATGAGATCTCTTAAACACATAGCATTTTTAACATGACACTTAACCCTCTCTCCAAACCTAAGTTATATAAACCCCTCTCTTTGCATGAAAATAACCCCTTCACACGCCTAGTTTCCTCTCTCTAGTTCATTGTTTCTCTTATAGATCTTCCCCTCTTGTTTGGTGGTGAAGGAGGAGCTCAAGGTTGAAGAAGGAAGGATGATCTTTCTTGCATGCTGATATATGATTTGAATCTACCCTTCTCGTGACCGTTTGGTGCATCCTTGCTCTTCTTTTTGGTCTTGGTAAGTGAGATCTCCCTCTCTGCCTACATTTTCCTTGATGCCCTACCCTCTTATTCTTTCCCTTCTTGGCCCAACCCATGGTTCTCCATGGTAGTGCTTGAGTTAGAGCTTGAAGAACTTCTCTTTCTTTGCTCCCTTGACCAAAGGTTTGCTTCTTTCTTAGAGGTGGAGCTAGCTTGGCCAGGAGGAGTGATCAAGCTAGGGTTATGACCTTTGTTTTTAAATCTACCTTGATATTTGTAGCTTCTACATCATCTCTAAGGCGATTTATATAACTTTATCCATGATTACTGCTTACATTCATCTTGCATGTACACGATCTTGCCCTAAAACATGGTTACAACTAGAAAGATAGTACCTTTCATCTAGGGTTTGGGTTACATGATGATTTCTTGAGAAGTATATCTTCTTGGATGAACCCTAATCTTTTTGCATAAATCCTTGATTAATAATGGAAGTTTCTATTCCTTGCATGCTTGTAGAAATGGTGGTTTTGTTCTCTCTCTCTATATGACGGTGGTTAAATTAGTGTTTTGGTCTGATTTTCCTTCTAGTGATAGACCTTGATGACCTTTCAAATTCTCGATGATTATCAACATGTTATATCCTTGTGGTCGATAAGTTTTTGGTTTCTCCATGGTCTCTAAGGATTTGATGTCATGAAGGTCGCCAAGTTTTGATCTATGTGGTTGATGAGAATCTTGATCACATGTAGTTGCCAGTAATTTTTGTGTCTTAATGGTCAACGAAGTTTACACATGTTTGATGTTCGCCAAGGTTTGGACCCTTAGTGGTTGTTTAAGTCTTGGACCCTGAGAAGTCAATGGGGATTGTAAACCCTAAGTGGTCTCTAAGTTTTAATTTCCAACCGATCGCCAATCCTTCACATTTTCATCGGTCTCCAATGTTAGTTTCAACAATCGCCAACCTTTCTGATATTCAATAGTCGATGACTCTCTCTGATCTTCAGCGGTCGATGACACCTTTGATCCAAGTGGCCGATGAATATTTCTGATCTCTATGTTCATCATGCTTTGTTGACCCTATGACGGTGATGATTGACCAAAGTTCTTTAATGATTGATGGTATTTTGTTGATGTTGGTTACACATGTTCTAATAGTCTTACCTTTTCGCTCGAATGAATACAAACCTAAGGTTTAAGTAAAGTGTTGTTTGGCAATGCTAATGCAACTACCCTCATGAACTTAACCCTAACATAAGTATGTGATGATTTTACATAGTTCCTTGTGTGACTAGTAAGATGATAGAAAATTTTCACTCTCCTAGTGTTGTTCTAACCCTCATTTTCTATCTTATGAACATCATGGCTCTTGAATGTAATATTGTATCAGCCTATGTGTCACATATATGGTGATGGTATGAGGATTCTTAATGAGGCATGGAAAGATAATGATGTTCTTGTATGGAACAATGTGAATGGTCTTATGATCTTAGACATGGCTTTGTGTCCTAATTGAGGTGTTATCCTCTTCATGATGTGACAAGGACTTGTATCTTGTGATGGTATGATGATGAGCATGTCCACATGTATGGAAATAGAATAGTACCATGTGGTGATGTGTTAAGCTTTATGTTTCATATATTTTATATCTTCTAAAGTTGCAATCCACCCATGTGTTGTATAATTCTCTTAGATTTTTCTTGTAAGTTGATTGATGCAGTTAAAATATACCTAATTGGACTTAACTAATCAAGTGGAACCCTATTCATGTAGTTCCATGTGCCATAGATCCATTCTAGTATTAGGATCTGCTAGATGATGAAATGAGTATTCCTTTTATGGATGCTAGTTGTATACTGTTGAGTATATGCATGTTTAGGAGGATGTTTGTGGTCATACCTCAGTAGGGGAATGTTCGAGGTCATATCTCAGATGATTATAATTTAGTATGTGACATTTGATTGAGGACAACTATGGTTGTACCTCAGATGTTTGGATTTTGTATACCCTGGTTACTAGTGTCATGACCTATATACCAAGGGCAGACTAGGCTGTTTTGTAGTTGGCCTATATATGTCACTACGGCTGACTAGTACTGACCGAGGGCAGATGAGATAATAGGAGTCTACCTCTCCTAGATCTTGTATGGCATCGATTTCAACTTAACAATGGTCATTTGGAGTCTTAGTTGTATACCTCAAGCTCCTCAGGGCTTAATAAAAGATGTAACATAGTCATGTAGTATATCTACTTAAGGTTAAGCACAACTCACATTGGAAGTTATCCTTGACTTGTTTCTTATATTGCTTAGCTATTAAATAAAAGAAATTAACTATTTAGTAGGTGATAGTATTACTTGTTCCTTCAAACATTTTCTAGCCATGCCTATTGATATGCTTACCTATTTAACTGGCTCGATATGTTTAAAATGCTTAAACTGCTCAATCTTCTTAACTTGATTAATAATGTTACTCACTATAATCAATAACTATTGTTGAGAGTTATATCTCTCACTGGGACATTGGTCTCACCTCATGGATCACCACATCTTTTTAGGTGTCCGTCAATGACGTGGTCAGGATTATAGTGCTAAGGAGGAACAACTGGGATAGTAGGAGGAGCAACTTGGAGAGAAATAGGAGCCGAAGGTTGGATAGTTGTTAGTAGAGTCCTAGAGTCATCTCTATACTCTTAGGTCTGGGCAGGAGAGGTTTTGTAGGTGATATGTATACGACAACTTGAGTTTTGGCAGCATACCAATGTTTGTATATGACATGTATATGCGGATCACATCTTTTGTATACATGTTGTGGCTGATGCCACCAGACAAATATATAAATACTTGATATGGTATATGATGTGATATAGGTTGTTGGACCTTTATGTAATGTTTCTGTATAAGATGGTAATGTGGAAATCCATTTTGGTTTATCCTCTTTCCTGGCTATGTGGTTCATTAGTAGTTGATTGTGTGTTTTGTTTTGAGTACTCTCATTTTGTGCAGTGGGGTGTCACATTATAAGGTTGATATCAGAGCTTTAGGTTTGTTGAGTCTACATGGACATAGGACTAGGTTTGTGTCTATTCTTACATCATCCAACATATCTAATTATAGCTTATGCTTATGCATATATCTCTGGATAGCGTCAAGAACATGCTGAGAGTAGTTACATTGTGCTAGGGGGTGGTTCTAGGAGGTAGGCACATGATGATAGAGTGACTGAGTTGGGGTCATAGCAGCCGTTGTACCTCAGTTTGACCCTATAGCCATGGCCAATCCAGCCTTTCAGTCCATGTTTGGACAACTCATCGTGACGATTATGCATATGGCAAATAGAGTGCCCTTACCTCAAGCTAAGGTAGTTGTCCCTAATGCAGAATCTCTGGGTTCTGGGAAGACGTTTGAGAGGCTGAGACACGTTGGAGATGTTGAGTATGTGAGTACAAAAGACTCAAAGGATGTTGATATGTGGTTGACGGAGTGGCTTTTAAGATCCTCAATATCCTATAATAGGACAAGGTGAAGCACATTGTTTATCTATTGAAGGGTAGTGCTGGATATTGGTGGGCCATAGAAGAGGAGAAGAGACTTGGAGTTGTGATGAGTTGGGAAGAGTTTTGGAGTGAGTTTATGATCTATTACTTTTCTGGAGATGTATCTACATGAGAAGATAGCTCAGTTTAAGAAGATACACTAGGGTTCGATGACGATCAATGAGTATGAGGTAAAATTTATGGAGCTTTTGAGGTTCTATCCTCATATGTCAATGACATAGAAAGAGAGGATCCATAGGTTTGAAAAGGGTAAAAGCACAGAGTTTTCTACAACAACTAGTGCTTTGGAGAACAGAGATAGGTTTTCAACCTTTGTGGAGTCAGTGAGGAGGATTGAGAGGTCTGCTATTGAGAAGCGTGAAGCCAACACTAAGAAGAGGTAAAGTTTATGGAGCTTTTGAGGTTCTATCCTCATATGTCAATGACATAGAAAGAGAGGATCCATAGGTTTGAAAAGGGTCAAAGCACAGAGTTTTCTACAACAACTAGTGCTTTGGAGAACAGAGATAGGTTTTCAACCTTTGTGGAGTTAGTGAGGAGGATTGAGAGGTCTGCTATTGAGAAGCGTGAAGCCAACACTAAGAAGAGGCCAACCCAATTTCAGGTATAGTTGTCTAATGGCTTCAAGAAGTCATGGTTTTATTAACCTCATTCACAACAGAGATCAACTTTATCTAAGTCGAGATTAGGAGTGTCGTCACAGTGGTTCCCAATCAAGGGCAGAGGTCATAGTTTTCTGCCAGCAGGAGCACACAACACAACATCTATGTCAGTGATAGGGACATATAGGCCACAATATGATTCTATTACTTGCAACAAATGTGGACAAGTAGCGAATATTAGATGGGCTTGCCCTATGAAGGATGAATAAGAGACACAACAACAGAGGTAGATTCAATGAGGTTCTGAGTAGCATCAATTTAGCAGTGGTGGTGGCATAGGACTTAGTTAGGCATCACAACTAGGATCTTCTGGACCAGCTAGCAGAGGACAAGGACAACAACAAGTCACAACTAGATTTTGTGCTATGAGTCAGTCGGAGGGAGTGGCCAACCCACGGGTCGTGACAGGTCAGATGGATCTTTCTCATTCTGAGTTATCTGCATCTTTTTTTATCTATTTTGGTTGACCCAAGTGCAACACACTCTTTGTCACAAGAGAGGTGACAAATAGTTGTTATTTGCATGTTTGTGTTAGATCTGATAGTCTTCAGCTAGAAACCCCCATAGTTGGTTCTGCCGAGTTGTGGGAGATGTGTCCATCTTGCATTCTTTCTTTCTCGAGACACATCATTCAAGTGGATCTTATGCCACTTGATATGCATGGATGTGATGTGATCCTATGGATGGATACCTTGGAGAAGTACACGGTTGTTTTGGACAGTGGTTCCAAGGTGGCGACGTTCTATGATGGAGATGTTTTGTGGATCTTCTAAGGAGATAAGAAGATTCTTACTACATGTTTGGTGTCAGCAATGACAACAAAGAGGTTGATGAGACAGGAGTGTGAGGCTTTCTTGGTGCATGTTATGGATACCAAGATGAGGAGTCCTAGTATCCATGAGGTACCTATAGTGTGTGAGTTTGAGGATGTCTTTCCTGAGGAGTTTCCTAGTGTTCTCCCTCCTAGAGAGATTGATTTTGAGATCAATCTTATTCCTAGAACACAACCCATAGCACAAGCACCCTATAGGATGGCACCATTAGGGATGCATGAATTGAAGAAGCACTTATAGGAGTTGCTGGAGAAAGGTTTCATCAGACTAAGCATTTTCCCTTGGGGTGATCTCGTGTTGTTTGTTAAGAAGAAAGATGATTCCATGAGGCTATGTATAGATTACCGACAGTTGAATGAGGCCACGATAAAGAACAAGTATCTATTGTCGAGGATAAATGATCTATTTGATCACCTGAGAGGTGGTACAATATTCTCGAAGATAGATCTGAGTTGAGGATATCACCAGTTGAGGATCGAGGTGGATGACATAACCAAGTCTACTTTTAGGACTAGGTATGGTCACTATGAGTTTTTGGTTATGTCGTTTTAGTTAACCAACACACCTGCAACTTTCATGGACCTGATGAATATTGTGTTCATGCCATATATTGACTAGTTTGTGGTCATGTTCATAGAAAATATCTTGATATACTCCAAGGATAGTCAGCAACATGAGCAGACCTTCACCAGGAGTCGACGTTGTTGAGGCAACACATGTTATATGCCAAATTTAATAAGTACAAGTTCTATTTGAACCGAGGTGTCTTTTCTAGGGCATGTTATATTTTATAAAGGTGCTTGCATAGATTCTAAGGAGGTCGAGTTGGTTCTTGGATGGTAACAACCCAAGACACCGATGGAGGTTTGAAGCTTCCTAGGTTTGACTGGTTACTACAAGAGATTCATTAAGAACTTTAGTTTTGTAACAAAGATGACTAAGAAGGGTGTTCCTTTTTCCTGGGATGACAAGTGTCAACGTTTGTTCCAGTTGTTGAAGGAGAAGTTGACAAGTGCACCAATCTTAGTTCTACCAGAACAAGGGAAAGTCTACATCATCTTTTGTGATGCATCGAAGAGCGGCTTGGTATGCATGTTGATGCAGGATAAGAACGTGATTTCTTTTGCTTCACGACAACTTAAGAAACATGAGTAGAAGTATCCGACACATGATCTGGAGCTTGTAGTTTTGGTTCACGCCTTGAAGATTTGGATACACTATCTATATGGAGAGAAGTGTCAGATCTTCACTGACCACGAACCTTCAGTATATCTTCTCGATGCAGGAGCTGAACATGCGGCAGAGAAGATGGATAGAGTTGATCAAGGACTATGATTGCATGTAATATTTTTTTATTATTACTTACATCGTATTAAATGAGATAACATGTTTTCATATAACACACATTTATAAAAATTACTATTGGACATAAAATAAAACTTGACTATCAGAACAAATCAAATTTGACCTAAAATTTGGTTATGATTGATCTGGATGGATATTGTGGTCAATTTTAGTTTTAAAAGTATTCAGACCAGACTTAGTTGTTCTAATCATAATCTAAACATATTGTTTAGCCGATTAGATTAAACTTGACTAGCTCTATATGTGTATGTGTATATGTCTATATATATATATTTAAGTATACTATTCTAGTCATGACCAAGTTGTTTTATAACTAATAATTCAAATTATCTCAATGTTTATGTGTTGCAAATGGCTTTTAAATTAATGTTATAATTATTACAAATATATATAGATCTTACAAAATTAATTAATATATATTTATATGTAAAATATTACGTTAAATATTCCATTCAATTAATGTTTAGATGAAATTTACTCCGTATTCTTAAATTATAATTTTTATTGAAAGGAGTTAATATCTTGACATAAAAAATGAATCAAATGAATTTTTTTATTGATCTTTAATTAAGCTTGTGATTAGTAATACTAAGTAGTAGTGGTTTTAGATTGACCAAATTTGATCAAATTTTAACCATCAAGTTAAGTTCATTCTAAATCCTTATAACATTAAGTTTGGTCTCATAAAGTTTCAGACCACTATATGTGACATGGTTTATGGTTTTGAAGTTAGACCGGACTTGACATGATTATTCTCAACATAAAAAGCACTTTAGATATCATGAAAAGTATTGTAAATACCAACATTGATATCTCAAAAATATTTTTTTTCACAAAAACAAACAATATATGCTCATAGCTAGAGAAAGTTAAATTAAGCAATATATGCTCATAACTCTAGCGCTAGGGGATAAGCCACTGGTGAATGAATCCCCCATTTTTGTTGATGTGTACATCTTAAGAACTCTTATTATTCGTCAGATGTTTCTCTTTTATCTCATGACTTATCGCGGTTTGTATATGTTGTTGAGGATAAATGATCTATTTGATCACCTGAGAGGTGGTACTGTATTCTCGAAAATAGATCTGAGTTGAGGATATCACCAATTGAGGATCAAGGTGGATGACATAACCATGTCTACTTTTAGGACTAGGTATTGTCACTATGAGTTTTTGGTTATGTTATTTTGGTTAACCAACACACTCACAACTTTCATGGACCTGATGAATAGGGTGTTCATGCCATATATTGACTAGTTTGTGGTCATGTTCATAGACAATATCTTTATATACTCCAAGGATAGTCAGCAGCATGAGCAGACATTCACCAGGAGTTGACGTTGTTGAGGCAGCAATAAGTGCGAGTTCTATTTGAACCGAGGTGTCTTTTCTAGGGCATGTTATATTTGCTAAAGGTGTTTGCGTAGATCCGAAGGAGGCTGAGTCAGTGCTTGGATGGTAACAACCCAAGATACTGATGGAGGTCTGAAGATTCTTAGATTTGACTGGTTATTATAAGAGATTCATTAAGAACTTCAGTTTTGTAGTGTTACCCCTAACAAAGTTGACTAAGAAGGGTGTTCCTTTTTCCTGGGATGACAAGTGTCAACGTTTGTTCCAGTTTTTGAAGGAGAAGATGACTAGTGCATCGATCTTAGATTTACTAGAACAAGGAAAAGGCTACATCATCTTTTGTGATGTGTCGAAGAGCGGCGTGGTATGCATTTTGATGCAGGACAATAATGTGATTTCTTTTGCTTCGCGACAACTTAAGAAACATGAGTAGAAGTATCAGACACATGATCTGGATCTTGTAGTAGTGGTTCACGCCTTGAAGATTTGGAGACACTATCTATATGGAGAGAAGTGTCAGATCTTCACTGACCACAAGAACCTTCAATATATCTTCTCGATGTAGGAGCTGAACATACGACAGAGAAGATGGATGGAGTTGATCAAGGACTATGATTGCACGTAATATTTATTTTATTACTTACATCATATTGAATGAGATGACATTTTTTTTTCATATAACACACATTTAGAAAAATTAGAGTTGTACATAAAATAAAACTTGACTATCAGAACAAATCAAATTTGACCAAAAATTTGGTTATGATTGACCTGGATAGATATTGCGATCAATTTTAGTTTTAAAAGTATTCAAACCAGACTTAGTTGTTCTGATCATAATCCAAACATATTGTTTAGCCTATTAGATTAAACTTGACTAGCTCTATATGTGTATGTGTATATGTCTATATATATACCCAAGTATACTATTCTAGTCATGATCAAGTTGTTATATAGCTAATAATTCAAAGTATCTCAATGTTTATTAGTGTTCAAATGACTTTTAAATTAATGTCATAATTATTACAGATATATATAAATCTTACAAAATTACTTAATATATATTTATATGTAAAAATATTATGTTAAATATTCCATCCAATTAATGTTTAGATGAAATTTACTTCGTATTCTTAAATTATGATTTTTATTGAAGGGATTCATAACTTTTTTTTAGAAAGTCAGGAGGAAATCTTATTCATCCCGCCCTCCTCTTGCGAGCATCAGTAAATGAAAAATTACAATCGCTAATCAAACAAGAATCTGTAAACATTGTAGTACTACTACCATTACAATCATTGGATATAAGAGACAGACAACCCACTGGGGGTAGGGCATACTCTATGTATGCATATTGATTTAGATTGTTAGAATTGGCCAAATAATCAGCAACCACGTTACTACTTCGTCCAATATGCTGGATTCTCCACCCGGGCCTGCAAAGCCATTTAATACGGCCCACAGTCTTGGCGTATTTAGGACAATCAGCGACTTCACCATGAATCAACTTGACTGCTGCTAAGGAGTCCATTTCAAAAACGGCTTCTGTGATAGTGTTATCCAAAGCAACCTCCATAGCGAATAGAACCCCTTCCAATTCGGCTTCTACAACCTCTGCTGTGTGCAACTGCACTGCCGCACCACCGATCCACTTACCCTCTTCGTCGCGACAGAAAAAAGCACAACACACACACTTGTTCTTGACCGTTGCGTCGGAATTGAACTTGACCACTCTAGGTGGCGGCGCTGCCCAGCGAGGGGTGCTTGAGGAAACTTCCGGTTGAAATTGCCTTCGGAAAGCCTCGGTGTGTGCCGCGATCTAAGTGATTAATAACTTGACATCAAAATTGAATCAAATGAATGTTTTTTTATTGATCTTTAATTAAGTTTGCGATTAGTAATACTAAGCAGTAGTTGTTTTCGATCGACCAAACTAGATCAAATTTTAACCGTCAAGTTAAGTTCATTCTAAATCCTTCTAACAAATAAGTGGTTTCAGAAAGTTTCAGACCACTATATGTGATATGGTTTATGGTTTTGAGGTTAGACCGGACTTGACATGATTATGCTCAACATAAAAAACACTTTAGATATCATGAAAAGTATTGTTAATACCATCATCGATATCTTAAAAATATTTTTTTCACAAAAACAAACAATATATGCTCATAGCTAGAGAAAGTTAAAATAAGCAATATATGCTCATAACTCTAATGCTAGGGGATACACCACTAGTGAACAAATCCCCCATTTTTGTTGATGTGTACATCTTAGGAACTCTTATTATTCGTCAGATGTTTCTCTTTTATCTCATAACTTATTGCGGTTTGTATAAGTCAATATCAATACAATGAACTACTATCTAAAAAAAGTGTAAGAACTGAAGATAAATGCAAATTTATGGACTTAAAACTTGATCTTTAACATGTCATATTGTTGTCGTTTTACTTACAATACAACAAAGTAACACAGCAAGAATTATACCTGAAAAATAATAAGAAGAATATTTACGAAAGTGTAATAACGGAGCCTATAAATTTATTTTCGAATAGTATACCGCTGGCTACGTAGCATCGCCGGCTGGATCCGTATAGATGAACCGGTAGAACCCATTCTTGATTCTAGGCGTAAGTCTCCTATCTGGAATCGAAGATAAAAATCATCTCCGCGTCCGATACCTATGCGTACGTGTATTACCACCTACGACTCGGAATATCCGCTGAGGGCACTATAAATAGAGTTGAACCCTGCTAAAAGCTACACTGCCATTTGAGAATAACCGTGATCGAGATACTGCTGCCCGTCCCTTCCCGGTGATCATCACGACAATTAGGTCAGGCGCTACTAAAGATGCCGTCCCCTGCAAACTCCAACGAGACTGGTCGCGATTCGGGTCTCCCACCAACGCGGACACTGATGTATGCGGTGTCAGGCACGACGCGCACAGGAGTAGACGTCAGGCTGCTGCTCCCGCGGGAGTTCGCCTACTACCTCGGCGTCGCAGGATCCCAGCCACTTCCCGAAGGCGTCGCTGGTACACTACGCGAAACGGGAAGGGCCGTCGAGATCATCCCAATCACGCACCAAGAAGGGGTGGTAGAAGGAAGAGACGGAGCAGAACCGGCGATGGAGTTCTTAGATCCAGCCGAAGAGGTAATAAGAGAGGTGATGATTAGGTCCGCAAGTGAAGAACAACCAGGTCCGCCTCCCGCGTCCGAATTTTCGATAGAAGCGCTTAAGACGGTGGAGAACGAATCACTGGCTCGTGATGCGGCTGTGAAAGGATGTACTCTGGAATGCGCCGTGTGTCAGGAAGAACTGATGGCTGCGGTTGATCCGGTGGCCTCCAAGAGAAGAGCGGTTGAAGACGGCACAACGACAGCTGTTACCGCCTGTGCAGACCTTATTGTTAAGGAGATGCCTTGTGGCCACCGCTACCACGGAGATTGCATCAAGAAGTGGCTTCGGATGAACGGCTCCTGCCCGCTCTGCAGGTACTGCATGCCAGAGAATGATGAAGACAGTTGAAGCCTGCCACAGCTGTTCGTGCTGGTGGACCAGATCTTAGAGCTTCCCGTCCTAGTTAATTCTTTCTAGCGCTGGAGAGTCCAGCAATAACTTAAACTCATAATGGATACTTGACATCGTATCTGCTTGTATATTTCACTTGATAGTATTGGTACGAATTCTTGTCGATGAAGCTTTTGTTGAGTTGCCGCCTTTAAGGTCCATAATCTGAAAAGCAGGACATATTTCATGCAGAATTGAGGTTTTACTTTTTAATAAACAACCAAAAGGCATTCAAATCTCTGTGATTTGTAAGGAAGAAATCATAAAACTCCAAATTCATATTAACTACTTGTTTGATTGGATTAATTTGAAAACCACTTATTCATCTAAATAGGAATAAAACCATTTTGATATATCTGCAACACCAAGAAAATAACTCCCTGTATATCATATTTTGTTCTAACCGGACCACTATAGGAGGTGTTCTCCAGGTCCTAAATCACTAAATAGTCGTTGTGATTTGATTTTACAGTTTCATTATTAGTACTTAAGTAATAATTAATTATAATAAACAATCATATGAATCTGTGGTTTTACATAAGTGGCGATTTCAAATCAAATTCTGCTAAGGGAGCTACACTGACTATTATTTTAGCCTAGGTACGCAAAACTGGTTTTTCTATCAAACCATTGTTCAATAAATAGAGTTCAAGCAAACAATGTATCAAAGATGACATGGATAAATTGTTGAGTTGATTGATCAATGTGGTCTTGTCACAAGTTTTACCGACATTGCACAACAAACTGGTTCGGCTTTCCTTTTGGTCTCACATGTGCTCAAATATTTGTGGGGAAGGAGAGAGGGAATGGGAAGAAGGAGAGGGGGAAAAGAAAATGATTAAAAATAGATCAAAGTTTTTCTATGTTGTCACAGAAAAAGGGATAAAAAGGGAGGAACACTTAAGCATTTATTGATTGTTACATGTGCATGGGGATAAGGAATAGGGAATGTCTTTTTTTTTTAAATAGCCCCATACAAGTATAATTCTATTTATTCAACCAATAGAAAAATTCAAAGAAAATTATTTCTTATGGCATCATTCTCTAGCCACATTGTATATACAAATAAAATATTAAATTAATATAAAATTTTAATGAACATCTTTGGCATATTTCATTTCTTAAGAATCATTGCAAAGAGCATTACATTATTTTCACCATAAATATTTCATGATAAACACAACATCATTGATCTTAATCGTATCATCTGTCTCTTGTCCACTCTTATGCTGTGGACGAGAAATTTTTTTTAGTAAGAATTTATTCAGTCAGAAGGAACAAATTCTTTGTCACTAAATTAGTTCTTGTAGGAAAATCACTTTCTGTTAAAGTAATTATGTGTTGCATAAAGAGTTCATGTAAAGATCAAAATTTTGATATAAAATTTCCATTGCAAGGTAATACAATCTGAACGTAAAATTATCTTAAGAGATCTTTTTATGTGGAGGAAAATAGAATTCATGTAGGAAAAATTAATTCCTGATAGAGAATTCAAGTAAAGAGAAATATATTTGTAAAGGAATATATTTCAGTGTAGGAAATATTTATTTATAAGAATGACTAGCCTAATAAAAGAAATTTAATGGTAGTGGGGAAAAATATAACTGAATGAAAGTAAGATAGGGAAATAGTAATAAAAAGCAAATAAGTGTTCGACATTAAACTAAAACATGTGGGCTGAAAGTTTAAAAAAGAAATGTGTTTATAACAGAGAGGGAAAATATTGGGAAAGGATATAAGTGTCCAATTAATTACTGGATAATTAGATTTCTTGTAATAAAATGTTCCCCATCATATGCAATGTCTTTCCATGGAAACAAAAACATATCAAATTCTCAATGGATTTTCGATTAAAATTTTCACCCATCACCATGACGACAAATTTATATTTTTTATTTGCCTACCATTCCTCTCTCTCTCTCTCTCTTTGTGATTTACCACCTACCAAACACAACCTTAGTTAGGACTCAAAAGGCACGTAGAAAGACTACATGATAGTGAAATAGGCCGAATGAAAAAATATTTAACAATTGGATGACATCCAAAACATGCCTCAAAATATTATTTGATTCAAGAAACTTTTATAATGTAATAGAAATGACCAAAGTATAGAAACTCATACCAATTCTAGTTTAATGGATGGTTAAAAAATGACCAAGGTTAAGAAACTCATACTAACCTAGGTTGTTGGATGGTTGGTAAGAGAAGAAAATTTTATGACAAAAAAGATTCAGTTGACCCTAGTCAAATATGTTGAAAAGCACCTAAACTCCTATATTACTATTTAAGTAACAAAAACAATAATAATTTTTTGGTTGAGTCTTCGATAAAAAATGATGCAAACGGTAAAAGTTATTTGGTTAGCTTTGTGATTGTCAACCAATGCAATATTTATGTAGTCTCAAGAGTTTTAGTCTTGAACCAATTGAAAGAGCATACACGCATATTTTAGTTGACCTACTATTGCTTGTCCATTGAAAAGTTCTAAGAACTAGAGGTTGGTTTGAACCTCTTTATATATTAGGGACATCACATGACGAGTCAACTACATGGTGGTCGACCAACTAGAATATAGAACATATCGAGAAACCCAAATGTATAAATAATTAACATTGCAATAAAATAGAGATTACTTGAGAACGTCAAGAAAAAACTTCCTAGTATACTCGTTATTGTTTTCTTTCATAACATTTCACATAATGAATGATCTATGTGTAAGAGTTAGAGCATCAAAATAATGGTGATGACGAAAAAATGGCAATGGATTTTTGGGTACCACTATATAATCTTTTAATGGTAAATTCAGGAAAGTTAACGCGGCATGCCCCAAAATGGACGTGGGTGGTCAGAACCAATGAGAATAGTCAAGTATACAGCTTAAGAGTGATTAGACACCCCCAACTTAAGATGATTAAAATTATGATTTTTCTATTAAATCTTATTTCATAAAAATTATTGTTGAGATACAACATTGAAGATGGATTGAAAAGCTTTTCAGACGGATGAAAAGCCAAGACTAGTATATAGAAAAAATAAATACACATTTTGATTGACACATGTATGTTTGACCATGATGGGACTAAGATTAGATGGTGAAAAAATATAATAACTAGAAACAAATAAATGACTTAGACTTCATGAAATTGATTGACTCGCCTATTTAGTTAGGGAACTGGATGTGAATAGAGGCATCTGTAAAGAGGTTCTAGCCAAAACCTTCCATTTTGGCTTTTGGAAGATGTCACATACATTTAGACGACTTTGCAACATTGATTGGAATGAGATTTATTGGCACCACGATGTAAGTTGTGACATCCCGCCATCACCAAGACAACAAAATGCCACACGAAAACGTGTGGAACCGTCTTAAACATCACATTACAAAAAACACGAGTTAATTAAATCCGATTGCGGAAAACATCAAAATAGAAGAACTCTTACAACCAGACCCATATCCTATAAGAAAACATGTTATATACATAACCTTGACATATGTCCATCATCACATAGGATCCAACTGTTCCTTAAGCACAAGGAGTTCATCACCTATTTATATACATATCAGGCCACACCAGGCGAACAACAGATAAAGAAAGAGCCATTAACAACTATACATCATGAAACATCGTCAAAACACCTCCGAGGACTTGAGAGTACAGGGATGACTGAAAGACTCTACTACAACATAACCAAAACAACATCATATCCATCTCTTGCCTTCTACTATTCTTCTTGCTGCTCAGCTGCAACACCACGATCACCACCACGACCAGCACGACCACCTAAAAAGGTTTTAAACCAGCGGGGTGAGACATACAGTCCCAACAAGAAACATAACTCCCCGCCGAAACTATAAAACCTCAGAAAGAACTATAACAGATAAAACTGATAACTGGTGCAAGTAGTTTATATATAAGTAGTATATAGAGCAAATCGAGCTATATAACATCTTACCAGATTACTAAGAGGCATATCAACAAATAGTATATGGAACATGATTGACAAGACAAGTTATATAAAAACTTATCATAACCTCTATGGAACATGTAAATAACTACAAGATATAGCTAGGACAACTATACAAACAAGGCCTCAACCGATGTTCCGTATTTGTCCTAAGTAGATATACTATACAGCTGAATTACGAATTATTATGCCTTGAGGAAGTGAGCCGTACCGCTCAAATCCAACCTTCGGTTGCGAAACCCAAGCCGGTGACATACAAGGTCAATGGAAGAGCCGGACTCCATGACCTCACCACATCGTGCTCAGTACACGAGAACCAACAAGTAGGACCGTGGTATCTTGCTTAAGTTGCCTCAGCCACACAGGGTCAGGCTACCCTCTGCCTAGCCCACCTTGGTACAAGTATCAGTGCTAGAAAAAATCGAGCCACATGCCCATTCACCGTGCTCCATCATCACTGAGCCATGGGCCTATTCACCATGCTCTATCACATATCCTGAGCCATGGGCCTATTCACCATGCTCTATCATACTGAGCCATAGGCCTGAAATCGTGCTCTGGAGTCTACAATGAAAATTGCATTCTAATCCTCCTATTTTTGGCTAGGAGCAACCCTGCATATTCAACAATATGCACTCTGGATTAACCCATAGGAAAACCCATTTCACCATCACCAAACTCCTGACGATGATGGATCTATGACTAGGGAAAACTACATGAAAGATTCCTCTATAGTTAATTAGTGTATTTTAAGTGGATTGCAAGATTCAATCAAGTTATGTAACATGTAACTATAACACGAATAACAAATTTAAATCTCATTATCTTGTGTTACATTGTCACTAAGGCTTTTCATGCCATCAACATCATCCTGACCCATCACAAGGATCTCACACTACATGTTACCGCTTGGCTTCTTGTCAAATTATCCAGATCCATCTCAAGGATCAATATCTCTGGAACTCAATCCCATCATCAAAGTATTCCATGCCATTCCATGGGTAACACCCATCACATATCACTGGGTTCATCATAACCCTTGATGTCCCACATTATATCACAATCATGCCATCATCATGGCCTGCATTATTCAAAATGGTACTTGCATGGTTAGCATAAGCATGGAGGAACAATTGTATTATCATAAGGAACATCTATCACTTATTAAAAGAAATCTGGTTATATCACAGGATGGGCAAGTCTATACATGATGTTGTCATACATAACTTTCCAATCAAACATTAGGGTACCAACTAATCATAAGCGTGATAATGTCATTTAAGATTTAATCATCCGTATGATGAACACATGAAGAAGAAAGTTGTAGAGGATAAGCCAAACACCTTATGTTATTGTTACCAACCTGTGAGTATCCACTTTATCTTGTATCTCATATTATCATGGAAACCGTCCCTAAGGATTTCTCCTCAAGGATTACACAACCAGATCAACCATCAAGCTTATTACAGGTTCACTTAGTCATCAACCCTAGGAAACCACCCTATCACTGGTCACAAAACAACATAGCCAAAGGTTTGCACCTACTTGGGGCTATCAGGTTAGGTACATCCCTCACTATAGGTGTCGCTATAACATACTCGATTCCAGACACAGACTAATTCCCCATTCTTCTAGACCCCTATTTGATTATGTGGATATCCAATCTCTCTTTCCCCATTTTTTGGTTGTCTACCTTTGAGTATCTAAATTTCACTGTGTTATCATAAATGAAACCATATTTCGATCTTCAAACCCTAGATTGACTCATTTAGGGATCCATGGAGTTGAAATCACATGATTTTGATAGTTTAATATTTCAATTTGGAAACTTATAAGCAATAATGATGATCTAGATTACTTTACCCTATATTTGTGAACTAGGATAGACTTGGGTATCATATAGGACAAGAGTCGAGTCTAGGTGGAAGGTTTGACCATTTTTGACCGTTAGATCTAATTCATTGCATTAATTGAATGATTAATGCACAAAGGTTAAATTATAGCTATAGTAACCTCAAAATTCAAATCTAAGCCCATAATTGAGTTCCTCACATCTTAATTAGTTAACTCTCAAAATTTGGGGTCATTTGGACATCAAACACACCCTTAATTGGACCCTGATAGATTTTATAAGATTTAACCTATGGTTTGGTCGATTTAATTGATGTCATTTTGTCACGGCCTGAACTTTGGTCCAGGGCCAAATTTTGTCACGCGGCCGACCCAGTTCAGGTAGTCGGGTTACCTGGTACATGGACTTAGTCATCCCCTACCTCCGCTCTTCTTGCGGTTGGCAAGTGGTACAGTTCGGGGACTCTTCCCTGGTCTCCCTCTCGCGTTTGACTGACTGATCTTTGTGTTCCCTTCGCCAACGGATTCCGTGCATCCCCGCAAACCCAACGACCTATTACTTAGCACCTATGGAGCCCTAAGGTGAAAATGCCTATTTCTACCCAACAACAGCCGCTGTTGCTCTCTTTCCTCACCATTGCTTCCCCTCCTCAAAGCCACCGAACCCTCTCGATCATTCCAGTTTTGATCTACGACATCCACTCGTTTGTACTCTCTAGTCAATTGCTTGTGTGGTCGCTGTGGACGGTGCTGGTCTTCTTCTCCGGAAAGAACACCGAGCAACGACAGTGCTCATCCTCTCAGTTCAATAAAGCCAGAGGTAACCATCTATGAGCTCCCCTCTTTCATTCCACGTACTTAGTTTGACTTGAGGTGTTCCATAAGGATGGGTCGACAAAGTCGCCGATCACCCCTATTTTGCGCCACCTCCGGAGGGTGTTTCTTCGTCTCCCATTTTGATTTTGGACCCTAGGACCCATTGCGGATTTTCTTCAGATGTAAGGGGTGTGTTGGGGTTCCCGCGAGGTGGATGAGACAACCTGTTTATTCCGACACCTATGCTGCTGGTCTGTGAACGACGTTGGTTCTCCGCTTGTCTTCTTTATCCTTGCTGATGTCTCTTGGTTTCGGGTTTGTGCACACCTGTGTCTCGCAAGCCTCACCATGAGGTGCCTTCCTGCTAAGGCCTAGCATCGCTGGCCAGTTCTTGCTGTGTTCTCTTTCTGTGACTGGGCTCTGCCACCCCTTGTTGTCGCCGCCTGGGTTGCCTCAGCTGCAGGTGACCTTCGGTCCTGTGTGGACCGTTGGTTCCGTAGTGGCTAGCCGAAGCTAGCATGCTGTTCTCGTGTCGTGAGAAGAAGCCAGGGTCGTGCACCCTCTGATTGATCTGAGCTTCAGCTGGAGTCCATGGTGCGAGAGGTAGATGGATACCTAGGGTGAAAACCCTATCTGGCCCATGAGACCAATGATTATTATGTCACACCCACAAGGGCAAAATAGGAATTTTGTTCTGTTTGACTCTGTTGACCCGAGCGATGTTTACTATGTATTTCACTATAGTCTGCGTGACAGCGAGCCTTGATAATCTGCATGTTTGTTCAGGGGCAAAGGCATCATTTGACAATTGATTTTCATATTCTCAAGAAAATTACTTAAACTTGTAAAATTCATAAGTAATTATTGGCTTATCCAAATAATACAAATAAATATGTTTTTGGGATCAGAAAAATATAACTGATTTATTGGGACATGATTCACAACAAAATTTCCAACCGACAGTAGGGTCAATTTTTAAGCTAGGGATTTAATGGATATTATATTAATTGTATGCACATATATTGTGACTAGTTTGAGACAAACCTGGCCCTGAACTTAGGAGGTGTTATTGAATATCTAGGTTTGATCATAAGGTATGTACATCCTCTATTTTATTTTGGGCATTATTTGACTGAACCTACATTCATTTAATGAGGCATCTCTTGAACCTTTGTTTTGCTTAAAAATCCATTTACTTGAACATTTATATTTGTCTGCTCTCAATTCAATATATTCATTTGGTTGTTTTGAAACTTGTTTATAATGGGTTCTTGGACCTCTCATGCTTTGATTACCATTTATGAGAAATTGACCATAATGCCAGTCTTGCTACTCTATTTATGCATGCTACATGTTTGACTAGAATATCTAGAATAGTGGTACTTATGTACAACCATACTTATATAGGGTGTGCGTTTCCACCCGGGGTGTGCGTTTCCACCCTTATTTCTTTTAGGCCATGAACCTATGGTGTTATGGCCCTGTTTTGGGTATATTGAGTCTACATTGTTATGCATGCAAATGTTTGTTTCTTTAGTATGATTCTGTATATGATTGTTGTGGCAAGACCCTCTTTATTGTCATGCTTGTAATATGAATTTAATATGCCTCATTTCTTTGTTACATTTCTCTTTAACTTACCTAATTACAAATATCCCCCTTCTTGTGGGAACATCTCTTTTCACACTTTTACCCCAATATAATGCCCAAAGTTTTTATTATACGTACATACTCAGCTCTTTGCTGACCTTTATATTGTTTCCTATGTTCTGGGTGATGTTCCCTTCCACCCAGGTATAGGTACATTACAGGACAATGACTCAAGAAGATCATCTACATGACATGGGCTTAAGGATAACTTGGAATGGTTACGTTACCCTCTGTTGTTGGCTTCAATTGTACTTAGTTCAAGTTTTTGAATCACCTTTTAAGGTGAGGAACAATTGTATAATGATACACATTGTAACTTTGTAATAGTTTTGTTTCTGCTGCTTTATTTTGACATGGATATTGTATTATATCATTTGAGTGGATCCCTATTCAGGTCCCACTCTTTACAAAATGGTATCAGAGCCAAAAGCAGTTGGTAACTTGACTATTTCAAGTTATCCTACATTGTTCCTTAATTAGGTACTTAGGTGACCCTTTAGAGGTTATTGTTAGACATATTTCTTTGTAGTGGTCTACGAACTAGTATTTCAATCCCTTCTAAAATTGGTCAATACATCTTCTTACACATGAATTGTTGAAGCATAGTACTAGACAAACCACAACTACCCTACCCTCTCGATGGGGGTGTAATGGACACAACTCTAGAATTGGCTCTTCTAGTGATATATCCATATCTCTTGATTTATGGGAGGCTATCTAGACTACATTATGTGTAGGTTGACTTGGACATTCATAGCTAGGTGTAACCCTAATTATCACATGTAACCCCTTTGATTTGACGTTGATCTAGCATGCCCATCATATATTCACTTGTTTACTATGCATGCATGAATATAAAATACAAAAATCCTAAATTAAGATTAGGGTTAAGATTCCTTGATGTTAAGTTTTGTCCTAAACTAGATCAACTTTATAGCATGCCTTGTCCTCAATGTGAGTATATTAGGATAGCTTTGCACTGATGCCACCCCCTCAAGGGCTAAATTCCACCCTCCTTGGGATTGTTATTATTGTGTATTGGAATTGATTGATAGAGCTATATGTTTTAGTAAGCATACTTAAATTATCACCTCTCTCATCTCCAATAGTGTACTTGGTTTACCTAGTGATTGAGATGGGTATCTGGACTATATAGGTAACCTTATCATGTGAAGGATCTACGGTGGCAAAAACCCTAAATCACTACCTATCATGTTGGGTAATCTCATGTTTTGTTTAGGACTTGGGATGAGGTAGTGGGGATTATGAGTAAGAATGACGTGGGAAATGGTGGATGTCATGCTTGGGTAGGTTTTAACTGATTAATGGCTATGAGAAATATACTCCCTTCTCTCTCTCATTACTTGCATATTAGAGAATTCTCACATGACCCTTTTAAGTGATAGGAGGATCAAACCTCTTTTGTAGAAGGAATTGGTTATAGGATAGTAATGTATGTGTCAGGTTGTGGAAGGTGTCTGACTTAGTTCTCAGATTGATTTTGGCATCAACTTTGCATCTCCATTTCTTGTCTTTTATCACTAAAACTTTTTTTCATTATTAAATTATATGTACAAAAGATTTATTTTTCTTTTTATGATCTCATAGATGATTTTCAAAACCAAGTCACCATCACAAGTAAGTTGAGTAGTAGAGAAGCTCTTTAGTGAAGTACCCTTGGTTGACATGTTCAACCCTAATACCCTAGGTCTAAGACTGACATAGCTAGTTTTAATATATATATATATATATATATATATATATATATATATATATATATATATATATAAGACCTAGCAGATCCACCCTTTTCCCCTATAGGCTATGCCCTAAGTTATAGTTTAATCCTTTTAAGGGGTGGAGTTCCCGTACGATCTAGGTAATAAGCATAATTGGGGTTAATAACAGCTACAATAAGAAAAACTTGGATAACTCCTAGTAATAATGTCAAACATATGTAGAGGCTACCAAACTGGGAATTCTAGAGAAGCTTTGCTAATCATACCATCCTACATGTTACTTTGATGATTAAAATGGATCTTAAAAATTTATCTTGAGTTATCCTTAAAGGGAGTATTTAAGACAGATAGGGGTAAAAGTAAAATTTTACTAAAGCTCAAATTAATATCCTATACCCCAAATCACTAATAATTAAGTGGCGAGGATGACTATACAATATAGGCTAGGGTGAACATACTAAGTATGATGGAAATTTTGAACATTTCCATTTGACCATGATAAATAGAAGTGATAGGGGATTGACTACATAGTAATCAAAACATGTCTAATGTATTGCGTAAAGTTATCTCATGAATGAGAAATCCAATTAGTTGCATACACTATAGTGCTCGACTATGAATGAGAAAGCCTATTTAAAATGAAACCCTAAACTCACACCTCAACCCTAATATGCCTACTAAAGTATAAGTGTTGTATTAGTCATGTAACACATCATAATTTGACCCCCTTGATAAAATCTATATATAAAATTCGATTTAAGATATAACCCTAATACAGAAGGAAAACAAGACATATATGCACGCCATGCATAAAGTATCTATTATGAATAATTATGTTTATGACAATTATGAGTGGGTGAGAATGATGTTGTTGTCGATGATGATGTTAGTGATATTGATGATTATGATGATGGTGAGTAGATGATGATGTTGATGTTGTTATTTTCATGATGATGGTGATAACAAGTAAAACTATGTGGATCATGATCAAAGAATGGCAAGACTAGGATAACTTTGTACGTAGCCCTAATGGATACGAATAGGTTGACACAATCCTAGGTCTTGATGTAAAATCTCTAGCCCAATATCTACCATAATCAGATTATGGATGCATGACACATGGAGACATATAGCTTCACCTTGAGATTAGACCATAAGTGTGACATGAATAGTATGTTATGACCCCCTACATTAAGTACCCTAGAAATTTATAAATTGGTTAAAAGTATAACTTAGTATACCATACCACAACTGGATGGATTTCGGGGACGAAATCCTCTTTAAGGGGTGGAGTGTTGTAACATACTCGATTCCAAATACATACTAATTCCCCATTCTTCTAGACCCCTATTTGATTATGTGGATATCCAATCTCTCTTTCCCCATTTTTCTGTTGTCTACCTTTGAATATCTAAATTTCACTGTGTTAGCATAAATGAAACCATATTTTGATCTTCAAACCCTATATTGACTCATTTAGGGATCCATGGAGTTGAAATCACATGATTTTGATAGTTTAATATTTCAATTAGGAAATTTATAAGCAATAATTATGATCTAGATTACTTTACCCTATATTTGTGAACTAGGATAGACTTGGGTATCATATAGGACAAGAGTCGA
The DNA here is from genome assembly GCA_963693085.1 of Alisma plantago-aquatica. Lineage (NCBI taxonomy): Eukaryota > Viridiplantae > Streptophyta > Magnoliopsida > Alismatales > Alismataceae > Alisma > Alisma plantago-aquatica. Next base: position 1,382,462,997 of record OY856411.1, read on the forward strand.
GTCTAGGTGGAAGGTTTGATCATTTTTGATCGTTAGATCTAATTCATTGCATTAATTGAATGATTAATGCACAAAGGTTAAATTATATCTATAGTAACCTCAAAATCCAAATCTAAGCCCATAATTGAGTTCCTCACATCTTAATTAGTTAACCCTCAAAATTTGGGGTCATTTGGACATAAAACGCACCCTTAATTGGACCCTAATAGATTTTATAAGATTTAACCTATGGTTTGGTCAATTTAATTGATGTCATTTTGTCACGGCCTAGACTTTGGTCCTGGGCTGGATTTTGTCACGCGGCCGACCCGATTCTGGTAGTCGGGTTACCAGGTATAGGGAATTAGTCGTCCCCTACCTCTGCTCTTCTCGCAGTTGGCAGGTGGTACAGTTCGGGGACTCTTCCCTAGTCTCCCTCTTGCGTTCGGCTGACTGATTCTTTGTGTTCCCTTTGCCAACGGATTATGTGCATCCCCGTAAACCCAACGACCTATTACTTAGCACCTATGGAGCCCTAAGGTGAAAATGCCTATTTCTACTCAACAACAGCCATTGCTGCTCTCTTTCCTCACCATTGCTTCCCCACCTCAAAGCCACCAAACCCTGTCGATCGTTCCAATTTTGATCTACGACATCCACTTGTTTGTACTCTCTGGTCAATTGCTTGCGTGGTCGCTGTGGAGCTGTGGACGTCACTGGTCTTCTTCTCCGGCAAGAATGCCGAGAAATGGCAGTGCTCATCCTCTCAGTTCAATCAAGCCAGAGGTAAGTATCTATGAGCTCCCCTCTTTCATTCCACATACTTAGTTTGACTCGAAGTGTGCCATAAGGCTGGGTCGACAAAGTCGCCGATCACCCCTATTTTGCGCCACCGCCGGAGGGTGTTTCTTCGTCTCCCGTTTTGGTTTTGGACCCTAGGACCCACCGGGGGTTTGCTTTGGATGTAAGGGGTGTGTTGGGGTTCCCACGAGGTGGCTGAGACCTCCTATTTGTTCCGATGCCTATGCCTCTGATCTGTGAACGACATTGGTTCTCCGCTTGTCTTCTTTGTCCTCACTGATGTCTCCAGGTTTTGGATTTATGCACGCCTGTGTCTCACAAAACTCATCGTGAGGTGCATTCCTGCTAAGGCCTAGCATCACTGGCTGGTTCTTGTTATGTTCTCTTTCCGTGACTGGGCTCTACCGCCCCTTGCTGTCGCCGCCCGGGTTGCCTCAGCTGCAGGTGACCTTCGGTCCTGTGTGGACCGTTGGTTCTGTAGTGGCTAGCCGAAGCTAGCTTGTTGTTCTCCTGTCGTGAGAAGAAGCCAGGGTTGTGCACCCTCTGATTGATCTGAGCTTCAGCTAGAGTCCATGGCGTGAGAGGTAGATGGATACCTCGGGTGAAAACCCTATCTGGCCCATGAGACCAATGATTATTATGTCACACCCACAAGGGCAAAATAGGAATTTTGTTCCGTTTGACTATGTTGACCTGAGCAATGTTTACTATGTATTTCACTATAGTCTATGTGAAAGCGAGCCTTGATAATCCGCATGTTTATTTGGGGGCAAAAGCGTCATTTGACAATTGATTTTCATACTCTCAAGAAAATTACTTAAACTTGTAAAATTCATAAGTAATTATTGGCTTATCCAAATAATACAAATAAATATGTTTTTGGGATCAGAAAAATATGACTGATTTATTGGGACAAGATTCACAACCAAATTTCCAACTGATAGTAGGGTCGATTTTTAAGCTAGGGATTTAATTCATATTATATTAGTTGTATGCACATATATTATGACTAGGTTGAGAAAACCCTGACCCTGAACTTAGGAGGTGTTATTGAATATCTAGGTCTGATCATAAGGTATGTACATCCTCTATTTTATTTTGGGTATTATTTGATTGAACCTACATTCATTTAATGAGGCATCTCTTGAACCTTTATTTTGCTTAAAAATCCATTTACTTGAACATTTATATTTTCCTGCTCTCAATTCAATATATTCATTTGGTTGTTGTGATACTTGTTTATAATGGGTTCTTGGACCCCTCATGCTTAGATTACCATTTATTAGAAATTGACCATAATGCCAGTCTTGCTACTCTATTTATGCATGCTACATGTTTGACTAGAATATCTAGAATAGTGGTACTTATGTACAACCATACTTATATAGGGCGTGCGTTTCCGCCCGGGGCGTGCATTTCCACCCTTATTTATTTTAGGCCATGATCCTATGGTGTTATGGACCTATTTTAGGTATATTGAGTCTACATTGTTATGCATGCAAATGTTTGTTGCTTTAGTATGATTCTGTGGATGATTGTTGTGGCAAGACCCTCTTTATTATCATGCTTGTAATCTGAATTTAATATGCCTCATTTCTTTGTTACATTTCTCTTGAACTTACCTAATTGCAAATAGCCCCCTTCTTGTGGGAACATCTCTTTTCACACTTTTACCCCAATATAATGCCCAAAGTTTTTATTATACGTACATACTCAGCTTTTTGCTGACCTCTATATTGTTTCCTATGTTTTGGGTGATGTTCCCTTCCACCCAGGTATAGGTACATTACAGGACAACGACTCAAGAAGATCATCTACATGACATGGATTTAAGGATAACTTGGAATGGTTAGGTTACCCTCTATTGTTGGCTTCAATTGTACTTAGTTTGAGTTTTTGAATCACCTTTTCAGGTGAGGAACAATTGTATAATGATACACATTGTAACTTTGTAATAGTTTTGTTTCCGCTACTTTATTTTTACATGGCTCTTGTATTATATCATTTGAGTGGATCCCCTTTTGGGTCCCACTCTTTACAATCGCCTACCCTCACTAAAAGGGATATCGGGTAGGGCATCACCCCTCACCCAAAGGGGTATCGGGTAACATCACCAAACCCTAGGGCACCAAGCCACATATGGGTTAATAAGCATATCGTGCAACCATGCACAAAGGGTACCGGGTAACATCACCTCCCTATCAGCAAAGACCCAAGGTGTTCCTATCATCCAAGCTAAGGTTAGGACTCCCTATCAGTCAAAGCACCATATTGCCCAACAAGGGTCATATCGACCAACACTCCATATTGGGCAACATCATATCGTACAACCATCAACACCTTGGTATTAGGCAGCGCTAACAAGATGGTGTCGGGCAGGATAGGGTCGACCATATAACGTCCAAAGTAGCAAAACCCTACATCCACCCCATGATGCCCAAGCCACCAAGGCATCATATCGGGCAGCACCACAAGTACAAGGTGCAAGCCATATCGGCCAAACTAGTTAACCATGTCGGTCAAGAAGACCACAAGATACACACCTAGCATATCGCCGAAGATCAACCCTAGAAGAGGGCTATCGGGCAAGACACAACCTTAGGGTATCATGCATGAGCCCAAGGACCATGTGGGGTTGGTCACCCTCAACCTCAAGACTACCACTAAGAAACTCTAGAAGATCAAGAGAATTGGCTCACCTCTCGACAAAACCAAGTGAGAGGGGTTTTGCACAATCCTCCATCACATGTTGGGTAGAAAAGTGGATCATCCATATCGGCCAACCCTCAACGAGGTCAACACCAACCAAAGGCTCACCTCTCAAGTCCATGGTGAGAGAAGGGTATTTCCCAAGCAACTAGAGCATATACTCACCTCTCAACGACTAAGGAAGAGAGGGGTTTTTCCTACACCACTAGAGCTCAAGCTCACTTCTCAAAACCAAAAGGGAGAGAAAGGGGGGTTTTGCCCAAGGAACCCTAAACTCAAGGTTCAGCCAACAAGGTCTAAGAACACACATCTAACAACAACATAACCACTATGTACATCAAGATTAAGGGTACATACTAGAGAAAGAACCTCACTAAAAGATAAACATGGCCGATTAAGGTAGCATATAAACATGCAACATAAAAGAAGGTAGTATAGCTAGGGTTAGGAGTTATGTAACCCGCCTCAAACAATCTCCAAAGCTCCTAGCACCAAGCTCCAAACTTCAAGATCTAAGGCACCACCCTCGGCCAACCCTAGGATAGAAGAGAACTCCATAACCACCATGGCCAAAAGACAAGCAAGGAGGAGAAGAAGGTGCCAAGGAAAGAGGGGGAGATACCCACCACAAGAGAAGGGGCAAGACACACTCTAGGGTTCGGCCACCACTAGAGGAAGAAGAAGACTTTACCAAGGAGATCGACCACCAAGCTTCACCAAGTGTATCGTCTACCAAGGCTCCACCAAGGGGAGGTATCAGCCACCAAGGGAGAAGGAAGGAAACTAAGGAGCTAAAGGGTTCCCAAGATAGCAAAGAAGGGGGTTTATATACAAGGGAGTTAAGTGGGTGTCCACTAGAGGATTGCTCCACATGTGTTCACCCAAACCACCACTTGTCCAAGCGACACCACTTGCTAGAAAAGAGCACCAAGCGTCACCAATGGTGACACAAACAAAGCTAGGTCAAGAGGTGTGTATCACCCAACATGGTGCCATGCCCGATACACCATTTGGCTGATACAACCCTAGCCGACACAACCCTACCCGGTACACTCTTGGATGATACACCAAGCAAAAAAGGCCCAAGGAGTCCCAACAACAAGACCAAGCTACTACAAGATTTAAATGAGGCCCAAAAAAACTCAAACAAGGATCCCAACCCATCCTTTCAACCCTAGAGGATGCAATGAGAGAAAGACATCTCTCAAGGTGAGAGACTTGTACAAAAATCCTAAAACCTTATTAAATTGCAAGTCACACCTCAAGCTCTCAACAAAACACAACAAACCCCTAATCACAAACTCAGGTGATTAGTAAGCATCTAAACAAAATATTTAGGCAAAACAAATAGGGTAAGCCCAAAATGAAGGTCAGGGTCCTTACAAGCCATAAACCTCTACAAAAGGATTTCACCCCTGAAATCCAAAGAGAAAAGTGAGGGATACTTCCTCCTCATCTCTTCCTCAAGCTCCCACGTGACTTCCTCCATTCCAAAATAATGCTAAAGAACCTTTACAAGAACCATGTCCTTCCTCTTTAGCTTCTTTACTATTCTGTCAAGGATCAACACTGGACCTTCCTCATAGGTCACATATTCATCAAGCTCAACCTCGACCGGCTATATCACTGTTTTTGTACCTGGATGACTTTTCTTCAGCATACTGACATGGAACACTGGGTACAACTCTGGCGGTATCTCTAATTTGTAAGCCACTTTACCAACACGTGCTACCACTGGATATGGCCCCATATACTTGGGATCCAACTTGCCTTTCTGGCCAAACCTCAACACTCCTTTCCATGGAGAGACCTTGAGATACACCTTGTCTCCCACCTAGAACTCTAAAGGTCATCGACGATTGTCTGTATACGACTTCTGTCTGTCCTGTGATGCTTTCAACTGTTGCTGTATCACCTTGATCTTTTCTGTTGTCTGTTGCACCAACTCAGGACCCAAAAGCTGATACTCACCAGACTCATACCAACATAAAGGAGATCTGCACTTCCTACCATACAAAGCCTCATAAGGTGCCATATCAATACTCCGTTGGTAACCGTTGTTGTAGGCAAATTCTATCAAATTGAGATGCACTTCCTATCAACCATTGTTGTAGCCTCATAAGGTTCCAAAGTCTGAATAGTCCTTTCAGACTGTCCATCTGTCTATGGGTGGAAGGTAGTACTGAATCTCGACTGCGTTCCCAATGCTCTGTGCAACTGTTCCCAAAAACGACTCGTGAATTGGGGACCTCTATCAGAGACTATCGTTGTGGGTACACCGTGAAAACACACTATCTCATCCACATATACCTGAGCAAGATTTTCTACTGTATATGTTGTCTTCACAAGTATGAAATGTGCAGACTTCGTCAATCTGTCCACTATCACCCAAATGGAATCATGATTTCTAGCTGTCCTTGGCAGACCAACTACAAAATCCATGGTTACATGATCCCATTTCCACTATGATATTGGCATGGGTTGCAATGTACCTATTGGCTTCTGATGCTCAGTCTTAACCTACTGACATACCACACACTTAGCCACAAACTCAACTACATCCTTCTTCAAGCCAAGCCACCAATATAGATCCTTCAGATTATGATACATCTTGGTGACACCTGGATGCATAGCATACATCAATGTGTGCACTTCCTCGAGCACTAACTTCCTCAGATCATCAACATCAGGGACTAGCATCCTATTATGATAACAAACTAGCCCATCCTCAGACTCATGGAAGCCATCACACTTCTCGCTGCCGAACTCTGTCCTGATCAACTGTACTGTAGCATCTGCCTGCTGTGCTTCTTTGATCTTCTGCCTCAACGTAGGCTTCACTTGTATCTGTGCCAACATTCCTGCCAACAAGGAGACCTCCAACTGTACATTCATCTACCGCAAGGAGATGAAAATATCCCGCCTATAGCATAAAAGAAACTCAACTGTGCCTTTTTCGTAGGAAGAGAAGAAGACTTCCTACTAAGTGCATCAACTACCACATTCACCTTACCAGGATGATACTCGATGGTGCAATCATAATCACTGATCAGATCCATCCAACAACATTGTCGCATGTTCAGCGCAATCTGTGAGAAGATATACTTCAGGTTCTTATGATCCGTAAAGATCTGACACACTTCCCCATAAAGATAGTGTCTCCAAATCTTCAACGCATGGACTACCACTGCCAGCTCCAAATCATGTGTCATATAACTCTCCTCATGTTTCTTAAGATGTCGCGAAGCAAAATAGACCACATGATCTTCCTGCATCAGCACACAACCTAAGCCTTTCTTGGAAGCATCACAGAAAACCACATAGCCCTTTCCAGGCTCTGGCAGCACCAACACTGGAGCACTAGTCAGCTTCTCCTTCAAGATTTGAAAATCTTGTTGACAACAATCATTCCAAACGAAAGGCACATATTTCCTGGTCAACTTTGTCAACAGAAACACGATCACGCTGAAGTTCCTTATAAACCTTCGGTAGTATCCTGCTAAACCCAGAAAACTACAAACCTCAGCCGCCGTCTTCAGTTGCTCCCACTCTGCAACTGACTCCACCTTCTTGGGGTCCACTCTAACTCCTTCCACAGATATCACATGACCCAATAAAGTTACCTCCTTCAACAAAACTCACACTTACTAAACTTGGCATATAACTGATGCTGGCGAAGAAGAGTCAACGCTTGTCGAAGATGTTGTTCATGTTGTTGACTATCCTGACTATAGATCAAGATGTCATCTATGAAGACTACAACAAACTACTCTAGAAATGGAAAAAAAACCCTATTCATCAGATCCATGAAGGCAGCTGGTGCATTGGTTAGCCCCAACGGCATAACCACAAACTCAAAGTGGCCATAGCTCGTCCTGAAGGCTGATTTTGGTATGTCATCGTCTTTGATCCTCAACTGATGATATCTAGACCGCAGATCAATCTTTGAGAACACTATAGCTCCACACAACTGATCAAATAGATCGTCTATCCTTGGCAAAGGGTACTTGTTCTTGATCGTGACTTTGTTCAACTGTCGGTAATCTATGCACAGACGCATCGATCCATCCTTCTTTTTCACGAACAGAACTGGAGCACCCCACAACAATGTGCTCGATCTTATGAAACCTTTGTCCAGCAACTCCTGTAACTTCTTCTTCAGCTCTGCCATCTCCGCTGGAGCCATCCTGTACAGTGTCTGAGCAACGGGTTGTGTTCCTGGCACTAGATTGATCTCAAAATCAATCTCTCAAGGTGGGGGAACACCAGGAAACTCCTCGGGAAACACATCCTCAAACTCTCTAGCAACTGGCACATCCTGAAGACTCGGCCCTTTCGTCTTGGTATCCATAACATGAGCTAAGAATGCTCTACAACCTTGTCACAACAACCTTTCTGCCACCATAGTTGATATCAAACACGTCGGAAGAATCTTCCTGTCTCCCTGGAAGATCCATTTTTTACCATCATCAATGAATACCGCCTGCTTGGAACCACAGTCCAACACAACCTTATACCTTTCTAAGGTATCCATCCCAAGGATTACATCAAATCCATGCATATCAAGCGGTATGAGATCCACTTGTATGTTGTGTCCCAAAAAGGATAGAACAAAAGATGGACACTCCTATTAGAAGCATCGAGGAACCATCAAGAGGGGTTTCTAACAACAAGCTATCTTTCTTACAACTAACATGTAAAAGACAACTATCAAACATACTATGAGTGATAAAAGAGTACGTAGCACCTGGGTCAACCAGAACGGATACAAAGCAGGAACAAGACAAATCAGAATGAAATAACTCCATCTGACCTATCACCACTCATAGGTTGACTATCTCCTCTGGATGACTCATAGAATAGAATTGAGCCATTGCTTGATGTTGTCCACGCCCTCTTCTTCCTTGAGCAAACGATCTAGCTTGTGACGCTTGACCACATCCTCACCCTCTGGCGCCACTAGCCTAGTGACTCTGCCCCGACCGCTGGGTTACTTCAACATCTCTTTTTGGGCAGTCTGACCTAAAATGCCCAACTTGACCACAAAGATAACATGACTGGTCTCTCTACTGCGGCCTAGACGGCCCTGTCACTGCTACTGAAGCTATACTGTACGCCTTTGATGGTGAAGAACCATATCCTCTTCCTTTACTCGGGGACCATTGTGACAACACACTGGAACCTTGCATCATGGAAGGGACAGAAAACCTCAGCTTTTTGAAGCCACCATATTTCTGTCTCTAAAATTGACCAGACTTCCCCTTGGTTGTCGCCTCTTTCTTCTCCTTTACTGACCGTTCGATCCTTCAGACAGAATCCACAAATGTGGCAAACTACTCCCAGTTTTCCAAAGTAGCAGCAGGTGTCGACAACTCGACACTCAAACCTTTCTCAAAATGTCTGATCCTCTCATCATCTGTCGCTGCCATGTGAGGACAAAACCTCAACAGCTCCATGAACTTAGCCTCATACTCAGTGACGCTCATCGATCCTTGGCGCAGATGCTCAAACTGGCTGATCTTCTCATCAAGATACTTCTTAGGGAAGTATCGACTCACAAACTCCCGCCAGAAGACGTCCCAACAGATCACCTCACCGGGTCACTTCTCCTCCTCGATGGCCCACCAATGACCATCACTACCTTTCAGAAGGTAGATAGTGTGCTTTACTTTGTCTTCTTAGGGGATGTCGAGGATCTGAAAGGCCTTCTCAAGACTTGTCAGCCACAGATCTGCATCCACTGGGTCAACCGTCCTAGCATAATCCAAAGATCTGACTCGACGAAGCCGCTCAATGGTCTTCCTAATACCCGAAGATTCACCATGGGGAGCCTGTGCTCTTGGCAGAGGCATTGGAAATCTTTCCACCATGAGATTCATTGTATCCATTAACTATCCCATAAGATGTTGATAGGAAGGGTTCTCAAGAATGGCCAGGTCAAACTAGGGGACCTCAAGCACCCGATCTTCATGTTCCTACACTCGTGCTCCATCAACTGATGCAGCAGCAATGCTCTCGGTAGCATATTCTTTGTGACTTCCAGACATCTTTAAGCTTTATCTTCTACTGGGGGCAGAAGGTTATTATGAGAAAATCTGGAGAAAAATCAAAAGAATAGACACAAAACCTAGTCTTAGATCCCTATAGACTCAGCAAACCTAGAGCTTTGATACAAACCAACTTGTGACATCCTGCCATCACCAAGACAGCGAAACACCACGTGAAAATGTGCGAAACTGTCTTAAACATCACATTACCAAAAACACGGGTTAATTAAAACCAATTGTGGAAAAACATCAAAACAGAAGAACTCTTACAACCAGATCCACATCCTGTAAGAAAACATGCTATATACATAACCTTGACATATGTCCGTCATCACATAGGATCCAGCTGTTCCTTAAGCACAAGGAGTTCATCACCTGTTTATATACATATCAGACCACACCATGCCAATAATAGATAAAGAAAGAGCCATTAACAACTATACACTGTGAAGCATCGTCAAAACACCTATGAGGACCTGAGAGTACAGGGAAGACTCTAAGACTCTACTACAACATAACCAAAACAACAACATGTCCATCTATTGCCTTCTACTATTCTTCTTGTTGCTCAGCTGCAACACCCCGATCACCACCATGACTAGCACGACCACCTAAAAAGGTTTTAAACCAGTGGGGTGAGACACACACTCCCAACGAGAAACATAACTCCCCGCCGAAACTATAAAACCTCAGAAAAAACTATAACAGATAAAACTGATAACCGGTGCAAGCAATTTATATATAAGCAGTATACTGAGCAAAATGGGCTATATAACATCTTACCAGATTACTAAGAGGCATATAAATAGATAGTATGTGGAACATGATTGACAAGACAAGTGATATAAGAACTTATCATAACCTCTATGGAACATGTAAATAACTGCAAGATATAGCTAGGACAACTATACAAACAAGGCCTCAACCAATGTTATATATTTTTCCTAAGTAGATATACTATACGGCTGAATTACGAATTATTATGCCCTGAGGAAGTGAGCCGTACCGCTCAAATCCAACCTTCAGTTGCAAAACCCAAGCCGATGCCGTATAAGGTCAATGGAAGAGCTGGACTCCATGACCTCACCACCTCGTGGTTAGTGCATAAGAACCAACAAGCAGGACCACATTCTCATGCTTAAGTGGCCTCAGTCACAAAGGGTTAGGCTACCCTCTGCCTAGCCCACCTTGGTACAGGTATCAGCACTAGAAAAAACCAAGCCATGAGCCTATTCACCATGCTCCATCATCACTGAGCCATGGGCCTATTCACCATGCTCTATCACATATCTTGAGCCATGGGTCTGTTCACCATGCTCTATCATACTGAGCCACATGCCTGAAACCGTGCTCTGGAGTCTATAACTGAAGTTGCACTCTAATCCTCCTATTTTTGGCCAGGAGCAATGATAACCTCCCATTTTGTGATGTTATCTTACTAGATTTTCTTAATTTTCCATACTCTTTCTTAGATAAATTATATATAATCCTTTACTTTCTACGTTATTATGAATTTACCATTAAAATAACATTTATCTTTTTCTTCTTACAGAAAAACCCAAAAAAATTGCAAAAGCTCCAAACGGTCCCAAGACCGAATGAAGTCCAAACGGTCCCAAGACTGAATGAACTCAAATGGTCCCAAGACCGAATGAAGTCCAAACGGTCCTAAGACCGGATGAAGTCCAAACAGTCCCAAGACCAAATGAACTCAAATGATCCCAAGACCGAATGAAGTCCAAACGGTCCCAAGATCGAATGAACTCAAACGGTCCCGAGACCGAATAAAAGCAAATGGTTTGGAGACCGCATGAAGTCAAATGGTCCCAAGATCGAATGAACTCAAATGGTCCCAAGACCGAATAAAGGCAAACGGTCCCAAGACCGAATAAAAGCAAACGGTCTGGAGACCGCATGAAGTCAAACGGTCCCAAGACCGTATGAAGCCAAATGGTCCCAAGATCGTATGAATCCAAACGGTCCCGAGACCGTATGATGCCAAATGGTCTCCAAACCGTTAAAGACCCAAACGGTCCCAAGACCGTTTGGGACTCCTTGGAAGCCTATAAATAGAACTGAAGGAGTTCTCATTAGGCATCAACTTCTTGGATGCTCCAAGGCTACCCCAATCACTCCAGAGCTGTTCACCCTTCATCCTTCGCCCCGAGGCTGCCGGTCCAAGATCCACACTCCATCCTCAAGCTACTTTCTCTCTCATCAACATAAGAAGGTGGGAAGTGAAGGATTCTTCATCAAGACAACCACACAGTGTGAAGATAGTTGCTCTCTCCTCTAAAGGGTCTACCTTCCTCCCTCCTACGTGGAGATGATGCTTCCTCTCTCTCTTCCTACCTCCTTCTTTCTTCTTGCCATGAGCAAGTAGTCTCATACACTAGGGTGTGGGGAGTAGCCCCGCTACACATGTTTTCATTTCATGCTTTGTAATTAATCAATTTGCAATAGAGAAAAACTATCTTTTCAGTTTAACATCAATCATTTAATGATGCTTGTTGCTTGATCACCAACTTGTATTATCTTTTATCTATTAGTGTGAATTGTCTATGTTCATGCTTTTAGATTTGATTACTGATTGCATGCTAGTTCTTAATGCATGTAGCCACCATACATCTATTTCGGTATCTAGGAACATCTCTTGAGGAGTGGGGTAAACTCACCTCCATCGTGGTACTTTCATACTATGAAATGGAATCAGTTGATGTATGAAAGTACAACCTTGACAGGTTGAGGAACACACTTTGTGAGGGGAGTGATGCAAAGTAAGTGACCATTCGTATGGGGATGGCTGGCATTGCAACGCTTCCATGTTTCTCGTAGTTAGTTATCTGAAAGGAAGTTAAGTCTATGAAGATACTAACTATTTAGACTCTTTTCTTTGCAAGCCATGTTATTGTGATGTATGTTTTGATCCATGCGTAGTGGTGGTGAAACTCAATCACATCCTAGTGGTTTCTAAATATTATTTACAACCTTAAGTTTACTTTCTTGTTATTCTCTTTCTTCACACATTAGTTTAATCATCAAATCAACTCTTTGATCTAAATATCAACTTTTAAGTGGATAAGTAGGATTGTTACATTTTCCATCTTGTTAAACTCTTAACAAGACCGTTGTCTTATGGATTCGAACCTTACCTATACTACGATAAGACTTCCGCGTATCTTAGCATACGTGGGTGGAGATCTTATTATAGCATTCACAAGGCTAAACTTAGAGACTTACTAACTCTAAGATTTTTAGTGGTGCACGCAACTCCACATGAGTGGAGGCTCCATAAAAAATTGGCACCATTGCTAGGGACAACTAAACATTCTAATTTTACTTGTTAGCTTTCTAGTTGATTAGGATTTTACACTTTTCTTTAACCGTAATTCATATCATCTTGATTTCATCATTTCTCCGCATTATCTAAAGTGTGTTTCTTCTTCTACTCAGGTAGAAAATGTGTATGCAACCTTTGCATAACACCAGATTCTCCCCTGAACTAGAGTACGACTCTGAGGTAGAACGAAGCTTCCATCGACGCATCCGACTCAACCACCAACGAGCCAGACAAATGGCTGATGAACAACACCAAACTGCTTTGGTTATGGAAAGAGTCAACGCGGCCATAGCAGCTCAAAGAGCACAACTTATTGCTGACACACGTACTCAGATTCAAGCTGAGGTTCGAGCTGAAGAACATGCCTGCATTCAAGCTGAGAATGAAGCAGCCACAAGCGCTTCTCAGATAGTATTGTGAAATAAGAAACTTTAGGATTATGCTGTTCCTAAGAACTTTGAAGATAATCACCCAGTTAGGCCCCTGCTCATCAATGTTCCTAACTTTGAGATCCGCACGCAATGGATCCAGATTATGCAAGGCATTTCATTCTCAGGAGGTGCTGGGGATGACTGCATGGATCACCTAAAGCGATTCAAGTCTCTTTGTTGGCTAGTACCGCATGCCGGAGTTTCTTTCGACACAATCATGTTACACCTTTTTCACTTCACCTTGTCTGGAAGGGCATTGATCTGGTATAACACACTAGATGGGGAACCAATCACCACCTGGTCTCCTTTGGAAGAAAAGTTTCTAGAGAAGTTCTTTCCACCTTCGTTGACTTATGAGATTAGGGGACAAATTAACCACTTTTCTCAACTCCTAGGAGAATCACTGGAAGAATCATGGGAAAGATTCAAGGAACTTTTGAGGAAATGTCTGCATCACGGAATCTCCCAAAATTAGCTGACAGAAACATTCTATAGAGGAGTAAGTGATGACATTAAGAAATTTTTGGATTCCTCATATGGGGGAAATTTCATGCGAAAGAACTATGAAGATGCCTGGAGGATTTTTACACTTGGGGCCGAGAACCAATCTAATTGGGGAAGGTCATCCACCGGGGGAATTCTAAAATTTTGTAAGGCTAAAGAATCAATGGAAATGAAAGCCATCGCCGAAGCCCTAAAAGCTATAGCTCACAAGCAATAAGTTCTTGAAACGATGCTCAGAGAAAAGAAGAGCCTCCAACAGGTCAAGGCAGCTACCAGGACTTGTGAGGCATGTCATGCATCCGATCATCCCACATTATCATGTGGTCTCTTATACAATGTGATGATGGACATGCAGACACTGTAGTCATAGTATGAACCAATCAGAATAAGTAAATTCCATCCACACTATACCAGGACAAGCTTATTATAACCCAAATCAACCAAGAAACCATCCCGAGTTTCAATATGGGAATCCTGCAGGGACTGCCAACCCACAACACCAGACCCAAGGAGGAACTTTTAATAGATCACCACCATGTTTCCAGAACAATTACAATCGAAACCAGGGAAACTTTAGAGGAGGACCGTAAGGATTCATACAACCAAGGAACCCTTCTGCATATTACCAATATACTCATCCGCCATTGCACCCATAATTGCAACAATCCTAGCTACAACAACCACAAATTCAACAACCTCAATTATCCACCGTGCCTTAGCAACAACAACCACAACAATATCAACAAAACCCACAAAAGAACAATCCACCTCCACCAATAGATGAACTGTCATTAATAAGACAAATGCTGCAATCACAACAAACCATGCTTGCCAACCAGCAAGCCCAACAAAAAGCCATTGAAACTCAGTTAGCACAAATCACAACTCAACTAAAACCTCCGGTAGGCACTTTTGCTGGCTAGCCAGAGATAAACCCAAGACACGATAAACCCAGACAAGAACAATTGAAAGCCATCACCACAAGGCTAGGTCATGTCCTTACTGAAGCCATGAAAATCGTTCAGGAAGATGAAGATATAGCTGTCATCAACCCAGTCATGAGCACAAACCAAGAAACTGAATAGACCGTACAATTCAAGAAGGAAAAGGAAAAAGGACTAGATTTCAAAGAACCTAAAAGCTCACCATATAAGCCCAGCATTCCATACCCAGGCAGGTTGAGAGGGACTAATCTGGATACCAAATTCCAAAAATTTTAGGAAGCGATGAAAAAACTATATATTGATATCCCGTTCCTTGATGCTCTCTCTAAAATACCAGCTTGGGCCAAATACCTGAAGACCTTGTTATCAAGGAAATGTATGACTGGAGAACAAGAGACTGTTAAAATGGCTCAGACAACCTCTGACATTATTCTCAACAAAATGCCAAAGAAACAAAAGGATCCTGTCTCCTTTGGTATCCAATGTTCCATCAAAAATGCCTCTAGCAAAAAAGGATTAGCTGATCTAGGAGATAGTATATCTATTATGCCCTTCTCAATGTGCAAAAGGTTGGGTTTTACCGAGTTGTTACCAACATCATTGACAATACAGCTAGCTAATTCTACCATCACTGCACCGTTAGGAATCATTGAAGATATCCCAATCAGGATAGGGAGGGACTCTTATGTCCCTTGCGACTTTGTTATTATGGATATAAAGGAAGATCTAAGATATCCAATACTTTTTGATAGACCTTTTCTTGATACAACAAGAGCACTTATTGACGTTGCAGCAGGCACAATTATCTTAAGACTAGGAAAGGAAGCCATCCAATTCAGAGTCCTTAAAAGTCTAAAAGGTCCCAATATCTAGGAAGAAGTTTTCCTTCTCGAGGCAATAGAAAAAATGTCTCAATTACAGCCAGAAACAACCGAACCATCTGATGATCTGGAGAATGTCTTGACAAACCCAGAAGTTGAATTTTCAACCAGCGAACTAGTACAACAATGTCTGCGATACTTAGACCAAGTGAAAGAAGCTTCGACAGCCACTTTTGAGGAATTGAAATCTGTCACCATTTTGGAAACTACGGAAGTACCCAAAGCCCCTGAAATGAAATCCTTACCAATAGGACTCAAGCATGTCAACCTGGACGAAGAAAAACTATGCCTAGTCATAATCATCTCTACCTTAATAGACGATCAGGAAGAAAGACTTCTTGCTGAGCTAAGGAAACACAAGAAGGCTATCAGTTATAAAATGACTGACCTAATCGGAGTAAATCCATCTCTATGCATGCACAGACTACCTATGGTAGAAGAGTTAAAACCATCAAGGGAACATCAGAGGAAACTAAACCCAAACCTCAAAGAAGTGGTTCGCCTTGAGGTCCTTAAACTCCTAAAAGCTGGTATCATATATCCCATTTCTGATTCTCAATGGGTCAGCCCAGTCCAAGTGGTCCCAAAAGGGGGGGGACCACTATCATTTTGAATGATAAAAATGAGCTAGTACCCACAAGGATTGTCACAAGATGGGGGATGTGTATCGATTCTAGAAAATTAAACAAAAAAACAAGAAAAGATAACTTCCCTCTACCTTTCCTTGATGAAGTCCTTGAATGCTTGGCCCACTAAAAGTTCTTCTGCTACCTCGATGGTTATTCCGGGTTCTATCAAATTCCAATACACCTGAAAGACCAAGAAAAAACAACCTTTACTTGTCCCTTTGGAACCTACGCTTTCAGAAGGATGCCTTTTGGGCTGTGTAACGCACCCGTAACCTTCTAAAGGTGTATGTCAGCAATTTTTGCGGGATTAACCGAGTCCATAATGGAAGTATTTATGGATGACTTTTCAGTTTACGGAGATTCTTTTGACAATTGTCTACTCAACCTCAAGAAAGTTTTACAAAGATGCGAGGAAACAAACCTTATCCTGAATTGGGAAAAGTGCCACTTTATGGTGACCAAAGGTTTTGTCCTCAGGCATCGAGTAAGTAAAAGAGGAATTGAAGTAGACAAAGAGAAGATCGATGTCATCTCAAAGCTGTCACCGCCAAAGGACATAAGGGGAGTGCGAGCATTTCTAGGTCATGCTGGGTTCTATCGAAGATTTATTAAAGAGTTCTCGAAAATAGCAAAACCCATGACCTACTTATTAACCAAGGATGCTGATTTCAATTTTGACCATGAATGCCTACATATCTTCACAACCTTAAAAAATGATCTAATCTCTACACCTATTCTGAGAGCACCTGACTGGTCACAACCATTCAATATAATGTGTGATGCTAGCGACTATGCTATAGGAGCGGTGCTAGGGCAGAGAATAGACAAAAAGCCCCATGTGATATACTATGCATCAAAGATGCTAGATGAGGTGCAAAAGAATTATACTACTACTGAAAAGGAATTCTTGGCCATCATCTACGCCTTTGATAAATTTTGTTCCTATCTAATTGGAATGAAAGTCATAGTATACACGGACCACTCCGCCATCAAATACCTAATTCAGAAACAAGATGCAAAACCCAGACTCATCCGCTGGGTATTGATGCTTCAAGAGTTTGACTTAGAAATAAAAGACAAGAGCGGGGTGGAAAATGTCGTCGCTGATCATCTAAGTCGCATCGAGTCTTAGGAGGATGACAATATACCTATTCGAGACTCCCTACCCGATGACCAGCTTATGAAAGTTACTACCGGATTTCCTTGGTATGTCGATATAGTGAACTATCTGACTACATGAATTATCCACCCTTCCTCTTCTCACCACAATAAAAAGAAATTCCTTCATGATGTTAAGCAATAATTTTGGGATGAACCATATCTTTTCCGTCTATGTGCGGATGGAATTTTCCGTCGCTGCCTACCAGAAGAAGAAATTATCCCTATTTTAGAACATTGTCATTCTGGCCCTATTGGGGGGCACATGAGTTCAAAGAAAACCTCTCTCAAAGTTCTTCAATATGGTTTCTTTTGGCCAACGATAGCAAAGGACACTCGTAATTTCGTCCGATCCTGCAATAAATGTCAGCTTTCCGGGAGAATATCTAAAAGAAATGAAATGACTCTTACCTTGTGGCAAGAAATTGAACTTTTTGATGTATGGGGAATAGACTACATGGGTACTTTCCCCTCTTCTTATGGATTCTCATACATACAGGTTGCTGTGGATTATGTTTCAAAATGGGTAGAGGCTATACCCACCGTTTCTTGCGATTCCAAACCAGTTCTCAAAATGTTCAAGGATATCATCTTCCCTAGTTTCGAGATCCCTCGAACAGTCATATCTGATGGAGGATCTCATTTCTTAGAACAAAGTTTTGAATCCCTCCTAAGAAAATATGGAGTTAAACATAAGGTCGCCCTCCTAAAGGCCATTCTAGAAAAGACGGTCAACAGACATCACACAGACTGGTCCATTAAGCTCACTGATGCCCTTTTGGCATACCACACTGCTTACAAAACACCAATAGGAATGACCCCGTTTTTTTTGGTATATGGAAAGTCATGTCATCTACCAGTTGAACTAGAACATAAAGCTTGGTGGGCCATTAAACAATTGAATTTTGATTTCAAAAGTGTTGGCGAGTATAGGCAACTGCAATTACAAGAACTTGAGGAACTACGAATGACCGCCTACTAAAGCACCATGATCTACAAAGAACAAACTAAGATGTGGAATGATGGACATATCAGAAGGAAAGATATTGTCGTCGGAGATAAAGTCCTTCTTTTCAACTCCAGACTTAAGATGTTCCCCGGAAAACTTCGCACAAAGTGGTTTGGGCCGTTCACCATCAAGCACATCTACCCAACTAGAGCCATCATCATTATTGATGACAATGGAGGAGAGAGAACTATTAATGGCCATAGATTGAAGAAATACTATACCCCAGCTGACAAAATTCCAAGACAAACTATTGAGATTCATGATCCTACTACATCAATCTAACCAAGTCAGAACTTCATCGAGCCAGTGACGTAAAACCCAGGCGCTACTTGGGAGGCAACCCAAGAACTGAGTATCACCTTTTATTTTATTTTACTTAATTTTGACAATTTTCTAATTTCTTATTTTATACCTATCACCTTTATCCAGAAAATATAAAAATTTACACAACATCCAAAACAAACATAAAAATATAAAAACCAAAAACTAATTTAATCCTATCCTAACAGTTTTGAAACCATTTGGATCTAAACGGCTTTGAAACCATTTGATCCTTACGGTCTCGAAACCGTTTGGATCCTTACGGTCTCGAAACCGTTTGGATCCACATGGTCTTGAAACTGTTTGGGCTCCATACGGTCTCGAAACTGTTTGAACCCTTACGGTCTCAAAACCGTTTGGACCCTAACGGTCTCAAAACTGTTCGTCCTTGAGAATTTGTAACGTTGTCCCTCCTTTTCTATAAATATTGTTTCATCCCCTCCCCTTTTTTTCCTTTGGTTTCTCGAACTTTCTATCTCACACGAAGGCCCTGCTCCATTCCAACAATTCTTTGCTCCCACGCGACCCATCCATACCTTCTCCCTCACTGCTCCATTTCGAAACCACCTCCGTCGTCTCCGTGTGCATCCAAGAAAGCTGCTCCACCATTCCGTCACACACCTTTCTCTGAAATTCCCACCGCCGCGACCCTTTTTGCACTCAGATAGCGAGGTTGACCACCGTGACTATCTTCATCACCGTCTATGTCACCGCTTTCCCTACCGCAAATGACACATTCATCTGTTGCCGCCGACGCTATTACCACCTTCATCGATGGCGTCGTTTTTGCCATTTTTGCCATTTTCGCTATCTTTTCGCTGCTCGTCGTCCCCGCCGTTTCATCTTCCTTGTGGTTTCAACCCAAATGGTCATGAAACCATTTGAGGCCAAACGGTCGAGAAACTGTTTGGTACCAAACGATCTTGAAACCGTTTGGACCCAAACGGTCATAAAACCGTTTGGAGAGAGAAACCGTTTGGAGCCAAACAGTCTTGAAATCGTTTGGTACCAAACGGTCGTGAAACCATTTGGGACCAAATGGTCATGAAACCGTTTGGACCCAAACGGTCTTGAAACCGTTTGATACCAAACGGTCATAAAACCGTTTGGGGCCAAGCAATAGTGAAACCATTTGGTGCCAAACAATCGTGAAACCATTTGGACCCAAACGATCAAGAAACCGTTTGGAGTGAAAACTGTTTGGACCCAAATGGTCTTGAAACCATTTGGAGCCAAACGGTCTTGGAAAACATAATTTCATCGTTAAAACAATTTCATCCCTAAATATATTGCAATTCTTTCAACATTTCTTCCTCTTTAACATATATAATTTTCTGATTACAGAATGGCCTCACCTGCAAAACAAGCCACAGGAACTGCTGATGCTCCCTTATGGACAAGAGAGAAACTACTGGAGGACCGCACAAAGCTCCAGCAAATCATGGACACCTACAAAAAGACCGGAAAGGTCCCACCAAAGGTTGACTTGATCAAGGTCATGAACGAACTTGACCGAGTCAACATGTGCCTAATTGAGGACCCTATTGAAGAAGTGGAAGACAGTTCCTCCACTGATGAAGGTTCGGAGTATGAACCAAACTCCGAGGACAAATCCCTAGGCCCAAAGTCCAAAGGCAAGAGGAAGACCGAAGAAGCCGCCAAGGGACAACCATCAAAGAAAAGGGCAAGGAAGCAAGTCCGACCCTCTACCACAAGGGAACAGATCTTGGCAGGACACACTATCCCTGCTGTTGCAAATCCCACCACCACCACCACCACAGAACCTGCACCAACTGACCTATACATCCAACACCTCCCAGCTGGTGACAAGGTACTGCGACTGATAAAGTACGTCTGCTCCAACGTACTGAAGAAGATGGGGATTTATGACAAAGTCCTCACCCTGCTCGACAGCACAAACCTATCAAAACTCTAATTTGTTGCAGAGAACTCCTACGCCGAACCCACGATAGGGTTCTTCACATACCTCCATAAAGAAACCGTGGACGTACAAGACAAATGGAAAGACAGAGGTGACCGTAGGCTGGTAACCTCACTTTTTGGCACCAAGGTTGTATTGACTGAGAACATGCTAAATGAGATATTCATTGACCAAGATCAGCTCAAAAAGGCTAAGGAGGCAAGCCTGGACCATCCCTAGTTTAACAGACATACCTTCTAGAAAGCTCTGATGGGGATTCCAAACTATGAGGCGAAGACTTGCAAGGCCTCTATTATACATTCTGGCCTGGTGCACACACTACACAAAATTATTACATGCGCTCTTTTCCCCAGGACAGATGGTGGAAACGTCAGTATCTCTGATATCTTTATTCTCTGGTCCATCCTCAAGGGGCTGCCAGTCAACATCAGACATCATCTGATACAAAAGCACTCGGCTTACGCCCTTAGAAAAGAACTCTGTATGGGTGGGCATATTACATAAATTCTAAAATACCTTAAGATGGACAGACTACTTCCAAAATGCACAATAATAAAGGGTGACATTCTAACCAATGAGCAGAGTCTGAGAAACTCATACATCATAAAGGAGAAGGATACCAAGCTTCATTATATTTTCTTCCCAACTGTCAAAACATCCAAAACTCTGCTGCCACTTCCAGAATTGGCAGATTACGACAAAGAAAAGCTTCTCTTCAATGAAGAGGAGCTTGCCA
The DNA here is from genome assembly GCA_963693085.1 of Alisma plantago-aquatica. Lineage (NCBI taxonomy): Eukaryota > Viridiplantae > Streptophyta > Magnoliopsida > Alismatales > Alismataceae > Alisma > Alisma plantago-aquatica. The sequence goes on from OY856411.1 coordinate 1,382,484,428, forward strand.
ACCTTATAGCCTCATTCAAAGCAAAGGCAGGGCAGATAGAGCACAACGTCACTGCCCCCGTAGCAAGGCTAAAGAAAATTCCAGTAACATGGCCTTCAAAGCTGTGTAAACAAAAACAACAACAATCAGAGATGCCGACATCAAAGATCAACCCAGAGGCAGAGCCACCACACAACGCCAAAAATATAGTAACCCCAACACCAGAACCTTTCATCTTCGATCTGGATGTTGGGTTCAACTCTACAACCACCACCACCTTCCACCACTCCACCACCACACTACCACCTTCTACCATTCCACCATCCATCACTCTTCCCCCATTCTCCACAACAACACCCACCACAATTTCTTAATACACATCCACAACATCACCCGCATATTCCGCCCCACTCCTTTTCTCTTCGGGCATTCCATTCTCCACCTCAACACCCGATCTCACCTTCACTTCAACCACTTTACCCTCAACATTCCCATCTCATCCCCTCTCATCCAGGATGTCACCACCATTCCCATCCACCACCTCATCTACCACCACCATCCTGATACAGCTAGTGACTCCATCAATAGTCACCACGCGATTCGCAGGTCCATCACTAGTGTCTCTTTTGCAAGGCACTACCACCCTTCCACCCTGACCCTAGCCACCTCACCCTTCCACCTTTGGGGTCCCCTTTTCACAAGTCGGTGAGGAATTCAGATGGAAAATTGACACCATTTGAAACCTCCTCACCGACCCTTCTAACATATTATTATCTATTTTTTCTTATGTGCAGGATATCGCTTCACAGGTCTCCAAGACCGACGAGCGGAACAACACCTTACACAACATCATCGCAAGCATCCAACAATGGTAGGAAGTAGCGGCCCAGCAAGTCGAACACATCGACAACTGCTTACAATACCCGCCGGAGTTGGTTCTCGAGATGAAGGGCCAACAAGAGGCATTGGCTCAGCAAGTCGACATGGTCTCTATGCAAACTCAACCTTTTCCTGAGACCCTCTGCGAGCTTCAGCAGCAACAAACTGCTCAAAGCACGCGCTTGGACGACATAAATAACAACCTAGTACAACTCATCCGCTGCCAAGAGGAGAACTCCAACAAAGAACTCAACGACCTTCGCACACAAATAATCAATCTATCCGCATGACTCCACTCTTCTGAAGCAAGTTATGCAGATCTTAAAGATAGCCACGACGCACTGCTCGAATCCCACGAGAATGTGCAAGTGGCACTCGAAGAGCTGCAAGCAATCCATCGGCAGTGCAAGAAGAAGTCGATCACGAAGGCAGAAGCAAAGACAATGAATGACGACGATGATGATAGTGAAGATGACGATGAGGACTCTGATTCCTTGGCTGACTCCAACGATGGCAACTCCTCCTCAGACGATCAACCTGATGACCCAGGTAATGCTGGGGAGGGCACTAGCCATGGGGAAGACCCCGCAAAAACATGACATAATAGAGGTCACCATGAGGGTGGAACCAAAGATCCCAAGTCCCCCAATAACAATGACAATGTCACAATGTCATATGGGGACCAATTCTTTAATTTCTCAGCCATGGGATCACTGGGGGAAGCTGTTAAAGAAGCTGCTTTTTCTGAATTTCAACAATGTATAATGGAAACCAGCATAAGCCCAACTACAGCAGCAATTCAACAATCTACAAACTTCCCCCCAGAATAGGAAGAATCCGATAGATTGAGTCTCGACACAGAAGACAGACTCGAATCCAGCTATGACTTGGACAAAGATGAAGCTCTGCCTCCATTCTTAGACGACAGTGCGTAGACTCCACTCCCTCCACAGGACCTACCCTCGCCACCACCTCTACCTCACATGATGAAAGACCTAGACATGGGAGCCATCTCTACACTAAATGTTCAGGACATCTTTATCCTAAACACTATTGTAGACGATTCCAAGAACGGGGGAACATCATATATAAAAATAAAAAGACAAAGCACAAGTTGACCCGTGAAGATTTCTGTATTCTCCTTCGACCACAATCGGCGGTGACGATGGCTATCTTCCACGTCCTACTTGCAAATGCTATAGAAGAATTTCGAAGCTCCAAGAAAGCGCAACCTATTTTCAACGCTTCACCCACCATGTCCCTATCTCTACTACACAAGGTCTTACAGGCAAAGTCCATAGAATGGCTGTAGTCTGGTCTAGTAAGGAGGGCACACTACATCATCGTGCCCTTTAAAGTTTTCGAACATTGGCTGTTAATGATCATCGACATTGAGGCACGCGACACCAAGGTGTACAACTTCTGCGCCAATGAACTAAAAGCTAGACAGATCAACTTTGGAGGGTTAGAAGTCGGGGAAGCATGATGCATTCCTTTCCGGCTTCTCAAAACAATATGGGCCACCTGCCCATCGCTTAGATATGGTTGGAATCAACCCTGGTTCCGAATCATCAACCCAATAGTCCAAACAATTGAGGGTTCAGGGGATTGTGCTTTCTGTACAATAAGACACACAAAAGCACTAAATCGACAAATCCCCTTTACCGAGTTAGCAGCAAAGGATATGCACTCTTTACAGGGATGTTATGCCATGGAACTCATCTGCGACATACGATTCTTTAAGGATCTGACAATGGCACAAGATGACATACCTCGATATCTCTTCTCTGTTATCCAACATCCGCAAAAGCGTCCATATAGGACAATTCTAAAGGAGTTGGAGAAAAAGCAACAACAAACCGCCAAGGTCCCGGAACAATGCCAGTGGAATCCTTATGCTTTCAATATGGCGGCGGACAAGGGGGACACATACTTGATAACATGGGTCACCATCATTAGAGCATTCCACCCAATGGTGCCCCTATCTGCCATAGAACCAACGTTTCCAAATTTTGACCTTAATGCATGTAAGAGCCTTTCTGACAATGAACTTTGACTCATTATGTCTAGGCTATATGCAGAAAACGATGAGCTGGTTTTCTTGCAAGAAGATATCCTGGTAATGGTAGATTCTCTCCGTGAAACCATACAAATTAAAGGTTCTTTATCCATTAGTGTGATGACTACATACCAGTTTCTTCTAGCACGGGACCACCCTACGATTTATATGGCATCTGCATACATGAAGGATGATCTATTAGGGTCAAAAAACTTCAGAACCATGGAGGCACTTATCTCATATCTTCAACACACAACTCCAATGTTCATTATGATCCCCTTTCTTCATTCAGAATACTGGATGCTATTGGCAAAAAACCTACACGAAGGAACCACAATAGTTTACAATAGTTCTGACAGCCAGTTTGATCCAAACCAAAAATAGTATGTTGTTACAGCAAAGACGCCCACGGAAGAAGTGGCGAAGGATTGCACTGAATGACTACACGACCTCCTGGGCAAATACATAAAGGTGTACGGCAAAGAACATTTCCATCCCCCAGCCTTCAGCCACAGATGTCCCCAACAAATCAGAGAATCAAATGACTGCAGTTTCCACGTCCTGTACTAGATGTATACCATCACTGTTCTTGGAAAACAAGTGGAGGACATGAAGGATGTGGATTACCACGCTTTATGTGGAAAATTCACAGCTAATATCCTATGATCTCATGGAGCAAACAAGGGATTAACAAAACCTTAATACCCTTGCCCATGTACTTCTCATCCTATCACTTTGACACCCTGAGGACAAAGTGAGTGATAAGTTAGGGGGGGTACACTGGGCAAGGGCGATGTATCATATTCAAACCCTTTTCTCTTGCTCTTTCTTTCACCTCTGTTCTTCTGTACATTTTTTTCCCTTTCCTTTGACACTTAGATTTTTCAGTAATTTCTTTGATAGAATAGCTCTTACATACAAAACAACTTTCGCTTAGGAAAAGAGTCACTCCTAGCTAATTTAGAGACAAAGTAGTCCTCAAACGCAACTACATAAGTAGCATTTAGGCATGTAATGGTGAATTAATAAATCACTTTCATACTCGATTTCTATACTTTAGCTTCAGTTCTACATCAGACTCTCCACACGTTAACATCCTGGACGAAATAAGATAAACACTCTCAAGGACGGGAGGGAACCAGGCAAAATCCAAATCAAGGAACCTCGCAAGTGGACCACCAAGTATGAAACTGTAATAAGTGCATGTCAGGAAACCCTAAGAAAAAATTTTCTTCTTTTCAAAAAGAGGCTTGGCAGCCCAAATAAAATCCTAAATAACCAATTCCTAAGCCTGTGAGCATATGAATAAAAGCATGAGTGTTGAATAAAAACATGAGAATTGTGCCATGCATAAAGACTTATAGGAAGAACCAATAAAGGTCTTGCCCGACTGACACATTCATCCGGCCCCACAAAGGTAGATGTGTCGTGCCTGGTAGTGAGATCCTAAGGTCTCCAAGTATATGAAAAAGCTGATAAAGGACTCGCCTGATCAGTACATTTAGCTGACCTCACAAAGGCAGATGTGTCATGCCCGGTAGTGAGATCCTATAAGTTTAGATAAACCCTCCCCCACCTAAAGGGGGAGTTACACAACAACCTTTAGCCAACCCTCATACCTATCTTAGCTTTCGGTAGGAATTTCAAAGAAGTAAAAAGCTGCATAGAGTCGAAGACATGCATGGAATGCGATCGAGGAAAAGGTGGTCCCAATGCAAGAAGTAAAAACCTGAGATCCATGCAACTCTCGATACCTGAAAGAGTTAATGCAAGAGGAAGCCCCGATAAAACTCTAGGAGATCTCTGGTTTAGAATTGAAGCAAGAGTATAGAAATCTTCACTAAATAAAATCACCTCGCCACTACGTGCCTCAGCTCTATTCAACTTGAGGACAAGCTAGACTCTAAGTTAGGGGGGGGGTGATAACCTCCCATTTTGTGATGTTATCTTCCTAGTTTTTCTTAATTTTACACACTCTTTATTAGATAAATTAGATATAATCCTTAAATTTCTACGTTATTATGAATTTACCATTAAACAAACATTTATTTTTTTCTTCTTACAGAAAACCCCCAAAAAATTGCAAAAGCCCCAAACGGTCCCAAGACCGAATGAAGTCCAAACGGTCCCAAGACCGAATGAACTCAAACGGTCCCAAGACCAAATGGAGTCCAAACGGTCCCAAGATCGAATGAAGTCCAAACGACCCCAAGACTGAATGAACTCATATGGTCCCAAGACCGAATGAAGTCCAAACGGTCCCAAGACCGAATGCACTCAAACGGTCCCGAGACCGAATAAAAGCAAACGGTTTGGAGACCGCATGAAGTCAAACAATCCCAAGAATGAATGAACTCAAATGGTCCCAAGATCGAATAAAGGCAAACGGTCCCGAGACTGAATAAAAGAAAATTGTCTGGAGACCGCATGAAGTCAAGCGGTCCCAAGACCATATGAATCCAAACGGTCCCGAGACTGCATGATGCCAAATGGTCCCTAAACCGTTAAAGACCCAAATGGTCCCAAGACCTTTTGGGACTTCTTGGAAGCCTATAAATAGAACCAAAGGAGTTCTAATTAGTCATCAACTTCTTGGACGCCCCAAGGCTGCCCCAATCACTCCAGAGCTGTTCACCCTTCATCCTTCGCCCCAAGGCTGCCAGTCCAAGATCCACACTCCATCCTCAAGCTACTTTCTCTCTCATCAACATAAGAAGGTGGGAAGTGAAGGATTCTTCATCAATACAACCACACAGTGTGAAGATAGTTGCTCTCTCCTCTAAGGGGTCGACCTTCCTCCCTCCTACATGGACATGATGCTTCCTCTCTCTCTTCCTGCCTCCTTCTTTGTTCTTGCCATGAGCAAGTAGTCTCATACACTAGGGTGCCGGGAGTATCCCCACTACCCATGTTTTCATTTCATGCTTTGTAATTCATGAGTTTGCAATAGAGAAAAACTATCTTTTCAATTTAACATCAATCATTTAATGATGCTTGTTGCCTAATCACCAACTTGTGTTATCTTTTATCTATTAGTGCAAATTGTCTATGTTCGTGCTTTTAGATTTGATTACCGATTGCATGTTAGTTCTTGATGTATGTAGCCACCATACATATATTTCAGTATCTAGGAACATCTCTCGAGGAGTGGGGTAAACTCACCTCCATCATGGTACTTTCATACTATGAAATGGAATCAGTTGACGTATGAAAGTACAACATTGACAGGTCAAGGAACACACTTTGCGAGGGGAGTGATGCAAAGTAAGTGACCATTCATCTGGGGATGGTTGGCATTGCAACACTTCCACGTTTCTCGTAGTTAGTTATCCAAAAGGAAGCTAAGTCTACGAAGATACTAACTATTTAGACTCTTTTCTTTGCAAGCCATGTTATTGTGATGTATGTTTTGATCCATGCGTAGTGGTGGTGAAACTCGATCACATCCTAGTGGTTTCTAAATATTGTTTACAACCTTAAGTTTACTTTCTTGTTATTCTCTTTCTCCACACATTAGTTTAATCATCAAATCAACTCGTTGATCTAAATATCAACTTTTAAGTGGATAAGTAGGATTGTTACATTTTCCATCTTGTTAAACTCTTAACAAGACCGTTGTCTCGTGGATTCGACCCTTAACTATACTACGATAAGACTTCCACATATCTTAGCATACGTGGGTGGAGATCTTATTATAGCATACACAAGGATACACTTAGAGACTTACTAACTCTAGGATTTTTAGTGGTGCACGCAACTCCACACGAGTGGAGGCTCCATCAAGCAACTAAGCATATTCAACAATATGTGCTCCAGATTAACCCGTAGGAAAACCCGTTTCACCATCACCAAACTCCTGATGATGATGGATCTATGGCCAGGGCAAACTACATGAAATATTCCTCTGTAGTTAATTAGTGTATTTTAAGTGGATTGCAAGATTCAACCAAGTTATGTAACATGCAACTATAACAAGAATAACAAATATAAATCTTATTATCTTGTGTAACATTGTCACTAAGGCTTTTTGTAACATCAACATCATCTTGATCCATCACAAGGATCTCGCACCACATGTTACCGCTTGGCTTCTTGCAAAATTATCCAGATCCATGTCAAGGATCAACATCTTTGGGACTCAATCCCATCATCAAAGTATTCCATACCATTCCATGGGTAACACCCATCGCATATAACTGGGTTCATAATAACCCTTAATGTTCCACATCATATCACAATCATGCCATCATCATGGCCTGCATTATTCAAAATGATACCTGCATGGTTAGCATAAGAATGGAGGAACAATTGGATTATCATAAGGAACATCTATCACTTATTAAAAGAAATATGGTTATATCACAGGATGGGAAAGTCTATACATGATGTTTTCCTACATAACTTTCCAATCAAACATTAGGGTACTAACTAATCATAAGTGTGATAATGTCATTTAAGATTTAATCATCCATATGATGAACACATGAAGCATAAAGTTGTAGAGGATAAGCCAAACACCTTATGTTATTGTTACCAACCCGTGAGTATCCACTTTATCTTGTATCTCATATTATCATGGAAACCATCCCTAAGGATTTATCCTAAAGGATTACACAACTAGATCAACCATCAAGCTTATTAAAGGTTCACTTAATCACCAACCCTAGGCAACCACCCTATCATTGGTCACAACACAACATAGCCAAAGGTGTTCACCTACTTGGGGCTATTGGGTTAGGCACATCCCTCACTATAGGTGTCGCCTACCCTCACTAAAAGAATACCGGGTAGGGCGTCACCCCTCACCCAAAGGGGTATCAGGTAACATCATCAAACCCTAGGGCACCAAGCCACATATGGGTTAAAAAGCATATCGTGTAACCATGCACAAAGGGTAGTGTAACACCTGGGCCCACTGCCCAAGGCTCTAGTAGAGTTTTAGAAATGATGACTGTCCCCACAGACCACCACTAGCCTTAACTGCACGCTTTGTCCTCACTCACGCACATGCCAGGATCAACTTCCCGACAGGTCACCCATCCCTGTACTACTCCAAGCTGAGCACGCTTAACTATGGAGTTCTTTAGTGATGGGATTCCTAAAAAGGAGGTGCACCTTGGTGATATGGGTAGTCCAATCATTCCTTTTAAGAGTGTTTTATCTGAGGCCTCAAATCCTGGGATGTTACAGGTAGCAGGTAACATCACCACCCTATTGGCCAAGACCCAAGGTGTTCCTATCGTCCAAGATAAGGTTAGGACTCCCTATCGGTCAAAGCACCATATCGCCCAACAAGGGTCATATCGACCAACACTCCATATTGGACAACATCATATTGGCAAACCATCAACACCTTGGTATCGGGCAGCGCTAATAATATGATGTCGGGCAAGATAGGGTATACCATATAACGTCCAAAGTAGCAAAACCCTACATCCACCCCATGATGCCCAAGCCACTAAGGAATCATATCGAGCAACATCACAAGTACAAGGTGCAAGCAATATTGGCCAAACTAGTTAACCATGTCAGTCAAGAAGACCACAAGATACCCACCTAGCATATCGCCCAAGCTCAAACCTAGAAGAGGGCTATCAGGCAAGACACAACCTTAAGGTATCGTGCATGATCCCAAGGACCATGTCGGATTGGTCACCCTCAACCTCAAGACTACCACTAAGAAACCCTAGAAGATCAAGAGAATTGGCTCACCTCTCAATAACAAAGTGAGAGGGGTTTTGCAGAATCCTCCATCACATGTTGGGCAGCAAAGTGGATCATCCATATCGGCCAACCCTCAACTAGGTCAACACCAACCAAAGGCTCACATCTCAAGTCCATGGTGAGAGAAGGGTATTACCCAAGCAACTAGAGCATAGACTCACCTCTCAACGACTAAGGAAGAGAGGGGTTTAGCCTACACCACTAGAGCTCAAGCTCACTTCTTAAAACCAAAAGGGAGAGAAAGGGGGTTTTGATCAAGGAATCCTAAACTCAAGGTTCGACCAACAAGGTATAAGAACACACATCTAACAACAACATAACCACTATGTACATCAAGATTAAGGGTACATACTAGAGCAAGAACCTCACTAAAAGATAAACATGGCCGGTCAAGATAGCATATAAACATGCAACATAAAAGAAGGTAGTATATCTAGGGTTAGGAGTTATGTAACCCGCCTCAAGCAAGCTCCAAAGCTCCTAGAACCAAGCTCCAAACTTCAAGCTCTAAGGAACCACCTTCGACCAACCCTAGGAGAGAAGAGAACTCCATAACCACCATGGCCAAAAGACAAGTAAGGAGGAGAACAAGGTGCCAAGGAAAGAGGGGGAGATACTCACCACAAGAGAAGGGGCAAGACACACTCTAGGGTTCAGCCACCACTAGAGGAAGAAGAAGACTCTACCAAGGAGATCGGCCACCAATCTTCACCAAGTGTATCGGCCACCAAGGCTCCACCAAGGGGAGGTATCGACCACCAAGGGAGAAGGAAGGCAACTAAGGAGCTAAAGGGTTCCCAAGCTAGCAAAGAAGGGGGTTTATATATAATGGAGTTAAGTGGGTGTCCACTAGAGGATTGCTCTACATGTGCTCACCCAAACCACCACTTTTTCAAGCCACACCACTTCCTAGAAAGGAGCCCCAAGTGTCACCAATGGTGACACAAACAAAGCTAGGTCAAGAGGTGTGTATCGCCCAACATGGTGCCATGCCTGATACACCATTAAGCCGATACAACCCTGGCCGACACAACCCTTCCCGATACACTCTTGGCCGATACACCAAGCAAACAAGGCCCAAGGAGGCCCAACAACAAGCCCAAGCTACTACAAGCTTTAAACGAGGCCCAAAAACAACTCAAACAAGGAGCTCAACCCACCCTCTCAACCCTAGAGGATGCAAATAGAGAGAAAGACATCTCTCAAGGTGAGAGACTTGCACAAAAACCTATAACCTGGTTAAATTGCAAGTCGCACCTCAACCTCTCAACAAAGTACAACAAAGCACTAATCACAAACTCAGGTGATTAGCAAGCATCTAAACACAAGATTTAGGCAAAACAAACATGGTAAGCCCAAAACGAAGGTCAGGGTCCTTACATAAGTGTTAAGAAGAGGTACTATTGAGATGTCTATCTTATCTTCTGCATAGTTCCTCCTCTAGATGCACTAGGAACTAAGGGATCTAGTATTTATTTTATCTAGATGAGAGAATATTCTTTGGAAGGACCTAAAAAATTCTTGGGTGCTTTGATATTCAATGTATGCTCATAAATTAGTGATGATTACACTCTTCATCTTGATATTATACATGTTCTCTATTAAGTTGATAGGTAGTAGGGGCTACATCAATCTGTTCCAATATCCAATGAGTCTAGAATTGGTTTCCACCTATGACTTTGGTAGCATAGATATATGTGTTTTTTTTGCAAAACCTACAATGTTAGTCATATGTGATATTGTTGGAAATCAAGTCCACTTCATCTAGCCATGTAATGTATTCATATCCATGGTTCATGTATATTCCTTATAGTAATATCATATACAATTAAACAATGTATAATGTACTCATTTTTTGTTTGTAATTATAGTATGGGTTTATGAGAACTTACATTATGGAGGACCTCATATGTTTGATGCTAGCAGATACTAACTTATCCCATGCTTATTTTCCAAGTGTTGTGTAAGGTTCATCACAACTGAAATTTGGTGTATGACTACTGCATGTTGAGGTGCTTCTTTGATGAGTGTAGAACTCGAGTGGTATGTATTAGGAATTTTGTGTAATAGAGGTACTTTGTCATTTTGCTCATGAAAAAGACTTGCATATCTCTTATTGGTTCAGTAATCAAAAGAGTCTAGATAAAAATCAATATGGATTCTAGAAATGCATTTTTCATATGTGTGCTCTAGATAACAATGCTAAAGATTGATTGAGATATCAATTATAATCCTTTGTTATTTACATTATAAACATTCATCTCTAGATTGTTTCATATAAAGATAATTATATATCTGGGTATTTCCATACAAGATCACATCTTTGAAATAGAAGCATCAACAACCATTAATTGATCATTCTTTTCATACAAGATGCATAACGTAAAATGTTTCTATTATTGGCATAATAAAATAGCAGTTCGACTAACTCTATTAAGATCCCAATGATCTAAGATAAATTCTAGATGTAGATTGAAGTTCCAACGACTTTTTCTTCATCACAATCCATCTTTGCCCTTTCATTAAGGCTTTACTTCTTATCAAATTGTAACATACTCAATTTTGACTACTATTATCTATGTTGAGCTATTTTTCCCTAAGTTGAATTTATTTACAATACTGCCCTTCATTTGAAATTTGCACTTATTTTGAGTAAATTATCTTTAATTTTGATACCGAGTAGTCTTTGATTGAATTCCCTTGTGTCTCAATGTATCAATTATCCTCACTTGAGAAATATTTATGATTTAGTCCCTAGTTTGAGTATCATATTCGTGGTTGAAGTCATTTAGTCCAATTGATGTTTATGTGCCTATCTACCTTCATTTGACCTCAAACCCACCTAGTCCTCTCAATTTTCTACTATTGATTTGGAATCAATGGAAAATATAAAATAAAATTAAAGAAAATTGATACAAGAATTAATTATAAGTTAGATATGTCATATTCATAAATAATGGTAATAATATCTTAAAACCTAGTTGAATGGGACTACACCCCATGGTCAAAAACCTCATAGCATCTTGCTTTTCCATTTAGAAGTTACAAAATTTGAAAGAGAGTACTAAATAATACATTGACTATAGTTAATAGATTAACTCTAATACCCCGTTACACCTCTCTCTCTCCCTCTCTTCCACATGAACCCTCACGTCTTTCTTTCCCTGACCCCGCACGACCATGTTTCCTGTTGTTTGGTCATTCCGCAGGCCAGACCAACGACGAGAGAATATGTCCCTCTCACAACACCTTGCCTTCCGTTTCTACTCCCACAAGCTTCCGACTCCCCCCTGTTTGAACCGTCAGCTATGCAGTTAAGAGCAGGGGAGGCCGAAACTGCAAAAGCCATAAAGACTAGAGAACTACAGAAGAAACGGCCGGCGCACCGTCCTCTAGGCGCCGAGCCATCCAACCCCTGTGCCTGCTTCCCTAGACGCACACCCTAGGGTCGGCGCCCCTATAAAATCCCTGCCCTGATCGCTAATCTGCAGCGCCCCTGCCTAGATGGACGGAACCGGCAGATCATTCTCGTGCATGAACCTCTCCCTCTCCATCTTCCTATATATACCTTCTTCCTCCTTCCTCAGTTACCCAAAACCGTAGCCCCTCGTCTGTAAGAAGGAGAGACATCCCAACACTGAAAGCACCCACCCCAGCAGCGCTCGCCAGCAAGAAACTCGACGACCTGCACTAAGAACCCACCACCGTCGAGTTCAGACTCCTCCGAGGTGCACAACCACCACCCTCGTCAGGCCTGCTCTTCTCCTCTACCTCTCCCTTCCCATCTTCAGGCCAGCCCGATAGCCGGCTTGCAAAACACCACCATCGTCAAGACTGCAACACAAGTCGGCCACCATGGATTCAGGAACTGCTAACCAGCCGCCATCTACAACCGTGTCAACCTCCTCCTCTGATCAGATGTGAATGTTCCACGCGTCCGGTCATCATCAGAATCAGCAGGCACCCACCATCGTGTAGGTGTCGCCCTGTTCGACTCTGCCAAGTCGGATCGTCATCTACCTCTTCTCCTCCGACCAACCTGCCACTCGACGCAAACCTGCACGCCAACAACACCTGCCGCCATGCTCAGCCAACACCTATGGTGGAACCCAGGGAATCTGCACTGCAACGAAGACGGACAGGATCTGGCCGGTGCACCGCTGCCAACGCCCCATCACGAGGACGGCTGACTTCAGGGCGATGTCGGGCAGTCATGCCATAATCTAAGAGCCTTCGACCAGCTGTAGACCTCCACCACCCTAACCCAACCGCCACCTAGATCTGTAGCACCTGTTGCTGCTAAGTCCTGACCTTGCCATGGATGCACCCCCACCTTTCTAAGAATGCTTCGTTGAATCATCGTCGTCCTCTGCCTCTCACCACCAACCCGACGCCACCCAGCTACAATCGCATCCATGGACGCCTCACCAGCAACCAGAACAACAAGGAAACTCCACCGACCATCTGCCATCTAGACAACCTGCTGCGGCCATATTCAGGAGAATCGGCACCTAGGGTGTCTCCTAGATGAAGCCAACCCCAAGAAGAATCTGTTGACTAAACTGCACATCTACAAGTGAGCAATTGTACCTCCTTTCAGTTGTTTTTAGAATCATGTTAACCTAACGAGGATGACGGCTGGGCTAATATATACTAAGGGTAAAATGTATACATCGCTAATCCTAATTGTAATCTATACACACACACCTTATATTAGTAGTAAATAATTAATGTGCCGTCTAGTTTCAGAATCTATTAGTAGAGGTAATCTACCCTGTAATCCCTTGCATGTACCTAATAGAGTGGTAGATGCCATACATATGCATTTATAATATAGGTATATCTCGTATGTGGCATTGTCTAACCGGAGAGACTAATGCATACCTACATAATGGGCTAACTCGTAAGCTGCAAATTATTATAATAACTAGTTTAATGACTTAGCCGTGCAACCTAAAAGAATGTATGTATAGGTACGTGATAGTATGTTAATAGAAGTATAATAGACATATAATGTTTTGGGACCTTATTTAATTAACACAATTATATAAAGACATCAGCTTACTAGATCCATTTCGGATGCACATATGTCGATTCACCATGTTACCATGCTGATACATATACTAGTCTAATAGTAATACAAGTATTTACACTTGAAGGATCTTCACGTAATCTTTGTTTCATGAGATCCATGAATACGGATAAGGATTGTAATAATTTATTTAATACCTATATTGTGAACAATCGTATACAACTCCATAATACACACAATTAGGTATATGTATATAGTAGAGTATTAATTTAGTACATTGTAAGTGAGTTCATTATATCTCAAATCTCAACATATCAAACAATGGTACTAGTTATAAATAAATTTGGTAGTAGGATTTGTTAAGTAAAAATATGCAATGTCGTAATAATTGAGAATTGAACATTAGACTAGCATTGTTATATATATAAACCCTAGAGTTAGAAATGTTTAGAAGTGATCTCCCATAATGGTCTATGTCACACATTAATCACCACCATAGAAAGAGATATTAATAACCCTAAATGGGAAAGAAAATCCTAATAAAAGATTTAACAAGAAGTTGGTTCCAAGCCAATTAGTAACAAGATATTTCTGATATGTAGTTACCTTTTCTTGGAGCCACTTTGTGATTATGCAATCCTCAGAAACATGGAGAATGGAGGTACTAGATTCTCTATTTTTATATTGAGTTATTCATTTCCCTCTTGAATGCCTTATACATTGTTTAGTGGTGAACCATATACTTGTTTAAGTCTTTCCTACCTCTTTGAAAGTTCACCACCTCAGATTGATTATTGTTTGAATGCATTGAATATTATAATAGCACTTGAATTGATCTATTTGGAGTTTTGACTCCCTGGACATTGGTCCCTTTGGGCTTTGGCCCCTTAGAGCTTTGGCTCACTTGAGGTAGGGTACGTCCCGCCGCCCTGTGCACATGTGTAATGGATTAGTTGTCCCCCATTCGACTGGTTAACATAGTAATTAGGCTCAATGTTGTTCTTTCATATATAGGTGATTGAACATAAGGCATTGTTGCCCTTGAAGGAAATGATATGATAGTGCTCAACCTTAATATTCAAAACTTGATCATTGCAAGTAATTTGATAATTTGATATCTTGAACTGTATTGCATAGCCTTGTGGAAATTTGATCTTGAATACAAACATTGAAATATTTCTATCCTTGCTTTGATGAATTTAGTCCACCAAATATTCCTTTCCTAGATTTGATATTACCTTGAATAATATTTAATACCTATGTTTTGCAAATAGCTTGATATAAGAATTTAGTACCAGCTTTGCTGACCCTTTATTTTCCCTTCAATGGGGTCCATGTGTGGTTTCGTTCCCTCTGAGAACTCATGGGCAGGTAATAGATGGAAGAGCTTGAAAAGACATGCACTGGGTAGTCCTCCGTTGAAGACTAGATAGAATGAATTCTATTCCTTAAACTTGTAATCATATTTGTAAGATTCCGCAACTCTGATGTACAAGCATGATTGTAATAAAGATTGTTTATGATTGTGATATGATTTTGTAAATATTTGATCGTAAAGATCGGGTCTTTACACAGATCCTGCACATCCATGTATGTCATATCTACATCTGGTATCACATACAAAGATGAAGAAGTAATCGAATTTATCTTACAACATTTATACCTAAAGTAGATGTATCAACCCCTTCCTTCTTCTTCTTTAATTCCTCCAAATAAAGAGGACAATTCTTTTTCTAATGTCCAGACTGATGAAAATAGTGACAATCGCCTCTTTTCTTTACTCCTCCCTTTTCCTTGAGATATGAAGATTTGTGCTTCTGGCCAAATTTAGAACTCTTCTTAGTTTTGTCTTTAGCTTTAGACTTTTCCTTTGTCTTGTTGATCATCATCACATACTTGGGCTTGTCTTTCTTCATTTGTGCCTCATCTTTTCTCAACATGCCTAATAACTTTATCAATGGCTTGTCAAAGTCATTCATGTTGTAGTTAATGACAAACTGATTGTATCATTCTGGTAGAGACTACAAAATCACATCAGTGGCCAACTCTTGACCCAAGGGGAATCTCAGTCTAGCCAGGTTCTCCACATACCATACGAGCTTGAGCACACGATGATCAACTAGATCTCCTTCTGTCATGTTACATTTGAACAACACCTTAGAGACGTCATATCTTTCCTAATCCTTGAACATGCTCTTAAGATGACCATGTCAATAACATATATGTTCTCATGCTGCCTCTGCAACTCATAGTTCATGGAGCATAGCATCAAACACTTAACATCTACGACATCTTCAATATGCTTCTTTTAAGCCTACCTATCAGCCTTAGGTGCATTGGGAAAGGGTTCATCTGGCTTTGGTGTCTCCAGGATACAGATCATGTGCTCATGTGTTAGAATAATTCTCTGCATCCTAAACTAGTCATGGAAGTTATTCCCATTGAACTTCTCCTTCTCAAGGACCGATCACATAGAAAAGTAGTTGTTATGTGTTTCCATTTGATTATACAAAAGTACAATTTTAGCAAAAACTCAATTTTGGTTTGATTTGATTAAAATTTGCGATGTTAATTAGGTCTTTAATTAGCTATCACTCTCATTAATTTTATCAAATTAACAACCCTCAATTTTCAATTCAGAAGATTGCAGTGAACAATCTTCTATAGTGATTGTATAACCCCTTTGTCTCTGATATCCAGAATGAACTCAAGGTGTGGAAACATTATCCTCTTAGTGTTCAATTCATGTTTCTTGAACTAGAACAAACTCTTTGAGATATATGTGACCTCAATATCATATATTAGTTCACATGTGCATGCACATGCATTTTTCAGTCTCTCTTATCAAGTGCCCAGGATATCAAACTCCAGTAGGAGGGACAAATACCATCTAAATCATTCACAATCAATCCCCATGTGTCATAACTACCCAATCATCACCGTTATGACAATCCTTATTCAGGAATACATTGGATGATGTCAAAGTAATCGAATGACATGTGATGAGTGTAGTAATTTTAGGTCTAAGAATCAAAATCACCACCTTCACTATGAGAGATGACTATGATCACCATTTATGGTTTTCATGTGTCACTCTTAAGGTGGGTCTGTCTGATACATGTTCCCTAACAAGTATGTGTGTGTTCTTTGTTTGATATTACATATCATGACTGATGAGATTTTTTCATCAACCATGACACACTCTTGTCTTAAGTGTTACTGTTGTCTATCTGCCTTCCATAGTAACATTTGACTAGGGACATAATAAGAATGTACATACTCTTAACATCTATATGATCTCATTGTTCAAGTTACGTACTTGAAGACATGTGTCATCGAGTAATATCATTCCTTAGACATTCATTGTGTCTCCTCATTATCTCATAATTGAGTGAAATAGAATGAATTATAAGCTTGCCTTTATTATAATTAATCAATTCCTTTATGTAATATTCTATTATAATCATCATATGATTGACTCTCTAGACATATCATACCAATAATTTTGTATGTGGAAGTCAGGTACTTTGTACACAGAGATACTTGACAAGCACTGTATTAAACCGATACCAATGACATGTATATGGTATTATATATTTCACATTACATATAGATATATAAGTAAATGATGATATTGATATCTATTTAATAGATACTATTGTATTCTTATGAGGTACTGTGGATATGGTGAGAGGTATTTTTATACTCATGCCAGACACTTTAAATGGTGTCTGATTAACTTATTAAAAACAAGGCACACATTGAAAAGAGAAACGAAGTCAAATATTTTTTATTATTACTTACATCATATTGAATGAGAAAAAGTGTTGTCATATAACGTACATTTAAAAAAACTACATGAAATCAAACTTGAATATCAGGACAAATCAAATTTGACCAAAGGTTTGGTTAAGTTTGATCTGGATGGATATTGTGGTCAATTTTGGTTTTAAAAGTATTCAGACCGGCCTTAGTTGGTCTGATCATAATCTAAACATATTGGTTAATCGATCAGAGTAAACTTGACTAGCTCTATATGTGTATGTGTATGTGTCTATATATATATCTATATATAATCAAGTAAACTATCTTAGTCATGATCAAGTTGTTGTACAACTAACAATTCAAATTATCTCGATGTTTATTAGTGTTACAAATGACTTTTAAATTAATGTTATAATTATTACAGATATATACAAATCTTAAAAAATCACATAATATATATTTATGTATAAAAATATTTTGTTAAATATTCCATCTAATTAATGTTTAGATGAAATTTACTTTGTATTATTAAATTGTGATTTTTATTGAAGAGAATCAATAACTTGGTATCAAAATTGAATCAAATCAATTCTAAACTATTTTTTATTGATCTTTATTTAAGTTTGCGATTAGTAATACTAAGTGGTAATGGTTTTAAATTGACCAAACTTGACCACATTTTAACCGTTAAGTTCGTTATAGATCATTCTAACAATTAAGTTTGGTCTGAAACAGTTTCAGACCATTATATGTGATCAGATTTGACCTGACTAAGCCTAACACTAAAAAACACTTTAGATATCAAGAAAAGCATTGTAAATACCAACATAAATACCTCAGAAGTATTTTTTCTGTTAAAATAAACAATATATGCTCATAGCTAGAAAGTTAACTTGCGTGAGTGTAAGAAGTGAAGATAAATGCAAATTTAAAATTTCATGGACTTCAAATTTGATCTTTAACTTGTCATGTTGTTGTCGTTTTACTTATAATACAACAAAGTAACACGGCAAGAATTATAACTGAAAAAAAATGTAAGAAGTATATTTTCGACAGTGTAAATAACGACCCTATACAATTTATTTTCTAATACTATACCGCTGGCAATGTAGCATCGCCGTGTGGATATACGATGAACGTCTCCGTGTCCTCCGATACCTATGCGTACGAGTATTACCACCTACGACTCGGAATACCTGCCACAGCCGTAGTTCCTGCTGGTGGACCAGATCTTAGAGCTTCCCGTCCTAGTTTATTCTTTCTAGCACTTGAGAGTCCAGCAATACCATTAACTCATAATGGATAGTTGACATCGTATCTGCTTGTTTATTTCACTTGATAGTATTGGTACGAATTCTTGTCGTTGAAGCTTTTGTTGAGTTGCCGCCTTTAAGGTCCATAATAATCTGAAAAGCAGGGCATATTTCATGCAGAATTGAGTTCAAGCAAACAATGTATAAAAGATGACATGGATAAATTGATCAGTTGATTGATCAATGTGGTCGTGTCACAAGTTTTACAGACATTGAACAATAAACAGGTTTGGCTTTCCTTTTGGTCTCGTACGTGGTCAAATATTTTTGGGGAAGGAGAAAGGAAGTGGGGGGGGGGTGTTTAAAATAGATGTTTAGAGATTTTTGTTATGTTGGCACGGCAAAAGGGATACAAAGGGAGGAACACTTAGGAAGATATTGGTTGTTACATGTGCATAGGAACAAGGAATAGGGAGTGCTTTTTCAAAATAGCCCCATACAACTATAATTTTATTTATTCAACCAATAGACAAATTCAAAGAAAATTCTTTCTTATGTAACCAGTAACATCATTCTCTAGCCACATTGTATATGCAAATAAAATATAAATTAATATGAATTTTAGCGAGCGTCTTTGGCATATTTCCTTTCTTAAGAATCATTGAAAAGAGCACTACTAAAGAAACATTTGCAAATTAAATTATCTTCATAATAAATATTTCATGATAAATACAACATCATCGATCTTAATCATATTGTCTATCTCTTGTCGACGCTTATGTTATGGATGAGAAATTTTTTAGTAAGAATTTATTCTGTCAGAAGGAACTATTTCTTTGTTACTAAATTAGTTCTTCTAGGAAAATCATTTTTAATTAAAGTAGTTATTTGTAGCATAAAAAGTTCAAGTAAATATCAAAATTTTGATTTAAAATTTCCATTGTAAGGTAATACAATCTGAACTTAAAATTATCTTAAGAGATCCTTTTATGTGGAGGAAAACATAATTCATGGTGGAAAAATGAATTCCTGATAAAGAATTCAAGTAAAGTGAAATATATTATTAAAGGAAAATATTTCAATGGAGGAAATAATTATTTTTAAGAATGTTTAGCCTAATAAAAGAAATTGAATGGTAGTAGGGGAAAAATATAATTGATGGAAGGTAAGATAGGGAAATACTAATCACAAACAAATAAGTTTTTGACGGTAAAATTAAACATATGGGCTGACATTTTTAAAAGAAATGTGTTTATACACAACAAAGGAAAATATTGGGAAAGGATATAAGTGTCCAGTTAACTAGTGCATAATTAGCCTTCTCGTCATAAATTTCCCCCCATCATGTACCATGTCTTTTCATGGGAACAAAAATAGATCAAATTCTCAATGGATTTTGCATTAAAATTTTCACCTTCCCATCACCATGACGACAAACTCATACTTTTTCCCCACCATTCCTTTGTCTGTGATTTACCACCTACCAAACACAACCTTAGTTAGGCCTCAAAAGGCACGTAGGAAGACTACATGATAGTGAAATAGGCTGAATGAAAAAGTATTTAACAATTGGATGGACAATCAAAACATGCCTGAAAGATGGGAAAATATTATTTGATTCAAGAAAGTTTTATGAGGTAATCAAAATGACCAAGTATAGAAACTCATACCAGTTCTAGTTTGTTGGATGGTTAGAAAATGACCAAGGTTAAGAAACTCATACTAACGTAGGTTTGGATGGTTGGTAAGAAAAGAAAATTTAACAACAAAAAAGATCCAGTCGACCCTGGTCAAATATCTTGAAAAGCACCTGAAGTCCTATACTACTATTTAAGTAACAACAATAATAATAGTATTTTGGTTGGGTTTTTGATAAAAAACTATCTAAATGGTAAAAATTATTTGGTTAGCCTTGTGGTTTTCAACCAATGCAATATTTATGTTGTGAGACCCCCGACCTACCTTAGTGCTAGATTTTGCTTAATAAGATAAATACAACCTTAATCTAATCTCTTGAGATGTCTTAATAACACATGACATGTTTATGTATTTAGTTTGATCCAGTTTGATTGATGTTTGAACTAGTTATGCTATATGTGTATTTGTTTTGGACCAATTTGCAATTTACCCATGTTGAGGGATTACCTTGTAATTTGTCACATGTTGGTTGTGCCTTCTATGTTTTGGCATCATGAGAGAGAGAATGA
This sequence comes from Alisma plantago-aquatica, assembly GCA_963693085.1. Classification (NCBI taxonomy): domain Eukaryota; kingdom Viridiplantae; phylum Streptophyta; class Magnoliopsida; order Alismatales; family Alismataceae; genus Alisma; species Alisma plantago-aquatica. The sequence goes on from OY856411.1 coordinate 1,382,505,326, forward strand.
TGCATAGGGGTGCCTTGTTGGACTTTAGTTGATGAGGTGGCATCATATGTTGATGCTAGGGTTTGCATGGTTTGCATGGATGCTTGGGTTGATGGAGGTGTTGACTATGTGAGTTGATCCTTGAAGTGTTGTGACCGAAATACTTCTTGGTTGTGTTTTGTAGTGACCCAGATTCCTTGTTCTTAACCTTGGTAGAAATGCTTTGGCTTGTGTTGATGTGTTGCGACCCTTTGCTTTGGGTGTCATGGGTAGCGGTTGCTACCATGATAACCTCTAGTTTTGTTTCAACCACAAGGGTGTAGTTAACCTAAGTGGTCACCACACTACCTTGTCTTTCTTTAGGAACTTCTCTCCAAAAGAGGTTGAATCCATGGTTCTCCCATGGTACTGCCTGAGTGAGTCGAAGATGTCCTCTTTCCCATTTCTTTTTTGGCCTAGGGTTTGTACTCTCTCTCCTTTTAGATTCCTTTGACCTTGGTTTTCTCTTCTTCTCTTAAGTATCTTACTTGACTAAGTATTAGATCCAAGCTTGGCATTTCTTCTCTCTCTTGGAGTTTCTTGGCTTTTGGAGTTGACCTTCACCTCAAGGGGGGTTATATAACTTTCCCCTCTTCTATTGTAACACATAATCTTGCATGCATGTTATCTTATCCTTAAAATGTGAATTTAAGATTTTTGGTGATGGTATATTGACTTAGGGTTTAATAGGTGGTGATCTTTGCATAGAGTAACTCTCTCTCTTAACCCAAATTCTTGCACCTAAAATCTTAGTGATGGTGAAGATGTTGGTTTCACATGCACATGTCGAACATTTGGTTTCTTCTCATGATCATGGTTCTATTTTCCTTCTTAATGATAGAGGTTTTTGGATACTTTGGTGATGGAATGTTGTTTTCCCTCTTCCTTGATTCATAGTTCTCATTTCATCTATTTGATGTTTGGATTTTAGGGTTTTGTATGGTATCTTCTTCGATGTACCTCCTTCTTGTTTGGTTTTGGTTTCCATCTTATTCATCAAGTGTGCCTTTTGAACTTTTTGGCTTTTGATGTTGAACAACCTATTTTAGAGCATGTGGTCTTTATGGTTTTGTTCCATGGTGGCTTCCACATAGGTTGACCTTAATGGTCGCAATGATTTTCTGACATATGGTAGCTAGGGTAGTTTGGACACAACAAACATTAACCCTAATCTATTTTGGTCACTATGCTTGAGATGATTCTCTTGTCTCGATTGAAATGACCTTGGTTTGATGGCTGGTCGCTAAGTTAGGGTGGTTTGGGCTCTACAAACCCTAACCCTAACATGTTTTGAATGCTATGATGAGTTGGTTCACACACTTTGGTCACCATGGTTTTGGTATGATGTGAGTTTGTCCTTAGGATCTAGGGTTGTTGCGGTCACAAGGGTAACCTAACCCTAATGGTCTCAATATGGTTCATAACCCTTCTGGTCACTACACATGGTCTCATTTTGCTTGTCACTACAAGTGTTGGTCGCTACTCATGTATGATGGTTACTACACCTAGTTCATCTTACTTGGTCTCTACATGACCTAATCCTAGTGGTCACTGGGGCAGTCAATGCCTAGTGGTCACAAGGGGTGATGTTAACTCATATGGTCTCTACATTTTGTTGATTACATGATCAATTGGTTATGGTTATGATGCTTAATCTGATGTGCACCAAGAATGTAGGAAGTGATGACTTTAGGGTATGATGTTAAATACGGTTGTAAAAACCCTAATCAGCTAACTATGAGAAACCCTAACCCTAGTTTTGAGTACATGGTGCTTAATGTTTACTTTCTTGAGTGATTATCATGTATCAAAGAATTTTCTCTCTCCTATTTATTGTAACCTAACTTGTAGGTTGAATGAGCATCATAACTAATGATTAATGTGGCATCACGTGTGTGCCACATATGTGGTTTTACGAGCCTTGGTCATGCATGGTGTTATAATGATAATGCTCTCTTACAGGAACTATGGGAACGGTCTAATGACCTTAGTGATGGCTTAGTGACTATTTTTGAGGTGATATTCTCCAATGATGTGATGGGGGATTTGTTATCCCATAGTGATGTGATAGTGGTGATAGCCATGTGTATGACAATGCGGCAATATCATGTGGTGATGTGATCAACTTTATGCTTGATACATTTTATATCTTATGGAGTAGTAATCTACCCTTATCTTTGTAAAATTTATTCAAGGTTTGTACGTTGTAACTTGATTGATGCATTAAAAGATACCCAATTGGCAATAAATAATCAAGTGAAATCCTAATCATGTATTTGCGCTGTTCCATAGATCCATTCTAGTGTTTGAACTTTTTTGGATGGTGAAACAAGTCTTCTTGTGGGAAACTTAGAGCGTATACTATTGAGCTTGTTGGGTGCTTGGAGAATATCCTTGTCATCCGGGTCCCAAGTGTTTTGAGAACGGTAGTGGTCGTGTCTCATTGATTATATTATGTGTTGTGATTTTGGAGGAGAACTACGGTTGTACCCAGTGGCAAGGTTACATACCCTGGAGTCTAGCGCCCTGACTTGTACCAAGGCAAGCTAAGTGTTTTTAGCTTGACTATATGTCATTGGTGGTAGTTGACTATTACGTCACTGTGGTGACTCTCATACTAATTGGGAGGTGGAGGTGAGATCGTGGATTCTTTCTCTTCCATAGATCTTATATGGCACAAATTTTGACTTAGCAGTGGTCAGTTGGATTTGGGTGGTACGACTGAAATCCTTAGGACATAATAAAAGATTTGACACAACCGTGTAGTATATCTACTTAGGTCTAAGTATGACTCATCTTGGATGATGCCTTAATTTGTTTCTTATACTATTTAGTTAGTAATGGTTATACATGTTCTTCAGATTCCTTATAAAATTATATGATGTTCTACTGAGTAGTTGTAGCTGCTTCACCTGTTTAATCTGTGTTATCAGTTTTACTTATTCATTTAGCTGAATCTGCTCATTATGTAATAATGTTAGTTTCATGTTATATATCAATTTCTATTTGCAGTAGTTGTTGGCGGAGAGTGATATCTCTGATTGGGACATTGGTCTCACCCCGTGGGATTCCACATCTTTTAGGTGGTCATAGACGCATGGTAGAGACCGTGCAGTTGAGGAAAAGTAGCAAGGAGATCAGCAACTGTTGAAGGTTGGATATGTTGCTAGTATTTTGTAGTATAATCCTATGTGTTGTCCCTGTACTCTCAAGTCTTTAGGGTGTTTTGTAGACATGGTATGTCAATATGAGGTTTTGGCAGTATGCCATGGTTGTACATGTATGGCTTGTATATGTTAACAAGATATCTTTTGTAATAGGTGTGTGGCGTTGGCCACTATACAAATGTGCATACCTATCCTAATGTGTGATATGGTATAGTTTGTGGGCCATTGATGTAATATGTTCTGTACATAATGGTTATATGGTATCGATTTTAATTTACACTGTCTAGTTGGTAATGTGGTGGTTAGTTGATAATTCCACATGTTGTTTTGAGTAATCTCTCTTTGGTGTGACCGATGTGTTACAATTTGGTTGGTATCAGAGCTTTCGATTCACTGAGTCTACAAGGACATATGACAAGGGTTTGTCTCTATTCTTGTGTTATCCAAGATATCTAATTGTAGCTTTTTCCTATGTAGAAGAAGAAGAAGAAATGTCTAGAGAACATGAAGAACATGCTCAGAGTAGTGTTGTTGCACCAGAAGGTGGTACTAGGAGGTAGGAAAAAATAGATGGAGTGCGTAAAGTGCCTCAGTTCGACCCAATAACCATGGACAATACCGATTTTCAATCTATGTTTAGAGAGTTCATGGCCACGATTTCACATATGGCGGATAGGGTGCCCATACGTCAAGCAAGGGCAGCTATTCCCAATGCAAAATCCCAGGGTTCTAGGAAGAACTTTTGAGAGGTCGATACGTATTGGAGAGTTGGAGTATGTGGGTACAATGGACTTGGCAGATGCTGATATAACTAATGGAGCTGGAGAAGACCTTTAAGATCCTCAATATTCCTGAAGAGGATAAGGTGAAGCACAATGTTTACGTATTGAAGGGTAGTACTGGCCATTGGTGGGCCATTGAGGAGGAGAAAAGGCTTGGAGTGGTGATTAGTTGGGAAAACTTTCGACGGGAGTTTGTGAGCCAGTACTTCTAGAGACATACCTTGATGAGAAGGTCTCCCACTTTTAGAAGATCCAATAGGGATCGATGACAATCAATGAGTATGAGGCAAAGTTTATGGAGTCGTTGAGGTTTTATCCTCACAAGGCAACAATGGATAAGAAGAGGATCATGCAGTTTGAGAAGGGTTTAAGTAAGGAGCTTATGACAATGACATTTATGTTGGAGAATCAAGAGTGGGTTGCTGCCTTTATTGAGTCTGTGTAGAGGATAGAGAGGTCAGTGATAGAGAAGTGTGAAGATACCACCAAGAAGAGACTGATAAAGTTTCAAGGGAAGTCTTCTAGAGGCTTCAAGAAGCCTAGGTTTTCATCACCTCAATCACAACAAAGGTCTGGAGTTTCATCACAATGATCACCTAGCAAGGGCAGAGGACAAACTTTTCTACCGGTAGGAGCTCACAGTACAAAATCAATTTCAGTAACAGGGCCGCCTAGATCATGGTATGAAGATAAGAATTGCTACAGATGTGGATAGACTGGGCATACAAGGTTGTTTTGCCCAATAAAGGATGACGAGGTGATGAAACAACCCAAACAGAGTCAGTAGGGTTCCCAGTGGCAACAACTCAGTAATGGCAGTGTCAGAGGACACTGCTAGGCATCATAGGCTAGTTCATCTAGATAGGCCTGCAGAGGATAGGGGTGAAAATAGGAGACAACTCAATTCTACGCCCTGATCTAGCCGGAGGGAGTGGTCAATCCATGGGTCATGACAAGTCAAATGGAGTTATTTCATTCTGATTTGTCTACATCTTCCTTTATATCTATTTTGGTTGACTCGGGTGCAGCACACCCTTTTATTACTAGATAAGTGCTAGCTAGTTGTTCTTTTCCTTTTAGTCATAGATGTGATAGTCTTCACTTAGAAACACCTTTGGTTGGTTTTTCCAAGTTGCGGGAGGTGTTTTTCATTTTGTGTTCTTTCTTTCTCACGATGCAGCATTCAAGTGGACCTTATACCAATTGGCATGCATGGATTCAATGTGATACTTTGAATGGATACCTTGGAGAAGTACCAGGTGGTCTTGGGATGTATTTCCAAGGTGGCTACATTTTATTATGAGTATGTTTGATGGGTCTTCCAAGGGGATAGGTGGATTCTCATGATGTGTTTGGTGTCAACGATGACAACATAGAGGCTAATGAGGCAAGATTGTGAGGTTTTTTAGGCACATGTGGTGGATACCAAGGTGAGGAGTCCTAGTATCCAAGAGGTTCTTTTTGTTCACGAGTTTGAGGATGTGTTTCCTGATGAGTTTCCTGGAGTTCCCCCTCCTAGAGAGATTGATTTCAAGATTAATCTGGTTCCTAGTACACAACCGATAGCACAAACACCGTACATGATGCCACCAGATGAGATGCAAGAGTTAAAGAAGTAGTTGCAGGAGCCATTAGAGAAAGGTTTTTTCAAACTGAGTACTTCCCCTTGGGGATCTCCTATGTTATTTGTCTGGAAGAAATATGGTTCCATGAGGTTATGCATCGATTATTAGAAGTTGAAATAGGTAACATTGAAGAACTAGTCCTCATTGCCAAGGATAGATGATGTATTTGATCAATTGAGAGGATTTTTAGTGTTTTTGAAGATAGATGTGGGGTCAAGATACCACCACTTGTGAATCAAGGAGGATGACATACCCATGTCAGCTTTTAGGACATAGTATGGTCACTATGAGTTTGTGGCTATGCTGTTTGGACTAACCAATGCACCGACATCATTGATGGATCTAATAAATAGGGTGTTCCAGCCTTATCTTGATTAGTTCGTAGTTGTTTTAATTGATGATATCCTGATATACTCTAGAGACAACCAACAACATGAACAACATCTACGACAGGCATTGACCTTGTTGAGACAACACAAGTTGTATGCCAAGTTCAACAAGTGTGAATTTTGGCTGAAATAGGTATCTTTTCTGGGGCATGTGATATCTGATAAAGGTGTTTGTGTGGATCCTAAGAAGGTACAATTTGTTTTGAAGTGGAAGCAACTGAAGACACCGATGGAGGTTCACAATTTCATTGGCCTTGAAGACTAGTGCATGAGGTTCATTAAGAACTTCACTTCCGTGGCGTTACCCCTAAAAAAGTTGACGAGGAAAGGTGTTCTATTTGTCTTGTATGGAAAGTGTCAGTGTTCTTTCCAGCTTTTGAAGGAGAATCTAATCAATGCACCAGTGTTAGTGTTTCTTGAGAAAGGGACATGTTATATTATCTTTTGTGATGTATCGAAGAATGGTTTGGGATGCGTGTTGATGCAACATAAAAATGTGATTTCTTTTGCTTCACGATAGCATAAGAAACACAGGGAGAGCTATCTGAAAAATGAGCCAGAACTTGCATCTATGGTTCATGCTTTGAGTATTTGGAGACACTACCTTTATGGTGAGAAGTGTCATATCTTCATTGACCACAAGAACCTATAATACATCTTCTCAAAGTAGGAACTAAATATGCAACAATGATGCTGTATGGAGTGGATCAAAAATTATGATTGCACCATAGATTATCATCCATGGAAAGGGAACATGGTGTAGATGCTTTGAGCAGGAAGTCTTCTTCATCATCATCTGATGATAAGGCACATTTGTGTTCTTTGGTGTGCAATAAGCTATACGTGTTGGCGTCTCTTCATCAGATGAAGGTAAAGTTGGAGGTCTCCTTGTTGGTAAGCTTGTTGGATTAGTTACAGATGAAGCCTACGATGAGGCAATAGATCAGAGATGTGCATTAGAGTAATAATGTGATACAACAAATCCAAACAAAGTTTTATAGCAAGAAGTGTGATGGCTTCCATGACTCAGATGATGGGACACAAAGTTACCATGATAGATCGATTCTTCCTGATGTTGATAATCTAAGGAAGCTGGTTCTAAAAGAGGCTCACTCTTCGATGTATGCTATGCATCTAGGCAGTATAAAGATGTATCACAATCTAAAACATTTGTATTGGTGGCCTGACTTGAAGCGTGACATGGCTGAGTTCATGGTGAAGTGTCTTCTGTGTCAGTAGGTCAAGGTAGTGCATCAAAAACTACATGGACTTTGCAACTATTACCTATAACATAGTGGAAATGAGATCATACCATGATGGACTTTGTGGTTGAACTTTCTAGGAAAGCCAAAGGGCATGATTCCATCTGGTTGATAGTGGACAGATTGACCAAGTCAGCACACTTCCTCCTTGTCAAGACAAGATATAAAGCCAAGAAGTTGGTGGAGGTGTATGTTGATGAGATAGTACGTCTACATAATATCCTAGTGATGATAGTGTCCGATAGAGGTCCTCGGTTTACCGGTCTCTTTTAGAAGTGTCTGTGCATGTCAATGGGTGCACAGTTCAAATTTAGTACAACTTTTAACCCGTAGACAGGTAGACATTCTACGAGGACTATACTGACGATGTAGGATCTATTGAAATCTTATGTTCTACAGTTTTTGGGCAGTTGGGATGTACATCTCAGTTTTATAGAGTTTTCTTACAACAACAACTATCAGAGAAGTATCGACATGGAACTGTATGAGGTACTATATGGGAGATATTGTCGATCTCCATTATGTTGGTATGAGACGGGAGAGTATCAACTTTTGGGCATGAACTTGTATAGAAGACAATCGAGATGATCAAGATGATACAACAACAGCTGAAGGCAGCCCAAGATAGGCAAAAATCTTATGCCGGCAATCACCAGAGGCCTTTGGAGTTCCAAGTGGGAGACAAGGTGTACCTTAAGGTCTCTCCTTGGAAAGGTGTGTTGAGGTTTGGGAAGAAGGGTAAGTTGGATCCTTGGTATGTGGGACCTTACCCTATGGTGGTGCATGTTGGAAGGTGGCTTACAAGTTGGAGTTGCCACCTAAGTTTCACATGTTGCATCTTATTTTCCATGTATCTATGTTAAGGAAGTGTTACCCTAACAGAAAGTTGGTGTTGGAGCCCGTGGAGGTTGAGTTGGAGGAGGTTGTGTCGATGTGGAAGGTCCTGTGTTGATCTTGGATCAGAGGGTGAAGAAGTGAAAGAATAATGATATCATTTTGGCTAATGTGTTGTGGCATCATCAAGGCGTGGAGGAAGCGATGTGGGAGCTTGAGGAAAAGATGCGTAGGAAGTATCTATCTTTTTTCGAGAAGGATTTCCCGGGCAAAATCCTTGTTAGGGGTTTATGGTTGTAAGACCCCTAACCTATCTTAGTGATTTCTTTGTCTTATTAAGGTACTTACAACTTTAATCTAATCTCTTGAGATGCCTTACTAACATGTGACACATTTATGTTTTCAATTTGGTTGATGTTTGAGCTAGTTATGCTATATGTGTGTTTGTTTTGGACCAAGTTACTATTTATGCATGTCGAGGGTTTATATTCTAATTTTTCACATGTTAGTTGTGCCTCCAATGTTTTAGCATCATGTGTGAGAGATAATGGTGCATAGGGGTGCCTTGTCATACTTTGGTTGATGCAGTAGCATTATGTGTTGATGCTAGGGTTTGCATGGTTTGCATGTATGCTTAAGTCGATGGAGGTGTTGACCATGTGTATTGCTTGAAGTGTTGCGACCAAAATGCTTCTTAGTTGTGTTTTGTAGAAACCCATATGCCTTGTTCTTGACCTTAATCAAAATGCTTTGTCTTGTGTTGATGTGTTGTGACCCTTTGCTTTGGGTGTCATGGGTAGTAGTCGCTACCATGATAACCTTTGTGTTTGTTTTGACCAAAAGGGTGTAGTGGACCTAAGTTGTTGCTACATTACCTTGATTTTAACAACCTTTCTTGCATGCATATCTTGAGTTCTTGCATGGTTGAGTTTTATTAGGGACATGTTTTTGGTATGTATGCCCAGAGAGCCAATCATATGATGATTGGGATATGTCAATAGATACCTGATTTGATAATAATAAAGGCAAGCTTCCAATTTATTTTTTATATTCAGTTATGAGATAATGAATTACATAATAAATGTCTAGAGAATGATATTACTCAATGACGTATGTCTTCAAGTATGTGACTTGGAAGAAATGAGATCATACTGATGTTAAGGGTACATATACATATTCTCATTATGTCCTAATCGGTTGTCATTGTGGAAGGTTGATATACAACAATGACACATAATATCAAAGTGTGAGTTGGTTGATGACTGAATCTAATTGGTCATGATATGGCAATATTGAACCAAGCACACAAATACATGTTAGACAATAGTGTATCGGCCATACTCACCGTGAGTCTAACACATGGAAGCCATCTTCATGGAAGTCATAGTCATCTCTCAAAGTGATGGTGGTGGTTGTGGTTCTTAGACCCAAAATAACTACACTCATCACATGTCATTAGTTACACTTTGACATCATCAAACACAGTCCTAAAATATGGGTTGTTATAACAGTGATGATTGGGTGACTTTAACACATGGGGATTGATAGTGAGTGTTAGATATGGGATTTGTCTCTCCTATATGGAGTATGATATCTTAGGCCTCTTGATTTGCGAGACTGAGAAAAGTATGTACATACACATGTGAGTCAATATGTTGAGCTTATATATATCTCATGCAGTATGCTCTGGTTCAAGAAATAAGATTGAATAATAATGAGGGTGACTACTCCATGCCTCTAGTTCAATCTGGATATCAGTGACAAAGGAACTATACAAACACTGTAATGCCATACATAGATTGTAGGTTGAAGTTTCTCTCTAAATTTCCATTCACTTGGGTAGCAATAACGTGTGACTAGGCACCAATCTTTGCTTGTGATGTCATAAACTAGTAATGGACATTCATTGGCAACATGATATGGGACCTACATGGTCATACACATAGGAACTCATCTAGAAGAGGAGTTTGATCTTGAAAGATAATTGAATTGATTACTAAAGTGTTTAGATATTTCAATTCATGCAACAGATTAGGTGACTAGACTGCCAAATGATAAGTTCAAGTGTTGAGATTGTTGTTTGGAGTGTCAGACTGATTATATTGTACATTGGTTGGAATTATGCCTGACCTGGGCTGTGAGACGCCCATCTTGGTTGTGCAAAATGGCCATTTGGCTTGGTGCGAGATGCCCATCTAACTTGCACCAAATGTCCGGTTGGTTTGGTGTGAGATGCCGGTCTCAATTGCACCAAACGTCTGTTTTGGGGGTACATCAAGTTGAGTACTAATCAGAATTGAATTGCCAACATATGTGCAGAACTAGAAAGTATGAAATGGCCATTTCTCTTAGTGAAACGACCGTCTCACGCATGAGATGACCATCTCGTTGGGTAAGACGACCGTTTCATCGCAATAGGTTGTGAAACTTCCAAAAAAGTTGTGAAAATTCAAGATCTACTTGTCCTTTCCACTCCCACTTTAGTCCCACGTTGCTTGAGGACTGGGAACCATGACTCTAACCCCTCATATATATAGAGGGGCACTGGGGGATTCCTGGAACATAATTAATACACAGACAATTGAGAATCAATTGCTATGACAATTGTTATTCTCTCTGGTTGTGGTAATCACGAGAGCCCTAAGAAAGTCCTACCCGACTAGGGAGGGATAGCCACGGGAGAGAAACAACTGAGGATCATTGTTGTGGGAGATCATGTTGGTGACTAGTACACTAACAAGAGGGAAAACTCCTTCCTGTCCATTCATATAGGATGACAGGAGTTCTAGTTGGTCCGTGTGGACTACTCTAGAGGTAGGAATCTGTTGGCTGCTGCTAGGAGGGCAACACCAACTTGTAGTTTGTGACGAGATCTGAGGAGCTGCTATAGTAGTTGTCTGAGTGTGATGTCTGTGGATAAGTAGTCATACGAGTCTACGTGCGATTAGGAGCTACACAACCACCATCCAAGACAGAGTGCACATCTACATCGACATGGATTGTCACCAGACTTGCTCTAGGACTAGGTATATCTTCATGAAACGATCATTCCCATTGCATAATTATTGACACGATCTGCTAGATAATGAGAAATATGTTAGTAAATTTTTTATTTCCGCTGCCTATCTGATGCCGTATTTCCCCATAGTGGTATCAAAGCCACATCAATTAATTATGTTTTGGTATAATCCATATGATCAAAATTTGATTTTACCTTGTTTATTTATTACATACGATGTGAATATTTAAACTAGTTGATGTGCACATCTATCAAAATAACCACATAAGAACCCAAATGAATATATATATATATATATATATATATATATATAATCGATTTTGATGGTGGATGTAAAGCATGGTTATAGCCAAAACCCTAGATCTGTGTGTGCATGGTTGTGGTTATTATTCTTGTTGTTAATCAATCTGCCTACTGAGCCTCTCTCTCCTTTCCACATGTAAAGTATTGTTGTTCTTCCTATTTCCCCTTGAATGTAACTTGAAGTTTTGCCTTATACAATGTAATAAGAAATAGGATAGTTTTAATTTATGTCTCGATGTGAGATGATGATCTACACAAAGGCAAAATGACTGGCTCGTGAGACGACCTGATTGACTGGAGAACTGAGGAGGCCAGACGACAGGAGGACAAACCAATCGACTGGTGGCCCAACTGAATGAGTGGATGTGTCTAGAGGCTGCTTAGACCTGAGAACCAGATGATCACTTCAGAATAGCCCAACCAAGTGACCAGGAGGCGAGTTGACCAATTCAAGAGTTGAAATGATCAACCCGGATTGGTTCAGACACAAATCATCACCAACAATAGGTTTCATATGATGTGGAACATAGGTTGTAGTAATTCTTTGTGGCTCCAAGGAATTACATTAGTATGGCCATGACCACTGCTTGTGTGTTTTATTTATTGCATGTTCTTGTTTGTGGTTATAGCATGTATATGATACATACTATGTATGTGGTGATTGGATAAAGTATATGTATTTATACAAACAAACTTCCTCAACTTAAATATTAAGTCTTAGATGCCATCCATTAGCAATACACATGAAAAGCTTGATCGACCAAGCATATATTTTCATAAAGCTTGGTGTGTCGTCTATCTCATAGAAGTGTGATGGTAGATATGGAGATTTACACAAAGCATGGTGTGTATCTATCATATTGACTATTGGGTCAGGCTTAACTGGTGACTTAGAGAGCCCAAGCTCAGAGGCATGCAGATGATCATGGCAAAGAGTTGCACATATAATCTATCTAAGAGTTGCATGTGATACAATTGGCATGATGGCCTACCTAAATAATCAGGTTGTGGGCGATCAACAAAAGCTGACTCATGACCTGATGAAATATGGATCTTGGCCCACTAGAATATTGTACGCTGCAATATTCTGAATTGATATTGAGGGATATCAATTTGAATAAAATAGTGGGAGCAATAATAATTAAAGACCTAATTGATATTGTACAAATTATCAAATCAAACCAAATAAAAAATGTTTTGAAAATGTTGCAATATTTCATTGTAGAATCAAATGTCAAACACAAACAAGTTCAAATTTTGATTAGTCCTTAAGAAGGACAAAATGGGATAAAGTTCCCTGATTGCTTAAGGACTTTGAGAAATGTTCTCATCAATGAGCGAAAGCTCTATGTCCTTGATAGAGAAATGCCAGAGGAACCCCTTTAAAAGATCCTAAGGATAAATGGATGCTTATTGGAAGCATGCCAATGAAGCCAAATACATTTGAATACCTAATGCTCTATTGTATGAACTATGAGTTCCATGAAAAACATGAATACATAGACATTCTCAAGAGGGTAACACATCTCAAGAATCATTTAAAGCAAGTATAATGTCTCCAAAATGCTAATTGAGTACGAACTGACAAAGGGAGGTCCAGTAGAACCCCATGTGCTCAATATGATTGGACATGTGGAATGACTAGGATTTCTCATAGGTCAAGAGTTGACCATATATGATTATGCAAGTATTGCATGAATCATATAGTCTGTTTATCAATTACTTGGCATGTTGATGCCAAAGCAAGAAAGAAGAAGGACAAATCCATGATGGTGATAAAAAAAGTGAGTCCTAGGGTAAAGGCAAGGCAAGGAAGTGTTCTTAGGCTAAGATAAAGTCCAATTGTTCCGCACTCAATATATGGAGAAGGGTAAGTGTAAAAGGAACCTATCCTTTTTCACTTAAAGGATAAAGAAAACAAAGTGCCACCATTGTCACTTGTTTGGACATTGGAAAGAAATTATCCTCTTCATAGAGGATCTCAGGAAGAAGATAGAAATAGATATCTCTAATTTAGGACCTGAGAAGAAGTAAGCTTGAACTGTAGGGAGCAAGGGTTGTTGCCACTATAGTCAAAGGTTTTCATTCATGGTACATAATAGAATTAGTGAATTTCTATTGTGTACTTGCCAAACATCATTTGTTTTGCATGACAAGAACATTATGATATTTTATGGTGATGCCCTATGTCTCATAAACTATACTTGATAGTTGTAAAGACAATTTTGTATGACACATATATTGAATGAGTTGATAACTCAAACATTGAATACCTATATTACTGTCATCTAGAGCACATAAATGAGAGATGCATTTCTAGAATCCATATGATGGTTATCGAGACTCTTTTGGTTACTGAACCAATAGAGACACACATGTCTTATTTGTTGTGAAATATGACAAGAGAATCTTCACTAGATGAGTGGGAGATTGACTATTCCAATAGGACTAGTACATACTGATGTACATAGACCTTTTGGATGAATGCTAAAGGTAGTTAAAAGTACCTCATTATATTTACTGATACGATCGGTAGATATTGAAATTTGTTTTCAATGAAATAAAAGTTTGGATCTCTTGAAGTGTTCTAGGAGATCATAAATGAAGTACGTAACTAAATTGGTAAAAGCATTAAGATACCTTGATATGATCGATGTTGAAATATTTTAAACTAAGAGTTTGAGGACCTTTTGGGAGATCATGACAGTGTATCATAATGAACTCCACCTGAAACATATTGATGAGTCACAAAGAAGGTATCACACCCTATTAAGTCACAGTGAGATTATCAATAAAATCTAGCTAATCTATAATTTCTTTTGAGCACATGCTTAAACACTAAACAATATACCGTCTAAAATGGTACAAAAGACACCATATGAGATATGGCATGGGAAGTTTCTCGATGAGTCTTTTTTAGTGATTGGGATTGAAAGCTTGTATAAGAAAATAGTTTCTTAAAGGGCTTTATCCACAAATTACATGAATGTTATCTTATTGAATACTACTTACATTCCAACCAGACAACAAAGTGTTTGTTGCTAGGATGGCTGAATTCCTATTTGGAACTTAGTTCCAAATAAACCAGTGGGAGTGAAAGTAGAAATCAAAATGTTTGAGACAAATAAGAAAACATTGAACCTTAAGAGGTGCAACATGGAACAAGGAGAATCACAAACTATTATGGAATCTCAAGTTCCTTATGTAAACATAGAACTCATAGTTTTAGTAGAATGCCTTGAGTTTGAAAGATTATGATTACTCAAGAAGGCGGTAAGTTGATCATAGTAATGATTCAACTACCTACCTACAAACTATTGAGGAACCAGATTCTGAGAAATGGATTTAGGCCATAAGATCAATGATGGACTCTGTGTAAACCAACAAGGTATAACCTTGGTGGATCCACTTGAAGGGGTAAAACCCATTGGGTGCATTTGGGTCTCTGTAAGAAGACCACCATGGAAAGGTAAAATTGGTTGCAAAAGAGTTTCAAACTAGTTCAAGTTGTTGAACGTGATGAAGCCTTTCAACAATTACAATGGTTAAATCCATATGAATCATGCTTGTTGTTGCAGCTCATTATGATTGTGAGACTTGGGATATGAATATTAAAACTACATTCCTTAATTGGAATAATTAAGAGGATATGTATGTGACACAACCTCTTGGTTTTAGAAATCCATTAATGAAAATAAAGTCTATATGCTACAAAAGTCAATCTCTGGATTGAAACAAGCATCTCATAGCTAGAATCTTCTATTTGGCAAGACATTCAAAGGGTTTGACTTGAGTCACAATGAAGATAGAATCTATGATTACAAAAGATTTAGTGGGAGCATATTTGATATTCCACATAATGATGAGGATTAACATCTTTATCCTATAAATTTTAAAACCTGGCAAGGAAAGTACCTTCTATATGAAGGGTTTTGGCAAGCATCCTATGTGATAGGGATCGAGGTCTATAGAGATAGATATGGAAAGCTTTTGTACCTAAGTAAAAGCACATACATTGGTAAGATGTTGAAGGGTTCAACATGCAAGACTCAATGAGAGAAAACTTGTCCATGTTCGATGGAGTTAGTCTCTCAGGAGCCTAGTATCCTAGTTCTTATGAAGAACATGGACACATAGATAGATGCCATTGGATCTTTCTTGAATGCAATGATATGTACTTATCCCGTTATCTCGTATGTATTGGATAGGATGAGAAGATATCTATGAATCTCGTATGTATTGGATATGATGAGAGGATATCCAGTCATCTCATATGTTTTGACATAGTGAGAAGGCTCATATATACCTACCTAGAAATCTCATATGCATTTGACATGATGAGAGGGCATATGTCAGATACCCGTAAGAATCACTAGAACACCATAATGAATATCCTTATGTGCTTGTGAAACACTTAAGAGATTGGTTCCTTGGTTATGGTAATAAGGAATAGTTGGATGTAAAGGATTACACCCATGCAAGCTTCTAAACTGACAAAATGATTGTAATAGTATTTGACATTAAACGGAAATTGTAAGCTAGAAAGAGTTCTGAGCTAATGATAGTTTTTTAAATCTACAAAAGAAGCCGAGTATCTCTGTGTTATAAGAACAACAGAGTATATTGTATGAAGTTCATATGGGTGAACTTGTTTGAGGTTCCAAACCATTGATGACATAGTAGATATACTGATGACAAGAATGGAGCTGATAGTCAGGTTGGGAATATCAGATAGTAGACTATGGCACTTCCATCTCATATGAGTATTCACACAATGAAGACATGTGAAAAGTGCAAAATACCGACTTAAGGCAAACATTGCTAAAATCGCTATAAAAGCACATGCATAGAAGAAGCATGAAGGTCATGTTAGGTCACTCAGGATGAGATCTGTCAGTGATTGGCTCTAAGTGCAAGTGGGAGTCTATTGGTATGTATGCCCAGAGAGCCAATTATATGATGATTGGGATATGGAAATAGATACCTTATTTTATATTAATAAAGGCAAGCTTCAATTTTTTTTTATATTCTGTGATGAGATAATGAATTACATAATAAACATCTATATATTGATATTACTCAATGACATATCTCTTCAAGTACGTAACTTAGAAGAAATGAGATCATACAGATGTTAAGAGTACATATACATATTCTCATTATGTCCCTGATCGGTGGTCATTGTGGAAGGTTGATAGACAACAATGACACATAAGATCAGAGTGTGAGTTGGTTGATGACTGAACCTCATTGGTCATGATATGCCAATATTAAACCAATCACTCATATACATGTTAGAGAATAGTGTACCAGACAGACCCATTATGAGACAGACACATGGAAGACATCTTCATGGAAGTCATAGTCAGCTCTCACAATGATGGTGGTGGTTGTGGTTCTTAGACCTAAAATCACTACACTCATCACATGTTGTTGGATACACTTTGACATCATCAAATGCAAACCTAAAACATGGGTTGTTAAAACAATGATGATTGGGTGACTTTAACACATGGGGATTGACTATGAATGATAGATATGGGATTTGTCCCTCCTATATGGAGTATGATACCCTAGGCCTCTTGATTAGCGAGACGGACATACACATGTGAGTTAATATGTTGAGCTCACATATATATCATGCAATCTGCTCTGGTTCAAGAAACAAGATTGAATAATAATGAGGGTGACTACTCCATGCCTCTAGTTCAATCTGTATATCAGTGACAAAGGAGTTGTAAAAACACTGTAACACCATACATAGATTGTAGGTTGAAGTTCCTCTCCAACTTTCCATTCACTTGGGTAGCAATGACGTGCAATTAGGCACCACTCTTTGCTTGTGATGTCATAACCTAGTTATGGACATTCACTGCCAATGTGATATGGGACCTATAGGGTCACACACATAGGAACTCATCTAGAACAGGAGTTTGATCTTGAATGATGATTGAATTGATTACTAAAGTATTTAGGTATTTCAATTACACAACAGATCAGGTGACTAGACTTCCAAACGACCAGTTCAAATGTTGAGATTGTTGTTTGGAGTGTTAGGATGATTGTACTATACATTGGTTGGAATTCTTCCTGACCTGGGCTGTGAGATGCCCATCTCACTTGTGTGAAATGGCCATTTGGCTTGGTGCGAGATGCCTATCTCACTTGCACCAAATGACTATTTGGTTTGGTGTGAGACACTCGTCTCAATTGCACCAAACACCCATTTCGGGGGTATGTCAAGTTGAGTGCTAATTGAAATTGAATTCCCAACATATGTGCAGAACTTGAAGATGTGAGATGCCCATATCACTTGCACCAAAAGACCGTCTCGTGTGCAAGATGACCATTTTGTCACACGTAGGTTGTGACACTTCCAGAAAAGTTGTGAAAATTCAAGATCTACTTGTGCTTTCCACTCCCGCTTTAGTCCTACATTGCACAGGGACTGAGAACCCTAACCAGTCCTATATATATAGTGTTACTGGGAGCTTCCCAGAATACAACTAATACATAGATAATTGAGAATCAATTACTCTGACAATTTTTGTCCTCTTTGTTTGTTTTAACCATGAGAGCCCAGGAAAGTCCTACCCGACTAGGGAGGGATAGCCACGGGAGAGAAACAAATGGGGATCATTGTTGTGGGAGAGCATGTTGATAACTAGTACACCAATAGGAGGGACAACTCCTTCCTATCCATTTCTACCTGATGATAAGAGTTCTAGTTGGTCCGTGTGGAATACTCTAGAGGCAAGAGTCTGTTAGCTGTTGCTACGAGGGCAACATCAACTCGCAGTCCATGGTGAGATCTGAGGAGCCGCTGTAGTAGTTGTCCGAGTCTGATCTCTAGGGAGGAGTAGCCAGATGATTCTGAGTGTGACTAGGAGCTGTACAACCACCGTCCAAGATAGAATGCACAACTACATTGATGAGGATATCACTGGACTTGCTCCGGGACTAGGTATATCTTTGTGAAACCATCCTTCCCATTGCATAGTTATTGATGCGATCTGCTAGTTAATGGGAAATATGTTAGTATATTTTTTTGTTTCTTCTACCTATCTGATGCCGTATTTCCCCACACAAGTGTCTATAGAGGCTCTAACATCTTGAAATCAAATATCTCTCACCTTTTTCCTACCCTTGTGCATTTATACCCTTCTCTTCTCATTCAAGTAACCCCTTTAGCACTCTCTTCTTTCTCCCTTCTTTCTTGGAGTTTAGCCTTGTTCTTGGTGGTGCAAGTGAAGGTTCTGAGCTTGAAGAAGGTGGTTGTTTTCCCCTTGCATGTGGTGATCTAGGGTTGGAGTTTCTTCCTTTTTTGATCATCTGGTGATATTTGTGCTTGGTAAGTGGTTTATCCTTCTTTTTCTCATTATTTTGAACCCTACCCCTCTCTTTTTACTATTGTCCGAACCATGGTTCTCCATGATGATTTTTTGAGGAATTTCTTTCCAAAAGAGGTTTAATACATGGTTCTCCCATGGTAATACCCAAGTGAGATGAAGATCTCCTCTTTCTCCTTTCTTTTTTCAGCCTAGGTTTTGTACTCTCTCTCCTTTTAGTTTCCTTTGACCTTGATTTGTTCTTCTTCTCTTGAGGTGATCTTGTTTGGCTGAGGAGTTGATTGAAACTTGACATTTATTCTCTCTCTTGGAGCTTCTTGGATTTTAGAGTTGACCTTCAACTCAAGGTGGGTTATATAACTTTCCCTTATTCTATTGTTGCACATAATCTTGCATGCATGTTATCTTATCCTTAAAATGTGAATTTCAAATTCTTGGTGATTATATCTTGACTTAGGGTTTAAGATTATGTGGTTATCTTTGCATAGATTAACTTGGTTTTGCATGCACATGTTGAACGTTTGGTTTCTTCTCTTGATCATGGTTCTATTTTCCTTTTTTAATGATAGGTTGTTGGATACCTTGGTGATATAATGTTGTTTTCCCTCTTCCTTGATTCATGGTTTAGTTTTCATCTATGTGATGATAAAATTTTAGGGTTTTTGTATGATGTCTTCTTTGATGTACCTCCCTTCTTGTTTGGTTTTGGTTTCTACTTTATTCATCAACTGTGCCTTTTGGACTTTTTGGCTTTTGATGTTGAACAACCTATTTTAGAGCATGTGGTTGTTATGATTTTGTTCCATGGTTGTCGTTACATAGGTTGACCTTAATGGTCGTAATGATTTTTTGACCTCTAGCCATTAGGGTGGTTTGTTCGCAACAAACCTTAACCTGGATATGTTTTGGTCACTATGCTTGAGATGATTCTCTTGTCTTGGTCAAAATGTCCATGGTTTGATGGATGGTCACTAGGTTAGGGTGGTTTGGTCACTACAAACTCTAACACTAATATGTTTTGAATTCTATGATGTGTTGCTTCACTCTCTGCGGCCGCCGTGATTTTGGTATGATGTGAGTTGGTCGCCAAGATCTAGGGTTGTTGCGGCCGCAAGGGTAACTTAACCCTAATGGTCACAACATGGTTCCTAATCATTCTGGTTGCTGCATATGGGCTCATTTTTCTTGTTCGCTACAAGTGTTGGTCGCTACTCATGTTTGATGGTCGCTAACCTAGATCATCTTGGTTGGTCGCTACATGACTTAATCCTAGTGGTCGCTAGGGCAGTCAATTCCTAGTTATCACAAAGGGTGATGTTAACTCATATGGTCGCTACACTTTATTGATTACATGATCGATTGGTTATGGTTATGATGCTTAATATAATGTACTCAAAGAATGTGGGAAGTGATGTCTTTAGGGTATGATGTTAATTACGGTTGTAAAAACCCTAATCGACTAACTATAAGAAACTCTAGCCCTAATTCTGAGTACATGGTGCTTAATGTTTACTTGATTGAGTGATTAGCATGTATTGAAGTATTTGTTTGTCCTAACTTGTGGTTGAATGAGCATCATAACTAATGATTGATGTGGTGTCATGTGTGTGACACATAGGTGGTGATTATGAGCCTTGGTGAGGCATGATGTTATAATGATAATGCTCTCTTACATGAACTATGAGAATAGTCCAATGACCTAAGTGATGGCTTAGTGCCTATTTTTGAGGTGATGTCCTCTACTGATGTGATGATGTATTTGTTATCCCATAGTGATGTGATATGGTGATAATCATGTGTATGGCAGTGAGGCATTATCATGTGGTGATGTGATCAACTTTATGCTTGATACATTTTATATCTTTTGGAATTGTAATCCACCCTAATCTTTGTAGAATTTGTTCAAGGTTTATAGGTTGTAAATTGATTTATGCATTAAAAGATACCCAATTGACAATAATCAATCAAGTGAAACCTTAATCATGTAGTTGCCCTATACCAAAGATCCATTCCAGTGTCATATCTTGCTGGATGGTCAAACGAGTCTTCCTAAGGGAAACTTGGAGTGCATATTGTTAAGTATGCATGGTTCTTGGAGAATATCATTTTCATCCAGATCCCAAGTGTTTGGAGGACATCTGCGGTCATGTCTAGGTGATTATATTATGTGACATGATTTTGGAGGACAATTGTACCTCAGTGGCAGGGTTACATACCATGGTGTCTAACGTGACCTGTACTAAGGCGAGCTAGGTATTTTCAGCTTGACTATATGTTATTGGAGGCACTTGACATTTATGTCTTTGTGGTATCTCTTGTAATGATCAGGAGGTGGAGATGAGATTGTGGATTCTAGTTCTTCCATAGATTGTGTATGGCATTTATTTCAACTTAGCAGGGGTCAGTTGGATTTGGGTGGTACGACTCAAATCCTCTAGGCATAATAAAAGACATAACACAATCATGTAGTATATTTGCTTAGGGATAAGTACGTCTCATCTTGGAAGACTCCTTGCTTTGTTTCTTATACAGTTATACATGCTTCATATTCCCTCTAAAAGTATACGATGTTCTACTGAGAAGTTGTAGCTACTTAACCTGCTTAATTTGTGTTATCAGTTTTACTTATTCATTTAGTTGAATCTTCTCATCCTATAATAATGTTACTTTCTTGTTATATATCTATGTGTTTGCAATAGTTGTTGGCAGAGAGTTATATCTTTCACTGGGACGTTGATCTCACCCAGTGGGTTTCTACATCTTTGAGGTGGTCGTACATGACACAGTAGGGATTGTGCTGTTGAGGAAGAGCACCAAGGAGATCAATAGTTGTTGAAGGTTGGATATGCTACTAGTGTTTTGTAGTAGAGTCATATGTGTCATCTCTATACTTTTAGTTATTTGTGGATGTTATGTAGACATTCTACATTGATATGAGGGTTTGGCAGTACCCCATGGTTGTACATTTATGGCTTGTATATGTGAACATGATATCTTTTGTAATAGGTGTGGGACAGTTGGCCACTATACAGATGTACATACCTGGGTTGATGTGTGAAATGGTACAGTTTGTCGACCTTTGATGTAGTATGTTCCACACATAATGGTTATATGATATTGGTTTTAATTTACATTGTTTAGTTGATAATGTGGTGGTTAGTTGATAATTCCACACTTTATTTTGAGTAATCTCACTTTCGTGTGACCTGTGTGTCACCGTATGTAGTCTCAAAGTTTTAGTCTTAAACCAAGTGAAAGAACATATGAACATATTTTAACCTACTATTGACCGTCCATTGAAAATCTCAAGAACTAGAGGTTGGTTTGAACCTCTTGATATATTAGGGACTTCACATGATGAGTCAACTACATGGTGGTCAACCAATTAGAATATAGAGCATATAGAGAAATCCAAATGTATTAATAATTAACATTACAATAAAATAGAGATTACTTGAGAACGTCAACAAAAAGCTTCCTAGTATACTCATCATTATTGTATTCCTTAACATCTTCCATTATGAATGATCTAAGTGCCAGAGTTAGATCATCAAAATAATGGTGATGAAGAAAAAATGGGAATGGACTTTTGGGAGCCACTATATGATCTTCTAATGGTAAATTCAAGAAAGTTAACATGACATGCCCCAAAATGGACGTCGGTGGTCTAAACCAATGAGAATAGTCAAGCATATAGCTTAAGAGTGATTAAGCACCCCAACTTAAGATGATTAAACTATGATTTTTCAATTAAATATTTTTGCATAAAATTATTATTGAGATAAAACATTCAAGATGGATTGAAAAGCTTTCAGGATAGATGAAAATCCATGATTAATACATAGAAAAAAATAAAATAACACTTTGATTGACACATGTATCATTGACCATGATGGGTCTAAAATTAGATGGTGAAATAAATATAGTAACTAGAAACACAAATGAATAGTTTTGACTTCATGAAATTGATTGACTGACCTATTTAGTTAGGTAAATGAATGTTGGTAGAGGAATTATTAAAGAGTTTTTAGCCCAAACCTTCCATTTTAGATTTTGGGAGATGTTACATGCAGCTAGATGACTTTGCAACATTTATCAGAATGAGATTTAGTGGAAATGTCTATCTTGACTTCAACATAGTCCCTCCCTTAGATGCACTAGGAACTTAGGGATCTAGTATTTTTTCTAGATGAGAGTATATTCATTAAAGTGTGATGTAAGGTTCATCTGAATATATGACTACTACATATCCAAATTCTTCTTTGATGAGTGTAGAATTCTAGTGGTATGCATTAGGAATTTTGTTAAATGGTATTTGTTTGAGAAATAACATATGTATTCAAGGTGTTTTTCCATCCCATTCAATACTATGTTTAGGGTAGATCCTTGGTGGATTGTGGGTAATACATAATAATTTCCTATATAGACATTGAAAATTCCACATATTTCCACAATGGTGTCTTCATGTAGAGAGAGTTTCAAAGAAATGTGTTATGAGGTGGTGTGCCCATGTGGATCTTCTTGCCAGCCTAATATTAGGGGAGACAGTCAATAAAGACTACATATAGTTATTCAAGCTTGGCATAACATATCCATATGGTATTCCATTGTTAGGAAGTAAAGATTCTCTTATGTAATGGACTGGCATTCTTTTGTATTATTGAAGCAATATCTGAGTTGTTTTATATATGTATTGCATGTTGATATGTGTGTTACTCTTATATATAGGTAGGGAACAATCTAAATATGGGCACAAGGAGGATCCCATGCATCTTTTCTGGGAATAAGAAGAAGTGCCTTAGAAGCAATGCAAAGCTTGTTCAAATCAAGAGAAGTACGTGACTTCCCATGATAGAGCCATGATTTGGGCTAGGATATCATGTTGTCCCATAAATAGTTTGATGACTCTAAGACATCTTAGTTGGCCCATATGATGGGAGTTATAGAAAATATGTATTAAGGGAGTACTAGACACATTTGCCTCTATCTTATAGTACTAGAGAGAGCTTCTTTGTCCATCCCAACCTGGTGGAGAAAATGACATACTTATGTACATATGTTAATGAGTCCTTTGAATATGGTCACAATATTTACGATGATAGTGCAAGGTATACTAAAATCCTGCACATGTATCTAATTCGAAGCCTACATGAGGATGAGGCTCCTTCTAGAGGTGTCATGGTGGATGAGCTGAGATCCAATGATGTGTTATCTACTAAGGCTGATTCTTCTTATGGTGGAAAGAAGAAGAAGAAAGGTTTTGTAGGGAATCCATCCTAATGGATTCATGTGTATGTCCCATATTGTCTTGTATTGTTTTAAGTTTTCTGTAAATGAATTTATGCTTTCATTCATAATAGTGATTAGTAGCAGGTTTGCATACTTTGCAATTTTATCATCAATTATTTGATAAAATGTAAATGGGTGACTTCGTAATTTTGTAGCATGAAACGAGTTCCTTCAATTGTGAAAATTTTGAAATCATGCCAACACAGGGCAAAAATTTAATGAATAACCCATGTAGTAGAAAGAGTTAGATTAGATCGATGTAATTCACCTAGAGACATGAATTTTTTTCTTTTGAATTTATTATGTAGATTAAATTATATTGATGAAGAACTAAATCTTTTATCTGAGATATGTGATTAGCCTTGCAAGAATCTATTGTAAATAATTTATTTTTTATTTATGTGTTATTGTTGTTGGGAAAATAGGGAGACAAATAATGCAACAGAAATGAAAATTTTCTTACTGCTCGATTTGCAAAGAAGCAGATTGCATCAACAATGACATATCTAAGAAGGTTATCACGATTTATACCTAGTCCTAGAGAAATTCTAGAAACACCTCTTGTTGTGGTGTCCTTCTTTCTCAAGTTGCACATGGACGATTGTCGACAACGACCTCCTTGTTGATCACTACAGGTGATCATTGACTGCATCCTTATAGCTTGTCAAACACATCCTTCTCTCTAGAGTGGTCCATAAGGACTATCGAGAAATCCACACTGTGCTACCAAAGCCAAGAGAAAGGAGTTTTCCCTTCGAACGTCAACTTGCTAGAGTTGATTCTATCTCCCAATTGTCTCTCCCTTGTTGTTCCTCCCTTTGATGGGTAGAACTTGCTCTGGCTCTCTTGGTTACCACAACCAGAGAGCATAATAATTATCAAATCTTATTGTTGTATTTGGGAAGGCCCCAATATCCCTCTATTTATAGGAGGGCTATGGTCAGGGTTCCCATACGATCTAGGAGTCAAAGATACAAAATTTCATACATTTTTAGGAAGCTATGAACGGTGAACCAGTTGGTTTTAGGGTTTTGATAACCAATATAGTGTTTTAAGACCATGTGTGTCATTTAGAGGATTGCTACCAAATAGAGGAATTAATTATCCAATTACTGACTCTTTTTAGTCAAAGAGTGAACCAGATACTCAGTTGATGATTTGTACAATAATTGTATTCAAATATGATACATGAGTTTGGTTAAATGATTTGTATACTTATGAGACCAAGAGGTCCATTGAGTAGTATCAATGATCTTGAGGGGTCATTGATGAATCTTGAGATTATGAGGATCATACAAAATTTGAGATTTATTTGATCAACATTTGAGATCAATTAATTTTTATAAAAGGTTAATACATTTATTTATGATACCAATCGAGGAATTAAGTTAGATGACCAATTGTTGCAATTTATATATCAAACTTAGTAGTATGAGGCCTTGGTTTATGAGGGACCTATGGTTCACATTTCATGTGAATAAGAGGTTTCTACTAAATATATAAGAGTTTGAATTTATTGATATTTGATTTTAATGTCCTGCCAAACCTTAGTCATATGGTAATTATTTAAGAAATATCAAGGGTTATGACATTGATGTGTCATACAACCTAGACATTGGTGTAGCTACATTTTTTTCCTTTCTTATATATCACACTGCTGGAGCAACCCTTGGATCTTTATCTGATGATGATGGCATCATCTTCTAGCTCTAAAATAGGATGAAAAAAAGAGGAGACTAAGTCCAACCTCTAGCTAGGTACTACATGCCAGCTAGGAGCACCCTCTTTGGATTCTTTTTTGAGGATTTATACTGCATCAAGTGATGATCTGAAAGACCCTTCATTTGTTACAAATAGTGCAAAAATGAGGGATAACTAGACACTACCCCCTCGTCACATCTCCATTCCCTCCCAACAATGGGTCGAGTGAGGAAGGCCAAAGAGGAGGCTCCACTGTCATAATCTAGTCATGGAGTAGAAACCCTATACCTCAATGTTACCTCTGGTTTACTCAGATCCTAGGAGCTAAGACCCACCACAATCTTTGAAGATGGTGGATATTAGGGATGAAGGTGGAGTCAAGGGTAGATCTTGAAGCATACCTACTAATGTTTTGGATCTTTGTGAGTTTGTTGGAATTCTGTGATTCTCTGAGGGTGCTTGATTCAAGCAGAAGGGTCACAGGTCCCTTTTCCCCCTCTTGCTTCCTCCTTGTGGTGGATGGGGAAGCTAGCCTCTTAGAGGGATTGAGATCATCAACCTTATCTGAGGAGCAATGTTGTTGACAGTTTCCCTATAGCCGTAGTGAACTTGAGGTACACATCTTCCATCGAGGATGGTTCTGGAAGCTTGTGACATTCGTCACCATGATCCCAGGCTACGATGACATCGAAAACAAGGAGGACAGACATGATAATGAAGGACACGAGGCTGCTCACATAGAGCCTTAGGCCAGATATTGGTTGGCCTAGGGTGTGGAGTTGAAGAGTGCATGCCAATCCATGAACCAGAGCCCATAACCTGGTTCAGGGTGAACCAAACAAAGGCTTCTCACCCCACCATGTTAGTGACATGGTGAGCATCCAGGCAATCCCGAAGCTGATATCAATGGTTTAGACAAATCCCAAATAGGTAAATACCATCTAAAATATTGGAAATACTAGTATTCTTCAAAAATTGTTTATAAATAGTTACATTGGCGAATAAATCCCCACAAAATTCCCCAGATTTGAAAAAAATTTCCTCTTTATTAATGGACCCCTATATCAGCCCCTTGGACCACTTTGAATGATTATATATAATTTAGAGTACAAATATGCTTTTTTGAGTTCATTAAATGAAATAAATAGTATCCAAGTGATATCAATTCTCAAAAAATTGGGGAGACCAAAAAAAATTCTCAAAAAATTGTGGTGGAACCCTAATAACACTGGAAACTGATTTGTGAACCTTGATCTTGGTTTTATTGATCTATGTTAGGCCTTTTCTAATTAATGCCCAAATTACATGTTTTAACCTCATTTTAATTCTAAAAAATAGATAAAGCATAAAAAAAATATGAAAATTGACCCAAAGCCTAACAATAATATCTAGATAAGTATACAAATACCAGAAACATGTAGAATAGTAGAACCTAGGTTTGGCTAAACCCTAATATGGACCTAAATAACCAAGACTAATGATGTTCATTTATTAATGATGGTTAATTGCTATTAATTAGGTGATGACCATAGTAGTAGATGAACTTGGATGTATAAGGAATATCTGAACTTAGGTATGTGAAATTTATTAAGTACAAGACTAGTTTTCATGAATGCATAATGATATCATTTACTTTGGATGCTTGTAATTGCATATAAATTCTTGGATGTATATTAGTAGTATATGCTTTGCCAAACATAAATGAACGTAAAAGAGAATATGGACAGATTGTAGCTACTAAGTATTTACATTCTATCCCTCTCTCTCTCTAAATATAAGGTCAGCACAACCCCATAGTCCATGGGGCGGGGATCCTCATAGCCCAAGGGATATCAAAATGTGAAGTGCGACACCACTTAGTAGTACAATCACATCAAAAGACTGCTAAAATATGTGTTTACCTGATTATCACATTAAATTATGTTTTCTTTTACTTGCTATCTTCAAATATTTCATTATGCAAGTTACTATACACATATTTCACCCACATACACAACTTTTGTCGATTCGTCTGTTTCATGTATTTTCTAGGTTCAGAGCTAGGATGGGAGGAAAGAAAGGAACTGAGAAGTCTTTAGGTTATACCTATTGTGTAAATTCTAGTTAGCATACATGTTCAAACTTGTAAAATTTATCTTTTCAATATGTAAATGTAAGTTGTAACAATTCAAGTTGTAAATATACATGTCGAATGTTGAGAATGTTTTGGTGTATGCACTATAGTTGTACGTTCATGCATGCGCATGTCGCTTCCACATCGCACTTTGATACAATTCCTAATGTTTTCAGATTTTTCCTCTCGGTCCTTCTAAGTCTTGAGATGATGAAATCAGGGGAAGTCTTAATTGGTTTCAGAGCATGAACAATAGCTGCATCTGACAATCTCTCATCATGAAACATAAAAAACTAAATTTCATCTTACACATTAAACCTAGAAACTTTATAAGTTGTTCTATATGAATAAGGTTTGACTTAGCCTCTAGGTTAGAACCTAGATGTTAGAGAACTAGGTTTAGACAAGTGTGTGAAACCCTATCCATATAGAGCTCATATGTATAAGGTTTCTGCACTGGTATACATCTTGTTCTTACCATTTCACTAGGTTACATGGCACTAGACTCTCTTCTGTGTGATGGGCACTCGATTTTTATGATTTGGTTTTATTTCCAAACTGGCTCGAGCCTCAACAATTTTCTCTGACGTCTGGTTTCTCAGAGAAAAACTATATAATATTTATTATGTATATGTAAATATAAAATGTGTCCCTCACACAGGAGAGTAGGAAGTGTTCATGAAACCTAGGTGAAAGGGAGTGACATCAGTCTAGAAGAGAGAGTAGTTCCAGAGTAGATGCCTCATTAGATATTTGGTAGTTAGAGTATATAATAGATTGATAGATGATATAAGAAAGAGTGATCCTATATAAGTTTTATCTCTGATGATATAAATTTTTTTATATAGATCTAAGTTGTATATGAGTTCTGATCCCAATTTTGAAAATGTGAGATAATTCTAGATTAGAAAGTATGTAGGTTTTTCTTACATATGGTAACCAATGTTAAGATACAATTCAATATGCATGAGCCTCAAGCTATTTACAAAGGATGACTTCTACCATTAGGATGATATATGTGGTGAACTCTAGACAGAGTGAGATCCATTGGGAGAAGGTCAAAGGACCTAACCTCCAATATATGTGATATATGAGATATATGTGAAATAATGTGTCCTAAGCTAAACTACTCATGAGTAGATGATTTGAGTCTTTTGCATGATTCAATCCTATATGTGAGAGTTGGATAAAAAATGATGGGTATGTGACTCATAATGAGAAAGTCAATTCTTTTGATTGAGTTGGGTCCTAGCTTGAGTGACATATGTTTGTGAATCTCATTAGTAACTACAAGTGATGTGATATATACACTTTGGTTCTGAGAGTAAAATGCCTTGGGGCATAAGATACTCATAAATGTTGTTCCTTCCACATCTCTTTCATATAAAAGATTCTAGAAACCTCACTTGAGCTATATATATGATTTATATATGAGGAGTCACTCATATAATCTTGACCTATTCTATATTCCCTTCCTATATCACACATGTAATATCCAAGTTCGAAATCATGATAGGATTGGCTTAATATATTCTCTTTCCCTCTATATTAGGCATGAAAGATAATGTTCTAAAATCATGACCTAGAAATAAATGTATCTTCGATCATAGATTAAATGATCACAAAATATAGTTCTCAACCTCTAATCTTCTAATTCTAAGATTCTAGTTTGACAAACAACTCTTATAATGGGACAAACTCTAATGTTGAAGTATGTATAAGGACCCCTTCTCTAATGTTGAAGTCCTAGTATGATGTTGATCATAAACCACATTAAAGATGTTAATTCTGATAATTTTGATAAATAATGGTATGAAACCTTTGCATCAGTGTATGATTTGTAGGGTGAAATATGAAATTGTGAGTGGTGCCTTTTTAGATTCATATGTATGAATAAAACCCTTATCCTTAAGGGACTATGAGGATGTAAATCCTAAAATATAAGAATATCATGTGATGACTAAGACACTAAGTGATGCTACAGTTCTTTAAAAAATATTTCTTCAACATATATAAGGTGGGGTGGGCAGACCTTACATGCTTAAATATCCTAAGATGACAACTTATAATGAATATATAATAATGATACTCTTGGCACTTAGACATGGTGGCCTAGAGGCATCCACAACTCCTTGATATCAGCTTAATAATGAAACATGTTGAATTTCAAGGAAGAAATTCCATATAATACGGGGTGAATGTGATAACCCTAGTTTTAGTGTTTTGATAACCAATATAGTAATTTAAGACCATGTGTGTCATTTAGAGGATTGATGCCAAATAGAGGAATAGGTTATCCAATTACCGACTCTTTTCACTCAAAGAGTGAACCAGATACCCAATTGATGATTAGAACAATAATTGTGTTCAAATATGATGAATGGGTTTGGTTAAATGATTTGTGTACTTATGAGGCCAAGAGTTCCTTTGAGTAGTTTCAGTGAGCTTGAGGGGTCAATTGATGAATCCTGAGGTTATGAGGATCATACAAAGTCGTTTGAGTTTTATTTGATCAAGATTTGAGATTAATTGATTTTTATATAAGGTTTATACATTTATTTATTAGACTAATTGAGGAATTAAGTTAGATGATTAGATGACCAATTGTTGCAATTTACATTTCAAACTTAGTAGTATGAGGCCTTGGGTTCTGAGGGACCTGTGGTTCAAGTTTCATGTGAATAAGAGGTTTCTACTAGAAGATATAAGAGTTTGAATTTATTGATATTTGATTTTAATGTCCTGCCAAACCTTAGTCATCTGGTTGTTATTTAAGAAATATCAATGACTGTGACATTGACGTATCATGCAGCCTGGACTCTGAAGCAACTACATTTTTTCCCTTGCTTATATGTCATGCTTCTAGAGCAACCCTTGGATCTGTGTCTAATGATGATGACATCATCTTCGAGCTCTGAAATAGGAGGAATAGAAGAGGAGACTAAGTCAAACCTCTAGCTAGGTACTACATGCCAGCTAGGAGCAACCTCTTCGTATTCTATTTTGAGGAGTCAAAGTGCATCAAGCCACAATCTGAAAGACCCTTCATTTACGACAAATAGTGCAATGATAAGGGAGAACCATACCCTACCCCCTCATCACATCTCCATTCCCTCCCAACAATGGGTCGAGTGAGGAAGGCTAGAGAGTAGGATCCACTAGAATAATCTCATCATGGAGTAGAAGCCCTATACATCGACATTGCCTCTGGTGTACTCCGATCCTAGGATCTAAGACCCACCACTATCTATGAAGATGGTGGATATTAGGGATGAAGGCAGAGTCGAGGGTAGATCTCAAAGCATCCTTACTGAGTTTTTAGGATCTCTACAAGTTCGTTGGGTTTCATCGATTCTCTTGATTCGAGTAGAATTGACACATGTCCCTTTCCCCCCTCTTACTTCCTCCTTGGGGCAGATGGGGGAAGCTTGCCTCTTAGAGGGATCGAGATCATCAACCCTATCTGAGGAGTGATGCTGCCGGTAGTTTCCCTATTGCCGTAGTGAACTCGAGGTACACATCTTCCATCGAGGATGGTGTTGGCAGCTCGCTAGATTTGTCTCTGTGATCCCAGGCTACAACGGTGTCAAAAGTAGGGAGGACAACCATGAGAATGAAGGATACAAGAATTCTTGCATGGAGCGTTGGGCCAGAGATTGGTCGGCCTAGGGCGCAGATTTGAAGAGTGCAGGCCAATCCAAGAATCAGAGCCCATCATCCAGTTTAGGATAAACCAAACAAAGGCTTGTCACCCCACCCTATTAGCGATGTGACAAGCATGCAGGCAATCATGAAGCTGATTTCAACGGTTCAGACAAATCTCAAATAGGTAAATACCATCACAAATATAAAAAATAATAGTATTCTTAGAAAAATGTTTATAAATATCTCCATTGGCCAATAAATCCCCACATAACTTTCCCAGATAATCCCCACATAATTTTCCTAGATTTGAAAAAATACCCTCTTTATTACTAGACCCCTATATCATTTCGTTGAACCACTTTGAATGATGATATTTAAGTTAGAGAACAAAGCTCCTTTTTCGGGTTCATTAATTGAAATAAAAAGTATCCAGGTGATATTAATTCTCAAAAAATTGTGGTAGAACCCTAATAACATTAGAAACCCATTTGTGAACTCTTATCTGGGTTTTATTGATCTATGTTAGACCTTTTCTCATTAATTCCTAAATTACATGTTTTAACCTCATTTTAATTCTAAAAAATAGATAAAGCATCAAAAAATTTATGAAAATTGACCCAGAGTCTGATAATAACATCTAGATCAATATAAAAATACCAGACACATGTTTTAAAACAATGGAACCAAGGTTTGTCTAAACCCTAATATGGACCTAAATAACCAAGATTAATGATGTTCATTTATTAATGATGGTTAATTGCTATTAATCAGGTGATGACCAGAGTAGTAGATGAACTTGGATGTATAAGGAATCTCTAAACTCAGGTATGTGGGATTTATTAAGTATAAAACTAATTTTCATTAATGCATAA
This sequence comes from Alisma plantago-aquatica, assembly GCA_963693085.1. NCBI lineage: Eukaryota > Viridiplantae > Streptophyta > Magnoliopsida > Alismatales > Alismataceae > Alisma > Alisma plantago-aquatica. Next base: position 1,382,537,694 of record OY856411.1, read on the forward strand.
TGATATCATGTACTTTAGATGGTTGCATTTGCGTATAAGTTCATGGATAGATATTAGTAGTATATGCTTAGCCAAACATAAAAGAACATAAAAGAGAATATGGATGGATTGTATCTACTAAGTGTTTACATTCTCTCTCTCCTTTCTATCTCTAAATATAAGGTCAGAACAACCCCATAACCTAAGGGGCGGGGATCCTCATAGCCCAAGGGGTGAGGAAATGTGAAGTGCAACACCACTTAGCTGTACAATCACATCAAAAGACTGCTAAAATATGTGTTTATTATCACATTAAATAATATTTGCATTTACTTTCTTTCTTCAAATCCTTAATTATGCAAGTCACTATACACACATTTCACCCATGTACACAAATTTTGTTGATTCGTCTATTTCACATATTTTCTAGGTTCAAAGCTAGAATGGGAGGAAAGAAAGGAAGTGAGCAGTGTTCAGGTTGTACCAATTGTGTAGATCCTAGTTAGCATACATGTTTAGGCTTGTAAAATTTCTCTTTTCAATATGTAAATGCAAGTTGTAACAATTTATGTTGTAAATATACATGTTGAATGTTGAGAATGTTATGGTGTATGCACTACAGTTGTATGATCATGTATGCCTATATCACTTCCATATCACACTTTGATACAATTACTAACATTTTTGGATTTGTCCTCTCAGACCTTCTAATTCTCGAGAAAGTAGAATCTAGGGACGTTTCACATGTGATGAGTATAGTGACTTCATGTCTAAGAATAAAAATCACCACTATCACTATAAGAAGGTATTCTAACTACCATTTCATGATCTCCATGTATCACATCATGGTGGGTCTGTCCATTACACTACTCTATAACATGTATCTATGTTTTTGACTTCATATCACATATAATGACAAATGAGACTCTGTCATCAGTCAACACACACTCTAGTATTATGTATTATTATTTTCTATTTTTCTTTGATACTAATATCTGACTAGGGACATAACAAGAATGTATGTAATCTTATCATACATATGATCTCATTGTTCAGTTCCTCAATCTGAAGACATATGTAATTGAGTAACATAATTCTCTAGACATCTACTATGCATGTGCCATCGTCTCATGATTTAGACAAACATAATAGTCAGAATTACCTTGATTATTATCAAATCAGGTATCTAATTCCCATTACAATCATCATATGATTGGCTATGCAATCATACAATAGCAATAGACTCCCACATGCACTTAGAGACAATCACCCATGAATCAGTTCCCAGTGATCTTAACATGTCCATCATGTTTCTTCTATACAATCACTTTTATCGCAGGTTAGCAACATTTTCTCTTAGTCGATACTTTCCAAGTTTTCACATCTCCTCACTGTATGACCTCTCACATGAGATGGAATTGACATAGTATGCCATCTTAGATTTCTTGCCAATCCGGTAGCTCCATTATTGCCACAATATTTCTACTATGTCATCAATGGTTGGAACCTGCTATAAGTTCATCCAAATAAACTTCTTGATACATACAATATCCTATGATGCTCTAAAAAAAACAAGGTATTTGAATTCTATTGTAGAATTAAACAACTATCTCTTACTCTGAACTTTTTCATCTTACAGTTCTCAATTTAAGGTCAAACAAAAATTTAGGTTGTGATCATTAATTTTATTTGTAGATTTGGGAAGCTTGCATCAGTGTAACCCTTTACACCCAACTCCTCCTCATTGCCATAACTAAAAATCTAATCCTTTTTGTTCTTATCAAGTACATAAAGATGTTCTTTATGGCATTCTAGTGGCTCATTGGGATTTAACAGATATTCATTCATCATGCCCAATACATACGAGATAACAGGATGAGTACACGTCCTCTCATCATCTCCAATACATACAAGGTAACATGATGAGTACATATCCTCTCATCATGTCCAATACATAGTATATAATGGGATGAGTATATAAGATTGCATACATGATAGACCCAATTACAAATAAATATGGCATGTTTTTCCATTCTTCATAAGAACTGGGATACTGGGCTCTTTAGAGACGAATCCCATGGAACATGGGAAAAATTCTCTCATTAAGTCTGTAACATACTGAAATCCATTATGTATCCCTTTGTACTCTTTTTCAATAAGATTTGTCCTTCATTTTCATTCCATATGTCTTTGGATCTGATTTAGTGGAATTCTAATAGTTATTGGGTAAATGTTTCCCATATATTTTCTACATAGGGTTGTATGCACAAATACCTCAGTTAGATTTTAAATAATGGGCTTGAAGTGCAAATTGCACACTATGTAATAAAAATACTAAAATATTTCGTCTTAGAACTTTCTAGTACTTTGTAGAATAGGAAAAAGAAGAGAAAATCCAAATTATATATAAAGGAAATGATAAATGCAATAATTAGTGATAATGTAGGATTTAATGGATAAAAGAAGATAATGAGGAACAAATTGTTCTAAAAATCATAATGGGAAACCCACAAATATATTTTGACACTCAAATTCATTTTCTTGACCAAAAAGTAATTTAAGGGTCAAGTATCATCTAATTGGGAAGATAAATGCATATATTAAAATCATTATTAAAAGAAAATAGGAATAAGGCAAATAAAGTGATATAAAATACTTAATGCCCTCAGATTGGAAAACTAACTCCAAATTCGTATTCTAAACACAAAAATAAGCCTTTGGGCAAATTTGCAACTAATTTGTATAATGTTTGAATAATGAGTAAAATAGGAGAGAGAAAGTGTGTAGAATCTTCTATTTATTTAATGAATAAATAAATAATCTCAACTTGTGAAAATAATAGCAAAATCGTGTTCTAACCCATTAGGAAGACTTATGGGTGAAGTTACACAAATTTTAGGTAATGTTATCACCTCTTTTGAAGGAGGAAAGAGAAAATGACATTTTAATTATTTAACATAATAAACTTGTCCAAAAGGCAAAAATAACTCCATATTTGGATTCTACACGTCAAAATCAGTCAGAATATAAAATTTGGTTAATTTTGATGTCATTTGGGCCTCCAAATTGGGAGAGAGAAAAACATTAAATCACTTTAGTCGAATTTGAATAGGAATAAACAAATGTAACTGTGATTTCATGCTGATCGTCGACCATTGGATCTTGATCTGAGGATCTGTGTGTTGTCTTCTTCCTCAGTCCGAATTGGAAACAAGTTGCTTATTTTCCAAGTATTCAAATCCAATTATCTCGAGATATATTTGATGGAATTTGATAATTTTTGGCTCTACGAGTTCCTTGCAAAATTCCGCACCGCTTTATCCCAACATTTTTGGTTTTGACGAAGATTCAAGAAAACCTCAAATCATGAAGCTACCTCTCTCTCACCCCTCCTAGTTAAACCCTAGCATAGAACTCATTGCCTATATATAACCCTACCCCTAGGTCCGCCAACACATTAGCAAATCAACCAAACTGTCAATTTTGTGTTTCGTGGACGATTGGGCCTTCATCTAGCCACCATAGCCTGAGGTCTTGCGGCGCCCCTCACGTTCTCTCTCTTTGTCTCCATTCAAATACAAGGAACATATAGATTCCTCTTTTCTTCTTCTTTCTTTTAAGCACTTAACCATCGAGTTTCGTTGGATGTGGCATTTTTACCCAAACTGAGCCCAAGCAAGCTGCTCATAGCTCGCTGCCATGGCATGGACAGCAGGAGGAAGACAACTCCCTGTTAGTTTACCCAATCACCCCCGACCATGTTCATTTAGCTGTGTTTTCACGTGAGGGTAATTACGTCTTCTCACCTTTTTTCTACTCTTGCTTGACCTAGCGATGACCCGGTTCAGCTAGCGCCAGCCGAGGGGCCCATTGGGTGCCTACGCATATGAGGCCAGACCCTATTGGGCCAGGTCTGCAGTGTGGGGCCCACTCCCCTCTTCTGCTTGCTCTTTGTGCACATGTTTTGCCTACGTGACAGGCTATGATTGGTGGAAGTAAAATAAATCGTATAAATTATTCCAGTTGTCAAAAATTAAAAATAAGTAGTGTTTTGAAATCAGGAGAATGAGATCTATCCATTAAAAATATTTCCGGGGTTTGATTCTGATGTTTCTGAAAAAGTATTTTTAGAACGATTTAATTAACTAAAAATCACCAAAAATAACTTGAAAATCCATATCTTTAAAATACTTAATATTATATGTTATTTTGATCAGAAAACCCTAACTAAGACGATGGTGATATTTTCAGAGTCTAATTTGAAGGTTTTCACAAAATGTTAGTAACTTTAGGGTCTTAAACCTTTAATGAGTATACTTATTTCTAATCCATAGGCCTAATGATGATTTTAGGAAAAGTGGATTCTAATTTCGTGTAAAGGGTTGGAAAGTGGTTCTAGAACTCTTGAGGATAAGGTATGTGCATTTACCCCTTCAGTTGGGAATTTATTTATACCATTACCTATGTTCTTAATGAGGCTTCTCTGAGTTGGCCTTACCTTTGACCAAGCTGACTCGAAAGGAGGTCAAATTCTCATTGAACCCTGAATGTGAGAACAGTTTTCAGAAGTTGAAGAAGAGCCTGACTTCTGCTCCCGTGCTTGCTTTTCCTGTTGAGGGCTTACCCTATGTCATCTACACCAACACATCTCGACAAGGCTTAGGGTGTTTTTTGATGCAAGACGGAAAGGTGATCGCCTATGCTTCTCGACAGTTGAAACCGAATGAAGCAAATTGGCCTACACATGATTTGGAGCTTGCTGCCATAGTTCATGCTTTGAACATCTGGCGACACTATCTCTATGGCAAAAAGTTTGAAGTCTTTTCTGATCACAAGAGTGTGAGATATCTATTGACTCAGAAGGATCTAAACTTGCAACAATGTAGGTGGATGGAATACCTTAAAGATTACGACTTCGCCATCACCTATCATCCTGGTAAAGTGAATGTCTTAGCTGATGCTCTAAGTCACAAGAAGGATGCTGTTTGTGCTGCTCTGAGATGTTTAGTGTGGGAAAACCTTGAACATGTGGCTAGCTGGAGACCCCAGCCCGTTGATTCAGTGGATGAAGATAAGTTGTGTGTCCATATGGCCAGCTTGACCGTTACACCAACCTGGATCTCGGAAGTCATGACTGCACAGTTGGGGAGTTCTGAGCTTGAAGAGATGAAATCTTTAACTGAGAAACCACAATCTGACTTCTCAATCAGAGTGGATGGTGTCGTCCGCTTTAGACAAAGGTTGTGGATTCCCAATGTTGGTGATCTGAGACAGAAGGTTCTGAGTGAAGCTCATGGGTCCAAGTACACTATTCATCCTGGCATGAAGAAGATGTACAAGGACTTACATCGAATCTTCTGGTGGAAGAACATGAAGAATGATATAGCTCTATTCGTGGCGAAGTGCTTGACATGTCAGCAAGTCAAGATTGAACACCAAAAACCTGGTGGTCTTCTTCATCCTCTTGAGATTCTAGAATGGAAATGGGAGAAGATCACAATGGACTTTGTTACTGGTTTCCCTAAGTCCAAGAAAGGTTATGATGCTGTTTGGGTGGTGATTGATCGGCTTACAAAATCTTCTCATTTCTTGCCTTTTAAGACTACATATAAAGTTGCTGAGATGGCTCAGTTATATGTGGAGTGGATAGTTCGTCTACATGGTATTCCTACTGTGATAGTTTTTGATCGAGACCCAAAATTTACTTCTCACTTATGGGGTCAGATTCAAGAAGAGATGGGTACTGATTTGCGTTTCAGTATTGCATACCACCCACAAACTGATTGTTAGTCTGAGAGAACATTTTAGATTCTGGAGGACTTGCTACATGCTTGTGTGATGGATTGGGGTGGTGCCTGGGATCGATATCTACCATTAGCAGAGTTTGCTTACAACAACAGTTACCAAGCTAGTATTGGTATGCCACCTTTTGAAGCTCTCTATGGTAGACCTTGTCGTTCACCTTTGCATTTGGATGATGTTGGTGAATGGTCCCTAGTGAAGACCGATGACATGCATATGATGATTGAGAAGGTACATCTGATAAAGAAACATATGAAAGCTTCTCAAGACTGACAGAAGATGTATGTTGATAAAAAGAGGTCTGATGTAAGCTTCTTAGTGGGAGACTATGCTTTTCTGAAGATCAAGCGTATACATTCTTTTGCAAGATCTAAAGTAAAAGGCAAGTTGAATCCTCGCTATGTTGGACCATTTGAAATCTTAGATAAAGTGGGAGATTGTGCATATCACTTAGCCTTACCTCCTGCTTATGACAAGATCCACAATGTGTTCCATGTCTCTGTGTTGAGGAAGTATGTGAAAGATCCTTCTCATGTACTCACTATTGAACCTGTGGAGATTCATGAGAATCTGACCTATGAAGAACTACCTGTGAGGATCCTTGACTCTCGAGTAAAGTAGATGAAGAATAAAGAGATCGAGCTAGTAAAGGTTTTGTGGAGATATCATGGGTTAGAAGAAACCACTTGGGACTTGAAAGACGAGATGTTACATACTCACCCTTCCCTCTTCGTATGAGATTTCGGGGACGAAATCCTTTTTAAGGGGTGGAGTGCTGTAATATACTAAAATCTATTATGTATCCCTTTGTACTCTTTTCCAATAAGATTTGTCCTTCATTTTCATTCCCTATGTCTTTGGATCTGATTTAGTGGAATTATGATGGTTATTGGGTAAATGTTTCCCATATATTTTCTACATAGGGTTGTATGCACAAATACCTCAGTTAGAGTTTAAATAATGGGCTTGAAGTGCAAATTGTACACTGAGTAATAAAAATACTAAAATATTTCGTCCTTGAACTTTCTAGTACTTTGTAGAATAGGAAAAAGAAGAGAAAATCCAAATTATATATAAAGGAAATGATAAATGCAGAAATTAGTGATAATGTAGGATTTAATGGATAAAAGAAGATAATGAGGAACAAATTGTTCTAAAAATCATAATGGGAAACCCACAAATATAATTTGACACTCAAATTCATTTTCTTGACCAAAAAGTAACTTAAGGGTCAAGTATCATCTAATTGGGAAGATAAATGCATATATTAAAATCATTATTAAAAGAAAATAGGAATAAGGCCAATAAAGTGATATAAAATACTTAATGCCCTCCAATTGGAAAACTAACTCCAAATTAGTATTCTAAACACAAAAATAAGTCTTTGGACAAATTTGCAACTAATTTAGATAATGTTTGAATAATGAGTAAAATAGGAGAGAGAAAGTATGTAGAATCTTCTATTTATTTAATGAATAAATAAATAATCTCAACTTGTGAAAATAATAACAAAATCGTGTTCAAACCCATTAGGAAGACTTATGGGTGAAGTTACACAAATTTTCGATAATGTTATCACCTCTTTTGAAGGAGGAAAGAGAAAATGACATTTTAATTATTTAACCTATTAAACTTCTCCAAAAGGAAAAAATAACTCCATATTTGGATTCTACGCATCAACATCAGTCAGAATATAAAATTTGGTTAATTTTGGATGTCGTTTGGGCCTCCAAATGAGGAGAGATAAAAACATTAAATCACTTTAGTTGAATTTGAATAGGAATAAACAAATGTAACTGTGATTTCGCACTGATCGTCGGCCATTGGATCTTGATATGAGGATCTGCGTGTTGTCTTCTTCCTCGGTCCAAATTGGAAATAGGTTGCTTGTTTGCCAAGTATTCAAATCCAATTATCTCGAGATATATTCGATGGAATTTGATAATTTTTGGCTCTACGAGTTCCTTGCGAAATTTCGCACCGCTTTATCCCAACATTTTTGTGTTTTGATGAATATTCAAGAAAACCCCAAATCGTGCGACTACCTCTCTCTCACCCCACCTAGCTAAACCCTATCATAGGCCTCCTTGCCTATATATAACCCTACCCCTAGGTCTGCCAACACATTAGCAACTCAACCAAACTGTCAATTTTGTGTTTCGTGGACAATTGGGACTTCATCTAGCCGTCGTAGCCTCAGGTCTTGTGGTGCCCCTCACGTTCTGCTCTCTTTGCCTCCATTCAAATACAAGGTACATATAGATTCCTCTCTTCTTCTTCTTTCTTTTAAGCACTTAACCATCGAGTTTCGTTGGGTGTGGTGTTTTTACCCAAACCGAGCCCAAGCAAGCTGCTCGTAGCTAGCTGCCATGGCACGGGCAGCAGGAGGAAGACAAATCCCTGTTAGTTTACCCAATCTCCCCCAACTATGTTCATTTAGCTGTGTTTTCACACAAGGGTAATTACATCTTCTCGCCTTTTTTCTACTCTTGCTTGACCCAACGATGACCCGATTCAGCTAGCGCCAGCCGAGGGGCCCATTGGTGTGCCAGTGCACATGAGGCCAGACCCTATTGGGCCAGTTCAGCAGTGCGGGGCTCACTCCCCTCTTCTGTTTTCTCTTTGCGCACTTGTTTTGCCTACGTGGCATGCTATGATTGGACGAAGTAAAATAAATCGTATAAATTATTCCAGTTGTCAAAAATTAAAAATAAGTAGTGTTTTAAAATTAGGAGAACGAGATCTATCCATTAAAAATGTTTCTGAGGTTTGATTCTGATGTTTGTGAAAAAGTATTTTTAGAACGATTTAATTAACTAAAAATCACCAAAAATAACCTGAAAAATCCATATCTTTAAAATACTTGATATTATATGTTATTTTGATCAGAAAATCCTAACTAAGACGATGGTGATATTTTCAGAGTCTAATTTTAAGGTTTTCACAAAAAGTGAGTAACTTTAGGGTTTTAAACCCTATAATGCATATACTTAGTTCTAATCCATAGGCCTAATGATGATTTTTGGAAAAGTGGATTCTGATTTCGTGTAAAGGGTTGGAAAGTGGTTGTAGATCTCTTGAGGATAAGGTATGTGCATCTAACTCTTCAGTTGGGAATTTATTTATACCATTACCTATGTTCTTAATGAGGCTTAATCTAACCTAATTCATGATTCTTGAAACCTAATTTATTGATGCCTCAAAATCAGTTGTAGTATTATTTTGTTTGGGTTTTTATACCCCACTGCCATGTTATATACATCCTTTGATTAATCTTTCCATAACTCCTTTGCTATCATGTAGTTATATGTTCTATTTAATTGTAAAGTAGAGGTACTTATGTACAACCACCCACAGAGGGCATGTATATAATCACCCTAGGGGAATGTTTATAATTCTCCCCATAATATTATAGGTGTCTGGGAATATCTTATTCTCCCGTCACCTAAGGTTAGAGGTCCGGTAGGTGTCTCAACCCTACTTAGTTAGGTAGACATATTAACTTACATGAAAATCCTTTATTTACTTTTGTTATTGGCAAGTTTCATTAAATAAAGCCTGATACTCTTGATGTCTCATCTTTTGATGATTTCCTAGCCTATTTTACTTGTTACAACTATCTTGTCACTTTTAGAATAATCTTGTAACCCATACTTTTTCTTCTTTTTCCCTCTTGCTGGGTGTCTTCCCAACCACCCAGGTGCCGGAGCTGTAAAAGGAGAAGGACAAGCTTGAAGGAGGTTTTCCTCAGAAGTTGATCTCTAGCTTTTGAAAAGGATGGCTAGGTTGCTATAGTTAGATCCTATTTTTCTTATCTTTTCTTTTAGAAATCAATCATGTAGTAAATAATAATAGCCGTGTGTAGGCTTAGTATTTCTTTATTTCCACTGCTATTGACATTTTACAATGTATCTGGAATCATGCTTATTTACTTGGAATATTATGCAATCATCCTCAAAGTCTCTATTTTTGTTAAAATTGTGGATGTTTTGTATTTGCTTTAAATTTTAGTAAAGAGGTGATCTCGCCTTTTTACAAAGTCTTACATGTTGAACCCCTTCAACATCTTGCGAAGTATGTGCTCTTTCTTAGGCCAGGAAGCATTCCAAATCTATCATTATAGATTCATTTACTACCACATAGGATTCTTTGCCTAAACCCTTCATAGAGAAGGTACTTCCTAGATAGGTTTTAATTTTTAGTATAATGATGTTGTTCCTTACCATTTTGTAGAATATCTGCCACTATTTTTTTGTAATCACAGATTCCATCTTCATTTTGACTATAGTTAAACTCATCGACTATCTTGTCAACTTGAAGATTCCATCTCTAATATGCTTGTTACTTAAAATCCATATGCTAAATCTCATAGTCGTAACAAGCTATAATAGAAAGCATGATTCTGATGGATTTGACCAAGACAACTAATAAAATGATTTTATGTTGTTCCACACTTTGAACTAGTTTGAATCCCTTTGCAACCAATATGCTCTTATAGGTTTGTAAACTACTATCCATGCCTGTCTTATTCTTGAAAACCCTATTATACTCTATAGGTTTAATCCATTAAAGTCATACCTTTTTGGTTTACATGGAGTCCCTCTTTGATCCCATCTCTTCAAGTCATTACTCTAATTTTGGTGCCTCAATAGATTCTAGATAGGTTGTTGACTCATCATCTTATGAAAAACACACTGCCTTCCTGAGTAATAAGATATCATAATCTTTCAGACTCAAGGCTTGTTCTACTAGATCTATGAGGTTTTTTGTTACATAAGGAACTTGAGATTACAAAACAACTTGTGATTCTCAGTGTTCCTATTGTAACTCTTTTGGTTAAATGTTTTCTTATTGGTCTCAAACTTTTCAAGTTCTAATTTTCTTCCATTGATTCCATTGGAATTGAATTCTGTTTATGAATACATGCATCTTGGAAACAAACAATTTTGTTGTTGGATCGAAATATAAAATTAGTATTCAAGAAAATAACATTTATGTGATTTTTCAAAAAAGATTTAGAAAAAACTATTTTCTTATATAATATTTCATTCATAATCATTATAAAAGACATATCAGGACACTTCCCATACCATATCTCATATGATGTCTTTTGAACCAATTTAGACTGTACATTATTTAGTATAAAGCATGTGCCCAAAAGGTAATTGGAAGATCAAATAGATTTTATTGATAATCACATCATGACTAACATGGTGTGATTCGTTCTTTATAATACACTATCATGATACACTATCATTGTGTTTCAGGTAGAGTTCATCATGATGTATTATCATGGTCTCCTAGTAGGTACTCAAACTTTTGGTTCAAATATTTCCACATTGATCATATCAAAGTGTTTTAATAATTATACCAAGTGGGTTTTGTACTTTGTTCATGATCTCCTTGAATATTTCAAGAGATTCAGACTTGTATTTCATTAAGTACAATCTACCACATCTATCGAGATCATCAATACATATAATGAGGTACTATTAACCATAAGAGCCCTAATAAAATAGTCACACTCCCACTACATCTAGTGAAGATGATTTTTTCATATTGCCCTATAAATAAGACATCCATGTCTCTATTGGTTCAATAACTAGAAGAGTATAGATAACCATCTTTATGGATTCTAGAAATGCATTTTTTAATTGCATGCTCTAGATGAAAATTCTATAGGTAATCATTTTATAAGGCATCAAGTCATTTAGTATATGTGTCATACACATTTGTCTCTACAACAATCAATTATAGATTATGAGCATAGGGAACCACCATATAAGATCTCATCTTTTAAAATGAAACATCAATATATTGATAATATTCTTTTCCATACAAGATATATGATGTTTCCATTAGTGGTAGGTACAAAATAGAAATTCAGTAATTCTATTACATGTCCTCTAGGCTTAGATGAATGAGAGGAAGTAGCTCTTACTTTGCACATTTCTATATTACTTCTTCTTGGGTCTAAAGTGGAGATCTATATCTCTTTCTTCTTCTACCTTAGTTTCTTTAAGTGCAAGGGACAAATTCTTTTTGCACTTACCTTTCTACTCATTTTGAGTGCAGAAGACTTGGACTTTAACTTAGACTCATAACTCTTTTTGGCCTTGCCTTTGTCATTGGACCTCACTTTGCTGATAATCATCATAGGTTTATCCTTCTTCTTCTTGCTTCGACATTTATCAACATTCCAAGTAATTCTGACAATAGTTTGGCCAAGTTACTCTAGTAGTAACACTCGATAAATTGGCTATATCTTTCAGTCAATGATTGCAGAATTATATTTTTGGCCAACTCTTGGCTCAAAGGGAATCCAAGCCTCTCTAGATGTTCTACATGTGCAATCATATTGAGCACATGGGTATCTACTATATTTCCTTCTGTAATCTTGCACTCAAAGAGTGCCTTTGAGACATTGTACCTTTCTTGCATTGCATGAATTTGGTTCATGTTCTTAAGATATGTTACCAGCTTAAGAATCCCCATGTCTTCATACTTCTCATGCAACTCATAGTTCATACAACACAACATAAGGTGCTTAATGTCTAAGACATCATCGGCATGCTTCCAACAAGCATCCAAATTAGCTCTAGGCACATCAGGAGTAGGTTCCTCTAGAACTGGTGTATCTAGGACATAGATTTTATGCTCATCATTAAGAACCCTTCTCAAAGTCTAGAATCGGTCATGGAAGTTTATCTCATTTAGTTTGTTCTTCTTAAGAACTGATCACAATTATGATTTGTTTTCCATTTATTTCTATAAAAGAAATGTGCAAATTTAGTCAAAATATTTTTGATTTGATTTGATTTGATAAGTTTGAGGATATTAATTAGGCTTTTTAATTAATTATCCCTTCCCTTATTTTTTTCTTTCAAATTTATATCCCTAACTACCAATTCCAAAGATTGTAGCGTACAACCTTCTAGTGAGCTAAGATCCATATTTTGTCTTATTGTGAGTCATCTTTGGATGATCATCCACAACTTGACTAGTCAGGTAGACAACATTTGTCAACTATATCTCATGCAACTCTTGGATAGATATACGCACGACTCCTTACCACAATCTATCTATATGCTTCTAGGTACTTAATCCCATTAAGATCACCTAGTTAATCCAGACCCAAAACCAACACAATAGATTATACACCTTGCTTTGGCATATCTACATACCTACCATCACACTTGCATGAGATAGATAGCGCACCGCACTTTCACGTACCCTACACTTAGTCAATTAAGTTTTTCATATGTGTTTCTTATTGAAAGCATCTAAGAATTAATATTATATTGAGGAGTTTTATATAAATAGATATACATATCCAATCACCACATACTTATAGTATGTATCATATACATGATATAACCACAAATGACATACGTTTATAAAACACGAGCGATGGTTATGGTCATACCATTGTAATTCCTTTGAGCCAAAAGAAATTACTACCACCTAAGGTCCACATCATATGTAGCAACATGTTGTTGGTTAATATCTATGCTTTTACCAATCAGGGTTGATTGGTTCAAATATTGAACCTATTGGCTCGCCTCCTATTTGGTTAGTTGATCTCTTAGATCAGTCGTCTAGTCTCTGATCCAAATAATGTTTGGAAAGCACCATTCAATATGTTGGGCTACCAGCCAATCGATCAACTCCACCTATTGTTAGGACTCCTTGGTGCTCCAGATGATTGGTTAGCCTTCTGAAATGAGCAGCTCATCTGGGCAGAAATTTTTTTCACCATAACAAGAAGTAAAACTATCCTAATCCTATTTAACATATTACATTGTAAGAAGGAAATCTCAAATTACATTCAAGGGGATCATAGGAAGGAAATGATTGATACTTTTACATTAGGAAAAAGGAGAGAGAGGCTCAATACACAAACTGAGATATATACAAGATAAAAACTATCCAACCAACCACACAGATCTAGGGTTATTGGCCATAACCATGCTTAACATCCACCATCAAAACCAATTTTAGGGTGATATGTTTAAATTACATACATTTAATCTTATCATATATATATTAGTTGGGATTGTATGTAGTATTTAACCACATATGAACATTAATCATTTTAACATTCACATCACATGCAATAAAATAAATCCCATAACATAAATTGAAATCCAGATACACCATAAATTGACATGGATCTAATACCACTATTGGGAAATTGGGGTGACAGATAAGAGAGCTGAAACAAAAAAAAGTTTTACTACCTGATTCCCAAACCAAAACATTACGTCAATAGTGATGTGTCTAGGAGAATAGGTTATTAAGTATACCTTGTCCTAGAGAAAGTCCAGTGATAACTCTTGTTGTAGTGTGCTTCTTTCTCAAGTTGCACTAGGACGACTGTCAGCAACGACCTCCTGGTTGATCACCACAAAAGGTGGTTAGTTGTATCCTCCTAATGGGACTACTCCATGCGGACCACTGAGAACTCCAAGTATCTCTACCAGAGCCAATGGGAACGAGTTGTTCCTTGAAACATCAACCTGCTAGATTTGATTCACTCTCCCAATTTTCTCTCACTTTTTGTTCCTCCCTTTGATGAGTAGAAGATGCTCGGGCTCTCTTGGTTACTACAACCAGAGAGGACAACAATTGTTAGAGCTTATTGTTGTGTTTGGGAAGCCCCTAGTACCCCTCTACTCATAATAGGGTCAAGGTTTCTCGTCGATTTGGGAGTCGAAGAGATAAAATTTCATGTATTTTTTGGAAGCTACCAATGTTGAACCGGTCAATTCATCATTGAATTGTTCGGTTAAGGTGTGAACCGGTTGATTTATGTCTTGAATTATTCGACTCATATGCTTTCACATTTTGAAACATATTGGTATTCAATATTCGATTAATGCACAACATGACATCAAAATTAATCCTTGATTCAATGACATTGGTCATTGAACCAAACAATCTAGATGATGAACCAGTATTCACTTTTGAAATGGTCATTTCATATCATGAAACGGTTGTTTCAACAATTTTCCCTTGTGAAATGGTTGTTTCATTTGTGAAATGGTGGTTTCATTTTCCATCTCAGGCAATATTTAGCCAATGTTGTTTGAATTAACCTAACACTTGAATCGATCAATTCAACACTTGAACCAGACAATTCGCAATCCCGTCAGTCAATTTGTCAATCGTAGTTGTTTAAATTGAATACCTAAAACTTTTGTAATCAAGTTAAACAACATTAATGAATAAACTCCTATTCCACTTTCATCCTATGCATGTGACCCTATAGGTCCCAAATTACGTTGGTAGTGAATGTTCATAACCAATTTATGACATCATAATTAATGAGTGGTATCTAGCAACACATCATTACTACCCAAGTAATTGGAAAGTTGGAGAACAACATCAACCTACAATCTGTGATTAGTGTTACCATGATTGTATAGTTCCTTTGTCTATGATATCCAAATTTAACTCGAGACATGGAATTGTCATCCTCTCAACTTTCAATCCACATTCTATGATCTAGAGGAGACTATCTAAGATGCATGTGAGTTCACATATCAAATATTGAATCACATGAGTATTGTAAGGCCCCTGACCTAACTTAGTGGTTGAGTATGCTTGCTTTGTGTAATAAGGAACTTAAACCTTAATTTATTCCTTTGAGATGCTTTGTTAACATGTGATGACCTTATGTTTCCAGTTTGGTTCTGTACTAATGATGTTTGATCTTTGTATGCTTGTTTTGGACCAAGTTGCAATTTACCCATGTCGAGGGGTTATCTTGCAACTTGTCACATGTTGAATTTGCCCTTAGTTCTTTAACATCATGAGAGAGAGAATGATGCTATCGTGTGCCTTATTGGACCTTGGTTAATGAGGTGGCACCATATGGTGATGTTTGGGTTTCTAAGGTTTTGAGATTGGTGATGTGTATCAACCTTGAGCTCATGTTGGGTGTGTTACGACCCCAAAGACCTACTTGAAGGTGTGTTGTGACCACAAAACTTGCCTTATTTGAAGCGTGTTTCAACCATGGAGGTCTTGGTGTGGTTTGGTTGATATGGTTGGCTTTCTTGTCATGTGTTTTGACCCTATTGGTTTGGTGACCTTATGTAGTTGTTGAGACAAGGTACCTTGATGTTTGTTTCTACCTCTAGGGTGGTGGTGACCCATGTAGTAGAAACCCCACCTAGGTTTTATCACTATGGGTTTCATGCATGTGTTTAGTGGTTGCATGGCTGTTTTCTTGGTGGACTAGTGTCCCTTTGTTGCTCCCTTGTATTGACACCTCACACCTACCCTACCTCTCTCATCCTTTGAGTATATAACCTCTCTCTTCTTCATGTAAGCAATACCTTTACTCTCTTTCCTTCTTCTTCCTTGCATGGCTGACCTTGGAGCTTGGTGGAGCTAGAAGGTACTGATCTTGATGCTTTGGTGACCAATCACCTTTGAATGTGGTGTCCTTGGGCTTGATCATCCTTCTCGTGGTGATCTTCTTCCTTGGTAAGTCGTTTTGAATCCTTGATCTTGTTTTTCCTTTGCACCCTATCTACTTCTTCCTTCCTCCTCAACCATGAGACCATGGTTCTACCATGGTGGTCACCTTGAGAGAAACTCCTCATCACAATGGTCATAGACTAAGTTTGACATGGTGGTACTTGAGTGAGAGGAAGCTTTCTTCTCTTTCCCCTATTTTCCTCTTTGGTTCGGCCTAGGGTTGTTACCCTATTTTTTAGCTATCTTTTAATCATGGTGTTATTTTCTTTGGAGGTGATCTTGTGGCCAAAGTGTTGACCTTGGTTGGAGCTTTATCTTGTTCCTTGGAGCTCATGATCTTGGAAGCTTAGTTCTCTACCTAAGGCGGGTTATATAACACTCTACCTTCTTCTATTACTTGCAACCTTATTTGTGCTTGCATGCTACTGTCTTCATCTCTAAAATGTGATGCTAATGTTGTAGATGATGCTATCTTTTTTTAGGGTTCAATACTTTGTAGTATTCTCATGTAGATTTCTCTCTTTCTTAACCCTAATTTATATATCCATTTTCTAAATGATGGATGAAGTGAAGTTGTTACATGAAAAGTGATTCTTCATTTTATCACCATGTCATGGTTCAAATCTCATCTTTTCTTGAGGTTTTTGATCGTTTGTTTTTGAGGTTGAAGCTTGGTCTTTTCTCAATCTTATCTTGGTTTCTTATGTTGGAGATCGAATTTCAAGATTTTGATGTTCTTTTTGCATGGAGTTTTCCATCTAGTTAATGGTGTTTTTCCTTTATGTTGATATATATTTTTGAACTAGGTACCTTCTATTTTGGAGATGGTCAAGTGATGTTGAGGTAGCTTGACCTTAATGGTTTCTATGATCACTTTTATCCTATGGTCACTACATATCACATGTTGTTGTGGTTGTGACCGAAACTTAATGGGTTAATGGTCGTAACACTTAGGGTCGATACACATGTGTTTGTGTTGGTCGAGACATGTGCTTTTGTCTTGGTTGAGACACGTGCTTTGGTTTTGGTCAAGACGTGTGCTTTTGCATGGTCGAGATGTATGCTTTTATGGTGGTCAAGACTCTTATCTTGGTGGTGATAAAGACACCTGTTTGAGGGCAGGTCAATACACTCACATGAGCACATGGTCACACCATATGTGAGACCTTGTAAGGTGTTACACATGTACATGTAACGTTGGTTGATTCCGAATGTTGTTTAGATAGTTTATTAACCAAGATAATGATGGTGATCTAATCCTAGTATGCTCCAAGATAGTGGAAGATGACATAACTAGGGTTTGGTGATTGAATAATGCTATGACACCTAATCAAATATAAATGTGAAACCCTAACCCTAATCCTAGAGTATGCTATGCTTTTTGAGATCATTGGATAATGGCATGTGATTACTTTTTCTCTCTCCTACTTGTGTGATTCTAACCTTGCAGGTGGAATGTATGTTATAGCTATGTGAATACTATGGTGATCATTATGTGGTACAGGGTGATGTCTATGAGCCTTGATGAGGCATGTTGAGGTCATAATGTTGTGATGGGTTTTATGACCTGGAAAAGGCTTAAAGCCTAGTGAGAGGTGTTATTTCTAGTAATGTGATGAGGGATTTATATTCCACGACAGTGCAATTGTGGTGATGACCTTGCATGGTAGTGTGATAATGTTACTAGCTTTGTCAATGAGCAGTGCTATAAGTATCATTTGATGATGTGACAAGTTCACACCTTATACATTTTATGTCTTCTGGAGTTGTAATAACCCCTTATCTTTGTAGATTTTGTTTTGGGTTTATACATTGTAACTTGATTGATGCTAAAAAACACACAATTGGCCTAAACTAATCAAGTGAAACCTTATTCATGTAGGTGCCTCGTGCCATATATTTTTTAATATGTGGGGTGCAAGTTGAGTATCTCTTGCATACACAATGAAAAGTTGTGTGAGACAGCCATGCGTGAGCTCTTCTCCTTGTGATATTGATAGGTAATAGTTTGACTGCATTTGATGCATCTTTTTAAGAAATGCCATGTACGATCCTATTCTTCTAGTGTTGTGACTTGTACCAAGGTGGGCTAGGCATTTTATAGGGATGGCCATGCGTGCGCCTATCCTTCAGCTTGACTATATGTCATTGTTTGCAGTTGGCTAATATGTCTCTATGGTGTTTCTCTGGTATTGACCAAGAGGTATTGGGGAGGTCATGGGTTCTGGATCTTCCATAGACCTTGTATGGCACCAATTTCAACTTAGCAGTGGTCGGTTGGATTTGAGTGGTACAACTCAAATTATCAGGGCATAATAAAAGATATAATACAACCGTGTAGTATATTTTGCTTTGGGTAAAACACTGATATCTTGAATTATGATGTGGTAAGAGAAGTCAACTATTATACATCTTCATCATATTCCTTCTTAAAGTAATAATTGTTCTATTGTTCAGTGGTAACTACCTAGTTTTCTTAATCATTGTTATTAGTTTGATACATATCATTTAGCTGATTCTGCTCAACTTGATATATGTTCTCTACCTATTTTATTACATGTGCTTTTGATATACATTAGCAAAGAGTTATATCTCTTGATGAGACATTTGGTCTCACCCTATGAGTTTCCACATCTTTTAGGTGGTCGAGCATGAAGAGATAGAGATCGTAGTTTTGAGGCTGAGCAGGAAGAGGACCAGTAGCTGAGTAAAGGTTGGATAAGCTACTTGTGTTTTGTAGTAGAGTCATATGTGTTGTACCTATTCTCTCAAGTCCTTGGGAGTGTTTTGTAGATGTTTTATATTGAGACGACATTTTGGATATATGCATTTGTTGTACAAATATGGCATGTATATATGTGAATAGGTTATCACATGTAAATGTTGTGTCCAGTGAGCCAGTGACTAGCGTTTTGTGTATATACACACACACACACACACACACACACACACACACACACACACACATATATATATATATATATATATATATATATATATATATATATATATATGCAGTTGGCTTTTGGGGACTCCAATGTGATATCCTTCCACTTGAGGTGGTTATGTGATAATGGTTTTAATTTTCTATCCTTTCTGGTAACCCGGTTGATTAATATTAGTTCTACATTTTGTTTTGACTAATCTGGATTTTATGTGGTGCAAGGCATCACAAGTTGGGTTGGTATCAAAGCTTTAGGTTCGCTGAGTCTATAAGGACATAGGAATAGAGTTTGTGTTTGTTCTAGTTTCCGCCAATCTATCTTCTGGTTACTTATGCTTATGTAGAAGAAGAAGAGAAGAAAAGATGGATGGAGAACATGATGACCATGCTGTAGAGAGTAGTGTTGCTACACCAGGTGGTGGTTTAAGGAGGACGGAGAGCGTTGATGCAGTACTTGAGATGCCCCAATTTGACCCTACAATGGTGGCCAATCCCACTTTCCAATCCATGTTTGGACAATTCGTGGCCATGATGACACATAGGCAGACAGAATGCCGTTCCTCAAGCAAGAGCAGCAGTCCCCGATGTGGAATCTTTAGGTTCTGGGAAGACCTTTGAAAAGTTGAGACATGTAGGAGTGGTGGAGTATGCAAGTACGACACCCGAAAGATGCAGATCTGTAATTGGCAGAGCTAGAGAAGTCCTTCAAGATCCTCAACATCCCTGAAGAGGATAATGTGAAGCATGTTGTGTATCTATCCAAGGGGAGTGTTGGGCCTTTGGTGGGCCATTAAGGAGGAGAAAAGCCCAGGTGTTGTGATCGGTTGGGAAGAGTTATGAAGGGATTTTGTGAGTCGGTACCAAAGGCCTATCTTGACTAGAAGATCAAACACTTCGAGAAGATTCAACATGGATCTACGTCGGTTAATTAGTATGAAGCTAAGTTTATAGAGCTTCTAAGGTTTTGTCAGCATATGGCAATGACGAACAAGGACTGGATCAAACCATTTGATAAAGGCTTGAGTATAGAGTTTACGACTCCAGTGTCATCCCTAGAGAACAGAGAGAAGTTCACAACATTTTCAGAGTTGGTCAGAAGGGTAGAATGGTCAGTGGTGGAGAAGCATGAGAGAAGGCCAAGAAGAGGCATGCATAGTATTAAGGACAATCTTCTGGTGGCTCTAACAAGCCTAGGTTGTCAGCCTGGCTGTCACGGTAGAGATTGACAAGTCAGTCTCAGTGGTCACCAAGCAGAGGTAGAGGCCATAGTTTTTTGCCAATAGGAGCCCATAGTGCTACATCAATATTAGTGATAGGGTCATCAAGGCCATGGTATTTGAGAAAGACTTGCTACAAGTGTGGACAAACCGGGTGTACAAGACTGTATTGTCTTGTGAGAGATGAGGAAAAGTTACCTAACAACCAAGGTAGAGGTATAAAGGGTTGCAACAATGACAATAGTTCAACATTGGTAGTGGGATAGGATGTTGTCATGTGTTGCATGTTGGTTCTTCTGTACAAGCCAATAGAGAATGGGGGTGACAACAAGCAACAACTCAATTCTATGTGATGAATCAGTCTGAAAGAGTGGTCAAACCACTAGTTGTGACAGGTCAAACGGAGTTATTTCATTATGATTTGTCTTCTTCTTGCTTAGTATCTATTTTGGTTGATCCAGGTGCTACACACTCTTTTATCACTCGAGAAGTTTTTAGTTGTTCTTTTCATGTTAGTGATAGACGAGATAGTCTTCGTTTAGAAACACCCTTGGTTGGTTCCATCAAGATAAATGAGGTGTGTCCTGTTGGATCTAAGGGCTATAGAGGGGGGTGTGTGAATAGAGATACAAAATTTCTCGCCAAATAGATTAGACCTTCAAATTATATCAATTAGGAGCAATAGCTTAATGTAGGGATGAGCATCGGGTCGGATCACCCCGAGTTTCACTTAGCCCAAACCCAAACCCAAAGTTTTTGCTGGCAACGAGCTGGGTTCGAGTTGAAAAAATTTGCTAAAATTTAGGCCCATACCCGACCCAGATTAATATTCGGGTTCCAGGGTCGGGCTCGGGCCAACCCATATTTTTTAAGAAACCATGAACTCTTATAAAGGATAAATTATTTTACAGTATAATTTGCACTGTCTGCTGTCGTTGCACATACCCATTCCTCACAACTATTACATCACCCCAACATTGAAAAATGGAAGATTTAATATTAAACATCCTGTTATATACAAACAGAGCGTTGGCAACTTAGCAATTTGGCAATTGACATGCTTTTAGACTTGCTACAATTTGCATAAAGAATGATTCGTTGCTTTCTAGTGGATTAAAAATGCACCATACAACTCTTAAGAGTTTAGATAAAACACACCATACAAGTTAAATGAAATGTTATAATTGATTTTCATCTCAATATTTGTTATATCGATAAATTCTAGAACGAGTTTTGAGTTTGGATAAAAACAACCACACGCGAGCATTGACAAAATGTAACAATGGCTGTTCATTTTTATGGTTGTTATATTGACATCCAGCCAAAGAAAACTCCAATCATGCTACAGACTCAAGTGATCTAATCTGATCTGAATTTCTTAGCAAAATATTTTATCTCGAAAATATTTGTTCAACCCAGCAGATGCTACTGAGAAAATGATTGTTAAGTACATAAAAGAATACTTGAAGAAAAACAGGATGAGAGCATGAGAGCAGACCCGAAATTATGTGAGCTAAATTAAAATCAAAAGAAAAACCGAGCAGGGCAATGCTGATTTGGTTATGATTAAGAAACTGAAACAAGAGAATATATGCATAGGATGTTTGCACAGTTGAAAATTATGTAAAGGCATACAAAAATGGGAGTTGAGAAGTGACTATGTGAGTAGAGACCATCGTCTTTTAGGAGAGGATCGATCAATCTAAGATTAATATGTTTAACCAAACATAGACAAAATTGCTTACCTGGGTGGCAAAAAAAGGCATGAATCCTTGCTATCGGCAGTCTACTGGTGCTCGGAATCCAGTGATATTGGCCAGTACTGTGCCGGAGACGCCAGACGTGAAAGCGCTGTCGCACGTCAGTGTTGTTGATGCACAATGCTGCAACTATGGAAGCACAAAACTATGAAACCGTCACTCTGTCACCCACAGAATGTAGTGCTTGAAAGCTGTTGCATTTGGTGGTGGAGACGTCGATCGTGGAAGAATTGTCGGCTTAGAGACATTTTCACCGTGGAAGATCGGAAAGCAAATGATTTTTGTCCCTTTTGTTCACCAGAATTGGGTCGTCTCCCATTATCACTCGTGAGTCATCACCCTTCCCAAGTCAAACTCATTCACGACGACCACAAGGGAATAAAAAATCTACGCAGCTACGTTATTAAAAATGACTTAGGAAACTTGTTTAGGGCAAATGTTGCAGCGATAATCCCCATGTTTAAGGAATCCGACAGCCACACAAAAATATGATCTATCATCCAGCGGTCAATACATTAAAACGAATATAAGTATATATTATATTGTACATAATATAGGTATTGGCTGGGTTTGACTTGCCCCGAGCCCAACCCTAATTACAAAATGGGTTACAAATACAAGCCCGACCCACCCATTTAACAATGTTGGATCGGGTATGGGTAGGGATGAGCACTGGACGGGATGGCCCGACCCAGCCCGCTACCTGACCCATCAAATCCGACCCATACCCGATCCAACATGGTTAAATGGGTAAGCTGGGCCTATATTTGTAACCCATTTTGTAATTAGGGCCGAGCTCGGGCCAAAATAAACCCAGACCCGAGGACCCGGAAACCCGACCCATCTTCCATATATATTAGCTAGTACCTATATTATGTACAATATAATATATACATATATTCGTTTTAATGTACTGACTGCTGGATGATAGATCATATTGTTGTGTGGCCATCAGATTCCTTAAACAGGTGGATTATTGCTGCAATGTTTTCCCTAAACAAGTTTCCTAAGTCATTTTTAATAGCGTAGCTGCATAGGTTTCTGATTCCCTTGTGGTCATCATGAATGAGTTTGACTTGGGAGGGGTGACGATGAGAGATGACCCAATTCTAGTGAACGACAGGACCAAAAATTGTTTACTTTTCGATCTTCCACGGCGACAACTTCTCTAAACCGACAACTCTTCCACGATCGACGTATCCACCACCAAAGGCAATGGTTTTCAGGCACTACATTTTGTGGCTGACAGAGTGACAGTTTCATAGTTTTGTGCTTCCACAGTTGCAGCATTGTGCTTCAACGACACTGACGTGCGATGACGCTTTCACGTCCGGCGTCTCTGGCACAATACTGACCAATATCACTGGATTCTGAGCTCGAGTAGACTGCCAATATTAAGGCTTCTTGCCTTTTTTTGCCACCCAGGTAAGCAATTTTGTCTATGTTTGGTTAAACATCTTAATCTTAGATTGATCGATCCTCTCCTAAATGACGACGGTCTCTACTCACATAGTCACTTCTCAACTCCCATTTTTGTATGACTTTACATAATTTTCAGCCGTGCAAACATCCTATGCATATATTCTCTTATTTCTGTTTCTTAATCATAACCAAATCAACATTGCCCTGCTCAATTTTTCTTTTGATTTCAGTTTAGCTCACATAATTTTTGGTCTGCTCTCATGCTCTCATCCTATTTTTTTTCAAGTATTCTTTGATGTACTTAACAATCATTTTCTCAGTAGCATCTGTTGGATTGTACAAATATTTGCTAAGAAATTTAGATCAATTCAGATCACTTGAGTCTGTGGATTGGAGTTTTCTTTGTCTGGTTGTCAATATAACAACCATAAAAATGAACAACCATTGTTACATTTTGTCAATGCGTATGGTTGTTTTTATCCAAACTCAAAACTCGTTCTAGAATTTGTCAGTATAACAAATATTGAAATGAAAAGCAATTGTAACATTTCATTTAACTTGTATGGTGTGTTTTATCTAAACTCTTAAGAGTTGTATGGTGTATTTTTAATCCACTAGAAAGCAATGAATGATTCGGTATGCAAATTGCAGCAAGTCTAAAAGGATGTCAATTGCCAAGTTGCCAACACTCTGTTTGTATATAACATGTTGTTTAATATTAAATCCTACATTTTTCAACGTTGGGGTGATGGAATGGTTGTGAGGAATGGGTATGTGCAACAACAGTAGACAGTGCAAATTATACTGTAAAATAATTTATCCTTTATAGGAGTTCATGGTTTCTTAAAAAATATGGGCTGGCCCGAGCCAGACCCTGGAACCCGAATATTAATATGGGCCGGGTATGGGCCTAAATTTTAGCAAATTTTTTCAGTCCAAACCCAGCCCGTTGCCAGCAAAAACTTTGGGTTTGGGTTTGGGCTAAGTGAAACCCGAGGCGACCCGACCTGATACTCATCCCTAGGTATGGGTCGGGTTTGATGGGTCGGGTAGTGGGCTAGGTCAGGCCAGCCCGGTCCAGTGCTCATCCCTAGCTTAATGGAAATTTGAAGTCCTATCTAATAAGGATAGCAAGGATGAGAGAGATTGATAGAAAGAACTTGAAAAATGGATGTAGAGTGGTTCCACACTTCAAACTAGAAGTGAGTCAGTCCACTACCTAGAGAGGTCAACCTCTAGGACTTTGCAAGTACTTTTCTCTATTATATCACCATAAAGATTATAAAAATAGACAACCAAAGGACTTACCCATCCAATCACAAGGAGATCTCCACCTTCACAAGGAATTTATCCACTTAGCTTGAATCTTCAGCCTTCACCTCGGTCTTACCCATTCAAGCTCAAGTCTTCTTCCTTGAAGGACTTTTCTTCTCCTCTTGGATCTTCTGCCTTTGCCTTCTTCTTCACCTGGAGAAGATCACCACCTCTTCATCAACCTTGAAGAGGACCAGCTACCATTCCTTCTTCACTCGATGGAGCTTGCTTGCTTCAGCTTTTCTTCATGGAAGAAGGGGATAGGGAATAGTTGAAGATTGAGAGCTTTACATGTACAAAGGTGGAGCTCTCTTATAATAATCCTAACTCACTTACAAATCACGAAATGAAGTGTATACTAGAGAGAGAAAGAGGCTCAAGGGGTGGTAGCACACTCTACTATAGCAAGGACCTTGTGTGTAGTGAATGAGCAACATTGGAATGAACTCCAAGTGGTCCTATTTATAGATGGGGGTGCTCCCTTGAGTTGGGAAACACTTAGGGTCAAATTATAGCCGTCTTAACATAAGGCAACATATCTATTTTCATCCAAACAAGTCACCAATGGTTAGAATCACTTTTCCTGCATTTTCTGTATAGTACATTCGATCGAGATTCAATAAAGGTAACTCGACCGATCGGCTAAAAGACAAACCCAATTTTTCAAACTATTGGTTGAGTTTGTACTGGGAAACTCGACAGGTCAATTAAAATCACATTTAGTTAGTAACCCAATCGGTTGAGTTCTGTGAATGCTCAACTCAATCGATGCACACATTAGAGAATTGATCAAAGGGATCGGTCGAGATTATAACTCGACCGATCAACAATTTGTGATCAATTTTCAAATGATGTTAAAAAGTGATTAAAACTTGGTACTAATTGTCCCACATAATTTTCTCATCTTATTTACAAGTCATCATCAATACAAGTGATTACAAAAATTCCTCTAAGGTCATTTGAATGGATTTCCTAATTAGCACACTTGCATTGCTTTTGACTTGAAATTTGACAAGCTAGGGCTTGTGTAAATTGATTTTTTTCATGTACCTAAAACCTAAAATCAATATTGAATACTCATATTAGATACATATGAATGAAATGGTTGAGTCATTATCAAAATATGGACAATGTATAACCTCTAGGTCAACATTCTCCCCCTTTTTGACAATGACTAACCATTCCTCAAACATCTTGAAAAGAATGTTGAAAGTATACCTTTGCCTTGTGAATTAGGGGGATTCAAGATTTGAACAATGTGAATTGCTCCCCCTCAATCTATGCTTACCTTAACCTGCATAGTTAGTCTTTCTACACAAAGCAATATAGCATGCATGTACTACATGATCCTTTAGCAAGTCACATGATAAATCATATAAAGAATAAGAAAAGAATCACTTAGGAAGTAATAGCAATATGATTGAGTTTCAAGACATTGAAATTCTCTCTCCTCCTTTTGACTATCAAAAAGGAAGGGGGGTAGAGGAGCATACAAAAAGGTCTTCTCAATCACAACCAAGCATATATTAAACCATGCAATCACATAACATATATCAAATAGAGATGTGAGAAACACACAAGCTAGGTCATAATCAAAATATGGTGAAATATGGCACCAACTCATAAGATATAACTGATTAAAGAGTAAGAGTGCATAGAAGATAGATTACAACACATGAAGCATGTTATCATCAAAACAACTACAAGTGTGAGTTGATGAAAACTAAAGTTAAAATAGTACATCTCAGATAATGTGCCCAGATGTTTCTAATACAAAATAGCCTAGAAAGATATATATGATCAACAAACTAGACTAAAAACTAAGAAACAACTAGACATCTAAACTATCTATGTCCACAATATCATCATCATCCTCGACATCAGGCTCTTAGTCGTCGTCTCCATATGAAGGTGCACCAGCACTGCCTTCACCACTGGAGTCACCACTAGAGCTATCACCAACATCATCAGTAGTCTCAACATCAGCCTGGTCAGGCATCTCCTTATCCACAGAAGGACCGAAGCCACGACTGGGCCAACGAGCATTCTACTCATCCCAAGTCATACCAAGAGCATAGAGCTCATTGGCCTGAGGGAAGGAGGGAGCAGAATCACCCAGACTGGCAAGTAGAGTGGCTAAGGGGCCAGCAGGAAACATCATGAAGACATGAGTAGAACCACCAACAACATTGGGTGTGGGAGCAACAATGGAAGGCTCAAGGGTAGGGTAGAAGTGATTGTATGCATAGGATGCATACTCACTACCGGGTAAGGCTGGTAGGTGGGGTATGGGTGTGCATAGGGTAAGTTCATGTTTGACATGATTGAACATAAATCCTAGTGTAGATGCTCTTGGACCTAGAGGTTGTATGCCTATTGGTGCATCATGTAACCCATGAGGGCTTCATTGGATACACATAATGAGGCACAGCTAGGTTGGGGTCACTGAGGAGGTGGAGCTCGGGTAGAGGTATAGGTAGGTGCAACTGAGGTAGAGGTAGAGGGTGAAGCATTGGGTGTGGTGGAGGATAGGATAGGCACAAATTTCTAAATTGTGGTCTCACTGATGCACACTCCCTTCCTGGTAGGTCTGTAGTGGATGTCAGAGAAGAGTGATTTCTCAGTGGCAAACTGGAAAAGACCACAAATCAGGACATGATAAAGTGGATGGGTGCCACGAGTGTTCTTGCCAAAGTCAAAGCAAGTCATATGGTGTAGGATATATCTAGACCACTTGACTCCGACATTCTCTAAGATGCAATACATGATCACCGTAGTGTTCTCTGCAATATCCATTTGATTTTTCTTTGGATGGATGTTGTAGTTGACCACTAGGGCTAATATACGCTT
Source organism: Alisma plantago-aquatica (assembly GCA_963693085.1). Taxonomy (NCBI): domain Eukaryota; kingdom Viridiplantae; phylum Streptophyta; class Magnoliopsida; order Alismatales; family Alismataceae; genus Alisma; species Alisma plantago-aquatica. The sequence continues at coordinate 1,382,565,470 of OY856411.1, forward strand.
CTTGAGATCTAAGGAGGATGAGGATAGGGTGATATTCTTCTTGTATGGAATATCAGGTTTCTTTGGGTAGCGATGGATATCAGGAAGAATAATCTCATTCTACCTGCAGAAACCTTCAAGGTCAAAATACTTTCCATAATCCTTACATCATGTGTCATTCTCATCGACTCCCGAAAAGAAAACATTCAAGATATCCTCAGAAGTTTGGAATTTCTTCCTGGAGATCATGGAAGTAAGAATCACTTCAGTATTCAGAGGAGGTACAAGGGAGTCATAATTCCAACGCAAATTTGCATAGAATTTGTGAATTGCTTTTGTGCTAGACATTGAATTATGAAAGCAATCACGCTTGATAGCCAGGGAAGATAGGTGATGAACGGACAGCAACCTTGCCACTTGATTGATGATGGCTTGATGCCTAGGGCTAGGCTCAAATAAGGCTCTAAAAGGAAAAGGACTCCTAGGAAGAAGGTCCTTATACCTATTTACAACCTCTATTGAAACAAAGAGGGTCTCAACAAATGGAATCAAGTGAGAGGACAAAGAAGAGGATGGTACATTACTAGGGGTGGGTCTCTTTCTTCTATGAGAAGCCATGGAGGTGCAAAGAAGGAGAAGAAGAGATCAAACACACAAAACAAACCACCAAAAACGTTCACACACCAAGAAAGAGCAAGGGGGAAGGTCTAGAATGGTCTATCTAGGTCGAATTAGGGCTAGGTAGGGAAGGTAAGGTCTGGGGTTGAGATCTTAGGGTCATAAGAAGGGGAATTAGTCATCTATTCTCTAGTTGAGAGGGAGAATAGTCGGCAGAATCCAACTTAAGTTGGCAATATCCCTCCAATTGGTCGAGTTATGTGAGTTTGAAACTCAACCGATTGGTCATTTTTTTAAAAAGCTCTCAGCTAGGGATCGGTCGAGTTTGTCCTGGGGAAAACTCGACTGATGGTCAACTTGACCTAAAACCATCAAACTTATTTTCTAGCCATTTGAATGCTAATTGAATTTATTTTTAAGTCCATTATGTATATTGAAAATACTTAGGCACATATCACACATCATTGGGTACTATTTTGTGATTAAACAAGCATTTACGCAAAATACCCAAAAACAAGAGAAAGACAAGGTAAAATGAACATGAAAAAGCAATTTTAGCATATACGACTCAAAGATGATCAAGATAGATGCAAAACATATAGGATAGTTGACTACTAGCTAGAAGGCATATCAGATTCATCCAAAGTAGTTATAAGAAATTTTGATCTAATAGAATGAAATTTCTCTCTAGCTAGAGGTTTAGTGAAAATGTTCACCAACTGATTTTTCGTGTCCACATGCATGATATAAATATCCTTCTTGGCAATGTGATCACGAATAAAGTGATGGAGAACCTCTATATGTTTAGCTCTACTATGCAATATAGGATTGTAAGACAAGTTAATTGCACTAGTATTATCACAAAAGATATGAGAAGCATCAAAATGAATGCTAAAGTCTTGAAGCATTTGCTTCATCCATAGGACCTGGGCACAACAACTCCCATATGCAATGTACTCAGCCTCAGTGGTTGATAATGCCACTGTGCTCTGTTTCTTGGAGAACCAAGACACCAATCATGGTCCTAGGAGGAAACAAGTGCCACTTGTGCACTTTGTATCAGCCTGCATAATCGACATCACTATAGTTTGTAAGAGTAAAGTCCCTTGACTTGGGATACCATAGTCCAAAGTTTTATATTTTGGCTAAGTACCTTAGAATCATCTTAACAACTATAAGATGAGATTTCTTAGGATTTGATTGAAATCTAGCACACAAGCCAACACTAAACATTATGCCAGGTCTAGAGGCAATTAAGTAAAGTAAACTTTCAATCATACCTCTATAGAGCTTCTCATCTACCTTCTCACCTTCTTCATCTTTATCAAGTTTGGCAGTGTTTGATGTGGGTGTGTCCATCGGCTTGGTATTCTCCATCCCAAAGCACTTAAGTAGTTCATTTGTGTACTTGCCTTGGTTGATGAAGTTCCCATCTTTTGTTTGCTTGATTTGAAAGTTGATAAAGAATGTGAGCTCACCCATCATATTCATCTCAAATTCACTCTGCATAAGATCACTAAATGCTTTGCAAAGATCAATGTTAGTTCCGCCAAAAATATTATCATCAACATATATTTGAATGATAAGAAAATTGTTAGAAGTGTGCTTTAGAAATAAGGTAGAATCCACTTTGCCCATGATATAACCATGATCTAACAAAAAGTTCTTTAATTTCTCATACTAAGCCCTTGTTGCTTGTTTGATTCCATAGAGAGCTTTTTGCAACAAATAAACATTATTAGGTAGATTATCATGTTCAAAGCCCAGAGTTTGTACAACGTACACTTCCTCCTCAATTTTACCATTAAAAAATTCACTTTTAACATCCATTTGATAGAAAAGAAAGTTTTTATGACTATCAAAAGCAAGCAACATTCGAATGGACTCAAGTCTAGCTACATGTGCATATGTTTCATCAAAGTCAATACCTTCCCGTTGATTGTAGCCATGAGCCACTAACCTTGCTTTATTTCTTACCACTTTTCCGCTTTCTTCTAGCTTGTTTCGGTAGACCCATTTGTTGCCAATGATCTTTCTATCACATGGTCTTGGCACAAGGGTCCAAACTTTGTTCTTCTCAAATTGTTCCAGCTCTTCTTGCACAGCTAGGATCCATTCTTCATCCCCACGAGCTTCCTTGACATCTTTAGGCTCTAGTTGTATGATGAAGGCGTTGTTGTCTTATTATTTGTAGAATGAAGCCTACATGTTCACTCCCTCAAATGGATCACCTAAAATTAGCTCCTTAGGATGATTCTTTGCAAATCAGGGAGTTGGATCCTTCTTTTCATCATCTTTTTCTTCTTCTTGAGCAGCCACCTCTTTACCCTTTTGGGTGATATTGAGTTCTTTAAGAATAGGAATTACTTCATCTGCAACATCATCATTTGAAACAATATCTTTGGTAATAAAAGGTTAGTCTCAATAAACTTTACATTAATTGATTCTTCTACTTTAGCAAGATCAACATTATAAACTCTATATGCCTTGCTAGTAGTGCTATAGCCAAGAAAGAAAGCCTTATTTGATTTTGGATCAAACTTGTCAAGAGAATCCTTCATGTTTAAAACAAAATAAGGACATTCAAAAACCTGGAAATACTTGATAGAAGGCTTCCTACCACGCCATAGTTCATAGGGGTTTTCTTAAGCAATGGATGAGTAAAAACATAGTTTTGCACATAACAATAGGTACTGACAGCTTCAGCCCAAAACTTCTTAGGAGTATCAAACTCAATAAGCATGGTCCTAGACATCTCCTATATAGACCTATTATTACTCTCTACAAACCCATTTTGTTGAGGTGTTTGAGGTGAAGAAAAGTTGTGTGTATAACCCAATTCTTGACAAAAATGCTCAAAAAGCTCATTTTTAAATTCTCCCCCATGGTCACTACGAATGGAAACAATCTGACATGAAGCTTCATTCTCAACTCATTTACAAAAACTAAAGAAAAAATCAAGCATATCTCTCTTTGAAATGAGAAAGAAGGTCCAAAAATATCTAGAGAAATCATCGACAATAACAAGGCAATACTTGGAACCACGAAGCGATTGCGTTCTCATTGGTCTAAATAGATCAATATGAAGAAGCTCAAGGGCTCTCTTAGTGCTAAGGACTCCTTTGGATTTGAAGGAGGACTTGGTTTGCTTTCTTTGTGTACAAGATTGACATTCCTCATCCTTTTCAAAATCCAATTTAGGAAGTCCCTTGACTAAGTCCTTTTCGCTCAACTTCCTTAATTGATGCATATTTAGATGACCAAACTGGTGGTGCCAAAGAGAAATATCATTCAAATTGGCTACTAGGCATCTACTAACAACCCTTAATAGAATTAAGAACAATAACATAAAGATTGCTACTTCTAGTTCCCTTATATATAACTTGGTAGGTGGGGGTGTTGGGTTTTAGGGGAGGCAGAGGTGGCAGCAGAAACAAAAATTTTCTCCCCAAACCCATAACCCAAAGCGATCTCGTTAACATCTATACAATAGGATGGATGGTTTCTAGAGGCATACCTTGTCCCGCGGATTTCTCAGAGATATTACCTTGTGGCTAGCACGGTCTTCACCTCTAGTCTTGGACGATGTCTGTGCAGCTCCTGGTCACACCCAGACTGATGGCTCGACAACTGTCCTCCAAGTAGCAGAAGTCTCCTGCCTCTGTATTAGTCCACACAGACCACCGGGAACTCCAGTCGTCCTGTCCTACAGGACACTGGAAGGAGTCATCTCCTTCTGTCTATGTACTAGTCACCGACACACTCTCCTACAACCAATTGTTGTCCTGTAGTTGTCTTTCCCTTGTTGTTCCTCCCTGGACGGGTAGAACTTACTTGGGCTCTCTCAGTTATCACAACCAGAGAGGACAAATTTACATAGAAACTATAGTGTTTTGATTTGTACTTGAGAAGCCCCCAATACCCCTCTATATATAGGAGGGGTCAGGGTTCTCTTCCCAGGAAATGTGGGACTAAAGCGGGAGTAGAAGGGTCTAGAATTTTCACAAATTGATACACCACAACAGGTAAACCGGTCGTTTCACAAACAAACCAGTCATTTGGGGATTGAACCGATCGATTCATCTCATGAACCAGTCGGTTGGGGTGCTGAACTGATCAGTTCATTCATGAACCAGTCGTTTCACTTCCCAGGGTAGTTCCTAATTGAATTTCTATTTCCATTTCCAATCAATCTAAAGATCAATACTTGTCCCTATCGAATTGTACAAGTGAAACAAAAATAATTTTCTCACCAACCTAACCTTTCTAAACTGGCTCATTTGGTCCAGATGAATCGATTGGTTCAACACTTGAATCGGTCATCTCACTTGACCATGACCCGATCAGTTCAACAACTTGTGTCGATCAGTTGGTAGTCCAGGTTGTCCAGAAATCAGTCAATGCAGTTCTCAATCAATCTGACACCCAAATTAGTTAGTACAACACTTGAACTTGGTGATTCTAAGTCAAGTCAATTGATTGAATGTTTAATTAAACTACTAAACACATTTAGTAAACAATCTAAACATCATTCGTGGATAAACTCCTCTTCTAGGTTGAATCCTATGTGTGTGACCATACACACCCATTTCACGTTGGCAGTGAAAGTCCATAACACTTATGACTTCACAAGCAAAGAGCGGTGCCTAGTCGCACATCAGTGCTACCCAAGTAAAAAAGGAAAGTTGGAGAACAACTTTCAATCCTACAATCTGTGAATGGTGTTACAGTGAATGCATAATTCCTTTGTCACTAATATCTTGAATGAACTCAAGGCATGGAATAGTCATCCTTTCAACGTTCATTCACTTTCTTGATCTTAGAGCAGACTGGATGAGATATGTGTGACATCAATATCACATATTGATTCACACATGCATGTGCATGCCTTTCTCAGTCCTACTCATCAAGTGGCCATGGACATCAAACTCCCTCAGGAGGGACGAATCCCATATCTATCTCTCACCCCTAAAAAGATCCATGTGTCAAAGTCACCCAATCATCACCTTTATAACATTATATATTTTAGGACTGCGTTTGATGATGTCAAAGTGTACCCAACAACATGTGTTGAGTGTAGTGATTTCAGGTCAAATAATCACACTCACCATGATCACTATGAGATCTGAATGTGACTACCAAATCATGGTTCCATGTGTCACTCTCATGATGGATCTGTCTGGTACACTTGTTCTCTAACAAGTACCTATGTGCTAGGTTTGATATCACTATATCATGACTAATGAGATTCTGTCATCAACCAATACACAATCTAGTCTTGTGTGTCATTGTTGTCTATCAACCTTCCACAATGACATCCAACTAGGGACATAACAAGAATGTATACTCTTAACATCCGTATGATCTCATCGTTTAGGTCCTCAACCTAAAAGCATACACCATTGAGTAAAACAATTCTTTAGACATTTAATCTGTTCTGTCATAATCTCATAACTGACTGAACCAGAATGAATTGGAAGCTTGCCTTTGATTTTTATCAAATCAATCTTAATGTATCTGACCAATCATCCCATGATTGGCTCTCAGGGCATACATACCAACAGACTCCCACTTGCATTGTGATCCAATCACCGTTGAATCATATTCTTAGTGATCTTCAAACATGTCCCGCATGTTATTGTGCTCTAGTGCTAACACACTGAGTTATGGCAACACTTTGCCTAAGTCAGCATTATTGCATGTCTTGCATCTCTTCGCTGTACATCTTACGTATGAGATGGAGTTTCCGTAATATGCGATCCAATATTCCTTTACTAACCTTTAGCCTCATTGCATGACCAAGCACTCCTTACTTGTCATCAATGACCGAAATATCTATAAGTTCATCTTTATGAACTCCCAGATCCATATAGTATCCATTGTTGTTCTCTAACACACAGATACTTGGCCTTTCCTTTTAAAATGACATTATTGGAACATTTCCAATTTCAACACACATTCACTATTATATATCCCATATATATTTTGCGATAAATTTTCTGTCCTTTTTGGAAGTTCGCATCAGTGTAACTCTTTACAGTGAACCCTTCCTTATTTCCATAGAACTAGTACTTCTCAAGTACTTATCAAGTTTTCATGGTATTCCAGTAATCCTTACTGGAACTAGACAGACATCCACTCGACATGTCCCACATATGAGTTTTCAGGATGAGCATATCACATTGTCAAGTCCTACATATAAGATGATAAATGCATTTTGTTCTTGCCATGTCCATATATGCAAGATGATGGGATGATTACATACATGATATATCCATATCTATTATTAATGTTCCCTTTCTTCATAAGAATTGAGACACTTGGCTCTGGGATAGTAACTCCATGTAACATGGGCAAGTTTTCTCCCATTGAATCTGTGTATATTGAACCCTTCAAAACAGATTGCCAATGTATGCTTTCTCTTTTCAGGTCAAGAGGTTTTTGAGAACTATCTCTATAGATCTCTATTCCTATAACATAGGAAAGGTCTCTATCTTCCCTAAAGATAATTTCCACTTTGGATTTCCATTCTAGAACATTTCCATTTCACATAACCATGTGGAATGTAAATACGCTCCCACTAAATCATAGATCCCTTCTTTATCTTTGTCATATCAGTCAAACCCTTTGACTATATCATCAAAGTAAAGATCCCAGCTCTGAGTCACTTGTACTCAATCAATCACATTGATTAGTCCATTGTAACTTATAGAATTCATTTGCATTAATGGATTCATAAACCTTATAGGTTGTGTCACATACACATCCTTGCCTTATTCCTTACAAGAATGTGGTTTCAGTATCCGTATGCCAAATATCTTAGTCATTAAGTTGCAATCAACAAGCATGATCCTTCGCAAAATGTCATCCATGTGTCTTAACACTTAAGACTCATTCACACTTATGGATTTTATCCCAATGGGTGCTACCATCAAGGTCATACCTTATGGTTCACATGGAAGTCATTTAGGATCTAATGATCATAAACCATAACTCAAAATTTGGTTCCTCAATATCATCTAGATTGTTGACTCATCATATGAACACCATATCACATAGATAATTGAGGTGTATCTGTTAAGGATATGAGAACTCACAACCCCTTGTGATTCTTAATGTCCTTTATTAGTGTAGGGTATTCTTTATTTATGAAGAATTTAGTTATTTGATAATCATCCTCTAACTCCTTAGAGTATGACTCCCTTTTGATCTAGACATCATCATGCCTTAATCATGAGTTCACTATGATACACTATCATAATCACTCATAAGGTTCACAAACATTTGGTCCAAGTATTTCATTCATTGATCACATCAAGAATCATTACTTTTACCAAATTTGCACTTCATTCATGATCTTCTTGAACACATAGATATTCATATTGGTATTTCTCTAAACACCATTTGAAGTATTAGCATTTGCTCCAATAGATATGTAAATACATCATATGTATTATACCTAATAGGATAGTCGTTCTCCCACTACATGTAGTGAAGATTGACTTGTCATCATGTCCAAGATATTCATGTATCTTAATGGTTCACAACCAAAAGAGTCTAGATTATCCATCAACATGGAAACTAGAGATGAATTTCTCATGATAATGCTAATTCGTTGTTTGAGTTATCAATAACTTTTAGGTATCATTTTATCTTATGCATACCAAGTACCACAAGATAAACAAGGCATTTCTACAAGGATCACATCTTTAAAATTGAAACATCAACTTTATTAGTAGCCATCCTTGTCACACAAGATGCAAAAATAAAGTGTTTCTATTTATTGGAAAATATGAAATAGCAGTTCTCAACTCTATTTTGTGCCCTTTAGGCTGAAATAAACTGAAAGGTACTCCCATCTATGGCCGTAACACTTGCTCCAATGATGAGTACTCCTTTCTTGGTCCTTTCACAAAGGCCATCACTTCCTTTTAGATCTGGCATATCATATATGTTAGATCTTCATCTTGGTATCATATACCTTAGATATAGAAGTGTGTATTTTATGATACCTACGGTGGAGATCTATATTCCCTCCTTTCATCTTCTTTTGTTCTTCCAAATATAGAGGACAATTCCCTCATTCACCCTTCACATATGCTTTGAGATTGAAGACATCTTGGGCTTCTGGCTAGCATCAGAACACTTCTCAGCTTTTCCCTTGCCCTTTCCCTTAGACCTGCCTTTCTTTCTGTTGATCAACATCACATACTTAGGCTTGTCCTTCTTCATCTATGCCTTAAGGCTGAAGACAGCTTGGATTGTTGGCTAGCAACAGAACACTTCTTTGCTTTGCCCTTATCCTTACCTTTAAGACTTACCCTTCATTAATCACATCAAATATTAGGGTTTGTCTTTCTTCATCTTTTCCTCTACTATCCTCAACATGTCCAACAACTCTGTCAATGCTTGTCAAAGTTGTTCGTGTTGTAGTTCATCATGAACTGTATGATTCCCACAACATTTGCAATATCATACCAGTATCCAACTCTTGGCTCAGAGGGAATCCTTGTCTAGTTAGGTTTTTCACATACCCAATCACATTAAGTGTGTGAGAACTAACTGGATCTCATTCTATCATGACATACTAGGATAGTGTCTTGGATACATCATATGTCTCATGTCGTCTCTGCAACTCATAGTTCAGAAAACACAACATTAAGCACTCCACATCAATGGCATCCTCGGTATGCTTCCATAAGCATCCTTTCAGCCGTTGGTGTGGTGGGATCAAGTTCATCTAGTTCTGGTGTAACTAGGACTTAGAGCTTTTGCTCTTCGATTGAGAACACTTCTCAACATCCTAACCAGTCGTGGAATTATTCCCATTTAATTTGTCTGTCTCAAGGACCGATCACAAATAAAGTGATTATTGTTGATTAGCCATTTATTGTACAAAAAGAAAATATATGCAATTTAGTCCAAAAACTCCTTTTTGACTTATTTGATTGATTTAAAAAAGTTCTACGATATAATTAGGACTTTAATTAATTATCGCTCCTACTATTTTTGTTCAAATTGATAGCCCTCACCATCAATTCAGAAGATTGCAGTGTACAACCTTCTAGTGGGTCAAGATCCTAAAATCCTCTCAGTCATGGACCAGCTAGGGCTGTCACCCACAACTTAGATCTTCCAGGTAGGCAACTCTTGCCAATTGCATCATATGCAATCTTGAAAGATGTCATGCACACCTATTTGCCATGATCACCTCCATGCCTTCTAGGTTCTACATCCTATCTAGGTCACCTTGTTAAGTCCGACCCAAAGCCAACACGATGAATATGCACCCTGCTAGGGCAGACCCACATATCCATCCTTCATGCTTCTACGAGATAGACGGTGCACCACGCTAGGGCGTGCCCACACTTAGCCGATTAAGCTTTTCACGTGTGTCACATTTGGAAGGCATATAAAACTTAATATTTATTAAGGGATTTGGTTTTATAGGTACATATACATATCCAATCACCACAATATATAATACATATCATATACATGCTATATCCCACGAAAAATATGTGAAATGATAAAAGCGATTATTATGGACATCCTAATGTGATTCCTTGAGCCAGAGAGGAATCACAATCATCTAGGTCCACATCGCATGCAACATGTACAATATGAACTCTGTGCTTTGGTGTTCTGGGTTTGATCAACTCATCTCCATGATTGATCGGCTTGCCATCAGGTCGGTTGGTTGGGTGCCACCAGCCGATCGACTGTCACCTCTAGTCGATCGGTTCATTGGTCATCGTGCATCTCCTCAGATCACCACCCACTCATTTCGCTCCTCGAACTGGTCATCTAGAATGCCAACCGATCATCTCACTCCTTGAGACGATCGTCTCAATTGTTGTCAGGTTGTCCGCCGTTCGTTGACATAACATGAAATAAAAGATCTATCCTATTGCATTTGAATTGGGAAACCCCAAGTTACATTCGGGGGGAGTAAGGGTAGGAAAGAAATCCTGAGTTATCTCGAGTTACATCAGGAATAGGAGGTAGGGAATTGGTGTGCAGACCAAGATGCCAGCAACCACATTCAACCAAACACACAGATATAGGGTTTATTGGCCATAACCACGCTATACATCCACCACAAGACTCGTTTCAGGGTGACGCATATCGAGTGCATTCATATTACATATCATATATGTATATTGGGATTTGTGGATTTATATTGGACATGCATAAAGCAAATTAATTATTCACATCGCATGCTATAAATAAAAGGCCACAAACCAAAATCGATCACATCAATAATCCTAAAGTATAGAACATTGACGTGGCTCTGATACCACTGTTGGGTTTTATGGGAGGTAGAGATGGCAACGTAAACAAAAAATTTCTCCCCAAAACCAGAACCCAAAGTGATCTTGTCAACACCTATATAATAGGAAGGATGGTTTGTAGAGGCGTACCTTGTCCCAAGGCTTGCTCGGTGATATTACCTCACGGCTAGCACAGTCTTCACCTTTGGTCTTGGACGATGTCTATACAGCTCCTGGTTGCACCCGGACTGATGGATCAACAACTGTCCTCTGAGCGGCAGAAGTCTCCCACCTCTGTAGTAGTCAACACGGACCACTGGGAACTCCATTCATACTGTCCTACAGGACACTAGAAGGAGTTCTCCCCTTCTGTCAGTGTACTAGTCACTGACACACTCTCCCACAACCAGTTGCTGTCCTGCAGTTGTCTTTCCCTTGTTGTTCCTCCCTGGACAGGTAGAACTTGCTTGGGCTCTCTCGGTTACCACAACCAGAGAGGACAACTTTATAGAGCAACTGGTGTTCTAAGTTGTACTTGAGAATCCCCAATACCCCTCTATATATAGAAGGGGTCAGGGTCAGGGTTCTCTACCCCCGGCAATGCGGGACTAAAGCGGGAGTAGAAGGGTCCGGAATTTCCATGAATTGATACACTGCAGTAGGTGAACCAGTCATTTCACAAACGAACCAGTCCTTTAGGGACTGAACCGATGAGTTCATCTCGTGAACCGATTAGTTGGGGAGCTGAACTGATCGGTTCATTCATGAACTAGTCGTTTCACTTCCCAGGGCAGTTCCCAATTGAATTTCTATTTCCGTTTCCAATCAATACAAAGATCAATACTTGTCCCAATCAAATTGTACAAATGAAACGAAAATATTTTTCTCACCGACCTAACTTTTCCAAATCGGCTCGTTTGGTCCAACTAAACTGATCAATTCAACACTTGAACCGATCGTCTCACTTGACCATGAGCCGATCAGTTTAACAGCTTGAACTGGTCAGTTGGCAGTCTAGGTTGTGCAGAAATTAGTCAATGCAGTTCTCAATAAATCTGACACCCAAATTAGTTAGTCCAACACTTGAACTTGGTGATTATGAGTCAAGTCAATTGATTGAATGTTTAATTGAACTACTAAACACATTTAATAAACAATCTAAACACCATTCGTGGATAAAATCCTCTTCCAGGTTGAATCCTATGTGTGTGACCCTACAGGCCCATTTCACATTGGTAGTGAAAGTCCATAACACTTATGACTTCACATGTAAAGAACGGTGCCTAGTCACACATCAGTGGTACCCAAGTGAAAAAGGAAAGTTGGAGAACAACTTTCAATCCTACAATCCGTGAATGGTGTTACAGTGATTGTATAATTCCTTTGTCACTGATATCCCGAACGAACTCAAGGCATGGAATAGTCATCCTTTCAATGTTCATTCACTTTCTTGATCTCAGAGCAGACTGGATGAGATATGCGTGATATTAATATCACATATTGATTCATACGTGCATGCACATTCCTTTCTCAGTCCTACTCATCAAGTAGACATGGACATCAAACTCCCTTAGGAGGGACAAATCCCATATCTATCACTCACCTCTCAAAAGCCCCATGTGTCAAAGTCACCCAATCATCACCTTTATAACAGTCTATATTTCAGGACTACGTTTGATGATGTCAAAGTGTACCCAATGACATGTGTTGAGTGTAGTGATTTCAGGTCAAAGAATCAAACTCACCACCATCACTATGAGAGTTGACTGTGACTACAAAATCATGGTTCCATGTGTCACTCTCATGGTGGGTCTGTCTGGTACACTTGTTCTCTAACAAGTACCTATGTGCTTGGTTTGATATCACTATATCATGACTAATGAGATTCTTTCATCAACCAATACACAATCTAGTCTTGTGTGTCATTGTTGTCTATCAACCTTCCATAATGACATCCGACTAGGGACATAACAAGAATGTATACTCTTAACATCCATATGATCGCATCGTTTAGGTCCTCAACCTAAAAACATACATCATTGAGTAAAACAATTCTTTAGACATTCAATCTGTTTTGTCATTATGTCATAATTGACTGAAGCATAATGAATTGAAAGCTTTCCTTTTATTTTTATCAAATCAATCTTAATGTATCCCACCAATCATCCCATGATTGGCTCTCATGGCATACATACCAACAAGGGAATCTAGAATAAAAAACTCAACAGAAGTAAATAGAACAAGATAACCATTATCACAAAGTTGACTAACACTTATTAAATTATGATGTAGGTCATCCAAAAAAAGAACATTCCTAAAGCATAAGGATTCACCTACATCACCCTCACCTTTGACTTTACCTTTCTTATTATCCCCAAAGGTGATGGATCCTTCTTTCTTCTTTGTGAAATTGTTGAAATGGCTTACATCACCCATCATGTGTTTTGTGTCGTCACTATCAACAATCCATCTATCTTTTCCCTACAAGAAAGGAGAATGCCGGTTCCAAACTCAAACTTTGGGATCTGAATTTAGCTTGGGGACCCATTTCATCTTTGGTTGGTCCCCTTAGGCTTGTAAGGACAATAAGTAGAATAATGATCATCACATTTGCAATAAGAACAAACCATAGGATTCTTAGTGCCCGAAAACTCACCTACAAAGAAAGAGATCTCCTTGATCTTTTTCTTATCTTTGGCCTTGCTCTTGCCCTTTGAGGGTTCCCCTCAAATCCAAAACCACTAGTACCCCTTTGTTTGGTAGAATGATCATGGATTTCATTTAGGGAGTTCTTTCCTTGGAGGAATTTCTACAGGGATGCTCTTAATCTATGGTTATCATCATTCAAAGAAACAATAGTAGAAGATAAACTCGATATATCATTCCTAGCATGCACAAGGTCAGCCTCAAGACATACAACTTTAGTAAGATATGAATCCTTTTTAAGAGAGATAACAACCACATTATCACTAGGCAACAAAGGTCTAGAAGATAATTTTTTTACTTGACTACGAAACCTAGAATTTTATATTTTAGCATTTGAATCTCTTTGAGATAAACATCTATCTCTTCTCTACAAGCATCAATAAGAAACTTAAATTCAACATTTTTAGTTTTGAGCAATTCAAGTTCTTTTAGGAAATTTTGGTTCTCTTTCTTAAGCTTTTCAATGTTCTTCAGGTAGACACCATTCTCAACTTCAACCCCATTGTATTGGAGCTCAAGATCAAGGTATTTATCTTGCAGGTTATCAATACTCTCAAGATTGGTTTTCTCATTCAATTCCAAAATTTCAAGCTTAGCATAAAGATCATCAATGATTTTTCCTAACCATTTTCTTTTAGATTTACATTTAGCAAAAGAAGAAAGGGTGGTAATAAGCATATCAATAATAGATTCTTTAGGTAGTTCATGCAAGCTTACCTCACTTACCTCACTAATGTCTTTGCTTGTAGAGGCCATGAGGGCAAGGTGGCACTCTCCATCTTCTTTAGAGCTAGAGCTACTTGAAGATGTAGCTTCCCAAGCTGCATTAGCAACATTCTTGTATCTCTTTTCCTTCTTGTCCTTCCTCTTGTGCTTTCTCTCCTTGTAATCCTCATCGTTCCTTGAGATGCTCTTGTGGTGAGACTTTTTTGACTTTGGGCATTCACTCTTGTAGTAACCATTTTGACCACACTTGTAGCATCTTGGAGTAGAGGAGGAGGAGGCTTGCTTTCCCTTGAAGTGCTTGCCCTTGATGTAGTTGGCTTCATGCTCACTAGGGCCTTCATCTTAACTAGAGGAGGGAGTTCGACAAAAAAGTTGTTGTTGAAGGATGATAGCCTTCACTTTTTCTTTGAAAGCACTATCTTTTATCTTCTTGGCTTCGTTCTCTTCTTTCTTAGTTTCTTCTTCTTGCTTGTCAAGTCTAGGTTTATGGGCTTGAAGATTTCCAATGCGTTCTTCAGTTGGGATGTCACCAAGGCTCCTCACTTCTTCAATAGAGGTAACCTTTGACTCCCATCTCTTTGGAAAAGTTCTCAAGATCTTATAGTTGATGATGCCTCTTTCCAAAGGAGTGCCCAAAGCAGCCAACCCATTGACGATGACATTCAACCTTGAATACATCCCTGTAATGCCTTATTTCTTTCCCATCTTGAAGTTCTCTAGGAGGCTGCCCAACATGCAGACCTTTGCCTCCTTGACTTTCTTTATGCCTTTATATGTGATGCACAACTTTTCCCAAATCTCATAGGCGGTGTCCCATGATGAGATCTGGTTGAACTCCGTGGGAGTGAGGGTTGTGTAGAGGATGCTAATAGCCTTTGCATTGAGTGAGCTTCTTTGAGAGAAGCTTCACTCCATGTTGCAACAGCTCCGCTTGGATCTTTATAAGGTGTGACCATTACCTTCCACATATCAAAGTTCATCGCTTGAATGTAGAACTACATTATTTTCTTTCTATAGAGGAAGTTTGTGCCATCAAAGACCGGAGGACGCATGGAGAAGCCTCCCTCTAGGTTGAGTGAACCAAGTAGGTTGTCACCCATCTTCTTATCTTGTGGGAGGTTGTTGGAGAAGATCCTTAGCTCTGATACCACTTGTTGGATCCAAGGGCTCTAGGGGGGGGTTGAATGGAGCTACAAAATTTCTCACCAAACAAATTAGACCTTCAAATTATATCAATTAGGAGCAATAGCTCAATGGCAATTTGAAGTCATATCTAAGAAAAATAGAAAGGATGAGAGAGATTGATAGCAATCACTTGACAAAGGGATGTAGAGTGGTTCCATACTTCAAACTAGAAGTGAGTCAGTCCACTACCTAGAGAGGTCAACCTCTAGGACTTTGCAAGTGCTTTTCTCTATTATATCACCATATAGATTACAACAATAGACCACCAAAGGACTTACCCATCCAATCACAAGGAGATCTCCACCTTCACAAGGAACTTACTCACTTAGCTTGAATCTTTAGCCTTCACCTAGGTCTTACCCATTCAAGCTCAAGTCTTCTTCCTTGAAGGACTTTTCTTCTCCTCTTGGATCTTTCACCTTTGCCTTGTTCTTCACCTAGAGAAGATCACCACCTCT
Source organism: Alisma plantago-aquatica (assembly GCA_963693085.1). Lineage (NCBI taxonomy): Eukaryota > Viridiplantae > Streptophyta > Magnoliopsida > Alismatales > Alismataceae > Alisma > Alisma plantago-aquatica. The sequence goes on from OY856411.1 coordinate 1,382,581,416, forward strand.
TCATCAACCTTGAAGAGGACCAACTACCATTCCTTCTTCACTCGATGGATCTTGCTTGCTTCAACTTTTCTTCATGGAATAAGGGGATAGGGAAGTAGTGGAAGATTGAGAGCTTTACATGCAAAAAGGTGGAGCTATCTTACAATAATCCTAACTCACTCACAAATGACAAAATGAAGTAGACTAGAGAGAGAAAGGGGCTCAAGGGGTGGTAGCACACTCAACTATAGCAAGGACCTTGTGTGTAGTGAATGAGAAACCTTGAAATGAACTCCAAGTGGTCCTATTTATATTTGGGAGTGATCCTTTGAGTTGGGGAACACTTAGGGTTGAATTATAGCCATTTTTGCACAAGGAAACATATTTATTTTTGTCCAAACAAGTCATTAATAGTTAGAATCACTTTTTTTGCATTTTCTATATAGTACATTTGGTCAAGATTCAATAAAGGTAACTCGACCAATCGGTTAAAAGACAAACCCAATTTGCAAACTATCGGTTGCGTTTGTCTTGGGAAACTTGACCAATCAGTTAAAATCACATTTGGTCAGTAACCTGATCGTTCGAGTTCTGTGAATACAAAACTCAACAGATACACACATTAGAGAATTGATCCAAGGGATCGGTCGAGATTATAACTCGATCGATCAGCAGTCTGTGATAAATTATCAAATGATGTTAAAAAGTGATGAAAACTTGGTACTAAGTGTCCCACATAATTTTCTCATCTTAGTTACAAGTCATATCATCAATACAAGTGATTACAAAAATTCTTCTAAGGTCATTTGAATGGATTTCCTAATTAGCACACTTGCATTACTTTTGACTTGAACTTTGACAAGCTAGGGCTTGTGTAAATTGATTATTTTCATGTACCTAAAACCTGAAATCAATATTAAATACACATATTAGATACATATGAATGGAATGGTTGAGTCATTATCAAAATATGGACAATGTATAACCTCTAGGTCAACATGTCCTTTCTATGCCCTTTCTTTCTCAGGGCACAACATTCAAGTGGACCACATACCACTTGTCATGCATGGACTCGATGAAATCCTTGGAAGGGATACTTTAGAGAAGTAACAGGTGGTCTTGGACTGTAGTTACAAGGTGGCGACGTTTGTCGATGGCTCTATTTCATGGATCTTCCAAGGAGATAGGAAGATTCTCCCTACCTATTTGGTGACAGCGATGGTGGTGGAAAAGTTGACGAGGTTGGGTTGTGATGCATTATTGGTGCATGTAGTGGATACCAAGGTGAGGAGTCCAAGTATCAAGGTGATGCTAGTTGTTTGTGAGTTTGAGGACGTGTTTCCAGATGAGTTCTCAGGTGTTCCCCCAATCAGAGAGATTGATTTTGAGATCAACCTAGTTCCTGGTATGTAGCCGATCGCACAAACACCATAGGAGATGGCACCAACTGAGATGGCAGAGTTAAAGAAACAATTATAATAGCTTCTTGAGAAAGGTTTTATCAGACCGAGCACATCTCCATGGGGTTCTCCCATGTTCTTTATTAAGAAGAAAGACTGATCCATGAGTATGTGCATTGATTACAAATAGTTGAACAAGGTGACAAAAAAGAAAAATTATCCCTTGCCACAAATTGCTGATATGTTTGACCAGTTATGAGGTGCTATAATGTTTTCAAAGATGGACCTGAGGTGTGGATATCACTAGTTGTGGATCAAGGATGACGACATACAAAAGTCACCTTTTAGGATGAGGTATGGTCACTATGAGTTCGTGGTTATGCCATTTGGGCTAACCAATGCACCAACAACATTGATGGATTTGATGTACATGTTGTTCAGACCCTATGTGGATCAATTTGTGGTGGTCTTCATAGATGATATCCTGATATACAGTCAAGATAGCCAACAACATGAACAACATCTACGTCAGGCGTCGACTTTGTTGAGACATCATTAGTTGTATGCAAAGTTTGGCAAGTGTGATTTTTGGCTGAAAGAGGTGAACTTTTTGGGACACATGATATCTTCTGAGGGTGTTCTTGTGGATCCAAAGAAGGTTGAGTTTGTGATAGAGTGGGAACAATTGAAGAATCCAATGGAATTTCACAATTTTATGGGTCTGGAAGCCTACTATATGAGGTTCATCAAGAACTTTAGTGCCTAGCATTACCCCTAACAAAGATGACCAAGAAAGATGTACCCTTCATCTGGGATGACAAGTGTCAGTGTTCCTTCTAGATGTTAAAGGAGAAGCTAACTAGTGTACATATGCTAATGCTTCTAGAATAGGGAAAAGGCTATTTGTCATTTGTTATGCCTCAAAGAGTGGTTTGGGTTGCGTGTTGATGCAAGATAAGATTGTGATCCCTTTTGCATCATGAAAATTGAAGAAGAATGGAGAGAACTATGCCACCCATGATATGAAGCTTACAAAAGTAGTCCATGCCTTGAAGATATGGAGACACTACCTTTATGGTGATAAGTGTTAAATCTTCACCAACATAGGAACCTTAAGTACATCTTTTCACAACAACAGTTTAACATGTGATAGAGATGCTGGATGGAGCTGTTAAGGACTATAATTGTACTATAGGTTACCATTCGGAGAAGGCGAACATGGTGACATATGCTTTGAGCAGGAAGTCTTCGTCATCATCATCTACTGACAAAGCACAGTTATGATTTCTAGTGTGCTACAAGAGAGACATGCTGATCTCCTTACGTCAGATGAATGTGAAGTTGGAAATGTCCATGTTAGCAGGGTTGTTGGCATAGATGCATGTGAAGCCTACATTGAGATAGTAGATTAGAGAGGCATAGTGAGATGATACAGTGATATGAAAGATCTGATTAGAGTTTGGCAGTGAGTTGTGTGATGGTTTCCATGAGGTAGAGGATGGGACAATATGCTACCACAACAAAATTATGGTTCCTGATGTAGATAATCTGAGGAAGATGGTATTGGAAAAGGCCCACTCTTCTATGTACGCTATGCATCAAGGTAGCACCAAGATTATCACAATCTTAAAGATTTGTATTGGTGGCCTAGTTTGAAGCGTGATGTGACAAATTTTGTTGCAAAGTGAGCAATGTGTCAGCAAGTTAAAGCTAATCATCATAAGCCAATAGGGACTTTGCAATATTTGCCTATACCATAGTGGAAATGGGATCATGTCAGATGGACTTTGGGTTGGTCTCCCTAGGACAGCCAAAGTTCATGACTCCATATGGGTGATAGCTTATCGATTGACAAAGTCAATGCACTTTTTACTAGTAAAGACCATGTGTATAGTAGAGAAGCTTGCATAGGTATATGTTGATGAGATAGTGAGGTTGCATGGTATCCCAGTTACCATAGTATTTGATAGAGGTCCTCAGCTCGCCAGTCATTTTTGGGAATGTCTGCACACAAATATGGGTAAGCATTTTAAGTTTAGTACAATGTTTCACCCACAAACATATGGGTAGTTAGAGAGGATGATATTGATCTTGAATGATCTTTTGAGAGCCTATGTTTTGTAGTTTTTGGGAAGTTGGGATGTGCACCTCAGTTTGGTAGAGTTTGTCTACGATAACAATTACCAGAGGAGCATTGATCTGACACCTTATGAAGTGTTGTATGGGAGACATTGTAGATCTCCTTTATGTTGGTACGAGATTGGTGAATATCATCTTTTGGGTCTTGAGCTTGTGAAAAAAACAACAGAAAAGATCAGAGTGACTCAACAACAACTGAAAGCAACACAAGATAGGCAAAAGTTGTATGCCTATAACCTGGGATAGACCCTTGGAGTTCCAAGTGGGAGATAAAGTGTATCTCAAGATCTCTCCTTGGAAAGGTGATTTGAGGTTTGGTAAGAAGGGTAAGTTGGGTCCCAGATATATAGGACCTTACCTTGTGGTGGCATGTGTTGGAAAGATGTCCTATAAGTTGGAGTTGCCACTTGAGTTGCACAGGTTGCATCTAGTGTTCCATGTGTCTATGTTGAGGAAATGCCACCCCGATACTGAGTTGCTTTTACAACCAATGGAGGTTGAGCTTGAGGAGGATATGTCTTATGTGGAAGGTCTTGTGTTGATCCTAGATAGGTGGATTAAGAAGTTGAAGAAGAAGGACATAGACTTAGTGAAGGTTTTGTGGAATCAACATGGCATAGTGGAAACCACGTTGGAGCTTGAGGAAGAGATGTGTAGGAAGTACCTGTCTTTTTTTGCATAGGATTTCAGGGGTGAATCCTTGTTAGGGGTTTATGGTTGAGTATTCTTTCTTTTATTAATAAGATTCTTAAACCTTAATCTAATCCTTTGAAATGCTTTTTTAACATGTGACAACCTTATATTTTTAGTCTGGTCCTTTTCTAATGATGTTTGAGCTTTGTATGCTTGCTTTGGACCAAGTTACAATTTAACCATATTGAGGGGTTATCTTGCAATTTGTTACATGATGAGTGTGCCCTTAGTGCTTTGGCATCATGAGAGATAGAATGATGCTATCGGGTGCCTTATTGGGCCTTGGTTGATGAGGTGGCATCATATGGTGATGTTTGGGTTTCTAGGGTTTTGACCTTGGTTATGTGTATCTACCTTGAGCTCATGTAGGGTGTATTATGACCCCAACATCCCACTTGGAGTTGTATTGTGACCAAAAAACTTGCCTTAGTTGATGCTTGTTTCGATTATGGAGGTCTTGATGTGGTTTGGTCAAGATGGTTGGCCTTCTTGTGATGTGTTTCGACCCTGTTGGTTTGGTGACCTTATGCAGTGGTCGAGACTAGGTACCTTGATGTTTGTTTCAACCTCTAGGGTGATGGTGACCCATGTTGTCTAAACCTCACCTAGGTTTTATCACTGTAGGTTGCAGGCATGTGTTTAGTGGTTGTATGACTATTTTCTTGGTGGATAAGTGTCCCTTTGGTTCTCCCTTGTGTTGACACCTCACATCTACCCTACCTCTCTCATCCCTTGAGTATATAACCTCTCTCTTCTTCATGCAAGAAATCATTTTGCTCTCTTCCCTTCTTCTTCATTGCTTGGACTACCTTGGAGCTTGCTGGAGCTAGAAGGTGTTGATCTTGGTTCTTTTTTGGTCGATCATATTTGCATGTGGTGTCCTTGAGCTTGATCATCCTTCTTGTGGTGATCTTTGGTGATCTTCTTCCTTGGTATGTGGTTTTGAACCCTTGATCTCATTTTTCATTTGCACCCTATCTTCTTCCTTCCTTCCTCCTCGGCCATGAGACCATGGTTCTACCATGGTGGTCACCTTGAGAGGAACTCCTCATCACAATGGTCGTGGACTATGTTTGACATGGTAGTACCCGAGTGAGAGGAAGCTTTCTTCATTTTCCTCTTTATTCCTCTTTGGTTTGGCCTAGGGTTGTTACCCTCCTCTTGAGATATTTTTTGACCATGGTGTTCTTCTCTCAATCTTGTTTTCGTAGTGTTGACCTTGGTTGGAGCTTCATCTTCTTCCTTGGATCTTGTGATCTTGAAAGATTCGTTCTCTATGTAAGATGGGTTATATAACTCTCTACCTTCTTTTATTACTTGCACCCTTATTTGTGCTTGCATGCTACTATCTTCATATCTAAAACATGATTGTAATGAGCTTGATTCTATCTTGTTTAGAGTTTAAGACTTTATAGTATTCTCATGTATATTTCTTGCTTTCTTAACCCTGATTCATATATTCATTTTCTATGTGATGGATGAAGATAAGTTGTTACATGCAAAGTGATTCGTGGTTTGATCACCATGTCATGGTTTAGCTCTCATGTTTTCTTGAGGTTTTTTATCATTTCTTTTTTAGGTTGAAGCTTGGTCTTCTTTCCCTCCTTGCTTGGTTTCTTGGTTGCTTTTGTTGGAGATCAAATTTTAAGGTTTTGATGTTCTTTTTGCATGGATTGTTTCATCTTATTGATGGTTGTGTTTCCTTGATGTTGATATATAATTTTGAATGATGTTGAGGTAGCTTGACCTTAATGGTCGCTACACTCACTATTCTACTATGGTCGCTACATATTACATGTTGTTACGGTCCTGACCCAAACCTTAATGAGTTAATGGTCATAAGATTTAGGGTCCATACACATGTGTTTATGTTGACCGAGACATGTGCTTTTGTCTTGGTCAAGACATGTGTTTTAGTTTTGGTCGAGACATGTGCTTTTGTCATGGTCGAGATGTATGCTTTTTTTGGTTGTCAAGACTCTTGTCTTGGTGGTGGTTGAGGCACATGTTTGAAGGATGGTCAATACACTCACATGAGTACATGGTCGCAACATATGTGAGACCTTGTAAGGTTGTTACACATGTACATGTAATGTTGGTTGATTCCCAATGATAGTTAGATAGTTGATTAACCAAGATAGTGATGATGCTCTAATCCTAGTATGATCCAACATAGTGGGAGATGACATAACTAGGGTTTGGTGATTGAATAATTCTATAAAACCCTAATCAACTATATATGTGAAATGTTAACCCTAATCCTGGTGTATGGTATGATTATTGAGTTCATTAGATGAATGACATGTGATTAATGTTTCCCTTTCCTACTTATGTGATTCTAACCTTGCAAGTGGAATGTATGTTATAGATATGTGAATGTTATGGTGGTCATTATGTGGTACACAGTGATGGCTAGAGCCTTGATGAGGCATGTTGAGACCATAATGTTGTGATGGGTTTTATGACCTGGCACTGGCTTAAAGCCTAGTGAGAGGTGTTATCCTCCAGTGATATGATGAGGGATTTATATCCCACAATAGTGCAATTGTGGATAGACCTTCATGGTAGTGTGATAATGTTAATGGCCTTGTGAATGACAATTCTATAAGTATCATGTGATGATATGACATGTTCACACCTTATACATTTTAAATCTTCTGAAGTTGTACTATCCAATTATCTTTGTAGAGTTTGTTTTGGTTTATATGCTGTAACTTCATTGATGCTAAAACCCAAACAATTGGCCTAACTAATCAAGTGAAACCTGAATCATGTAGGTGCCTTGTTCCATAGATCGATTCTAGTGTCAGTTTTATTGTTGGATGGTGAAATGAGTCCATCCTACTAGAAATTGGGAGCAAATATTTTTTAATATGCGGGGGGTGCAAGTTGAGTATATCCATGCATCAACAATGACAAGTTGTGTGAGATGGCCATGTGTGAGATGTTCTCCTTGTGATATGTGATAGGCATCAATTTAACTACATTTGATGCCTATTTTTAAGAACGGACATGTATGAGCCTATTCTTCTAGTGACATGACTTGTACTAAGGTGGGCTTGGTGTTTCATAGGGATGGTCATGCGTGATCCTATTCTTCAGCTTGACTATATGTCATGGTTTGTAGTTGACTGATATGTCTCTACGATGTTTCTCTTGTACTGACCAAGAGGTTGTGGGAGGTTGTGGATTCCGGCTCTTCCATAGAACTTATATGGCACCAATTTTGACTTATCAGTGGTTGGTTGGATTTGAGTGGTATGACACAAATCCTTAGGGCATAATAAAAGACGTAATATTGTTGTGTAGTATATTTGGCCTATGGTCAAATGCGCTTCACATTGGTTGAACCCTTTGCCTTATCTTTGTACTAAATTTTCAAATTATAATGGTGTAAGAGAAGTCAAATGTTATACATGTTCTTCATATTCATTCTTAATGTAATAATTGTTCTACTGCTCAATGGTAACCACCTAGTTTGTTTAATCTATGTTATCAGTTTGATACATATCATTTAGTTGAATTCACTCAACCTAATATTATATTTTCTCTACCTGCTTTAGTACTTGTGATTTTAATACATGTTGGTGGAGAGTTATATCTCTTGCTAGGATGTTTGGTATCACCCTTTGGGTTTCTACATCCTTTAGGTGGTCGAGCATGAAGAGGTAGAGATTGTGCTGTTGAGGTTGAGAAACAAGAGAAGCTGTAGCTGAGTAAAGGTTGGATAAGTCACTTGTATTTTGTAGTAGAGTCCTATGTGTCATCCCTGTACTCACATGTCCTTAGGTTTTTCTAATTATAAATGTGGCATATCAAGACGATGTTTTTGGCTATATCTCTTTGTTGTACAAATAGGGCATGTATGCATGTGAATAGGTTATCACATATACAGGTTGTGGCCAGTGAGCCACTGAATAGTGCAATGTAATAATCTTTTGGCATGTGTCACATTTAGATACATGTGACTTTTGTGGACCCCAATATGGTATAATTCCGTTAGTCATTTTAAATATTCACATCGTATGCAATAAATAAATGACAATAAATCCAAAATCCAATCATATCAATTTATCCCAAAACACAGTACGTTGACGTGGCTCTAATACCATTGTTGGGTTTTACAGCCTCAAAGTAGGTAGTAGAAACAAAAAATTTACTAGCCATTAACCCATAACATGAGATCTCATCAACGAATATGTAATGGAAAGGATGATTTTAGCGAGATATACCTAGTCTTGGGGCTTGCCCAATAACAATACCTCCTAGCCATGTGCGGTCTTCAACGCCATGTCTTGGACGGTGTCTGTCCAGCTCTTGGTCTTCACCATGAACTTTGGCCTCCACCACGAATTGTAGTTGGTGTGTTGTCCTGAGTGATATGCATCACCCTCCTCTGCAGATAATCCACACGAACCACCTAGAAATCCTGCCATTCTAGAAGAACTGGAAGGAAGGAGACGACCCTCCTGTTGGTGTACTAGCACCAACCTGCTCTCCCAAACTCAGATTGTTTTTCTATAGTTGTCTTTCCCTTGCTGTGCCTCCCTAGTCGGGTAGAAATTGCTCTGGCTCTCTCAGTTACCAAAACCAGAGAGGACAAAAATTTTGTAGAGAAACTGATGTTATGAGTTGTGTGTTCTAAGAAGCCCCCAATACCCCTCTATTTATAGTAGAGGGCAGGGTCAGGGTTCCCAGTCTGTTCGGGAGTAGAAGGATCTAGAAATTCCATGAATAACTTGCACTACGACAGGCAAACCGATCGTTTCACAACTGAAATGGTTGTTTGGCAAGGTGAGATGATCGGTTCACTAAGTGAAATGGTCATTTCACTCCCCAGACTTGCCCACAATTGACTTTCTTAATTGTTTTCAATTAATGCAAAGATTAATCCTTATTACAATCGAATTGAATAAGTGAAACATGAAATTTTTCCTCCAATCGGGAAAATCCTCATTTACTCAGTTGGCAGGACTATGAGCCACCTGGTTCATTATGTGAAGTGGTCAGTTGTCTCACACCAACCATTCGGCTCACAAGGGTGAACCTGTCGGTTGATAGTCCTGGCATTGCCAATGCAGTCTCCAATCAACTTGACACTCTAACCAGCTAGTTCAACACTTGAATTTGATAGTTCTGAGTCCAGTCAGTCAATTGTATGTTTAATTGAGTACCTAAACACCTTTAGTCTCAATCTAAACATTATTCATGGACAATATCCTCTTCCAGGGGTATCCTATGTGTGTGACCCTGCAGGTTCCAATTTACGTTGGCAGTGAATGTTCATAACAACTTATGACATCACAAGTAATGAGCCGAATCTAGTAACTCATCATTGCTACCCAAGTAACTTAAAAAGTTGAAGAACAAATTCAACCTACAATTTCTGATTAGTGTTACAGTGATCATATAGTTCCTTTGTCTCTAACAACTGGATTGAACTCGAGGCATGGAACACCATCCTCTTCAACATTCAATCCATGTTCCTTGACCTAGAGTAGACTGTCTCAGATGCATGTGAGTTCACATATCATATATTGAATCACATGAGTATGGACATACAATTCTCAGTCTTGCTTATCAAGGGACCCTGAATATCATACTCCTTGCAGGAGGGACAAATCCCATATCTGTTACTCACAGTCAAGTCCCCATGTGTCAAAGTCACCCAATCATCACCGTTATAACAACCCATGTTTCAAGACTGTGATTGATGATGTCAAAGAGTACCCAACGACATGTGACGAGTGCAATGATTTCAGATCTAAGATCCACTATCACCACTATCACTATGAGAGACGGTTGTGACTACCATTCCATGGTATCCATGCAACACTCTCATAGTGGGTTTGTCCGATATACTGTTCTCTAACATATATATATGTGTGCTTGACTTGATATCATATATTATGACTAATGAGACTCTATCATCAGTCAACACACACTCTAGTCTTATGTATTATTGTTGTCTATTTTTCTTCCACAGTAATATCTAACTAGGGACATATCAAGAATGTATGTACTCTTATCATGCATATGGTCTCATTATTTAGGTCCTCAACTTGAAGACATATGTCATCGAGTCTCATCATTCTTTAGACATCTATCATATATGTGTCATCATCTCATGACTGAGACAAATATAATAGATGAAATTACCTTTATTAATTATCAAATCAGGTATCTAAGGCCTCATCACAATCATCATAATTTTTGGCTCTCTGGGCATACCATACCAACACTTGTTTTATCATTTTTACTGTAAAAATGCAAATTATTTCATAGATGTATGAATCCACCTTCCTAGTGACTAGTTACCACCCATATGCTTATAGATCCTCCTTCACCTCCACCACATCATGAGAAAACCCATGAGAATATTCATTGTGTGCATATTATAATAATGTCTTAATCCACTTAATGTCATTGGAGTCCTCTTTGAAATGTTTCTGGGGCATAAGTAAATGAAGCTATAGAATCTGAGGTTGAACAATAGGAACTAAATAATTATGAGAGCACATAAAATGATATATAGAATCATTATATCTATAGGTACAATATTATGTGGGACATAACATGATATTAGGATACATACCACCTCTTACACCTCCTATCATTGAACTCCCACTCACATTCTCACCCGCTACAATTTATTTCAAATGTATTGTTGGGGACATGATGAGGAAGATGAGGTGAGAGATGTAGGAGTCACAGTGGAAGACAATTCAATTCATGTGTTTGAAGCATGGTGAAGGAGAATATGATCCACAATCTGGTTTATTTGATATGGATATTATAAAGGAGAATTTTGGTGATGAAGATGATATTCATATTTAGTAAGGTGGGTGGATTTTACTTTACTCAACACACAATGCCTCCATGATAAGATCCATCTCTTCATCCCTTTATGGAAAATCCTATATGGAATATATATCACAAGGATGACCTTCTGAATATATTATAGCATAGGAATGAATGTGGGGGATTGGAATTTGTAGAGGAGAAGGCTCATGAATTCAACAATCTAAAAACCCCTCAATTATCTATAGATGGGAGTGATCCCTAATGGAAGGCCATAGAAATTAACGAGAAGTCATCACCATACCACTCACCTCTTGTGAGGTATTTTTGCAAGTAATCTAACTTCTAAATTTGAGCACACTACATTTTCATGATTTCATTTATTGTCTACATATGAGATGGCATGTTTACTATGCACTCTTTCTATTGAAAATTGTCTCTATTTCATCATTGTTTCTAGGAACAAATTGTGCAATATAAAGAGGCGGGTAGAAATCAATCCTCCTCAACAACCTTTAGAATTATGGTGATTGACATGTTAAGGCTTATTATGTCAAGCCAATGATGGTAAAAGGGAACCTTTGGGAGGAAACCCACCATTATTTCATTTGCTTTGTCTTTTATTTATTTCCAATTTGTTTTAGATGGGAGAAAAATTTAGAAATACCAACACGAGTTGTGATAGAATATTTTATTCACTTGACCTACTTTGAGTGCTAGAGATAGATGCAACGGTTGGAAATTTTGGAGCATTGATGTAGAGGTTATAAAGTGCCTTGTATGCCACATGGTGTTGGATACACATACACCTAAGTCCTACTCTATGTTTTCATGATCTTGTACTACTTCTTCAGGAAGAATCTACTTGAAGGGTACCTTGGTAGGCTAGGGGGTAAGAGGAAATTTTTTTTTAGATTCTCGGGAAACTTAGAATATTTAAAGAAACATTGATCATGGATCACCTCCATTGCATATCACCCCCGTAATGCATGAAGCCATAAGGATCCAAAACAACAGTCAATCTGTTTTGGTTGTGCGCTGCTAGACCCAAAAGATTATAAAATTACTATCACCTTTTTTCATTTTTTTGATTGACTAGAGGCTCTATAGAATAATTGGTGTAGTTGGATCAGGAATAAGGGCAACCTTGTCAGATGAGGCGTTGCAGATGAATATTGATATGTGGGATATTTTCAACTCTTGGGTCTACAAATTGCATATTTACATTCTGCAATTCTATTCATCACTAGTTGCATAAGATAATCTTCTACTCCTCTAGACTAGGCAGTGCATAGAATCCAATAGAACCTATATTGTAAAGGGAGAAGGATGGACCTTATTTTCCTTTAAATTTTTTGAGGCAGGTGGAGAATAGAGGAAATCTGATTTTTACACCTTTAAACACAAGGTTGGTTATATGGAACATGCTTGATAAGATATTATAGTAGAAATAGTAAAACATTAGTACATATACCATCTTTCATGGTAGTAAAATTAGACCTATAATGTCAATTTTTTACCCACAACTGAGTGAGGGACACTACAACTAAGGACCTTCTATGTTAGCTTTTTGGAAATAGTAAACTGAAAACATAGAGAGAGTGTTAGTTGCTATGAAAGTCAGAACTAGTGACTAAATTGACGACTCAGAGAGATAAAGTGTCGTAGAATCGTTATGTGTCATCGATTATTGATTCTAGAAAAGCAACCAACGCTATAGTAGAAACGTGTCATCATTTTTTCTCTGAAAGACCAATGTCCCAGAGAAACACGATCGTATTGGAAGCACATCCATTTTGCAGGATGGGTAGAGCCATCATTAGTTTTGGTAAGAAAAACTAACACCATAGGGTATCCAATTCTGCCCTATTTCAGGGCTTCATCTTGTTTCATATTGCATTTCAATCACATCTATGCCCGTTAGATTACATGTTATTTCCCCAAATATGAATATTTGTATAAAATGCACTTACATATATTATTTGCATGTTTTTCTGGCATTTGGACCATGCCTGATGGAAGAGAGAGAAATGGAGTGATCCTAGGGTTTCTCCACCCTTAGAGAGGTCTAAAGTGAAGTTTGATGCTCCCTCGACCTACCCCTAGTGGCCAAAGCTCCATTGAAGCAAAGATGTCCAAGAAAATCCAAAGAAACAAGTCCAAGTACTGATCGAGAGGCCAGCACAACTGTGGTACCATAGAATGTTTGTGCCAACATACTTGCAAATTAACAGAGTCACCTACTAGCAAAGCAGAAATCACCACGACTGTGCCACTCAGAATGGCCATGGTGGATTGACTATAGAACGACAGTGCCACATAGTATGACCATGTGACCTTTAGAGTAGAACAATCGTAGAGCCAAGAATGGGCAGAGAAATCCAATCCACCATAGCGGTGTGACCATCACGACTATGCTACCCTTGCACCACCACGACCATACCACTTCTAGTTCAAAATCAACCAAGTCCCTATGATTTTTCCCCATTTCTCACCTTGGTCGTTCCCATCCACCACAACTGTTCTCACCCCTCCCCACCACATCTTTGGTTTTTCCCCATTTCTCACCTCAGTCGTTTCCATCCACCACAACCGTTCTCACCCCTCCCCACCACAGTCATGCTACTCACAAAAAACTAGCTATTTTTGCACTGCTTTACCCATATTCACCCTACTTGACCTATTGCTTCCCCCACACCTATATATACCTAGGTGGCGGATAGAGGCCAATGTTAGCTACCTTCTACCACCTCTTAGATCCCCATTTTTGCATTCCACCTATTCCACTCCATTTCCACCTCCATTCCACTCCATTTAACCATTTCCACCACCAAAACCCCAAGTTTTCTAGTGTTTTGCCCCTATTCCACCACCATCCCATGCCATTGCACCTTGGAGGATAGAGAAGGACATCCAACCTAGTAGATAAAGTGAAGGAATTCTTCATTGACACTGAGCTCCATGACTTCTTCTACCTCTTTCTCCCTTGTTTTTGTATTTTGCATTGTTATGAGTAGTTAGGCCCCTTGGGTTGGCTGTTTGGGGGTGAAAAATGTTACTTATATACCATGTTGGGGAAAAATGATATGTAAAAAATGTAATTTCATTTGCTAATTATGATGTTCTATTTCTATCTAAGTCTCCAAGAATTGGTTGTTGGTTTGTGCTTGAAATCACCTAGGAATTAAGGGAAATGGCTTATATGTGTGAATTTTGGGACTTGCTCCTAGGTCCAATTCTTGGATCCTTAGCTATCCACCCATCTTCCTACATCCTAATTAATTCCCCTAACCCTATTTTAGATATCTAAGTATCTAGTTTGAATGAATTTGGTGTGCTTAGCATGGAGCTTTCTCAAGGCTAGAATGTGGGTGATGGGAGGCCTAAAACCTCACCTCCACTCCTATTACTAACCTCAGCCCCTAATCAACCTAAGATCATCTAACCTAGAAACCTAGGCTTGTTTAGACTCTAATTGAATTACACCTAAACCCTAATCCAATTGAGCCTCGCAAGGATAGTAAGGAGTGTTAGAGACTAGTTCCCCTATAGACAACCTAGCATATCCATGGTTAGTTAGTAGTTTAGGATAATTCATTAGACTTTAGCTTTTTTTTTGGTTTTTTAATCTAAATGGAATCATAATGTTCACACGTCACCTCCAACCTAATTGATAAGTGCATCCCTTAAACAATCCACATTTTCTTAATTGCTTTAAAACCCTAATTTCCATCTTGCTTAGCTAGTTTTAGCTTATTTAGCTCTTTTCTTTCATAGTTAGCTTCTTGCTTTGTTCTTGCTAGTTTAGGTCTTTAATTGCTCTTTTTCCTTGTTTGCTAGCTTAGTGTAGTGTAGACTTCATCTTTCCTACCTTAGTGTATATTGTTCTTTTGTTGTCTTACTTTGTCTTTTCTAGCTTGGTAGAATTAACTGTCTAGGTTAACGTAGGTTTTGTTCTTATTTGCTATCCTTTAATTACTTTCTTGTTCATCCTTTGTTTAACAATCAAACCACCCTTCAAACCCTTAAATCTAGACTCCATAGTAGGAATCTATCCTAAAAACTAACCAATCTCTAGTGCCCCCTTTTCTCCCTGTGGATCGACCCTATACTTACCACCTTACCTATACTACGAAACGTCCCTATGCACTTGTGGGATAGCATTTTAGTAGAAGTAGGTTGTTTGTGTAGGTCCTTATAAATTTTGGAAGTGATCCCACTGTGTGTATTTGATCACAGGGTTGCATCTATTCAAACTCCAATTAAATAGTGTGCAACACCATTGGCAGAAACACACCAAGAATTCTAGTGTCATTGCCGGGGAGAAAGGTACTCGACCTAGCTAGTTAGTTGTGCTTTAACTTTTCCTACTACCCTCATCATTGGTATTATTTATTCTTTATTCTTTGCATTCTTTATGCATATTGGTTTGCTAACTCGCCCTCTTTTGTTTGGTTGTGCCTTGTGCATGTGAGAAGCCATGCGGGGAAGACAAGATGGAAGGCCAAAATGCAACTCACAAGCCACTTCAAGATTACTTCATACCTATCAACTACAAATCACCAATTGCTAGTAGAGTTGATCAAATGCCATGGGAGCAATTCTCCATCCCTCCAGGTCTTGTAGGGCTCCTGCCCATCTTCTATGGCTCCAAAAGTGAGAACCTGTATAAGTACTTAGACTCCTTTCTTGAAGTATATATGATCCACCTTTAGGACACCGACGACTAGTGATAACACAATCCGGTTGACCTTGTTCTCTTTTTCCCTAAAAAAAGCCAACAATGGTATGATTCAAGGAGGGACATAATGAGTTGGGAAGTGATGAAGAATGCATTCTTAAGACGATTCTACTCTATAGCAAGGTTAACACAAATGTGGCATACCATAACAAGTTTCAGTCAATTAGGCAATGAACAGTTTCACAATGCTTGGGAAAGATTTAAGAAGATGTTGAGAGACTGCCCACACCATCATACCCTTTTGTGGAAAATAGTTCATTCCTTTTACTCTGGTCTATCTCCAAAGAGCCAAACCTTAGTATATTTCACTTGTGGAGGAGTTTCCTGGCTAAGGCACCCAAGGAGATATGTCCCTTGTATTAGTACTTGGCAGAAGGTTCAAGAATTTGAGCTTCTAGCATGATGAATGATGGTGGCCATGCCTTTGGTGTGACATATCTGACTCATAATGACTCAAGACAACAAATGATGAAGATTATTGGTGACATGGTGAGGTTCATGATGAACCAAGTGACAAATGTTCCTTGCCATGTGGTCAATTCTATTGAGTTCTATGGTGAAGAAAAGAACATACCTCCCTATAATAGCTACCAAGAGCCACAAAGTCCAAGATATAGATCAAGGTTTTAGGAAGAGGTTCACTCTAGGTTGAAGAGATTTGATGATATACAAATGAATGTAATAGGCGTGAGGAGATAATAGAGAAAATATCATCTGTAATTGCTCTCCAAGAAGAAAAATTTGTCTTCAAAACCCATCTTGAGTTTCAATGAAGCAAGTGGACCAATGCCCTCTTCATAAGTTTTCTATAGTCCACCTCCCATGCAAGTGTAGCCCATATACCACTTCCAAGGTGATCCCAAACCTTATACTCCTCCTCCCCCTCTATCACCACCAATTTCTCAATAATTCACCTTCCAATCTCAATTCTCCCCTCCACCTCAATTTCCACACCAAGTTCCAACTGCACCTCCTTCACAACCACAACCACAACTAGCTCCCCCTCTCCACCATGAGCAAGGAAGTGTTGTGAAAGTTCTAAGGAGTGGAAAATCTCTTGAGTAGCCCACTAGTCAAAGAAAGGTTGATAAAGCAAAGCAAAGGCAACAAAGTGGTGATACTATGGTTGAGATTGCCAAAGATGATTTTGTAATACCTCTTGTTGATTTTGAGATACCATGTGCTCCACCCCACACTCCATTTGCCAGTCCCACCATCGCTAGTATTCCACCTCATGTCAATGTATGCAAGGTCAAAGCAAGTGAGCCACCCTTCATTGAAGCATTAGATGAGCCACCAGAAGTAAGGAGGAGAAAAAAGCACAATGTTGACATTCTTGAAGTGTTTTGCCAAGTGAAGGTCAATATTCCATTGTTGGATGCTATCAAGAAAATCCCACAATATGCCAAGTTTATTAAGACAATGGGGAGAATACCAAAGGGAGTGAAGTTGACTGAACAATTGAGCTCTATCATCCAACACTCACTTCTCGTGAAGATGAAAGACCCAGTAGCCCCACTCATACCTAGTTACATAGGGGGACATCACATAGATAGATCCTTACTTGATTGGGGGTCTAAAGTGAAATTGATGCCATATAATGTCTATGTGGAGCTGGGATTGGGCAAGTTGGAGCTGGCACATTGCACTCTCCAATTGGAAGACCGTTCCAAAAAAGTTCCTAGAGGAAGGGTCGATGATGTTTTGGTGATGATAGAAAAAGAAAAGGGCATAGTGTTCCCAGTGGATTTCATTGTTCTTGATATGGAGCCAGAGGATATGAATATTCTTGTAATCTTGGGAAGACTATTCTTATGTACAGATGACGTCGAGATACATGTTTGCAGTGGCATGATGGCAGTTTCATTCATGGAAATGAAGATTAAGATCAACATGTATAAGACCTCAACCCGACGAGCTTGAGATGATGATATTAGACACTGATGCTTTAATAATCTGAATGGCCATTTGAGAGAAGAAGGTCAAGATGGAAAAATGATGATGATTTTTGTGGTCAAAGGGAAGAGGAACCTAGAATGAGTGCAAATGAGAGATGCATTTACTACAAGAATGGGCACATGAGGATGCCAAATGTATGAATGATTGAAGAATCTCCAAGAAGCCCAGTTGAAGGCATGAAACTCAACGCTTGTGGGAGGCAACCCACCTAGGTCTGGAAAATTTCACCCAACCTTCCATTTTTGATACTTTTGTTTTGTTTTTACACCTTTCCAAGAAAACACACACTTGGTTTTAATAGTTTTTGTTTAGTTTTAAGATGTTCAGGTGAAAATAGGGTGAAATGAAGAAAATTAGATGAAATTTTGGCAAGAAATACATGAAAAATCATTTTGTACCAAAGATTAGACTTTTTGATGAAATTCAAGTGTGGAACAACAACCGCAGTACTCACCACGACCGTGGTGGTGCATTCACAATCAACATGGGAATCGAGAAAATCAAATAATTTGAGAATGGAAGAACAAACCTGGCACGGCTGTGCAACGTAGCATGGCCATGTAGTCACTCACTCAAAATGGCCGTGTGAAGTAGAGCGACCAAGTGAAGAACAAAGGCCAAATGACTGTGCAAGGCAGCATGACCGTGTTACGAGCCTCCCCACACAATTTTGCCGCAGAGCATGGTCGTGCTGTAGCCCAATACAACACTTATAAGTTAGCCATTTTGTAACATTTCTAAAACACTTCTTCTCATTTCTCCCAAATAGAATGACTAACCTACGCACGAGAGCCGGCGTGTAGCGCCGTCCAAGCCTCCTCCCACCCTCAAATCACAACCGAATCACCCCCAATCCATATCCAATCAATCCTCCATTATTTCCACTATCTTAATCTCTGAATTCCATCCATTTTCATCCACAAATCCCCCATTTCTCTAAAATCCGCCCCAAAAACCCTTAGAGAAAACCTAAAATCTAATTTTCTCCACCTATTTCAAACCAAAATGCAGCAAACAGCTAAGAAGGTTGTGTCTAAGACCAAGGAGGTCATTTCCTACATGTGCCGACCCAAGAATGTGTTGTCTTCGGATATGTCAATACTTCTAGCCCTTCCACCACCATTGACATCCTTTGGTTCACAAGAGGAGTTACCCCATTCAGAGGTGACAGTGGATCCCATGATGGAGGACTCCTATAGGAAACCTAGTGGAGGTGGGGCAGCGGAAAGGCCTTCAGTTTCAGAGCCCACCTGTTGGTTTTAGTAGCTCGAGCTGCAGTTTCGACAGCACGAGCTTCGACTTTGACTCACCCTTCATCATTTGTAGCACCACAACTGAGAGCACGACAACATTTATAGTTAGATGGAGAGGATGAGGTGATGTAGGATGCACCACAACCCGAGGTACCATAAAAGTAGCTAGATACATAGCCTGAGACTTCTAGCAAGCGGGAAAAGAAGCCCAAGCACCTGGAGTTCCTAACGCATTGGGTGATAGCTACCCTCTACGCATGTCAGGAGACACTGAACGCCCTAGGTTTCCTTGTGTACTATGAGGACATGATGAAGGAAATTGGTTTGTATGTCATTCTAAAGATAGAGCAGGAGACCTTTATTGATCTCACACAGTTGTTCTTTGCCACATTGGAGAAGGTCTCCCATGACGGTGAAGATGCCATTAAAGTCAGGCTTGGAGACCAGTGTTGGGTCATCTCTTCAATCATGATGAACAACTTGTTTGATCCAAATGAAGAAATGCAAGCTCACTTTGAGACCGACAAGACAGACAAGAGCACCAGTGCTAGTTTTACTACCATATGGAAGACATTCATCACCCATAATGACTTTGTAGAGGGGAAGTTGAAGACTAGTTTGATTCGTAACCCCTTCCTACTCTATGTTTAGAAAGTCCTAGAAAATACCATTTTAGGCGGATATGAGAATCAAGGGAGTTGCACAAAGAAAGACTTGTGTGTTTTGTGCTGGTTGATAAATGGAAAATATGTAAACTTAGGAGCTTTGATGATTGACCACTTGAGGACAGTCCCATCCAAGAGAAAAAATATGTTCATTCTAGGAGGGATTGTGACATCCATAGTTTTTTCCCTTGGTCATGATGTTTCTGGATATACCAGGGCTGAAGAGGGGAAGTTGGTGGACCTGCACTATCTTGTACTCTCTTCTATGATTTCAGTTGTTGATCACAAAATCATATATCATGTAAACCCACCTTACCCTGGTGTATAACTAGAGCTCCCATACCATGCTGCACCATTGTTGGAGGAGTCGGGTCCTACTCCAGATTTATCAGAAAAAGTGAGAAGATGGGAGGATGAGAACCCTTGGGACACGTTTCAGTAGCTAGATATCAACCCAGAGGGGTTAGGTGAATCACAGCTAGCTGCCAAGAGGAGGGGGAATGTTGAGGAGTGAGAGACGCACATGGTGAGGTGACGTGAGGCGGAGACAACTCAGTAGCCAAAGTATCCTTCAGTTAATGCATACGACATATCTACCATGCATGCACAACTGGAGTGCATCCAAAGCACACATGACAACATACTGAGCACCCAGGTGGGCATTTTGAGGGCACAAGAGGGTTTCTAGCACACCCAGGATGCTATGTGGTTATACCATCAATAGATGCATTATCAGGTGAACCACTTGTATCAATTCCAACACGCCCTGTCCCAGAGGAACCCCTAGTGGGGGGAAGATTGGTGGTGTTCACTGTCAGCATTTCAAGACAACTACCCACCTGCATAGTTAGACTACTAGGTTTCCTATTACCAACATCCTCTACTACAGGGAGGAGCACCACCACCACAATGGTCATCTATCCTATCATTCCTAGACTTTTGTGTCATGCTGAGGACATCATGATTCAAAAGTTTGGGGTGGTAGGGCGGCACACCCTTATCTCATTTTCACTCATTTTGCATTTTACCTGCCATTTACTTTTGTTTTGTTTTCTTTTGTTTGTTTTAGTTTACAATTTACCTAATTTGCATACCTTCATGTCATATAGTTACTTTCTTGCAATTGTTTTGTAATTTTTTTAAAAAATGCTCTTTTTGTCATGTATTGCATTTTCATGTAGATCTTTGGTAATTTTTGCATGTTTTAGCTAGGATTTGCTTGTTTACTATTTTTAGTTCAATAATGTAGGCTTATATGTGATTCAAGGCAACTTGGCACCATTTTGGCCAAGTTTGCCCAAATTTGAGATTTCTTGCCTAAAAGTGTGTTTTGACCCAATCTATACTCTTTGTATTAAAAATGATGACCTTTGACAAATGCAAGTGAATTATCATTGTTTATTTCTAAATGATATCAATTGTTGAATTTTTACATGTGCATCACCTCTCTTGTGTTTGTGAACATTTTGGTTGAATTGTGACTTGAGAAAGCTATGTGCGCTTAGTGCCTATGAAATCAATTGATAGAAGTATCAATTTCATGTTGTTCATTCATGTGGTGTGAAATTGTTGGATGAAGTGTTGGATTAATTTACATGCAAGAGACCTTATGTTGAGAATCACTCCAGTGATCCCTCTTTGACTAGACTTTTCATTCACCATCTTCTTACCCCTTCGCCTCATGAAAGGATGCCAAAGTGCACATATCAGTCGAGGCCACCTCCAAAAGTTTGGGGTGCTCATATCTATTTCTTCCCGTTTCACTCTCCTTACCATTTTACCTATCTACACCAAGGGCAAAATAAAAGAAAAGGAAAACAAGAAAATGCAAAAAGAAAATAAAAGATGACCTTGTTTAAGATCACCTAAATAAAGAAAGGATTAGTGTGTCTAAGCACTCCAAAATCTTACCACAATCCTTTCTTCCATTTTCATACCCATATAGCTAGGAAACATGAAACCTAGTCACTTGACCCTTTTCCACGGCCACGTGGGTCACTTGGTATGGTTTGAAGCATAAGATTGAATGTATGAAGGTGAAACAATACTCCTAGCCACCCTTGGTTAATGCCATCATGAAACGTCCTACCCAGAATTACATGAAAGAAATATGTATACCTTGTGAGTTCTATGCGCTATATTTGAAGTTCATATGCTTTGTGCTCTTTTCATGATTGGTTTGTGAAAGTAGGAAAAGAGAGAGGTGGAATGCATGCACATAGTCAACATTGATCCCATTCAGAAATAATCATCTTTTGCATTACATTTGTCATTTCTTGATTGTGGAAAAATTGTAGAGAGATTGAGTTGGAGCATACTTGAGGACAAGTATGTTTTAAGTTTGGGGTGGTGATTCAATCCTATTTTCGGGCTTCATATTGTGTCATATTACATACCAGTCACATCTATGCCTGTTAGATTACATGTTATTTCCCTCAATATGCATATTTGTATAAAATGCACTTATGGACATTATTTGCATATTTTTCAGGCATTTGGACCACACTTGATGGAAAAGAGAGAAGGAGTGATCCTAGGGTTTCTCCACCCTTGGAGAGGCCTAACGTGAAATTTGATGCTCCCTCAACCTACCCCTAGTGGAAAAAGCTCCATTGAAGCAAAGATGTCCAAAAAAACCCAATGAAAGAAGTCCAAGTGCTGATCCAGAGGCCAACATGGCCATCATACCACAGAACGACCGTGCTAGCATACTTGCAAATCAATAGAGTTACCTACGAGTAAAGTAGAAATCACTATGGCTGTGCCACTCAGAATGTCCGTGGTGGATTAACTAAAGAACAGTCATGCCACATAGCACAACTGTGTGACCTTTAGAGCAGAATGGATGTGGAGCCAAGAATTGGTAGAGAAATCCAAGCCACCACGGCTGTGGTGACCACCACGGCTGTGGTGACCACCACGGCTGTGGTGACCACCACAACCGTGCTACCTTTGCACCGCCACGGTCGTGCCACTTTTAGTTCCAAATCAACCAAGTCTGTGATTTTCACTATTTCTCACCTCACTCATTCCCATCCACCACGGATGTTCTCACCCCTCCCCACCACGGTTGTGGTGACTACCACATCCGTGCAACTCACACAAACCTAGCTATTTTTACACTGCTTTTCCCATATTGCCCCTACTTGACCTATTGTTTCCCCACATCTATATATACCTAGTTGGCAGTTGGAGGCAACAGTTAGCTACCTTCTACACCTCTTATCTCCCTAGTTTTTCATTCCACCCGTTCCACTCCATTTCACCATTTCCACTCCCAAAACCCTAGTTTTCTAGTGTTTTGCCCCTATTCCACCATCATCCCATGTCATGGCACCTTGGAGGGGAGAGGAGGACGTCTTGTAGCAGTTGAAGTGGAGGAATTCTTCATCTAGACTGAGCACCATGACTTCTTCTACCTCTTTCTCCCTTCTTTTTGTATTTTGCATTGTTATGAGTAGCTAGGCCCCTTGGGTGGGCTGTTTGGGGTGAAAATTGTTACTTTGATACCATGTTTGGGGAAAATTATATGTAAATATTTTTATTTCATTTGCTAATTATTATGTTCTATTTCTATCTCACTCTCCATGAATTTCTTGTTGGTTTGTGCTTAAAATCACCTAAAAAATTAGGGAAATGACTTATATGTGTGAAATTTGGGACTTACTCCAAGGTCCAATTCTTGGATCCCTAGCAAGCCACCCATCTTCCTACATCCTAATCAATTCCCATAACCCTAGTTGAGAGATCTAAGTAGCTAGTTTATATGAATTTGGTGTGCTTAGCATGGGCTTTCTCAAGGCTAGAATGTGGGTGACGGGACACCTAAAACCTCACTTCCACTCCCATTACAACCTCATCCCCTAATCATCCTAAGATCATATAACCTAGAAACTAAGGCTTGTTTAGACTCTAATTGAATTACACCTAAAACCTAACCCAATTGAGCCTCACAAGGGTAGTGGGGAGTGTTAGGGACTAGTTCCCCTATACACAACCTAGCATATCCATGGCCAGTTAGTAGTTTAGGATAATTCATTAGAATCTAGATTGTTGTTTGGTTTCAAAATCTAAATAGAATCATAATGTTCACATGTCACCCCCAACCTAATTGATAAGTGCATTCCCTAAGCAACCCACATTTCCCTTAGTTGCTTTGAAACCCTAATTGCCATCTTACTTAGTAAGTGTTAGCTTAGTTAACTCTTTTCTTTCTTAGTTAGCTTCTTTCCTTGTTCTGGCTAGTTTAGGTCTTTACTTGCTCTTTTGCCTTGATTGCTAGCTTAGTGTAGTGTATAATTCATATTGCCTACCTTAGTGTAGATTGTTCTTTTCTTGCCTTGCCTTGTCTTTTCTAGCTTGGTAGAATTAACTTTCTAGGTTAACTTTCATTTTGTTCTTGTTTTCTTTCCTTTAATTACTTGCTTATTCATCCTTAATTTAACAATCAAACACCCTTCAAACCCCTAACCCTAGACTTTGTAGTAGGAACCTATCCTAAAAACTAACCTAGCTCTAGTGCCCCCTTTTCTCCATGTGGATTGACCCTATACTTACTCCTTACCTATACTATGACACGACCCCATGCGCTTATGGGTTAGCATTTTAGTAGTAGTAGGTTGTTTGTGTAGGTCTTTATAAATTTTGAAAGTGATCCCATTGTGTGTGTCTGTTGGCGGGGTTGCATCTATTCAAAATCCAATTGAGTAGTGTGCAACACCATTGGAATAAACACACCCGTAGCAGTGCTGGCTTTTCAAAATAATCGACACTACATTTGATCTGTGTTGTTGGTTTGATCAACAAAATTGACATTGTCTCAGGTAAACTTTTAACTGAAAATTGTTAATGTTTTGTCAATTTTTATTAACAAATTTATATAACAGATCTACAATGTCAATTTTTTCTAATAACCGACACCACAATCATGCTTTTTTAATTAACAAATTTGCAGACCTTCTGTTCATACATTTATCTGGATGCGGAACCTACAATTCAATAGAACTATAGGTTCCATCATGTGTTCTTCTTAACAACAAGCCTCCACACCTGCAAAACATGCAATAACAAACACATACACATAATTCATCTTCCCACATTTCTATTCTTCAATTCCATTCTCTTCAACACTTAATGCCATTCTCATGCACATACACAATTCAGAAGAAAAGCACATACAAGATCCATTCACCAATTGCATTCTCATGATATGTATAAATGCAATTCTCATTGTATTCATTCATCCTCACATTCAGTCACACACATGCATATATACACATATCATTCACATAATGTATCAACAATTCTCTCGCATCAAATTTAAACTTGCAAAAAGTCATAACCACCACATGCATATAGAAATGAATGCAGTCAAGGTTTAGAAAACTCATATTTTATCCCAATCATATTCAAAGTCAACTTCCTTAAACAAGGTGTGTGCCCACCCTTCTCATATCTCTTCTTTTGTATAGGGATTTGTTGTATCAAACAACTATAATGAGAATGACATAATTCAAGTGTTTGATTTGATTTTCCTATATTATCAAATGAAACTATTTACTTATGATGATCAAGACTATATATACATTACCTTTTGTATAAAATGGTTGTCTAGTGTTGTGTATCTGACAATCAGGTCCATATAACTAATCACATAGTATATGCATGCCTAACCATAGTCTTTTGTAGGATACTACAAATTTATATCTTATGAGAAAAATTAATAAATAAAAGTAAGCATAGTTAGCATATATAAGCATTCGAGTCATAAAACTACCTCAAAATCCTTCCAACTTAATGAATTCTTTTTCTGATCTACATTTCCTCCGGCCTTTTGGAATTCTTTTATAGCCATATAAGTTAAAGTAACCTATTTAATTGGATTAGTAAATAGTATGTAATTAATGATGCATACATTAATATATGTTGACAGATATAAAAAGTACTCACGTAAATTATGCTTTTTTCATTATTGTCCCCCAATGTCTACTTTCTCACCCAAACGATTTAGATAATACATAGTTAGTGTCTTGGGGACAATTACCAACAACACCTAATGATTATTACCAAGTGAAAAGAAGCAAACAAAGGAAAACTAAAAATCTATAATGAAATGAAATTATAAATCAGAATTATTAGCAAAGTTCTTGAAAATTACCCAACATTGAAAGGAGCTATAGTTACACTCTTTCTTGCATTACTAAAATATTTAAATGCAAAAGAGTAGTAATCCCTAACAGATTTTGTCTCTTTATCTAGATGGCTAATCAATGATGGAACTAGAAATGACACATTGGTTAGTGCAAACTCTCCACACACTCTATATAAGTGGTTGTAAAATGTATATGTATGCATTCAAATATAAGAAAATAGATCAACATATATATTATATATATAGAATGAGGTATTTAGTCATAAGATCTCACCATATCCAAAGTTATATCACAGTTGTATTCAACCAATCATAAGAAAATAGCTCCACAACATCTTACATGAATATACTAGTATAATGATCTTGACATGTAGCATTTTGCTTAATATGGACCATCATAGTAGACCCTTCTTCTAAGTCTCTTGTCCATAGTGTCAACCCCCTACACCTAGGACCTAGTGAGTCGAATAGGTCATTTGCAATCAAAATAGTTAATTCAGTATCTGGAGTAGCATGAAATATAGGATTTTATAAGGTGTTATGATCTACTCATATATATTATCATATCAATTGTCAATTATATACCCAAGTAGAAAAGAATCACAAATACAAATGAAAATAAAATTTATCATACCTCAGTGTAGATAACTCCTACTTTAGACCACAAAAACACACCACCTTCTGCATCACCAATCATCTCGTGCTTGGTATGAACATGTTTAAGTGGTGTCTCTTTCCAAGTGTCATAGACAAGCCTAATTGACACATGAACCACATTAACAGGCATTGGATGACCATAAATCATATCACCTAGTAGGGGTGGGTAACCCTTACCGGTGCAATGGCATATTCTTCAAGTTAAATATGATATGGTATCAAGCCTTACAAATTTGTATATAGTATTATATACATCTAAAAACAAACATATTATAAATTCACCTAAAAGACTATTATATCACAAAAAGACTTACACTGGGCATTCTAGATGGAAGGTCCATGGGATTAATCCCAACCACCTTTGTCATAGGGGGGTCCACCTCGTATGAAGAAAGGTAGATCATGTACTATCTGAGGAGGTAGAGAATAAGAAGCATGCTATTGTGTCATTACATCTATTCCCTTTGCAATCATGTCTGACACCTAATCTTGTGGAAACACTCCTTTATGGATAGATTTAGGCTTCTCTGTTAGCCTAAAAAAGGATCTTATACAGACACTAGCCCCAACAACCTTAACAACGCCATTCCTCTAGAGTACCTAGAACAACCTTCAATTCATCCCTTTGGCCCTCAGGGATGACCTTGCATTATTTTCTTAGCTCCTAGAGCTTTCTCTAAGCATGATAAATAGTAATTGGTTAGTAAGACATAACAGTAAAGGTAAAAAATGAACATATAACATACATAGTTCAATGTTATTATTTTTACAACCACCTTAGTGGTTTCAAGGTTGGGTATTTCTCCAGATCAGTTTATCCTTGCAGCTTTCCACTCCTTGTGGAAAAGTAGAGGTGTAGTAGTATAAGACAGAGTAGACCGAGGAGTAGGATGCTCAGAAGAAGATTCTTCAAGTCTCTTTTTCCTATAAATTATGTAGTCACCTAGACCCAAGTAATAGTTGTGCACATTTTTTACATGCATTTCTTTTTTAGCAACGTGTAAAGCTTGGTTAATACAAACCATGATTTAAATATGTAATACATTGAAATCATAAGAATGTATTTTAAATACCTAATACATTATCTACTTGATTGAATTCATCTGATTATTCATTAAAAATAATATGTACAAATAAAGGATGTTTAATACATTGAATTCTTTAGTTTGTCTTGAAGAAACAAATGCTTCTCACACCATAGGGTCAATATAGTCCCATTTATCAGTGGTAGTATTGTTCTTCTTGATCCTCATTAGGTATTCACTTATCACAATTGTCCAATAATTCATTAATAGCCTCCCACAATGTGGCATCACCTATTTATGTTGTAGTTTTCCATCAAGGTCAAAGATGCTTTGCAAGATTTCATATACTTAATGACATATTTATAAAACAAATTTATGGATACCTTTAAAATT
The DNA here is from genome assembly GCA_963693085.1 of Alisma plantago-aquatica. Lineage (NCBI taxonomy): Eukaryota > Viridiplantae > Streptophyta > Magnoliopsida > Alismatales > Alismataceae > Alisma > Alisma plantago-aquatica. The sequence goes on from OY856411.1 coordinate 1,382,609,272, forward strand.
GGAATATATCACACATAAGTCCTTCCATATGTAGTCTTTTATGGAAGGAATAATGATATGCCAATATTTTATTGTTATCTCCACTGTGCTGTGAGAACCCCTAGATATTGCACAAAAGTCAACAACCTAACTTTGCTCCTTGGACCCTTTATGCTACTAACTTGTTAATCATGGTGATGCCTCTTCTACATGCTCAATCATGTTGTTCCTCTACAAATCCAAAAAGATCCTCAGGATGCACATCCTCAGGATGGTCATCCCAAAATTGTCCAAAAAACACATGCAAGATATAGAGTATGTAAAATGCACATATATTTAATAGTTGCAATAGAAATTTTAAACTACACATCTACTCAATAAAAATAAAATAACTTACACCGTCATGGTGCTCATCTTCATGGTGCACATCATCATGGTGCTCATCCTTAAGGTCAGATGGCATCTAAAAAATTTCATATTAAAAATAGTCAAAGAATGAAATATAAGTGATAAAGAAAATAAAGTGTACATGTCGCAAATGAAACATATTTAATTGTAATAAAGAATATAAATACACATGTAACATTTAAAATATAAGTTACATGCCTCTAGTATTGAGTTGATCTTTGATCAATTAATATTCCTTATGTGTGATCTCCATGTAGTTATAAGTTAGTGTTAGCTTTAACATTTGGTGTTGGAATGAAAATTGAGAGTGGATAGAAATCATCATACTTTTCATAGTACTCTTCTTCATCTAAGGATTTACAATGAACAACCTTTTCTCAAGAAGATCAACATACCATTTTTCATTTGAATACCTACTTCTCATGTGATGACATAATGAATGGTTCACCCTTCTCACCAATCTATTTAAAATCCACTAATGTGAAACTGAATTCATCCACTATAACTCCTGTAGTGTTATAAAAGCAATTACACCTAAAGATGAGAACTCTAAAATTTGAGTAGTCAAACTCTCATATGTCTTCAGTGACACCATAATATGACATTTTATGTTCATGTGGAGTGTAATCCTTTGCTCTTGAAAAATTCAATAAAGATGCTTGAAGGATAACCCCACTATATTGGACAAAACTCTTATCAACTTGACGCTTTGTGTAATATGAAAATCCATTTATGTCAAATACTTACTAAGAATAAGATTCATTTTTGATTTTAAGGCAAGCAATTTTTATATTATCAACAACATTATTTGGTGTTTGAAATAGTTGATGGTAGACTTTATCTTCAAAACACCTAATAAATGTCCTATGATGCTCTCTCGAAAGCCATATTGCACTTGTTCATGGATATTTTGTCTTGATAAAAGTGGTATGTTTCATGATATAAATAACCACTTCATAAATATTGTGTAAACACACAAGTGTGCTTATTCCCACAACTCACAACTAATTACTCTCATTAATGTTCCTAAAGTCCATTTTCTATACTACAAATTAGTATTCTTTTCATTAACATGAGCTTCATTACAACTCAGAAAGTCATTGAAAAATTCCATAATCTCCCTAGACACATAACCCTCAATAATACCCACTTCAGGCTGATAACGATTTCAAAAATCACCTTTAAGAACACTCATGTACCGTTGAAAAGGATACATCCAATGCAAGAAAAGTAGACCAACATTTTAACTTTGACAACAAGATGTACCATGATATTTAAGAACGAAGGAGGAAAATACATCTCAAGCTAGTGCAAGGTAACTGTAACATCCTAAATTATAAATAAAATGAGTTTAGGGTCTTTATTTCAAGTTTCAAACTTTTAATGTTAAAACCTAAACATTGATGCAATTACCCAAATATTTGATACATTACTTGAAATAGGAAATAAAGAAAGAATTTTTTTTGTCTTTTCTTTATGATTAAACAAATTTAAAGGATAATTCATTTTATTTCATATACATTATGATAATGACATTGTGAGTTTGATGAACAAAAAGTAAATATAACTAAGTCTAATTGGATAGGAAGATTCTAACTAACATGCTGTCCAATTTTGAAGCCAAAAGGACTTTGTTTGATCCTCCAAATAAATTATGGAAGTTTTTATATAGTTTAAATAAAGAATTAATTGATTATTCAAATTACACCTTGATTAAACCAAATTTTTGGCTTTTAGGTGTCATGCACACTTTCTTTAACATGAAGTCACCCCTGGTCGTTCGATGTCCATAGCATGGCTCTGGGCTCATTTTCTACCTTGAGTAGGGGACTGATAGAAGGAACCCAAGCTGCAAATCCTTCTCTGAGCCTAATCGTCTTCCACAGAGTCCAAAATTTTAAAATCTCTTCACCACTACAATCCTCAGTGCCATCCGAAGCCAACCAACCCTAGTTCTAGGGGACTTCATGCCCTATGAAGGAAACACCATTTTAGGGTTAGACTCCTGCCTACCACCAGAGATCACCTCTGCCATCCCTTTGTGTCCTTGCATTATATAAGGGACCATAAATGACCACCCAACCTTGCCACTTTCTCCTCTTATTCCAATTTGATCTACGGTGCCCTCACTCACCTTGACCTCCTTACTTTATTTTTCTGATGACCACCTCCCCTTCATTGTCCTCTCCACCACCATGGGTGCAACTGAGAGGCAGGTAAGAATCCATAAAACTCATGGGTTTCTTTTCCCTTTATCCATTTACCATATAGTTTTCCACGTCATTGTACCCTATAGGCCTTCTTTTGGTCCTCACAAATGATCAAACATCTCGTCATTTCGGTGCTTCTCTAATCATAGAAGCTCACACATATTTTTTTAAAATTGGCCATTCATTCATCCCGTGGCTGGGGGATTTTGAACCTATGACCTCTAGGTCTTACATTAGTACTTTTACCATCTGGGTGCCACATCTTTGGCATAGAAGCTCACACATTGGATTTACCTTTATATTACTAATATTATCTAAGCTTTGGTTATAACGTTTCCTCTCTGGATCTATGGTTTCAAGTCTCGACTTCCTTCCCCTATTCCCGATGTGTTTTTATGGAACTCGTGGGATAGATAAGTCCTTTTTCCATCTGGATTATAGCGTTAACTTTGTTGGTTCTCCTTGATGCTTCTGGTCATGTTGTGGATTGTACATCTTGTTGTTTCATCCTTTTACTTATCTTGGATCCTTCAATTCCCACTAGGCAAACTAGCAATGGCAACTTTTTGAGACAGCACATCACAACACCAGACAACCTCTATGATGGCTCGATGAGTACACCATGATCCTGCAAAGGCTTTAGGTTGCTAAACGCATCTTGATGGCCCACAAAGTCTCGTTCCTTCTTTGGAACTTTGGAGATTTAATTCCATCCCTTTCACTGGAGTGAGGAAGAAGATGAGAAAAGGTTGAGGTTTCATGTTACACCATTTCTGGTCAAATGATGAGATTTATCATCGATGGACTTTTGAGTCTTTGGGGCGTGCCCTTACTTTGCCAACTGCACATATTGGGTTTGAGTTGGCTGCGATCTATTAGTCCAACTCAGAGTGGGCTATACTCCTGGGTGGGCCTTTGAATTTCAGATAATATGTTAATGTGTCTTTTCTATAATTTGTGATTTGTCAATTTTTGAAAATCTGCATAAAATCAATGATTTTTTGTAAAATTATGAGAAAACATGTTTCAAAAAGGTTTTTCAAAGAGGAATTCATTTTTATGATTTTTAAACCCTAATTCTAGCATATCTAACTATGTTTCCTTAAACACTTAAATTAGGGTTTAGGATGGTATTTGAAGTAAGAATTGATATAAATCATGTAATTTTAGGAGCTAGGATTGACTTGAGATCATAGGGACTAAACTAGGATTGGCCTTGTTTCAGGTAATCGAGACATGCCACTATGCATAGTACCTTGGGCGAATTGCATGTTATGTAAGATTTATGATTATGCTTTAAAATCCAAGTTGTTGAAAGAAATAAAGATAATGATTATGTCATGACATATTTTATTGCATGTTGTTTTTTATATTCATAAAGTCCTATTCTCATCATTAATGCTCATTAGTTTAATGATATGGTCATGTAACTATTAAGATAGTGAAGAAAGATTCATGTAAATATTGTAATGTTAATTTCAATATTAATAGGGAGATATACATGATGATCTTAAGATAATGCACTTAAGTTATGAATTGTTCTTCTCGATGTTATTTTGTCTTTATGACACTGATGAGCACGATGATGCAGTTATTGGATGTGGACAATTTACATTGTTGGTAAGATAAGATCAATGATGTTTATAATTAAGATAAGTTGATTAAGTAACTAATTATATACTTCTCACAATTATTGACCTTTATGGTCATTATGGGCTTCCTAGCAATGATGGGATTTCTGATCATGATGTGCCACATGTGGGAAGTTCTATAGAGAATGCATATAGTAACATTTCATATTTCATTGATGTAGTGTAAGCTATAGTGTAATGATAATTCTTAATGTTAGGTCATGTCATGTTTGTTTTATTTCAACTATGTATCCTTATTTTGCAGTTCTTACAAAATGCATATTTTTTCTTACTTGCATTATTGCTTTGTTTTGCATGGTTTTGGAATGATATGAACCTAGATCAAGGATAAAGGGAAATTGAATCTAGTCTTTCATGGTAGCTAACATCAAAGGAGACTTTATCTTGATGGGGTTCCAAATACCACTCAATAGATTCTTTAGTCTAGTTTATCATTTCATGCTTTATATTTTCTTAGCCCACATGTATTAGGTTTAGAGTCAAGATAAGACATTTTATGTTTTCCATTTTAAAATAATGTATGAATATATATTAAAAGTTAATGCATGGTCTTTCATTTATTTTGTTTCCATGTATATTATGTTTTTGTGACGTTCCTCCAAGTTGAGTGACCCTTTTTATAGACAACATGGGGTTTGATTCCATTGATATTATGTGCTTGGAGGGGCGTTATAGTAATGACCACTTCTTTTTGCAACTTATTAAGATCCTTAGAATCAATAACTTTTCTGCATAGAGTGTTGAATAAGAAACAAAGCCTGGTGATGGAAAACCTTACATGCTTCAACGACGTAGATCGAATAGCCCAGACAATATTTGCTACATTAGAGTGTGACAATCATGATATATAAAACCTATGGATATTGGAAGAATATCCATATAGTACCTTTACATTAGGCAAGCACCCGCAAAAAGATCACTTCTCCTATCTAGACAATGTGTAACAAGTAGGAGGTAAGTATGTTTTTATCACTACTCAATTCTATTGTTAATTTGTTCCATATAACCATTTCACAAAGGTTCATAATGGATTTGATTCCCATCTTTAGTCTTACTTGGTATACAAATGACACTCACAGAAATTTTACTCAACATGAATAACATTGATACAATGCCTAACTGCCAAATAACTCTAATAAGGAAAATCCCCAAATATTGACCTCTTCTTGAATAAAGATTTTTCACACCGCGTGAGAATAGTAAATTGTGATCTTTTACCAAATGCATTGACAAAATCTTTTACTCTTTCATAAAAAACCTACCCTAATATAGGTTTAGGGGCACTTGGTTCCTCATTTGACCCATTGAATGCTTTGTCCAACCTTTAGTAAGGTTACACTTTTAGAAGAAACCTCCGAAGAACAATATATATAATCTTGCCTCCATGTTTTGATCATATTGAATCAATTTTATCATCACATATATGGCATACTTAGGATCCTTTTATGTTATATCTAGACAAATTCACATATGTTGGAAAGTCATTAATAGTGCAAAGCAATATGGCTGAAATGTCTCTCTACATGAAGCATCATAGATCATCACACCTTCTCCCAGAGTTTTTTTAATTCATCAATTAGAGGTTCAATAATAACATCTATATCATTTCCAGGTTGTTTGGGGGTTGATATCAATGAGGATAGTATGATGTACTCATTTTTCATACACAATCAGGAAGGAAGATTGTATGTAACAATCATAATAAACAAAGTGATATGTTGGTTTCTTAAAGTGTCGCATGGTTTCATCCCATTGGTACAATGCCCAAGTCTTAAATTCTTGAATTCTTCACCAAATTTATGGTACAATAAACCAATAGCTTACCCATGCTAAGTCAGATTGCTCTGGCGATCAGGAAAGCATGTTGGGTGCTTTCCCTTCCCCAATAACAGAAGTTGTTCCATCTATGAGTGAGAATCAGATCCACAATGGAAGAATAAGTGCTAAGGAGATGCAAAGACCTAAGCATTCAAGAGGAGGAAGACCTGGTAGGTTTCACAAATGGATCAACATGAGTGGTGATAGAGGGGGAAATAACAGTAGCAGCCAAACTATTAACAACAAAGAACTACAATTTCATGGCACTAAGGAGAACAATGTTGGCATTTTGGGGTCTAAAGAAAGTGAGGTCCTTCAAGCAAGTGGAGCATAAGGTTATAGTCGTCTAGTTTGACATTAAGAAAGACAAAGAGAAGGTTCAAAATGGCAGTCCATGGTGCTTCAACAGAAATCTGTCGATCCTAAAAGAACTGAAAGTAGGGGAGCAACCGTCAGCCATCCAATTTAAAGCATGTGCCTTCTGGGTCAGACTTTATAATGTCCCCATGGGATATCAATCAAATGAAGCTATACTGAAGATAGGGGAGAAAATAGGAAAGGTCATTTCTCTAGTTCATGAATAGAGAAAGGGTTCGTTCAGAGTTAGAAGATTGAGAATACAAATAAACATAGAGAAGCCTCATTAACATACACAACATCTCAAGCTTGTCGACGGAAACATAGTAGAGGTAGAACTCAGATATGAAGGATTTCCAATTTTCTATTTCAGATGCGGTTTGGTGGGACACATGACACAAGATTACAGGGAAGAGGAGTCAGAAGAAGAAGGAACTAATAGGGATTGGGGACAATGGTTGAGGGTCTTGCCAAGGAAACAAAGAACACTGTATATACATGAAGGAACCTACAATGAATCATAGAGGGTCCTTTTCTATAAAGGCAACAAGACTCGAAAAGAGGCCTTGAGGGCCCGTGACACAGATGGAATAAAAGGAAGTGACAAATCCAGTACAATACTAAAGAAAAATACCAATGATATAGAGGAGAGAGAAGAATCTAACCAAGGGGGGGACTCAAACAACATGAGAAGGAAGAAGTCACTAGGGACAACCAGACAACCAAGTCATCTGGCATAGGAGTTCTAGAGGGAAGGAAGCTGACTAATCCCAAAGAAAAGGAGAAAGAGAGGATGTTGGTCAATAAAGAAGCAATTGTGCGCCATACTAGAAAAGCAAGCATTGAGGAGGATAGAGACATCAATGCATTAAAGAAGCCCACAAGAGAACTAAATGCACAAGAGGTGTTTGTTGAAAATCCAGAGAAAGGACTGAATAGAAAAGAAAAGGGACAACTAAAATTTAAAATAATGACTAGAAAAGTGGAATATGCAAGGGAAGGAGAGAAAGAATTGATGAAGAGGAAGACTAGGATAAGTAGTATCTAGATCAATGATGATAACACCATCGACAGTAGAGAGGAAAAATAGCTAAAAATGAAGGTATCTCTATGATCTGGGAGTCAACTTCCCATGTAGCAGTAGTTGTGGTCAGCCAACATTATGAAGGACAATGAAACTCATGAGTTGGAATTATCCACGATTAGCCAAACTTGACACGATCAATAACCTCTATAGGATTTGCAGAGATCTCATCTTCTAAATGGAGACGATGATCACTCACGTTGATATGGAGTTGATTAGAATTAAAAATGGTTACACCAACGAGATATTTTTGGGAAGAGAACGAAAAGCAGATGGGATTGGCTTATTGTGACAACCCGATTGCAAATCTACTCATCACCAGTAAAAATGCAAAATTGTCATAAAGAACAGATTTAACAAAAACCATTAAAAATTAAAACCATTCTTGCACATAAATCCCTTTCCAGAAAGTTTTTACACAAAGAGTCAAAGCCTCATATACACATGGTTCATATTATACATTCATTGTTCTGTCTCTTCTTGAGGATAACAAGTACTAGTTGCTTTACTTTAATACAAACAGTAGCAACATAAAGACCTCGAGATTAACAAACCCAAATCTCAAGTCGATTGTGAAAACCACTAAGACTATCTCCCAAGGATCTGAGAGTAAAGAGATGACACATATACTTCTATCTACAAACCCTGACAGGAAGCATACTCAACCTGAAATACTATTGATGTCCTTGCTGCAATAATCCTTCTTCTGCAGTATGGTTTCTAGTCCCTCGTCCGTGACCACCTAAATTTTTTAGATCCCACGGGGTGAGACTATTGTCCTAACGAGAGATATAACTCTCTGCCAACAATATTATTATCATAGAAAAATAATATAAAGTTGAACCGTAGGTATTTCATTAATTAATAGATATATCATTAAGTGAAAAGTATAGAAATTAATAAAACAATTATAAATTCTCTTTTACTTGAAAAGGAATATGAAGAACATGTATAACATCTATCTACTCTGTTGTATAAAAGTAATAAGACATCATCCAACATTTCCATATTTGATCCTTAAACAAACAAGCTACACGACTGATTACATGTTCTGATTCACAATTATGCCCAGAGGAGATGAGATATAATGCTCATACTCCAACCAACCACTAGTAAGTTGAAATCGGTACCATACAAGGTCAATGGCAGAGCCAGATGTCAAGACCTCTCCTTTCTCGGTCAGTACGAGAACACTTAGGAAACACTTAGGTTTAGCATGATGTCTTGTGTCTACTATAAATAGCTATTCCGGGGTATAGCGGAATCTTCGCTATAGAGTTACTGCTATAGCATGTATTCTCTTCGGGATAAGACCACTTAGCTTTCCCAGATTATCAGGATGACCATTGAGCGATCCTGTGTTGATTTTATCAGTAAGTACATTGAGAAACCTGATGTATTTGGGGATTCCACTAAGCACCCTTATTTAGTTTTGGGAGTCCACTGAGCACCCTTATATTATCACATATTTAAAAATATACATTCCGAGTAAAACTAATTTCACCATTCAGCAAATGCTGACACCGAATGGATCAATGGTCTGGGAAACTACATGATAAAGTTCATCTTGCTTAATTAAGTGCATTACTATATTTTTTAGAATCAACCAAGTTACAAGCAAGAAGTACATCAAATGTTATAAAGAAAATCATAATTGCATTTATCAAAAACTTTTATATTCACTAAAACAAATAGATTACTTAGATTCTCATTCTCTTGTCATGATCATACTTGGGTATTCAAACCCTTCATTCATCACTAAGAACTGTCAGAACTTAGCAGATGATCATTACCTCTAGGTCAACAGACCCAGATATTTATTCACATAGTCCACATAGCTCATTGGATCTATATCACATAGGCACATAGCTTGTTGAATCTATATCACACGACCACATAGATTTTACTTAGCCATACTTATTGCCTTAAGATACTTTCATGATTATTATATCTAAATCATGAGAATGTTAAGGATCACATCCTCCCCAATGAATTAGGGTTATATTCAACTGATTAGGGTTTCAAGGTTTCATCAGCATAGACTATACCCTAACTCATACTCTACTCATCTCAGGAGTATTAGTATATGCTAATTCCATACTTATATTTCAAATCTTAGTTTCCCTCTCATTCTTACTAGGATGTAACTTACTTAATTTTTGTCTTTAAGGTTTACTAGCTCATGATTATTGAGTTGAACTCATTGTATCTCAATATTTGCATGAGTCATAATTATCATGTAGTCAAGCTTACTAATCAAGGACATGCCTACTATATCAGATATTATAATTAATAATGGCATTCCTTTGTATTTAGAAATACATACATTATCTTAACAAGCTTCCCTTTTTAATCATGTAGTGAAACCACATTCTCATGTTGGGTATAGGGCATATCCCTTAACACCATATCGTATAACCACGTAGGGTTAGGTATCACTTTAACTTTTCTCATCTTAGGTCAACTTCATACTATGTATGGAATGAACCTCTACTCTCATATCGAGTATATGAGTGTATTGGATTCTTGTATCATGTATTAAGGTTCACTATATCATGCATACTATTATGGCTTTTCCATATCTCATGCAACAAAATTATATTGGTTCTTCTTCTTAGCTAGTCATGTCCATTTTCAATCTAGTTTTCCATCATGTTGGGTTACCTCTAGGGTTTCTATATCGGGCTCCATCTTGGGTTTCTATATCGTGCACCCATCTTGGGTTTCTATATGTTGGATATCATATTTTGACCTCATATTGGGCATCATATCGGTTTTCACCATATCATTTTATCTCATAGGTTTGCCATATCGGGCATGGTGTTGGGCACTATATTGAGCATGGTATTCAGTATCATATCGGTCATGCATATTGGGTATCATATCAGGCATCGCTATTAAGTGATACCTCATGGCCATATCACGTACTCATTAATGATAAAAACCTTGATCTCAAAGTAAGACAAGATGGATACCAAGTTGTTGTTTAACTTGACACAAAGCACAAGGAATATATCAAGGTTTAAAGGACATTAACATATTGGGTTCCCTATCCTTATTCTAGGGTTTTACTCATATCGAGCATAAGGTATTGTTTCATCTTTGTAACATGTACAAGTGTTAGATGAGGATCCTTTAAATCATTCATAAGACCTATTATGACCTATCTACATATAAGGCAAGTCTTCATGTTGGGTCCCATATCAGTTTTCCCAAGTCTTTAACCCATATCAGGTTGCAAGATCCTCAACCCATCTCGAGTTGTCCAAGAGTGATCAACCTATGTCGGGTATCTAATGATGATGTCATCATCATAGGCCTCAAAATCATTAATTGATTCAAATCTATAGATAACAGTCCTAATTTCTTAATGTAACTCATGATTATATCAATTGATCATAGGAAACCCTAATTTGCAAATAATCATCAAATTGAATGATATTGAAGAAAGGATAATAATATTGAAGGGTTTAAGTTATATAACCCACCTCTTGAAAGTCTTCCAAGCTTCAAGCTTTACTCCACACGTCCCAAGGTTGAAGATGAGACTTCTCTAAGCTCCAAGACTCAAATCCCAAGCCCTTACATGATATCTCCAATAACCTTGGGTGATATCACCTTGCTTGGTCGCTTCAACTTACTTTGGATGATATCTCCCATCTTTGGCCGATACCAAGCCTCACCTTTTCACTCTCTTCACTATGGGTGACACAAGGAAAGGTGTTGCATGATGCAAGAGGAAAGGTACTTGCTAGATCCAAAAATCTTGCCAAAAAATGAAGGTCAAGGTACTTATACTTGTGGTTTATAGAAAAGAGTGCCATAGGTGTCATTAGCTTCATGCCACCTAGCCATGCAAGGTTGACACATGATTTTGATTGTATGACACCTATTATTTATCCATGCAAAAAGGATAAGAAAAGATAAGGGTGGCTCTTGATTTGTCTTCTAGGGCAAGTTTTTCCTCCACTAACTTATTATTATATTCAACTTCCATCATTTCCAAAGAAAAGACAAATTGATGCCTCATTCTCCCTTGAAGTTCCTTTCCCATCATGGGTCAAGACAAGGCTTTCTCAAACCGATAGGAGGTTCTCCTTATGGATCTATGGCCAATAGGGACTCCTACTCTCAAATCTACAACTCAATATGGCTAGTGCTCATGGCTTTCAACTTATACATTTGCTTGGTTTCTTTATTATTAAAAGTACTAACACTTCAACATGTTTCAACCTTATTGTATCTTCCTTTATATTTCCTCTAGGTAATAGTAGGAAGAGTAAAAACAATCTATAGGTGATAAATTACACATTAATCATATGTTTTGTACATATCACAAATGCACCATAATTGATGCATCAAACACTTAACATTATTTACACAAGTTCTCATTTAGGTTTTAGGATTTTCACAAGCCACCACTTAGCATCATATTATCTTTCATGACATACAAAACACTTAGAATTCCTTCAATATGCAACATTTGCAACATAACCCCTCATCTTGGGTAATTTTCACTTTTCACTTAGACTATCATAAAATGCGCACAGAGTTTGTATATAAGCTCAATTTTGAAACTAATACATCACAAAGGCCTTAATTACTTTTCAAAAGATAAGAACAAGTCTGTAAGCATCTTACTTAGGCAAAAAAATCTAGGGTTAGGTCATAACCCAGGTCAGGGGTATTACAACTATCAACCCCTAAAAGAAGGATTTCGTCCCCGAAATCTTAAGAGAAAAGAGAAGGGTACTTCTTCCTCATCTCTTCCTCTAACTCCCAAGTGGCTTCTTCAATGCCACGGTGATGCCAAAGAACTTTCACAAGTACTATATCTTTCTTCTTCAACTTCTTGACTCTTTTGTCAAGAATCATCATAGGGCCTTCCACATAGGATATATCTACATTCAACTCAACCTCTACAGGTTGCAGTACCATCTCTATATCAGGATGACACTTCCTCATCATAGACACATGAAATACTAGATGTAGTCTATGTAGCTCAGGTGGCAACTCCAACCTATAAGCTACTTTCCCAATCTGTGCTATCACTGGATAAGGTCCCATAAATCTAGGGGCTAACTTACCTTTCTTCCAAAATCTAAGAACACCTTTCCAAGGAGAAACTTTGAGATACACTTTGTCTCCAACTTGGAATTCTAAAGGTCTATGATGTTTGTCAGCATAAGACTTCTATCTATCCTGTGAAGCCTTCAGCTATCATTTTATAACTTTAATCTTCTCAGTTGTTTGTTGTACTAACTAAGGACCCAGAAGTTGGAATTCTTTGGTTTCAAACCAGCATAACGGAGATCTACAACGTCTTCCATACAATGCTTCATATGGTGCCATATCAATACCGGCCAGATAACTATTGTTATAAGCAAACTCAATTAAGCTCAAGTGTAGATCCCAACTCCCCACAAACTGAAGGACACATGCTCTAAGCAAGTCTTCTAAGATCTACATAGTTCTTTCAGATTGTCCATCTGTTTGAGAATGAAAGGCTATACTAAAATTTAACTATATACCCAAAGCCTTTTGTAATCGTTCCCAAAAATGACTTGTAAATTGGGGACCTCTGTCAGATATAATCATAGCTGGGACTCCGTGCAACCGCACTATCTCATCTATATAGATCTGTGAAAGCTTCTCAGTAGTGTAGGTTGTTTTGACAGGAAGAAAATGTGTTGTCTTGGTCAACCTATCAACTATCACCTAGATGGAATCATGACTTTTGGCTGTCCTAGGCAGACCAACTACAAAGTCCATTGTCACGTGATCCCATTTCCACTGAGGTATAGGTAGGGGTTGTAACATTCCTGTAGGCTTCTGGTGTCCTGCTTTTACCTGCTGACATACCAGACACTGCATGACAAACTCAGCTACATCTTTCTTCAAACTGGACCACCAATACATATCTTTCAAGTTATGATACATCTTAGTGCTCTCTGTATGCATAGCGTACATGGATGAGTGAGCTTCCTCGATAACTAACTTTCTTAAGTTATTATTATCAGGAACTATCATTCTATTATGGTAACAAACTAAACCATCTTCTAACTCATGGAAACTGTCACGTTTCTCACTACCCAACTCTGACTTAATCTGCTGAATCACAGTATCAACCCGTTGTTCCTCTTTGATATGTTCCTTCAGAGTGAATTTCACATGCATATCAGCTAACAACCCTTCTAACAAAGCTACTTCTAATTGCACATTCATTTGTCTCAAAGAGACAAGCATATCCTACTTACTGCATATTAAGGAATTCGGTTGTGCATTATCTGAGGGTGATGATGAGGATTTTCTACTGAGTGCATCAACTACTATATTGGATTTACCTGGATTATAATCAATTGTACAATCGTAGTCCTTGATTAACTCCATCCAGTGACGTTGTCTCATATTCAACTCATGCTGAGAGAAGATGCATTTTAAATTTTTATGATCTTTGAAGATCTAACACATTTCTCCATAAAGGTAATGCCTCCATATTTTTAACGCATGAACTATTGTAGCTAGTTCTAGATCATGTGTCAGATAATTCTCCTCATGTTTCTTGAGCTGTCGATAAGAAAAAGAAACTACGTGATCATTCTACATCAACACACAACCTAGACCATTCTTAGAAGCATAACAGAAAACAACATACCCCTTTCCCTGCTCGGGTAAAACTAACACAGGTGCACTAGTCAACTTTTCTTTCAACATCTGGAAAGAATGTTGAAACTTGTCATTCCAGGAAAAAGGAACTTCTTTCCTTGTCAACCTAGTCAAGGGTAATTCTATAGAGCTGAAATCCTTGATAAACCTTTTGTAATATCCTACCAAACCTGGGAAACTGTGAACCTCAGTCGGTGTCTTAGGTTATTCCCAGTCCACAACAAATTCTACTTTCTTAGGATCAACCCGGATACCTGAAGCAACTATAATGTGTCCAAGAAAAGATACTTCTGATAACCAGAACTCACACTTGCTAAACTTAGCATATAACTTATGTTGTCTCAACAAGGTCAAAGCTTGACAAAGATGTTGTTCATGTTGTTGACTGTCTCTATGATATATCAAGATGTTATCTATGAAAATCACTACAAACTGATCAAGGAAAGGCCAAAAGATCTATTAATTAACTCCATAAATACAGCTAGTGCATTAGTTAGTCCAAACGACATAACTACGAACTCATAATGACCATAGCTCTTTCTAAAGGCTGATTTAGGTATGTCACTATCCTTGATGCATAACTGATGATATCTTGATCTCAGATCAATTTTAGAAAACACTGTTGCACCACACAACTGGTCAAATAGATCATCGATCCTGGGTAAGGGATATCTATTCTTAATAGTCACCTTATTGAGCTGCCTATAATCTATGCATAGTCTCATAAACCCATCTTTCTTTATAATGAAAAGGACTGGACCACCCAACGACGAAGTACTCGGTCATATGCAACCTTTCTCAAGCAACTCTTGTAACTATTTCTTAAGTTCTGCCATCTCAGCTGGCACCATCCTATAAGGGGTTTGAGCTATGGGTTGCATATTCAGAACAAGATTAATCTCATAATCAGTCTCTCAAGGTGGAGAAACACCTGGAAGTTCCTCGGGAAGCACATCCTCGAATTCCTTAACAACCAAAACTTCAGAAAGACTAGGGCTCTTTATTCTGGTGTCTACCACATGTGCTAAGAATGTGAAGCATCCTTGCCTCATCAACTTCTCTTCTACCATAGCTGATACTAGACAGGTTGGAAGAATCTTTCTTTCCCCCTGAAAAACCCCGGTCTCATCTCTACATGTGAACATTGCTTGCTTGGAACCACAATTCAAGACAACTTTATACTTCTCTAAGGTGTCCATTATGAGAATTACACCAAACCCATGCATTTCAAGTGGTATAAGATCCACTTGAATTTTGTGTTCTGAGAAAGAAAGAATACATGGAGAACATACCTCCCGCAACATCACAAATTCTTCTAATAGAGTTTCTAATAACATATTATCCATTCTAGGATTACCAATCATATTACAGTCGTGAATCACTTCTTGAGTGATAAAAGAATGCGTAGTACCCAGATCAATCAAAACAGATACGTAACATGAAGAAGACATATCAGAATGAAATAATTCCATCTGACCTGTCACAACTCGTGGATTAACCACTACCTCCGGCTGATTCATAGCATAAAATCTTGTCGTCGCTTGTTGCCGACCCCATCCTCTATTGGCCGATGTAGATGATCCTGCCTGAGACGCTTGTCCACGTCCTCTAGAGCCACTACTGAACTGTTGTCTCTGAAAGCCCTATTGGATCTACCTCGATGACTGGGTTACTTTCACATCCCTAACTAGACAATCCTTTATCACATGCCATGTCTGCCTACACCTGTAGCATACTCTTTTATCCCATTGTAAGCTAGGCAGTCCTGTCACTGACATCGATGCTGAACTCTGAGCTCTTCCCAAAGGAAAACTATGACCTCTACCTCGACTAGATGTTCACTATGTCTGAGTATTGAACCTTTGTGGTTCCACAGGTGTAGAAACCTCGATTTCTTAAAACCGCTAAACCTCTGATTCTAAAATTGTGTAGGTGCTTTCCTACTGTTCGCCTCTCGATTCTCTGTCACGGAGCATTCTACCCGTCTAACTGACTCCACAAAGGTAGCAAACCTCTCTCTATTCTCTAAAGTAGATACAGGTGTGGTCAATTCAACATTCAAACCCTTCTTGAAATGTCGAATCCTATCCTCATCCATGGTAAGTTCCATAAACTTGGCTTCATATTCATTAACATTCATGGTTCCCTATTTGATTTGCTCAAACTGCGAAATCTTCTGATCCAGATAAGTCTTGGGGAATTATCTATTGACAAACTCTTATTGGAATTCATGCCATTTGACTTCAACACCCAGTCATTTCTCTTCTTTGATGGCGCACCAATGGCCATCACTTCCCTTCAGAAGGTATACTGCATTCTTCACCTTATCCACGTATGGGATATCAACGATCTTAAAGGCTTTCTCTATCTCAGTGAGCCATAAATCTGCATCTGCTGGATCAGCTGTACCAACATATTCAATGGCTCCTACCCGACACAATTGTTCAAAAGTCTTGCCAGCTCCATGTCTCTCACTAGACCCTGATGTTCTAGGGGCTGGTACTGGTATCCGGTCAGCCATATGCGTCACCATATTCATAATCTTCCCAAAAAGAGCTTGAAAAGATAGGATATCAAATAAAGTCTGGTCAGGCTGGGGTTTCTCATACACTGGTTCATCTCAATCCTGATCCCTTACACCACCTCCGGGTGCAACAACATTACTCTCGGCAGCGTGTTCTTCGTGTGATCCAGACATCTTTGGTTCCTACTTCTTCTCCTATATAAGGATAATTTTACTATAAGATATAATGGGGGACACTAGAACAGACTCAACAGACTTAATCCTATGTCTCTGTAGACTCAGCGAACCTTAGGCTCTGATACCAAAACTTTTGTGACAACCCAAATGCAAATCTAGTCATCACCTGTAAAAACACAGAATTGTCATAAAGAACCGAATTAACAAAAACCATTAAAAATTAAAACCATTCTTGCACATAGATCCCTTTCTAAAAAGTTTTTACACATAAAGCCTCATATACACATGGTTCACATTATACATTCATTGTTTTGTCTCTTCTCGAGGATAACGAGTACTAGTTGATTTACTTTAATACACAATAGCAACATAAAGACCTCGAGATAAACAAACTAAAATCTCAAGTCGATCGTGAAAACCACTAAGACTATCTCCCAAGGACCTAAGAGTACATAGACAACACATAGACTTCCATCTACAATCCCTGATAGGAAGCGTACTCAACCTAAAATACTACTGTTGTCCTTGCTGCAACAATCCTTCTTCTGTAGTCTGGTTTCTAATCCCTCGTCCATGACCACCTAAAAAGTTTGGATCCCACGGGGTGAGACTATTGTCCCAACGAGAGATATAACTCTCTCCCAACAATATTGTTTTTGGAAATAGGTAAATATATTGCCAAAAGGGGTCAGGAGCAGAGCTACACTGTACAAGACAAACTACAAAAAGTATACGGGGCAGCCTCTACAAAATGCCCCAGTATCGTTTAGCTATGGGAATTAGTCCCTTTTCAATGCCTTTAGCCTTAACAACATTACAAACATCTCTGGCAACTGTAAGAAAAACATCACAGCTAGGCTTACCCCCATGGATGATGTTGTTCCTCTCTTTCCATATGTTGAAGCAGATGTTGGATAGACAAAGCCCAAGAAATGCCCTCTCGTTCTTGTTCAAACATCTAACACGGAGATGTTCTATCATTTCATTGAAGTTACTAGCCGAGAGAACACCCCATCCATGCTTTAGCCACATCAATGCCCAAAGACGAACTACTTTATTACAGCCAAAGAACAAGTGTTCATGGATTTCATTCTCATCACAGAAGGAGCACCTGGGGTTGGCAGGGAGCCCCCATCAGATCAATCTATCTTTCGTGAGGTGTTTACCAAGAAACACCTTATACCCAACGATACTCCATTTAGGAATGTGACCTTTTCCCCAAAGCAGGTCGAACTAGGGAGCATCGTCCCTTATTGGAGTGTGGATCCATAGTTTCTGCCCACGCAGCATGAAGAGACCGTCAGGATCCACACCATACAGCTGATGCACCTGGTTCCATCAACTACACAAAGCAATCCAGGTTTTGGAGGCATTGGAATGGCCGATGGGAATGGAGCTGTAGTGCAACCTCATCCATCTCGCCCATATGCTGTCCTTCTCCGTGAGGAACCTATCCAATGACTTCAGCTGACTAGTATAAACTAAGTCCTCCACTTTAGACACATTGAGGCATCCTTCTCTGTAGGTTTTAGCAATGGTATCCCATTTCAATGCATGTGCTTTACCTCGCCATAAGAAGTTAGTGATCTTCTTAGTAAGACTCTCAATGGTGGGGTTCGGAAGATTGCAAACCTCGCTCCAGTAATAGATCATGCTGGCAAGGACAGATTTGATGAGCGTTAGATGGCCAACCATCGACATATGGATACCAATCCACCCATCGATCTTAGAGGAGACTTTATCCAGGCACATCTTAAAGTCCTTTGAGACACCTCTGCCCCCCGCTATGGGGGCACCAAGGTACCTTGTCGGCAGTCTACCACTGTCCATCCCCATTGTACATTTGAGCCATCCCCTTCTGCTATCGCAAGACTTGGACATGTATATGCGGGATTTGATATCGCTTATGTACAAGCATGTGAGCTTGCCAAAGTGTTGAAGTAACTTCTTAAACTCACGAAGTCTGTTGGTGTGCCCTGTGGAGAAGACCATCACATCATCTGTAAAGATGAGGTGGGTTTTAACTTTGACCCCCTGGACTTTGAACAGCTTGATCAGATTTCTGGCCTCCGCATTTCTAATCATTGATGTCAGCCCCTCCATGACCAGGGTGAAAAGGAGGGGGGAAAGGGGGTCCCCCTGTCTCAACCCATTCGAGGCCTTGATCAAACCAACAACCCCCCATTGAGAAGGATGGAAAAAGAGGTAGTGATGAAACATTGAATGATGATGTTGACCCATCTTCTGGAAAAGCCCAAGGCTATCATAATATCCACCAATGTATCCCATCGAACATGATAAAAAGCTTTAGTCAAGTCAATCTTGACGCAGGCTTTGGCGCTAGAATTTTTGACGTTGAACCCTGTGAGAAATTCAGACGCTAAGAGCGCACAATTAGATATTCTTCTCCCCTTCACGAAGGCACATTGTTCTTCAGAAACTACCTCCGGTAGGATAGGCTTCAGGTGGTTAGATAGGATTTTGGCCCAAATCTTATAGACTACTGAACAACAAGCAATCGGTCAGTAGTCGCAGACCCATTTTGCTTCTTTCTTCTTAGGAATTAATTTAATGAACGTGTGATTCACAACATGAACCATATTCCCCCCATTAATAAGACATTTCATCGCTTTGATGACATCCTCCTTAATGTGATCCCACATAAACTGGAAAAATTTGTTGTTAAAACCGTCGGGCCCTGGTGCTTTGCTAATTTTAATGTCAAAAACAACCCTCTTTACTTCTGCCTCTTCTATATCAGAGCATAAAGCCTCGTTCATGGCACCAGTGACTTTGGCATGGGGGTAGATAGCCTCTTCAATAGGTCTGCTACTATCATTATGATGGTTGTACAGAGAATTGAAGAACTCTATTATTTGGGCAGCAACCTCATTCCTGTTCTTGACTACCTGTCTATCGGGCTTTAGGAGCTCATGGATGGTTTCCTTCATTTCTTTATTTCTAACCGCTGTATGGTAGGTTCGCGTATTGAGATCCCCATCTTTAAGCCACTTCATCCTACTTCTTTGCCAATAGAACGTCTCCTCTGCCTTAAGTAGCTGGGTTAGTCTTTTCTCTGCCTTTAGCCATCTATCAGCTATATCATCATCGCTTGGGTTCTCTTTGGCTTTCGTAACAGCCTCTTTGTAAACCTGCCTTGCTAGAAAGGTAAGGTTCTTCAGGTTAACCAACTTCTTGGACCACTTTGTAATCTTCTTCTTGCTATTCTGTAGCTTCTTAACAACTATATAGAGCGGATTTCCTTAGATCTCCTCATCCCAAGCTTTCATAGCAATCTCTTTGAACCCTTCCCACTCGCACCACCAGTTGCAGAACCTGAAGGGCCTGACCACATCCGGAGGGGTGGTGAGGTTAATTTTCATCCAGCTATGGTTGCTCATCAGGTCATTGCCATGATGGATCACACATCTAGGCAAAATCTTTAGCCATTCCTCATTGACAAGGCCCCTGTCCAGCTTGGAGGATATTCTTTTACATCTCCCTTGTTTGTTTGACCACGTAGTGACCCCCCTAACAGTGTTAAGCTCCATAAGACTAGCTGCATCCATGGCGCTATTGAAATTGTCCATAACATTGTCTGGGACAGGTTTGCCTCCATATTTCTACCTATTCCTTCGAATAATATTGATGTCACCCCAAACCAACCAGGGGATTTGGGTATGTGCACTATCTTTAATGGACTTCCACATTCTACTTCTGTCGCTCTCCAGCCTCTCTCCATAGGCACTCGTTGCAATAAATTCTATACCTCCTTTATTGCAACAACTAATGGTAGCAACTTGGTCTGTGATGTTAATAACATCCACATCTTAGGTATCCGGCCTCCATCCTATTTCTATTTTGGCGCCATCTCTAGAGTCGATGTTATAAAGGTGTGCCCAACCTACAGGAAATTGGGTGGCGATCCTCCCTATTACATCCCTTCTTATTCTTGTTTCGAGGCAGAAGACTAGAGACACCTTCTCCTCCTCTATCACCTCTCGCAACCTTCTTTGTTTCTCAACCAGTGAAGCCCCTCGTGCATTCCATGCGAGGATGGACATATCTAACTTTTGTTGGAGCTTCCCCCTTTTCCAAGACCGCTCCTAGATTTCTTCTTCTTGTTTGTGCTGTGCGTGGTTCTTGGGCTTCTACTCCTCATGCCCCCCTCAAGGATCACTTCTTCCTCCATGTCCTCAAGGATAGAGAACTGGTTTGGTGAAGTACCTGCTGCTTCTTCATTAGTAGCCTCACTGTCAAGAACTTGGGCTTGTATTGAGGCTTCTGCAATATCTGTAGTCTTTTCTACAACCACCTCGTCTGCATCTTGGACAACTATAACAGGTCCTGGTGTGACCATCTCCCCAGTTACCACATCAGTCCCAGTGGTCTTGTTGGCCTCAAGGACCTTCTCTTTTCCTTTGCTATTCTGAATAGGGGGCTTAGACTTCCCCATTCTTCTGGGTCAACCTCTGGGAGGGTCAGGGACGATAAGCGGGGCTACGTTGGAGGATCGTCTTTCTCTAGGGAATTGGCCAATCTCATGGCCGAAGACCTTGCAGTCAGCACACCTGTCTGGGAGCGCCTCATAGCGCACTTTGACCTCCCATTCATCGCCATTCGGTAGCTCGACCATCACCTCCGAGGGGGATCAGTATCGGCTGCTATGTCAACACAGAAACGAGCGCAGCCCATAGTTGAGCCATTGGACTTCCTGTCAAAGGCCCTCAGGGTCCCGATTGCGTGGGCTATGATAGAAATAGCCCGGGGTGTCCAATGTTTTCCCAAATATGGGAGGGAAACCCATACTGGTTCCATCGTGAAGGCCACACGTCGCGTGTCAGCTTCCCATGTCTAGTTACAGACCAACACTAACTGGTCGTCGAAGAACCAGGGCCCGTGGAGGGTGGCCTTCTTCCTGTCAGCTTCAGTAAAAAATCTAACGAGAAACAGACCGCCATCGAGGGAAAAGGTCTCAATCTCCCCCCTTGGTCGCCAGTTCCTGACCATCCACCCACAGAGCTGGAGAGGGTGGCACTTCTTACCTAGTATCTGGACGGTGATGGAGAACTTGTGGAAGTCCTCCATCTCCACCAAAATAGGTTCCATCATCTTTGTCCATGTCCTGTGATCCCCTTCCCGCAGAAAGGGGGTTTTAGGGTCGGAGGCTAAGGACCCCCGTATCACAGGAGGAGGACCTGCGACTTCTCTTACCTAGTCACCCACAATGGTAACATCCGAGGTAGGCAAGAACCAGTCGGGAGGGTTGGGCTGATTGGGAGGGAGGTTGGTAGTAACAGGAGGGGGTGGGAGGCCCCCTCCTGCCATGGGAGTGCCCTGCTTCTAGAGAGAAGGCGGAGCGGGATCTAGAGAGAAGGCTTGCGATTCCAACAATATTATTATCATAGAAGAATAATATAAAGATGAATTGTAGGTATTTCATTGATTAATAGATATATCATTAAGTGAAAAGTATAGACACTAATAACACATTTATAAATTCTCATTTTCTAGAAAAGGGATATGCAGAACATGTATAACATCTATCTACTCTGATGTATAAAAGTAATAAGGCATCAACCAACGTTTCCATATTTGATCCTTAAATAAACAAGCTACATGGCTGATTACATGTTCTCATTCACAATTATGCTCAGAGGAGATGAGATATAACACTCATACTCCAACCGACCACTAGTAAGTCGAAATCAGTACCATACAGGGTCAATGGTAGATCTGACTGTCAAGACCTCTCCTTTCTTGGTCAGTACGAGAACACTTAGGAAACACTTAAGTTTAGCATGACATCTTGTATCTACTGTAAATAGCTATGTCGGGGTATAGCAGCATCTTCACTATAGAGTTACTACCATAGCATGTACTCTCTTCGGGATAAGACCACTTAACTTTCCCAAATTATCAGGATGACCACTGAGCGATCCTGTGTTGATTTTATCAGCAAGTACACTGAGCAACCTGATGTATTTGGGGAGTCCACTAAGCACCCTTATTTAGTTTTGGGAGTCCACTGAGCACCCTTATATTATCACATATTCAAAAATATGTGTTCTGAGTAAAACTCGTTTCACCATTCAACAAATGTTGACACTGAATGGATCTATGGTTTGGGCAACTACATGATAAAGTTCATCTTGCTTAATTAAGTGAATTAATGTATTTCTAAGAATCAACCAAGTTACAAGTAAGAAGTACATAAAATGTTACAAAGAAAAGCCTAATTGCATTTATCAAACACTTTTATATTCACTAAAGCATATAGATTACTTAGATTTTCATGCTCTTGTCATCATCATACTTGGGTATTCAAACCCTTTATTCATCACTGAGAACTATCACCACTTAGCAGATGATCATTACCTCTAGGTCAACAGACCCATATATTTATTCAGATAGTCCACATAGTTCATTGGATCTATATCACATAGGCACATAGCTTGTTGAATCTGTATCACATGGCCACATAGATTTTACTTATCCATACCTATTGCCTTAAGATACTTGCATGATTATTATATCTAAATTATGAGAATGTTAAGGATCACATCCTCCGCAATGAATTAGGGTTATATTCAACCGATTAGGGTTTTAAGGTTTCATCGACATAGACTATACCCTAACTCATACTCTACCCATCTCAAGAGTATTAGTATATGCTAATTCCATACTTATCTTTCAAATATTAGTTTCCCTCTCATCCTTAGTAGGATGTAAATTACTTAATTTTCATCTTCAAGGTTTACTAGCTCATGATCATTGAGTTGAACTCATTGTATCTCAATATTTGCATTAGTCATAATTATTACTTAGGTAAACTTACTAATCAAGGACATGCCTACTATATCAGATATATAATTAATAATGTCATTCCTTTGTATTTATAAATACATATATTATTATAAGAAGCTTCCCTTTTTAATAATGTGGTGAAACCACATTCTCATGTTAGGTATAGGGCATATCTTTTAACACCATATCATATGACCATGTAGGGTTAAGTATCACTTTAACTTTTTTGATCTTAGGTCAACTTCATACTATGTATGGATTGAACCTCTACTCTCATATCAGGTAAAGGAGTGTATTGGGTTCTTGTATCATGTATTAAGGTTCACCATATCGGGCATACTATTATAGTGTTGCCATATCTCATGCAATAAAATTATATTGGTTCTTCTTCTTAGCTAGTCATGTCCATTTTCAATTTAGTCTTCCATCATATTGGGTTACCTCTAGGGTTTCTATATCAGACTCCATCTTGGGTTTCTATATCGTGCACCCATCTTGGGTTTCTATATGTTGGATATCATATTTTGACCTCATATTGGGCATCATATCAGTTTTCACCATGTCCGTTTATCTCATAGGTTTTCCATATCGAGAATGGTGTTGGGCACTATATCTGGCATGGTATTCGGTATCATATCGGTCATGCATATTGGGTATCATATCGGGCATCCATATTAAGTGATACCTCATGGTCATATTGTGTACTCATTAATGATAAAAACCTTGATCTCAAAGTAGGACAAGATGGATACCAAGTTGTTATTTAACTTGACATCATGCACAAGGAAAATATCAAGGTTCAAAGGACATTAACATATCGGGTTCCCTATCCTTATTCTAGGGTTATACTAATATCAAGCACAAGGTATTGTTTCATCTTTGTACCATGTACAAGTGTTAGATGAGGATCCTTTAAATCATTCATAAGACCTATTTTGTCCTACCTACATATTGGGCAAGTCTTCGTGTTGGGTCCCATATCGGGTTTTCCAAGTCTTTAACCCGTAAGATCCTCAACCCATCTCGGGTTGTCCAAGAGTGATCAATCCATGTCGGGTATCTAATGATGATGTCATCATCATCATCCTCAAAATCATTAATAGATTCAAATATATTGATAACAGTCCTAATTTCTTAATTTAACTCATGATTATATCAATTGATCATAGGAAGCCCTAATTTGCAAATAATCAACAAATTGAATGATATTGAAGAAAGGATAATAATATTGAAGGGTTTAAGTTATATAACCCACCTCTTGAAGGTGTTCTAAGCTTCAAGCTTTACTCCACATGTCCCAAGGTTGAAGATGAGCCTTCTCCAAGCTCCAAGACTCAAATCCCAAGCCCTTGCACGATATCTCCAATCACCTTGGGCGATATCACCTTGCTTGATCGCTTCAACTTACTTTGGCCGATATCTCCCTTCTTTGGCCGATACCAAACCTCACCTTTTCACTCTCTTCACTATGGGTGACACAAGGAAAGATGTTGCGTGATACAAGAGGAAAGGTACTTGCTAGATCCAAAAATCTTGCCAAAAAATGAAGGTCAAGGTACTTATACTTGTGGTTTATAGAAAAGAGTGCCATAGGTGTCATTAGCTTCATTCCACCTAGCCATGCAAGGTCGACACATGCTTTTGCTTGTATTACACTTATTGTTTAGCCATGCAAAAAGGATAAGAAAAGATAAGGGTGGCTCTTGAGTTGTCTCCTAGGATGAGTTTTTCCTCCACTAACTTGTTATTATATTCAACTTCCATCATTTCCAAAGGAAAGGCAAATCAATGGCTCATTCTCCCTTGAAGTGTCTTGCCCATCATAAGTCAAGCCAAGGCTTTCTCAAACCGACAAGAGGCTCTCTTGATGGCTCTATGGCTGATAGGAACTCTTACTCTCAAATCTACAATTCAATATGGCTAGTGCTCATGGCTTTCAACTTATACATTTTCTTGGTTTCTTTATTATTAAAAGTACTAAAACTTCAAGATGTTTCAACCTTATTATCTCTTCCTTTCTCTTTCCTCTAGGTAATAATAGGTAGAGTAAAAACAATCTAGAGGTGATAAATTACACATTAATTCTACATTTTGTACATATCACAAATGCACCATTATTGATGCATCAAACACTTAGCATTATTTACACACGTTCTCATTTACGGTTTAGGCTTTGCACAAGCCACCACTTAGCATCATATTCTCTTTCATGTCATACGAAACACTTAGAATTCATTCATTATGCAACATTTTCAACATAACCCCTCATCTTGGGTAATTTGCACTTTACACTTACACTATCATAAAATGCACACATAGTTTGTATATAAGCTCAATTTTGAAATTAATACATCACAAAGGCCTTAATTACTTTTCAAAAGATAAGAACAAGTCCGTAAGAATCTTACTTAGGAAAAACATCTAGGGTTAGGTCATAACCCAGGTCAGGGGTGTTACACTTATGGTGGAGAGATCACTCTATCATAACCATATCTTACTCGAAATATCACTTTGTTGTGGAGATTGAGGAATATGGCAACCAACCTAAATGGTCTAGTACTGGCATTTATGGGTGGGCTGGCAATAACAACAAACATAAGACATGGAGCTTGATGGAGAGGATCTTCAATGACAACTAGGGACCCATCTTGTATATTGGGGACTTTAATGAGATTATTACTTATATGGAGAAAGAATGAGGGGTCATAGGAGGAAGGAGATACATAGAAGAGTTCAGAAATATGGTGAATGCTTGCAATCTTGTCGATATTTGTTATGTAGGAGACTTCTATACTTGGGAAATAGGAAAGACTATCAGAACCTTTATCAAAGAGCACCTAGACTGTGCTCTTGGAAGCTTCTCATGGTGCAATCTTTTCCCTGAAGCCTGGGTGAGAATGTTTCAGCGTCTGGGTTCTGACCACTCGCCTCTTATCCTCAATACTCAACAAAAGATTTTGAGAAATTACGGGAGCAAAGATTTCAGATGTGAGAGTTACTAGTTGAAGAATCCAAAATGCAAAATAATCATACAAAAAGGTTGGGGGAAGGATGGAGAAAAACATATTTTAGAGAAGATCAACAACTATGCTTTAAAGATAAAAAACTGAGCTAATCATAAATACAGGAAAACTAGAAAAAAAATTAAAAGGATGGAGAAAGAGCTTGAGGCTGCCCAAGCTAGTCCACTAAACTTGATTTCCTTTTAGAGGTGCAAGAAACTAAGTGAAGAACTTGCAAGTATCCACAAAACAAATGAGTCATACTGGTTTATGAGAGCTAAAGTGGCTTATATGAAGGACAAAGACCACAATACCTCTTATTTTCACAAAATTGCTATGTAGAGAAGACAAAAAATTAAATTAAAAAGATCATGAACAAGGATGGTATATGGGTGGAAAGGGACATACCTTTAGAAGAAGTGGTTATTGATTACTATGAAAATTTGTATATGTCCCAGAATACATAGAATAGAAAAGATGCCATTCAACATATCCCCATGATGATTAGTGAAGAGACAAACAAAAACTGATGAAGGACCTAGATAGAAATGAAGTGCGGAGTGCTTTGATGAACATGGACGCATCTAAAACCCCAGGACCGTATGGGTTCCATGCGGGGTTCTTTCAAACTTTTTGGGAAATCTGTGGAAGTGATGTGGTGACATATATCAAGAGTTGGTGGAGGGATAAGGAGGATATAAAAAAATCAACAAAATGAACATTGTTCTTATTTCTAAATGTAGGTACCCAAAATCTATGAATGACTTTCACTCGATTAGTTTGTGCAATATCTTCTACAAAATTATCTCCAGAATCTTGGAAAATAGAATGAAGTTCCTTCTTGATGACATAGTGATGGAAAACCAAAGTGCATTCATACTGGGGCATCTTATAACATATAATGCTTTGATAGCCTTTGAGATGTTCCACTCTATAAAGAAAAGAAAGAAGGGTAAAAGAGGAATGAAGGAACTCAAGTTAGATGTGATAAAGGCTTATGACCGATTAGAATGGCACTTTGTATATGAAGCCATGAGGGCATTTGTCTTTGGGGAAGACTGGTGCAAGAAAATTAAGGAATGTTTTTTATGTACCTCATTCTCCTTCATCATTAATGGAAAGCGCAAAGGGAACATAATAACACAGAGGGGACTTATACAAGGAGACCCTATTTCTTCCTACCTATTTCTCCTATGTGCAAACTCATTTTCATATATGATCAGAAAGGCAACTGAATAGAAAAGGGTGCATGGAGCCAAAGAAAATGGGACAAGACCTTCAATCTCACATTTATTTTTTGGGATAAAAACATTCTTTTTGGTAGGGAAACAATGCAAGAATCTTTAACGATAGCTAACATTATTAGCTACTATGAAAAATATTTAGGGAAAAAGATTAATCAGATGAAGTTAGAGGTGTCCTTAAGTGGGAATGTAGAATTGATGAAGAGGGATGATATAAAGGGCATCTTGAACATGTAGTAGGTTGGGAATCATGGGAAATATCTAGAGTTATGTACAGTTATAGGAAGGTATAAGAAATCCACTTTCAAATCTATTAAAGATAGATTCTGGCATAGACTCAATGGATGTTAAGAGAAATTTTGAGTCAAGAAGGAAAGGAGGTTTTGATCAAATATGTTTTCCAAGAAGTACCTACGTATATGATGGGTGCCTTCCAACTACAATCAATTTTCTTGAGGAAATCACTCGAATGTTAACTAATTTCTAATGGGGTACAACTGAAACTAAAAGAAGAATACACTCGGCATCTTGGGAGAAACTTTTCAAGTCTAAGAGAGAATGTGTTCTAGGATTTAGAGACATTAAAACTTTTAATCTTGCTCTACTTGCCAAACAAGTGTGGAGATTACATACCAATGATGAATCACTGTGTGCCAGAGTCATTAAAGGAAGATATTAAAGAACAACTAATTTCCTTGATGCATTCGGAGGATATGATCCAAGCTATACCTATAGGAGAGTTTATGGAGGCAAATTATTGTTGAAGGAAGGTTTGAGATGGAGCTTTGGGTTGGACTCCAAAGTCAAGATATGGGGTGATATTTGGCTACCTAACAAAAAAGTGTGATGCATCAAGCTCGAGTACATCATGGATGGAGATAATTGGTTTGTTTCTAAACATATTGATTATGATATTATGTTATGGAGTAAAGAACCCATCATGGACCGATGTCTGACAAGGATATCAAGGTGATCAAGGATATCAAGGCGATTTGTGGTTCCCCGCCTAACATTGTGAAAACTAAAAGACTCTTTTGGTATTCCTCTAAAGATGGCAAGTTTATCGTCAAAATGGCCTACTGGTTGGGTTATGGAGGCTTTAACTTTAATACAAATATTGACAAGGAGGATTCCCTGTGGAAGGCTGTATGGAAGACCAATGTTCCCCCAAAGACAGACACTTATTTTTGGAGAGCATGTAAAGAACATCTGGCCATTTTCTCTACCCTTGATAGGAGGAAGTTGGTGGACACTACAAAATTTCAAATATGCAAATACTAGTATGAAGATCTCTTCTGAATTTTTTTCGACTGTCTGGCAGCAAGAACCATATTGAAGCACCTAAGGATGGAGGATATCATTTTAAAGGTCCCGAGATCGACCATGGAGGACTATTGGATATGGACCCTAAAGGTGTATACTAAAGACACTACTACCATTATCATCACAACTTGTGCAGCAGGGTGGAAAGCAAGAAATGAGGCCATCTTTAAGGGCTCCAAATGACCTCTTATAGTTCTGTATACCAATATGCTTGCTTGAACTGAATGCTACAATCCTCAGGAAAGTAATAGAATTTCTAATACTACTAAAAGTAAGTTGAACAATTGGAGGTCGTCTATAGAAGGAAGAACAAAGATGAACACTGATCCTGCTTTCTCCTTTGCTGAAAATGATACCACGATTAGAGCCATCTTTAGGGGCTACAAAGGGCAATTGATGGGTGTTTCCTACTATATTTGCTTTAGATCGTGGAATAGCCAAACAGACGAGGCCATGGACATCATGCTTGGGCTTAAATAGGCAAAGTAATGGGCTTGTTAGGGTAATAGGTTGAAACAGACGCCAACTCTGTTGTAGATTCCATCCACATATAGAATTAGGGTAGTAATTCTTTAATTAATATGATAGACAAAATACAAGATGTAATGGAGGATTTGTTTTTTCTAGTTTCTCCTTTATCAATAGGGATAGCAATGTAGCTGCCCATAACTTAGCAAAGTGGGGATGTTTGTGTAATGAACCTGGCCATTGGAGAAACAATTTCCCCGATCTCTGCATCAAGGATGTAGAAAATGATTTGATTAGAAATATATGAGTCTTTGATTTAAAAAAAATCAATTTTCTTCCATTGTATGGAACCTCATGTCATAGGATATCATCATTGTATTCCCTTGCCTCTACATGCCATGATAAATTTTGCACATCCATGGTATCAAAAAGTAAGCGTTGAAACTGTGGTATTATAGGAAGATACCACATCAGCTTTGGAAGATAAATAGTTATTGAGTTACCCAAAGTCATCATTTTGTATTTGGAGACCCCACATTTTGGGCAATCTTCCAAATCGATATAGTCCTTTTGGGATAACACACAATCATCTAGGCATGCATGTATCTTCTTAGCCTCCATTCCCATTGAGCACAACATTTTTCTTAATTTGTATGTTGAGATTGGAAGCTCATTTCCTTTAGTAACAATTTCCTTCAACAAAGACAATAGAGATGTGAATATTTTGTTGCTCCATCTATTATTAGTCTTCAGATTTACCCCACAACTATCTAGCAACTTGTCAACCATGTCCATGGGAACCAGTTCATTCACATCTACATCCAATTTCTTCTTCAATACAAATACTGCTATCGACATCTACTGATCTCATAGTAGGAATCTCTCCATGTTGGTACCATTATTTATGGATCTATACAATACCGTTGCACATGACATGACTTTTGATTTTTTCAATAGTATTGACTTTCAAGTTCTTACTGCAATTCCTACATGGATAATAGAACCTATCTCCAAGTTAATTCCTATGTTCCTCTACAAATCTTATAAACTGAACAAGA
Organism: Alisma plantago-aquatica; assembly: GCA_963693085.1. NCBI lineage: Eukaryota > Viridiplantae > Streptophyta > Magnoliopsida > Alismatales > Alismataceae > Alisma > Alisma plantago-aquatica. The sequence continues at coordinate 1,382,640,049 of OY856411.1, forward strand.
ACAATATTAAACTCCAAAGTGAAATGATTTGAAATGGACATCTGATGTACTAAGTTTTATCCATTTTCACAGGCTAATTTTGACATTATTTATGTATTGTTTAGCATTATTAGCCTATGAAATGTTATTGCATCAAATAATAAGTATTTTCACAAAATTATGTCAATTTATCATATTTTATTCAGACTTATGCTGGTTTTTCTACATTTTAGGTCATTTGAGCACTCACAAGGAAGTTCGGTGCTATCGACATCATAGTCGGTGGTACTAACTTAATGCAAAAATCTAATAGGGAGGTAGAAGAAATCCCAATGCTACCAAGATGACACTCAGTACTACCAAGACATGGTTCGATGCCAGTGAAATGCTATGTTGTTGCAACTGACTTTTGGTCCAGAGAGCATCAGTAACGAAATCTTATCAACTTGGTTCTACCAACCTACCTCTCAATAGTACTGACTTTCATAGTAAGGATAAATCTTAGCTCACAAAATAGCATCTTGGTGCTACCGACCTACTCTCAATAACATAGTCACTCAGTCAAGATTCAAGCCAGCCGATCACTCGGTGCCACCAACATCTAGTCAGTGGTACTGACTTTGCACAACTAGTACAAATTGAAGATTGATTCAGATTTGATGATTGGGACTTAGTGATGGCCATAAACTCACTTTCAACCTAAGGGGAGTTCGGCCAATCCTAATAATCACATTTTATTCTATTTTAATGGAGCACAGAGCTAGGAGAGGGGGAGACGAAGGAGACAACCATGTCTAGGAGGATTTGGGCACCTCCAGAGAGTAGACTTGTAGCAGAAATATTGTAGATCGAGACATTCACTAGAGGGGATCTTCCAAACTGGTTACTCTAGGGGTTTTCATTAAATTTCCTAATGTTTAGCTCTTTGTCTCTCTCTCTTTCTCTCTTATTCTATGACTTTGTTGGTAGAAATCATGTGGGGTTAATCCTCTTGTTCCTTAGGACCTGGAAGTAGCCCCATATTGCATTGTAATAGACTTATATGATTTAATTTAGTTATTTCTTTTAATTGTAGACTTAATACGCAGTTTCATAACGAATTGCCAAATCATGATCACTAAGTTGATTTTTTGGGAAGTTAATTTCTTTGGGAGAGGGATTAAGAGTTGGAAAGGTCATAGATCTACATATAATATATTGTGCCATGAGAGAGGGCTTATGGATGTGAGGGGTACAACCCAGAGGTATTGCTAATGCACCTAGATGATTCTTAAATTGCTAAGGGAGTGTGATTTGTCTTAGTATAGGTAGTGTATTACACTGTGGGAGTGGGTAATACTTACTACATGTTCTTATTCTAGAGCTAAGGGTGAATGCTTATGAATGAAATGGAGTAAAATGCAATGTATACTGTAGCAAAATAGTAATCCTAAGGAATCCACCAATATGTGATCAAAATTCACTAAATGAAGTTTTCAATTCTTGTAATTAGTCTTAATCAAGAAATAAAACACCTTTTCCTTATGCCTAGCTAATAGGTTATAGTTAGTAGTAGTCTTTGGAGTACATTTCCTAGAGTTTAATATTTGGGCCTCATAGGCCTATACTACTCAACAACTTGTAGATTTCCTAGGAACTAGGGTATGTTGCGGCAGGTTGGATGTGGCATGGGGTAGATGATCAATGCCAGAAAGTGTGTGAGTTTCAATCAACATGGTGTGGTAAACATGCATTAGGCAGATGTCTTAGGTTTGCAGGTGCTGAAGGTGAGTTTACAAACAAGAAACATGGTAGTGGTTGAAAGTGGATTTATGGTTGTGGTGACAGTTCTATAGTGTGACCTAAAGGAGTCAGACATGAAGGCACCATGGTGGTGATCGACATGCTTCATCATGTTTGCAGATTTGTAGATGTGATGGTGGATGTTTAATCTAGGTACCGACCATCGAGATCTACAGTAGTCATTGTAGGTAGTGGAAGGGGGATGGAGAGTAGCAAGGGTGATGTTGTTCTCCATGGAGATGTATGAAATCGATGGTGGTTGGCTCTTGGCATTGCAGATTCGTGGTTCAGGTCGTTAGGTTTCCTTGTCAACAATGTTGTAATCAACAGAGGAAGGAGGAAGAGGTACCACTGGAAAAAGATTAATTGGTGGTTTCAGGGTCGATGGGATGTAAATAGAGCTGGAGCATTCATGCAATGGGGTATTTGGTTATATAGTCACCATCTAGGGTAAGTCTCAGAGAGAGTGCGACAATCGATAACATCTTTGTTGATGTTTGTTTGGAAAGAGGTCACTGAAGGTGATGATGGTACTAGGTTAGGGTTTAGTTCAGTCTTTGACTGGCCATTGAGGGAGAAGGAGCCTTCAAGCTCAACGCTCTCCAACAACTATTAGATATTTGGAGGTGGCATTACAATAGATGGGTCGGGGGGTCATTGTGTAACAAGTCGAGGGGGTGGGGGTGATTGCACTACTACATGTAACAATCATCAATGTCGTGGTTATATGTTAGGGATGACTTTGTCTTTACATTTCTTTTTATGTTATATCTAATAAATGGCGTAGCACATTTATTTGAAAATATCATCACTCCTACACTGTAAAGCCATTTGAACTTAGAACTTGACCACTTGTTCACCTTCTAGTTTATTAATATACCCTACAATATTGTTTCTCTATTTATAGATCTAAATCAAATGAATACACACACACACACATATATATATATATATAATTTGTAACTTTTAGCTTATTTATTAAAATTTATTCCAAGCCATTATGTAAAATAATGAGTATTCTTTGAATGTGGGGTCTAACAAGATATTGAGGCAATAATGATTTAATTTATACTAATTGATGTAAAAATGGTTAACACAACTAAATTGAGGGATTTGTTTGTAAATCTTTTTCATTTGAGGAAGATGAATTCATTTAAAAACAAGAAAAGGGAAAGGAGAATAATTTGTATCAAAGGACAAGAGAACTGATCAAAATCAAAGTGAATAGGCCTTGAAATGGAGGAATGATGTTATATTAGGGAAAATTATGAATTATAGTTCAAATATATTTAACACTCAAAATTCTAGTATGCTATACATGTTGCCTTTTCATCTTATTTATATTGATGAGTTAACAAGATTTTCATTATTGAAACTAACTTGATATGATCGAACCAAGCTAGATCTTCTTGAAAAGAACTAAATTGAATGCCTATTGGAAGAATACAAAAAAAATGAAAAGAGGATAACGACCCAATATGGAAGTCTAATTTATATACCAATTTTGAAAATGATTGGCTTCACTGAGGCAAATCATCACTACTTCCTAAATATGGAAAAACCTTTTTGAAAAGGAATAATTCATGACATGCATTTTGTGGTATTACTACACTTGTATGTTGGGTTGGGGAAACAAATCTATTTTGACCCCTAAATCGGTGAAATTTATCATGTGAAAGATAAAAGTTATGCATGAGGGATCAATGTCTTTTTACTTGCAATCTGATAAAGCATCAAAAATTCACTAGAGAGACGCAAGCCTTCTAAGATAAAAAATGAGATCTAATAACCTTCATATGATAAGTCAATCTTAAGTATATCTAGAGCATGAAAAATTTACATAAAAACACATGAAAAATCTGTTAGGCACGAAAAAGACCTCCAATAATTAAACATGGTGGAAACACAATGAGTTTTTCTTGTGTTTAAAATCAGTAATCAACTAGTTATATTCTTTTTTATGGAACATGATATCCTTTCAATGAAAAAATACATTCATCAAAATCTTTTATCTAATCTACTACTATACTTCAACATAAGCAAGATCTAATTGTGGAGTTCTTGATCACATTCATTTGTAGTTGTTCTCATGGTTATATATAGTTTAATCTACTTTAGTATAAAGAGAAGTGTCTGAGTAATCAACCTGAATATGATACTTTCTACTATTGTGGAGATTGAATGAAGGAGCCAATTTTTTATTTGAATACCAAAAATATAAACATATTTTACTATTCAACAAAAGTTGTCCTACAATCTTTCTTCAATATGTGAAAACCTCATGAAGATGATGAAGGACCCACCACTATCAAAGGGACCGTCTACGTCGTTCGACCAAAAAGATCAATCTTGGATAACCAACAAACTACTCGACCGGGACAAAACATGCAAACTTTGAGTAACTAAAGATCAATCTAGAAGAAGCAAGTCTCAAAAGACCATTCTACTACTCCAAGTCCTTCCAAACAAATGACGAGATACCCCAAACAAATCAATGATTAGATCAAATGACTTCACCTTCAATAGGATCCAGAATCTGCAAGATCAACATTCTACCAAAGACTCTATGAAGTGCATAGTAACCAAAAATCACCATTCTCAAATACAACAAAAGATGGTCCAAAGTGCTTAGATACCGAAAATCACCCATCTTAGATACAAACGAAATTTCAGAAATTAAATTTCAAACTGGGCAGAATCAGGTATTTACAGTTCGGTCAACCATTAACAGCCCTATAAAAGCCCGAGGATCAAGTGCCTTTCGGTACTGTGTCGTTACTCGGAGAAGGTAACAGGTGGATTTGTCATTATTTTACTTGTCTTGTTAACTTCCACAAATGAATGTGACATTTATTAATCTGAGTACGACGCGCAGTAGGACATCAAAGTCGTCTCCGTATCCGAGTCCTCTCTGACATACGGTCAGAAACCTCGCTTATAAATTGAACACATTATTGCCATCTTCCACTAGAATGTCCGCTTACAAAGTGTAACCAGCTACAGTGCCGTTTGAGAGAGAACCGCAATCGAGATAGGAGCACTTCTGCCTGCCTCTTTTCGTCCTTCATCCACGACAACTAGGTCAAGCTCTAAGAAAGATGCCGCCGCCTGCTAACTCCGACGAGTACGCTGGTGAAGGGACAACACGCATAGGAGTGGACCTCCCGCTACTTCTCCCCCACGAGTTAGCTTACTACCTACGCGTAATAGCGCCCCAGCAAGAAGGGCGCGAGGTAGAAGGAACGGACGGAACAGAGTCGATGGAGTTCTTAGAGGTGATGACGAGGTCCGCAAATGAACATCAACCAGGCCTGCCTCCGGCGTCAACTGCTTCGATAGAAGCCCTCAAGACGGTTGAGAACAAATTGCTGGCTCGTAATGCGGCTGTGAAGGGATGTAGTCAGGAATGCGCCGTCTGTCAGGAAGAACTGGCCGTTGCAGTTGATCGGGTGGCCGAGAGGAGGGTTGAACGGTACGACCCTAGGTTAGCAACAGTAGTGCAAGATGAAGAGGAGACAACGTCAACGACAACCATCACTGCCGCCTCTACCGATCTTGTTGTTAAGGAGATGCCTTGTGGTCACCGTTACCATGGGGATTGCATCAAGAAGTGGCTTCGCATGAAGGGCTCCTGCCCCCTCTGCAGGTACAGGATGCCCGAGTAAGATGAAGAACTTCCCATAGAAGATTGCCAGTCGTTGATCTACACAGATCACTCTACCGTTCTTGGCAGGCGCTTGAGAGTCCAGCAACAACGTATACGGTTTGTAACATGTTGAGAGTCCAGCAACAACGTGTATGGTCTGTAACTGACATTAATTGGGATAGTTGACAACTTATCCGCTTGTATATTGCACTTCGAGTAGTATCGATACAGATTCTTGTGGCTCTGAGGCTTTGTTGATTAACAGCATGTAAAGTTCTGAATATGAAAATAAGACATGTTCCGTGCACAGTTGAGGGTATTTTGTTGTTATATCTCTATGATTTATAACAAACTCTAGATTCATATATAAGGAATTAATTGGATTGATTTCTACACCACTTATTCATTTAGGAAATAAAATCTTTCTGGCACCCTTTGAAACACATTTAAGAAAATAAGTCCCCGTACCTGATATTTTGTTTCAAACTTGCCACTAAAATTGGCGTTTTCGAGGTCTTGATTACTTGACTTGGCAGTTTTTTGCTAATAGCAATTCAATAATCATCATAATAGTAAAATAACTCCATAATAATAATAATAATAATAAGTTGCTAAGGGGGCTACATAGTCTGATATTTTAGCCGTACTATGCCACATTGGTTTGCATTATCCATTAAATGAAGTTTTAAATAATACACTTGATCCATAATTTTCAGGCAAAAAAAGACATAAACTGAGAAGGATCAAATGTTATGTTCGCCTGTGTGATTGTCGCATGTTTAAATATGAGGAAATTGACGCCGTGCATGACAGGGTCGTTCTCACGGTGACCCTCGAGGCCTTGAAAACCAAGGGAGGTTTTTCAGCCATTACACATCAAAATTAACTTTTTCGTTATATAAAGGATGTCCTCTTGCAGTTAGCCCTTAAAGGCATCTGCTTGAGAATGAAATAGGTTGAACGAAAATATGGCAAACAATTGGGTCGACAATAATATCATGTCCCTAATGATGTAAGGGAGTCATTTGATTGTAGAAACTCTTATGATGTAGTTTAAATGATTGAAGAACCTCATGCCGACCCTAGTTTATGGATGGTTAGCAAGATAATGAAAATTTGTACCAAGTCAGTCAATTGACCTTGGTCTAGCTAATCCCTCGAACAAACCCTAAAGTCCTATGTGTGTATTTAGGTAACCAAAAAATGGATAATATTTTGGTTGAGTCTGCTATTGTCAACTAGCTGAAAAAAATCATGCAATCAATAATACATGTATCTTGGTTGACCTTGTTGTGTTCAACCACGGCAAAGTACAAATAATGTCAGAGTTTTACCCTTGAACCATTAAAAAGAACAAAAGTTCACATATCTTAGTTGACCAAATTGTGGTCCTCAATTGTAAAGTTTCAATAACTAGAGCTTGGTCTTGAACATGTTAATTTATTATGGATAAAATTTGACGAGTCCATTATATTGGTCGACCAATTAGAGAAGAAACCATATAGAAAAACTCAAATGTACAAATATAAAATAATGACAATGAAATGGAGAACAAAGGTGTCACAAATTTTAGAAAGTTGATGAACGTGGTTCATACTACTTTTTCTGTCCTATACTTTTACTTTTCATGACTTAAGTTTTGAACTTTGATTACATAATTACCTTTTAATTGTCAAAAATTACTTTAACTAGACTTTATGATGTCACTTAGACTATTTTAGGCATTTTAATGCATATTATTCAAGATTTGGTTCATCCGTAACCAATCTCATCCTCATCAACACAAAAAAAGTTTGTCTAAACTCAATAGTCACTTGCATGACATGTGCATCTTTATGTACACAATGTGCACTGACCCATGGTGTTTCCCGACCTCACCAAATTAGCAGAACAACATGCCCCCTCGCGTGCACAATGTACAAAACCCCATTGTCAACAAGAACAACTTGAACATGTGTGGGGTGCAACATACAATGTACGACATGCACCACATTAGTGGGAATCTTCTTAGCAATCAGTCCCATGCACAACATGCTTAACCAATGACACAACATGCAAACTCGCCAGTAATCTCTACCCACAATCTCCCACACATTGTGCACTTTAAGTTGCACGACATGTAGATGGGGTTTTAGGCTCGATCTTGGCAATGAGTAAGGCACACTTTGTGAACAACCATGTACACAACATGTAGCTTTACGTAAGTGGAAAAGTATAAAGAGAAGAAAGACAAAAAATGAGGAGATATCTCTAATTGTTAAGGGAAAGATCAGGATATTAATGTAGTATTTGTAGGGCTTTCCATCCAAAGTTAGAGTGCCCTACTAACACCCAGTTCGAAAATAATTTTTCCACCAAGAGAAAAAAGAGAACTACTAAAGAAGATTTCTTATTCTAAACAAAAAAAAAAGGTGAGACACTAGAGGAGGCTTGGGTAAGGTATAAGGAGTACTCTAGAAATGTCCAATAACATGCCAAAACCTGACCTCATACCCTAACTTGATTGATTTGACAACTTTGGTCACAATTCAGGAGAAAACCCCATATATGGTTTAAGATATATCATGAAGGACCTTAATAGGATGATGATAGTTGGTTTTTTAGAAGGGTAACATTAATGAATAAATAAAAACTATGTAGTTTTCATAGTAAACCTTAATTTTCTTGATGTTAGTATTTTTTAAACATAAGCTGATATAGGCACTAATACAGTGTAGAATATAATATAAAGGCCAATATATTAATAAATGGTATATTACAAAATTATTAGTCTTAATAAATGTATATAAATATATTATTCCTCGAAATCCTCACAATTATGAATATTTCAACCAATTATTTTAATAATGATGAGATTAAAATCAGCTATAAATGTGGGCCAGACACAACATACATATTTGGGGTTGTCAAGTAGTGTGTTTTTATCCTATTTATTACTTTATTAAAAAAATTTGTAATTGGTGGGTTCAAAGGAAAAGAAAGCACACCATGGTGCAAAATACATTAACAAACATTCACAAAATACTTTTTCTTAATATGATTTCATGACTCAAAAATGAAAATTGAGTAAATAATAATACTTGCAAATAGGAATAGAGGGATGTTTGTCTTGAGAAGATAATGATAAGACCAAACACTCTCCAAAATATTATAGAATAAACTTGACTAGAATAATGCATAACAATATTCAAATGCCACTATCACCAATAATATATCAATATCAAACAAAAAAAAATGAGCTGAATAATGCTTAAACTAAGTTGGAAAGTATACATGTACTCTACAATGATGGGAACACCCTAATATGCATAAAAAGGAATACAATATATTATTGTAGATTAGTTTGTACTTAATGGAATTATAATCCCCAATTATTTTAATTGGAAATTTGAATAAATAAATTATGATAATTGGGCATCACACTTAGGGAGATCTTTTATGGAGAGATAAACCCAATATAAACAAATCCCAGATTATTAACGATATCTATCAATTAGAATAATATTTATCAGAATAATAGATTTAAACCATAAACTATGAAATATTGTGTTTATGACCCTAAAAAAGAAAGCAACATGAAAATTGGAACACTATTCTAATCTTAGTCTAGTTGAATTTTTTTTATGATTATGAGATAATGCTAGATACCCAAATCTAATTAGGAAAGAGACCATCAAATAAACACCCAAAAATAGAAATTATAGATAGATATCGTTTCTAGACTCTACACTTGTGTATTCACGACTTGTCATGTGCTTTCCATTTTTTATCGCATCTGAGGCTTTAGTTCGATGGTTCATATTCTTTTATTTTGTTCCCTCACCTTTCGTACCGTATCCTATTGGTACATACTTGTCTTTAGTCTCCAACTAGGGTATCTGAGGAAGTCTCTCAGTAACTCCTGATAACTCCCTACTCTATATTCCTCTCATTCCCTTATCATGCCTCATTTTCCTCTCCCTCACATTTCATAGACCTTTCCATATGTGTCATGTAAAAATTTTCTCACCTCCACTTGATGTTTATCGTCAGTTACTCTTATCATAACAGACGGAGTATGTGTTAATGGGTTGTGAAATTCCATGTAGGGTTCTGGGTGGCAACCGTCGAGAATATTTCTATTTGTGTCCACGGTTGTTCATCTACAACCAATGACGTAGACACTAGGATGGAAGTTTTGCTAACAACCCATGAGAAATATCTTACTTAACCTGGAGAGAAATCCTTTCCCTCCTCTTTCCCCTACCTGTGTGTCTCTGCATTTTTTCCCCCAATGCTTTGGTGATTTCATTAACCATATGATTTTTGCCCCGATGCTGGTTCAGTTCTCTTCTCTGTCGCCTGAGTCTGTCTCCACTGCCGCTGCTGCTGTTGCCAAGGACCTCTGTCGTTGTTGCTATTGCTACTGTTGAGGATGATCACCACTCATGTTGCTACTATTGTTGAGAACAATCAACGTCACCATCACTGCTGAGGATGAGGATCGTCGTCGCCACCACTTTTGTTGAGGACCCCATTGCCACTGCCGCTACTATTCAGGAATCTGACAAGGTAGAAAGTGGTAGGTCTTTCTCTTCCCTTTTTTGCATGTGCAAGTATGAACACACTAAAAAGTCAAAATGCAAATGGTCATTATCAATTATAGTTGATGGTATCTGCTTCTAGAGATTTTAATGTGATGAATTTCTATGGATTGTAATGAACTAATTATATAATTGTGATGTAATTAATTAAATTAATTATAATAAATTCCAGAGCTATATATGATGAATTATGTATGAATTGTAAACTCTAAAATTATTTCTAGATGAGAATTGTGTATTTAATTGTAATAATAGATATATACGTGATGAATTTATGAATATACCCTAAAATTATTTCTAACTGAGAATGATGAATGTATGACTATTTTTCTCGAACATGCATGACCTAGGTTGAATGTTAGCAATTTTAAACCGTAATATTCTAAATAGTTTGAATGTTAGCAATTTGAAAAATGACTCTAAATTAACTTGATTTACATAAAAATTGCTATAGATTTACCTAATTAAACCTAAACCGTAAACATCTAAATAGTAAACTCAATTTTATAAATCCTAACCGAAATAGTATGTTGGCCTAGAAAACCGTCAAAGATTTACTCATTAGGAGTAATCCTTCGATAGTCCTCAATTTTGGACTATTCTTGAGCACTTCATCCTCCTTAGTATGTAATTGTTCTTTTTTCATGTTAATATAGATGGAGTATACATTAGTTAGATTCACCCAACCCTTCTATGTACAATTTTTTTAATGAATTTGAATTTGTAGTTCCTAGTATCTACTTTCTTATTGATGTTTCAATAAGAATACATGTTATATGTATAATTTATTGAATAAATGGAAGGTGATATGAATAGGGCCATTATTTGAATTTTTTTCCATTAGATATGAAAATTTACTTTTATATTCATCTATGGATATCATGCATTTATGCTTATTTAAAGTATTTGAAGCCTAGCTCTATTTCAATCTGATTGTTTACATATTCAATTTTTGTATAGTAAGTCATTTTTATTGTTGTTCAAACCATGGATTTTATTATTATACTAGGACTAAACAACTATTACATGCAATGTTTTTTGGGTAAGCAACAATTTTACAGGTAGGTCGTGGTATGTCTTTACAAATTCTATAATTAAAAATCCCACCACTCTGATCCACACCTCCTAGTTTATTTTTCCCATATATCTATCTTATTAAGGCATGAGAAGATGCCCAGAATGTCTCCATAGTGATAGTCAAGAATTTTTATAAATTTCTTAAGATTCAACACTAATTGGAATATGTGTATAATGTTTTTCATAACTATTGCAAATGATATAATTTTATTACCTAGATGAGATACATAAAAAAATTAGGTATGCATGGCATATTTTGTTATATATAACTAGGTCTACTATATTTCCTCACAATTTAATAAAAGACCTAATCTTACACGATCCTCCAACATAATTTGTCTTATTAATCATCTTCTTATCTTTCGATGGACCACATAATCTTATCATGACTAATTTGATTCTCATCTTCTACCTTCTTGGATTCTTGTAGATAAATTATAATGCATTTATATCCTCCTTATAGCTCCCTGAGAACCATTACATTCCATTTTTATGAAGATAGACATTTGTGATATCTACATACAAAGGATAATAATCTTCCACTTTATTAGTTCATGTCGTACTTAATCATTCTCATTGACATGTCAAAAATTTATAGACTTCATAAGGCCTTTAACATGGGGTTTACCTAGATACTGAAACAAACCTAACATAAATTACAAGTTAGTTAGGGTTAGTCATGCCATCATTTTTTTACTATATACCCACAAGTTATATATCATTGTGTACTTATATGTTAGTTTTGTGCTTATGCATTACATTTACTTGAAAGTCAATTTCTTCCACTATTTCACACATCATATTTATAGGAAACTATATAGTTATATTAAATTTAGTTAACATTAGTAAACTAATTTCTTTTACTATGATTTTATCATGCAAATCTATTATTATAAAGTTTAATAATTGCTTTAAAATGATAAACCATTATTATAAAAGTAGAAGCATAATGTCTAAGCATGTAGTTTGTCAAATGTTCACGTCATAGGACTTTTAATGGAAGGTGATGAAGACCTTATGTGTTCTCCGTATACTAAAATAACTAATAAGAGTCAAATTATGATATTATTTAGTTGATAAAGAACATAAAAATTATACTACACATTATCAATAAAATGTGGTTTTATAACACACATTTGTTTTCACCATTTTTATGGAACCTTATAGTAGGTTTAACTTGCAACTACTATATAAAATTAAGAGAATGATATATACTTAACTTTACTATTTAAAACGAAGCAATGCAGTGAAGCTTGTTTTAACATGATAGTTGATTGTGAGTTCACATATCTACATAGAATGGTATATAAAGAGAAATATTATCATCTATTTCAGATGATATAATAATAACATTCATTTTTAAGGGAAACAATCACAATTAAAGTAACATAAGATAAAGAAAATATACAGAGATGATGGGCCCAAGCATTCAAAAAGCCAAGGAAAAGGAGGTACAGCAAAAATAAGAAGATGAGGTTGCAAAGAGGTAAGTCTCTTTAATTAGAGCTCCTCCCGTGGATGCTTAAATTAGTACATTTTATGCAGGATCAAACCAACAGCTTGGGATCCATATGAAAGTAGAAGAAACTTCTATATTTTCACAAACCGAGAGGTGCCGTACAACACCGTCAACAATCTAGGGAAAACCTAGGGAGTGGGGACTGCTCACCTTCCATGAAGGGAGAACTATAAGTCATGTTTAAAAGGATCACCACTACATAGAAATGGCTATAAATATGTAGTAGAATTGACAATATTGCAACATAACAAACAAAAATGATTGAAGAAAATTCATTCACCTTATTCCAAAGCCATAACTACACAAAGATTAACTGTCACCTTTGAAACCACTCAATCAACCCCACTATAGTCTCTACCTCACAATGGCACCATGAATATCATCATCAACACCATAAATAGAGAGAACCCAAACTAGGAAGTAGTGGACAATGAGGTAAGATGTTTAAGGACTTTGTGACCCCTAATTGGAAGGTGGTTACCATTCCAGTCAGGATAATGGTAATGAAAAAAACCCTTTAGGGAGAAGGGTGGGCATACACTTGTCTTCCCCATTATAATGGTCACCTCCATCAAAACTCTAGCTTGTACTTATTTTCACCAGATAGAGGGGGGACAATATGACAAGATACATTAGTTAAAAAGTTAAAATGTAAATAATATTATGAACTTGATCAGTCAATTTTTTTTCTTTTTCAATAGTTCTTATAACCAATTATTTAAATTGGATAAAAAAGTTGATATGAAAAGAATAAATATATAAGTTTTAACAATATCATTTCAACTTATTAAATACAATACTTCTTGATTATTTAGTTTCTCTTTAATATTTTAAAAAATTAGTTTGGTTTTCTTAAATTTCATTCAATAAATTTATATTAATTATTTACATTCTACTACATTGATGTAAAATGAAAATAAATAATGGTAAGCCATAAGAATTTTAATACTTACAGAAAATGATGGCTATAGAATTGAAAAAGAAATGGTATAGAAGGAAGTTTTGTGTTTCACTTATTTTATAAATTCTAAAAGTAATATATTTTATTGGTGAAAAATATTCTCAATTGACTCTAAAGTATATAAATAAATACTTATAAATGATTGAGTCTTGCGATCATATTCAGTTTAGTATGTCCTATATGTGGTTCGATTTTATCCAATGTAATCATGGACCTTTTAAGTTACATAATTATAACAAAAATGAAATTCAATATGTATTATGTTGTCAAGTGGATTTGTTGCTTGTCGTTTGGGTGTGGCCACATTTCTACTTACTTGAGGTGATGACATGTGCTTGTAAATTTTGATCTCAACCAATGTTTAAAATCTACATGTACATGTGTAAATAAAATTAAGGAAGATTTTCCTACATCATACAAAAATGGGAATAACAGATACACTAAATCACAATATGTAACCAAAATACAATATTATTCTTATTATTTAACATGATGTATAACTAATATTTAATAATCATGTTCACTTTGGAGTTGCATTAAATACATTTCATAATGATCAACTCAAACCTTCTTAACTTTTCATTTTAGTACATTGTTTTATTATGTTGATATTAAAATGTTAATGTCAAACTTATTCTAGATTATATAAAGATGGTAAAATGGTATGCAACCTTCATTTCAAGTTACAAACTTGTGACTTTTGAAGTGATCATACACAATATTTTTTAATTATACATGCCTTCCTTAACACTTGAATATCCCTTAAATGCTTTATTTGTTTATATGAACAAAGAAAGTGGTTCCTTGATTGTACCTAATTTATTGTCCACCACATAAACATAAACTACATGTTAGACATGTATTCCAACATCCTTTATTGAGGTTTACGTGTATCACACATGAATTTACTGTGAATATATTATATATCATATATATAAACAAGCACCACAAGCGATAAAGATAAAATGTGATGATTATGGTCTCCTAGAATTTTTTTCCAAGCTAATGGAATATTGAAGTCATGTAAGGTTTCTTGCATCACATGCATAAACAAAGATGATGAAACCTTGATCCTTAGATTCTTCAATCATGAATGGCCACCATGAACAATCCATCATTGTTGATGAATGTTTTGCATTCATCCTTATTCATGTCCACCATGTTGGATGTCATATTTCCTAGACTATCTTAAAATTATTACATAATATGTAAGAGAAACCTTGATTTACGTTTAAGGGGAATAAGGTGGGAAGCCTTTACACATGGAGTAAATAGAGAAGGTACGACATGCAAGTCACATTAAGAATTACAAACAATCAACCACATGTAGTGAAAGAAATCAGAATTAGGGTTTGGCCACAATCATGCACACACACAAAAAAAAAGTGTTTCCGTCACTTTGGATTTGCATGCATATACATATATAACATGATATCATAAGAAGTTTATGGTGATATTAACTGGGAGACCAAGAGGTCAGAGCCATTATCCCAATTTCCAGATCAAAGGTTTGAAAAATAATCTATAATAATTACCAAATTCTACAAACTAGACTGAAAGGGTGTAATAGAAATTAAACTTTGCATACCTTTTTCAAAAACTTAGTTCACTATTTCTATCCAAATTTAGAGCGTATTCTAACTAATCCTCCTCAGTACTTTAATTCTTGTTTAATTCCACATTTGCCACTTTACTGTTTGTTCTTTTCATTTGTACCTAAAACGCCGACAAACAAAACGTCGGTCAGCATAAAGCTGATATGCCGGAGAGGATCTCTGCCATGTACTAGGTCAAACCATTAAGCTAGAGAGGGGACTAGGATCTGAGCTAGTAGGCACATATCTTAAGTGATAGTCATATCCACATTATAGTTTGCATGAATTAAATTCATCCAACAGTTTAATTCAAGTCATCGAGGAAAACTTCAGAAAACCTCAAGAAACTAATTCAAGATATTCATAAGGGTAACCACATACCTGTCAGGCTGATTTGAGACAGAATAATCCAATCAAGAAATCCAAATAGGCAAGCAAGCACATTATGAGATCCTAAAATATGCATAAAATTTCCTATTATTAATCATGCCATCAAGATTTACTAAACCTAGCTCGCTTCCTAGGTTTCTAGTCTACTTTTAGGGTTTCCATTTTAATTAGGGTTTCCCTTCATCTTTTACTATTTTAAACCCTAATTGTATACGATTGCTCATAAACCCTAATTATCTCATCTATTCTTCATGAAAGATACTAATGTTATCTTTTAACCACATATAACCCTGATATTAGAAAAAGCATAATTAACCATCAATTAAGTCCATTAAGCCTCTTTTAAATTAAAGCTACCATTTTTATCCTTTTAATCCATGAAAAGATCATTATGCTCATTTATCATCAATTCATAATTCATTATGGTCTAATTCTCATATGAACTCTATTCGTCATTAATTCTACCTTTATCCATTAAAAAACCCTAATTACTACATTAAGGGTATTTATCCACAATTAGAAACTTTTATACTCGAAATAGCTTAGAATTATCATATTTCGACTTTAATCATGATTTTGAACAATTAAAGCTATTAAAAGTCACTATTACCATCATTAGGGTTTCAAGGCCCATTAAAGCATATTTCTGCACATGAAATTCTAAATTAACCATTTACATTCAAAGTTCATCCTTTTTGTTCTCAATATACCTTTTTACAATTAACAAGTTAATATCAACTTTAATCATCCATTAAACCCTACTAAACACATTAATCATCTCCAAATAGGTTTTCTTAGCCTTTAATTCATTAAAGTTGATAACTTACACTACTTTTCGAATTGCAAAAGGAAATAAGCTATAAAACTATTTTTATTGGATTCTCCTCGTTTTTCTGAGCAACTTTCATATTTTATACGCATTCATCCGAGCTACTGATAAAAAGATACGATTTTTGTAAACTTTACTTACTTGGACCAATAGAAGACTGACACGTTAGCAAACTCATGCATCGTTCTTTAGCACAACTCGGCGCACTTAAAAACATAATGTATTGACCATTATACCCCTATGCGGCTTCTTGGTTTTGCAATGCCCGGAGGGGCAAAACCTTCCAATGTCGGATCGGTCGTCTCCTACCTTGCAGAACCCTATGCTTCCGCTGCAACAGGGGTCGGTGCGGCCGTGCCTCTCCTCCCTAGGCCCCAACGGCCACCAGGGACAACCCCCTTGCCTCCGATGAGACTCTGCGCTCCCGTAGATGCTCTCTGAACTCGAACAACACTGCCAGTTTAGGTTGGTCGGCTCTTCCACCCATGGCCGACAATGCAGCTATGTTGCGGCCGTCACGCATGCGCTGGAGCCTAAGGGTGATGGCAGAGATCCTATCTGGCAACGCGGGTCATTGTGCAGAAGGCGTGATGACCTCCTGGCTTCTTGCTTCCCTAGGGGAAGTGCGATCCACATGGCTAGGGTTTAACGAAGAAGATGAAGAGCAGAGAGAGAAGAGTGCTTGGAATTCTACTGATCTCGACCAAGGGCTCTACCCCTTATATAGGGGAGGGTAGCCACGCCCTAATATGGTTGCCCATGAAGTAAACAAGGCCCCTTTATCTATAGGAAACCTACTTTCCTTGTTTAGGTGTAATTTCTCTCTTTTAATTAATTCCTCATTTCTCCTTGATCCTTGGTCATTAAGGAATTTGAAAATCATCTCTTTTTATCTTCCTTGTTCTTGGCATTAAATCTATTGGCCACAAAATCCACTTTCTCAAAGTAAAAAGTATATCTTTTATTTTTGATATTGTCAAAAATCATTAATAATGTATCACATTATCCTCTTATTTTGTATTATTTGTATTTTCTCTTTATTCCTCTTTATTGGGGCTCCTTGGACCCCAAGAAACTCTAATATTTCGAAATCCTTCTTAGTGGACACTCATTATCTTTTAGCTGCATCTATAACCATTATTTCTCATTATCTTGTTTATTTCTTATTAAAATATCTCTTCTTGAGAATTTCTCTTTATCTTTCTTTCTATTTTCCTCGTTTGCATTCCATTTAACATTAGGAATCCTTTGGATACGAAAATCCATCAAGTATAACTCAATTATACCTCTTTTCACTTATTTTCCACATTTTATCATTGTTTTCAATTTCTTTCTTAATAAATAAATACTTAATTGGTCTTTTCTTTTCTTGGTGTATTATCTTTGCAACTTTGGACTCCTTGGGACCCAAGGAACCCAAGAGGCACGAAATCCACCTTTGGATTATATTCTTTTGCCTTCTAGATGTTTCTACATTTTTCTTTTCTCCATTTCTTATTTATAATGGAGTTCCTTTTGGTTTTTCCTTGTTATTGGGCCCAATAGCCAATAAAGCCCACAAAACAATCATCAAGGCTATTGTAAATGAAATCCATTTATTCAAAACAAATTATATTATTATTTTTTCCAATATCTTTAATATGAAAAATTACATTTCTCACCAAAAGAACCCAAAAGTTGGGGTTGTAACATCCTTCCCCTCTTCTAGGAATTTTGCCCTCAAAATTCCATCAAGAAAACAAACAATTCAGGATAAGACTTTTACATGTCCATCATTGGCTCCTATGTGGCTTTTCCCTATCCATGGCGCTTCCAAAGAACCTTTATCATCACATATTCTTTTCTCTGGGTTCTTTCACCTTGGCATCTATAGACCTCATAGGCGACTCAGGTCATTCCAGCCTCCCTTGGGGCTCACTAGGTTCATTACTCCGCACATGGTCCTGGTACCTCACATAGTACTCTAAATTGGACACATGGAACTCATCACACATCACATTATCCTGAGGGGTAAGGGAAAACTTAACCTTCTTCACCAAACCATGTCAAAAGAACCGATGCATCAGGGACTAAGCTCTCTTAGCTATAACTTAGAGGGGTTAGATTTTCATGTCACATATTCCCCCACAATGAACTGCATGTCAATCTACTTTGCATCAGCTTACAACTCATTTCATCCCTAGGTTCCTTTCATCCATTGCATGATCAAAGTGACTTCATCTGCACACAATGTGGTCCTTTCTTGACCTTCACGAGGTCCCTTCACCAACATCATCTTAATGAAGTGGTGACCGACACAACCTCCCTTGCAGAGCTTCTTTACATCTCGATACTGGCTATGGTGGTTATCATCACATCTTACAGAAGACAAGAACTGTCTCTAGATATCACCCTAAACGAGCACACATGCTCTCATCAGACCCTCTAATATGGATCATACTAACTATTAGTTAGGGGTGATAAGAGGTACTAACATCAAGTTCTTCATGTACCTACTTCTACCTTATTGAAGTGAACCTTTAGGTCATACTCATGATCTTTTGAACTCGCATCATGGTGTAGTTGAACCATCTCTCTCATATGTAGTTCAACCGGATATGTCTGTTGACAGTACTCTTTCTTTCTCATGTCATGTAGGTAAGGGGATCTACCATAACCCTTATTGCATCTTGACCTTCCTTGGTCTAGGGGAGACTCACCACAACATCCATAGTGATGAACTCCCATTCCCTCCCAGGGACTCTTAATTTCTATATCATTACACTAGGTTACTGGTGTTCGTCCTTTACCTCCTATCATGCATGGCAACATACTACATGCAACTTCATCTTAGGCATCCAAAGTACTATTGTCACTTATTATCTTGATAGTACCACAGTATATGGTGATCTTAAATCATGATCTCCCGTATGTCATGTTTCCTCATGATTGATTCCTCAGAAACCCTAAATCACTATAGTTGGGGTTTCATCACCTTCCTTTCTAGTGATGTGCATCTAAGGTTCTACAACCATCCTTTCATTGCATCAAGGCCTAGGCTGGCTAACCAAACCACCATTAACTTGTTAGACAGATCTTGTTACCTCTGAGTGTTAGCCAAACTTATATCTTTTTCCAACTGGGGGTTATCCTATCAATCTCTTCTAGCCTCCATCTAAACTAGGCAGCTGTATCTCATCCGGAGCATCCATTACCACTTCACATCCTTAGGTGTTAGGTAACGTTGAAGATGTACACCTCCATGTATTCCACTTATTATCTCATCTCATCTCTAAGTCTATCTTCATCAAGAAAACTCTGAGCTTATTCTCTTGGTTTTTCAAACTCAATCTTGTATGACTCATACCTCATGATAAAAACATCCTCATAAGATGACTACCTTATTCCTCTTAGTGTTTGTTAACCATTCATGTATCGTTCAGTCCACCAGGGCACATTATCATCTATGTCCTCATACCTCATAGCAACGTTCCAACTCACATCATCTTTTATCCTTGGTGTATGGCATGCATATTGTCCTATCTCTCACTCCAATAACAAGAGGAAATAAGCATTTGGCTGTAGTCCAAATATAGAGATCTTCCTGTTCCAAGAGTAGAGATGGTACATCCCACCTTACCAGTACACCTTTAAATCTACGTTGTAACATTCCACATATGTCTCTATATCACAATCATCTCGATATCAAAGTTACTTCTAGGGAAAAAATTGATCTCGAACTTACTTGAGTCCACACACAATCCTTGGTCATCTCCTCTGGGTCTATAGGGTTCTAGAACTTTTGGGGTCATCCCTCTTCCCTCATGCATCCAGAGAATTCCCTAGTCATCTGCCCTTTGGGTCCCATGAGTTCATGAAGGTGATCAATCTCCTAACCCATGGCCCTCAAACAATGATAGCTATTACCTCCCGACTCTATGGTCACGTGCAACTAGGGAATTAGGCAACTCCTACTTCCATCGGTCTTATCCCTACCTAACCCTAGGATAGACTTAGGATTCTAACATAGTACATGTCCAACTTAGAACCTTACCCAAGCCTTCATCATCTCTCTCTACATTCATGGGCTGACTTTGATCCTTTCATAGGGGTCATGGCAACCTGCCTACCTTGGTCAGGCCCCATACCGGTTATCTCCATGTTAACACATCCACATGAACTTAGAGATGGTTATCTGTGGGTCTATAGGTTCATTCTCATACCATGTACTTTTCATTTAGCTTCTCAATATCCTATGAAACCTCTTTAGGTTTCTTCAAAACCCACAAAACTGGTATACACCCTACCAAAGGGTCCCTCTCCCAAGATGGGAGAAAACTACAACTCTTGACAACAAGGTCACAAACATCCTTAGGGTTTATATTCACATGAACATGCTTAACCTAGCAACTACTAAGGCACAAGTAAACCCTTATTAAACCATCTTAGGCCATACTTGTTCTCATCCTCAATATTGGACCAAGAACAAACCTTCTCATGTCACCACCTTAGCTGTGAGGGATTCATCAAACATACCTTAAACTTAAGGGGTTTATCTTTCCTCTAACCATGAAGAGTACCATGCTCGAATCTATAGAAACTCAAATCTCATCATGAGCATCAGGTACACCACTTCCTCTCTTAGGCCTAGGAACCCTAGGTTCACTTTTGGGTGTCTATCTGCATGCTCAACCTCTTAAACATGTCCAAGGTATGTCATGCATTCCCATAATACTTTTATTCGAGCAACACCCCAGAGTTGAGTCCTCGTCAAGGACAACCAACTAGGTATAAAGCCTCACAACTGGTTACTAAACCTCTCCAGGTATAAGGAACTCTTCTTCCTATCTCAGAAGGTAAACACCTACACCATGGGCACATAGGTACCAGAAGCCTCATCCTCTCTCTAGGCTTTGGTTCCTCTAAAGGAAAATAAGATATCATCAGCCTCCAGGGATCAAGCATGATACAACCACTATATCCACTTAGGTTGCATCATTCTCAACTCCCCCCTTTTCCTCATATCTCAGAGTCTAGGCTCCCAACCTTCTTGCTTGGGTCCTGCTTCCTCTCTCTAGAGCTAACTCCACAACCAACCTTATACTAAAGGTCCTTTCTCCATGAAGGTGAGTCAATCTTACAAGCATACCCTTACATGGGTGAAGCCTCTATTCAAACTTATGTTTGCTCAAGGTTACCCCTAGCCCGTTTATGCTTATCTCATCAGGGATCCAACACACTCCCTTGGCCAGGGTTTTAGCACGACTGACGTACTATGGGTTCCTACTATGCCATGCTCATATAATATCATGGGGTTTCCATAGGTTCTTCTCTAACCTCATTAAAGAAGGAGCTATCCTTCACTCTAACATGCACGACCCTCCCCAAGGTTGGGTCGCCAAAGGTACTCAGTCATCCAACCTCTCATGACTCATAAGACATCCAAGGCATGTCCATCAAAACACCTAGTCTACCAAGACATCTAACTCATCATGTCATCTCTCTCTCTAACCTTCACTTAGGGTTAGGGTTAACATCATCCTCAGAGGATGTTCTAGGTCTCTACTTGTAATGGAGATCTCTACCTCCAAGGCGAACTCTCTTTACTTATCCTCTAGATAAGAGCGTCTAGCCTCATGTCTCTCCTGAGGGCATGACAACTTATGTCATATGACCTAAGCATGTATCTATTCTTTTACGCTTAATCTATTAAGCTTATGTCCATGGCATCTTATTTACATGCTTTTTATAAATTTTTGTGGAGGATTCCTTAAACCTTATCAACCTTACCCATACCTCAAGAGGGTGAGGAAAAGAGGGAAAACCCTAATCCTTATAATCCTTAACATCATTTGAGTTGAGAAGGGATGAACAAGATGAGAGAGTCCTAAAGGTATCTTATTTCGAGTCAAATCCTGATACATTGGCCAGACATTCACACTAATCCGGGAGTCCTCGTATTCCGACTACCGATGCAGAGGAAAATCTTGCCAGCCCCCAGATGTGATCCTTTTCTAGACACCTCTGTCTTTTGGAAATTCCTCTAATAACTCCCTTGGGTTCTACAAAGTTTGTAAAATTTAATAATTGTTAAAGATTAAATGAGGAACCCATGCTCTGATACCAAATGTAACGACCCCGCCTACCAGTGTGCCCCAATTAAGGGAG
Source organism: Alisma plantago-aquatica (assembly GCA_963693085.1). Taxonomy (NCBI): domain Eukaryota; kingdom Viridiplantae; phylum Streptophyta; class Magnoliopsida; order Alismatales; family Alismataceae; genus Alisma; species Alisma plantago-aquatica. The sequence continues at coordinate 1,382,662,557 of OY856411.1, forward strand.
ATCAAGAGGTCAGAGCCGTTATCCCAATTTCCGAATCAAAGGTTCGACAAATAATCTATAATAATTACCAAATTCTACCAACTAGACTGAAAGGGTGTAATAGAAATTAAACTTTGCATACCTTCTTCAAAAACTTGGTTCACTATTTCTATCCACATCTGGAGCGTATTCTAACTAATCCTCCTCAGTACTTTAATTCTCGTTTAATTCCACATTTGCCACTTTACTGTTTGTCCTTTTCATTTGTACCTAAAATGCTGAAAAACAAAACGTCAGTCAGCATAAAGCTGGTATGTGGGGGAAACAATAATCGTGCAACTATGATAACAATGTAATCATCCAATTATCATTTAACAGCTAAGATTACATCTTAAGCAATGCTACTCAATCCTTACCTATCCCCTATCTCTATGCTGTCCCTACAGTGGACTTGGATACTACCTCTCTCTATGGTAGATCCTTACCCCCATGGTCCTACCTCACGGGTAGCCAATACTTAGGGTTATAGAGTCGCATGGCCCTACCCAAAGGTAGCCCAATCCCTGACTCAAGGTGACTTGATGGACCTACCCCATTGGTAGCCATGTACTAAGTCATCCAATGACATGATGGACCTACCCCATAGGTAACCATGTACTAGGTCAAACCATTAAGCTACAGAGGGGACTAGAATCTGAGCTAGTAGGCACATATCTTAAGTTATAGTCATATCCACATTATAGTTTGCATGAATTAAATTCATCCAATAGTTTAATTCAAGTCATCGAGGAAAACTTCAGAAAACCTTGAAAAACTAATTTGGGATATTCATAAGCGTAACCACATACCTGTCAAGCTGATTTGAGATAGAATAATCAAATCAAGAAATCCAAATAGGCAAGCAAGCACATTATGAGATCCTGAAATATGCATACAATTTCATGTTATTAATCATGCCATCAAGATCTACTAAACCTAGCTCGCTTCCTAGGTTTCTAGTCCACTTTTAGGGTTTCCATTGTAATTAGGGTTTCCCTTCATCTTTTACTATTTTAAACCCTAATTGTATACGATTGCTCATAAACCCTAATTATCTCATCATTTCTTCATGAAAGATACTAATGTTATCTTTTAACCACATATAACCCTGATATCAGAACAAGCATAATTAACCATCAATTAAGTCCATTAAGTCTCTTTTACATTAAAGCTACCATTTTTATCCTTTTAATCCATGACAAGATCATTATGCTCATTTATCATCAATTCATAGTTCATTATGGTCTAATTCACATATGAACTCTATTCGTCATTAATTCTACCTTTATCCATTAGAAAACCCTAATTACTACATTAAGGGTATTTATCCACAATTAGAAACTTTTATACTCGAAATAGCTTAGAATTATCATATTTCGACTTTAATCATGATTTTGAACAATTAAAGCTATTAAAAGTCACAATTACCATCATTAAGGTTTCAAGGCCCATTAAAGCATATTTATGCACATGAAACTCTAAATTAACCATTTGCATGCAAAGTTCATCCTTTTTGTTCTCAATATACCTTTTTACAATTAACAGGTTAATATCAACATTAATCATCCATTAAACCCTACTAAACACATTAATCATCTCCAAATAGGGTTTCTTAGTCTTTAATTCATTTAGGTTGACAACTTACACTACTTTTCGAATTGCAAAAGGAATTAGGATATAAAACTATTTTTTATGGATGACTCTCTTTTTCTGAGCAACTTTCATATGTTATACACATTCATCTGAGGTACTGATAAAAAGATACGATTTTTGTAAACTTAGCTTACTTGGACCAATAGAAGGCTGACACGTCAGCAAACTCATGCATCATTCTTCAACGCAACTCGGCCCACTTAAAAACATAATGTATTGACCATTATACCCCTGCACGACTTCTTGGTTTTGCAATGCCCGGAGGGACAAAATTTTCCGATGCCAGATTGGTCATCTCCAACCTTGCGGAACCCTCTTCTTCCACTGCAATAGGGGTCGGTGCGGCCATGCCTCTCCTCCCCAGGCCCCGTCAGCCACCAGGGACAACCCCCTTGCCTTTGATGAGCCTACATGCCCCAGTAGATGCTCTCTGAACTCGAACAACACTGCTGGTTTAGGTTGGTCGGGTCTGCCACCCATGACCGACATTACAGCTATGCTGCGGAAGTGATGCATGCGCTGGAGCCTAAGGGTGATGGCAGAGATCCTCTCTGGCAACACGGGTCATTGTGCAGAAGACGTGATGACCTCCTGGCTTCTTTCTGCCATAGGGGAAGAGCAATCCACATGGCTAGGGTTTGACGAAGAATATGAAGAGTAGAGAGAGAATAGTGCTTGGAATTCTCCTGATCTCAGCCAAGGGCTCTACCCCTTATATAGGGGAGGGTAGCCACACCCTAATATGCTTTCCCACAAAGAAAACAATGCCCCTTTATCTATAGGAAACCTACTTTCCTTGTTTATGTGTAATTTCTCTCTTTTAATTAATTCCTCATTTCTCCTTGATCCTTGGTCATTAAAGAATTCAAAAATCATCTCTTTTTATCATCCTTGTACTTGGCATTAAATCTATTGGCCACAAAATCCACTTTATCAAAGCAAAAAGTATATCTTTTATTTTTGATATTATCAAAAATCATTAATAATGTATCACATTATCCTCTTATTTTGTATTATTGGTATTTTATCTTTCTTCCTCATTATTGGGACTCCTTGGACCCCAAGAAACTCTTATATTTTAAAATCCTTCTTCGTGGACACTAATTATCTTTTAGATGCATCTATAACCATTATTTCTCATTATCTTGTTTATTTCTTATTAAAATATCTATTTTTGAGGATTTCTCTTTATCTTTCTTTTTATTTTCCTCATTGGCATTCCATTTAACATTATAAATCCCTTGGATACGAAAATCCATCAAGTATAACTCAATTATACCTCGTTTCACTTATTTTCCACATTTTATCATTGTTTTCAATTTCTTTCTTAATAAAGAAATACTTAATTGGTCTTTTCTTTTCTTGGTGTATTATCTTTGCAACTTTGGACTCCTTGGGACCCAAGGAACCCAAGAGTCACAAAATCCACCTTTGTATTATATTCTTTTTCCTTCTAGAGGTTTCTACATTTATTTTTTCTCCATTTCTTATTTATAATGGAGTTCCTTTTGGTTTTTCCTTGTTATTGGACCCAATACCCAATAAAGTCCACAAAACAATCATCAAGGCTATTGTAAACGAAATCCATTTATTCAAAACAAATTATATCATTATTTTATTCCAATATCTTTAATATGAGAAATTACATTTCTCACCAAAAGAACCCAAAAGTTGGGGTTGTAACACATTCCCATTAACTGGATTTGCACATTAATCAATTTCATAATATGAAATTTTCACGCTATCATTGTCTAATGACAAAAACTTGGTTCACAATTGAAAATTATAGTAAAGAGCACTATATGTAGCTGTGGTACCACTCTAGGAATCTCAGGAGGGAAAACAGTGGAATAATTTTCATTTTTTCAAGAATCCATTGAACATGATCTGTATAATGCAACAAAATAAGGTTTACAACTTAATACCTTATCGTTTAAGAGTCTCGAATGATTCAACATGTAGATTTTGATGTGGATCTAGACCTTCCAATCTATGCCTCCTTTGGATCCCACTAAATCAACAATTGAAACTCCTTTTTGGGTTTTTGGCACTTTGGGAGTTACCCTGAGATGTGTGTAGGAAATTGATTTTTTGCTAACTAATCAAGAGTATCCACAGATGACCGTAGGTGGTTGATCAATGAAATTTGCCACTTTTTGACACAAATACCAAAGTCACGGAGAAGGCTCGGTTGACCCCAGATCTGACCCTGGTGGATCGTTCCAATCCTCCGTGCATGTGTGCGGTTGATCACGCTAATCTAATGCCTTGACTTGTGTGCCCTATATGGAAGATTGCTGCATTTTACCTAGGAGGCCGTCTCATCACTTTGTGTGCTTAGAGTATCACCTTGTTCGACCATTCATTCCAGTGGTAGATTCTGTTGTTCTACAATCGCCTAAATTTTAATCTCATCAAGGAAGATCTTTGTTTAGTACAAATTTGTTGTGAAGACTCATCTCCATGGTATCCACACGAGTGCTCAAAGATGGCTAGAGTTTCTAGTCTATGCCTCTCCCTTTTTATCTCACTAAGTTTATCTTAGGGTTTCTCAAATTAGAGAATTTGATAGTGTGCCCTAAAGGCATCCTCTCATATTATATATATAGAGGAGTAGAGAGTTAGGGTTTCCTAAACCATGTTTAGCTAGGTTGTAAACTACCTGGCTTACCATAATTTATTTCTTAACTTTGAGTTCATATTTTATTTAGGTCCTCAAAACTTACTTCCACATCCCTAGATTTATTATAACACATAATATGGTCCAATTTAGCCTTTCTTGAAGAAATCTATATGAATGTAACTATGTAGTCTCCATACTATTCTATAAAGGGATGCACTAGTCAATATTATGATCCATAATCAAGGAGGGGTGTCTAGATATATTGCTACCTAAGTAGTAGGATTCATTAGACAAGGCTAAACTAAAAACAACAAGTATTACCATGTTGTATAATCTTGTCACATATATCCATATTGAAGTAGATAATGGACACATCATCCTCATTACATTCAATGTACGTTCCTTGATATTCAAGTAGACTAGAAAGAAACATATGCTCTCAATATCATACTCTAGTTCACATGAGCATGGAAATGCTTATCTCCACTCTCACTTTTCAATAGGCCTTGGATATCACTCCCGTTATTTGGGGGTGGGGGTGGGAGAAATTCGTTCTACATCACTCACAATGTGTAACATGATTCTCATCACACCCGATAACTAGCTTAATAGAAACATTATTCAAGATCAAGTTGTGGTAGCGTCAAAGTATGGAAATTGTCATATCATAATTGTAGTGACTTTAGTTCAAAGGACCACAACACTATGGTTGCATTGGAGAGTTGATTTTGAATGTCATATAACATCTCATTAATTAGTCTCAATGTGGGCCTGTCCAATATACTTGTTCTCTAACTATTACCTATGTGTCTAACTTAGTATCTAATACTTATGACCCATGAAACATGGTCATCAATCACAACACATACTAGTCTTGGGTACACTATTGTTGGCCAATCCTCAATAATACTTAACAAGGGATATTTTAGAATATTTTTCTCAAAATCCATTAGGATTTCATTCTCAAGTCAAGTACTTGAAGTTCCATGGGTTTGAAGCAATCATTTAAGGACCCTAATTATGTACATTAACATTGGAATAATTAAATATGAAATAACAAATTGGAATTCTCTTTATTAATAAAATCAAAAGTACATAATATCCCTATAGCCATCATATAGTGGTTGGCTTCTAGGGCATATATATCACCTTTGTACCCTACATTTGTCTCTTCCTTTTGAAATTTTATGTGATGACATTGAATACACCTTAGGTGTAGTTTTGGGACAGCACATTAAAAAGAATCATGTTATATACTACATTGGTAAGACACTAGATGATGCACATAGGAATTGTGCAGTCATCCAAAAGGAGCATCTTGCTATTTTCTACACTCCTAAAAAAATTTCTCTTCAATCTATTAGGCTAGTAAGTAGTGTTCTACACTAACCATGCCACTATCAAGTACTTATGTTGAAAAAGCTTGCAATGCTGGGTTGATCAAATAAATATATTTTCTACAAGAGTTTGATTTAGAAATCAAGAACGGAGAGGGAATTAGAATGTTGTTTCATATCATCTCAATTGATTGTATATCCAAGATGGTAACCTAATCTCCATCACTGACTCCTTCCTTGGTGTTTCATTTCTATAGTTTCTGAACTTGGATGTATTTTGCCTATATGCACAAATTCCTTAATGCTTACCAACTGTTAATATAGATATTTGGTACAGAAGTGGGATCCCCAATATCTAGTGACTAGATATTCATATGAGAAAACTTAAGTAACCACTTACTAAAGGTAACCACTTTCACCACATGATATGTTGATTTTGTTAACTTCTTACATGCGTGGGTCCTTCATACAAATTACATCCAGAATGAAAATAAAAAATTCATGTCTTACATAAATATTAATACTATAACGAGTCTTACTAATTTTGGTTGTTTTCAGGTGGCCTCTACCACCAGTGCATTTTTTAAGATAGTTACTAAGGTTCTTTAATGTGTGTTCTTTTGGATCTTAATCTTCAAGGATTCACACATCTATGTTAAGTCATGTGATCAATTTAGCAATTTGACAATATTTCCAAGAAAGAAGAGATGCTCCTTCAATCCTATAAGAAGTAAATATTACATTTAGGATGTGGACTACATGGATACATTCCCATCCTATTACATAATATTCTACATTTTGTTCATGAATAATTAGGTTCCTAAATGGTTTTAAGCAATCCCAATAGTTTGTAGAGACTCCAAACCATTCATCACGCTTTTCAAACACATCATTTTTGCTTGCTTGGGAATCCCCTACACTATCAATCCTGATGGAGGATCACACTTTCTCAAGCACAATTTTGAAGATCTCAATCACAAGTGAGGTATCTATCATCATGTAGGTACTCCATACCACCCTCAAATGAGTGGTTAGATGGAGCTTTAGAATCACCAAAACAAATTCATTCACTAGAAGAAAACTAGCCAAAGAAGGCAAGATTAGGCTCACAAGCTGAGTGACACACTCTAGGCCTATAGAAGCTAGAAAATGAACAAACCCATATTGTTTAGAGGCTACAGATTTTCTAGATTGAAAATTGGGATACACTCAGAGTCCATGCAAATAGTAAGGAGGAACTAGAGTCTCTAGACTTTGTTGAACTTTTTATTTGTCATCATAACTACTAAATTAACATCACAACAACTGCTTGTTCATATCATAATTTCTAATCTACTTGTTCATCTTGTAGACTAATTTCCAATCTTGCTCATTCAACTTGATCTAATTTTTCATGACAAATATATAGATATATCTTGTTCATGGTCACATCCTACAATTGAGTAGTTGTTTTAAAGCATCATATCTACATATCATCATGATATTCTAGAAAAGGATCACATGTTGTTCACAATTGACTCCTTTGTAATGCATTTTATTTTAATATATGTGAAGTCATGAACATTTAGATCATCAAACACACACACATAAACACACTCTTAGATCTCATTTGATCTAATAATCTTTTCAAGATTGTATCTATATATTTCCCACATCCTATTCCAATCACCCAAGATGGATCTCTACCACTGGAGATCCTGAGGTGTTCATGACCCCTTAATAAAAACTTGATTTTGTGGATATTATGATGATAATTCCATGGTCAACTTAAGTCTCTAAATACTCACACACCTTAATCATATATTTCTTTATTTTTCTTATTTTGTTTTCTTAATCCAATACGAACTGAACACTTCTAAAAAATTGAGATCTAAATTGCAATCCTGATTTCTCAAGTGACACAGGGGTGCTTAACACCTTCCACAATTGTAACATGATTTTGAAGTCTATTATACATGTTTTCCATGTATTATCCAACATCCTTTGGTTGAGTCATATTGGTCATTATGACATTTTGTATCTAATTTAAATACCCGTCTACAACGTTCTTTTTTGTTTTCCTCAAGGAATAAGATGAAAACTCCATATTCCTTATTATTTTTGTTTATACATTTTTATTGAAAGCAACGATTAAAAGTTCATAGATTTTCCTTCATTGGTCACACAAAAAACATTCCTTCTAACTTTTACAAAATTTCCAAGGCATCAAATATCTATTATTGTTGGATAGAAATATGAGATGTTAGGGTGGTCTGTCATTTGATGTTGATCAATGTATTGCTAACTTTTACCTCATAGATTCAACATAATTATTCTAGAGTTAGATTTGTCTCTCAATGAAGTTACACTCCCAAAATTATAAACTTTTCCAAAAATTCAAGGAGTTTTCTGGAACAAATGAATTTGTTCAATTTCTAGCTTGTTCTTGATCAAGATTTCATACATTCAACAATCTGAGTTTTTTTCACTCACAAAATTAAATTATCTTACACTAAATCTTTTACTAGTTAGCCTATGCAATATAATATGTATTAAATTATAAAATAAAGGTTTTGAGTTGATTTAAAGCCTTATACTTTATTCAATCCTAAAAAAGATGTTCAACCAAATATTATGAAATTTTAAAAATATACTTCCATAGCTCTTTATCCTATCAAGTTCTTAATTTTTATCTATTTTAAAAATAAAAAAGAACCTTTAAATGCTTGCTTGACGATTTGTGCCTCATAACTACCTTCCATCTTCTATGTCTCATTCTCTCTGACACTATATTGTCCTAACAACCTCCCAAAACTCTATCAATGCGTTAGATTTGTGTGATCACACATAATTAGGTATGAGTATGTCTATAGTTAATAATGATATCTTATTTGTTTAATAGCTCTTGACAAAGTAGTAGTTTAGGTGGTGAACAATTAGCCTCATAATAAACATGATCTCTTCATGTAGGCCGATCCACTGTGTGAGTTTGAAGTCTACTCCTACTGTGCAAGTACCGGGGTGGGGGCTGGGGTTACTATCGTGTTGGGTCACCAAAGTGTCTCTCACTCATGCTCCATCAGGTTCATCCATTTTTTTTATCAAAAAGGTAACTTAGTTCGAAGAAAACATGTACTCAAAAGGGACATATGCATCTTAGTATGGATGAGGAAGAGATCACCCACCGGGTGAACATGGCTCTTGCATCCTAGAGTAGAGGCACTAATGCAAGAAACAAGAGTCTCTCTTATAGAGGATAATAGGACAAGAGATGACACCATTCTTGAGGATGAATGACAAAAGCAACTTAGGGATTTTACTATCCTAAGAGGCAGTCATAGGAATCACCTTGTTGTTCCTCTCACAGCCCCCCAATTCAAAATTCAACAATAGTGGGTCACAATGATGTAAAGGAATGCCTTTGTCGATAACAAAGACAATTATTACCTAGATAATCATAAATGGTTTGTGGATTTATGTGCTTTTAACAAGAAACTTAGAGTTTCTGAATATTCTAATAAACATATGCTATTCAAGTACTCTCTAATAGACAAGGCAAGGAGCTGGTATAATTCTATGAGTGACAATTTAATAATTTATGAAGGTCTTGTAAATGGTTCAAGGAACTCCTTGGCTGATGCCCACATCATGACATCTCACAAGTACAGTTGATATAAACCTTCTACAAAGGTGTCAATGTCAACAACAAGAAGTTCTTGGATTTGTCATTTGAATGAAATTTCATCTTCAAGATTTTTGGCAGTGCATTAGAGGTGGTAAAAGGAGGTTCATGAATCACACTCAAGTCTAGTTCACAATGGTGTAATCAAGGTGGAAAAGGTAGAAGACAATTCCAAACTCAGATCTATAGCTGAGTTTTTGAGGAAGTTGGGTTTAAAAAGCAAGATACTGTAGAATATTATTTCAATGACTATGATATAATATGATAGCCATAGCAGATCCAAAAACCACATAAATCTATAAACATTTTCCATGAAGAATGTAAGGTCAATGATCATTCCACTCTTTTTGTCAACTCCTTTGTGACGTTATGGTGAAGAACACATATGCCCCAGATGACGACGACCTGATGGAGAATTGAACTTCAATTCACAACATTTAAAGTCAAAGTTATAATAATTGAATTTAATTTGGAATCATCTATGGGTTCTAATATGGAAATCTGATAGGTACAAAAAATATACATGATTGAGGGGAGACTAGGTGAACAACCTAGTTTCCTATCCTCTTAGGTTTTTGAATAATGAAAAAAATTTGGAACCAAGGGAATTTCTATGGAAACTTCTAGAATTGTGGCTATAATCAAGGATAGTGGTTCCAATGTTTGAATCAAGCACCACTGATGTGATGAGAAAGTGTTCCTTCTTTTGATAAAAATTGTTTTTTTCATAGGGAAGACCTTCCAATCACAACAATCTATGATTTCTGGTCAACAATCATGATCTCAAACCATCAAACTTATTGATTCTTAGTTAGCTCATCTTTCAATATCTATACACTACCATGCAAGTGATATTTCCATGCTAGCCAAAGACAAACTAAAACACATTAAACAAGTTGATGTTCTCAGGACTGATTTCAACTCCATCTTCATAAGGAAAACAACCCCTATTCTTGTGATAGATAGCCAGGATGATTAGGATTATCCGGTTACTACTTAGAACATGGGAACAACCCAACAAAAAAATTTCATGCCTACCTCACCTCATCCGGACGTTTGTGTATATAACCCATGTGTTACATTTTAGAATCATCGAGATAACTCTATATAAACACATCATCCGCATGAAATCATCCTAGGAAGGTGTGATAATATGAGTTATATGTATTTTACCTTTATTGTTCTTTACATTCATATACTTACCAATCTTAATATTGCCATAATCTCAAACTACATCATGATGTAGATCTCTCAATTTCATCCTTTATGCTCTCTTTTTTGACTAGGATAGGAAACTATGGGTTCTAAGGGGACCTAACACCTTCAAATATCATAACATGATGCCTTACATACAATTTTAGACAAATATTAATCTTGCCTTAATGGCACACCAGAGTTTATGCTTGGCTTTCAATATTTTCAATGAATTGAATTAGTGCCAACTCTGAGATTTACGTATTTCAAGCTTGAATGGGGATCCTCCCTAGGGTCCCCTTTTTTGGTCTCACTGTAAGATTCATAAAAACATACTATAGTTTATCATATTGAATATCAATATCATACCATGATAAAAATATATTGGAAATAATAGAATATATAAAAATTGGAATTATTCCCTTGAATGGACATGTAGCTGATATCATGCTTGATAGATCCCTACCTACAAATAGTATATGGGTTACACCATTCTATTCATTATCAAACATGACATGTACATTCTTTCTCTTTTATCTCTGTTGTCTTGTCAGAAAGAATGCTTGATAATATTCACAATTTCCTGTAATTGAATTTTTCTGAAAAAGAGAGTGGGAAAATTTATTCTTTAGGACATAGGTAGAATACATGTGGAATAAAAATCAATAATAATAATAACAATTATTAGAATTGTCTGTCATCAACTTATTTTCTTTCTTCTCATATTTTGTCACCCCTTTTTAAATAATGGATAACTTTCTCATCCTGATTAATATATTAGATTTCCTAATTTTATACTAGGAAATTTATGTTAATATGATCTTCATAATATTAGTTTACTATAATAGGAGACAAAAATGAAGTTATTGTGAGGGGGGACTAGCATAATTTGAAATATAACAACCTCCAATTGTCTGATAGAAGGTGAGAGAGATAATTTTAGGATCCAATTTTAGAGGGAAAGAGACTATTGTTGATTTTGTACCATTGTTTCCTTGTGAAAGAAAAAGTGGGAGAAAAAGCTAACATTTCAAGGAATAATGTTGTGTATATAACATTAAACTCAACTCTTTCTTAATCATCTATCTTTTCTTTCTCTCATTATTGTGTGTTCTTATTCAAGATCCAAGAAAAAAGTGTAATTTTAAATATATAATATAATAAACAATTCGATAAATGACCCAAACTCTCCCTCAAACTCCTACTATCTATAATTTTTATTTTAATTTTAAGATAAATGCCAACAAGCTTAATACTCACCCAATATTCTCCTCATCTTCATATACCATGTTCCATTTCTCACATCAACAATTACACTAACTAATTTGTAACACCCAAGCCCACTGCCCAAGACTCTAGTAGAGTTTCATGAATGACGACTGGCCCCACATACCACCACTAGCCTTAACTGACTGGTCACCGATCCTAGTACTACTCCAAGCTGAGCACGCTTAACTATGGAGTTCTTTAATAATGGGCTCGCAGAAAAGGAGGTGCACCTTGGTGATATGGGTAGTCCAATCATTCCTTATAAGATAATTTTATCTGAGGCCTCAAATCCTGGGTTGTTACAATCTCCCCCACTTAGACTATTGACGTCCTCATCAAGGATTAACTGTATGGCCTCATAATATCACCCCATTTCAGTGCAGACCCAGAATGACCCATGGACACCTAGCCCCCAATCATGGAATACCAACACAAGGGTGGATACGTCATCCATGGACATCCCTTTCCAACATGCCTAGACCACACGACTCAAAACTGGCATGCCACATGCCCATGTAGGACCCACCTACTAGAGGGGTTATGGCTCTGATACCATTTGTAACACTCGTGTTCACTACCCAATGAGATAGAAGAGTTTCAGGAATGACGACTAGCCCCACAGACCACCACTAGCCTTAAGTGTGCGCTTTAATCTCACTCACGTGCAAGCCATGATCAACTTCCCGAATGGTCACCCATCCCAGTATTACTCCAAGCTGAGCACGCTTAAATATGGAGTTCTTTAATAATGGGCTCCTAGAAAAGGAGGTGCACCTTGGTGATATGGGTAGTCCAATCATTCCTTATAAGATAATTTTATCCGAGGCCTCAAATCCTGGGTTGTTACATAATTGGATCAAGTAAATCTACTAAACTTATTTGTCTTTCTAAGCATGTCTATTGGGTCATATTATCCATTAGGAAGTGGTGGCAAACAATTTATATCTACACACTATAAAAAAGAATGACTCAATTATATAAAACGAGACATAAATGTGTATATACCTATCATGAACAAAGTGAAATATCATACATTTGTTTTCATGTGTGTATATGTTTACTTATATTATTAAAAAATATATTATAAAATCTAGGGTGTTCAAGTATTGTGTTTTAATCAGAAAAGGAAACACAAAAAATTGCCTTGAGGTAAGGGTGAATGTGAAAGTTCGTACCATCATTGTAAGCTTATATTTACTTCCAAAAATGAATGTCGGACACGAACATTGTGAAGCGCATTCAGATGAACAAACTAGAATAGGACATCAAATCCATCTCCATGTCTAAGAATTTTTGTAACCCATCACACACATCAGCTTATACATTTAACATTGGCCTGATTAACAATATATGTGGTAACATTCTCTTGTTTGTCGCATAGAGACAAAGAATGGGAGGTGGAGGTTAGGGTTTGGCCTGGCTCAGACTAGGTCTCATGCTTGGGGAAAATAGGGAGGTTGCATATGTGAGAGAAGCTACCAATGTTTAGATGCAGCACATTCCATCCCGTATGTAGGGACACTCCAATAATCTAGGGTTAGGATTATACATCTCTCCTCATTCAAGAAAGGTAAAAATAGTCCAACTCAGTAGACGATAGTTTCCCTTCCAAAATCATAGTAAATGAGCCAATGATTACAGAAATGGGTATAAATACTCTATGTAAGACAAAGTTACACTCTACACATTAAGTATACTAGATTAAAATTTCAATACAGTCACATGATCATATCTAATTTAGACTATAAATGCTTATTTTTTGGGTTGGTAAAGTAGAATATTTAGCAAAAGGTGGAGGTCAAATATGAGAAAATTAAGGTTGAAACTTAACCTTGTTTAGGGACCATATGTAGACTTTGATTTGAAAAATATAAATCTATATCAGTTCCATTTGCATTCAAATGTAATATAGTACTTTAATCCTCATATTAATAATAGAAAATAGACCAAACCTCTAAAAATTGTGAAATCTGATTCATACACTTAGCATGACATCAAATTAGTATGAAAATACCATATAAATGTTTAAGGTAAGTGGAACTAAGGTTTGGCCTAAACCCTAATTGGAGTTAAATACCAATAATAATGTTGAGTGATGCATTAATGATAACTAGTTGTTGTTAATTAGGTCATGACCATCGATATACATGGTTTGAGATATTTATGAATCTCTAAATCAAGGTATGTGGGTTTTGCTATGACTATTTGTGAAACTAAAGATATATTGCGCCTAGGGTTCTCTCACGGTGGCAGTCACGGGGGGGAGGGGAGACTGTAGGAGGTTGAGGATGAGGGCACCAGGATCAACCTCCAGATCAGTTCTTGGGTAGAGAAGTTGATAATAATTTGGTACAAGGACAGCCAAGATCCTCCAAAGATGCTACAACATCCATCACGATACCAACAAAGATGGATATGATTAGGGGTCAAGGAGGTAACGATGGTCCTCGACTATTGTATGTGGCAACCGTCAGTGGGGAATATGTTGTCTCATTAACATACAATAATCTTATCTCATCTAATGTCTTAAAGGACATGGACATCAGCTTTGACCTAAGTGGTGTTCTCTCATCGTTCTCTATCTGACATGAAGCATTGTAGACACTTCTTGAGCCATGGAAGTTCACCTTCATTGTGAAGGCGATAAAAATCAATCTAGGGTTTAAGGCCCTGTTCAATAAGATCTGCTCTATCTAGGAACCACAGAACAAATTTAGGGTGATTGAATTGGAAAATGGATATTGTATCATCCAATTTTCTGACCATGATGATTATGTTAATTCCTTGACGGGGGGACCCTAGACAATCTTTGGAAATTATCTTTCTATTCATTCTTGGTCTCCTTCTTTCAATCCAACTGATCCTATCCCAAGAAATCTAGTTGTCTAGGTGGGAGTCCTAAAACCCTCTATGCTCCTATTCCAGATCCAACTCCTACATAGCATCAGAACCACAATCAGGAAGACAATCAAGGTGGATGCACACAACCTGCAAGGGAACAAGGGAAAATTCACCCATATCGCTGTCTAGGAGGACACGTCGAAGCCCTTACTACTCGCCATCTTCATCAATGGTGAGAACTTCAGACTTGAGTATGAGAACTTGCCAACGGTCTGGATGAAATGTGGTCGGCTTGGCCATGCAAAGGTAGACCGCAAACATGATACACGTGTGAAGTCCTAGGAAGTGACAACATCTTCAGCAACAATACTGTTACCTGTCGTTACTTATACCATGGAAATACATGCAAAATGGCCTAAGCCAAGGAAGATGATACCAAGAAAACAAGATCCCAAGAAACCCTCCTCATCAGAGATGATGAAACTAATCCCAATTTCTAACTCTGAATGGGAGGTAGATGTGGATGGCTTCACCAAGGTCGTCAGTAAAAAATACAAAAATAATAACAAGAAGAATGGGGGACCATCTATGGATCCTCCAACTCTTAAGCTTAATGGTTCTAAAGTAGTGGATGATACTGTTGTGAGCCTAAATGGAAACGAAACAAGCACCGATAGGATCCGTCCCGAGGATGTTGGACTGAGCTTCATTTCCAATATTCATCCATACCATTAGGTCAGAAACCTGGTAAGCCGTTTAACAAGCCAGGGAAGGAGAATGGAAATGGATTTGTCATCTTCATAAATTGGAAGGTTGTCTACCAAACAGTCCTCAACCCAAATTTAGTCTGGAAGAAGGGCAAGACTGATCACCTAGGAGAGGAACCAGCTGATGAAGTAGAAGATATACACACTGGTACAAATAGTGAAAAGAAATATTTGGAGTTTGAAGATGAGTTGGACTTTGAAAATGCTGATTCTCACATGATACCTGATCTAGATAGGCAATCAGATGGATTGCTTGCTGCAATTTAGTGAAACCACCTCCCTTCTAACTCCATATCAATGATCTATTGTTGGTATATACAAGGTGCCTGCCAAGACAATAAAATTTGCCTCATTAAAGAGATAAAAGTTTCTTTAAATATCTAGATAGTGTCAACTATTGAACCTCATTGTTGTGGTTCTGTTGCAGCGAACTTTATTCGACAACTTGGCTTTTCTTCGTTGCATAGAGTTGAGGCCACTAGATTTTTTGGTGGTATTTGGATTCTGTGGGGTTGATCTAAGTGTGACATCGACATTCTTATCAATCACTATCAATTTCTCCACATACCCATCAAAAATAGTTGGATCCTAACCATTGTTTATGGCAGTCCTAATCCTATCCTATGTAGGTACCTCTGGGATCGTATGTAGGAACTGACAACTAGTATCCATACTAGTTGGGCAGGTATGGGTGACTTTAAAACTATGATCCACACCTCTAAGGAAAGAGGGGGGAAATACTTTGACAAGAAATCATGTGTTCAGTTCAATGAAGTCCTACTTAATATAGGACTGTCAGAACTATGGTCACATGGTAACCTCTTCACATTCAAGCGTGGAAGGCTCCTCGAGAGGCTAGACCGCATTGTTGCTAATGATGTGTGGTCGAACTCTTTTAGTGAGGCCACTATCACCGCCTTGCCTAGGATGTTGTGGACTATCACCTGCTCCTATTGTGTATCACTGCTCCAAGACAGTCTTGACATGCCTTCTTCAAGATGAAAGTAAGCTGGAGCCTAACCCCTGAGTTTTTCTCATCGGTGATGGCCAATTGGGACTCCACATCCTAGTTCCAAGATTCACTTGGCACTTTCTAGAAGACAGCCATGAAATGGGACCATGAACACATACGTTCACAACACAAGGAAAAGCTAGTGTTGATGTGTTCTATCCAACACCTCCAGGTAGATGCTAAACAAAACACTAATAATGCTAACGACATATTGGAAATTGAATTGTAGGAAAAATACAATCAGATCCTTCTCTGGAAGGAGGATGATTGGAAGCAACATGTACATGTTGATTGGATTTAATATGGGGACGTCAATATGAAGTTTTTTCAATCCTTTATTAAAGCAAGGGTACACCATAAAAAGGTCACCAAACTCAAAAATGATGCTGGCGGGTGGCTTACTGATCCTGAGCCATTAGTATGCACATCAGAGATTTCTTTGTAGGCCTCATGATGAGACCATTCCAACCTGATGCTGGGAAGGTTATTAGCTACTTGGGTTTGTTCAATTAGATTACTGGGATGGAATCTTCTCACATCCATCTGAGCATGTCTTCTCAGGAAATTCATGACGTGATGTTTATGATGGCACTATCAAAGGCCCTATCCCTGATGGGGTGTATAATAAGTTTATTTAGAGAAACGGGGAGAAAGTTAGTCCCTCCATGGTTAAGACAATCAAGGATATTATCACCTCTGGCATTGTGGATAGCACCATAATAGATTCTTACATGGTACTGATTCCAAAAATCAAAGCCCCCATTTGATGTAAAGACCTGTGACCCATATCAATGAATAATGGTCACCTCAAATTGCTCTCTACAATCATCCTAGAATGTTTCAAGCCTTACTTTAATGCCTAGATATTGCCTCACCAGTCCAGTTTTATACCTGGCCGCAAAATTAGTGACAATGTGCTCCTAGTAAAATAGGTTACTAACTCAATAAAGACCAAAACATCCAAGAAAAATGGGTTTTAAAGAGTTCGATAGAATGAGTTGGGACTTCATCAAAGATACACTTTAGAAAACTGGTTTTCCTCAAAAGCTCATCTTCCTGATTATGAAAATCACCACTGTTGGTGAAACCTCAATCCTATGGGGTGGTACACCTCTACAACCCTTCAAAGCTACACAATGGGTGTGTCAAGGTGGTCTGATTAGTCCATATCTATTTGTGCTTTGTGTGGAACATCTTTTATAATCCATTAGAGAATGTATGGGAGTAGGTTCATGGAAGCCGATAGTCCTCACTCGAGGTGGGACTCCTCTAACCCATTTTTTCTTCACAGATGACATCATACTATTTGCTGAAGCATCCACTACGCAAGCCACCAACATCAACAACATTCTTAACAATTTCTCTAAGGTGTCAAGGAAAATTGTCTCCAAAGAAAAATCCAAATACTTCTTCTTTTTATATGTCACAAACATTGAGCATCGTTGGGTGAGTAAGAAGCTTTGTTTCCCATGGACTAATGACCTTGGGATACCGATTTTGCACCGTAGAATCAATAAGAAAACCAATGGTCACATCACCTCCCTTATCAAGGACTGTCTCAATGGCTAGGCCATCTGCCATCTACCTCTAGAAGGGTGCATTACTTTCGCTAAGAGCACTGTAAAAGCTTTGCCAACTTACACAATGAAAACTGTAAGGATCTCTCTATCTCTCTATGATGATATTAACAACCACATTTTCTCTTTTATTTGGTCAGATTCAAGTGATTGAAGACTATCCCTAGTGGCTTGGAGGAAAGCCACCACCTCGAAAGATAGGGGAGGCCTTAGAATCAAGGTTTCTCTTGATCAAAATATCTCTCTTATGATCAAGAATGTATGGTCCTTTCTAAACGTGCCAAATAAGATATGGGTCAAAATCTTCAAGGAGAAATATACCTCAACCAACATGCTTCTTAATAAACCTTGCTCATTTTTGTGGGGTTTCATCAAGCATAATATCGAAGGCATCAGGAACCTTTGTGGGAAGGTCATTAACGATGGTCCATCCACCAATGTCTAGTATGATAAATGGATTAACAATCATTCGGTGAAGGACATTTCATCTTCCATTAGTATACTTCCATCCTTAGACTCACTCTTAGTGGAGTCGATGGTGATGGAAAATGGAGAATGGGTCTGGGAGTTCATTAAAGCCTTTCTTCCCATTGAAATGTCATCATCAATCAACAACATACCTCCACCCAATCCTGTATGTGCATACGATCAATGGGTATGGCCCCTTGAGATTTCAAGGGAACTAAGTAGCCAAACTACCTACAGATGGCACATAAGACCTACCAAGATCCAAACTCCAGGTGATTGGAAGCACATATGGCAAGCTGATATTCCTGAGAAAATTTGAATTTTCCTATGGTTGATGCAGCATAAAGCTCTTCTTACCAATGTTGTAAAAATCATTGGCATATGGATGTTAATCCTCTTTGACCTATTTGCAACAATGAAAATGAAACTCTCATCCATGCTCTTTAAGATTGCCCAAAACTATAAGAAGACCTAGAGATAGGTACTTCACAATACATCCTACTTCAATCTCACGCAAAATGAATGGATAATGTTTTGTTTGACTCCAAGTGGTAGAAATGACTCCAAGGTAATGATATGTGTTGTCACATGCTGGCATAACTGGACTATGAGAAATAAACATGTCCATCAAAACAACACTGCCCCATTGAACAATAGAGTGAAGTTCATTCTTGAACGTTCCCTCTCAATCCAAAAAGCTCGCATCACCACTTCTCCGAAGCACAGGAAATTTGGGTGCCATCCAATTACCTAAGACATTGAGCTCCTTGTGTTCGTAGATGCTACAGACCAAATCCATTCCAAATGCTCAGGCCTTGGCATCTTCATCTGTGATACACAAGGAAGTTACAATTTGTTGGCAAGTTTGCCTTCCAAAGCAAGCATCCTCGAGCATGGAGGCTAAGGCGCAGACTATTGTGAAAGCTTCCCAACTTTGCAATGAATAAGAATAACAAAACTATCTTATTCTTACCGACTCTAAGCAGGAAGTGGAATCTCTCACCAAAGACAATGAAAACTCTGCCAGATTCATGCCCTATCTTAGAAGGTATAAGGTAATGCGGGAGAGAAGTATAGAGATGATCCAATACATACCTAGGAATCTTAACTTAGTTGCAGACTGTATAACCAAACAAGTACTTAACTCAGGACATGATTTTTCTTTAGTTATGCAACCAATTTGGTTGAACTATAATGCCCAAGAGGCTATTTCAAATCTTTTTGCCCATACTAGGGATCAAGATCAATAAAAACTAATCCTAGTTTTGCAAAAAAAAAGGAAATTGTAATATGTATGAATTCTCTTCTATATACAAATATTGGAATCTAGTATTAAAATGTAGTAATCGATGTTTTATCACTTCAAAAAAAAAGAGAAGATATTTTATAGTTTCTTAAGTGCACAATATTCTCTCTCTATTTACCCACGAAACCCAAGGAGAAAGTGGATATGTTTGGTAAAAGGGGAGGGACCGAAATGTATGTTAATGGTATTGATAGACCTTGTAATGTAAATTATCTAAAATAATGGCTAAAATTGCCACATTTTACCAATTAAAGAATAGTTTCATATGACCTTCATTTTTTTCTTGCTTTATACAAACCTTTATATTTATTAAAACCTAAAATATATGTATTTTCTTGTCCATGTACTGGTATTGTGAGCATTGGCCACTTGTGTCACATATGTTTTAGGTTCAAGGCTAGAATGGGAGAAAAACATGTCATGTGGGCATTTAAGACCCGATTATTACAATTGAATATTCACAAAATAATATCAGGATATACAAAAACATCTTTGTATAAATATGCTTTACATCAGAGTCACATAAGCTTTTCATAAAATTGCAAAATTAGGTAGTGATTCCTATGTACTATTTAGTATGGGACAACTCTTGCATGTCTCTTTTAGGCCTTCTCTTATCACCTTCCTTTCAGTTCCCAGAGGAAACAAAAACCACACATGGGCCCCAATAAGGAAACATGGGTCAACAAATCTGGTACAAACTTGGTATTTGAAAAGTAAAGCTATAAAAGAGTAAAATCACCCCTTTACTAAAAATTTGAAATATCAAACCTCCATTCCCAACACACTCAAAAGGTATGTTGAAAAGGGTGTAAAATTTTCAAATCTTTATTTATATGGTATATAAAAGACCATTGTAAAGAAGCGGAATAAAGAATAATTGATTATAATCAATTTCATGTAAAGGTTTACAAAAATACATCTAATTCTCCCATTAGGGTTTACATCAAGATACCCAAATAGGATCTAGATAGAGGGAAGTCTAAACTGCTACAATCTTGTCTCAAAGCAACATCTCCATCAGGTAGGTCCAAGCCAAAGCTATGTTCTCCTTGTCTCATCCATCACCTTGATCAATACCTGGGTGGTTGGGAAGGCACCCAAAAAAAGGGAAAGGAAAAACAAGTATGTGTCACAAAACTAGTCTAGGATAACAAGAAAAGTAAAACATGTAAAAATAGGCTAGTGATCATTATATGATCAAGATAACAATATAATGAGGCTATATCAAAAGAAGCTTGCCAATAACAATTATATTAAAAAGGAGTTTGTATGTAAGATAATTATGTCTACCTATCTAAGTAGGGTTGAGGCACCTACCAGACCTCTAACCTTAGGTGAGGGGAGAATAATACATTCCCAGTCCCCTACAATATTATGGGGAGAATAAGACATTCCCAAGGCAATTATTTACATGCCCTCTGTGGGTGGTTGTACATAAGTACCGCTACTTTTAGATTAAATAGAACATAAATCTACATGCTAGAAAAATAGTTATGTCAAGGATAATCATATGAATTAATAAACATGTCAGTGGGGTTTAAAACCCAAATAATAAGAAACTATGATCAAATTTGAGGCACAAGAAATTAGGGTTTCATGAAAAGAGTTAGGTTCAATTAAGCCTCATTAGGAAATATTAGGTTAAGGCATAAATATCCCAACTAAGGTGTTAGATGAACATATCTCTTCCTTAGAGTCCTAGAAACCACTTTTCAAAACCTTTAATTGAGATCATGGTCCACTTGTCCTAACATCATTACCATGTTCATGTATTAGAACTATATTCATTCATTAAAGACTTAAAACCACAAAGATACCAAATTTTTCTACAAACTGCCGATTTATGTCCTGAAAACATCACCACTGTATTAGTTAGGATTTTTTGATCAAATTAACATATACTATTATGTATTTTTAAGATATGGACTTTTAGATGCATGTTTGGTGATTTTTAACTAATTAATTCATTCCCGAAAATACTTTTGTGAAAAACTTAGAATCAAGCATCAAATTTATTTTTATTAGATAGAGGGGATTTTTCTGATTCCAAACATGTCTTAATTTTATATTTAGACCAAGGAATCAACTTCTATGAATTATTTACTTCTGACCAATAAGAAAATTAGAAAAATCAAAATTCGATTGAAATAGAGAAGAGAGGGCGAGAGAGAGGGATTGGGACCCACCTAGGTGGCCCAATCCTCAACTACCACCACACCTCATCAGAGACTATCGAGTCTCGTTCTTAAGGTGACAAAAGAGGAGCGAAAAGATAATAGTTCATTTGGCAATAAAAAGAAAGGAAAGGTGACACGAAGGGCAAAGTGGGTAAAGCACAGGGGGTCGTCTCCTTCCCAGCCTCGAGAGCCATGGCTGACTGAGAAAAAGAGAAGTTCGATAGAGAAATTGGGTAAAAACATGAGAGCACATGATTTTGAGATATTAGTTTGCCAAAATGAGAAGAAGGCATGCCAAAATTATACCTCGAATCTAATCGAGTGGCCACGAAGCAAGGAGGAAGGTATGGCTGCCATCACTATGGATGGATCCCTAGGGTTACAAAAGCACTAGGAGAAAACTCAGACCAAATTTGCATGAGAGAGGGATAACAATGCAACCAACGACGATCGAGGCACAAGTATTTATAGACGCAACCTTGTGGTAGAGTTTTGGGCATAGATGGTTCAAGAGAGGTGATACAAAAATTATGCATTTCATGGTTCTTTAGAGTTAGGGTGTGAGTAAGGCATGATTGAGTGCATCTCTGGATGGGGAATCCATACCCAAAGAAATCTCGCAAAGAGATTATCTGTGGCGAGAAAAAATGGATTTTATATAGCCTCATTTCACACTGTTAGTTTCCGATTTGGGGTCGGGGTAGAAGATGACCAGCAGGCATGCGATCTTGATCCAACAACCACGATTCACACGTGCATTTCCTAAAGCGTGACATTAAATTTTTGATTCCTATTCAAATTCGACTAAAGTGACATGATATTAATTAATGATTTTTCTCTTTCTTGTTTTGAGGGCTCAAACAATTTCCAAATTTAATAAAAAAATGACAACATGATGGATTTTGAGGGTAGAATCTTAATATGGAATTAGTTTGTTCTTTTGAGGACTTTTAATGGGTTAAATAATTCAAAAAACATTTAACCTTTCCTCGCTCATTTATGACTCTATGATTATCCAAATATGATCAAATTTCACCCATGTGTCCCAATTAATGTCTTGGATACACATTTGCTATTATTTGGTCATGTTTGTGCCATTTATTTAATTAATTCTCTAAATGAAGGTTCTACACACTTTCTTTCTCCTAAATTAACATATGTATTGAAGATTATCCAAATTACATGAAAATTCATCCAAAGGCCATTTTTAATAGGTAGATGACGAGTCATTTAATATTTTATTTAATATTTTTGAGAAAAACTCATCTTTTCTTTTCAAAATAAAAGAGATATAATTTTTATTATCCCAAAATTATGAAACTTGGCCTACAAGCCAAACCAAACTCAAGGAAAATGAATCTCAACTTATTTTTAACCAATTAGTGTTCCTTTTATGATTTTTATCCCATTATACAATATTACCAATATTTATCATATTGATTAATTCCATATCACATTAGCATGTTTAAAGCAACATTATTCATTCCTTTTTCTCTTCCTTGCTCCTTAAGGCTAAGGAATGATCTAGAATAAATTGTTTTATCATTATCTCATATATGTGGTGAATTTGCATATTAGACCCTTATTAAAATATCTACTGAGGTATTTGTGCATAAACCCTTTTATTGGCATAAAAGGTGAACAAATGTCCACGAAACCACCATAATGCCCAGAAATTAAATAGAAAGGCCAAGAATGATAGAAATGAAAGGAAAAGATGGGAAAGAAGGTCAAAAGACAAAATGTCCAGGATTCAGTATGTTACAACAGTCCACCTCTTAAAGAGGATTTCATCCCTGAAATCACAAGCAAGGAGGGAGGGTGAAGGTGCAACATCTCATCAAAAAACTCCTGGTTGTTTCTCCAACCATAACCTCCACCAAACAACTCATCAACATATACTAGGTATGTTGAAAAGGGTGTAAATTTTCAAATCTTTATTTATATGGTATATAAAATACCATTGGAAAGTAGTGGAATAAAGAATAACTGACTATAATCAATTTCATGTAAAGGTTTACACAAATACATAAAATTCTCCCATTAGGGTTTACATCAAGATACCCAAAGAAGATATAAATAGAGGGAGGTCTAGACTTCTACAATCTTGTCTACAAGAAACATCTCCATTAGGTAGGTCCAATCCAAAGGTATGTTCTCCTTGTCTCATCCACACCTTGCTCAGCATCTGGGTGGTTGGGAAGGTACCCAGCAAAAGGGAAAGGAAAAATAAGTATGTGCCACAAAATAAGTCTAGGATAACAAGAAAAGTAAAACATGTAAAAACAGGCTAGTGATCATCATATGATGAAGATAACAAGAGAATGAGGCGATATCAAAAGAAGCTTACCAATAGAAATTATAGTAAAAAGGAGTTTGCATGTAAGATAATTATGTCTAACTAACTAAGTAGGATTGAGGTACCTACCAGACCTCTAACCGTAGGTGAGGGGAGAATAAGACATTCCCAGTCACCTACAATATTATGGGGAGAATAAGACTGTAATACCCCACTCCTTTTATTCAAATTTTCAAATATTTTATTTAGTGCATGCTCTTTTTCCAATAAGATAATTGTTGAGGACCTTCATGTAAATTTCCCATGTTAGTTTTGCAACTCACTTTCTTATGTCCAGTTGCTCTCTTATCCTTGTTTTATTTAAAGAAAATGTTTTCATATATATATATATATATATATATATATATATATATATATATATATATATATATATATATATATATATATATATATATATATGGGCCCATCTATATTGCCCGCGCGGGTAGCTACCCGCCCACCCTTCCGACCACTTTTTTTCAAAAAAAAAATTTCGTTATTGTAGAGGACTATTTTGTCTAGCTCTCCAAAAAATTTTAGCCAAAAATAATATCATTTGCCCCTCCAAAATAAAAAAACCCGTCCTTATATATATCTGCTGTATATTTTGTACAGAGTTACTTTTTTGGCCAGCAGAGTTACTTTTTTGACACCATAGTTACTTTTTTTACAGCAGAGTTACTTTCTTAGCTAGGAGAGTTACTTTTTTGGCTGCAGGGTAGTGAAAATCCATGCTACCCGCGCGGACAATGAATGAACACCCTATATATATATATATATGCTCTTTTGTTTAAGAAAATGAGAATAAATGCTTTTATGTCAAATTTTCTCTTTCATATGGTAATTAGTGATTTACATGTTTAATTGCTTGCTTAATGGCCTCCATCTTATTAATTAAAAAGAAATAATGTTGAGTGCACATAATGGTTTTTGCTATTTTTGGCCTAAAATGTGTATAAGAAATAAAACTAATTAAATACGTATGTTCTAGACACTCTAATACACATATGGTCAAAATTTGGGCTCGTTTGACCCTCCAATCAAATTTAGAAAGGTTTCCATATGTTTGACCCGCCTGTGATTTCAATTTAATGATCTACGCATCCGTGACCGTTGGATTGGGATCCAATGGTGCTTCAACCTTCTTCTTCCTCCATTTATTTCGTGAGCTGCAGCTGTTACACACCAGTTTGATTGTTATCATTCAATATCCTCTGATCCTTGACGGTTTCATTTGATTCTTTCGCCAACGAATCTAGGGAGAAGAGGCACATCCGCCGACCCCTTGTTTGTCCCTTCTCACTCCCTGTGCGGAGAACACCCATTTAGGGCTTGGACCCCTCTTGTTGCACGGGCATCCAGTCTCCACCACAGAGCGTCCACCTTCGCCTTTTTGCACCCAAAAGCACCGTCGGTCCCTGGGCAGCTCTCCCCATCTTCAATTTCTCCTCTAATGGCCTCGAGCCCTAGGACCTGCCCCTCCTTCTTCTCCGGCGAATTTGGCCTCACCCCGGAAGCTTCGACCTTTGCGGTTTGATTGCAACCTAGGTAATCATCCTCGACTCATCTTCCTTGTTTTCCTGATCTTTGTTTGCCCTGGGTCTCCCCCATGTGACTGGGCCTATAGCCATGTTTTCCATGGCTCACCGGTGCTCAAGATCCAGGCCATCCTAGTGGTCCTCTGACCATGGAAATGCTGGTTGTGGCTCTGCCTTCCCTCCACGAACTTCTTCCGACCCTCATCTCGCCATTTCAGGCATGTTTTCATCAGTTTTGAACCATCGCCGCAGCCTCTGTTTCCCACGGTAAATCTCTATTCTATGGACACGAAGGTCCTCTTGTCCCCTTCGACCCTAGAAATGATGAATTTAGGTATGCACGACCTCACTTTGGTTTTACTGGATCTATTGGTCTTGAACTGCTCATTTTCTCAGCGCTCATGCTTCACGAGCATTGGTTCTTCCTTGGCCCTATTTTTGGCTACCATGGTTACACCATGGGGCCTAGTGTTCCTTACAGCCTGAGCAATGGCACATCAGCTTTGACCTAGCACAAGGGGGCCTTCGGTGGCTTCCTCTGCTTAGAGTTGATCGAAGCGATCACCGGATGCTACCATCATATGTTTGCTCTTTGCGCTAGTTGACGCCATGGATGAGGGGTGAAGAATCCAGGTCGCGAGATGACCTTGGTACCCCTGTCAGTTTAACTCGACGATTTGAACCGCGTAAGGTATTTTAGGGTTTTTACCTACCCTCCCTTCTTTGACCATGGTTCCTCTATGGAGAGTCTTCTTGTGAGTTGGCCAAGCTCGATTGGTCCATCTCAGACCCGACCCACTCGATTTGTGTGTATTTATATACGTGGCTTTTCCCTGAATTTTCATTCGTTTTTTTTTGTGAATTCGTAGTAAATCGCTCGATGCAAAAAAAATGAAAAAAAATATGTTTTGGAAAGGGTTTTCAATGAGGAATCTGATTTTATGATTTTTATCACTTGATTTTTCTATTTTCACATCTCAAAAATTATATGACAGAACTCAGGGTTTAATTTGTATGATGAAGGATAATTATGTTAATTTCAGGTGTTTAAGGGAATCCAATCAGTCAAATTAGGTTTGACTTAGGTGATTTAGCTCAAGGTAAGCGGGCCATGCCCTTGGCATAGTAAAATTGATTTATTGAATGATTATGATATGTTTATGCACTTTATGCTAAAGTCATGCAAAGTACATGTTTATTTCAAGTATATGGTTATTGAATGTTTGATTTCTATAATCTAAGTCAAGTATAGAAACCCCATTAATGTTATGAATTATGATTAAGGTACATGAAACCAAGATTTAGAGGGAAGAAATTCCCCTTCATACTTAAGAGGGAAGAAATTCCCATTATGGTTCATGGGGAGAAATCCCAATTATGTTCGAGAGGGAGTAATCCCATTAAGATTAAGTCTAAGTTATTAAGAATATAATTAAGTCTAAGAAAAATCGTGGTTAAGGGAATTTCATTTAGATTTATATGCACCTTGTTATGGGTTTTCTGAGCATTATGGGCTTTCTGAGCAATTATTGGCTTTCTGAGCATTAAGGGCTCCTTATGGGGCATTAAGAGAGGAGCATATACTTCTTGTCAAATTATTCATGTAAAAGATGCCAAGAAATGATTAATGTTAATGCATGTTCATGTTTATGTCAAATCACCTTATATGTTATTTTTATGTCTTATAACATGCCAATGCCACTTACTCACCATGAATGTTTTCCTTTGCATGGCTGGGGACGAGATGTCCGCAGGAGTTGGAGCTAAAGGGAAGTAATTATCTTGAGAGTGCCATGGACCCAAAGATCTAAGGAGTTGTTTCCTGGTGGGACGTCCATCTATGGAGATCCTATCTTTTTCAAGTTATCTAGTTTATGTTTAGCATACCTTTAGAATCATGATATAGTTTTCTTTCGAAGAACTTATGTATGAATCTGTGTTTCAATAATGCCAAATGTTATTTATTTCTTGATATGAGATCATGCATGTGAAAACCCTCCCTGAAATTCCAAGTACCCCACATTATGGATAATGTTGGGGATTAGGCTGTGCTTTTGCTGGCTACATATGAAACCCTGGGGAGGGGTGTTACATTAATGGTATCAGAGCAAGAAATATATGGCCACTAAGGCAACAATAGAGATTCATATTATGTTCTAATATAATGTTATGTTTACCCTTTCAGATGGCCCATAAGAATAAGGATAAGGTTGGTGAGTCAAGGCCCTCACAAGGATCTTCTAGTGGAGATAGGACTCAAGACATGGACCAAGTCCCTTTACAAGTCACCCTAGATGCCCTAGTAGCATCCTTGACCAATGCTCTCCAACCTAGAGCTCCACCTAGAGTACATGAGATCTCCCTCATAGATTTCTTGAAGATTAGACCCGATGCTTTCCATGGTGAAGATGAGGTTGATGTGGTAACCAAGGTTGAGGAGTGTCTTAGCAACATGGAACATTGCTTTCTGAGATTTAGAGTGTCCCCCAAGTAGTAGGGTTAGATTTGCCACCCATATGCTCAAGGGTGCATCCCGTACTTGGTGGGAAAATCTCTTAGCCTCTAGGGAAGATGATGCCCCTCCTTTCACTTGTGGTGAGTTTGTAGAAGTCTTTAATGACCATTATGTATCCAAATCCATGTTAGAAAGGAAGGAGGATGAGTTTGTTAACCTTGAGCAAGTGGTTGAGATGACTTTCACTGAGTATGCCATGAAGTTTCGTAAACTCCAAAAGTATGGTCTTTAGTACACTGAGAAAAAGAGAGCTAAGAAGTTCATTAGAGGGCTTAAACCTGATCTAAGTTATGCCTTGTCTTGTAGAGGTCATAGGACCATGCAATCAGCCTTGGATGTAGCCCTAGAATTGGAGGATCACCCTGGGAGGAACCATAAGAAGGAGGTACCCCAAAACCATCATCACCATCAACCCCTCCACCCTCCAACCATAAGAGAAAAGCCCCCAGGCCTTCTTCTTAGAATGGGAGAACCCCATGCCCTACATGTAAGAGAAATCAAGGTGGTCCTTATAGGTTTGAAACTTTTGTTTGCTACTATTGTGGTGAGAAAGGGCATATCAAGCCTAATTGCCCTAAGCTTGCAAAGAAGGATCCTAACCATAACTAAGCTAAGAACCCTAATCCTCAACCCAAGGTTAAACCAAGGCTCTTCACCATGAAAATGTCAGATGGAGAAGAGGAAGATGATCAAGGTAAGGGTAGTTAAGTAATTTATGTTGAATCATAATAATGCTTTGTTTTTATATGCCTCCTTTTATAATGAAAATTTGTATCAAAAATTTGGAAGTTTATGTGTAATCCTTATGGTGGGTAGAAACCCTAGGAAATTTCGAGGAAGAAATTTATTTAAGGTGGGTAGAATTGTAACGCCCCACTCTTTTTATGCAAAATTTCAAACTATTTTATTCCTTTCATGCTCTTTTTCTGATAAGATAATTGTTGAGGACCTTCATGTAAATTTCTCATGTTAGTTTTGCAACTCACTTTATTATGTCCAATGGATCTCTTATCCTTATTTTATTTAACAAAAATGTTTTCATATATATATATATATATATATATATATATATATATATATATATATATATATATATATATATATATATATATATATATATATATATATATATGGGTATATCTTCACTACCCGTGCATTAGTTTTGTAATGAGAAGGTATGCATTTGTAATGAGACAATCCAAATTTGTAATGAGATGACCGAAATTGTAATACAAAGACTCGTTTTGTATTACAACGTTGTTACAGTAATAAATATATATTTATTACTGTAACAATGTTGTAATACAAAACGAGTTTTTGTATTACAATTTCGGTTGTCTCATTACAAATTTGGTTGTCTCATTACATATATGTGTCATCCCATTACAAATTTGATGCACGGGTAGAGAAATCTTAGTTACCCACACAGGTAGCGAAGATATACCCTATATATATATATGTATATATATATATGTACATATATATATATATATATGCTCTTTTGTTTAAGAAAATGAGAATAAATGCTATTATGTCAAATTTTCTCTCTCATATGGTAATTAATGATTTACATGTTTAATTTCTTGCTTAATGGCCTCCATCTTATTAATTGAAAAGAAATAATGTTGAGTGCACATATTGGTTTTTGCTATTTTAGTCCTAAAACGTGTACAAGCAGTAACACTAATTAAATAGGGATGTTCTAGACACTCTAATAC
The DNA here is from genome assembly GCA_963693085.1 of Alisma plantago-aquatica. Classification (NCBI taxonomy): domain Eukaryota; kingdom Viridiplantae; phylum Streptophyta; class Magnoliopsida; order Alismatales; family Alismataceae; genus Alisma; species Alisma plantago-aquatica. The sequence goes on from OY856411.1 coordinate 1,382,692,572, forward strand.
ACATATGGTCAAATTTTGGGCTCATTTGATCCATGTTTGACCCTCCAATCAAATTTAGAAAGGTTTCAATATGGTTTTTCTTAGAAATCAATCAAATGCACATTTATCGCATTTACTTTCTTATAGTTTCGGTTTCATTCCTCCTGTCACGCGCCTGTGATTTTGATTTAATGATCTGCACATCCGTGACCATTAGATCGGGATCCAACGGTGTTTCAACCTTCTTCTTCCTCCGTTTATTTCGCGAGCAGCAACCGTTACATACCAATTTGATTGCGATCATTCAATATCCTCTGATCCTTTACAGTTTCACTTGATTCTTTCGCCAACAAATCTGTAGAGAAGAGGCACATCCTTTGACCCCATGTTTGTCCCATCTCGCTCCCTGTGTGGAGAATGCCCATTTAGGACTTGGACCCCTTTGCTGCACGGGCACCCAGCCACCACCATAGAGCATCCACCTCTACCTTTTTGCATAGAAAAGCACCACCGATCCCCGGTCAGCTCTCCCCCAGCTTCAATTTCTCCTCTAACAACCTCAAGCCCCGAGACCTACCCTTCCTTCTTCTCTGGCAAATTTGGCCTCGCCCCGACAGCTCCGACCTTTGTGGTTCGATTGCAGCCTAGGTAATCATCCTCGACTCATCTTCCTTGTTTTCCCGATCTTCGTTTTCCATGGGTCTCCCCCATGTGATGGGTCCTATAGCCATGTTTTCCTTGGTTCGCTGGCGCTCAAGCTCCAGACCATCCCAATGGTCCTCTAACCTCGGAAATGCTGGTTGTAGCTCTACCTTCCCTCCACGAACTTCTTTCGGCCCTTATCTCGCCGTTTCAGGCATGTTTTCACCAGTTTTGAACCATCGCCACTGCCTCTATTTCCTACGGTAAATCTATGTTCTATGAACACAAAGGTCCTCTTGTCTCCTTTGACCCTAGAAATGACGGATTTAGGTCCACATGACCTCGCTTTGGTTTTACTGGATCTTTTGGTCCCGAACTGCTCATTTTCTCAGCACTCAGGCTTCACGAGAAGTGGTTCTGCCTTGGCTCTATTTTTGGCTGCCATGGTTACACCATGGGGCCTAGTGCTCCTTACAGCCTAAGCAATGGTGCATCGGCTTCAGCCTGGCACAAGGGAACCTTCAGTGGCTTCCTCTACTTAGAGTTGATTGAAGCGATCACCTGATGCTACCATCACAGGTTTGCTCTTTGTGCTAGTTGATGCCATGGCTGAGGGGTGAAAATCCAGGTCGCGAGATTACCTTGGTACCCCTGTCAGTTTAACTCGACGATTTAAACTACGAAGGGTATTTTAGGGTTTTTACCTAACCTCCCTTCTTTGACCGTGTGTCCTCTGTGGTGAGTCTTCTCACAAGTTGGCCAAGCTCGATTGGTCTAGCTCAGACCCGACCCACTGGATTTGTGTGTATTTATATACGTGGCTTTTCCCTGAATTTTCATTCGTCTATTCTTTGTAAATTCATAGTAAATCGCTCGATGCTCAGAAAAATGAGAAAAAATATATTTTGGAAAGGGTTTTTAATGAGGAATACAATTTTATGATTTTATCACCTGATTTTGCTGTTTTCACATCTCAATAATTATATGACACCAATTAAGGTTTAATTTGTATGATGAAGGATAATTATGTTAATTTCAGGTGTTTAAGGGAATCCAATCAGTCAAACCATGTTTGACTTAGGTGATTTAGCTCAAGTTAAGCAGGCCATTCCCTTGGCATAGTAAATTTGATTTATTGAATGATTATGATATGTTTATGCACTTTATGCTAAAGTCATGAAAAGTAAATGTTTCTTTCAAGTATATGGTTATTGAATGTTTGATTGCTATAATCTAAGTCTAAGTATAGAAACACCATTAATGTTATGAATTATGATAAAGGTACATGAAACCAAGATTTATAGGGAAGAAATTCCCATTATGGTTCATGGGGAGAAATCCCAATCATGTTCAAGAGAGAGAAATCCCATTAAGATTAAGTCTAAGTTATTCAGAAGATAATTAAGTCTTAGAAAAATCATGGTTAACGAAATTTGATTTAGATTTATATGCACCTTGTTATGGGATTTCTGAGCATTATGGACTTTCTGAGCAATTATGGGCTTTCCGAGCATGATGGGCTCCTTATGGGGCATTAAGAGAGGATCATATACTTCTTGTCAAATTCTTCAAGTAAAATATGCCAAGAAATGATTAATATTAATGCATGTTCATGTTTATGTCAAATCACCTTATATGTTATTTTTATGTCTTATAACATGCTAGTGTCGCTTACTCACCATGAATGTTTTCCTTTGCATGGCTGGGGACAAGATGTCCACAGGAGTTGGAGCTAAAGGGAAGGAATCATCTTGAGAGTGCCAAGGACCCAAACATCTAAGGAGTTGTTGCTTGGTGGGATGCCCATCTATGGAGATCCTATCTTTTTCATGTTATCTAGTTTAAGTTTAGCATACCTTTAGAATCATGATGTGGTTTTCTTTCGAAGAACTTATGTATGAATCTATGTTTCAATAGTGCCATATGTTATTTATTTCTTGATATGAGATCATGCATGTGATATGAGATCATGCATGTGATAATTCCTCCCTGAAATGCCAAGTACCCCACATTATGGATAATGTTGGGGATTAGGCTGTGCTTCCGCTAGTTATGTGTGAAACCCTAGGGAGGGGTGTTACAAAAACATTCCCTAGGGAGATTATTTGCATGCCCTCTGTGAGTGGTTGTACATAAGTACCGCTACATTGAGACTAAATAGAACATAAATTTTCATGCTACAAAAAGTATTTATGGCAAGAATAATCATACAAATCGATAAACATGGCAATTGGATTTAAAACACAAACAAAAAGAAACTATGATCAAATTTGAGGCACAAGAAATTAGGGTGTCAAGAAAAGAGTTAGGTTCAATTAAGCCTCATTAGGGAATGTTATATCCCAACTAAGGTGTTAGATGAACATACCTCTTCCTTAGAGTCCTAGAAACTACTTTTCAGAACCATTAAATGAGTTCAGGGTCCACTTGTCCTAACATCATTACCACGTTCATGTATTAGAACTATATTCATTCATTAAAGAATTAAAACCCCAAAGATACCAACTTTTTATACAAACCACTGATTTAGGTCCTAAAACATCACCACTATCTTAGTTAGGGTTTTCTGATCAAAATAACATATAATGTTATGTATTTTGATGTTATGGACTTTTAGATGCATTTTTGGGGATTTTTAACTAATTAATTCATTCCCAAAAACACTTTTGCAAAAAACTTAGAATCAAGCATCAAAATTATTTTTATTAGATAGAGGGAATTTTTATGATTTCAAAACATGTCTAACTTTTAATTTTAGACCTAGGAATCAACTTCTATGAATTATTTACTTCTGACCAATAGGAAAATTAGAAAAATCAAAATTCGATTGAAACAAAGTAGAGAGGGTGAGAGAGAGGGATTGGGACCCTCCTAGGTGGCCCAATCCTCAGCCTCCACCACGCCTCATCAGGGACTAGCGAGTCTCGTTCTTAAGGTGACAAAACAGGCACAAAATAACAATAGTGCCCTTGGCGATAAAAAGAAAGAAAAGGTGACGCGAAGGGCAAAGTGGGTAAAGCACAGGGGGTCGTCTCCTTCCCAACCTCACGAGCCATGGTTGGTTGAGCAAAGGAGTAGGTCTATAGAGAAATTGGGTAAAACCATGAGAGCACACGATTTCGAGATATTAGTTTGGCAAAATGAGAAGAAGGCACGCCGAAATTATACCTTGGATCCAATCGAGTGGCCACGAAGCGAGGAAGAAGCTATGGCCATGTCGGTGTGGGTGCATACCTGGGGTTACAGAAGCACTAGGAGAAAACTCAGAACAAATTGGCATGAGAGAACAATAGCAATGTGACCAATGGCGATTAGGGCTCAAGTATTTATAGACGCATCCTTGTGGTAGAGTTTTGAGCATAGATGATTCGAGAGAGGTGAGATGAAAATTAGGTGTTTCAAGAATATTTAGAGTTAGGGTGTGAGTAAGGCATGATTGAGTGCATCTCTGGATGGGGAATCCATATCTGAAGAAATCTCGCAAAGAGATCAACTGTGGCAAGAGAAAAATGGATTTTACAGAGGCTCATTTCACACTGTTAGTTTCCGATTTGGGATCGAGGTAGAAGATGACCAGCAGGCTTGCGATCTTGATCTAATGGTTGGGATTCACACGCACATTGCCTAAACCATGACATTAAATTTTTTATTCCTATTCAAATTCGACTAAAGTGACATGATATTAATTTATGATTTTTCTCTTTCTTCTTTTGAGGGAACAAACAATTTCCATATTTAATAAAAATTGACACCCTGATTGATTTTGAGGTGTAGAATCGGAATATGAATTAGTTTTTCCTTTTGAGGACTTTTAATGGGTTAAATAATTTAAAACTCATTTTCTCTTTGCTCATTCATTTATGACTCTATGATTATACAAATATGATCAAATTTTACCCATGTGTCCCAATTGATGTCTTGGATATGATTTTTCTCTTATTTGGTGATGTTTGTGCCATTTATTCAATTAATTCTCAAAATGAAGGTTCTACACACTTTCTCTCTCCTATATTAACATGTATATTAAAGATTATCCAAATTAAATGAAAATTCATCCAAAGGCTATTTTTAATAGGTTGATGACGAATCTAAGGTTAGTTTCCACTTTTGGAGTCATTTAATATTTTATTTAATATTTTGAGGAAAACTCATCTTTTCTTTTCAAAATAAAAGAGATATTTATTGTCCCAAAATTAAGAAACTTGGCCTAAAAGCCAAACCAAACCCATGGAAAACGAATCTCAACTTATTTTTTACCAATTAGTGCTTCTTTTATGAATTTTATCCCATTATCCAATATTTCCAATATTTCTCATATTAATCAATTCCATATCACATTAACATGTTTAAAGCAACATTATTCATTCCTTTTTCTCTTCCTTGCTCCATAAGACTAAGGAATGATCTAGAACAAATTGTTTTATCATTATCTCATATATGTGGTAAATTTGCATATTAGATCCTTATTAAAATATCTATTGAGGTATTTGTTCCTAAACCCCTTTATTGGCATAAAAGGTAAACAAATGTCCTTGAAACCACCATAATATCCACAAATTAAATAAAAAGGCCAAGAAGGATAGAAATTAAAGGAAAAGATGGGAAAGAGGCTCAAAAGACAAAATGTCTAGGATTCAATATTTTTCAATATTTATTGTTGGCATCTTTCAAGGACGCTAAGGTTTACAACAATTTTATGCCAATCAACCTATGTAATTATGCATGCAATCTGTGAGGGAAATAACTTTCCAAGTAGAAATAAAAATTTTGTACATCTAAATCGAATGTTTCCAAAATATAAAAGTTCCAAGTATTGATACCATGTGACAATCAAGAAAGAGATATACAAATTTAGAGAAATATTTATCATGACATGTCTTGAAATCATGTGTGTTTCTTTTACTTAGAATTTAGATTTTCTATCTTCCATTTTTATTCCATATTTTCCCATCAACATTGATTTTATATTTCCAACACGGTTAAATTATTAAATCAATGTTTCCTAATTGTTTTATCACATTTTTCTCTAGGATAGATCCTAAAATTTTATTCTCTTTATATATATATATATGTCAAAAAAATCAAACATATTTATTTATATATATAATTGCATTTAGTTGACAAAATCAAATATATTTATTTACCAATATACCCTTATTAGGATATCTAGGGTTATATTTGAAATTCATTAAACATACAAGTAAATATTTCAAATATGTATATATGTATATGAGAATGTTAGTAGTTTAAATGATTGAGAGGAAGTAGCATCAATAATTGTTCAACCATCCTTCTAATAGTTTTTATCTCCAAAACTATATATATGTATGTATGTATATATATATGTATATATATATGTATATATATATTTATATAATATAACATAATATACGTATCTAGGGATTCTATCTAGGTTACATATATAGTCAATGTTACATTCAATTTTATTGCTATTTCTAAAGATTAGTACTTCTGATATTATCTTGTCTCCAATATGATACAATCCATTTAGTACCTAGGGTTTAATATGTTTACTTCATAAGATATTATTTACCAAGATACCCTTACTAGACACATTTAGGTTTAATCTAAAATACCTCTATGTATACTAGTAATACACTTGTACTTAGACTTTGATTTCCTATATGTAAGCAAATATATTCTAGAACCTATTTTAGATGATTGAGGATAATGTAGTCAAGCCTACATGAGTTTGTGAGTATAATTGTCCCAGTATAAATTCACTTGTACTTATAGAATCATACTTACTCTTTTTCTTGGATATCATTAATTTCAAATAGGTTGATCTACATAAATTAATTTCCTAGATTCTTATATATCATGATAGGTCACTAGATATAGATATACAAATATGTCATTTGACTAATGAAAATAATCACATTGACTTACTAATTTTGCTACTATTGTAGTTGAAAGTTACCAAGTCATCATGTAACCCTCATTAATTCACCCAAACATATATATATATAGATAGAGTCAGGCTAGAATACACTCGAGTGTACGGATCAGATGACTACACTCAAGTGTGTTTGTATATCAAGACTATTTTTTGCAAAATGTAAACCATTGATCTTCACCGTCATACTATAACTAGGATACATACACATTTTGAGCCCATTTGGATGATTGTAAGTCACTCATCCAAGGGCAACAAAATCGACGCGCGAAACTAATTTGAAATGCATAATTTTTGCGGTCTTCATAACATGAGCTATACAAATCCAAATGTGCTCAAATTTTGCATATGAGTTGTTCACGAGATGTTTAATAAGATCAATGGATTAGATTTTCAAAAAAAATATTGCATCATGAAAAACTACTTGAGTGTATTCCGCTCCGGATACACTCGAGTGTATTCTAGCCTGACTCTCTCTCTCTCTCTCTATATATATATATATATATATACACTAAGAGAATAGATGAGTTATATTATACTATCAATACTTTTGTTTTTTTTCCTTTTAGGTAATATAGTTTATTACCTACTAAAAATGTAGATTGCATGCATACTGCCGACGATACATTAGTATACTTATAATTATCTTTCTATAAACTATAAATGTAGTTACCTATATAACCATTAGGACCATGGAAATGATATGATTCCTTTCTCATTCATTTCTTAAGAACAAAAACCTTATGAAAGGATACTGACCTATGTCGATTGATACCACCTGATATTCCATGATCAATCAAACACCAATAATAGTTCACATATTTCCTGATATAAGGTTGTCTGATCTTTGCTTCCTTGGCTACAAATGAACCAAGAAATAGTTGTCATGTCGATCTATCTTGTAGATGATTGTTTCTTCTGAAATAGTAAGAGGATGTTGTAGTAGTGATAAGAGGAAGTGATTTGTTTTAGGGGTTTCCAGTACTACATATATGACTTATATGTTAGTTATTTTTTAAAGGGAAATTGACAGTGTAATTTATATCACTGGTTACCTCAAGAAAACCGTCATGGTTGGTAAACTAAAAAAACATGGACTACATTTTATTTCTATCCTTATTTGTTTGAAAGACCAACCAATGGGATAAATTGCCCACAAAAATTCAACTTTGCACAAAATTTTCAGAATGCATTTCATTTGCTCCAAAAACCATTTGTTGTCGATTTATGATATATAATCAATAGGATAAAGGGGTATAGCTTGAACGTCTCCTTGTAATTCTCATTTGTAATTATCGTTGGTTGTCATCACTTTAAATGACAATGTAGCTATCGTTGGGTTACATCATTAGTCATTAATTGTTTTCATCCACCGATGACATAGTTTGTCAATTTGTCGACAGTTATTTCTTTGGAATTGGTGATGAAGTTTGTAGGTCTTCATTTTTTGAAATAACCAATAGGGTAAGTCTTACTTAAATCCCATGAGAAACCCTCTTTTCTATGGAACCCTAGAGTTAATATTCAGCGTTTCCCACTTTCATCTTCCGCCACTACAGATTCTACCCGCACCTCCGCAAATGACTATAGTGCATCCACTGACTGCCACCACTGTTGTTAGCTGCTTCTCCACTACCACTAATATTTCTCTCTCTTTTGTCAGTGAGTTAGGTCTTCCATTGCTGCTCTGTCCTCTATTACCACCAACTGCTGATGCTGCTAGCCGCTTTTCTACCACCATTGTTGCTAGCTGCTTCTCCTCCACTGTTGCTCCAAGTTACCAACTCTGCTACTGCTCCCTCCTATGTCTGAGGAAGTAGGTCTTTCTCTACTTCATTCTTTTAGCATTGATGATTAATCCATGAATGTACAAGTATGAACAAAGTTGAAGTGTAAAACTACAAATGACTCATTAAATTAGGTATAGTTAGTTTGATGGTAACTGCTACTCAGATGATCATAGTAATTCCAGAGGTAATACAAGTTCCAAACCCCAACTTCTAGAAGGGATGCATTTATTAGATAGAAGGTCAACCAGGCTCTACATGTTGCTTTTATGATTCATGATAACTTTATGGATCACACAACCATTGTGCTGACAGTGCATCATTCAAATTTCTATCCTACAAACTTTTAAATGGCCAAATTATAGTTTTCTCTCTATAATGTTGTGATTATACATATTAGGGAATAATGTGGTCAATATGAATTGCATGATTCTAATGAAAATGTATATATGCAACTATGATTACAATTGAAAATTATGTGTAGTTCTTAATATGCCGTTGGCCTCGATTTAATTAGATTGTGATGAATTGTATGATTGTGATGAAAATGCATATATGTAACTATGTACTTAATTGGGATTGAAAATTAATTGTAAACCCCAACCTAGATTTAATTAGATTGTGATTAATAGTAAACCCTAATTTTTTTAACAATGTATTTAATTAGATTGTGATGAATTGTAATAAGATTGTCATGAATTCTAAACCCTAAAATGAATATATCAAATATACGATTAGAAGATTCTAAACCCTAATTTCTAAACTGTATTGTTGGCCTAGAAACCCGTCCATGATTTACTCATTAGGAGTAAACCTTAGATAGTCCTTGATATGGGATTGTTCTTTAGCACTTCATCTCATATAGGATGTAAGTGTATAATGTGTGATAAACTTCAATAAATTTCATCAACATTTTTTCATTTGTTCTATGGGTACATATATAGGTGGGTATTTTCCCATCTATATTGATGTACTTGGAGATATATAGGTAAATGCTGTCAAAATTTATTGAAATTTCACACACATTATACACTTACTAATGAGATGACGTGCTCATGAATGGGATAGGTGGTATTCTTTCATGCATGTAAATGCTAATAAATAATTAGGGATCAATTCAATCATTTTTTTGTCTAAAATTAACTTATTATCTATCAACTGATGAGTTACTTGTCACCCATATGATCATAGAGTGGATTAATCATAAATTTATAAACTAAATCACTACTCTACATAGTTTATTAATGGTTTGAATGAGCTTTTAAGATTTGTAGAGGAACATAGGAAATAACTTGGAGATAGGTTTTATGCCCTTATAGGTATTATAGCAACAACTTGAAAGTTAACACTATTGACATGATCATAGATCATGTCATATGCAATGCGATTGTAAAGGGATCTATAAAGTGGTACTAGTGTGGAGAGATTCCTAGTATGATATCAACAAATGTCAGTAGTGGTTGTTGTGTCGAAGAAGAAATAATTGACAATGTTTTTGAGAATGAAGCATTTCCATCAGACATGGTTGATGTGATGCTAGATAGTTGTAGGGTAATTATTACAGATCCCCCTTCCTTAACTAGAAATGTTGTGCATGATACTGATAAACTGTTATACTTAGGTTTTACAATGTTTATGAAGTTGAGCGCTATGTGAGATTGTATACTCTAAATACTAACAATAGATGTAGTGGAATAAGCTTCACTTCATTGTTGTCATTGTTGAAAGAAATTCTCCCTGAAGGCGACGAGCTTTCAATCTCAACATAAAAAATGAAATAGATGTTGTGCCCAATAGGAATGGAGGCTAAGAAGATACATGCATGCCCGAATGACTGTGAGTTGTTTCAAAAGGACTATATCAATCTAAAATAATGTCTAAAATATGGGGCGTCTAGGTACAAAGGGTCGACATCAAGTAAGACCAAAACTGAGTCTCCTGCCAAGGTGATGTGGTATCTCTCTATAATACCACATTTTTAACACTTGTTTGCTAATACAATAGATGCACAACAGTTATCTTAGCATTCATAGGAATAGAAAAACAATGATAGTATGCTACAACATGCGTCTGATTCCCCTCAATGGAAGAAGATTCATTTTTTGTAACCTGGATTTGGGGAAGAAGTCAATAATTTAAGCCTTAGACTTTGTATTGATGGGATGACTCCATTTGGAACATTAAGTAGACAACATAACACATGACCTATCATGATTGCTATATAAAATACTCCTCCATGGTTGCATAAGAAGAATAAATACATCATAATGTTCTTGCTTGTTTTGGGCCCCAAACAACATGGCAATGACATCGATGTTTAGCTTGAACCTCTGATAGATGACCTAAAGAAACTTTGGGGAAAAGGTGTGAGGACTTATGATGATTTGCATGGAGATATGTTTAATTTACTTTCTATATTGTTTCACATTATAATGACTTGTCTGGATATAACTTATGGGGAAAACCTTGATTCCATCTAATTAAAACAGGGTGGTAATGACCGTCTCTTCTCTCTCTAGGTTTTCCACTCTGCCCTCTCTCTAGTCTCCCCAGTGGCGCCACCACTAGGGGGAGGGAGTGCTACCTTGGCACTTTCCTCCCCCTGGCTTCCACGCTACCATGGCGAGACCCGATGCTGATGTGATTTCTTGGAGCGATGGTGCAGTTGGGGCTTTCTCCTCGGTTGACCAAGTGGAAGGGGGACGAGACCAGGAGCATTGTGAAGGGCCATTTTGTGGATCTGTGGATCGACATTGTCGATCTATCAACCTCCACCCAGTTCAAGAGTGATTGATGGAGATGAGCCCTCCATTCCAGATCTGGGGCTCCTCATTTGATAGTCTATGTAGGTGTCTCAGGCTCTCCTTCTCCTTCTCTCTATGTGAGTCCTGGTTCGTCCAAGGCTATGAAAGCCACTTCGTCTGCGACCTCTTGCTTGTTCCAGCGATCACGACGCATCGACTATCACCCTCACTTGGTGGTTCCCGCTCTGGGAACCGGTTCCGACTTCGATGCAGTAGAAGGACTCCCTTCGGGATCCTTGGTAGAGTAATGCTTTGATGTCGAGTCCACTCAACACACAGGGGATACCTTCTCATCTTCATGTTGGTTCTTCACATCTAGTTGAAAGGGGATGGGCGGGGTCCTTGATGGGTGGCTTGGTGGCGGCAGATCTTCGGTCCTGTTCCGATGTTGCTGTGCTGATCACCGCCACATGGTAATGCACAGGCTGGGTCAAGGGGGGCAGTTTTATTCTTCTTCCTGGCTCTCCTATGATACATGTAGGAACACCCTCATGGTGTTTGATGATATGCCACTACCAGATAATAGCATGATACTGCTAGGCATGCTCTGCTGATGCTTGTTTGAGCACTGACAAGATGTTCGGCCAAATCCTTTCTACTACCTATCTATCTCGTTAGGATGCCTGGATTTTCTTCCAATGATGGAATTTTTGTCTCCTTCTTCTTTCCACTAATTTTAGGGAATGGTTGTATTGTTATGTGTGAGGGAGGTTTGGTGGGTAGGTGTTTTGCATTTGGTTGTCCGTTGTCCTCAATTTTCTTCATGATAGATGGTTTGGCAGGGTGTAGGCTGCAGTTGTAGCTGGTGTTTCACCCTTTGGGTGCTTGTGGTGGTGCTTTTGTGCAAACAACAACATTCTAAGTATCAAACTGGAGCTAACCAAGGAGTATGGGTAGCTGTTTGGTTTATGGCTGTTTAGCTGGATGTGTTTCGCGCTTCCAGCTGATGATTTGGACCTAGTCTGAATCCTGGATATTCGAAGACTTGATTTTGTGTGTTGATGCTGAGACCCTATATTCCTGGATCTATTGGGGAGTGGCCGGTCTGTAGAGTCCTTGTACTCATACTTTGTGGGTGGTTTAATGCCGTTGAGTGCTTGGCTTTTCTTAAGGCTTCATGTCATTAGGTCGAGTTGTTTAGGATCTAAGTCTTATGTACAGTTTTAGGGTTTTCTTTGTTCTCTTGGCCTTGATTACTAGCCTGTTGGTATCAAGGTTTTTTTGTTCTTGCTGTAATGGGGTACTTTGTGCCCAAAGTTTTGGTAATATAGTAACACACTTTTTGACCAACAAAAAAAATAGGGTGGTAATATTGTACATATTGGTCATTAAAGGTTTCGTCCAAATGTGCATCCTTATCGAATGTTGCACAAAACATGTAATAGATACATTGATGAATGGAGTTCCCCTAAACCAATCCTAGGGGAGGATATTTATGCAAGAGTAAACAACAATGCAAATCACTTTAGTAAGAGACCATGTACTACCCCCATAGGTGAAAAATCTTTATACAAAAAGAGGTTGATATTATGAGATCTTCCTTAATAGAGTTCTTTGATAGTTTGCCATTGTATTGATGTCATGCATGTTGGGAAAAATGGTTGTGATAGAATCATTGGTACTATGTTGAATATTAAAGGCAAGACTAAAGATGGCATCAAATCTAGGAAGGACCTATGTGAAATGCGTATAAGGAAAGAATTTACAAAATAAGTTATCAAGAGTCACCACACATATTTACCACTTTCTTGTTACCCCATATTTACACCAGAGAAGAGAACTTTTTGTTAGTTCTTAGTTAATGTTAAGGTACCACAAGGATACTCAGCCAATATCCACAGATTGGTATCAATGAAGGATATGAAGATGATAGGTCTTAAATCGCATGATTCTCACACTCTAATGGAACATATATTGCATGTGGATATTTGATCTATCCTTCCAAAATATGTAAGGTTTGCAATCAATAGGCTTTGCTTCTTCTTCAATACTCACTATAACAAAATAATTGATTATGATATTCTAGATAAGTTGCAAAGGGAAGTAGTCATCACCCTATGCCAACTTGAGCAGTATTTCCCCCCTTCATTTTTTGTTATCACGATACATCTAGTTGTCCATTTGACTAGGGAAGTGAAAATGTTGGGTCCAATTTTCTAGACACAGTTGTATCCTTTCGTATGGTACATGAGTGTTTTTAAAGGTGATGTTCAGAACCATTGTCGGCCTGAAGGGAGTATCATTGAGGGCTATGTTGCTAGGAAGTTTATGTACTTTTGCAATGACATTTTGAGTTGTAAGAAAACTCCTATGAGTACTATAAACTATGACGTTTATCCCAGAAAAGGTAATTGTGGAGAACGATAGATAAATATCAAGCATGATGAGTGGGAGCATGCACACTTGTATGTTTTACAAAACATTGGCAATGTGGGTATTTATATTACCGAACACACAAACTAGCTCAAGACAAAACCTAGATCTAATTCAATGTGGCTTGTGAGAGAGCATAATTAGACATTTATTAGATAGTTTGAAGAACAAGTATTCAGTCAAATGTATAAAACACAAAATAATGTCACAAAAACCATAAAATGGCTTGTATATAAGCCAAAGATACACATTACATATTATGAAGGGTTTTACATAAATGGATTTTCATACTACACAAAATGTCAAGATGATAAAAGTGTCGTCCAAAATAGTGGGATCACCCTCCAAGCATCTTAATTGTATTTTTCTAGTGTCAAGGATAAAAGTCCATGGAAGGAAAGATGTCAACACATGGGAAATTGACTACAAAGAGTCTAGAGTTCCATGATTTAGGTGTAAATGGGTTGATAAAAACAAAGGAGTTGTAGTTGATGAACTTAGTTTAACAATAGTGAATTTTGAGTGGACATGTGAGAAGGATGAACCATTCATAATGGCATCATAGGAAAAGTTGGTATTCTATATCAATGATACTGCAAAAGAAATTTGGTCTGTCATTCTTCATGGAAAAAGATAGTTCATTTCAGATCCTCTTGATGAAGAAGAGTACTACAACAAAATAATGACTCTAGTCCATGTTCTATTGGCTTACAAAGTGTAAATGTTGAATCTTACACCGATGACTATGCACATCAAGATCACATAGAATAAATATTAGTTTAATGTATAGTACATGTAATATTTCATATGTTATTAGTAGTATATAACATGTTTATTTTTTCGTATGCGATCTATCTTTTTCATATGTAATCTGACTTTGTCATACCTAATCTAACTTCTTTATACATGATCCAACTTTTTCATATGTTTACTTTTATAGATGGCATTTGACATAGAGAACAACAATCTTGAGTGTCGATGAGGACGGTATTGGACCTCCTAGATGTAGTAAGAGAGGGATAACTCTGATGAAAATTGCCTCAAATAGGGAAGGGAAGAAGGATTTGGTTGAATTTAAAGTAGGCACACCGATTACTAAGGAGTTCCTTAGGTATGGTGGGGTCTTTGGTAAAAGTAAGGTGGATCTTCTTGTTGATGATTGGAGATAAGTGAGTAACGCCACTAAAGTACTCATCCAGATGAAGTTAGAGGTAAGATATATGCATTTACATTTTATATTCTTTTTGTATCCTTTTTTTAAAATTTCAAACAAGTAGTGAATGTTGAACCTTTTTAGGGCCGATGTGAGCTTGGAGAAAAGTTAAATTGCATGTATGTGATGTAGGCTTGTCAGGATAATACATATAGATTGAAAGAAAATACTCACTAGAGACTACATCTTTGGAGACAAGCAGTATTAGGATCCCACTCTGAAATGGACATTTCTTGACAAAAAATTTGGGTGGAGTTTCTTGAGCAGAGAAAAATAATGGTGTTCAAGGTATTGAATTAATTACATTCTTATGATTTTTTTATGATTAGTTAACAATATTTCTTATTGAATTAATCACTCCATTCATGATTCTAAAAAATAAAGGCATGACAAGAATGTGCACAACCACTAGTTGGTTTCAGGTGGTTATATTAAATATTGCCAGTTGAGAGAGCAAGAGCAAGAGCAAGAGAAAGAGAAAGAGAACGAGCTTTCTGCTTCTACTCCTACTCCTACTATTGAGTCTTCTAGTAGTGTTAGATGATTTCTTTTCTATATTGAGTGGATAGATGCAAGGAAAAAAAAGTATGAGAAATCCCCATCCAAGCAACCAAGGAGGTGTCTACCAAAATGGTAAATATCTTGGTCTCACAATGCATGTCCATGTTCTTTTTTTCCTTGATTATTGAGGTTTTTACTTATTAGTCTTTTAATGATAAATAGTTAGAGATGGGTGCACAAACAAAGGGGGGCAAGTTCACTCCTCAGGGCAGAGATGTTGAATTGATAGTTTCTCTGTGAACAGAAGAGAACTCTAGACGTGTTAGGCCTACTGGAGCTGGGGCTGGGCTAAAATATATTTTTGGCTCATTAGAATAAAAGTACAAATTTGCCAAGAAAGGGGGAATGGACTAGAAGGATTTGCAAAGATTGATAAATGTATCCTTGGAAGAGTTTAAGGCTTCTCAAGCAGTGCAAACTTCTTTAAAAGTCACATGACCTGTATAGTGTCACACACCCACATAGTGTATTGGGAAAAGTACTTCGGACTTGCATGGCATGACCGGGGTAAGATTTCATTTAAGTTAATTCATATATATGTTTTGATGTAATCTCTCAAGTAAATATATATGTTTGTTTGAATTTAAATGTTGTATTCCATAAAGTTGTAGGTAGGTAAAAAGTGTCATATTTCCATTGGCGTTCCATCATACAACATCGTAGTAGATCATGAGGTTTTTCCATAGGATGGTTTGATTCATGTGTTCTCCTTCTATCTAATCATTACCTTGTGTCTTCCATATGTCTCATGACAGAATGAAACGTCACACCACCCCCACACAAGCATGTGGATGCAACCATAATAGGATATGTAGAATGCCAATTTATTGGGTGGTCCAAATGGCTCGTTATAATTATTGAGGTATGAAAAATTGTATATTGCATTTTTATATATAATTTAAAGCTAATAAAAGAACACATGTATGCATAACAAAACAACTAAGATGCCTCCTAGGGTTACAAATCCTATACCCCACATTTTATTCCATAGGGTTTGTTTGAATCCTTGGGCCTTAACTACAAGGTGTTGATAGTACTGTTAGACAATATACAACAATCATATACGATAGATGTTGATATAGATGTTGATTGATGTTCTGAGCTATTTCAATATAAATGGCTAAAAAATCAATTATAGAACTTTGGATATAGTGAGTCTCAATACCTCATCATATGTGAAGAGTAAATATTTTATAATTGTTTCTATATGTTCAGTCATTTATATTATAGGGTTGTTGGGTTTGGAATGTTAAATGTGGCATTTCAAATTCCATCAATAGTTAGCGATGTATTTACAAATTCGAGTGGTGTCTAAGATTACAGGTCTATCATGATTAAATTTTTTGGTGCTTCTAAGATTGTGGTCATATCTCCCTTGAACGTTGTCTAATTTTGGGCTTGTTATTTATATTTGAAACTTATGAACATGACTTTTGTGGAATTTAAATTTTTTTATTCATCATCTATTTACTCAGAAATAGGAATTGACAGTTGTTAGTTATTGTTCTTGAGATCTATATAATGTATTTCTTTGATCATTCGGGTATAAAACTAACACCAAAAGAGGGACACCCAATGAAATCGACAATTCACATGTAAGTATAGTTTTTTCACACTGAACATATTTGTTATTTTTGCATCATTTGATAGTTTAATAATGCAACATATTTGTTAATTTAACTTATAGAGGTGTGAAAGCATTTTACAGCGGTAGAGGGAAAACTGATAAAAAAAAATCACTAGCTTGGAGGAGTGATAGTGTAATCTTCTCATTTCAATACATATATATTACCAACTCTTCTGAATTACCTTTATTAACTATAACTATAAATTTATAGTGCCCTGTACAAGACAATAATTGACCATGCACATATTACTTGATGTTGTACATGCATACAATTATCACGCACGTGGATCATATAAAATGTATAGATAAGGGAATGTTATTAGTCTTGTATCATAATTATTGAAGAAATCTCATTTGGTAATACAAATAATCACATTTAATTAGAATTATGCATCATTCTCTTTGTAGGTTTTTGACACTACTAAAGCCTATACATTGGAGTAGATTAATGACCAACATGTATAGTGGCCAAATTGCTTCACCAAACATGTGGACTTGTCAGATCATTGGGAGGGTTAGTATTTTTGTAGTTCAAACATTATTGTTATATTTTTCTTTATTATATATTGTGAACTTAAACTCTGTGGAAGCTAATGTTGATATGTACACATGTATATATGTTTCTAAATTGAATGTGAAGTGCATGAGGAGGAGAATAATGTGTATTTGTTCATATCTATTAAATCAAATGTGTGAATGAGAAAGGAATCAATTGATCTATGAGTTCATGCATGTGTGTGTATTTGAATTGAAAAAATGAATGGAATGTTGAGGTTTGCTAGCCTGGTTGTGCATATTGTATCAAATGAATATGTCTATTTGTACATACTTTATTCTTGTAGTTGGCCTATTATTAAGCTGTGATGGTTGTAGTGGAATGCAGTTCTAATGAACTACAAGCCAAAAATAGGCTAGTAGCCAGACAATAAGTCTGTGGACCTACTATATAAAAAACATAGTCATTTATCATCAGTTATTTGAAAATAACTAACTACATATACATACTTTGTCAATTACTTGAAGAAAACAGATGAGATATCCCTTAAGTTTCACTAGTTCTTCACTAATAAAGTTGTTAGTTATTTCTCATTCAACAATCGATGAGGAATGGTCATGAAAAACCATTTTTATAGCCATGTATCATCTATTATTTTCAAATTACTGACTACACATATGTATATACATCATTAATTCTATATAAAGGTAAAAGGAAACCACTATTTTGTCATACGTTGCATCTTATATTGTCAATTTGACTATAATCCTCTGACTGATGGTATCTATTATTGTCATCATTTTATTGAATTGATGATGCATGGCCTTGTGTTTAGCGTCGCCCACCAATTAGTTAGTTTAAAACTGACAATAAATGGCTAAAATGACTGATGAGATACCCTATTTTTGTAGTAGTGTTAGTCATAGTAGGGAGGATGAGGAGTATCAAGGAAAAGGTTGTGTGGTCTATGATCTTCACCCGATACCTATCCTCATACCATTGGTCACTAGAGGGATGGAGCTGACTCAGGGATTGAGAAAGGATCATAGAGGATATCAGAGGTTGGAAACTCATCCTGATCTCATAACCATGGTGGTCTAGATGATTGGAATGGTTCAGACTATCATGGAGGGTGGTAGATGGTTGAAGACCTAATGGTACAACATGTCCTAGCAGGGTGAGGCAAGAGGCTCATTATTATTATTCAGGTCAACATCCTTGTTGCTTGATGTAGGAAATGGTGTCAAGATTGGAATAGGTTGATGTGGAATGGTGAGAGGATCTATTGTTGTTGAGGGACGATGTTTATGATGTTGGTGGTTGAAGTTGTTGAAGGAAGTGGTGAGAAAGTATAAAGGTGTAGATCGAAGTTTCCTATGATCAGGAGTGTAGCAATCATGGGTGTTGTTAACCAGTCCTCCATAAAGCAAGCTGTAGCGGTTGCTGTTGGTCACTGCTGTCAGGAACTGATCATTTCTAGTTTATAGAGAGAAACTCGGTGGTGCTAGATAGGGCTTGGGAGGAGGTAGGATGAAGTTGTTGTAGGTTCGTTGCTTCCACGTTGTAGTGGTTAGGACCTTATATGAAAGTGGATACTAGGGTTTTGGGGCACTTTGGTGGTGAGGAGGCAGCCAAGGCGGGAAATGACTAACATCATCGTATCAGGTTAGTAGGAGAATAGTCATGTTGGGGTGCATTGTGAATGCTTGCAGGAATCTCCATCCATGTGTCATGGTTCACTGAACTAGAAACTGACGAATCAAGGTGTATCATCATGTGAGGTAGGAGACATAGCGGGCAACTTCATTCTTCCTAACTGCTTTCGTAGGAACAATGAACCAAAAGGGGTGGATGCGGTCTAGTTTTCTTAGAAGGGGTATATTATCTATTCATTATTAATAATATTTATCCATATGTATCATCTATTAGTTTCTATATCTACTATTCCACATGTCTATATCATCTAGAATATTTTACATGTTCCTATCTTTTGATCACTTTCTTTCTAAAATATTAACTTCCTATTTTATAGCGAAGGCACGCCTCATTGATTTTTAGTGTTAATCACCTCCAAATTGATAGTCATTCATGTAAATTGTATTATGTTCTAATAATTCCAAGCCATTATTTGACATTAAATGTTTCCTCAAAGTATTTGAACACAAATATGCCAATGTTTACTTGTTGAAGTCATCAATATGATTTGGGGGACTCATTTGTAAATACTACTCTAGTAAGGAGGATGCACTCAATTGTGATGAGAGAAATTATGTTGAAGATACATATATATCAAGGACCATGATAATTCAATTAAAAATTACTGACTATGATTTGGAATGAATATGTTACAAGGAAAGTGTAGAGGATACACCTATGGTGTAAAGATCCTAGTCGATATACATGTTCACTCTTACATATTTATCTTTTTGACGTGTAATTATAATTTGTAATAACAAGTGACATAATAATATACAAGTTTAATGTTGACATTGTCATTGGTGTATGCATCTAGTATTTATTCATGTATGTTTTTTCTAAATGGTTTTGGATTTTTTCATCTCTAGCCCCTCCGGGTTTTGGGAAGTAAGAATTTGGGGGTGATAGAGTTGGGACACAACATGAGAAATAGCTACACATGAAAATTACTTATCATGAAACATGTAACTAAATTCAAATTTTTACTTGAAACATTAGAAACTTAGTAAGTTGTTGAATAGGGACTATGTTCGAGTTACGCTCTAAGTTAGATACTAGGCATTAAAGAATTAGGTTCAGACAACTATTTGAAACCCTATCCATATAGAGTTCATATGTATTGGGTAGTTGCATTGGTATAAAGAATTTCTCATCTATTTCACTAGGTGACACATTACTATACTCTCTACTATGTGTGGGACACTAAAATTTGCTGAATTTGTTTTGTTTCCAATCGATATGAGATTCCACATTTTCTCTTACACCCCATTTTAAAAAATAAAAACAATATAATATTTTATTACATATGTAAGTAAATATGAAAATGTGTTCCTACACACATGGAATTAGGAGGTCATCATGCTACATAAGTGAAAGAAGTGACCTCAATCTGGAATATATAGTTGTTCTAGATTAAATACCTAGAGCCTTATCCAGAGCTGTAAAAAATAGAATAGATGATAGAACTATATGTGGTATAACAATATGGATAATCTTACCTAAGTATGATGCATAAGATATAAGTTTATTAGTGGTAATCCCAATTTGAATTTGAGTTTTCATTATATTTGGAGAAACTGTCTGAGTCTTGATGATGAATGTAAGATTTTCTTACTTATTGTAATCTATGTTAAGGTAAGTTGAATGTTCATGAGCCTCAAGATCATTTTCAAAGAAGGGTACCTAGTGTTATGATGAGAGACAAGGTGAAATTCTAAGAGAGTGAAACACATATAGAGAGGGGCATGGACCTAATCTCCAATATATAAGAAATATGAAATATATAAAAAATGATATGTCCAAACTTACTCTACTCATGATTAGATGATTTCTGAGTCCTTATGCAAGATTTATATTGGTATAAATTATATATGCAAGAGTTAAAAAAAATTTATTCTACCGGTAGAGAGTCCATGATGATAAGTCAATCCATTGACTTATTGGGTCCTAGAATGAGTGACTTAAGCTTGTGAACCTCACCATTAGCTTCAAGTGATGTGATACATGAAAATTCCATTTTTAAAATAGAATGCTTACTGCATAATACATTCATATATTGCTTCATACATTTCTATTTCTTAACATGTGATGCTAGAAACATCATGGATCTATAAACATTATTTATGTGTGAAGAGTCAGTCAGATAAGTAGGAACTGACATGTTTCTTTTCAATTTACTAATACATGAAAGATACAAGTTTGAATAATGATCTCGGAATGAAGATATATTAGGAACATAGATTACGTGACCATAAAAATAATTTACTTAATTACAATCCAACTAAATCTAAGCTTCTTGTTGATGACTACTCTCATAATGGAGTGAAATTCTAACATACATACATAAAAGATAAGCACATCTCTAATAATTAAATCCTAGTATGATTTTTATCATAATTCAGACTAATGATGTTACATGTGTCTATTTTAGTAAACTATTAAATGAAATCTCAATGTCACATTTAACGTGATAGTGGGATGAAAGAAAAAAAAACAAAATCGTGAGTAATACCCTTATAAACTCATATGTTTGAACAAAAATGTCATTCTTAGGGAAATAAGATGTATATCTAAAATAAAATAGTTATCACTAAGTCGTTAAAAAATTCTTAGTCTATGTAGGGTGGTATGGGTACACCTAGAAGCTATAGGTAGTTACATGTTGACTTGGGATACATATAGAAGTGTGAAAACTTTGACACTTGGAAATGGTTACCTTTATGAATTTGGGATCTTTTGTATTACTTTATAAATGACATAAGTTGAATTTTGAGTAAGAAACTCCATATAAGGTGGGGTGAATATGATGAACCCAAATTTAAAATTTCCATACTTAATATAGTAATTGAATTTTGTGATTACTCTTAGTTGGTTAATTCCATTTTGTGGTGTCATTATCCTGACATGGATACCATTGGCTCATAATTATGACTACACAACCATCAAAGGATCAATAATACTTACCCATGACCATCTATATACACGGTGAAGGTTATACAAGTTATCAGTTAATGTTGATTACTTATGAAGTGAAAGTGTTTACTAAGTATGCATAGACTCAAATGATATAATGATATACCTCAAGGTCGGAGGTTGTCAAATGTTGTAAGTTGCATATTTTTTATCAAGAGTTGATGGTGAAGAGATGTATTGAGGGTTTTATACATATTTCTTTTTTTTTATAAAATAATTTACATGAACAACTATTTGATTTTTGGTATTAAGCTAGTTAGAAAATTATATTACATGTTGCGGAATTAATGGTTAGAGTTTGATGCCATTTGGAATGATAATCTAGGAGATGTTGAGGCTTGAATATTAGTTTAATGATTAAATCATTCTTAAATAAAAGGATGTTTAAAATATGATTTGATCTAGGTTACGTGTTTAAGTAACCTATCACACAATAGTTTTCCTTGAGGCACTATGGTCCATACTAGATACAGATTTGAAAATGGAAGCCTTGGCCCTAGGATGATCATAGTGTGGTCCCTAGTTCTTCTTCCAACTTCAAAAGGGAAAGAACAATAGCTTTGAATTGGTTGTGGATCACCCCCAACAATCCAAGTCGAAATCATGAGCCAAACAAGGATATCTACCACTCAGATCAATTTGCATGTCTAGGGGATACCCAATGATCCTTATATAGTGAGTGGGACACTCTCTATAGTTGATTCCAACTCTATGTTTCCCTGGTGTATCCACTATCTATTGTAGATGAGAGTTGGAGATATAGGAACTAAGAAGAAACCCAAAAAGAGACTGAAGGCATGATTAGTTTGTCACGCATGATTGTAACATGAAGGGTCATAAGGTAGGTTTAGAAGGTACACATATAAGATTGGACATTTGTTTTTCCTATCCTATGTTGGGATGCACCACCCATTAATTGAGAAGGAACACTTTTGAACCTTGCATTTGTCATTATTTGTTATTGCTTTAATACCAACATATAGCACACCTTCTACAGTCTAATAAACCTTTCATGTTTGTCACGAGGCCTAATGGCATCATCCACTAAAACTTAATGATAAACAACACTTGTTCATAAGAAACTAGCAAAAAATGTTATTTATGCACAACTTTTTCCAAAATCTTCTCCCAACAAACTATCTAGAAATCTTTTGTCTATGTTTACTAGTTTATCATGTATTGCGATCTCTATTTGCAAAAAAACAGATGTGATGCGTTTTTTAAAAAAAGGGTGTGTGTGATCAAGTCCAACATCTAGTGTACTTCACTCTACCATAGCAACTACATATAAATGAGAAAAATATTGGCAGTATGAGAGGGGTGGAAATGTTGGTTGGATATCGTTAGAGATGATTGAAGAGGATAAAACTAGAGTTTTTATCTTGATTGAATAGGGTTGAAAAGGGTTTGGAAAAGTGATGACATGGGAGTCTGGAAGAGGTATGATAGAGGAGGAAAAGGAGGAGAGGAGGAAAATGATAATAAGAATGAGAGAGACAATGTGTATACCATGCAATACTAGGGGGTTGTTGAACTCAAAAGTCACTTCTGACTAGGACTCCCAATACTATGGAATTCAAGTTCTACTTCAATATTTTGACAAACAAACATAGGATTTCACTTATCACTAATCCTATCATGATGAAAATCCTTTGAATCAAAGACACCATAAGAGGTGTTAAGGTTGATACTAGTGGGAAAATAGAGTCATACGAGTGATTGTGTATTCTTAGTGGAGGTGGTAGGTAGGTTGTCAAGCTCCATCTTCTCTGGTGGTTGTGCAAGTGTCGGGTTGGGGGGTTTCTTCAGACATCTCCACATTAGTTAAATGGGTGGAAACACTTTTTGAAGGTTACATATGCTCCTAGAATCCTTGATTAAGGAAGAAGGTAGTCAAATATCTTTTTCACCTTTTCTTCTTCCATGCATAGGAACAAGAAAAAGCCGACAAGTAGGTTTGATCTCCTCAACTATCTCTGAGGATTTGAGGTGTCGACAGATTGCATAATACCACATAGAATAACAAGCCACTTCCTTGTCTGCACGTGTATGACTTAGTTCATGCACATTATATTAAAATATTCATTGTGTGGTGTATTTCTATGCATGATGTAGAGATAGAATGGGAGGAGGTGGATGAGTTGTGGCATGGATCAGATTGGGCCTTCATCTCAAGGAAATTGTGGAATAGACAAGCTAAGGTAGGATGTGTGAGTTTGGTTGCCAAAGTCCAGAGTCTATTCCATATAAGACAATTGAAGGCACCCCAAGGTTCCATGTTTAGGATTGGATGGCCCTCAACATTCTTAATAAGGTATAAACACTTGAACCCTATAATAAAAGTTTCCTTAAAAAACTTATAAATGAAACATTGATCTAAAATATGAATATAGCTAATCTATGGAACCACAAAATTATGCTCTACATGTTGTTGGATCTAGGGCTCTAGAGGGGGGTGAATAGAGCTTCAAAATTCTCACAAGATAAGTTAGACCTTCAAATTATATCAATAAAAACCAATAGATTAAGTGCAATTTGAAATCCTAACTAACAAGCATAGCAAGAATGAGAGAAAATGAAACAAGCACTTCAACAAGGTCATTTAGAGTGGTTCCACTCTTCAAATGGGGAGAGAGTCAATCCACAACCTAGAGAGGTCAACCTCTAGGAATTTGCAAGTTCTTTCCTCAATATATTCACTTATAAGAGTTACAAAACAAGACCAACAAAAGGACTTACCTATTAGTTACAAAGAGTCTTCAACCTTACCAAGGACTTACCCACTTTGCTAAGAGTCTCCCGCCTTCTTCCAAGGACTTACCTATTCTTTTACAAGTCTTTAGCCTTCAAGGAATTACCTACTCTTCTTGGATCTTTAGCCTTTGTCTTATCCTTCACCTGGAGAAGATCTTCACCCCTTCTTCAACCTTAAAGAAGAATATCAACAACTTCACCTTCACTCGAAGTAGCTTGCTTAAAAAATTTCCTCTTTGAGAAAGAGGGTAGGGAAGATGGAATGGAATGAGACCTTTACAAGATAAAGGAAGTAGCTCTCTTACAAATGGCCTAACTCACTCATAATCATGAAATGCTATGTAAATGAGAGAGATAAAGGGGCTCAAGTAGTTGTAACACACTCAACTATAGCAAGGACTTAAAATAGCATAAATGAGCAAACTTGGAATTAACTCTAAGGGGTCATATTCATAGTTGGGGGTGTTCCCTTGAGTGTGGTATCACTTAAGGGAGAAATATATCCATTTTCCAAGTTGCAACAAATCTATTTTCACTCAAAATTACTCACCAACAGTTATAATCACTTTTTTTGCATTTTTCATACAGTACATTTGGTCGAGTTTCAACAAAGGTAACACGACCAATTCACTAAGAGACAGAGACAATTTTCAAACTATCGGTCTAGTTTGTTATGGGAAACTCGACTGATGTGCTAAAGTCAATTTTACTCAGTGAGTCGGTCTATCAAGTTCTATGAGTGTGCAACTTGATCGAGTGGCCTCTTTAGAAAATCCATCACTGGGTCGGTTGAGTTTCCAACTCGACCGATAAACAACCTATGAAAATTTTATAAATTGACATTTGAGTGATCAAGCGTTGGAATTAAGTGTCCCTGATTTTTTCTCATCTTATCTACAAGCCATATCATCAATACAAGTGATTACAAAAATCATCTAAGGTCATTTGGAATGATTTCCCAAAACACTCACTTGCATTGCTTTTGACTTGAACTTAAACAAGCTAGGGCTTGTGTAAATTGATCCTTTTCATGTACCCAAAGCCTGAAATCAATGAACATAATAGATACATAGGAATGGAATGGTTAAGTCATTATTAAATTATTGACAATGTAGAACTCTCAAGTCAACATTCTCCCCCTTTTTGACAATGACAAACCATTCCTTAATAATATTGAAAAGGATATGTAAAGTTATACCTTTGCCTTGTGAATTGCAGGGCATTCATGATTTGAACAATGTGAATTGCTCCCCCTTAATCTATGCTTACTATTACTTACATAGTTAGGCTATCTACACAAAGCAACATGCCATATATACTATATGGTCCTTTAGCAAGTCACATGATAAAGCATATAATGAACAAGAAAAGGATCACGTAGGCAATTAAAGCAATATGGTTGAGATTCAAAACATTGACCTTCTCTCCCCCTGTTGACATTATAAAAAAGGAAGGGGGTATAAGAGTACAAAAATGGGTCTTCTCCAAGAAAAACCAATTATACATCCACAACATGCAATCTCGAAAGATACACCAAATAGAGATGAGAGAAACAAACAATCTAAGTCATAATTAAAATATGGTAAAACATGACACCAACTCATGAGATATAGTAAATCAAAGAGTAAGTGTATAAGAGATTAGGATTATAATACAGAGAGCATGTTCTTAAAAAAAAACTACAAGAAAAAATGATGAATACTAGATGAGAAAATAGTGCATCTCAGAAAATGTGCCCAGATGTTTGTGATACAAAATAGCCTAGAAAGATATGTATAATTAACATCTAGACTAAAAACTAGAAAAAATACACATCTAAGCTATCTATGTCCACAGCAACATCATCATCGGCATAAGAAACATCTAGCTCATAGTCATCATCTTCATTTGTAGGTATAACAAAGAGAACAACATCACCTTCATCACCGGAGGCACTAGTAAAGCTATCAGAGCCATCATCATCATCATCATCATCATCATCATCCTCCTCATCATCCTCATTAGCCTCCTCATTAGTAGAAGCATACTCCTCATCTTCCTGGTCTGGCATCTCCTCATTAGCAAAGGAACCAAAACCACAGTTGGTCCAATGAGCATTCTACTCATCCCAAGACATGCCAAGAGCATGGAGATCATTAGCATGTGTGGAGAAAAGAGAAGAGATGCTAAGACTAGCAAGTAGAGTGGCCAAGGGGCCAGCTGTCAGAGACATCACTCCATGGGTACACCCACCACCAGTAGAAGGTGTAGTAGCAAAAGAAGTAGGTGGAGGTGCAGGGTAAAAGTTGTCATACGCATAAGATGCATAGTCACCTCCTGGGTAGGGTTGGTAGACAAGGTAAGGGTGTGCACAGGAAACGTTCATGTTGGAGATGATGGCACAAAGATCCTGATGCATGTGCTCCTGAACCTGAAGGTTGTATGTATGTTGATGCTTCATGTAGCCCATAAGGGTTTCATTGGATACATGGAATGAGGCGTGGGTAGGTTGGGTAGGATGAGGTGGTGGAGGTGCTCAGGTAGAGCTAGATGTAGAGTCACTAGGTGTGGTAGAGGATGGGATATGCAGGGACTTCTGAAGTGTGGTCTCACTAATGCAAACTCCCTTTGGGGTAGGCTTGTAGTGCTAGTTATGGAAAAAAGATATTGTAAGTAGAAAGTTGAAAAAGACCACAAATCAGGGTTGGGCAGGGTGGGTGGGTGCCACAGGTGTTCATTCCTAAGTCAAAGTAGGTCATATGGTGGAGAAAGTATCTTGCCCACTTGACTCCTATGTTCTTTAAGAGATAGTACATAATGACCGCAATGTTTTTTGTAATTTCAATCTAATTTTTCTTTGGATGAATATTGCAGTTAACAACTAAGGTATGTATGCGTCTCTTGAGGTCTAAGACATAGGAGGGAAGGGTTTACTTCTTCCTATATGGGAATTGAGGCTTCTTCAAGAAATTATGAATAATAAGGAGAGTAAGATCATACTTCTTAAAGAAGGTCTCAGGATTGACTAGGTCAAAATACTTGGGATGGTCCTTTCTCTAAGTGTCAACCACTTTAGTACCTAAAAAGAAGATGTTCAAGGCATCCTAAGAGACTTGGAATTTCTTCCTGATGATCATGGAAGTTAGGAAAACTTGAGTATTTGGTGGTCGTATGAGTGTTTCATAATTCCATTGCAAGTTATAATAGAATTCATGAATGACTTTTATGCTAGTTATGGAATTGTTGTAGCACATGTGTTCGAGACACAAGGCAGAGAAATGGTGGTCATACAACAAGTCGGCTACCTGATCAATCACCTCTTATCTACATGGGCATGGCTCAAACAAGGCACAAAATGGAACGGGTTTCCTAGGTATGAGCTCCTTGTACCTATTAAGAGCCTCATTGCAGACAAAGAAGTTGTCATGAAATGGAATGAGATGCGAGTTGGTAAACGATGATGGTGCACTAGCTGGGGTGGACCTCATTCTCCTATTAGTCGCCATGTAGACAAAATGGAGAGGAAAGAGAGAGCAAAAATGAGTATAACACCACCAAAACTCAGCCACAGACCTAGGGTTGATAGGAAAGAGGTCAAGGAAGGTCGATCTAGGGCTAGGGAGAGGTAGGAGGGTTGAGAGTTTGAGGGAGCTAGAGGTTGGATCAGTCAGTTTTTCTCTAGTTAAGAGGGAGAAAGGTCAACCAAAACTAACTTATGTTTGCTCCAGCCCGGCCATTAGTCGAATTCTGTGACTCAAAAAATCAACCACCAAGATCTTCAAAAAAACTCTCGGCCACTGATCAGTTGTGTTGGTAAATTGACGGACGGTCAACCTAAACCAACTTTAGAAATTCTAATTTCTAACAACGCGATGCTAGGGTTCCACAGCCGCGGCGGCGGTCGTGGAGGCCGTGGTTCTGGACGGGGATCTCCCCACGTGCACACTGCACCTGCCGCTCAGTCGTCGCCGGTGGATCCCAATCTTCCTCCTCCGCCCTCTGATGTTTCAGATGTCCAGATGGATGCCCCTCCTCCGTCGCAACCTGCTAGGTCGTACAAAGATGCTACGACTGGACGATCGTCCAAGACTCCCGCCTCTCTTACACATGTTTCCCCGGATCTGCTCACTGCTGCGGATATCCGCATCGACACCGCCGGCGCGATACCTGCTATCTCCTTAAACCCTGCAACGCTGCCACCGCTGCTCGAGCCTTGGAAATTCGCCGTCGTCATCAAGGTGATCGGTACTTCAGTGAGCTTCCATGCCCTCATGAACCGCATCCCAATCCTCTGGCAACTAACGGAGGAATTCCGAGCTATTGATCTCGACAAAGGCTATTATATCATTCAACTGGCTAACAACAATGACTTTGTCCGAGCCCTTACAGGAGGACCATGGATGATCTTCAATCATTACATCTCTGTGCAATCGTGGTCCAAGGACTTCCGTCCCTCCGATCCAATCCCCAGGAAGCTTGTCGTGTGGGCAAGGATCCCTGACCTCCCGATACATTTATTCCAGAACCAACTCCTGTCCACCGTCAGAGATCTGATTGGCAGGACAATCAAGATCGACACTACGACGCAATCCGGCCACCGGGGCAAATTTGCCCGCATAGCTGTTGAAGTTGACACATCAACGCCGCTTCTGCCTGCAATTATGCTCAATGGCGAGCGCTTCAGGCTGGAGTATGAGAATTTGCCGACCTTCTGCTTGAGATGCGGCCGTCTCGGCCATGCGGAAGGCGACTGCAAATTTATCCCTAGCTTCCCGAGCGCCACGGCGCCCTCATCCTCCACTGCGACAGTGGCCCTGTCCACGCCTTATTCAACTGAAATCCATGCCAAGATGCCCGAACGGAAGGCCCCCAAGGGGAAGAAACCCCCGCCGGCTGTAGACGTGAGCACGCACAACAAAGCTAAGGAAGGAGTGGTCGATAACCCTAAGGCAACACCTGTTGTGCCTGAGGTTGAGGACACCGCCGATCAAGGATGGGAGACTGTTGTTTCTCGAAAGCAAAAGAAGAAAGGCGGGAAGGTGAACCAAGAGTCAGCACCTCATGTCGGGGGTCGGCCACCACCTATCCCTGCCCCATCCACGACGCCAGCGTCAGGAGGAGGTGACCACTCGGTTATTACCCTAGTCGATGATGAGACCAGTGAAGGTCGCGCTAGCAGCGCCTTCGTGGACTCTTTCAGGTTCCAAGCATCAGCGGACCATAGGTCCCATGCAGCAGACCCGCAAGGGTTCAGTTTGGGTTCACAAGGCGTTGGCAGTGGAGTTATCCTACACAACCGACGTGTTGTCTACCACGCTGTGAGCCCAGGGCGGGAGCGCAAGAAAGGCAAGCTTGCCCTTCTTGTGGGCAACGTCGATTTCACCAGCAACACCAAGAGGACACTCGCCCTAACTGAGGCGGCAGTAGATGCTGACGCGACGATGGAGGCAGTCGCCGACGCACCAGGGCTGCATAACGCTATCAACTAAGCCATCTTTGGCCCCCACCCTATCCCTCTTGTGTCTACTGAATGACAAATATAATCTGTTGGAACATCCAAGGAGCATGCTCCAAGGATAAATTAACTCTCCTGAAGGAATATAAAAGACGATACAATCTCCATGTTCTAGTTATTGTCGAGCCTCGTTGCAGTGGTATTAAAGCTGCTGGTATCATTAAGAAGCTCGGGTACTCATCCTCTCATAGAGTTGAAGCGCTGGGTTTTTCTGGGGGCATATGGGTCCTCTGGGACAGTCATCGCTGCTCTCTTGACATTTTGCAAAGTCATCGTCAGTATGTGCACTGCCGTATAAATAATGCTTGGTTGCTTACCTTTGTTTATGGTAGCCCAAACCCACAAAAACGAGACCTTCTGTGGCACAGGCTCACCTCTTTGTCTTCCCATATTGATGAAGCCTGGGCGTTGGTGGGGGATTTCAACACTATGTTGGACCCTTCTGAGAAAAAAGGCAGGCATGGTTTCGACAGACGATCCAACCTAAAGTTTCACTCCTTCCTTGCTTCATCTGGTCTAAAGGATATGGTTTCCTCGGGTCACCGCTTTACATACAAGAAAGGCAGGCTACTTGAAAAGCTTGATAGAACCATTGCCAACAAGGAATGGTTATCTGTGGAGGGGGGTATGGAAGTTCACGTTCTCTCACGTCTGTACAACGACCATAATCCTATCTTCATGTTTGGGCGTCATCGTCAACGGTGTGGCCATTTTTTTAAAACAAAGACGAGCTGGAACCTTATTCCGGAATTCAAAACTGACCTCTTGCCTGCGTGGGACAGCGCTCGCCCATACTTAGAGGCCTTGCCTACCTTCCAAACAGCTGCCATCAAATGGGAGGCCCGTCGTTTGAAGCAACAACACAAACAGAAAGACATTCTCCTGCGCAAGATTGATACATGCCAGGTAGCATCCTACTCTTCTCCTAATTCCGTTTCAACTCAACTGCGTGCTATTGACCTTCAGGAACAATTAAGTGCTATTCTCCTGAGAGAAGAAGCAGACTGGCAACAACGTGCGAATATCAATTGGCTCCAATTCGGTGACGGCAACAACAAATTTTTCCATGCATATGTAAAATCTCGACGCCAGCATAATAAGATATCCAGAATCCGCGATGCCAATGGAGACTGGATCACATCCCCGGAGCTCATCAAGCAGCACGTTCGAGATTTCTTCAACAATCTTTTCAGCCCCCCCGTCTCTAGCTCCTTGGATCGGGCGGCCATCCAGCGATACGTGGGGCAGTTCCGGCCTATTGCCAACGCTCACCTTCTTAGTCGTATCCCCAAAGCTGAGGAGATAAGGCGTACTGTCTTCCTTATGGCCCCTGTGAAGGCGCCGTGCCCGAATGGCATTCACAACGGCTTTGTGCAACATAATTGGTCTCATCTTGGCGGCTCCTTTGTATCTACTGTGCAGGCTGCTTTTGCTTGCAGTCGGGTGGACTCACGTATTGCAAACTCTCTGTTGGTGCTTATTCCTAAAGTGGCAAGTCCTCAACGCTGCTCGGACCTTCGTCCCATCTCATTAAACAACTGTTGTTTCAAACTAATCTCTAAGATTATTGTGGAGCGCCTTAAACCTTTTCTGAATGATTGGATTTCTGTGAACCAATCTAGTTTTATTCCTGGTCGCCGTATATGTGACAATATTCTTCTGGTACAGGAGGCAGTACACTCTATGAGATATAAAAAAGGCAAGAAAAAATGGGTGGCAATTAAGCTTGATCTATCTAAAGCTTTTGACCGTATGAGTTGGCCCTTCATTGCTGACACCCTTTCTAAAGTGGGGATTCCTGAAAGTCTATCCAAGCTGATTATGCAGATTATCTCTCAAGGTAGCACCTCGATTCTTTGGGAAGGTGTACCCTTGGATCCCATCAAATCCACTCAAGGAGTGAGACAGGGTGACCCCATCAGTCCCTATATTTTTGTGCTATGCATGGAACGTCTCAGCCAAGCTATCTCCAAGTCAGTGGCTCACGGTACGTGGAAGCCGATTATTCTGTCGGAAAATGGGCCCTCCCTATCTCATGTTATGTTTGCGGATGACATTCTCCTTATGGCTGAGGTGGCTACTCTCCAGGCTTCCAACATCAACAAGATTCTGAAGGAGTTCGCACTCGTTTCTGGACAAATTATCTCCAAGGAGAAATCTTGCTGCTACTTCTCTCCTAACACATCCATGAGTGAACAACGTGCTTTCTGTCGTTGCATGGGCATACCAAGAACTGATGACCTGGGTCGATACTTGGGCGTCCCTATTTTGCATCATCGTCTCAATAAACAGACACATTCTCATATTCTTAGCTCCATTAGGGGTCGCATGGACAGTTGGGCTGCACGCACGCTTTCTTTGGCAGGTCGTATCACATTGGCAAAGGTCTCCCTACAGTCTATTCCCTCATACATCATGCAATCTGTCAAACTATCACCTTCGCTTTGTGATGACATCAATAAACACATTAGGGACTTCATATGGTCGGGAGGCCGAGAACAGAAGAAGATGGCGATGGTCTCATGGACCAAGCTTACTAAAAACAAAATGTCTGGCGGGCTCGGTCTCCTGGACGCCAGGACCCAAAATGAAGCACTCATGTTAAAGAATGTGTGTCATTTTCTGAATAATTCTCCATCGCTGTGGGTGGCGGTCATGAGAAACAAATACATGCGCAATGGTGTGTTCTCTAAAAAGCCTGGATCTTCGGCATGGACCTTTATCAAGAACCATATACCAGATCTTGAAGCCGTCTGTCATAAGACCATCAACGTAGGCCAGAACACGAATGTTTGGCGCGATAGGTGGCTGATGGACAAGTCTATACTGGACATATCTCCTTCTACACCTATACCCGTAGACCTCATTGATCTTACGGTGCACTGTATGTCACCGGATGCGGGCATGTGGGACTGGGATTTCATCCATACATATCTTCCTCCTGACGTTTGGCCACTCATTCAACATACTATACCACCTGACCCTGACGCAGGCACGGATCAATGGTCGTGGCCCTGGGAGCCCGACGGAGAATTGTCAGCCAGCACGGCCTATGCATGGCTGCAAGGAGGGATGGAAACCCCTACTTCTCCTTCTACATCTTGGAAAGCGCTGTGGGCTCTTCCCTTACCGCCGAAGAATAAGACCTTCCTTTGGCTGTTGGGACACCGCGCCATTCTTACAAACAAGGAAAAGGTGCGTCGCCATATTTGCATGGACGACGTATGCCCAGTATGCTCACAAGAGGTCGACTCGCTCCTTCACTGTCTACGTGACTGCGCCACCAGCCATGAGGTATGGCGTCTTCTGGGCATGAGTCCGGACTTCTTCGTGCTATCGGAGGACGAATGGATCACTAATATCACTCATGGGTCCGCAAGCATCGGGGAGAAGACCCTATGTTGTGTGGGGTGCTGGAGTATCTGGCATGCCCGCAACGACCTTATTCATGGTGGCAAGCGCACCCCACCACAAGTTCTGGCCTCAAGGATCCGTAGCAACTCCATGGCTGTCCTCAACCTTCCGAAGCATGCACCTCTGGTAGCCGCAGCTCCGGGTAGTCTGCCCTCTCGGCCGCTCCCGCACCAACAGGTGGTTTTCGTCGATGCTGCGTTCCAGCTCCACACTCAAAAAATGGGTGTGGGAATCCATGTCACTCAAGGCGATGGAGCCTGCTTATGGGGTCATGGCACCATCGGTTATGCCACCTCTGCTCTGGAGGCAGAAATCAAGGGCATCATTCTAGCTATGTCTGTCTGTGTTCAAAATAAATGGAGCTCGCATGTCATTCTTTCTGATTCCTCGACGGCCATTGATATCCTCTCACATGGGGAAAGACCTGCATGCAAGTTCCAACCTTTAAGGAGAGAATTCTGCCACATTCTCACCTTATTGCCCGACCTCAAGCTTTCCTTTATAAGCCGGAAGCACAATTCTGTGGCAGATAGTATTGCAAAACACTCCTTGTACTCCGCATCTCAGTGTCTCTTTTCTCACTCAAAACCTGCCTGGCTCCCAATGGATATTAACATCGGATTTTCTGTAATTTGGCCCGAACTAGAGATCGGGATGAATAATAACTAATCTCTATGGCTTCCAAAAAAAAAAAGAAATTCTAATTTCTAGCCATTAGAGTGATAATCAAATATATTTTTTAAGTCCATTTTTCATTTTAAACATACTTAGGCACATATCACTCATCATTGTGTACTATTTTGCGATAAAACAAGAATTTGCAAAAAATGCCCAAAAATAGTAGAAAAACAAGGCCAAAAGAACGTGAAACCCGATTTTTAGCATATTAGCAAGCAATGGTGATCACAACATAAGCAGAGCATATAAGATAGATGACAACTAGCTAGAAGGCATATCAGATTCATTCAAAGAAATTATGAGCAGTTTAGATCTAATAAAGTTAAATTGCTCTCTAGCTAGAGGTTTAGTGAAAATGTCCACCAACTAATTTTCCGTGTCTGCATGCATGACGTAGATATCCTTTTTGGCAATGTGATCATGAAGAAAATGATGGTGAACCTCTATATTTTTAGTTCTACTATTCAAGATAGGATTATGTGACAAGTTAATTACACTATTGTTATCACAATAGATAGGAGAAGCATAAAAAATAATGTTAAAGTCTTGGAGCATTTGTTGCGTCCATAGGACCTGGGCACAACAAATCCGGACGACAATGTATTGAACCTCGGTGGTTGATAATGCCACTATGCTCTATTTCTTGGAGAGCCAAGACACCAAGCATGGTCCAAGGAGAAAGAAAATACCTTTCTATCAATCAAGCATCCTGTGTAATCTACATCACTATAAGCCAAAAGAGTAAAGTCCCTTGACTTGGGATACCATTGTCCAAAATTTTGGGTTTTGGCCAAGTACCTTAAAATCCTCTTAACAACTGTAAGATGTGATTTCTTAGGATTTGATTGAAAGCGATCACACTAACCAACACTAAATATTATATCAGGTCTAGAGGCAGTTAAGTAAAGTAAACTTCTGATCATACCTCTATAGAGCTTCTCATCTACCTTCTCACCTTCTTCATCCTTATCAAGTTGTGGTGTTTGACATGGGTGTGTCCATCGGCTTGTTGTTCTCCATCTAAAATCACTTAAGTAGCTCACTTGGTACTTGCCTTGGTTGATGAAGTTCCCATCTTTAGTTTGATTGATTTGAAAGTCGAGGAAGAATGTGTGCTCACCCATCATATTCATTTCAAATTCACTCTACATAAGATAACTCAATTCTTTGCAAAGATCAAGGTTAGTTATACCAAAAATGATATCATCAACATATATTTGGATGCAAAGAAAATTGTTAGAAGTGTGCTTTAGAATTAAGGTAGAATGTACTTTGCCCAGGATATACCCATGATCTAACAAAAAATTCTTTAATTTCTCATACCAAGCTCGAGGTGCTAGTTTGAGTCCATAGAGAGCTTTTTGCAACAAATAAACATGGTAAAGTATCACATTCAGATCCAGGAGGTTGTGTAACATACACTTCCTCAATTGTACCATTTAAAAGCACACTTTTAATATCTATTTGATACAGAAGAAAGTTTGTGTAACTAGCAAAAGCATGAAACATATGAATGGATTCAAGTATAGATACATGTGCATATATTTGATCAAAATATATACCTTCTTGTTGATTGAAGCCTTGAGCCACTAGCCTTGCTTTGTTCCTTACCACTTTGCCACTTTCATCAAGCTTGTTGTGGTAGACCCATTTGGTGCCAATGGTCTTTCTATAACTTGGTCTTAGCACTAGGATCCATACTTTGATCTTTTCAAATTGCTCCAACTCTTGTTGCATAGCGAGGATCCATTCATCATCCCTAAGAGCTTCCTTGATGTTCTTTGGCTCAAGTTGTGAGATGAATGCATTTTTGGCTTGTTCTTTGTTGAATACAACCTGCATCTTCACTATTTAAAATGGATCACCTAAAACCAACTCTTTTGGATGATTCTTTGCAAATTAGGGAGTTGGATCCTTCTTCTCTTGTGAAAATCTTTCTTATCGCGGTGAGATTAGATGCCAACTATAGGTACAAGAAGGCGGATATTGCTCAATCTTTCTCTTCTTCTTGAATGACCACCTCTTTTCCCTTTTGGGTGATGTTGAGTTCTTTTAGAATAGGAAGTACCTCACCTGCAACATCCTCATTTGGAATAATATCTTTGGGAACAAAGGGTTTAGTCTCAATAACCTTAACGTTTATATATTTTTTTGATTTACTAAGATCAATATTAAACACTCTATAAGCCTTGCTAGTAGTGCTACGACCAAGAAAAAAAGCCTTGAAAGATTTTAGATCAAACTTGTTGAGAGAATCTTTCATATTCAAAATAAAACAAGGACATATGAAAACATGGAAATACTTGATAGAAGGAATCCTACCATGCCATATCTCATAGGGGGTTTTCTTCAAAGAAGGATGCGTAAAAACCCAGTTTTGCACAAAGCATGAGGAACTGACGGCTTCAGCCTAAAACTTCTTTGGAGTGTCATAGTCTAAAATCATGGTCCTAGCCATCTCCAGTGGTGACCTATTCTTCCACTCTAAAACCCCATTTTGTTGAGGTGTTCGAGGTGAAGAAAAGTTATGCGCATAACCAGATTCTTAACAAAAACATTCAAAAATATCATTTTCAAATTATCCCCCATGATCACTACGGATGGAACCGATGCGGCAAGAAGCTTCATCCTCAACTCATTTATAAAAGCTCGAGAAAACATAAATCATGTCACTCTTGAAAACGAGAAAGAAGCTCCAAGTATATCTAGAGAAATCATTGACAATAAGAAGACATTACTTGGAACCAAAAAGCGATTGAGTTATCATTGGTCCAAATAGATCAATGTGAAGAAGTTCAAGAACTCTCTTGGTACTAAGGAATCCTTTGGATTTGAAGGTGAAATTGATTTTCTTTCCTTGGTTACAAGGTTGGAATTCCTCATCCTTTTCAAAATCCAATTTGGGAATTCCCTTGACCAAGGCCTTTTTGATCAACTTCTTCATTTGATGCATATTTACATGACCAAGTCGACGGTGCCAAAGAGAAATATCATTCAAGTTGACTACTAGGCATCTACCAACAAAAGGATTAATAGAGTCAAGAACAACTATATAAAGATTACCACTTCTAGTTCCCTTATATATAACTTGATAGGCGAGGAATCTAGAATAAAACATTCAAAAGTAGTAAATAAAACAAGGTAACCATTGTCACATAATTGACTTACACAAATTAAATTGTGATCTAGGCCATCCAAAAAAAGAAGAATCATGATACACAAGGATTCACCAACATCACCCTCACCTTTGACCTTACCTTTCTTGTTGTCCCCAAAGGTGACCAAACCTCCTTTCATTTTGGTGAAGTTGTTGAAATGGCCTATATCACATGTCATATGCTTAGTGCAGCCACTATAAACAATCCATCTTCCATTTTCCTACAAGAAAGGAGAATGTTGGTTCCCAACTCAAACTTTAGGATCCAGAGTAAGCTGACCCATTTTATCTTTGGGTTGGTCCCCTTAGGCTTGTAAGGACAATAGGTAGAGTAATAATCATCACACTTGCAATAAGAATAAAAAATATGATTCTTAGTGTCGGAAGACTCTCCAACAAAGAAAGAGGTCTCCTTGCTATTTTTCTTACCTTTGGCTTTGTCCTTGCCCTTTTGTGTCCCCCTACAAATCCCAAACCACTAGTACCACTTTGTTTGGTAGAATGGTCAAGGATTTCATTTAGGGAGTTTTTCTATTTGAGGAACTTTTGTAGAGAGGCCCTAAGTCTATGATTATCATCATTAAGATATATAATAGTAGTAGATAAACTAGCAATATAATATTTAGCATGAACAAGGTCGGCCTCTAGACAGAGGGCTTTAGTCAAATAAGAATCTTTCTCAAGAGAAATAAAAACAATATCATTACTAGGAAAAATAGGTCTAGAAGATAAATCATCAACATGAACAAGAAACCTAGCATTTTTAGATTTAAGCGCTTGAATTTCCTTAAGATAAATATCTCTCTCATCCTTATGAGCATCAACAAGAAGCTTAAATTCAACATTTTTAGTTTTAAGAGTTTCAAGCTCATTTTGGCACTTTTGGTTATCTTCCTTAAGATTTTCAATATTCTTAAGGTAGACACCATTCTCTAATTCAACTCCATTGTATTGGAGCTCCATATCAAGATATTGGCCTTGGAAGTTATCAATTCTCTTAAGATGAGTTTTCTCATTGAGCTAAAAAATTTCAAGTTTAGGATACAAATCATCAATAATTTTTCCTAACCTTTTTTCTTTTAGATTTACACTTAGCAAAAGAAGAATAGGCAGAAACAAGCATTTCCATAAGAGTTTCCTGAGATAACTCATGCAAGATTACCTCACTTCACCAATTTCTTTACTAGTAGAGGCCATGAGTGCAAGGCGGCACTCTCCATATTCTTTGGAGCTAGAGTCACTTGAGGATGAATCCTCCCAAGCTGCATGAGTTGCATTCTTGTGTCTTTTCTCCTTCTTATCCTTCCTCTTATACTTTTTATCCTTCTTGTACTCTTCCTCCTTCTTGGAGATATCCTTGTGTTGTGACTTTCTTGACTTGGGACATTCACTCTTACAGTGTTCGTTTTGTCCACACTTGTAGCTTGTAGGAGTAGAGGAGGAAGATTTCTTCCCCTTGAAGTGCTTTCCCTTGATGTAGTTGGCTTCATTCTCACTTGGGACATCATCTTCACTAGAGGAGGAAGGAGAAGTCCAGCAAGATATTTGTTGTTGAAGGATGACCGCCTCCACTGGTGCTTTGAAAGCACTATCTTTGATCTTCTTGTCTTCCTTCTCTTCTTGCTTGCCTTATTCTTCTTACTTGTCAAGCCTTGGCTCATTAGCTTGGAGGTTGCCAATGACCTCTTCGGTTGGGATGTCACCAAGGCCCCTAGCTTCTTCAATGGAGGTCACCTTTGACTCCCATCTCTTTGGTAGAGTCCTCAAGATTTCTAGTTGATTACACCTCTATCCAAAGTGTTGCCCAAAATAGCTAGTACATTTATGATGACATTAAGCCTAGAGTACATCTCCGCAGTCCCTTCTTTTTTACCCATCTTGAAGTTCTCTAGAAGGCTATTCAACATATAGATCTTAGCTTCCTAGACTTGCTTTGTGCCCTCATTGGTAATACACAACTTATCCCCAATGTCATAGGTGGTGTCCCAATATGAGATGTAGTTGAACTCCATTGGGGTAAGGGCTACATAGAGGATGCTTATGGCTTTGGCATTGAGCTGGGATTCTTTAAGTGTAGCTTCACTCCATGTTGCAATAGCTCCCATTGGCTCCTTGTATGGTGTGACCATCACCTTCCATATATTGAAATTCATGCCTTGAATGTAGAACTGGATACACCTCTCCCAATAGAGGAAGTTGGTGTCATAGAAGATCGGAGGATGCATGGAGAAGCCTCCCTCTAGGTTGACTGAACTAAGTAGTTTGTCTCCCATCTTCTTGTGCCATGGGAGATTGTTGGAGAAGATCTTTGACTCTAATACCACTTGTTGGATCTAGGGCTCTATGGGGTTGAATGGAGCTTCAAAATTCTCACAAGATAAGTTAGACCTTCAAATTATATCAATAAAAATCAATAGCTTAAGTGCAATTTGAAGTCATAACTAACAAGCATAGCAGGTATGGGAGAAAATTAAACAAGCACAAGGTCATTTAGAGTGGTTCCACTCTCCAAACTAGGAGAGATTCAATCCACTTAGAGGTCAACCTCTAGGACTTTGCAAGTGCTTTCCTCTATATATTCACTTATAAGAGTTACAACTCAAGACCCACCAAAAGACTTACCTATCCATTGCAAAGAGTCTTCAACCTTACCAAGGAATTACCCACTTTACAAAGAGTCTTCCACCTTATTCCAAGGACTTACCTACTCTTGCACAAGTCTTCAGCCTTCAAGGAATTACCCACTCTTCTGGGATCTTCAGCCTTTTCCTTTTCCTTAACCTCACTACAAAAAATAGATGATTTAACTACAAATACTTTAGTTACATATATTATACATGTAGCAAAAACTGCCTTTAGTTATAGAAATATAAAATTGTAAATAAAAAAGTGTAGTTCATATGACTGGTTATTGATGACTATACTTACCAAATGTAAACAAAAAATGTAGCTAATCCAGTTGGTTTATGCCTTTTTTTATAGCTGGTTTATGACTAATACACTCTCTCCGCTCCTATCTATCTCAAACGAAAAATATTTCCTCGTGCTTCTTATCTCCTACGCATCATTTCCTTTTTCAACCGTGCTCCCTCAATTTCAACCACTACACTATCACCCAACCCAAATGATCTCTCTCCCCTGGTCTACCCATCCTTGGATTCATCTTAGTGCCTTCTCCCAGCAAGGGAATTGCAGACGGTTTTCTTCTTTGCCTCCCTACTAGAAGGCTTCATCTATATGGTTCTTCCTCTCATAGTCTCTGCCCAGTAGCTGAAGGCTGACTAATCTCCTGTGCATCATCCCAACACCTCCACTCAGCACAGGCATCATAAGAAGTTCCTCTTCTTGGTGGCTCCACCCAGATCATTCTTGGTCGTGGTTATTTCCCCCAACGCTTAAGCAAAAAACTCCAGGGCTGGGTGCGCAGTAGCCCTTCATCTCTGCAGCTCATCTTAGATGTCCGATAATCATTTCATAATGTTTATTTCAGTTCTCAAATTTGAAAGGCAGTAGACATTTCTAGTGCTAGAACTCGAAGATGCTTGGGTTTATTGGTTGTATCCCTTGTTCCCATTACCCAAAGCCTATTTGCACTTAGATTGAAGGGTTGTTATGTGCTTTCTTATACAATAATAGTTACAATTATGTGATATAATGCTTGAATTTGAGCAATCCAATGAACTCGCATGAATGCTTTGTTATCACACTATAACCGATTGATAAGTTCGGTAAGAGGGTTGATATGATCACAAATTTTGAGAATGTGTAACATTTTAAGACCATACATATACAAAAACTATTTTATGCATAACATAAGAGCCATGGAGGGAGTCTTTACTAATACGTTGCATGTTGTGAAATTTTTGTAGGCTTCTTATTGCTGATCTGATTTTATATCACTATTTAGTCATGGATAGTTCAAAAACTTGTTCCCTTTCTTGTGTTATTTCTATTATATTTTTTGCTATCTTGCTTTCAGAGCTGGTTGCAATGACTTCAGGAAGAGGACTCCTTAGAGGGTTCTATAGTTCTGATAGATACTTGGGTAAGACACCTAGAGCAACAACATGGTCAATGTTTAAACAAGAATGCAACATCTATTGAACCAACAATACAACTATATGTTCATTCAAGGGAGGTGCAACTCCAAGTTAGGCCAAGGTATTGAATGTGGTAAGTAGGGTGGCAAGTTTTACTAAGAAGGGATAGCACTGCTCAAACGAGATCCTCATGGCTAGAGTCAAGGTTGGATAGCCCCCCCAATTGATATTGCCCAAAATTTTTATACTTTTGTTTATTTGTGCCATCAATGCTCTTACTGGATAGTAACCAAAATTTTTTCTACTGCAGAGTTTTGGAGAACATCATACTAGAGGTTGAGAGCTAACATCCCCACCGATTCTACTTGTCTTACCAAATGAAATATTTGAGATTTTATCCTCTATTCGTGGATTTTCAAGAACATTGTTGTAGTTATAGTTTCTAAAGACGCAATGTGTAAGTTTTTATCTTTGTGTTTCTGATTAATGGTTCAATTTTATTCAGTAAATCTACCTGTAAAAACTGACTACAATTTCCTTGATTACAATTGTTCTCCTTGTTTATCTAGAAATTTAGTCATCCTTACTTTAAAATATATTGAATACAATAGCACTTAAATAGAAACTATTGATTGATGACAATTCCAATCTAAAAATTCATCAATGTGATTACCTCATGAGGTAAGCTTTGACTTTTTTGGCCTGCAATCTTCGATTAACTTTGTGTCCTTGGAAGATTTTGTCTTTAAAAATGTAAAATTTTGTCAAATTCTCACAATGCCTTTGTAGTACATACATGGGACTTCCTTCAGAGCTTCACTCATGGTTGACTGGGCTTGGCACGTCCTTGATATGTCCTCACTAGAGGCATCACATCGTAAGTAAATCGTGGCCTCATGGATGAGCTCACCTGTGTTAGGTGACATTATGTGAACTGCCAACATATTATCTCTTTCTATCTCTACATGGATCTTGACCTCACCCTGAGCATCATCAGGCTCTGCTCAG
The DNA here is from genome assembly GCA_963693085.1 of Alisma plantago-aquatica. Taxonomy (NCBI): domain Eukaryota; kingdom Viridiplantae; phylum Streptophyta; class Magnoliopsida; order Alismatales; family Alismataceae; genus Alisma; species Alisma plantago-aquatica. The sequence goes on from OY856411.1 coordinate 1,382,735,184, forward strand.
GCATGGTCGAGCTAAATCTTTGTTGGATTCATTGCTATTGATATGTGTAGCTTTTTTCTTGCAAACCTGGTTTAACATTACAATCTTTTAAGTAGTCTTGGTTGCTTCTTAGCCCTTGACGTAGATTTAGTAGGTTTAGTAACCTCTTGGAATGTCTGCCATTTGGTTTCATGAGTGGGACTTTTGGTTTGATGAAATTTGGTTTAAAATGGTTGTTGCGATCTGATTTGTAGGGCCTGTTGTTGGTTCAAATCTCTAATCATATTAATTTGTTGTTGATCCTTAACTGTCTTGTGAAAAATTGGTAGCCTTCTATTGACATGTAACTTTTTTTCTGGTTGATTTTACATGTAGTTTCTGTCCATTTCTGCAGTTCATATTATTTGTTGTCTAAACAATTTTATTATATCATCTTTTGTGTCTTGTTGAATCTATATGCTCCTCGGATTCACAAATCTAAGATAAAGCTATCTAGGTCCAGGTTCATAAGATAGATGATGGCGTTAATGATATACCTCTGTTGAAGAAGCCAACATTTCACTATGCTATGGGAGTATGAGACTTTAGAACGAGTTGCCACAGTATGTTCTTTTTCCTAGGAGTTGTGGAATTCAGTATTTCTGGTCACTTCTCTGTTTCAGCTAGAAGGAAAAGGGACTTGATAGTCTTTTGTATTCCTCTGAGCTTTTTTTATATAGAGATTGACTAGGCTCTGTTCAATCTTTTGGTCCTCTTGTTCAGGGGGAGTTTGATGAATGAATAGGTAGGAAAGAGTTGCTCTTTGCCAAGCCAATATATATATATATATATCCATCTTCTCTTATTATCTTGGTTAGAAATGTGGAAAAGGTAGCTTTTTTTTTCTTGTTTGGTAATCAAGTGATTATGGAATGTTCCTCTTTTTCTTATTTGATATAGAATGACTAGAGGCCAGGAATAGAGAAATTCTTTGAGGAGATTGGGCTGTGTGTTGCTTCCTTGAGGTTTCAATTGCCCAATTATACAGGGGTGTCTGATGCAACTGATGGAAAAAATGCAGGTTGTGCATGTTTTTTTTCTAGATAGTTGTTGCAAGACTGGAGGATTGTTGGCATTCATTGACTCATCTTCCCGCTTACAATCTAATCTTGAACCTTGAACAAAAGGCTCAAGTCATACACCATATGACGTGTTGCAGTCTTCCTACATAAATCCTCCCCAAAGCCGATGAAACCATGTCTCTCTTCTTCTCTTAAAGGTTGGACATGCTTTGTTCAGTTGTACCTTCAATGGTGAGTCAGCGGATAGTGATAGGTCAGGTCTATCCATTACATTGTGCCCTATCAATGGCTTGATCTTGACTAACTACATGTCTGCAGTTTTGTTCTGCTTTCCTTGATGGTCAAACACAATTGCTACCAATCTTAAGAAGGGTGCTTAATTAATTTAATTATGTAGTGTCTTTTGAATTATGTAGTAAAATGATACACGTTCCTTTTTGTATAGTTGTACTATTCTTCAGCTGCTAAGATTCCAGACCTCATTTTTATTATATTCTCTTACAAAATGGCTTCTTAAACTCAACTTCTAGTGTCAATGTGCGTCTTGAACTCATCTTGTGGTGTCATTAGCATATATTAATACAAGTCCTAGAAACTTGAGGGGAGTAGAAATAATGCAACATCAAAATAAAAAATTATGTTAAGCAGTTCAAATAGAAGTGCTAAGCCTGGTCCTTGGTCAGAACTCAAGATACAACTCAGGGGTCATTCCCACTATCACTCTGGTCAATATCTCCACACACCAGTTTGACCACCAAGTGCACCACCTTTAGTACCGGGTACTATCCAAGGGGAAGTAGATCCATAAATTGCAACAACTAGGTGGCTAGTGGAGCCATATTTAGGTATTCAATGGAGCCATAGCAATGGGGCCAACTATGGAACCACATGTTCACTCTTTATTGGACTCCATGTTTTATGCTAATTTATCGCCTACCCTTATTGAAGCTCTTGGTCAAATAATTACAAGGTTATATTTGATCTATTTATTTTATTTTATTGCATCTTTGTGCTGTCATTTCTTACCGAGTGTTTTATGTGCAGTATTCCATCTATACTTCCAACTGTGCAAGAGAGACTATTGGATTGCATTTCAATTATACTTTCAAAAGCTCCATACACTCATCAAAGAGCTGGTATCACTGTGAACTGTGTTAATATGGAAAACCCCCCTTTGTAGCTCTTGGATAATAGTGGCCCTGCACTTGTTCAGCTTGCTTTGACAACTCTTGCTCGCTTCAACTTCCAGGTCATTTGTGTTTTATCTCTGAAAGTAAAGTGGGTTTCTTGTGATAGATCTGCCATGTTATAATGTAAAATACATCGATCAAATAGGTACATTCATGTGAATTTTCTGTTCGTACAGGAAATGAGTCCTATATCATAGATGTGATCATCCCAAACAATACTAATTTTGATTTTATTACAGGACACACGACTTTTCATCCAATGAGTATCTGGACAGGCCAATGATTATTCTTTTGCAATTAAATTAGTTTTGGTATTCTATTGAAGTGTTGAAGATGACAGTTTTGCAACCCAGTCCCTCAATAGATAACTACCACGGAGCAAACTCACCAGCACAAAGTCATGCTCCCTCCATTATAAAGTGGGTACTGGAGACTACTTTCATCATTCAACTGCCTTTTCTGTAGGCAAAATGATATGGTTATCACACCTGAATTTATATTTTATAGGGCAGCAGGCAAGTCATTGATTTGAGCTTTGAAGTTTAATCTTTTCGTGAGTCGGACATGTATGCTTCAACTTCATTTAATATGGTATTTTATTATATTCTCGAAACTTGTGCCCCTCTGACCAGTTGAATGTTAGGAAAAATTCTTTGCCCAAGATGATACATATGTTCCATGTAACAAATAGGGTCTTAATTAGTAACCCCAATAGTCACCAAATGGTCTCAACTATTGCATCCACTGCCCATGGATATAGTTTGCCAGCCGGAATACATGTTCTGCTAATCTGGCAGATGGTTTCACATAAAAGTAAGCTTGCTTTCTTAAATATCTCGCCAGACTACTGAAGTTGCTGTCAGGCATCTCAAATACTTGCTACTTAGTGCCAGGATGACATTTTTCTAACATATTCATAATTCAACTTTAGATAGTATTCTGTAATTTTAGACGTTGTTGTGGTGCGTCAATCCAGAAGCAAAACATTTATGGATCTGGAGATGAGTTTTCTTTTATCGAGATTGCATCATTCATCCCATGCAAATTCCATACGCAGTGGATGTAAGATCAGATTATGGTTGGAACCTTGGTTCCTTGATGGAGTTCCCCTTGAAGTAAAAGCTTAGGGGCCATTCGGCCCCCGACTTTAGAATTGCAGTAGTTTTATGCGTACCCGACTGTTGATTTCAGAGCACCACTGTTGTGGGTAGTGAGATCGTATTGCTCTGGACAGCAAAAACAACACGTTAAACTGCTTCTCATGGACTGGATGTGAGCATGTTAAGTGCCGCCAAAAATGGCGTGTTTTGGAATCTACTAAATTCATAAAGGAAAATACCAAGTCAAATACATAAAAAAAGTTTGAAAAATAAAATAATGACCAATTTATGTATGAATGCCGGTGTTTATAAAGTTGGTGGCCAAACTGCCCCTTAGTGAATTTATTTTATAGCTGGACTGAGGGACAAACTGCCGTGTTGTAGATATATCTAAGATTGCCCAAAATTATATTGATTTTGTTTCTTTATGCCATCAATGCTCTTACAGTTGGTATTGATGTGTCAATTGTAGTGTTATTCATTATGGATGTCAACTGTGTTAGCGATTAGGTTTCCATTACAAATTTGCAGATCCATACCTATATTCACCATACGAGCTGTGGAAAAATATTTGGTTTTGAGTTGTGTATTCTGATTTGATTTTGGTTTATATGGTGAGTGATATTTGATTTGCACAATCATTTGACATCCATAAACACCTCATAGCTTTCCATTTCGATTTGTAGATCAGAACTTTAGATTTGGGGCACAATCATTCATAAACACCTCATGCAAGAGTACTGATGTTCGATGGGTCTTGAACATTGTGAGTTTTCTTTCACTTAATTTACTTTCCGTGATACTTCATAGGTTTTTCACATAATTATTAGTATGTTTTCTGTAACAAAGTAAATATATCAACTTTTCTACAAGAGCTCATTGTACTAATCCATCCAATAATCTCCTTCTTTCCTCTGACGATCGGTAGTTCACTGTTGTTTTTTGGAGTTATAGGAATATGAGAACGAGCCCTGTTCCAAATATCTTTTGCAACCCTGCAATGCCACATTATGTGCTCAGATGATTCTGATTCCTGTTTGCACAGTGAACATCTTGACACCAGTTGAATACCCCTCATCATGATATACTCTTTGATAATAAGTTTGTTTTGCATCAACTTCCAACCAAAAAGTTTAATCATGTTCAGAACCACAATCTGTTCTATTTGTCGAGTGTGTTTTGCTAATCCTTAGATTGGTAGTGATCTTAAAATTGTTTTTGAACCTTTCTTCTATGCTAGCCTTATATTATCTTTTAGTGCATTTCTTGTTGGTGTGGGATTTGAATAGCAGGTAGGAAATCTCTATTATTTGGGTTACACAAATCCACTTCTTCCCCTATTGCTTCCTACTCAGATGCTCAATTATATATAGGCCTCAAGTTATATTGTTTTGGCGTGGAGTAACATGGTCGACTATAAAATCTATGTCCAATTTTTTGTTTTGGTTTATATGGTGAATTCATCTTATAAATATATTTTAGCCTACCAATCATACTTTGTGTAGTGCCACGAGTACTGGACCAAATATTTCAAGTGATGTTGCCTTCCATCAACTAGGTTGAACTAGAGTGTCTGCACTTGGCTACAGTAGTGACAACATGATAAGACATATTGATAGCAGAAAAGCTATGTTGTATCTCGTATGATGTAATATCCAAGGACAAAGGTCTGAAAATGCTTCATGTTGCATTCGTAAGTGTTAGATTTGAGCTCTTGTTGTAGTATCTTCAATGAAAAGAGGTACCTCAATTTGCTGGCCATATCTTCACTCATGTATTTTCTTGCCTTTTTTATCTTAAACAATCTTCACAACCAGGTTAAACCCTTTTCAAATGAATGGAGGGTCCTCCTGCCTTACTACAAGTGTCAATACAAGTATTAAACCTTCACGTCATGCTCATGTATGATTAGAACATGAGTGTGCCTTCACGCCCCTACAAGCTGCAAATGTGTTCTTACACTATTAATATCATTAGGCACATGATATTCAATGAGAGTCAGGCTTTAGCATCTTAAGAATCATGTCTGTATAGAGGTGAACAAGTTGATGTAAGATTAATGAGGTTTGTATGTACAAGCATCATTTATTCTTTTTATATTTATCTTATCTTTATATAATACAAATTGTATACTCATTTTGCCTGATGTTGAATTTCATGAATCATGTAGGTGGAGTTAATCTATTTTCTTCAATGGCCTTCCTCTCAAATTTTCCCTCTTTGTCACTAATTATGTTTCCAATAAGATAGGTCTTTCCATAGTGAGAGCGGTCCTCCATGGTGTTTGGAATTTGAGTCTCTCCTTGAAAGAGTATTTTGTATCTCTGGGAGAGTATTGAAATATATCATCTTCTAATTTCCTCATAGTTGTTTATGTAGATCCACTAATTATGTTCCATATGGCGGTTCTAGAGAAAGATCATATTGCATTTACAATGTGATCCGGATCAAAGTTATGCCAAATCAAAGAACCCCTTATGAAAGCCACTCTATTAAGCAACGGTATTACAAAAGCCCCACAGGAACATCAATTTTTCATGATCTTCGTTCTCTTGGATAACCTTTTTTTTTATATTACTAGCTATGTAATCCAATGTGTTAAAAAGTTCTTCTAGATGCCCTATAGCTTGTTAGTAATAAATGATTCTCTTTTGAAAATCTAATTAGTTTCATTTTGTTATGACCCATCATTGATTTTCAATGATCATATCAATTTAAATGATATGCAACCTAAATCTGAATAATCCTAAATTGCTTTTCAAAGAGAGAATACCAAAAAAGTAAATTTATTTTGTGTTATGTGCTCACCAACATTAGGTTCAATAAGAACCAATTATGTTTCCAAGAGAAGAGAATCACAAAGGTTCACTAGATTAAATTGTTGTAAATGTAAGAATCTATCAAACAAACCATGTAGCAATTTTAGAATGATTACATTCTAACTTCTTATCACAAAGTAGGCATCCTTGAAGCTTTTTATCTTGTTGCTAAAGATAAGCTCTACATAAATATTAGCTTGACATCTTTAGAGGTAAGTATTTGATATTTATAAGAAGCAACAGTTGCAACTTGCAAGAGGAATATTATCAAACCTAATCAAATTACCTAGGGGATCACAATACTCCCCCTGAGGGTCATAGAAAAGTCTTGCTTTACATAGTCTATTACATTTCCCTTAAGTACTAGCATACTGAAATGTAGCGTGGGCTGTGTAGGCTTCCACTTTTTTCTGTTGTGGCATCTCTTTGTTATATAATACACCCATTCAAATGACCAAAACCTCTCGTAATTACCCATAGTGAAGTTCAAGGAAGAGACTACCTCAATTCATATATTAAAACCTACTTTTAATTGCAACTTCACTGATCATATCCAGAGAACTTATACCTATAACAGTAACTATGTAAACTATGTAATATACTAGCTACAATACACCCAGCTTTAGATTTCCATCATAAGCATATACAAGTCATATATCTTCATCAACAAATGGCTCTATAACTCCGTAAAAAGTCACTAGATCCTTTTACATCCCACAATTTATCATCAATAACGAGCACCTTTTTCCACACCTTTTCCAACATCATTGAAATGTTAGTAGGGTACTAGTGAAAAACTCCAATATACAAAGCTTCTAAAACTGTAGATAAGGAATGTGTTTTTCTATGAGCTTGAATTAGACTAGTGGATGAAACCATAGTTTAAAAATGATAACTAATACTAACTATCAATATGGTGTATTGGAACACATTCTTATAGAGGTATAGGTATGAAGTTGAAACATTAACTGAGATTGAAAAACTTGATGTATGACTGATTTGCTAAAAGAAAACAAACTCTAATGATATTCTTAAATTTAATTCAGAATCTAGATAATGCACTAAAACAGTTCTAGGACTTAGTTCACTTTGAATTGTTGATGGATCGTGTTAGGGTATTTATACAAAAACTGGGTCCAACCGTCCAACTCCATTCATGTTGAACATACTTACTCTTATGTCGATTACTCTAACTCAAAAACTAGCAAAAACTCAAATCACATATTATGAACACATGCTACTATCCTTTGATTAAAATCCTGATTGATATAATCATTTTGAATCAATTACTACTAACTATTTCAATAACAAATCACTTGCATTAATTTGAATATATGCATTAGCAGAGATAATCACCACTTGATCAAGATGAACACAAGATGAATTGATATATAGTTCTAGTAAAACACTGATGGACACATGATATATTAGGTAATTCTGAAATTTGTTACAGATTCATTAGATCATTCCATTTCTGAACTTCGGTGTAAAGTTCTATGAAGCTAATCAATCATTGTCCACCCTGATGTTTTAATATCTTGAAAGTGCTTAAAAAATGTTGACATGGTTGTACTATGTTCAATTTAGTGATTCAATTCCATTGTATAATCAGTTTGTAGGTTCTGGAAAGCTTTGAAAACATAATCTATTTGGAGCTCATACCAAGTGACATGCTCATCTTGGAATCTTGACACTTCTAATTATTTTCTTTTATGTGCTACTAAAGGGCCAAGCTGAGAAGTATTTAAAATAGCTCTGTCATACTTTGGAAGTTGTCTTTACATCAAGGTATAATGAACTAAAACTATTAACTTAATTTGATTTCTTTCTGTATTAAACCAGATGCCAATGAATCGTGTACATCTTTGTACGTTTTGTTTGTTTATTCTTACTATTATTGATTCTGTTTATTCTTTGGTTAGCAGTTGGCACGACGGGTACTGTGTTTCTGTGGTTTAGATATCTAGTTATATTGCAATAGTCTACTTTCACTGAAGGTGAGGTTGATGCTTAGGTGGCAGGGGAGGTTTCCAAACATCTGAAGATAAGTTTGAACGTTGCAGGAGCAGCTCCAAATAATTAGGTACTTAACTATTTTTGCCTAAGTAATATAGGCTGAACGCCCACATCATATCATTGTGTCTTGCTGATGTCTCTTGTTTGGATTATATCTTTGTGTTCACCGTTCAACTTTCATGACTCTTATAATATGTAAAGGTTGAGACTAATATCCTCACTACTTGAAACTAAGATGTTATATAATATTAACTCCATAAGAATTTAAAATTTCCTTCGCAATGATGTGTACAATTTTGGATTGCTTCTTGAATTTCAGCATAGATAGAAGATGTCATAGAATGCATTATTATTTGTTCTTTTGTATTTAGACATGGATTTTGAGAAAAGTTCTTCAGGATTTTACCCTTTCTCCTTGCTCTTGAAATCCATAAATATTGCCAAATAGGGATGACAAATTCCATGAAGCATTTCTACTGTCATTTCCAAGATCCAACCCATTCTTGGAGCAGTTGCAGCAGTTTGCAGAAATTGCTTCTCCAACTCAACTACTTCAAGCTCCTCTATCTCTCTGCCTGCAACTCATCTTCATCAAAACCAGCTGCCGCAGCAAGTGGAATAGATTTGTTTCATGTTCTTAGTCTGTTCTTTAATTTCATCTATTGTCTATCTACATAATCAGTATTGGCGGCTTTACTGAGTATGATATCTATCCCAGTTAAATGTTTCACAAGTACCCTAACATTCATTAAAGTGCTCATTTTGATCCCAAATTCTGCATGCATGTATATTGTCCAGTTGTTTTATTGCTAGCACAATACGTTGGTTGGCATCATTGTTAGTTAGTAGCTGATATATAATATATTCATCTATATTGTGCCTTGTTTCTTGTGAAACCCTCATTATTTAAATGAAAAAGTCAATAATACTTTTAGAAAGCAACCACTGTCTTTAAAAATTATACAAATAATATCACATTCTACATCACTCTGCATTTGTATATATACACACCGACAAAGTGAACCTCCATATGGATTCGTGTTCACATGTACACCAAGGTGTGCACAAAACTATTGTTTATATTCTCTGGAGATGATGATCTTCTGTTGTTATGTAGGAAATCGTCAGTTGTATTGTCAGGAACCAGATATCATCACTTACAATACTTTGATTGCAGGCTATTGTCACAGTGGGAGGGTCAGAGGAGCTGGCAACCTCTTGAAGAAATTGATGCAGATGGGCCTGAATCCAAATAAGTTCAGCTACACTCCTCTCGTTCATAGGTATTTTCAGGAAGGCAATATTCTTACCGCTTTTAATCTCCTATTTGAGATGGCAGAACGAGGGATTTAGCCTGATCTAGTTACTTATGGAGTCGTTCTTCATGGTCTTGTCACTGCAGGTGAGGTGAAGGAAGCATTAATGGTGAAAGAGAAAATGGCAGAGATAGGTTTGTTTCCAGACACTGCTATATACAATGTCTTGCTTAATGGGTTATGCAAGAAGCAAATGCTTCCTACTGCCAAGATGCTTCTTTCTGAAATGTTGGACAGAAACATACAACCTGATGAGTTTGTTTATGTGACACTTGTTGATGGCTTCATTAGAAATGATGAATTGGGTGAAGAGAGGAAGATATTTGGCAAACTTCCTGCAAACGTTGACAGTCTTGGGAAAAGGTCGCCTTCCATTCTTTAAATTGTGAATGACATTATATATTTTTGACTCTATTTTTGTATTCTGATAAAGAATGGAGGAGGAATGGAGAAAGATGAAGAATGTGCTTTCAGATTTAGCTAAAGCTTTTGGTGCCCACACTGTAATCCATTGATTTGTTTTGCCTTCTCCTTAGTTAGATTCAGCTGTTTCTTCTTTTTCCTTATCATTTCATGTCAACCGGATTGGTGGCACAGAGCTTCTTTGATTAGATGTCTTGTATACTGGACATGTAGCATGTATGGTTTTGGTTGAAGAATGATCACTGTCAAAATAAATTAGAGACAACACTAGATGTTTACCATATAACACATACCAAATACGAAATCCACAGTAATGTTTTACTTCTCATCTATAAAGGAATCATTCTTATATATCATTCACTGTCCATTTCCCATGCATCAAATGATAAATAGATCTCTGTAATGTTTGTTCTTAACTTTGTTTATGAGTTTAACGCTAATAATCATTCCAACTGTCAACTGTTTTGTTTCACCCATGTGCGGACTCTACCAAAATGTGTATTGGACACTCTATTGGCTTAGAAAATAAAAACTTTGAAACAGCATATTCAACGTATTCACACAACTAAGAACTGACGTGGTGGCTAAATAGATGCTCAACTTCAGTGATAGTATTGTGAATTAAATAAATAAAATTTGCATATTTAACTCAATAATAGGCGCAGTGGCTTTCATTTAAAAAGCTATCAGTATCAATACTTTCTGCTGCTTTTCAAATGTTGCTGATTATACCAATTCCAACTTGCAAGATGGCAATAGACAACTCAACCACTCCATTCCTTCATCACTGATAAGCTAGCTTTTCTATCCTCGACTGGATAAGAATAAGCAACAATATACAAGCATATCTGGCATGACAATAATCAACACTTTTACATTACATCCTTCTTGAGAAAAGAACAGGCTTTCATGAAGAAGCTGACATGTTATACATGATACATCAGGTCATGAAATTCAAACTTTTGTGGTATGTGTGGTATGTGTTTTTTCTTGATATGAAAAATGAGGCTAGAATTTTCTGACATAATCATTGAGGGAAATAGATGTAAGAATCTATAGACCATATATTAGGTCGATGAATTAAAATTTTATAGTATCTATTTTCCTTGGTTTAAGAGTGACACAATGGTTGTAGATAATGATTTTTCTTGTTTAAATCGTATCAAGAATGACCTTCTGTACAAGGAACCAATGGCATCTCCAAACAGTTGACTCTTCATATTAGGATCCCTGGGTTCATATCCTAATAGAGAGAAATCACTATAGATGAACACACATTTAAACTACAGGGCCACTAGTAGCAAAGAGCTGACAATTGCATTAGGGTGACGACGAACTGATCTTTCACAATAAAGACACATAATGTTGATGGACACCTGCTGTTAAGATGTGTTGATGGCATTGGCAATAGTCTTGAGAAGTCCAGTTGCTGCAAAAGGTATAGTCAGTCAAAATTTGAATGTCAGCAGAATGTAGATGGGTGAGTTATGAAATACCATAGTACCCTGCAATCATATATCAATAAACCTAATAATAAAAGTAAGTCAAATCTATAAGGGCAAAACTAAAACAAGTACAGATTTCATGAAACCCCAAGTAGATTGCAAGGTGTCCATGGGATTAGCACTTGACGAATACGCTATTTCTTAGATGTCCTCCAGATAAAGGAGAAAAACAATCATATGTAATTAATTAGTATGCATATATTTATAGTCCATAAGGACATACGGGTTCGTTTTATAGCAAGGAACTTTATTAGAAAAAACAATTAGGTTGCTTGCTGATATACATACATGGTTTCATTCATACACATGGTGCCCATTTCCTCAGACAACTACTCTCCAATTTTAATATGCTATATGTTGTTATGTTGTTGTTTACTGAAAACTTATCAGCAAATCAACTACTCTCGCACAGAGGATCAAAGCCAAGCTTTACGCAGCCGAGCAGAAAAGATTGAACCTTCTTATGAACGCACAGATGCGCTTAGCTCGGCTAGACGAGCTGAGACAAGCTGCTAAAACCAGTGTCGAGCTGCAATTCAAGAAGGAACGTGAAAAACTCGGCTTGAAGGTTGAGTCTCGTGTGCAGCAAGCTGAAGCAAACAGGATGCTTCTAATGAAGCAAAACATTCAGAGAAGGATAGCTGCCAAGGAAAGAACAGTCAGGCCCTTGCTGCAGAGAACCAACATGGAGAAAAAGTATAAAGAGCGCATACGCACTGCCATATCTCAAAAGCGTGGTGCTGCAGAGAAGAAGCGGTTGGGGTTGTTGGAAGCTGAGAAAACAAAGGCTCATGCCCGAGTCATGCAGGCTCGCCAGGTTACGAAATCTATTTGTCATCAAAGGGAAATAGAGATGCAGAAGATGATAGAGCGATTAGAAGACAAACTCCAGAGGGAAAAATGGCAAAGAGCAGAGTATTTGAGACAAAGAGGGTTTACTCAAAATCCCAGTCGGACTAACTTGAACAAGCAAGCAGAAGTTTTATCTAAAAAGCTTGCAAGGTGTTGGAAAAAGTTTGCTACTTCTAGGAAGACTACACTATCATTGACAAGGGCATATAATGTTTTAGGAGTAAATGAGAGCGATGTTCAAAGCATGCCATTTGAGCAGCTTGTGATACACATAGAATCAGCAACAACCTTAAAAATAGTTAAATCCTTGCTTGATAGGTTGGAGTATCGTTTTCTTCTGATAAAGCAAGCTAGCTCTTCTGGACCAGAGAATATAGATCACCTACTGAAGCGTGTGGGCACTCCTAATAGGAGAGTAGCTAGTAAAATTGTGAGGTCAAAGGGCCAGGCTAGAAGGGGTTCTGTGGAGTATAGGCATCGAGAATCACAAAAATTATCTCGTTATCCTGTTAGAGTTGTGCTTTGTGCTTACATGATACTTGGTCATCCAGACATTGTGTTCAATGGGCAAGGGGAGCAGGATACTAAGCTTGCTAAATCAGCTGTTAACTTTTTAAAGGAGTTTGAACTCTTAATCAAGATCATTTTATATGGTCCTCAATATAGGAGATTGCCATCACCTGGGGTTGTCTCAGATGAGTTGCCTGAATGACTTACTTTTAGATCTCAGCTGCTACCTTTTGACGATGCTTGGTGGTCTTATCTTCACCAGTTTGTGGTCTGCAAGGTTAAGGATGCTAGATTGTTGGAGGAAGATCTCATGAGAGCTGCCTGTCAACTTGAGCTTTCCATGATGCAAACCTGTAAAATGACTTCTGATGGACAAAATGGAGACCTTACTCATGATATGAAGGCTATTCAAAAGCAGGTAACTTAAGACCAACATCTTATACGGGAGAAAGTGAAACACTTGAGTGGAAATGCTGGAATTGAACGTATGGAATCCGCATTATTAGATACAAGATTGAGATTTTTTGAAGCAAAGGAGAACGGAGACACATTTGCAACACCAGTTGCCCATATGTCGTCACCTCTCTTGCCTTCTTCATCTTCACCCGTTTCTTCCGGAAAGCAATCTACTGAGAATGGTACCGGTTCGAGCTCTGTGGTGCGCTCATTATTTGCAGATGATGCTTCATCATCCAGAAAAATTTCCAAGCTAATACACCAAAGGCTTTGGAGAGAGGCTCTTCTAGTGATGAATCGATGATATTGGAGAATGAATTCATGGTTAATGAGATTCTTCATGAGAAATAGAGTAGCTTTGTTTCTAGAAAAGAGAACTATACCAACAAAGGAAAACTCAGAGAGATAATGGAGAAGGCATTTTGGGCTGGAATCATGGAGTCTCTGGCCACAGATCAACCTGACTACGGCAGAATCATTACACTCATGGAGGAAGTTAGATCTGAGCTAATGGAAATGGCTCTTGAAAGGTGGAAGCAAGAGATCTCTGAAAGTATCGATGTCGACATACTAACTCAGGTTCTGGAGTCAGGGTCCATGGACATGGATCATCTTGGGAAAATCCTGGAGTATTCATTGTTGATGTTGTAGAGACTTTCTGCTCCTGCAAATGAAGATGACATGGAGAGGGCTCACCAACAACTATTGACTGAACTCTCAGAAGACCAACTTGTCAGTAGTCTTGATGCTAGATTTTGTATGGTTTCAACTTCTAGTTGTGGTACTTGTAGCTTCGAAATTCATTTTGTGTTAATGTACTTAGTTTGTTGTGCATAGATAGTACTGTGGATCAAGCTAGAGGTTCTGCAGATTGATTGTTTTAACTCTTGGAAAGGGTTAGCAGTAGAAAGATAGGTGGTGTCCTCTATTTCTTTTGTTACTGTACCCAGTTCAACAATCCTATAAATTACATTTTAATGCTCTCTCCTCTTCTTGAATGGATTATAGTAGGTTGATCCTTGAATGATTAATTTGAATAGTACAAGAATCTGAAAATAGTTGACCATTAGAATGATTAGGCTCTATATTTATAGCATCTATGGGCAGCTGAATCATATGTATATGATGTTGAACTACATGGTTGAGTCAGATATGGAGGGAGTAAAGAACATGAGCCATCTGAAGTTATTGTTAGTTATTTGTTTATATTATGCTAATTATTATTCTTTAGTATGATTATGATTTCTTCAAAGCACTACAAATATTGTCCTCCATCTGTATAGAAGCAATTTGAAGACTCTTATCTTTTGATTTGAAGGATTTTCTTGATTCGATTTATATCTTCTTTTACTGACCAGTTAGTATCCATTTAAATTCTTGCAGTTCACAAATTGTCGTTAGGGCAACTAGACTATATATTGAATTTTAGAAAACTAAAGGCATGAATCCCATTGATACTTCTCATTCACTTCATACTTCTCATTCACTGGGAGAAGACAACTTATGGAATAGGTAAGTTATGAGTAGGAGAAACTATGTTTGCTTGTTTCTTTCGTGAGCTATATCTCAAAACTTGTATGCTTCTTTGTAGGTATCCATGGTGGTTTGCACAAAGTGGATGCTACCATCAACTTGATGGTGCTTGAGATCCACAACATAAAAAACTACATAACGTATGGATTATGAGAAGAAATGCCAATATGTTCTGATCTAGGGGATTCGTCAACCAAAACTAACCATACATGAACCTCTACATGACGATGCCAATAGGAAAGGCTGCAACTCTTGTGCTCAGTCCTATGTGTTGAGAGCTCTGGGAGTTGATGAGGACATGTCACATACCTCTATCATGTTTGAGATTGGAAGATTCACCACTAAAGCTAAGATTCATAGGGTTTTTGAACTCATTGTGAATTAGGTGGAGGAACTAAGGCAGATGAGCCCTCTTATATTGTGCTTTGTAGTCTACAGTGGATAGATGTAGTCAGAAGAAGATATTGTATACTTGTGTCTTTTTTCCATGCATATTGTAAAACAGGGGCCAGGTTAATGTCCTCCCCATGTGTACTCATTGTTCAAATATAAATAAAAGTATCATTGTTGACATTGTAAGCACAACTCGATCTTGACTAACAATCATCTATTTTCTTATTGAAAACCCCTCTATATTGACAAGCGATTGACTGACTACATAATGTTTCTCACTACATATGTATGTGTAGTACATGGTGTCTTTCACTACACACTAGCTATAATTACATGTGTAGCAAGTGCTAATTTTTTCTATAAATGAACTACAAATACAAATTGTAACCAATGTCATCTCTCCCTACATATCATAGGTACAAATTGAATTTTAGTCATACATTTGGCTACAATGGAAACTACATGTTTATGTGTAAGGATATTTTTTACCTACAATTAGGGTTACATATGAATTTGTAGCCAGAGGAATAACTAACTACAACTTTGAAAAATGTAGCCTAAACAATTAGCTACAGGGGTATTAGCTATATATTATAAATGTAAGGATAAATGTAGCCAAAGCTTTTGGCTACAAATTTTGGGGTTTTCGCTACAATTTTTTTTTGCAGTTAAAGACCATATTTTTCATAGTGCCTGGAGAAGATATTCACCTCTTCTTCAACCTTGAAGATGAACAACACCATCTTCACCTTCATTCAGAGTAGCTTGCTTCAACCTTTTCTTCTTTGAGAAAGAGGGTAGGGAAGATGGAATGGAATGAGATCTTTACAAGCACAAGGAAGTATCTCTCTTACTACTGGCCTAACTCACTCATAATCACAAATGCTATGTAATTAAGAGAGAGAAAGGGGCTCAAGGAGTTGTAACACACTCAACTATAGGAAGGACTTAGAATAGCATGAATGAGCAAACTTGGAATCAACTCCAAGGGGTCCTATTTATAGCTGGGGGTGTTCCCTTGAGCGTTGGATCACTTAAGGGGAAAATATAGCCATTTTCCAAGTTGCAACGTATCTATTCTCGCACTAAACAACTCACCAACGATTATAATTACTTTTTCTGTGTTTTCTATATAGTATATTTGGTCGAGTTTCAATAAAGGTAACTCGGCCGATTCACTAAGAGACAAAGACAATTTTCAAACTATCGGTCGAGTTTGTTCTGGGAAACTCGATCGTGTTGGATCAATGGGCTCTAGAAGCGGGGGTTGAATAGAGCTTCACAAACTTCACAAAAGTGATTAGACCACCAAATTATATTAAGTGCAGAACTTAAACCAAACCAGCAATTTGATGTCCTAAACTAGCATACAAAGCTAGGATAAGAGACAAGGAATAGCATGCACTTGGACAGGTGGTTTAGAGTGGTTCCATGTCCTAAACGTAGGAGCAATGTCAGTCCACTACCTAGAGTTGGTTAGGCTCTAGGATTTGTAACTTGGTTCTCTTATATATATCACACAATAAGATTACAAGCTACAACAACCAACCATCCAAGGACTTATATATCAAGCCAAGATCTTCTACCTCACAAAGGACTTACCCACCAAGCAAGTAGTCTTCAGCCTTCTTCAAAGGACTTACGCACTCTTGCTCTAGTCTTTGGCCTTGCAGGAATTACCCATCTTGCTTGAGCTTTGCCTTGCACCTCTCCTTCTCTTGGAGAGCTTTAGCACCTTCCTCCTTCACTCGGAGGCCTGGAGCAGCTAGCCTTCTTCTCCTTCACTCGGGGAAGAACAACAACCTTCTTCTCTTTCACTCGGAGAAGAAACTTCAAGCAATCTTCATAGGGAATGGAGATGGGAGAAGTAGAAAGGAGAGCTTTACAACATTACAAATGATAGCTCTCATACATGGGATCCTAACTCACTCATACTCACGATTTTGCTTTGAAGGTAGAGAGAGAAAGGGGCTCAAAGGATTAGAAACCACTCAACTAAGGCTAGGACCAAGCATATGTGAATGAGCAACCTTGGAATGAAGTCCAAGAGGTCCTATTTATAGTTGAGGGTGTCCCTTTGAGGTTGGGAGAGTTAAGGGGCACAAAATAGCCATTTTACAACTTGCAATGGATCTATTTTGAGTCCCACCTACTCCTCCAACGGTTGGAATTGCTTTTTCTGCATTCCAGTACAGTCTGATCGGCCGAGTTTCAATAAAGGCAACTCGGCCAAACCACTAAAAGACAAGGCTGAAAGCTAGACTGTCGGCTGAGTTCCCTTGGAGAAACTCGGCCGATCGGTCGACTTTCATCTTGGACCGATCAGTGGATCGGCCGAGTTTCTTGGTCTAGAAACTCAACCGAACGGGAATCGACTGAGTTGGAAACTCGGCCGATTGCATCAAAAATTCCAGAATAACTGGATCGGCCGAGTTTGGAATTCGGCCGACAAAATCCCTGTTATGGGTATTTTGGAATTTTTGTAAAACTATACAAATGATGGATTTTTGAGTCCCAATAATTTTATCCATCTTAGTTACAATAAAAAACATGAGTATAAGTGATTACATCAATTGTTCTAAGCCAATAAGGGCTATTTCACAAAACGGTCAAAAGTCACATGTTTTGCATGTGCTGGATGAGTAGCTTTTGAGTTGAATGTGATTCTTTTCTTGTACCTAATGTCTGAAACAATCTCAAATAGATTTGTTAGATACATATGAATGGACTGGTTAAGTCATTATCAAAATATGGGCAATGTGCGACACCTAGGTCAACATTCTCCCCCTTTTTGACAATGACAAACCATTCTTCAACATATTGAAAAGAATGTGAAAATTATACCTTTTCTTAGGGAATTGCAAGGGGATGCAAATATGATCAATTTGTAGTGCTCCCCCTCAATTCATGCTTACTCATGCCTGCATGGTTAGTTAAACAACAAGCAACCAAAGCACATATGTATACTATATGATTCTAAGCAAGTCTAGATGCATTTTAGTTAAAAAAGAAAAAAATCATACAAGCAATAAATTCAATATGATTGAGCTTTTTCTCCCCCTTTGTCATCTCAAAAAGGCAGGGGGGTAGAAGAGCATAAAAGCAAGGTCTTCTCCATAGGAAAACCAAAAACACTCAATCAGACACTCCATAGAAAGACAGAGGAACACCAAGATAAACAACGAAATCATGCATTATCAAAATATGGAAAACACTACAAGATAGACCATACAAAGAGTTCCCATAAACCATAAAACAAAACTACACGGATAGCATAGAGTAGAAATAGTACAACTCAGATGATGTGCCTAATGTATATAGTACAAACATAGTCCAAAGAGATATAGCATGGTCATCTGAGACTAAAACTAGATACATCAACCCCTAATCTAAACTACTCTATGTCTATATCATCAACAGCAGCATCGATATCCTCATCTGGCCGGTAGTCCTCATCTCCATCGTCAGAAGGAGGAGTAGCAGCCTGTGTAGCCCCGTCAGCATGATCAGCATCGTTTTCATCATCCCCGTCATCAGCATCAGTCGCAGTAGCCTCATCGTCTTCATCAGCATCAGCATCCTCCTGGTCAGGCATATCCTCATCTGGAGGACCAGAAGCTCGCCCGGGCAACCTAGCACTCTGCTCGGACCAAGACATGCCTAGAGCATGTAACTCATAGGCAACCTCAAGGGGAGGAGCAGAAGAGGTGTACTGGGCCAGGATCTCAGACAGACGACCACCTAGAAGCGCCAGAACCGGGGAAGGGTATCCACCTACAGAGGGCTCAACGGAAGCAGAGAAGGGTGGAGCAGGGTAAAACTGACTATACGCGTAGGAAGTGTAGTCACCACCGGGATAAGGCTGGTAGGTGGGATAAGGCTGAGGGTAGGATATATGCATGGAGGACATGATGTGGCAAAGATCCTGATGATGGTGTTGCTGGACCTGCATGTTGTACGCTTGCTGGTGCATGAGATACCCCATGAGGGCCTCATTTGAAACATGGAAATCAACAAAGGCAGGCTGGGGAGGAGGCTGGAAGGAAGGCTCAGGTGGAGGAGGTGCATCTGAGGATGGTGGAGGTGCAGCTGAGGAGGGTGGAGGTGCAGCTGAGGAGGGTGGAGGTGCAACAGAGGAAGATGATGCACCAGGGGTAGGAACACTCTTCAGAAGAGTGGTCTCACTGATATAAATGCCTTTGCGATCAGGTCGGTAGAGGAAATTGGCAAAGAGGGATTTACCAGTGGCATGCTGGAAAAGACCACAGATGAGGGCAGGATAAGGAAGATGAGTGCCCTTTGTGTTCTTTCCGGAGTCAAAACAGGTCATATGATGGAGGATATAACGTGCCCATTTGACTCCTTCATTCTTCAGCAAAAGATACATCATAACAGCCGTATTCTCAGCAATGTCCGTTTGATTCTTCTTAGGATGGACATTACAACTCAAGATAAACGCCAAGACGCGGCGAGGACCAGAAAGGGCTGAGGAAGGCAGAGTACCCCTTTTTGTATAGGGAAAGTTGGGTCGCTTGAGAAATTTATGGATGTCAGTCAAGTCAACCTCAATTTCCTTATACACGTCATCGGGGTAAAGAAGATCAAGATATTGAGGATAGTCAGCGATCCATGACGCCGTACCAACATTTCCATGAAGATAGAGATTGAAAGAATGCTCAGTGATATGGAAAGGTTTACCGACAATCATGGACGTCAACACAATAGAAGTGTCCGCGGATGGGACCAAAGAGTCATAGTTCCAACGCAAATTGGCGTAGAACTCACGTACAACTTTGGAACTATATTTCAAATTGTGGAAGCGGGCATCTTCTATGAAAAATGGATCAAGGTGATGGGTTCGAAGGATTTGACAAGCTTCAAAGAGGTCAGCGTGAAAGCTGTTGGGTTGATGTAGATCTCAAAAAGGGAAGGGAGTGCGAGGAAGGAGCTCTTGGTATCTAGAAACAGCAGCTTGGTCAATAAAAGAGAGATTTTCGAACACAATATACCTTGGAGCATGGGGGGTCGCCATAGCAGGGGAAGGAATGGCTCTCTTCCGTCGTTGGGACCTCATGGAGAGGAGAAAGAGGAAAGAGAGCCGAGCTTCGTGGAGAGATTAGGCAGACACAACCCCGAGAACAGCAGGAACCAAGGAGCAAGGTCGATCGGAGGTGAAAACAGCTGGAATGAAGGGAGAGAGGACCAGGGTTAGAGAGGGGCGGGTGTTTCGGCTAGGGTTTGGTCGACTTTTCTCTAGTTGAGAGGGAGAAAGTCGGCCGATTCCTATATATATAAAACTGGTCTGCCGCCGATCGGTCGAGTTTGGGAAATGGAAACTCAACCGATCGAGCGCACAGGTACCCTGAAACCCGACCGATCGGTCGAGTTGGAAACTCGGCCGACCAAAACCCTGAAGATGAAAAACTGAAGTACTAGCCCTAGCCTCAAATGACTGAATGCAATTTTTCTTTTTGGTCTAGTTTGTATATTAAGGATATTTAGGCACATTCCCATCATCATAGGGTACTATTTGTCGATTAAAACCCGATTTGCGAGAAAAGCCCGAAAAAGAGACAGAAACTAGAGAAATTTTAGCAAAAACAAGTATCTTGAGCAATCAAAGCGTTTAAAGCAAGAGCAACACATATAAGATGTAACCAACTAATTAGAGAGCAATTCAATATCATCAAGAGAAATTATGAGCAATTTTGATCTAATAAAATTAAATTGTTCTCTAGCAAGTGGTTTAGTGAAAATATCGGCCAACTGATTTTCCGTATCCACATGTGTGATATAAATATCCTTTTTGACAATGTGGTCACGGAGAAAATGATGGCGAACTTCTATGTGTTTAGCTCTACTATGCAATATTGGATTATAAGAAAGATTGATTGCACTAGTATTATCACAGAAAATAGGAGAAGCATCAAAATGAATGTTAAAGTCTTGGAGCATTTGCTTCATCCATAGGACCTGGGCACAACAACTTCCGGCTGCAATGTACTCAGCTTCGGTAGTTGATAATGCCACTGTGCTCTGTTTCTTGGAGAACCAAGACACCAAGCATGGTTCCAAGAGGAAGCAAGTGCCACTTGTGCACTTTCTATCAATCAAGCAACCTGCGTAGTCAGCATCACTATATGCGACAAGAGTAAAGTCCCTTGACTTAGGTACCATAGTCCAAAATTTGGAGTTTTGGCTAAGTACCTCAAAATCCTCTTGACAGCAATAAGATGTGATTTCCTAGGGCTTGATTGAAAGCGAGCACACAAGACAACACTAAACATTATATCAGGTCTAGAGGTAGTTAAATAAAGTAAACTTCCGATCATACCTCTATAGAGCTTCTCATCTACCTTTTCACCTTCGTCATCCTTGTCGAGTTTTGCGGTGTTTGACATGGGTGTATCCATCGGCTTCATGTTCTCCATCCCAAAGCGTTTGAGTAGTTCGGTTGTGTATTTGCCTTGGTTGATGAAGTTTCCTTCCTTTGTTTGTTTGATTTGAAAGCCGAGGAAGAAGGTCAGCTCACCCATCATGCTCATTTCAAATTCACTCTGCATAAGAGAGCTAAACTCCTTGCAAAGATCAAGGTCAGTTCCGCCAAATATAATATCATCAACATATATTTGAATTATGAGAAAATGGGTAGAAGTGTGTTTTATAAATAAAGTACAATCAACTTTTCCCATGATATACCCGTTATCTAACAAAAAGTTCTTTAGTTTCTCATACCAAGCTCGAGGTGCTTGTTTGAGTCCGTAGAGAACTTTTTGCAAGAAATATACATGATTGGGTAACTTATCATTTTCAAAGCCTGGAGGTTGAGAAACATATACTTCCTCCTCGATTGTACCATTTAAAAACGCACTTTTAACATCCATTTGATAAAGCAAGAAATTTTTATAACTAGCAAAAGCAAGTAGCATACAGATAGATTCTAATCTAGCAACAGGAGCATATGTTTCATCAAAATCAATACCTTCTTGTTGATTGTAACCTTGAGCTACTAACCTTGGTTTGTTCCTTACCACTTTTCCTTGCTCATCAAGCTTGTTGCGGTAGACCCATTTGGTGCCAATGATCTTTCTATCATTTGGTCTTGGCACTAAGGTCCACACACGGTTCTTCTCAAACTGCTCAAGCTCTTCTTGCATGGCAAGGATCCACTCATCATCACCAAGGGCCTCTTTTATGTTCTTTGGCTCCAGTTGGGAGATGAAGGCACTATCTGCTTGTTCTTTGTTGTGAGCAGCTCGTGTCCTCACTCTCTCAAACAGATTGCCAATGATCAACTCATTGGGGTGATTCTTTGCAAAGCGGGGAGTGGGATCCTTCTTTTCTTCTTCTTTTTCTTCTTCTTCAACCTGCTTGCCTTTGTCTTTGATGTTGAGATTTTTTAAGATAGGAATGATTTCATCTGCAACATCATCATCACCAATATGCTTGCCAATAACAGGGTTAGTTTCAATAAATTTAACATTTATAGATTCTTCAATTTTAGATAGTTCAATGTTAAACACTCTAAAATCCCTGCTAGTAGTGCTATAGCCTAGGAAGAAAGCCTTGTAAGATTTCGGATCAAACTTGTCGAGAGAATCCTTGGTGTTTAAAACAAAACAAGGACATCCAAAAACATGAAAGAAATCAATAGACGGCTTCCTACCACGCCATAGTTCATAGGGGGTTTTCTTAAAAGTCGGATGTGTGAAAACTCGATTTTGCACAAAACATGAGGTGCTAACGGCTTCAGCCCAAAACTTCTTAGGAGTATCATACTCAAGAAGCATGGTCCTAGCCATCTCTTGTAGCGATCTATTCTTCCTCTCAACAACTCCATTTTGTTGGGGTGTGCGAGGAGAAGAGAAATTGTGCGAATAACCCAATTTTTCACAAAAATGTTCAAAAAGATCATTTTCAAACTCTCCCCCATGATCACTACGGATAGAAACAACATGGCAAGACGCTTCATTTTCAACTCGTTTACAAAAGCTCGAGAAAACATCAAGTGTATCGCTTTTAGAAACGAGAAAAAAAGTCCAAGTATATCTAGAAAAATCATCGACAATAACAAGACAATACTTGGAGCCGCGAAGCGTTTGTGTTCTCATTGGTCCGAAAAGATCAATATGAAGAAGCTCAAGAACTCTCTTGGTACTCATGACTCCTTTGGATTTGAAGGAGGATTTGGTTTGTTTCCCTTGTGTACAAGGTTGACATTCCTCATCCTTTTCAAAATCCAATTTAGGAAGTCCTCGAACCAAGTCCTTTTTGTTCAGTTTCTTCATTTGATGCAAGTTCACATGACCCAACCGACGATGCCAAAGCGAAAGATCGTTTTTATCCACAACTAATCATCTATTTAGTATGGGCTTAAGAGCATCGAGAACAATCACATAGAGATTACCATTTCTAGTTCCCTTATATATAACATTGTAGGACAGGGAATCTAGAAGCAAGCATTCTAAAGAAGTAAATAGCACAAGATAACCATTATCACATAATTGGCTAACACTAATTAAATTGTGATGTAGGCCATCAACAAGCAACACATTTTTAATGCACAATTCATTGCCTACATCACCCTCACCTATAACCTTACCCTTTTTGTTGTCCCCAAAGGTTACCGATCCTCCTTTCTTTTTCACAAATTTGTTGAAATGGCTGATTTCTCCAGTCATATGCTTAGAGCAGCCACTATCAACAATCCATTTATTTTTAACCTGCAAGAAAAGAGGATGTCGGAACCCAATTCAAACTTTGGGGTCCGGGGTTAGCTTGGGGACCCATTTCATCTTTGGGTTGGTCCCCTTGGGCTTGTAAGGACAATAGGTAGAATAATGATCATCACATTTGCAATGAATACATACCATGGGGTTTTTAGAGCCGGAAGAGTCTCCATTGAAAATTGGAGTTTCCACACTCTTTTTCTTACCCTTCTTCTTCTTCTTACCTTTTGGAGTAGTCTCATTGTATCCTAGACCACTAGTACCAACTTGTTTGGTAGAGTGCTCTAGAACATCATTTAGGGATTTCTTACCCGAAAGAAACCTTTGCAAAGTAGATCTCAATTTAGCATTATCATCACTAAGATTTATAACGGTAGTAGATAAACTAGCAAGATCTTCTCTAGTATGCAAAAGGTCGGCCTCAAGGCAGAGGGCTTTAGTAAGAAGAGAGTCTTTTTCTAGAGTTAAGTTAGCAACTTCATTTGTAGGCAAGATAGGTCTAGAAGATAAATCATTTGTTTAAGCAAGCAATTTAGCATTTTCAGATTTAAGAACAACAATTTCCCTTTGATAAGCGTAAACTTCATCTCTTCTAGCATCATCAATAAGCTTAAGTTCAACATTTTCAGTTTTTAGAACATCAAGCTCATCTAGGCAATTTTGGTTCTCAACCTTAAGATTTTCAATAGTTTTAAGATAAGTACCATTCTCAACCTCTACTCCATTATATTGAAGTTCAAGGTCAAGAAATTGCCCTTGCAAGGAATCTATGCTATCAAGATGTAATTTCTCATTTTTATCAAGAATATCAATCTTGGAATAAAGATCATCAACTATCTTTCCTAATCTTTTCCTTTTAGCTTTACATTTAGCAAAAGATGATTGACAATCATTAAGCATTTCAATGAGGGTTTCCTTAGATAACTCAAGTAAATTTTCATCACTTACCTTGCTTACCTCACTTACCTCAATTACTTCTTCACTAGTAGATGCCATGAGTGCAAGATGACATTCTCCATCCTCGGAGCTTGAGGAACTTGAAGTAGAAGACTCCTCCCATGCCGCATGAGCTGCATCTTTGGATCGTCTCTCCTTCTTATCCTTCTTCTTGTACTTGGCTTCTCTTTTGTATTTGTCATCCTTCTTGTGGCTGCTCTTATGATAGCCCTTCTTGGCCTTTGGGCGGTCACTCTTGTAGTGGCCTTTTTTACCACACTCGTAGCACCTAGGAGTGGAGGAGGATGGCTTGCCCTTGAAGTGTCTTCCTTTTGAGTAGTTGGCTTCATGATCATTTGCACCTTCATCTTCACTTGAGGAAGGGCAGGGAGACTTCATGGCAAGTTGTTGTTGCCAGACCATTTCTTCAACATGGGCTTTGAAGGCAGTGTCCTTCATCTTCTTTGATTCCTTCTCTTCTCTTTTCTCCTCTTCCTCTTGCTTGTCGAGCCTTGGTTCATGTGCTTGAAGGTTACCAACCAGCTCCTCGGTTGACAACTCGCTCAGCTTGTAGACTTCTTCAATTGACGTGACCTTTGGCTCCCATCTCTTTGGAAGAGATCTCAAGATCTTTGCATTGATTGTACCTCTATCCATGGCACTCCCAAGGGCTGCAAGGCTGTTCAAGATGACATTCAACCTTGTGTACATGTCCGCAACTCTTTCATTCTTCCCCATCTTGAAGTTCTCAAGTAGGCCTCCGAGCATATAGACTTTGGCCTCCTTGACTTGCTCCGTCCCTTCATAGGTGACACACAACTTATGCCAAATCTCATGCGCCGTGTCCCAAGAAGAGATGCGGTTGAACTCCGATGGTGTGAGGGCGGCGTAGATGATGCTCACGACTTTAGCATTGAGTTGAGCACACTTCATCTCATCTTCCGTCCATGTGGTGATGTTCCCCTTTGGCTCTTCATACTTGAGATGGACTATCTTCCACATCTCGTAGCTTACTCCTTGGATGTAGAATTGCATCCTTCTCTTCCAATATAGGAAGTTTGTGCCGTCGAAGACCGGGGGTCTCATGGAGAAGCTTCCTTCAAGATTGAGTGACCCAAGAGCCGAATCGCCCATCTTCTCCTACTTGTTGAAGTAGCTTGGAGAATACCTGCTCTGATACCACTTGTTGGATCAATGGGCTCTAGAAGGGGGGGGGGGGGGTTGAATAGATCTTCACAAACTTCACAAAAGTGATTAGACCACCAAATTATATTAAGTGCAGAACTTAAACCAAACCAGCAATTTGATGTCCTAAACTAGCATACAAAGAAAGGATAAGAGACAAGGAATAGCATGCACTTGGACAGGTGGTTTAGAGTGGTTCCATGTCCTAAACTTAGGAGCAATGTCAGTCCACTACCTAGAGTTGGTTAGGCTCTAGGATTTGTAACTTGGTTCTCTTATATATATCACACAATAAGATTACAAGCTACAACAACCAACCATCCAAGGAGTTATATATCAAGCCAAGATCTTCTACCTCACTAAGGACTTACCCACCAAGCAAGTAGTCTTCAGCCTTCTTCAAAGGACTTACCCACTCTTGCTCTAGTCTTTGGCCTTGCAGGAATTACCCATCTTGCTTGAGCTTTGCCTTGCACCTCTCATTCTCTTGGAGAGCTTTAGCACCTTCCTCCTTCACTCGGAGGCCTGGAGCAGCTAGCCTTCTTCTCCTTCACTCGGGGAAGAACAGCAACCTTCTTCTCTTTCACTCGGAGAAGAAACTTCAAGCAATCTTCATAGGGAATGGAGATGGGAGAAGTAGAAAGGAGAGCTTTACAACATTACAAATGATAGCTCTCATACATGGGATCCTAACTCACTCATACTCACGATTTTGCTTTGAAGGTAGAGAGAGAAAGGGGCTCAAAGGATTAGAAACCACTCAACTAAGGATAGGACCAAGCATATGTGAATGAGCAACCTTGGAATGAAGTCCAGGAGGTCCTATTTATAGTTGAGGGTGTCCCATTGAGGTTGGGAGAGTTAAGGGGCACAAAATAGCCATTTTACAACTTGCAACGGATCTATTTTGAGTCCCACCTACTCCTCCAACAGTTGGAATTGCTTTTTCTGCATTCCAGTACAGTCTGATCGGCCGAGTTTCAATAAAGGCAACTCGGCCAAACCACTAAAAGACAAGGCTGAAAGCTAGACTGTCGGCCGAGTTCCCTTGGAGAAACTCGGTCGATCGATCGACTTTCATCTTGGACCGATCAGTGGATCGGCCGAGTTTCGTGGTCTAGAAACTCAACCAAACGGGAATCGG
Organism: Alisma plantago-aquatica; assembly: GCA_963693085.1. NCBI lineage: Eukaryota > Viridiplantae > Streptophyta > Magnoliopsida > Alismatales > Alismataceae > Alisma > Alisma plantago-aquatica. Next base: position 1,382,762,331 of record OY856411.1, read on the forward strand.
CTGAGTTGGAAACTCGGCCGATTGCATCAAAAATTCCAGAATAACTGGATCGGCCGAGTTTGGAATTCGGCTGACAAAATCCCTGTTATGGGTATTTTGGAATTTTTGTAAAATTGTACAAATGATGGATTTTTGAGTCCCAATAATTTTATCCATCTTAGTTACAATACAAAACATGAGTATAAGTGATTACATCAACTGTTCTAAGCCAATAAGGGCTATTTCACAAAACGGTCAAAAGTCACATGTTTTGCATGTGCTGGATGAGTAGCTTTTGAGTTGAATGTGATTCTTTTCATGTACCTAATGTCTGAAACAATCTCAAATAGATTTGTTAGATACATATGAATGGAATGGTTAAGTCATTATCAAAATATGGGCAATGTGCGACACCTAGGTCAACAGATCGATGAGCTAACATTAGTTTTGCTTAGTGTATTATTCGGTCCAGTTCTGTGAGTGTGCAACTCGACCGATTAGTCTCTTCAAAAAATCCATTGCTGGATCTTTCGAGTTTCCAACTCGGCCGATAAACAACCTGTGATAAATTTTCTAAATTGACATTTGAGTGATCAAACGTAGGAATTAAGTGTCTCTGATTTTTCTCATCTTAGTTACAAGTCATATCATCAATACACGTGATTACAAAAATCATTTAAGGTCATTTGGAGTGATTTCCCAAAACCGCACTAGCACTGTTTTTGACTTGAACTTAAACAAGCTAGGGATTGTGTAAATTGATCCTTTTCATGTACCTTAATCCTGAAATCAATCTTGAACAAATATATTAGATACGTAGGAATGGAATGGGTAAGTCATTATCAAAATATGGACAGTGTAGAACTCTCAATTCAAAAAGACTTTCAAAACATTCTTATTGATGTATCTAGTTTATATTCTAAATTATTCATTTTAGTCTAGGATAACTAGAATAATAACAATTCATGGATATTAAATATGAGCAAAAAAGGTTGAACCTTGACCATATTTGAAAGTAAACTTTATTTTATAAATTTCAATCTATTTTAGATATCTTTGAATTAAAATGTAATTAAGTTCTTAAATCTTAATAATAATCATAGAAAATAGTCCACACCTATAAAAATATGAAAAATAAGCCATGCACTTAGTATGACCTCTTGGTCAGAAGAAAAATGCAAAAGACATGTTAAGCTCAATGTAAGCTAGGTTGGGACAAAACTCTAATTTGAACCTTAATACCAACACTAATGTTTAACCATGCATTAATGATGATTAGTTGTTATCAATCAGGTGATGACAAATTTTCTAGATGGTCCAAGATATATATGAATCTTTGAATCAAGTTAGATGGGTTAGTAACAATTATATGACTATGATTTTCTTTGTTGAATTCAAGATATGTATGATTCTCTTTGATTTACAAATATTGGATGTATTCTCTTTGATTTACAAATATTGGCATGTACTATTACTAATGTAGTACTTGATGTTTAGCCACTTCAAAATGTAAGTTATCAGTACATGTTATGTAGTTTCTAAGGTTAACTATATTCTCTCTCTATTTATGCCCATTACACCCCCAAATCCTAAGGGTCAAGGGCTCCCCTTTGCATAAGGGGAGGGCCTGACATGTATGTATATGGTGTTGAAACACCTAATTCATGAAAGTCATCTAGAAAAATGAACAAAATTGACTTATTTTCTAGTGAAGGATCTATTTTCTACGACCTTCTATTTTTTTTTCTGTAAGACATTTCAAGTTGTGAAAATCTTAAATATATGTACCTTTCTACACCTGTATCGAAACCTAATTTTTGAATGATGACTTCACATATTCTTTATGTTTATATCTAGCATGGAAGAAAATGGTTGCATGTGAAAGTCTATAACATGTATCATTTGTGTAGAGATCCTAGTTAGTATACATGTTCAGAATTGTACAATTCTCTTTCCTAAGTGTAATTGTAATTTGTAATAACTAATTTTATAATAATATATGTGTTTAATGTTGATAATGACATTGGTGTGTGCATGCGGTGTTTTCTCATGTACGGTTTTTATTTAGCATCACACTCTGATATAATTGCTTAATTGTATTACAATTTTTAATGTTAAGCCCCTTAGAATTTTGTCAAGGCAGAATCTGAAGATGTTATAGAATATTTGAACGTATTCTCAATTCCCATAAATAAAAACTATGGTATTGTATCTCCACTCATATTTATTTATCTTCACCTTCATAATATAATTAAAAAGATCCATTAACCACATAAATCCTTCATCCCCAATACTCTTCTTTTAAGCATAAACAGGAACAACATTGAGCTTGCATGACTTTTCCATTTTCATCCTTTTCAAAGCATTATTTCCCTCATATAGTGAAACTCATCCATTTTAAGTTATATCTCTTGTATATTTATTAGATGAGTGTCACATAAATCAAAGCATCTTCACTTTATTTTTTAAGAAAGTTGTCTAAATGGTTCTTAATATTGCCATTCTTAACCAACTCTCTGCCAACTTCATTCTTGATGTATTTTACTTGATTTGATTCTCTCGATTTACTTTCTCATATTTGAGTTATTATATACATGCACACACATATATATATATATATGTATATGTATATATATGTGTGTGTGTATATATATAAATATAAATATATATATATATATATATATATATGTACATATACACTTATATATATATATCTATATATTTGAGTTAACCTAGAATACACTCGAGTATGCTAGAGACATTATACACCTCAGTCATTTTCCATCATGAAGAAATTATTTTGGAAATTTAAACCATTGGTCTTCTAAAATATCTTAAGAACATATTATATAATAGATTTCAGCTCATTTGAACACTTATAAGTCATGCATATAAAGGATGCAAAAATCATACATTTCAAATTACTTTTGTACATAAATTTTGTTGTCCATGGATGAGTGACTTACACAACCAAACCGACTCAAATTTTATATGTGACCCATAATTATTGTGAAATTAAAGATCAATGGATTACATTTTATGAAAAAATGGTCTAGATAGGCAAACACCATTGGGGTGTACGACGTGATTTGTACACACGAGTGTATTCTAGCCTCTCTCTTTCTCTCTTATATATATATATATATATATATATAAAGAGAGAGAGAGAGAGAGAGAGAGAGAGATAGAAGATATATGTATGTTTGTCTCTGTGTGTGTATCTATACATACATGCATACATACATATATATAAGAAACAATGCACATTTGTTCCCTTGGGTAGAGGTGATTCTAGCCCTAGACATGGCACCCACCCCGATGGCAACCGTGGCCGCAGGCATCCACCTCCAACCCACGCACACTAGCCCACCCACCACCGCCACTAAGCCACCATCAACCAAAGCAAATAGGGACACTGAAGGAGAGTCCATGAACCCTAACCCTTGGATGATGGTCGATGGAAGAGGAAAAGAAGGATCACCTACACGACTGGGCAAGAAGTCCAGGGGAGTTGTGGTGATTGCGGAAACACCAGGCGGGCATGAACCCAAGTCCTTAAATAGTTGCTGGTGCAGGGAGGAATGGAGGAGAAATTCCCATCGCCGAGACGTGAAGAGGTTTGAGTTCTAGTAGACTTAGAAGAAGAGGAATTCTACCAAATGAAGAGCATCTGGGAGTTTATGAATCTCATCTACATGATCGAAAAATGCCTTACTACCAGCATCTCAATGTGTTGATACGTCGCACATGGGCACCCAAGGCTCATACGAACTATTATCGCATGACGAGGGGATCTTCTTGTTGAGGTTCTCCAATGCGACTGACAAGAATATGGTGCTTGATCTGGGGATGAGGTGGTTTGATAGATAGTTGGTGATTTCTAAAGATTACCGAAATGAAGATGAATTGAGGCATGATTCCCTAGCCATAATACCAGCCTGGATCTCCTTGAAATCCATCAGGAGTTCCTAGGCGCGTATGGTGGAAGACACCATTGCTACAGGGGTAGGAGAGGTTCTTCATATTGACAAGCACTCCTTGGAAGATGAAACAACGAGGGTCCTTGTGGAACTCAATGCAAAGTATGAAGTGTTGGATATTGTATGGCTTAACGTTCATGGACATTAGGCCATCCCAGTGGGGATCAAGTTGGACTACAAGGCACCAAAGTGCAGAGCCTGTAAAGCCTTTGGGCACTCTGATGGAAACTGTGAAGAGGGTAAAGAGACCGTGAACAACAAGGAGAAGCACGTATGGAGAGAGAAGCCTAGCACAGTGGCTGTGGAGGTCATGGATAACAAAGAATTTTCCATCAAGTCAGGTAAGATGGACAAAGCATTAGCCAAGAACACAAAATGAAACATGGATGCAACAACTGAAGATGTTGAGTGAAAAGGAGGCAAGTGAACAAATCAAGATGAAGGTGTTGAGATCTCTTCAATCGAGCAGGGCGTAGAGGAACAAACACACATCTAAGGAGGGAAGTCCTTAAGACGAGGGTGATTTCTATAGTCATCTAGGAAGAAGAGAAACCACAAGGTGAGAATCCATAAATCTCTTGGTGTTGGAGATGTTCTCGATAAGGGGAACAAATTTGATGCTTTGAGTGACTCAGACAAAGAAGAAGAACATTTGGTCAACTAGTAAGAGAGGGATGGTGGTAAGAAGCATAATCAGAGATAGCCCCCGAGGTGTACCAATGACCAAAACAAATCAAGTTAATATGTCCATGCTTCTATGGAATATTAAAGGATGGTGTGATAGGAAAAAGAAGAGGGAGATCTCAGAATGGATTGCTTCTAGTGGACAATCCTTAGCTTTAGTGCAGATGAAAATAAAGGAACGGAACAAAGACAACATTAAATATATATTTTCACAAGGATGGGAATATGTTCATAATGTTATGTGCTCGAAGCTGGTCAAAGTTTGTCTTTCTTGGAAATCGGGGGCTTGGCAGGTAACAGTGATATAGATGTCAGATCAACACATTACATCTGAATGCAGGAATAATGGGGGCTTACACATGTGGGTGTTAGCTGTTTATGACCATAGTGATGCGAAAAGTAGAGATGAGTTAAGGCATGACTTGGTCCTTCTATCCAGACAAAATCCTCTACCATGGTTGGTGATCAGGGACTTCAATACTATTCGCTTGTAAGTGGAAAAAAGAGGAAAAAGCCAAACTTGTGTTCAAAGATGAATGATTTCAACAACATAATAGATAAATCCGGTCTTTTTGAGTTGCTAATGATTGGGGCAGATATCTTCACTAGGAGAAATGAAAGAGACCCTGGAAACAGAATAGCAAGCTAGCTGGATAGGGCACTAGTGAATGATGAGTGGCTAAAATTTTTTCCTAATGAACAGGTCAAAGAAGGTGGATCTGAAATAAGTGATCATGCTCCTATTTCTAAACAAATCATAGAGAAGAAACAAAAAGAAAACTATTCAGATTTTTAAACTACCGGGCTGACTTGAAAGGGTTCAATGACATCATTAAGGAGAGCTGGAATATACAAATAATTGGGAACCCAATTTATGTGTTCACAAAGAAACTGGAAAATACAAAGCTTGCATTAAAGAGGTGGGCCAAGGCTAAAGTGAACATCCCAAACCTACTGGAAGAAACAAAGAGAGATTGAGAGAGGTCAGAGGAAAGCTTCTACATGACCCGCTTAGCGAAGAACTCATAAGGAAGGATGGGGAGTTGAAAATGATGCTGGAGGATCTGAAAAGGTAGAGGAAAAATTCTACTGGCAAAGGAGCAGAGACAGATGAATGGAGGGTGGTGACATGAACACCAAACTCTATCACCTGACAGTCAAAAGGAGGGAAGCAACCAATATCATCTTTGAACTCATTGATAAGGACAGTAACATGGTAAATAAATAGGAGGATCTAGAAGAACAAGCTGTAGATTTCTATTCTTCTCTCTATAATAAGAACTTTGTTGATGAGTTGAAGAAGGAGGATATGAAATGGAAGTTCAAACTCTCAAGTACTCACAAGAGAGACAAATGAATAGAAGGTTAAAGAAGTCGTATGGAGCATTGGCAATAACTAGTCCCAAAGATCTGATGGTTTTAATGCTTTCTTCTACAAAAAGACATGGGATGTTATCAAGGAGGAGCTGATTGCATATGTTAACTAGTTCATGGAAGGGGGCAACATGGTCAAGCAGGTTAACCAATCTTTTCTAGTGATGATTCCCAAAAAGAAAGTGATGATATCTCATGTTGATTTTAGGCCCATTGCTTGTTGTTTGATGCAGTACAAATTCATCTCTAAAATTCTAGCTACTAGACCAAAGTCTGTACTCCCCTACCTTATTTCTTAAAATCAATGAGCTTTTGTGACTGGAAGGAGCATCAGTGACTGTGCTTTGCTAGTAGGAGAATTTCTATAGGACTACAAGGTGATGAGAGGCAGCATAAAGATGTGCTTACAATTGGATGTTTCTAAAGTTTATGATAGTGTCAGATGGGATAAACTTTGGTGGATCATAGAACAGATGGGTTTCAATGAGGAGTGGATCGGGTGGATGAAGTAGTGTGTGGGAACAGTAAACTTTTTCATCCTGGTCAATGGAACTTCTATAGGTATGTTAAGAGGTGGAAATGGTCTACCACAAGGTGATCCACTCTCCCCTCTTCTCTTTGGCATCGTCATGCAGTAATTCACACAGAAGATGTTAGAAGCGGAAAGTAAAAAGGAGATCAAGACATATACAATGCACGACACCAAAGTGATGACACACTTAACCTTTGTAGATGATGTGCTTACCTTTTTTGAAGACAAACAAAACATTTTGGTGAACCTACAGATTTTTCTAAAGGAGTTTGACAAGCAAATAGGACTATGTATATATGTGAACAAGACCCGCCTATTTCTATCAAAAAACTATTACCAAATGGAGGAGAGATTGAAGGATGAAATGGGGGTGGAGATGGGGAACTTCCTTACTAAATATATGTGGTTTCCATTTGCTGGAGGTAATCTACAAGCTAAACACTTTGCTAACTACATGGATAGATTAGAGTAGATGATTAGAAAATGGCCAACCCAGAAAACATCCATGGTAGGGAGAGATACACTTCTGAATGCTTCTGTAGAGGGGTTGCTCACGTTCTGGGTATAGTAAGGAGAGATTCCCAGTCCAGTCTTGGATAGAATAGGAATGAAGATGGCAAATTTTCTTTGGGCAAGTGGGTACCATCTGATGAGAAATGCACGCATGGCTCTACCCAAGGACAAAGGAAGCCTAGATCTGAAGTCATCAAGAGATATTGCAAAATGGGGCATGATGAGAAGAATCATTATATATTAGAAGGGTTCCTCTACTTGGGGGAAATGGATGAGAGACAAATATCCATGAGGGCTTGATTTCATACCAAAAACAAGAGAAGGCTACTCACACAATATTAATGTTATGATAGAGATGTGACAACAAGTTAGACATCTATTTGTCCCTCACATAGGGCATGGATGTATTCCTAAAGACACAAATATGGACCTATGGGATGCCATAAGATCAATAGCTATAAAAGACAAACATATGGAGCATGTATGGGTCAGAAAATATGTACCAAAATGGAGTACGTGTGTTTATAAAATTCTGCACAATGCTCTAGCTACTCTAGATAAAATACATGGATGGAATCATGAAGTTGATGTTGTTTGCTTACTATGTAGAAGGAAGATGAGTCCCACAACCACCTTGTAGGTTACTGCAAATTCATGAAGGATGTGTGGAAGTTAATATGTGAGGATTTTAATCTGCATCTACATCTGAAAGAAGAATCGAGAAATATGATGGCAAGCTGCACACAAAGTGATAAGAAGAGAATTCTTTTTGCTGCTCTATGCTACCATATTTGGGAGGAAAGGAATGCACGAAAATATAGAGGTGCATCCACAAATGCAAGGAGCATGGCTGTAAAAATATGGAAATGTGTTAAACGTAAGCTGCGCACTAGTTAGAAGTGTGAGTTGTGTTGTATCCTGGGTGTATGGCATTGGGACTACATGTAATCTTCAACCTCCTATATTTTTAGGAGGGATTCTGAAATATATTTACCTAATTTTGATATATACACATATATATTCCGACAAGGAGTGACTCTAGCTATCAAGAAAAGTGTCCCCTAAAAAAGGGACTCAAGTTTGAATCCCAGTTTTGACCTTGATTTACCACCCTGTTGGGCATTTGGCCTCTTCCACGGGCATGGGGGAGGGGTACATTTTTTTGTCTCACAATCCCATACATATATATATGCATTTTTTAATATCATTATATATATGTGTATACATATGTGTGTGCTTATATATGTATGTGTATATATAGATGTATATATACATACATTTATATATGTATATATACATACATATGCCGACAAGGAGTGGCTCAAGTGGTCAAGCACAGTGTCTCCTCATGAAGGGACTCGGGATCGAATCCCAGTTGCCGCCTGGATTTACCACCCTCCCGGACGTTCGGTCTCCATCACGGGCATTGGGGGGGGGAGAAATCTTTATCTCTTAATCCCATATATATACATATTTATATATACACATACGTATACATACATATAATATATATATATATATATATATATATATATATATATATATATATATATATATATATATATATATATATATATATATATATACATCATGAGAGAAAAAGTTGTAATATGAGGCACCTTAATTGTATCATAGTTGAATATGTGAACATCATCAAGGTATATTTCGGTTGCTAGGGTTACTTAGTTGACATGGTGACTAGCTTAGGGTTTGAGGTTGTGATCATTAAACCACTTGTCGCGAGGGTCGTGATCTAGACACCCTAGAGATAGGATGGTCGCTATAGTTGTCCTTTAGTGTAGGTGTCTCGACCATACTTTGGTGATTAGGTTTAGGTTGAGACAAGGGTTTGCATGAGAGTGTCTCCACCGAGACAAGGGAACCAACCGACTTTAGTAGATTGTGACATATTTCTGGATAAGCATGACCATGGATATTTGCATGTGAGTGGAGGAAAGATTATCTCCTTGAAGGGCATGTGTCCTTAGATGATATAATATGTTGACACCTCAAACACCTCTATCTCTCTCCACTTTGGGTATATAACCCATCCTCTTCACTAGCAAGTAATCATTTTTGGCCAACAACTCTTTCTTCTACCTTGAGATCACCTTGGTGCTTGAAGAGTGAGGATGGTAAATCTAAGTTCTTGGATGTCCTATCCTTTATGCATGTGGAAGATTTTATCCTAGGATTAACCTTTGGTGGTGATTCTTAGAGAATCAGCTCTTGGTAAGAAATATTCTTCTCTATATTACATTTTCTTTTCTGAAAACTCCACCTTCACCTTCCTTCTTGGGTGTGGATCATTCATGGTGGTTTTCTTTGAAAGAGAGAGAAAAATATCCTCTTAACAAATGCCTTGGGACTATGTTTTGACATGGTGGAAACTAGTGAAAGGGTGATCTCTTCTCTTTCTCTTTTCCTTTTCCTTTTTCTTTTTGGTTCGACCAAAGATCTATTTTCCTCTTTTTCCTGAACTCTCTCTTCTAATCACAAATTTCTTCTTCTTAGAGGGGAACCCTTGGCCAAATTTTTGAAGCTTGGTTGAGGCTTTTGGATCTTGAGTCTTGGGAGACTTTTCATCATCAATCTCAGGTAGGTTTTATAACTCTTCCTACTTCTATTATGTGTATCTCAACATGATTACATATTACCTCTTGTGTGTTTTGTTATACTTGAAATAGCATGAAGTTTTGATTCGTTACAGATGCATAAAAATCTCTATTTGTTCCTCTAAACTTTTCTCTTTTGACGATCTTCCATCACTATGGTTAAGCTTTGTTGAACACTTGATTATATGATATTATGAGGCTCACCCTGTGACATGTGGTGTTCTGGGTTGATCACTTATATCAATCTGGTTCATATTTATTTTGGGGTGGTGCAGGTGGTCGAGACAATCCCTTGGCCTTATGTTGCAATTGACACTCCTTGGTGGGATGGTCATGATACTCCCTTAATCTTTGGATGGTCTCTACCTTTTAGTTGGGTATGGACGCAATGTTTCTGCAATACTAGGTTTGTTAGCCAGTTAGCATTAAGGTTTTAATTGGCTAAGTGCACAGGTCATAACACATGCTTAGAATATGTTAACAGTCAAGATGTTCGTGTTTGGGCTAAGACACTTCATGGTCAAGGTAATAACAATATGTTACCTGACCTGGTCATGATGCTGAGTTTGGTTGGTCATGAGATCTCAATGGTTTGGTCACGACACATCTCGGTGGTTTGGTCGCACCACATCTTGGTAGTTTGGTTGCAATGTACTAAGTGTCACAATCATGACTCACCCCTTCAGTAACGAACTTGACAATGTCATTGCATTGTAGACTTGAATTGACCAAGTAGTTCTAGTGATGATAATGGAGTCCGACTCTTCCATTGATCTTGTATGGTATTGATTTAGACATTACAGTGGTTGGTTGGATTTGAGTGGTATGCCTCAAATCCTCAGGGCATAAAATTGGTTAATCAGCCATGTAGTATATTTTCCATATTGGATGATCCCATGCCTTATCTTTGCATTAATCGTTTGAATTATAATGAGATAAGAGAAATCAACTGTTATACATGTTGTTCATATTCCTTTTAAAAGTATAAAATATTCTACTACTCAGTTGTATTTACTTGAAATGCTCAAATAATAATACATGCTATGTTTATTGTTATTTTATATTACAATGCTTATAATAGATATTTGCGAAGAGTTACAACTCTCATTGGGACACTTGATCTCACTCTGTGGGTTCACACTTTTATTTAGGTTATCGTAGATGAGGAGGTTGAGGTCATGGTGCATGTGCTAAGCAGTAAGGAGAACAATAACTTCTAGAGGTTGGACATATTGCTAGTCAAAGTCTTGTCATAGAAGTCCAATGTGTCATCCCTGTGCTATCAGATCTTTTGGGAGATTGGTGTTTTGTTTATCTACACATAAATTTGGATTATGCCATAATTGTATAGAATGGTTGTATTATAAATAGATTGAATATGTATCACTTATGGCTTGATATCTTAGAACATAATATGTAACATCTTTTGGCAAAAATGAAATGAGGATGGCCTATGTTGAAGGCTTCTTATGAAATACTTCTGCTTGAAACATTGAATTGAAATTGATTTTAATTTACCCTGTTATGTGGTAATTTTTTTATTATTAACAATTTTTCATTTTGGTTTGAGTAATCTCATTTTATGTGGCGATGGTTGTCACACATTTCTCATGCAAATTATGAGATATAACAACATATCATCCAATGGTTCACAAAAGTTATACAACTCAACGTTGATTAGAAAATTTATATTTTCTTTAATTAGATGATCTAGAAATGTCAGATTGAGATGATTTTTGATACACATATTACCTAAGGAGTATGAAACTCCTTCATAAAGTAAAATTATTCAGAATAGTTCTGCAATCATCTTAAATGAATACAGGTACAAATAAGATACATGTACTCAGGTAAACAATTCTTTTACCCGATATATATCCCTTCTCTAATTCATAACTTATAATATATGTCCTCAAAGTATTTACATTCAATCTCTAAATTTCTTTCTTGGCTTTTTTATTTTTCTTATTATAATTATGAAAAATTTACATCAAGATTGAGTTCTATACTTCTATAGTCATCATTCCACAACAAAGTCTTTATATGTGTATTTACCACACCCTTTGGACTCTCACAAAATTTCTTCTCCAATTCCTGTTCTGCATAGCTTAAATTATGTCACATAGTGTGCATGTTACAGTGCATGTTCCAAAGTTCCAATCTTGAAAAGTTTACCATAAAATTTAATTCTTATTCTCTTTTAAGACACGAACACTTGATACTTTATCTTAGTTCTGGTTATGCTTGCATTTTTTGGTCATATTCTATACAAAGTCACCAACTTATGTTGGGTCATGAGTTCTTCACCAGGAATCTCTTTACAATCTTTGTGTTCTTTCTAATAGACCCCTCTAGTAACGAGGTTCACAAATTGGGCTGATATTATGACATTAGTGTAACAATAGATTCCAAGTTATAAGACGTTCTGAACAATTTTATCATATAATGCTAAATTTCTTTTCTTGTTTAAAGATACACCACTTGATCCTTTTATCTATATTTCTACTATTCTTACCTTTTTATATTCATGTTAATATTGTAAACCAACAACTGATGTTGGGTGGTGAGTCTTTCATGTTTAAAATCCTTACAAACTTTTACATCTACCATTTTATGAGGAGATAATCAAATTGGAAACAATTAGGCTTGATGCAATAAATGAAATTGTACCATATGAAAAGTTTCTCAAGTATATGGGTACCTTCAAGAGAAATATGTAGTGTAGGATTTTTAAGAATGTTAAATTAATGGATAAAGTGAGATCCATACTATAATATTTCCTTCCTCTAAAGATGGAAGACCCTGGGACCCTACTGATCCAATGCCACATTGGTGGCCACCATGTTGAGCTTTCTTTGCTAGGATTGGGATATAGACTCAAGCTCACATCCTACAATGTATATGTTGATTTGGGTTTGGGAAAGATGAAGCCAACTGATCATACTCTTAAATTGGCCAACCGATCCTCTAAGGTGAAAAGGTATAGTGTGGACTATGTAGTAGAAATTCTTTCTACAAAGAAAATATAGGTGGCTCAGGTGGACTTTATTATTTTAGAGATTTATCTATATGAAAATAAATATTCCATCATCTTGGGAATACCCTTATTGGATACATCTTGTGCAATATCTATGTTCCCATTAGACCAATGATGGTGTCTCATGAACATGAGGTTGAGAATAATCATCATCATGACCTCACCACCACCACATGAAGAGGAAGAAAAGGTTTATGATGATAACTTTTGGGAGTAACATGACCACCATAATGAGGAACACTTTTTACATGCTAATTAGAAGAAAAAAATTCATTTTGTGAAGGGTACCACAAGAGTTTCAACTTGATGATGAATCAAGGAACAACATGCCCAAATGAGGAAAATGTGACAATATTCATTTTGACAAACTCCAATAAAATTACTAAATAATCATTAATTGACTTAATTTTCTATCATTATTGTTTTCCATGATTCAATGACTCCACAATAAGATTTAAGAGTAAATACATGATTTAGACCAATTAAACACACATATTTGCATGACTCCCTAGCTTTCTTAAACTGCCAAATCTTTTGCTTACAACTTGATCATACTTTCTTGTCTTGATTTGAAACTTGCACATTCTACCCTTTCACAAGAACCTATGATGCAACATTGAGACCAATCCATGTTTTCAACTATTTTATATTACTTTTCTAAATATTTTCTTTTTTAACCCAAAAATCCTTGTTTTCTCCATTTTTTGGGGTCAACTCACTTAGATTTTGGCACCTACACGCCTAGCCCATTTTCATGGCTGGGGAACAGGAAAAAATCCTATGAACTGCCAAATTTTGGGCATGAGTTGGTTGTTGGGTCAAGGGATCGGGTTGAAGACAAGCGATGCTTAATTGGGCTTGGTGGAGTGGGGCACCTCAACCAGCATTCCATCTGATATTCAATGGTGCTTTGTCATCTCCTATCTCGGTTAGGTGATGGGTTAGACAGACAATGAGTCAGCTAAACCTAGACATGGCTCAAGCCCTCAACACCCCCTCGACCCCCAATAGTTCACTCTTTACCATCACTTCACACTCTCAAAGCATCTACACACATCATTTTCTCAAACGTATGCCTTGTATACTATAAAATATTTATGAAATTCTTTCCTAAACCCTAAAGCTTCAAAACCCTTATTGTATACCCCCTTGCCCTATATAACCCCCTACCTACTATATTGATACCTCACAAAAATCAAAGACACCCTCACCTTTCCTCGCAGACCCCTTTTCCATTATCCTCCTTTTGTGACATCAAAGCACTGTCAGGAATTAGCTTAATCACGCATAGACTGGGTGAGTGAGAGAGACAGTCATAGGTCATTAGATCCCTAAGACAATTAATAATTGGCCCTGATCTTACTGCCAACTTTTTTCTTCTTATTTTCTTTTTCTATTATACTTAATTTTCCAACTCATTGATCAAATTTTCTTAAAACCCATCTCTCTCAATTACTTTATCGATCAGATAAGATCCAATTGTCCCTTTTGATCAAAACATCATAAACAATAATTTAAAATTGTACCAAATACTAATTTTAGATGATTTATTAACTATATCCCCAAACCTAGATCTTCTAAATTATACAATGACTTAATCAGGGTGATTAAATCAACAAAGCCCTAATTTTCTACTCTAACTATTATTTTGAAAATCAAAATCATGTTGACATGACTTTCTTCACTGAAAGGATTTAACCATAATTTTTATGACTAGTTCATTTTTACTCTCATGCTATTGATTTTGTTCATAAAAATTATGATGGACCCCCATGATGACTAGTTCATTCGTACTCTCATACTATTGATTTTGTTCATAAATTTTTTTGTGATATGTAAATATGAGAATTTTCAAATCTTATAATTTCCCCTATATAAAATTGAAAACCATCAATAAATTTTTTTGTTCATGGACCATCTTGTAACATATCATGAATCATGATCTTTGAACTTATAGTATTGATAAAGTGGCTCCCTTGATGATGGTTAAGGTATTAATTTCCCATTATGGATCACGTGTGGACTGTCCCTATATTTTAATAATGAAAATGATATTACAACATGATGCTAGTATTGAAAACTAGATTATAAGGAATTTTTGTCTTGGATGAGATATCACACTTAAGAACAATTGTGAGACTAAAAAACCTTTAGTTGGTCCATGTGACTCATTATAATTAGTGACTAGTATCTTAATGCACATGTAACTTTTAGGCTAAGACATTCACTTAAACTATTTTTGACTTTTGAGTTCTTTTACTCTGATATCCAAGGTAAACTTGTTATCATCTGTGACTTATATATGGTATTACTTGTTTGTATGAATATCGATAAGTGTCTTTTGTTGGCATATAATATCATTTGTTAATGAAGTGGCATCCTATGATGTGTTTTTTTTTCAACTATGTACATATTTTAAGAACCTTGAACATAAAGTAAACCCCAAATTGAGACAGTGAGCAGTAGCTCAGGTGGTCGTAGTAGGGGCCCCCTCATAAAGGGTCCCGGGTTTGAATCTCCCTGGTGGTGCTATTCATAATTGTTTCTCCCATAGTGTAGCCGATCTCTGTGCAACTTAGTGGGGATCTTTTTCTTATGGGATGAGTGGACCCCCCCTAGTTGGGCTTGGTGTAAGCCTTACGGGTCTCCTGGGTTATCAAAAAAAAAAGTGAACACAAATTCATTATACTTTAACATCATATTTCAACATGATAAAAGAAGATCACCATGTGTTTAACTAGTTTTTAATGCATGGATACAAACAATCCCTCACCAAGGGTTATGAAAGTGCCTCATGTACATCAACACAAAAGGATACACACCTGCCGGGGGGGAGTGGTTCAGGTGGTTCGGGTACGGGCCCCCTCATGAAGGGACCCGGGTTCGATACCCAGCGGCCGCCCCTAAAGTGTTTACCCATCACGCAGGCCGACCAACTGTGCGCTTTAAATAGTTCCTGGGTTTGCGGGACGCCCAGGGACCCGAGAGTTTATGCTGCCTGGGGGGGGGTCACGAATGTGGCACTTCTGCAGGGGTGGTTCTCTCGTAAATCTAAAAAAAACGGATACACACCTATGGGTGCAATAAATAGATCTAACTTGGAGGTAAATAGACCCTCACTTTTTAGATGTATACATGGTCAATACCTATATCCTTGAACCTAGGTGGTAGAGATATACAATGGTCATAAAAACCATATAATGGAAAAATGAGATAAAATGCATTATATTTTCTTTAAAATTGAATGTATCTATAGGTTTTTTTCCTTGTGTATTTTATTAATGCTAATAGTCTATTTTTATTATGAAATTTGACATGCTTTGATAACATACATGTGTGTTTGCGCTGATAGTGTGTCACATTTCCCCCTATTTGGGAAGCATATTTGACTCATCAATATGTGATTATATCTGCTCCCACACTTGACTTATGTGATGACACAGATGAGACAAGTCATTGAAACAAAAATTGGCTTGGTTAGTTATTATAAACCATTTATGTTTTGAGACTTTATGTCTTATTGCATGTTCTTGTGTGTGATTCATTTGGGTCTCCCATGGATCGAAAGTTCAATTCCTTTAACATAGCATATTGAACAATGGGATCGAGAATGGGGTAAGAACCAATCCATGACACTAGAAAAGGTAGGTGACAACTCACCTATTTTGTGATATTTGACCCCATATCTTACATTATGTTTATAATTTTGTTTTTATACTTCCAAAACACACATAGACACCACACTTGATAGCTTTTCTAAATTTGTGTGTCCAAAAATGGAAAAATAAGAACTAGAATGACATAAGATCTAAAGATCAAAAGTGATTAGATATTTCTGAGGATTAAACTGAGTATATGAATCACTAAAAGTGACATTCATATACCCAGAATGACCATGACATCTTCATCAAAAATTTGCACAATTTACTCGTGAATCAAAAATTTTGAGCATAATAGAGAATTGCCATTATCATTGAGAAAACCATGTTAATGAGTGTGAAGAATGACCATTATCTTAGAAAAACATCTTTGGTGACCTATACTCTGTCAACATGAATCCAATATGAAATTCTAGCATGCATTGATCATTCACCTACCACTCTAAACCTAGTATCATATTAATAAGAACATGATTCTAGGGCTTGGATTTGTATGGTAGTACACCCTTTCTTTGTATTGCTTTTACTTGTTCATGTTGCACCATGTGTCATTATGACACTAACTTATTGTTTGATGTTCCAACATTTTTACAATTCATTTTTTCTTTACATTTTTCATCTTTTCTATGTTATGTACTTCATTTCCTTGAATTTGTTTAGTAAATTTTCCAAAAAGGTTCTTGTATAAATATATATAATATTGGCTCCTCTCTCTTGATCCTCTTATTTTACATATTTTTTACCTCTTCAGCTCATTAAAAGATGCTTAAAATATCTGAACGAGTAAGCCATGTCCACCCCCCAAAATTTTGTCTTGGCCAACACTTACTCTCCTCCACTTCTTCTTACACCATATTCCCTAGCTCAACAAGGGGAAAATGGAGGGAAACAAAGATAAATGTGATCTTGCAATTTTATTAAATAAGTAAAAGATAAGTTCTCATAGGTAATGGAACTCTAATTCCCTTCTACAAACCCCGTGTTCCATTTGCATACCCATTGGGATAAAAAAAATTAACCTAGCCCTCCATAAAACCATAATATATCCAAGTGTGTCCTTTTCAGGTGGACCGAAATATAGGATTGGAACAACATTCTTGACTTATTTGTTCGTCCCTAGTATGAAACACTTACCCTACAACTAAATGAATACTAATTGCTTGATTGAGAATTTGATTCCCTATACAAGAAGTTTGTATTCTTGGTGTTTTCTTTGAAATTGGCTTCTAAAAGTACAAAGGAGACAAGTGGAGTGTTTGCACTAATTTAAAGTTAAGTTTATTTATTCAAGAACTATCTCATTTAGTGGATTTGTCATTTAGTATTCATTATGATTGAAAAGAAATTCGATTATAGCATACTTGAGGAAAAGTGTGTTTCAGTAATGGTTTCCTTGTTTGGGTCTACATCTTGTTCCTTGTTTCCCACTATTCACATGAAGATGCTCATAATTCATGTCATTTACCTACTATTTCTCATTCAAATGAACTTATGGATGCTTTTTGCATGTTTTAATAGATACTTGACCACTACTTGAAGGGAGGGATAGAAGGCGGTTGATCCTAGGTATTCCTCATGACTATAAGAATTCAAAGTGATTCCAACATCACCCTAAATATAGCCCATGTGACCAAGTGATGAGTTGAAGCAAAAAACTCCATGAATGACCATATTTAGAATCAATGTCCATCATATTGCCCAGAAAACTACCTTTCTACATGTAGATCAACTATTGTCAAGCAAGAATTTTCCTACAAATACCTATCAAAACATAACCATTAACAACTAATATTCTACTTAGAATGAGTGTTGTAGACATCCTTCACAATGGCCACTTTCCACAAAGGACAACAACCAAAAATCCTCAACCAAAATTTTCCTATTTTACCAACCCATATCCATAATGACTACTCAATCACTAGTATGTACATCCTACCTAGCCCACGGAAAACTCACCAGGTTCTCCCAATTTGAAGCCATTTTCAACCATGATCTTTCTCGTCACAATGGTTATTTTTCCTCTTTGGAAGAATGGTCGTGGTGGGGCCAAAATGCTAGTTCTAACCTAACCCTAATGCTTTCCTACACTTATTTTAGGACACTACCCCCACTTATCCTATCCACCCTAGAACCTATATAATCCTTAATATCATCTAGGAGTTGAGGTCAGCTTTAGGTTCATCTCATTTACTCCACCTAGCCACAAGCCACTATTTTTATTACCATTCTTCATCACATTTTCATGACACCCACCCTTAGAAGAGTAAGAAGCTTGACTTCACTACAACTAGAGAAGAAGTAGGAGGAGAGTTAATCTATTTTGTTGGATATCCACTCTTCTTTCACCTTTTCATTTGTATTTTCTTTGACTATGTGTAGCTAAAAACCCTCTTGCAAAATCCGAAATTAGAAAGGAATTTTGCAGTCTTATATAGGATAATAGTCTAAATAAATCAAATCATATTATAGTGTACATATTTCCTTATTTTTTTTATTCTAAGACATTGGTTTTATGCAGTAGAAATGTCAGAATAATAAAGGATCGTCCATAATATTGACAAACATGAATGATATCCTATTTTTTGTTACAATTGGAAATGTCCATGTGTAACACTTTGGTTTCGTTGATCTATTCTTGTTCTCTCTTTCTATTTCTTCTATGGTTGATGTTTATTAACACCCAAGGTTTAAAAAAAAGGAACATTTAATGGCTATGAAGGGAAGAAACACCAATTCCACATGTGGATACTTATCTAGTTTTCTCCTCTTCCCTTCAATAACTTTATCCAACTAACTGTTTGTGGGAAATCAAAGTATGTAAGAGTAGATCTCTCATCTATATTGTAAAAGAGTTTACATAGAGGTCGGATCGGGGATAATAAGAGGCAAGACACCCTATTTCCATCCTTTATATCACCTCTTGCACCAGGTGGGTTAAGATATCATTGGTAAAAAACATAGACTAGGATGACCTTTGTTTAGGTCTACCTATTCCCAAGTATTTTGATCCTCATAAGGTGGAATGGCATGTGATAGGGACTAGTTACCTTACTCACATACTATTCCACCAATGGCCAACTAGTAGGATAGATGTCCCAATCTTTAGTATCCCTTATTGTTTGGTTTGGTAGCATGATTGTTTGATGTGTTGCTTAAATATGACCCCTGACGTGGCTATTACTGCACTAACAAACTCACCCAGGGCTGAAATCCCTGAGTTTTTACCTAAACCTTGTGCAATAATACTAGCCACAAGTGGACGGGTCTTATCGTAGTATAGTTGAGGATCGAATCCCAAGGGACAACTTTTTTAAGAATCTTTTACTAGTTGAATCAAGGCTAATGTTTATAACAAAGGTTGGTTTGAGTTTAATTAAACTAAATGCAAGGAAAGCAAAGAGCAGGATTAAAAGTTGATTAAAGATTAATGATGGGAATCGCTGGGATGGACTTGGATTTCACCGCCACTACACATGCAAACATATCCAAACACAAACATCTAGGCAAGATATATCTATCCAAATAGAGTTGTTGCGAAAAAAACACATACATGTGTCAAGTTCGCGTAGGCATCACCTTAGGTATCAGATGTCTCATCACCATCTAGATCACATACTTACGGCTCTGAAGATACCAAAATCCAAATGAAGTTGTGGCCCTCCGTTAGGATGTTTAGGCACACAGAATCATCATCGTGGGCTAGATGGCTCGTCCCCTCACAGATCACTCGCTTACGACCTCAGGGAGTCTCATCCGATTTCTCATCAAGGAGTCAACCACATTAATCGACATTCAAATCCTACATATTGAAGTTCTTGCAACATAGGAACGAACAAGATAAATGCAAGTAGGTGATCAATCCACAAGCACACATCAACGATTAACAACGAAATGAAAAGTTATATACATGCCATGGAATGTTTAGTAAATGAACATGTAAGCATGAGTAGTGGGGCTAGTCCCCGCACCCCAGCAAAAAGGAAACTACTCACTCATGGTGAGAGAAATAAGAAAAACAAGAGAGAGGGAAGATTCCACAATGGCCATGGTGGAGAAGATGATCACATCTCAATGGAGAGATGGTCTTCTACATGCCAGTGGATCAGATCTAGAACAAGGAGGGAAGAACACCGTGGAAGATGGGGAAGATCTTCTCTCTCCACCTTCTCTATATTCTCATAGTCCTTGCTCGCAGTAGGAGTAGCATCTCTTAGATGTGATGGTGGCATAGGCTCAACGTAGATGTAATAGATCTAGATCTGTATCAAGATCTAGATCAAGATCTGAATGGGGTGGCTTGCAGATCTGGGTTTACCCCTCATATATGGATGAACGGGGGCGTAAGACCACCACGGAGGCAGGCTCTTGGCTGTAGAGATGGTCTCCTTAGGCTCATGACAGACCTGCAGCCTAACAACAGCTGGATAGGATGTCTGAAAGGTTGGGGGTCGAGTTATATTTATAGGTAGGATGGGCATCGACTTACTTTCGTGACCGTGGTTATTTGTAGTAGGTCGCGGTTCTTTGGTTGCGATTTTAGGTCGTGATTTTTTCTCTCTCGGCCAGCAGATCACGGTTTGGGTGCGACAAGTCCCTGTTGTTGGTAGTGGTAAGGAGGAGAGGTGGCAGATTTTTTGGTCACGGCTCCTCTACTACTGTGACCTCATCTAAGGTGTGCTATGATGGTGTTGAGTGGCTAACTGATTGATTGCAGTCTGCATATGGTGGCTAGGTCAGGGAGCAAAAATGGTTGCGGTTATGCCAACTGTGGGTGCGGTGATGAGTGCATGGTTGAGATGGTCACGGTTATGGAGGGCGGAGAAGTGGTCGCGGTTATGTAGGGGTGTGAGGAAAAAGGTGGACAGCTGTCCACGGTGTTGATGGTTGAGGAGGTCGCAGTTGAGTTTTGCCACGGTCATGGTCCTGGGAGTGAGTTTAGGTCGCGGTTCTGGGATCGGTCGTGATAGCGTGAATCGCGAACAGGTGTATGTGGTTCTTGTGTCAGTCATGGTTATGAGTAGTAGAAGAGAGACTGTGGATAACTGTTGGTTAGGGCAAGTAGAGGTAGTAGGCATGGAAGGGGAAGCCATTGCTGCTGAAGAGGAGAACAAACCGCGATGGTTGGAGTGAGCAGATTGTGGTGAGGACGGAAGAGATGGCATCGTTGATCACTGGATATGGAAGATGTAGTTGTGCATCGTGGGTGAACGAGAGAGAGGAAGGGACCACATGCACTACTGGGTGGTCGAGGTCTATTGAGACCGTGACCGTAGTTGAAGGGGAAGATCAGACTATGGTGTGAAGCAGATGGAGATTATGGGTAGAGGTGTTGGCTATAGTTTATCGTGATTAGGGATGGAGGACACCGTGATCACAGTGCTAGGCTAGAGGATCGTGATGTGGGAGAAGCAGATGGATCAGAAAAGGAAAGAAAAAGAAAAGGGGCCACTATTGTAGAATTGGGATCCCTTGGGCCCAAACTCATCCTCTTGGGCTAAATTAGACCTTCAAATAGGTGTATAAACCTAATTAAAATAAGGTAAATCATTTAATCCAAGTAAACTCGCATATTTGGAGGTAAAGCCAATAAAAGCGACTAATCATAGCAAAATTGGGTCCGAGATGGAAACTGTGACCATGGTGAATGTGCATTCATCAAAATACCCCAAAATTAAACGTTGCTCGTCCTCGAGTAACACAAAATCCGAAAAAATTGCCCAATGAATACTTTCAACTCATGTGATTGCCTAATCTTCACATCACAATTATTTCTTCTCTACTCTGTATGACTAAGCATCTCAACTTCCTGAGACCATTGAACACATCTTACCATATCTTCGTTCCCGATTTTGTTTCCCAACATCACTTCCTCCCCACTTTTTCCAACATCAAGCATGTCTAAGTGTTTTTTAAGATTCTAGAGACACTCCCAGAACAACAAGTGTGCACCTGATCTGACACTGGTGTTTTTAGGATATTGGTAAGCGTAGGCATTTATTGTGCCAGTAGGTGGAAAAGGGAGTGAAGGGGGGTGGTATGGAAGGAAGAAATAACTCTCTCCTCTATTTGACTCAAGATTTTTATTATATGGTTGCAATTTCATTGATTGTATTTTTTTGTGCGAATCTCTCCTCTATTTGACTTGAGATTGCATTTCTTTGTGTGCGCATTGGTATCTTTTCTTGGTAGTATACCCCTATTACATAGAGATGGGTATGGAAGAAGCAAATAAAGAGAGAAAGGGTGTGCCACCCCAAACTTAGGGTTCGGCACTATATTGGTTATTTTTGTTTCTTTTTTATGGATGGAGGGGTAAGAAGATGATATAAGAAGTGTCGAAGAGAGTTCAGATCAGAATGCAACTTGATTTACAATTCAGTGGACCGAGTCTTTCTCCTTATCATACTCTACTCAAATAATGACTCGATGAGGATCCAGTGGACATTCCATGCTATTGTTCCACTATTTAGTTAGGAAGCACAATGTGTTTGATCCCTCTCAATTCGACAAATGCTTGCCATTTTTATTGATCATGATGTTAGGATTCATAAGCTTCACACGGTGATTTCTAACCATTGGCTAGTTTCAAAAATTGTCCTCCTTGAGGCTTTTCTTCGAATAAGGAGGGTATAATGATTCAAAACTGCATGGAAAAATGGGTTAGCCGGCTAGGTAATGGCTTTGATTGAAAGAAAAGCGTCAAAATTTCATCAAGTTTCTATACAAACTACTTTGAAAACTTAACAATTTTGGTCAAAATTGCAAAGATGTAATCTTAAGTCTGAAATTGATGGGTGTGGGTGGAAAGTAAAGTACTTATCACCCACCCTCCACCCCGAACATAGAAATTTGCTCGTCCCGAGCAAACTCTAAATCCGAGATGGAGGGGAAAAATTGTGCTGGTTGGTCCACCAGATGTGGTTGCATTCCTTTTGGAGATGCATCCTCCATCTGAAATCTGAAAAATGGAAACTATTAGAACTTAAGATTGCATCTTGCGATGCATTATCTACTAGAGGAAACATTTTCTAATTCAAAACTAAAAGTAAAAGCTAAGTTAAAGATTAGGTTACCTCCCGACAAGCGCCTTTGTTTCACATCGATGGCTAGATGTGATTCCTTCAATTTCCCAGTAGATATGTTGGTTTGGAGAGATTCATCGATTCATCAATGCTAGTATCAGCTGGGGTGAAGTATCTTTTCAAGCGTTGGCCATTGGCCACAAAATCTCCTAACTTTTCACTCCATAAAGCAAAAGCACCATGTGGGTAGATACTCTTGACAATGTATGGTCCAACCCATCAAGAACGAAGTTTCCCTGGGAATAGCCTCAGTCTTGAGTTGAACAGTAGAAATTAGTCTCCCACTTGAATGTCTTTCCTCTTCAGATGACCATCATGCCACAACTTTGTGTGTTCTTTATAGATTCTGGCATTTTCATAAGTTGTCATCCTTAGTTCATCCAGCTCCTAATGTTGCAGAATCTTGGCTTGGTCAGCTTTCTTCATGTCAAAATCCAGTTGTTTGATTGCCCACCATGCTTTGTGTTCAAGTTCTACAGGCAGGTGACATGACTTCCCATAGATTAATTGAAATGGTGTAGGTCCAAGAGGAGTCTTCAAAGCAGTTCTTTAGGCCCACAAGGAGTCATTGATTTTCATTGACCGATCTTTTTTATTGCGACCTACTGTATTTTCCAAGATAGCTTTGAGTTGACGGTTTGAAACCTCTACCTGCCCATTTGTTTGTTGGTGGTAGGGGGAAGCTACCTTGTGTGTTACACCATATTTTCTTAACAACGCTTCAAAGCTTCTTTCCAGAACATGAGAACCTTCGTCGGAAATCACAGTTTGTGGGACTCCAAAATGGGGAAAAATGTTATCCTTGAACATTTTGATGACAGGTTTGGAATCACTAGTTACAGTTGATATTGCCTCTACCCATTTAGAGACATAATCCACTGCAACTAGGATGTAGGAAAATCCATGTGAAGATGGGAATGGACCCATGTAGTCCACACCCCAAACGTCGAAAATCTCAACTTCTTGCCATATCTTAAGTGACATATCATCTCTTTTTGTAATGTTTCCCATTATTTGACACTTGTCACATGACAAAACAAAGTTGCAGGCGTCTCTGGACATGGTTGGCCAAAAGAACCCACATTGCAAAACCTTCAAAGCAATTTTATTAGAACTCATATGGCCTCCAACTAGGCCTGTGTGGCATTGCTTTAAAACAAGTTCGGCCTCTTCCTCAGCGATACAACGTCTATAGAGACCAAACTGGGCCTGAGTGGCATTACTTTAAAACAAGTTGGACTTCTTCCTTAAAGATACAACATCTATAGAGACCATCATCACAGAGCTTGAAGAGGTACGGGTCGTCCCAGTGATATTTCCTCACATCATGCATGAATTTCTTCAATGCATTACCAGTACATTCAGGGTGGATGACACCAGCTGCAAGGTAGTTCACATAGTCCGAGTACCAAGGAGTAGCTTCTGAGACTTTCTTGAGCTGGTCATCTAGAAGAGAGTCATTAATAGGGATAGTTTCAATGTCCAGGGTGTGGATACGACTTAAGTGGTCTGATACAACATTTTCTGTGCCTCTCTTATCTTTAATCTCAAGATCAAATTCTTGCAATAGGAGAATCCATCTGATCAACCTGGGTTTGGCATCTTTCTTTTTTAGGAGGTAACAAATTGCGGAATGATTTGTGTAGACAATGACTTTTGAACCAATGAGGTAGGATCTAAATTTGTCAAAGGCATACACAATTGCTAAGAGTTCCTTCTTGGTAGTTGCATAGTTCCTCTGAGCTTCATCAAGGGTCTTAGATGCATAGTAGATGGCATGATGTTTCTTCTCTATACATTGGCCTATAAAAGCACCCATAGCGTAATCACTGGCATCACACATAATTTCAAATGGGTGGTCCCAATATGGAGCTCGGATTATTGGTGTTGTTGTAAGGGCATTCTTCAAGTTGTTGAAACTCTTGATGCACTCTTCATCAAAATGGAAATCAACACTCTTTAGTAATAAGTTTGTCATCGGCTTGGTTATCTTGGAGAAATCCTTGATAAACCTTCTATAAAAACCTACATGACCGAGGAATGTGTGGACCTCTCTTACATTAGTTGGGATATTGAGTTTGGAAATCAGTTCGATCTTAGCATTTTCAACTTTGATTCCTTGATTGCTGACCCTATGGCTGAGGACAATCCCTTCTTTTACCATAAAGTGACACTTCTACCAATTTAGCACTAGATGTGCTTCTTCGCATCATTTGAGTACAAGGGAGAGGTTCTTCTGACCTGAATCATTTGAATTTCCATATATGGAGAAGTCATCCATAAAAACTTCCATAATAGTTTCAGTTAGGCCAACAAATATGGTTGCCATGCAGTGTTGGAAGGTTGCATGCACATTACAAAGCCCGAATGGCATCCTTCTAAAGGCATATGTTCCAAAAGGGCAAGTGAAAGTTGTCTTCTCTTGGTCATATGTATGCATAGGAATTTGATAAAATCCAGAGTAACCATCAAGATAGAAAAAATATTCCTGGTGACCAATCGCTCTAAGAGTTGATCTAGAAAAGGCATCGAGAAGTGATCCTTATGAGTGGCCTTGTTCAAATTCATGTAGTCGATGCACATCCTTGACTCAGTGACTATTCGAGTGGGGATGAGTTCATTATCTTCATTCTGTATCACTGTAGTGCCACCTTTCTTTAGGACAACATGCACTGGACTTACCCATGGTGAGTCAGATATCAGATAGATGATTCTGGTAGTGAGCAATTTAATGACTTCACGGTAGACTACTTCCTTCATATTTGGGTTCAACTTCCGCTGATGTTCGACAATTGTCTTGTGGTCTTCGACCATGGGGATTTTGTGCATACAAAGTGCTTGACTGACCCCGGTGAGATCACTCATCTTATAGATGATAGTTTTTCTTCTCTCCCATAATTCTGTCAGAAGTTTATCTTCTTATTCAGACGTTAGATCTGAATTTATGATAACTGGGAAGACCTTGAGGTCATCCAGAAACGCATACTTCAGTCCCTCTGGTAGGGGCTTCATTTTGGGGGCTTCTGGCTTCTCTCATGGCTCTTCAGTTATGTTCATAGCCTTAAGTTCCTATAACTTAGCTTCAGGGTCTTCTTCTATAGAGTCAAGGTGAAAAACACAATCCTTAACTTGTTTGTTGATGGAATTATCAGCAGATGGGGTTTTTAGAGCCACTTATAAAGGATCATCTTGCTCATAATCCTCTTGTATGAGGAGTGACATTTTCTCTATGCAATGAATCAAATAAACTTCTTCTTGCATGCTTGGTCTTCACATACTTTCAAAAAATTTGAACTCAAGAGTTTCTTTCCCTAGTCTGAGCAGAAAGGTTCCTGCTTCAACATCAATCAAAGCTCTCATAGTGGCAAGGAACGAATGTCCAAAGATAAGAGGGTATCTGGCATTTTCCTTTATGTCCATGATGACAAAGTCACACGGGACATAAGAGTCTTTTCCTACCTTGACTGGGACATCTTCAATGATTCCCAAGGGAAGAGTCATAGAGTTATCTGCAAGCTGTATGGTCATGCCAGTTTGGAGCAGTTATGCAAACCCTAGCTTCTTGCAAAGGCTAAGTGGAATGATAGAGATGCTAGCACCAAGATCAGCCAATCCCTTCTTACATGAAGAGTCACCGATATGGCATGAAATCCCAAAGGATCATATATCCTTCTGCTTCTTGGGCATCTTACTCTAAATAATGTCGGAAGTGGTTGTTGCTAACTTCATTGTCTCATATTCTTCAGTTATATATTTCCTCGTGAGAAGTGACTTCAAGTACTTTGTTTAGGCCGGTATTTCAGCCAGAGCATCAAGAAAGGGTATATCAACATGAACCTTCTTCATAGATTCCTTGAACTTATTGAAATGAGTATCAAGCTTTGTCTTCTTCAAACGAGCATGGAAAGGAGGATGATGCTTGTATACTGGCACATCCGATTCAGGGGTGTCTCCATCCTTTGCAATAATAGGTTCCTCCAAACTTTCTTTGTCTGTCTTATCAGCGGTTGGTTGTTCCTTAAATTGAGACCCATGTATTGTTGAGTCCTGGACAATCACGAAGTCATCATCTTCTGTAACAACCACGAGTGTCTTAACAGGAGGGTCAGAATAGTCTTTCCCAGATCTGGTGGTGATAGCCTTCAGTTGCTCTGGATGTTTAGGATTTTTTTCGGGTTGGTCAGTGAAAGCTCTAGCATGTGGCTTGAGGTTAGTTACAAGTTGAGCTAGTTGAGATTCAATAGCTTTCTGGTGGGCTTGCTGGTTTGCCATCATGGTCTGTTGTGACTGCAACATCTTCTCAATGGCTGACAGTTTGTCATCAGGAGTGATGGGACCGGCTTGTTGCCCTTGCAGTTGATGTTGATAAGGGAGTTGATTTGGATTCTAGAACTGAGAGTTATTTTGATACTGATTGTAGTTTCTGTTCTAAAAGTTACCTACAAAGTTCCCTTGGTTCCCGAAATTTTGTTGTTGGTTATACTGGAATCCTGGTGGGCCTCGTTGTAGCGTATTTGAACCAAGTTGTCGTGAGTTTTCCGCTCCTGAAGGATTTCCATACTAAAAACGTGGATGGTTCCTATTCTGATTCGAATTATAATATCCTTGACCAGGGATAGTGTTTATGGCATTCATATTTTCCATCTGACCATTACCTCCTTGGGTACAAGTGTTGCCCAGAACAACATCATAGAGAATGTTACAGGCTAGAGTAGAATGATCAGTTCCTTTACATGCTTCACAAAACAATGAATCTGAATTAACTTGTTCTTGTTGTCGAGGGGGCGAGTGCCTTGTTTCATAGGTGGCAAAAGATTATTCGATATTATCTTGCTTGGCAACTAGAAGCTTTAGAGACTCGATGATAGATTTATACTCGGGAGTAGCTTCTTCCATAGCTACCTTCAACACTCCTTTACCTACAGATCTACCCTAGTTAGCTTGATTTTTAGCTCCAAGGGTGACAACCTTCCATGCGTTCTCATAGCTTTGACGCATGAAGTTTCCTCTGGATGAGGAGCCTAAGAGCTTCTTGATATCATCATCCACACCCCTATAGAAGATCTCAATGAGTTGATTCTTAGGGATTCTGTGGTGTGGACACTTGCACCGAAGCTCATTGTATCTTTCCAATGCTTCTTCAAGGGTTTCTCCATGGGCTTGAACAAATTGTGTTATCCAACCCCTAATTTCATAGGTTAGAGAAGGAGGATAAAACTTTTCCAGAAAATATTTTAAAGTTGTTCCCAAGTAGTGATGAGTTCACATTTCAAGGAGTTATACCAACTCATGGCTCTATCAACAAGAGAATATTTGAAGAGATGGAGTCTAATGGCATCATCAGAGACTCCATTTTGCTTTGACATAGCACATAGATCTATAAACCTCAAAAGATGTTTTTGGCTATCTTCTCCTTGTTTACCATAGAAAAGGTTGTTCTGAAGTAGAGTAACCCAATGTGCTTTTATCTCAAAGTTTGGGGCGTTGATGGGAGGAGGTTGTAATGGGTGATGGACATCAGCAACTTTAGGGATTAAGCATTCTCTAAGGTCTTTTTGTAACTTAGCTTGTTGAGTTGCTGCTAGAGCTGGTTGGATTTCCTCTAGAACTGCAGCCTGGGCTTCTTGCATAAGACTTTCTCTTTATGCATTGATGGCTTGAGTTACCCTTCAGGCTATTTCCTCCTCTTGTGCCATCCTTGCTTGGTTCTCTCTATTTTTACGACAAAAGTTATGTCTATCTCAGGGCCAAATCTAGCAGAGAGTTCGAGACTATTCGAGCAGTGCATACACTAGTCTTGGAGGTACCTAGGATCGAAAGATCTTTCAGGAGTAAGATGGACGGAGTAGAGTCAAATTCAAGTAGATGATTGATAGTATCAAAATTAAAAGAAAATTCTTAGATTAGTCTCAAAAGAACTAGATTTAACTAGATGATTCCATTGTCCTCAGAAACGATGCCAGAATTTGACGTGGCTATTACTGCACTAACAAACTCACCCGGGGATGAAATCCCTGAGTTTTTACCAAAACCTTGTGCAATAATACCACCCGCAATCAGATGGGTCTTATCGCAGTATAGTTGAGGATCGAATCCCAAGGGACAACTTTTTTAAGAATATTTTACTAGTCGAATCCAGTTGAATCAAGACTAATGTTTATAACAAAGGTTGCTTTGAGTTTAATTAAAATAAATGCAAGGAAAGCAAAGAGTAGGATTAAAATTTAATTAAAGATTAATGATGGGAATCGTTGGGATGGACTCGGGTTTCATCACCACTACACATGCAAACATATCCAAACACAAACATCCAAGCAAGATATGACTATCCAAATAGAGTTGTTGTAAGAAAAACCCCATACGGGCGTCAGGTTCATGTAAGCATCACCTTAGGTATCAGATGTCTTGTCACCATCCAGATCACATACTTATGGCTCCGAAGATACAAAAATCCAGCTGAAGTTGTGGCCCTCTGTTAGGATGTTTAGGCACATAGAAGCATCACCGTGGGCTAGATGGCTCGTCCCCTCACGTATCACTCACTTACGACCTTAGGGAATCACATCTGATTTCTCATCAAGGAGTCAACCATGTTAATCAACATTCAAATCATACATATTGAAGTTCTTGCAACTTAGGAATGAATAAGATAAATGCAAGTAGGTGATCATTCCACAAGCACACATCGATGATTAACAATGAAATGAAAATGTATATACATGCCATGGAATGCTTAGTAAATGAACATGTAAGCATGGGCAGCAGGGCTAGTCCCCGCACCCCAACAAAAAGGAAACTACTCGCTCATGGTGAGAGAAACAAGAAAAACAAGAGAGAGGGAAGATTCCGCCATGGCCATGGTGGAGAAGATGATCATAGCTCGGTGGAGAGACGATCTTCTACATGCTGGTGGAGTAGATCTGGAATGAGGAGGGAAGAACACCACGGTAGATGGGGTAGATCTTCTCTCTCCACCTTCTCTCTCTTCTTGTAGTCCTTGTTCGTAGTAGGAGTATCAGCTCGTAGATGTGATGGAAGCATAGGCTCAATGTAGATGCAGTAGATCTAGATCTAGATCTGAATGGGGTGGCTTGTAGATCTGGGTTTACCCCTCATATATGGATGAATGGGGACACAAGACCACGATGGAGGCAGGCTCTTGGCTGTGGAGATTGTCTCCTTAGGCTCAGGACAGACCTCTAGCCTAACGATGGTTGGAGAGGATGTCTGATAAGCTAAGGGTCGAGTTCTATTTATAGGCAGACCGGGCACCAACTTATTTTCACAACTGTGGTTATTTGCAGCAGGTCGCGATTCTTTGGTCGTGATTGTAGGTCGCAATTCTTTTCTCTCTCGGCCAGTAGATCGTGGTTCAGGTGTTGTAGGTCATGGTTGTTCTTCATAGGATGTGGTCCCTGTTGGTTGCACTTGTAAGGAGGAAAGGTGGTAGATCATTTGGTCACAACTCCTCTACTACTGTGACCTCGGTCGAGGTCTGTTGTGATGGTGCTAAGTGGCTAACTGATTGATCATGGTCTGCATATGGCGGCAAGGGCAGGGAGCAACAATGGTCGTAGTTATGCCAACCGCGAGCACGGTGATGAGTTAATGGGTGAGATGGTAGCGGTTACGGAGGGCGGAGAAGTGGTCGTGATTATGTAGGGGTGTGAAGAAAAAGGTGGATATCTGTCCGCGGTGTTGGTGGCTGAGGAGGTCACAGTTGAGTTTTTCCACGGTTGTGGTCCTGGGAGTGAGTTCAGGTCTCAGTTCTGGGATCGGTCATGATAGCGTGAATCGCAGATAGGTGTCCGCAGTTCTTGTGCTGGTTGCAGTTATGAGCAGAAGAGAGACCGTGGACAACTGTTGGTTAGGGCAAGCAGAGGTAGTAGGCGTGGAAGGGGAAGTCATTGCTGCTGAAGAGGAGAACAGGCCACGATGGTTGGAGTGAGCGGATTGTGGTGAGGATGGAAGAGATGGCATCACTGATCATTGGAGATGGAAGATGCAGTTGTGCAGCACGGGTGAACAGGAGAGAGGAAGGGACCGCATGCACTATTGGGTGGTCGAGGTCTATTGAGATTGTGACCGGAGTTGAAGGGGAAGATCAGGCTGCGGTGTGAAGTAGATGGAGACCGCGGGTAGAGGTGTTGGCTGTAGTTGATCATGATCAGGGATGGAGGACACTACGATCACGGTGTTAGGGTAGAGGATCGCGATGTGGGAGAATCCGAAGGAGAAAAGGAAAGAAAAAGAAAAGGGGTCGTGATTGTAGAATTGGGCTCCCTTAGGCCCAAACTCATCCTCTTGGGCTAAATTATACCTACAAATAGGTGTATAAACCTAATTAAAATAAGGTAAATCATTTAAGCCAAGTTGACTCGCATATTGGGAGGTAAAGCCAATAAAAGTGACTAATCATAGAAAAATAGGGCCCGAGATGGCAACTATGACCATGATGAATGTGCATTCATCAACCCCATGTGGTTAATAGTATCATACCCCTGTGTATGTTGCCCTTCTATCGACCAAAAATCTTATGCAAATGATCCAAAATACATATAATATAATAAATCATAGGGAAATAATTACTTCTAACTCTATGTAACATTAAACAACCATAGTGCAAAAACCAAAGGACACTATATTTATAAAAAAGAGGGTTTGGGGTAAGAGAACTATCTACTTCAAGAAAAATGGAAAGAAATAATAATGCACTTCTAAACTTGAAGGGTCGCCTATCATGAATCCCACCAGTGAAAGATATCCTTGAACTCTACAAATTGCAACTCCTCAATCTATTTCTAAATCGGTTCTCACTACGTGCAAATCCACACCCCCTATCATGCATCAAGGAGAAAAAAGTCTACTATTAGAGTAAGTGGCATTAAAATATGCAATACAAAAGAAATAAATACACTATAAAAGCTTGACATATGAAACTAAAGTAAGAATATTTTATTTATGTTATCTTTTTATGGACACCATTATCCATTAATTCATGTTATATTTTGTGTTGCAGTTTTTATGGCATGAAATGTCTTCTATGACATTGTATTCCTTTTTTTGGTATAGTGCACCTTCTTTGGCATTAAATGTCTTCTATGACAAGAAGTACATTTTATTTTGTGTACCAAAGTACTTATGTTATATGTGAATTTATGATATATTATTAATTTTGGTTTTGGTTTCTTTTTCTATTTCTATTTATGTTTTTGCTTCTAAGACAAATTTTGATATTCCACATTATATTCTAATAAACAATGCTCTAGAATCCACATAAAAATGATGAAGTTGAATACTATAATGGGATTCTATTCTAAACTCGTGACATGAATAAATTTTTACTACTACAAATGATAATTGAAATTAATAATTCTAGTTGAAAAAGTCTAAACTCTTCAAGTTCATAACACACAGGAGAAATCCATTGGAACTTTATAATGCTAAACCTAAACATATCATATTGTATGTACATGTAAATCTAAATGCGTTTAACTAAAGCATTCTAATAGACATTCTATACCTAATGTTTTAGAACAAACACCTAAATATAATAAATGGAGTAGAATTCAAAGGGCATACCCCACATACGTATAGTAAGCCAAGTACTATCAACACAAGTCCAAGAATATGTACCTAATATTGTCTTGATAAACCTAATGGTTTTATTAAATCACATATCCTTCTTATGGGTGAATATATTAAGAATAATAAGGGTATTACTTGGATTTATTGCATGCACATAAATACATATACCATGGAATAGTGTCATTCAGTTATGTATAGTCATTTTAGTGCAAGATGTAAGATTATGGACTGCTATTTTACTTTAACAATCATAATATTATTACAATTCATGTTTTGAGTTTTCAAAATTAGTAAAAGGGTCTGCATGTAGTACTGATCCAACTCTTAGTTTTATATGTATGACCTACATATATTCTTATTACCGAATTTCTAGATATTTATTATTATAAATAAAATAGTAGTATTTTATCGATATTTATATGTATCAACTATAAATTTTCCAATATGGTGAACAAGGTCACCAATTTACTTATTATGATGGATTATTAGTTTCAAAACCTTGATATATAAGTATCAATCTATTAATTTAAAATATATTAATGTAATATTTATGCAAGTACTTATACATATTATTATAAGATGATCATTTGGGTAAGATGAGGATTTCATTACAATCTTCATCACCTTTTTGAAGCTACAATTAGTCTTAGGTGATTTTATGATGCATGGATTAGTCAATAGAGTTTTCCTAAGTTCATATCAGTAATCAACCAGTTACTCCAACCATAACTAAATGAATAAAATTTTAAAAAACAAGTTAGAGGGAAATAGTGAGGGCTCATATGTCTTCTACAACCAATTTGCCAAAGAGACCACATAGACCTTGCATGAAAAATATATGCCAAAAAAGAATGAAAATATTATTAAAATCTTGTGTATGATACATTACTCTGGATTTCTTCATTTAGAGACAAAGAAGTTCATTGACAGGTTGAAATATCCATTATAATCTTCCATAGGATTGGATATTGGGGAAAATGACGATGAGGGGAAGCTTTCTCAAGAAACATGAACTCATGGTCAAAAGGTTGAGTTTGACTCAACAAAAAAAAGGACCAAGAGAAAAATTTGAATTAAATGAGAGAGAGGAGAGGGATTTGTGTCCTCAAAAGAAACTAGAGAGCATCACAAGTCAAAAGAAAAGTTAGTGAACTAGTCTTGAGGCTAGGACAGACTCAATAATAACACTGCAAGGCCAAACAAGGAGTACTTAGATGTCGATGATCATGAAGGGACTAAAGTTAGGGAGAGGGGATTACCTTAGAAGTAGTAGGGGAAAGGGTCCACGAAGCATTGAAAGACCCTAGTGAGCTCCCTCATCAACTTCCCACAAGTTCTCACCTAGAGATCCTCGACATTGATATCCACATAAAGAAGTCTGCCTCATGTTAGTCGGGTGGCCTATTTTGTGAATTGTGAGCCAAAGCAAGACCCAAATCCAATATCTATCATTTATAGTTGGTACATGTGTGAGAAATTTTATAGAGGTGGTTTGGTCTATGTAGAATATACTAGTTTCCAATGATGTAAGATAGTATAATAATGGGTAAGTCAATTTAATTAATGGATAGTAAGGGTCTAGACGGTCAGGGTGAATCTTCCTTGAGTCATAAAAGAGAAAAGGATATGCCTAGGATCATTTGCAATCATAGCACAGGATGAGGCCCACTACACAAGAAGGTATTTTCATGTAGGGTGTTACATAGGTTTTGAGAATGGGTTTAAAAGAAGAGAATATTTTCGGGAAATACGGGCACATAGTATAGCAGCGGAAACAAAAAATTTATCTATTCATATTCCCATAACAACAAGGACACATCAACTACTATAAAGTATGAAAGATGGCTTAACGAGCACTAGTACAAATAATACTTTTAATGTTGGTTAAAATGGACTTTTTATGTCATTTTCCAAATGACACCGAAGTGGGTGACACTAAGGTAGAAGTCTACGACGTTGGTTCCAAAACCGATGAAATAGAGTCAGCCAGCGATTGCAACCAAGAAAGAATCGACACTGGTAGGATCAGTAGTTGTCGGTTATCTACTAAAAACATACACTTATATCCATACACAAAAAAAAATTGACCTGGGTTAGGACATAATCGTTGGTTATTTTAGTAAGAACCGATGACTAACTCACTTTCCAAACAAAAAGTGTTTGGTTCAAAGTCATTGATTCAGAGTAAAATTGACATCACATCTACAAATTGTCATCGGTTATGATATCATAAACTGACGCCTATCTCCATACCCATAAAAAAAGTTTGGCCCGGGTTAGGACATAGTTGTCATTTTTTTATAAATAATCGATGACGTAGAACTTCATTGACGATTCTTTTAAATAACTAATGACTAAGTTTTTTTTTTAATACCAACTTGCAAGCCTATTGTCTCACTGGTCAGTAGAATGCATAACCTATAGTTTAGTTTTGAACTATAGGTTTACATCATCATGTGATTTCAGCCTAACAATAGGCCACAAACCTACAATAATAAGATGATCAAGATTGTATATACATAATGTGATTCACATACATGTAGAAACACAATAAATCCATTCACATGATTCACACACATTTAGAAACTTGTAGTTCCACTCATTCATCCATTTTTACATTCACACACATGTAGAAACCTAGAGTTCCATCCATTCATCCATTTTCACATTCACACACATGTAGAAGCACATTCATTCATTCATCCTCACAATCACACACATGTATATAGATCAAATTTTAATAAGACAAATAAAAAAAAATCATTCACACATGTATATATAAGAATCACATATATATATAGATAATGACACCAAAGTTTAGAAATGTCATTCTTTTATCATCGGTACCCCAATCATAATAAAAAATTGCCTCCCTTTCAAAGGCTTATGCCCATTGTTCTCTTAGGTCATCTAATTTTTCTATCGTATTGGGCATATGTACATCTAACAACTTTTCCCCTATAATGAAGTCACTAGTTTTAAACACCTACAAAGAGAATGACGCATACATAATTAATAAGTTTGGTATTTTCATATTATCTAATGAGACTATACTTATGATGATTAATACTATATATTACATGGTGTATGTTTTTGATGTCTTGTGCAGCATATCTGACAATTATGTCCATATACAACATCACATAGTATCCACATGCCGAGCTATTATTTAGTACATCACACTATAAATTTTAACATACAAAATGTTAATAAATAAAAATAAGCATAGTTCAAATAAATAAAATATGCATTGGAGACATGAAACTACATCCACATTCTTCCAAATTATCACTTTCTTTTTTCTTGTCCATGTTTCCTCCAAAATTTTTGAAATATTTTAAATCCCTATAAGTAACACATTGAATTGGATTACTAAATAGTCATGTAATAATAGATGATAATGAATATAAATAAAAAAAATTTCTCACATGTATAATGGCCTTTTCAAATCATTTCCCAAACTGTCTAATTTGTTCCCCTTAGGATCTAGATAATAAATAGTCATCGTCTCGATGACAACAACTAGTACCACCCAATGCGTACCTCTAGTGTTAACAAAGTAAAAAATATATAACTCAAAATCCACAATGAAATATAATTTTCTTAAGTAAAAATATAAGCAAAGTAAACTTACCCAACATTAAATGGAGCTATTATCACGCGCTTTTTCTTTTCACCAAAATATTTAAAATCGAAAGAGCAGTATAAGGTAACTGATGTAGGGTCTTCATTTAAAAGATTGATCAAGAATGGAACTAGAAATCCCACATGAATCATTAAAAAATCTTTACAAAACCTATGTAAGTGGATGCAAAACATATATTATGTATGCATTGATATATAAGAAAACAAATCACCATATATAAAATGAGGTATATAGATATATAAATAAGATCTCACCATATCCATAGTTTGATCATAGATGAATTCAGCCAAGAATAATGAAACAAATCCAAAATATCTTGTAGAAATGTATTATTATCATATGATTGGCCTATAGTGTCCTCCTCCACAGAAATAATAATAATAGGTGAAGTTTCGAAATGTTCACCTATCCATATTGTCATACCCCTACATTGAGGACCTATCGAGTCATATAGGTCCTTTACAAGACAACTAGGTACTTAAGGAAGAGGTGGAGGTGGAGGAGGATGAGCTGTGGCGGGTTTCTTCCCTTTGTCATGCATATATAATATCATATCAATTGTCATGTATATACATATACCAATTATCGTCATGTAAATTTACAAAACATGATCAGTATGGATGACTCCCACTTTGGGCCACAAGATCACTATGCCTTCTACTTCACCAAGCATGTCCACATCTGGGTGGGCATTTAGCAATGGATGTTGCCTCCAAGTGGGAAAGACAAGCCTCAGGCTCACACCAACCACACCATCGGGTAATGGACTGCCATGAATAATGTGCCCTGGAAGGCATGGGTAAGCCTCGCTCTCTACATCGACGAATTCTTTCAATTTTAGATGGCATGGCCATAACCCCTACAAATTTACATAGAATATGGTATATATATACCTAAACATATCAACTTTAAAGTACTAGCTACTATGTCATAAAAATACTTACAACAGGTGTGCTCGGTGGTGGGTTTACATGATTACTCCCAACCACCTCTACATGATCACTCCCAACCACCTCTATCATAGGGGAAGAGTAGCACGACACATGTAGTATCTGAATGGCAGCTTGAGATGCATGCCACTTGCTCATTGCTTCCTAGACTCTCTTATCAATTAACTCATCTACCTATACATGGAGAAAAGAAATGATTTTTTATTCCTGAATTCCCTCTTCAATAACATTCTAAAAAAAGAATATGTTACCTCAAAATTTGAAAATACCTCTCTTTGGACATGTTTGTGTTGTGATGGCCCAAAGAACTCTCTTAGGCCCACACCAGTGCCTACATCCCTAACACATCTAGGATGCTCTGGGTTACTGAGAGAAACTATCAATTCATCTGTTGTAACCTCAGGGATGAACGAGCCTTGCTTCCTCTGCTCGTGAATCTCCCTCTAATCACTATCAATAAGAATTGGTATGTAAACATAATAATCATCAATACTAACTGCTCTAAGAGTTGAATTTTACTATTTTTACAGTTCCCTCAGCAGTTGCGGCAAATGGTTATACCTCCTTTTTTATTTTTCCTCCCAACTATCCACACATCATGGAGATGTAGAGGTGTGGAAGTAGTAGAGGACTCACCACTCTCAGCAGTAGGAGCAATAGGTTGATGAATGGAAGATGTCTGTAGTTTTTAGCAAAGTGTGCATCGCCACCTGGACCGATCATGTGGTCATGCACATTTAGTCCACGCATTTCTCTTTGAACATCGTTGATAGCCTTGTCAGTAAGCACAATGAATTGGTTAGTAACAATCAAGATCAATTGTAAATAGGTGAATTCATAAAAATGTATTCTAATTAATTTGGGTGTGATGCTTAATACCTTGAATTTATAAGTATTTCTCTTATAAACAAACACCTCCTACTCAGTCGGGTCCAGGTAATTCAATTTCTAAAGGGATGACTACTTCCTCCTATCAGCCTCTCATATGTATTGTAGGTTGAGAGTTGTCCTATAGTTCCTTAGGACCCTCCCACATCATTGCATCATTGTGACATCATGGAATTCTCCCTCTCCTCATACATGTTCTATACACCTCCTACTAACATAAGTATCTCATTCCTGACCTTAATTTCATGACCTAATATGTTTTGATGCTAAATTAATCATTTTGGATACTTATGTCTTGTGGTGATACCCAATTTAATATAAAATCAAGTTTTGAGCTACTTTACACATCATCATCTTCATTCAAGTTTTTGATCATATCTTTGTACATGCCTATAACCTATTATTGTCATTGTGTTGAAGAGATATCTCTTACAATTTCAATGCATCTTCTTTTACCCCAATCAGAGCTAAGAGGAAGGAGATATGTCCATTTGAAATCACATTGTTTTAACCTTACTTTACAACCTTTTTTATCAGATTTAAGCGTACTTGGGCCCAAATTGTCTCGACGTGTGACCCATATTCTCTGTCCCCTCCTCTTAATCGTGGTGATATGACTTTTTCACAGAGGACCAATCAGGAGCCCAGATCCAAGAGCCATTGATGTGTGGCCTTTAGATCCTACTGTCACATATTTGGCCCTCAATCCAATGGTATGGGACTCATCCCCTTCCCCAGGTCGTACAATGTGCAAAGGGGCTCTACAACAACAACTTTACAACTACCAAACATGACTCTCCGTGCCATTTTGGCAAGAATTGTCATCACTTCCTGACCCCTCTCAGCCCCCTCCCACATTCCACTCTCCTATATAGCCTTTTGGGGCACCCTAGCCAGTGACGCCATCCTGACCCCCCATCCCCCTCGTACCCTAGAGTCAGGAGCCATGAATTATCCCTGATTGCTGGTTCGCTGAAGCTTGGCGGGAGCGGGCGGCCGTTTCTCTGGCTCGTCCAGGGTCTCCTGCCCCCACATCACCGATGCTCTGGTGAGTTCCTCCACCATGGTCCTTCTAACTATGGATCTGTAGAATGAGTAGGGATGGCACACAGTAGCCGCACGATGGTGCATGGTCAACAGTGGACTACACTACCAATGACCTAGATTGATGCTATAAGGGAGCGGTCGGCCTCGGCCAAAGTGGGCTGACTTCGCACCCAACAAGCGGCCAAGGGAGATCTCAGGAAGTGATGGAGCGGTGGGGGTGGTCACCCAACCACATGAACTTCTTGGTAGCGGTGAATGGTGATCGGAGGCTCTAGGTTGCTCTACCAAAACAATGCGGCCCAAATCAGGGTATTTACCCACAAAAATCCTCTTTTGATGCTTTAATCTTCAAAACCCTATATCTTTTGGGTTGTTTAACCAAATATTATGATGTAATATATCATTCTGATTAGAAAAACACCCCCTATCTAATGGTACTACCTATTGATCATATTTTCATTTGTATCTCCCCTTATTTACTATTTTATGTTACTACTTGGTCTTTAGTCATCTAATCTTAATCATCTATACTTTTGATGTGACCCTAATGGTTAGTATCCCTATTTTGTGGTATCTTAGTAACTTTTTATCCCATGGTCATGTGTTTAGATTTATCTAATGTACTTACTTGTCCTCTAATGGTACATTTCAATTGCATGACTCATGAGTTGTCCTTTTTGTGTACTAAATGATGTACTTGAGCACTTAAGTAGTTTTGGATCTTTTAGTCTCTATAAAATGTTATCACCCTAGAAATTAGTAATCACTATTATGTTTCATCCTCTCCAGAATCAAGATCTCAAGATTTTGTACCATATTAACATCATAAGACCTTATGGGCTAACTCTAGTAAATGATTATGATCTAAAATGACTTATCTGGAAACCATGATATGAATTTACCTTATCTTATTAAATTAGATTGGTTTTTTCCTTAATTATTCTCTAAACATGGTCGTTCTCTTAGCCTAAGGCACCCTATGATGTTGTGTACCATGTAGTGCACTTTTATGAATATGTTGATATGACTGGAACCATTCTTGTATAAAAGGAGACCTAAGTGATTGATAATATCCATGTGCATACTCCCTCTCCATACTAATGAGAGATCTATCCTTGTACTCTAGGTTGACATTGAGGGTCTTACCTTGAGCTCTTGGTGTTAGGTTTTACTCTACACTTGCAAGGTACACTTTTTACTCTATGACTTGGTTGCTAGTTGTATATGTAGAGTTTTAATGCTTGGCTATGAATATTGTTTGACATAAGTGACCTTATGATATCCTTTTCATGTTTTTGAAATATATTATATGTTAAATAACCCTCAAACATTAATGTAGAAAACCATTGTACAATAACCCTTGTGCACTACCCAACTCAAGGGATGTGGGCATAAGGCACGGTGACTCCTTAAGTTGTCAAGAGGGTAGAAAAATACTTGGATGAATATAGGGTGACCCTACAAATTTGATCATTTGGGCCCCTCATGGTTGAAACGTGCAACTATTGGCTATGCCTTAGTTTTCCTTATGGACTCTTCTTTTGGAATTTGTCACACAAATATAAGGCCTTACAATGTTGTTAAGTGCAATGGTTAAATTAACCTAAAAGATGCTTTTGAAAACTTTGTAACATGTTTATTATGTTTGTTGTTATTTTTTGATTTACTATGTTTGTTGTTATTATCTACTTGAGAGTTATACATTGTCCATATTTTGATAATGACTTAACCATTCCATTCCCTAATTATCTAATATGTTTGTTCAAGAATGATTTTAGGTTTTAGGTACATGAAAAGGAGCAATTTACACATTCCCTAGCTTGTTCAAGTTCAAGTCAAATGCAATGCAAGTGAACAATTTGGGAAATCACTCCAAATTACCTTAGAACAATTTTGTAATCGCTTGTATTGATGATATGACTTATAACTAAGATGAGAAAAATATGAGGGACACAAAATACCAAGGTTTAATCACCTAAAAGTCAACTTCAAAAGTTTGTCACAGGTTGTTCATCAGTCGAGTTGGAAACTCGACCGATCCTATGATGGATTTTATGAAGATGACCCATTGGTCGAGTTGCACACTCATAGAACTCGACCAACTGATTCACTAAGAAAATCTAATTTTAGCTCATTAGTTGAGTTTACCAGAACAAACTTGACTGATAGTTTGAAAATTGGCTTTGTCATTTAGTGGATCGGCCGAGTTACCTTTATTGAAACTCAACTGAATGTACTATATGGAAAATGTAGATGAAGTGATTATAACCATTGGTGAGTTGTTTTGGATGAAAATAGATCTATTTCTCTGTGGAAAATGGCTATATTTCGAGCCTTAGTGATCCCCAACTCAAGGGAACACATCCATCTATAAATAGGACCCCTTGGAGTTCATTCCAAGTTTGATCATTCATGCTATTCTAAGTCCTTGCTATAGTCAAGTGTGTTTCAACTTCTTAAACCCCTTTCTCTCTCTAGTTTACACTTCATTTCATGATTGTGAGTGAGTTAGGAATTTTGTAAGAGAGTTACTCCCTTGTTCATGTAAAGCTCTCATCTTCTCCTACTTCCCTATCCCTTTCCTCCATGAAGAAAAGGTGAGGAAAGCTTCCCCGAGTGAAGGAGGAGTTGTTGTTGTGTCTTTTCAAGGTTGATGAAGAGGTCATGATCTTCTCCAGGTGGAGGAGAAGGCAAAGGTTGAACATCCAAGAGGAGTTGAAAAGTCCTTGAAGGTGGAAAACTTGTTCTTGAGTGGGTAAGACCTTGGAAGAAGGCTGAAGACTCTTGCAAAGTGGGTAAGTCCTTGGTAAGGTGGATTGCTCCTTGTTCTTGGATGGGTAAGTCCTTTGGTGGTTTTGTGTTGTAACTCTTATTGGTGATAATATAGAGAAAAGCACTTGCAATGTCTTAGAGGTTGACCTCTCTAGGTAGTGGACTGACTCTCTCCTAGTTTGGAGAGTAGAACCACTCTACATTGCCTTGTCAAGTGCTTGGTATTAGTCTCTCTCTCCTTTGCTATGATTGTTAGTTAGGACTTCAAATTGCACTTAAGCTATTGGTTTCAATTTGATATAATTTGAAGGTCTAAGCTATCTTGTGAGAAATTTTGTAGCTCTATTCACCCCCACTCTAGAGCCCTAGATCCAATAAGTGGTATCATAGCTAGGGATCTTCTCCAACAGTCTCCCACGAGATGAGAAGATAGGTGACAACCTAATTGGTTCCCTCAACCTAGAGGGAGGTTTTTGCATGCGTCCTCCAGTCTTTGATGGTACCAACTTCCTCTATTGGAAGAGGCATATGCAGTTCTACATTTAGGGATGAACTTTGACATGTGAAAGGTGATGGTCAAACCTTAAAGAAGCCAACTGGAGTTGTTGCAACATGGAGTGAAGCTTCACTCAATGAAGCCTAACTCAATGCCAAATCCATAAGTATCCTCTATGTTGTCCTCACCCCAATAGAGTTCAACATCATCTCATCTTGGGACACTACCTATGAAATTTGGGACAAATTGTGCATCACCTATGAAGCCACAAAGCAAGTCAAAGAGGCTAAGATCTACATGTTGAACAACTTTCTAGAGAACTTCAAGATGGGCAAGAAAGAAGGGATTGCAAAGATGTACTCAAGATTCAATATCGTCATCAATGGGTTGGTTGCATTGGGAACACTTTGGATAGAGGTGTAATCAACTCCCATATCTTGAGGACTCTACCAAAGAGATGGGAGTCAAAGGTCACCTCTATTGAAGAAGTGAGGAGCCTTGGTGACATCCCAATCGAAGAGCTCATTGGCAACCTTCAAGCCCATGAGCCTAGGCTTTATAAGCAAGAAGAAGAAGCCAAGCAAGAGGAGAAGGAAGCCAAGAAGATCAAAGATAGTTCTTTCAAAGCATGTGGAGGTTGTCATCCTTCAACACCAACTTGCTTTCTAGACTTCTCCCTCCTTCTCTTGTGAAGATGAAGGCCCAAGTGAGCATGAAGAATACTACATCAAGGTCAAACACTTCAAGGGAAAGAAAGCCTTCTCGTCTTCTACTCTGAGATGCTACAAGTGTGGGAAAAAGGGGTACTGCAAGAGTGAATGCCCCAAGTCAATAAATTCACACTACAAGGGTATCTCAAAGAAGAATAGGAATACAAGAAGGAGAACAAATACATGAGGAAGAACAAAAAGAAGAAGAGATACAAGAATGCAACTCATGCAGCTTGGGAAGCTTCATCTTCAAGTAGCTCAAGTTCCAAAGAAGATTGAGAGTGCCACCTTGCACCCATGGCCTCTACTAGTGAATATATTGGTGAGGTAAGTGAGGTAAGCAAGGTAAGTTTGCATGAGTTATCTAAGGAAGCTATTATTGATATGCTTATCACTACCCGTTCATCTTTTGCTAAGTGTAAAGCTAAAAGATAACGATAAGGAAAAATCATTGATAATCAATATGCTAAGCTTGAAATTCTTGAATTGAATGAGAAAATCAATCTTGAGAGTATTGATAATTTGCAAGGCCAATACCTTGATATTGAGCTGCAATACAATGGGGTTCAAGTTAAGAATGGTATCTACCTTAACAACATTGAGAATCTTAAGGAAGAAAACCAAAATTGCCTTAAAGAGTTTGAAATGGTTAAAACTGAAAATGCTAAATTTAAGCAACTTATTGATGCTTGTACAGAAGAGAGGTATGTCTATCTTAAAGAAATACAAATGCTTAAATCTGAAAATGCTAGGTTACTTGGTCAAGTAAATGATCTATCTTCTATTGCTTTATTGCCTAGTGTTAAAGTTGCTTCTATCTCTCTTGAAAAAGATTCATATATAACAAAAGATTTATGTCTTGAGGTTGATCTTGTG
Organism: Alisma plantago-aquatica; assembly: GCA_963693085.1. Lineage (NCBI taxonomy): Eukaryota > Viridiplantae > Streptophyta > Magnoliopsida > Alismatales > Alismataceae > Alisma > Alisma plantago-aquatica. The sequence goes on from OY856411.1 coordinate 1,382,806,759, forward strand.
TATGATAAGGATGACATATCTAGTTTATGTTATAGCATTATTTCTTTAAATGATGATAAGCATAGATTGAGAGCATCCATACAGAAATTCCTCAAAGGGAAGAACTCCGTAAATGAAATCCTTGACCATTCTACGAAACAAAGTGGTACCAGTGGTTTGGGATTTCTATGGGGGAGAATCAAAGGGTAAAAGCAAATCCAAAGGTAAGAAAAAGAGCAAGGAGACCTCTTTCTTTTTAGGAGAGTCTTATGGCACTAAGAAACCTATGGTTTGTTCTTATTGCAAATGTGATGATCATTACTCTACTTATTGTCCTTACAAGCCGAAGGGGACCAACCCAAAGATGAAATGGGTCCCCAAGCTAACTATGGATCCTAAAGTTTGAGTTGGGAACTGACATTCTCCTTTCTTGTAGGAAAAAGTAAGATGGATTGTTGATAGTGGTTGCACTAAGAACATTACAAGTGATATAATCCATTTCAACAATTTCACCAAAAAGAAAGAAGGATCAGTCACCTTTGGGGAAAACAAGATAGGTAAATTCAAAGGTGAGGGTGATGTAGGTGAATCGTTGTGTATCAATAGTTTTCTCTTTGTGGATGGCCTACATCACAATTTAATTAGTGTTAGTAAACTATGTGATAATGGTTACCTTGTGTTATTTACTTCGTTTGAATGCTAGATTCTAGATTCCCTCACCTACTAGATATATGTAAGGGAACTAAAAGTGGTAATCTTTATTTTATTATTCTTGAATCCATTAAGTCTATTTCTGGTAGATACCTAGTAGTCAACTCAAATGATAATTCTCTTTGGCACCACCGGCTTGGCCATGTAAATATGCATCAGTCAAAGAAGTTGAGCAAAAAGGACTTAGTCAAGATACTTCCAAAATTGGGTTTTGAAAAGGATGAGGAATGCCAACCTTGTACCTAAGGAAAGCAAACCAAGTCCTAATTAAAATCTGAAGGAGTCCTTAGTACCAAGAGAGCTCTTAAACTTCTTCACATTGATCTATTTGGACCAATGAGACACAATCGCTTCATAGTTCTAAGTATTTTGTTATTATTGTCGATGATTTTTCTAGATATACTTGGACTTTATTTCTTATTTCTAAAAGTGATATGCTTGATGTTTGCTTGAGCTTTTCTAAACAAGTTGAAAATGATGTTTCTTGTTGCATTGTTTCCATCTGTAGTGACCATGCGGGAGAATTTGAAAATGATCTTTTTGAACATTTTGTCAAGAATTTGGTTATGCACAAACCTTCTCTTCACCTCGATCACCTCAACAAAATGGGGTTGTAGAGAGGAAGAATAGGTCTTTATAGGAGATGGCTAGGACCATGCTTCTAGAGTATGATACTCCTGAGAAGTTTTGGGCTAAAGCTGTCAGTACCTCTTGTTTTGTGCAAAATAGGGTTTTTACTCATCCTTCACTGAAGAAAATCCCCTATGTGCTATGTCGTGGTAGGAAGCTTTCTATTGAGTAAATCCATGTTTCGGATGTCCTTGTGTTGTTTTGAATACAAAAAAATCTCTTGACAAGTTTGATCTAAAATCTTACAAGGCTTTCTTTCTTGGTTGTAGCACTACTATCAAGGCTTATAGAGTTTTTAATGTTGATCTTGCTAATTATATTGTTCTAAATGATGATGTTGTAGGTGAAGTAATTATTATTCTAAAAGAGCTCAACATCACCCAAAAGGGAAAAGAGGTTGTGTAACATACTAAATTCTGGTCATTTTGCCTTTTTGGTCCTCTTTTTCATCTTTTCCTTTCATTCCTATCTTCTTTGGCCTTTTTGTGTAATTTGTGGAGATTATGATGGTTATTGGATAAATGTTTCCCATATATTCTTAATATAGGGTTGTATGCACAAATACCTTAGTTAGATTTTAAATAATGGGCCTAAAGTGCAAATTGTACACTAAGCAATAAAAAGAATAAAATATTTCATCTTAGAACTTTCGAGCACTTCCTAGAATAAGAGAACTAAGATAAGATCTGAATTTTATATAAAGGAGAAGATAAATGCAATAATTAAAGGTAATATGGAAATTAATGAGTAAAGAAGATAATGAGAAAGATATTGCACCAAAAATTATGATTAAAAACCCACAAGGATAATTTGACACTCAAATTCGTTTTCTTGATTAAAAATTAACTTAAGGGCCAAGTATCATTTAAAGTGGAACATAAATATAAATATTAATGACATTATCAAAAGAAAATAGGAAATATGCCAATAAAGTGAAATAAAATACTTAACATTCTCAAATCAGAAAAATAACTCCAAATTCGTATTCTAAACATAAAAATAAGCCTATGGAAAAATTTGCAACTAATTTGGATAATGTTTGAATAATGAATAAAATAGGAAAAAGAAAGTGTGTAGAATCTTCTATTTATTTAATAAATAAATAAATAATCTCAACTTGTAAAGATAATTGCAAAATTGTGTTCTAATCCCTTAGGGAGACTTATGGGTGAAGTTACACAAATTTTAGATATTGTTATCACCTCTTTTGATGAAGGAAAGAGAATATGACATTTTAATTATTTAGTATATCAAACTTTCTCAAAAGGCAAAACTAACTCCATATTTGGATTCTACGCATCAAAATAACTCCGAATATAAAATTTGGTAATTTTTGGATAACAAGGAGAGAGAAAAACCTTTAAAATTTAAATGAATTTTTGTCGAATTTTATTAGGAATCTTTTCCTGATCTCATCCGTGAGATCGGACGGCCCAGAGTCCTTCGTGGACTCGGGTCCACTGATCTGACGACCCACGGTCGTCTTCCTTCTCTAGAGGTAAAAGGCAACAAGTCTTTGTTTCTCTAATTTTCAAATCCAAATATCCGGAGTTTTATTCGATGGTTTTTGCTAAATTTTGCTTCGTTGAATTCCTTGTGAATTTCCGTATTGGTTTATCGCAAAATTTTTGGGATTTGGTGAGTATTGGAGAAACGCCCAACCTGGGCGCCGCCACCCTCTACCTTCCCCAACCTAAACCCTAGTATAGGTTACCGTGCCTATAAATATACCAACCCCAATGACCGCCATTGCCTTAGAAACTCGCTCGTGCCTTCAATTTGGCGTTTCATGGACGTTTTGACCCCCAACTAGCCGCAGAGGACCACCAGGCATGCGGCGCTCCTTCTCCTCACCTTGCTTCATCTCCGTTCAATCGAAAGGTACCAACAACTTCTGCTCTCCTTCCTCTTTCTTTCGAGTACCTAAATGCAAGATTTCGTGGTGTATTGTAAAATCGCCCAAATTCTTGCAAGAAGCAGATGCAGCTTGCTTCAGCCATCGCGAGCGATGGGAGGAAGATGAATCCCCATGATTTTACCTTTTTACCCTCTTGTTTGGTCGTTTTCTCGGTTTCGCGTGATGGACACCTTCGTCTTTTTGTTCTTTGCCGCCTTTGACCCTGCTCTGACCGCGGCCCACGCAACAGTGGCAGTGGGTCCCGGCCACAGAGACACGGGCCCCACTCGGTCTCTCACGATGTGCCTATGTGGCACTCACTGATTGGTCAAAACGAAATATTTTTTTATAAATTATTCCATTAGTCAAAAATTAAAAACAAATAGTGTTTTAAAATCAGGAATACGAGATCTATCCATTAAAAATGTTTTTGAGTTTTGGTTTTGATGTTTGCGAAAACGTATTTTTAGAGTTGATTTAATTAACTAAAAATCACCAAAATTAACCCTAAAAGTCCATATCTTCAAAATATACAATATTATATGTTATCTTGATCAGAAAACCCTAACTAAGATGATGGTGAGGTTTTTGGAGTCTAATTAGATGGTTTGCACAAAAAGTTAGTAATATTAGGGTTTTCTGTCTTTAATGAGTATATATAATTCTAATTCATAGATCTAATGATGAATTAGGGAATGAGGGTTCTAATTTCGTGTGAAGGGTTGGAAAGAGGGTTCTAGAACACTTGAGGCTAAGGTATGTTCATAATACACTTCAGTTGGGAATTATTTGTTCCATTACCTATGTTTCCATAATGAGTCTTATTTGCACCTTATATCCTATCTTCATGATTCTCTTGCTATACTTGTCTCATGATCAGTTTGGAATATTATTCTTGGGTCTTGGTACCCCACTTCTTTGTTCTATTTGATATTGATGTTACTTGCCATGTATTCTAGCATGTTGATTTTATTAAACTAATTAACTAGTGTAGTGGTACTTTTATGTACAACCACCCATAGTTGGGAAATGTGTTATTTCTCCCCTGGGAATGTGATACTCTCCCCCGCACACAAAATGTGTGTAGGTGATTGGGAATGTGATACTCTCCCCTCACCCTTTTGGTTGAAGGTCTGGTAGGTGCCTCAACCCTACATAGTTAAGATAGTCAATATTAATCATACATGCAATGTTGTGGTTTTACTTTGTCTGTGGCAAGCATCTATTGAAGTATTATTTTATATGTATGGCCTCATCCTTTTGATGTCTCATCTTATGATGAACCCTAGCTTACTTTTACATGCTTTTATTATCTTTTCACCTTTAGTATAGTTTAATGACACATACTTTTATTTTCCTTCCCTTTTTGCTGGGTGCCTTCCCAACCACCCAGATGTAGAGCAAGGTGTTGGATATGGAATGAAGATCATAGCTTGGGTATGGACTTGGATTATGGATGTGTTGCTTGGAGACAAAAGTGGAGTAGTCTAGCTTCCCTCTACTTAGATCCTCTTTTTGTGTAAACCATGTACACCCATATTGGGGAAATTTTTATGTACACTTTATTTGAAATTGAATATAGTTAAAATTTTATCTTCCGCTGCTATCCAATTGGATTTTGTTTACCATTGTTTTTAGTAGAGTGGATGGATTTATTTCACCTCTTTACAACATGGTATCAGAGCCAATGGTAGTCAGATCTTTGACTATTTCAGCTTGTCTCCCTAGTTAGAACCCTAGATTTGCATAGTTCCTTTAGGTGACATGGTTACCTTATATTTGATCTACCTTGATGATAGGTTGACTTAGGAACCAATAGTTCCACATTAGAACCTTGATGAATAAAATCCTAAAATACTTATAATTAAAGTATGCATAACTTGATGTTGTTTAGGTTAGCCTTTAGGCAACTATTAGGGCATGCAGTTGAAGCAAGGGTGTCTAGAAAGGATCAGGGTTTCGGGGCTGGAAAAATTTTCCTCCGCACCACTAGCTTGGTATATGAGGAATCCCGTGCCCATATGATACCGGCTTGGCCTGCGCTGATATGAATTGTCCGAAATTGTTTGCTTTTAGGTAATAGTAACCTTAGACATATATGTTGGATATCTTTGAGAACCCTATGTTTCATGTGTATGATGATTTGTTTGGGGATGGATACCAAGATAGTTTTCTTATGTCCTTTGAACCTAGACCTTAGAGTTTGGGTGTTTGTGGGAATATCAGAGTGCGCAATGGAAGCATGATGGATCTTGATAATGGTTTAGTTAGACTTATCCTTTCACCCTAGTGTAGTAGGTCAAACCCTTTAAGGGGTGGAGTATGGTTAGTTGATGATGTTTTAGTAGTTAGATTTCGAAGACAAAATCCTATTTAGGGGGATGGAACCCTATAACATCTTGATCTATCTTTAGAAACCCTAACTCCATAGATAGGAGGTTAGTATGCTTGGATCCTTAGTTTTAACCAAACAAGTTAATAGTTGTAACCCTAACGTGCTTGTTTATGTATTAATGAACACATAATTATCATCTAAGGAATAAATCATATGCTTGAACCCTAATGAATATCCAATGCACATAATATGAATATCAATGCTAATTGTCAATAAGTAAGATGTTAATAATGTCATGAACCAATAAACCCAAATGATATGATGAGTAAGGTTATAATTCGTAATTAATGCATGCTAAGGATGAATAAGTGAAATAAAATGGTCATGTGACCTAACCCTAAGTTGTAATAATATAACCCTAATCTATACATCTTTAATGCCTTTAATAATACATTGATGATGTTAAGTGCCATAATCAGTTAAAATACTTTGATACACATAAATGATATATATGATCATATAATCACATATTAATTAAGTCATCAATATGAATGCATGTTACCTTGTTAACTAATATACATGTTATTAGTCACTTAATGTGAATCAAATCATTACTATGACATATGTTCCACCTTGATCATTAAAATTCATATAATGGATTCAATATGAATATGAGATGATTGGAATTCACATAAATGTGCAAAATCAGTAATATAAATGAATAAATATCAGAGATAATTAATGATGACATTAATGTGAGCAATAAAGATAATGCGGCAATAAGATAATGTTCAATGTAAATATATGTAATTGATGTGACATAATTTGGATTAAATATAGACTTAATGACAAAATGAATATTTCATGTAAAATAATTTGTTATAACTTAATAAAGCGGTAATATGAGGATAATGAAGTATAAATCCAAATTATTAAGGACAATGATCAAATATAATAATGAATGTTGAGATAATTGAGTAACCTCTAATTGTGCATAATAATGAAATATAATTCTTTTGGCAACTAAGTGAATGTGACATGACATAATCAAAATAATGATGACAATGTGTTATCATAATGAATATAATGTTAATAAGTCAAAAATTTAAATAAAGTTAAAATCTCTTAAAAAGAATATCTTAATAGTGGAACCCTAAGTGATCCTTCAGAATCCAACCTATGATGAGTTGTATGTGAAGTTCTGAACCCTTAGGTGTAGTTGAAGTATATGTTTTGGTGGAAGTTGTGTGGTTGGAGGAACAACATGAAGTTTTTTGTGATGTGAGGTTGCACACTCACCCTTCCCTAATTGCTAGTGATTTCGGGGATGAAATCCTCTTTAAGGGGTGGAGTGATGTAACATACTGAATTCTGGGCATTTTGCCTTTTTGCTCCTCTTTTTCATCTTTTCCTTTCATTCCTATCTTCTTTGGCCTTTTTGTGTAATTTGTGGAGATTATGATGGTTATTGGATAAATGTTTCCCATATATTCTTAATATAGGGTTGTTGTTATATCCTCAATTTTCAGTAAAATTGAATAAGGTAATTATAACACATGAGTTGATAAATAATCATCCTCTTTGATATTATTGAAAAATAACAAAGTCACTTGGTGGCATGTGTATAACTTCGTGGCCCATTTAAAGGCCCATAAGACTGTTTGCTTTGCAAATAGATTCTTGTGGCACAAGTTAAGAAAATAAGATATTTCCAGCATAAATAACGAATGGTGACTTTGTTAGATAATTGGTTTAAAAGATATATCAAAAAGAGAAAGGAATAATCTAGCCATAAAGTGGTTTTGTAGAAGATTAATGGTCTCATAGTCCATATACCTATCATTGATGGCTTTTGATTTACCAAAAACATTATCTTTCGGAAAGGACTTGGTCAAGCCTGAGATCCCATGAAAAGACACGGGTGATGAGTTTGGAAACCCTATGATGCTAGTTTCTGTAAGTGGGATTGCTTGATCATGATTAGTTAAGGTGTACGAGTCACATCTAATAGCACCGCCTCTCATAATAAGGAAACTTTCCATGTTGATCTCGCTCTCTCTTCCTTTCTAGAAACTTCATAGGACATCTCCACTACCACTATAAGAAGGGTTGTATTATGTCCCTCTCTAAGTTAGCCCTTCCCCGTAACCCTAGAATTCCAGCATGAATCCTATATAAGGGAGGAGTCGTGAAATACCATCCTCACCCAGGTCAACACGATGCCAACTTGAGTGCAGACACCCCTCCATCAGCGTGGGGGTATCAAGGAGGATGACAATGTACGAATGCCATGATCTGGAGTAGGCCGACTACTAGTGGTACACATGACTTGTGGCCAGGATGTCGACCATCTGGGGTCCATGACGCCTGCAAGTTGGCAGAAACGAGTCAGCGAGCAAGTGTCTTCTTGGTTGGAAGCTTCGTTTGGAAGACGGAAGAGGATGCAACTGAGGAGGGAGCTGAAGCATGGAGTTCCCTGGTTTCCGGCCGCTGCTGACTGCCACAGGGTCTGGCTGCGTCCGTTGAGAGTAGGTGGTGGTTTCCTAAAACACCAATGCCAACCCAGATACAAGCTGACGTCTAGGAAGGATGTGCGCCCTGCGTGCAGCTGAGAAGGGGATGGAGGCAATCTGTTAGGCACTGCAGCACCGACGAGGGGTGTGAGCCCTGGAGGTCTTCTCCGTCAGGCACCCTAAGATGACCACCAAAGGTATAGAGGCGCCTGCATTAGGGAAGCTCTCTCCTTCCATCATGAACGCCACGGCTTATTGCTGGTGAGGTCGGGAGGAGGAGACAACTGGAGCGCGAGGATGTTAGGCAATATTGCTCATAGGTGAAACCTTTAGCAGGACTGTGAAGAGTCTGGGAGGGTCTACCACCGGAGACCTGGGTGCCAATTACGGAGGCCTGAGCATCGACTGCCTAGGATCCTCATCGCCTGGGTACTGGTGGTAGAAGAGGAGCTCTGGGAGGAAGGAAGATGGCCGAAAGCTGGCGCCTTCCTGTCAGGCATGACGGTGGTGCAAGAGAGAGAGGGAGAGACATGGAAATTAGGAGCAGCAGCTTCGGGCGCTTGTGCCTGCATGAAGGTGTTGTGCCGAAGGAGATGAGGAAGGAAGGCCGTGAGCTGGGCTAGCCCTAGACCAACCGATTCAGGCTCATGTCAGGAATAGACCGAATCTTTGATGCAATTGGACCGGGAGGGTGCAGAGCCCTCTTCTAAGGCATATCCATGACCTGGAGGCCCGCGAGCCAATGAGGGAGCGCCACGTGGCTGTATGGTAAGGTATAATTTATATATTTTTCTTAATTCATAATAAATGCTAGGATGGTCCAAAAATAATGATATTATATATCAAATTGATCAGTTTAACAAGGGGAATACAAATAAAATATTATTAGAACCTAATCATGCTTTCTGTTCTAAAAGTATATGCAATTCATGTGTTAATGAGATTAGTATAAAGGGAAAACCTAGATTTTACTTAATCTGAAGCTTAATTGGATAGATTCGTTCGAGATAGGCTAATACTTGATCTAGACCTACATAATGAAGAAATCTTTGATAATGAGGAATAATGATGTTTCTAGTTTAATAATCTCATACAATGTCGATTAAGGTTGTGAAACCAGTATAGACATCTTGCTATAATAATAATGACAAGTAACATGATTTAGGTATCATGAGTAGTCTAATATGCCTAAAATGATGATTAGGGTTTAACCTAATATGCATAACTGAAATTGTAATCTGAGAAACCATGATATGATGAAATTAGGGTTGGTATCCCTAATCCCTGGTCCAAACATAAGATAATCCTAAACCCTAGTTTAGAATTACATCTCGATCTGAGTAATGTAATGTGAATACATGGTGACACATATGTAGTATGCATGTTTCAGATACTATTGATTGAATGCCTTAATGCTTGGATGGTTGGATACAGTCTTAAAGTACATGTGATATATTCTGCATTATTTCTGCGATGGCATAAGGTACACAGTTACGCTTATGAATACATGTATCGAATTCTTAGGTTGTCGATGTTTCTCGATGAGATTGAATGACAAATAAACTGCTTTCTTGTTTATTTAGTTCTTGCAAACTATAAAGTTCTTATGAGTATCATGTAAACTAAATAACAATATTCTGAACCCTGGGTTAGACTGATCTTAAGGGTAATGCACATGAGCCCCGGAGGGACAGTGATTACACCTGAGGTAGTAGACCAGATAAGGGTTAGAATATGAAAATAAGTTTATATTCTTACATGCAAGATAAGGATGTTTGCTTATATCTGTACTTGTAATTATTGTTTGAACCCATGTACCAGTATAGTAATATACTGCCGTGTATTTGTTTGTCAGCGTTTTAGGTCTGATTCGTTGAGATGAGGGTACAAATAGAGATGTTGAAGATGCTACAATAATCATGAAGGTTTAGTCTTAATAGTTTATCTTCACACATGTAAAAGTTAATTCTATTTAAAAGTTATGTAACTCCTTAGAGGAGCCTTTTATCTAAACATGTAAATATTTGATCATTAATGGAAATTGTTTACTATTTTGTATTATTTCATGAATTTGATCTTGGAATTTTTGAATGACAATCTGTGACTTTAAGGTATTTTAGACACTCAAAAGTGTGGGTCGTTACATTTGGTATCAGAGCACAGATTCATCAACTAATACTTAATAGTCTATAATTTTCAAATAATCCTTAGAAATTTAAGAGAGAAAAATTAAGTTCCTCATCTCACATTTTCGTCTACATCTCATCTCTTTGCTTAAAAGCTTTGGAAATAAATTATTAATTAGAAAAGTAAAATGTGAAAAGGTGTAACCATTTTGTGTAGGTCCCTCTAGAGAAGGGTAGACACTAGAAAGATACAAGTATGAGTAAGCCCTTTCTTAGAGGAAGGACTTGGTTTAGGGTATGAAAGCTCTAGTGATTCAAGGGATATGGAAACTCTGAGAGGTAGAGTGTAGTCCCTAACCCTATCCCTAACCTTAAAGCCTTAACCTTAAATAATCAACATGGTGTGGTGGTATGGAACACTACCCATGTGAAACTTGAAAATGGTAATGAACATGGTGTGGTGGTATGGGACACTACCCATGTGAAACTTGAAATCATTAATAAGAAAGATAAGGGATCGTTTAGGTAACCCAATCTCCCATGCATGTGTGCATGAGGAGCATAAAACTTATGTGATAAATCTTAAGAGATATAAAAACCCGATAGATATATATATAAGAAAATGAAAATTTGGAATATAACTTGCTCAAACTTCTCATGTTGTCTCTAGAATTTTAGTGATGGTGGCCAAGCCCCTGGAAGGGAAGGCTGAGGTAGCACCAAGCCCTGGAGGGAAGGTGACCCAAGTTCATTGAATGGACAGAGACCATGAGGGGGTATTCCATACATTGAGCAAACATGGGTTGATAAGTTATAATTATAAAAGTTATACCTAACAATAAAAGAAAGGGGTGTCTAAGAAACCTTTAGGGTTAGTGTGCCAACTTGGGGTGGGTCAACCCAAAGAGTGGGAAGATGACCTATGAAGGAGGAAAACCTAGATCTTGGGATCAGTTTGTGGCTAGAGAGCCTAACCCCCTCCTATGCGCCAAGAAGGCACCCTAGGCTAGGACTTTCCCTTAAAAGGTAAGTGAATAAACATATTTAATTATTGAGATAACCTTAATCCTCACTTAGAGGGGTGAAGAGTTAAAGAAAAAAAATGAAAGAACTTAAATTCTTTGAACCCAAGGATGCCAACTCTGAGTGACACAATTGGTCAAGCCCAGGAGGGAAGACCAATATGGAACCAAGCCCAGGAGGGAAGGTGGCCTAAGTAGACGACCAAGACCAAGAGGGAAGGTCATGAAATGTTCAAGCCCAGGAGGGAAGACCAGGCAGGTACCAAGCCCAGGAGGGAAGGTGGCCTAAGTCCACAATGCAGTTGTTTAGGATCAAGCCCCTGGAGGGGAAGATCATAGAGGTCAAGCCCAGGAGGGAAGACCGACATGGCACCAAGCCCGGGAGGGAAAGTGGCCCGAGACCAATGATGGGACGACACTGCATTATGTGTACTCGAAAGAGAGAGATGAAGGCAATCTGGGTTAAAGAATTAAATAAGAGAATAATGTGCTTAAAAGATGTGACATCTCAAAAGAAATCCTTAGGGAGGGTAGAGTCCTAATGCAATCCTAGGGTCAATTAGGGTGTATGAGAGGTACATAGGACCGATCGGTTGGGAGTTTATATGCCCTGAATGCACATGACCATGTGGTTGGGAGATAACAACTAGGTTTATCCAAGGTACATGACTCAGGAGATTAGCTACCTCCATGGGGAACATGTAGCCTAATGGGTGAATGTGAAAGGCACTCTCTTGATGCATAAGGATGAGATCACTCCAAAAGTACCTATACCCCTAGAGACCTCGACGATTTGCCTAAGGCTCATAATGATACATGAGAGGTAAATATAAAAGAAGTCATGAAAACTTGAAAGAAGTTGTTACCTAACTTAAGAGTAAGAAAAGAGACACTTGATTCATAGGATATAAGAATGTCGTGAATCGAGAACAAGAAAGTTTAGAGTCATATAGAGTATGATTCAACTTAATATGTGAAATTAAAAGGTAACGTATTGATGTACTATCTTCACTTTTAGAATGGAATGAACTTTGTGTTTGGGCTGCAGCCAAATACTTATTTCATTTCATTATGAGGGAGGGAGATTGGGTGACACACGTTATGCTTAAAATTGAGAATAACTGTCTTAAGTCAAATGTGTAATGACATGAAGTAGGGTTAGAGGTGTTACCTCACCCTTGTGTTAAAAGTAATGAATAATAGGTTGGAAACCTAAGTGAAAAGAGAAATCACCAAGTAATAATGAAATCATTAAGAGATGATGGGACTACTAGAGATATGGATACACTTGAATTTTAATTCAAGTGTCAATCTTAGTAATAAAATGAAAATTGATTAAGTAGGGTCTTAACCCTAAGTTTTGAAAATAATGTGGGTTATCATTCATCTAGGCTTACTAGGCCTAAATTTTGAGGACAAAATTCCTTTTATGGAGGGGTGAATGTTATATCCTCAATTTTCAGTAAAATTGAATAAGGTAATTATAACACATGAGTTGATAAATAATCATCCTCTTTGATATTATTGAAAAATAACAAAGTCACTTGGTGGCATGTGTATAACTCTGGGGCCCATTTAAAGGCACATAAGACTGTTTGCTTTGCAAATAGATTCTTGTGGCACAAGTTAAGAAAATAAGATATTTTCGACATAAATAATGAACGGTGAATTTATTAGATAATTGGTTTAAAAGATATATCAAAAAGAGAAAGGAATAATCTAGCCATAAAGTGGTTTTGTAGAAGATTAATGGTCTCATAGTCCATATACCTGTCATTGATGCCTTTTGATTTACCAAAAACATTATATTTCAGAAAGGACTTGGTCAAGCCTGAGATCCCATGAAAAGACACGGGTGATGAGTTTGGAAACCCTATGATGCTAGTTTCCGTAAGTGGGATTGCTTGATCATGATTAGTTAAGGTGTATGAGTGACATCTAATAGCACCACCTCTCATAATAAGGAAATCTTCCATGTTGATCTCGCTCTCTCTTCCTTTCTAGAAACTTCATAGGACATCTCCACTACCACTATAAGAAGGGTTGTATTTTGTCCCTCTCTAAGTCATCCTTTCCCCGTAACCCTAGAATTCCAGCATGAATCCTATATAAGGGAGGAGTCGTGAAATACCATCCTCACCCAGGTCAACACGATGCCAACTTGAGTGCAAACACCCCTCCATCAGCGTGGGGGTATCAAGGAGGACGACAATGTATGGATGCCATGATCTGGAATAGGCTGGCTACTAGTGGTACACATGACTTGTGGCCAGGATGTCGACCATATGGGGTCCATGATGCTTGCAAGTTGGCATAAGCGAGTCAGCGAGCAAGTGTCTGCTTGGTTGGAAGCTTCGTTTGGAGGAAGGAAGAGGATGCAACTGAGGAGGGAGCTGAAGCATGGAGTTCCCTGGTTTCAGGATGCTGCTGACTGCCACAAGGTCTGGCCGCATCCGTTGAGAGTAGGCGGTGGTTTCCTAAAACACCAATGCCAACCCAGATACAAGATGACGTCCAGGAAGGATGTGCGCCCTGCGTGCAGCTGAGAAGGGGATGGAGGCAATCTGTTAGGCACTGCAACACTGAGGAGGGGTGTGAGCCCTGGAGGTCTTCTCTGTCAGCCACCCTAAAATGACCACCGAAGGTATACAGGCGCCTGCATTAGGGAAGTGCTCTCCTTCCATCGTGAACACCACGAAATGTTGCTGGTGAGGTCGGGAGGAGGAGACAACTAGATCATGAGGATGTTAGGCAATATTGCTCGTAGGCGAAACCTTCAGCATGACTGTGAAGAGTCTAGGAGGGTCTGCCACCGGCGACCTGGGTGCCAATTACAGAGGCCTGAGCACCGGTTGCCTAGGATCCTCATCGTCGGGGTATTGGTGGTAGAAGAGGAGCTCTGGGAGGAAGGAAGATGGCCGAAAGTTGGCGCCTTCCTGCCAGGCATGACCGTGGTGCAAGAGAGAGAGGGAGAGCGATGAAAATTAGGAGACAGCAGTACCGTCAGGCGCTTGTTCCTACATGAAGGTGTCGTGCCGACGGAGACGAGGAAGGAATGTCGTGAGTTGGGCTAGCCCTAGACCAGCCGATTCAGGCTCATGTCAGGCATAGATCGGATCTTTGATGCAATTGGACCGGGAGGGTGTAGATCCCTCTTCTAAGGCATAGCCATGATTTTTCTTAATTCATAGTAAATGCTAGGATGGTCCAACAATAATGATATTATATATCAAATTGATCAGGTTAACGAGGGGAATACAAATAAAATATTATTAGAACCTAATCATGCTTTTTGTTCTAAAATTATATGCAATTCATGTGTTAATGAGATTAGTATAAAGGGAAAACCTAGATTTTCCTTAATCTGATGCTTAATTAAATATATTCGTTCGAGATAGGCTAATACCTGATCTAGACCTACATAATGAAGAAATCATTTATAATGACGAATAATGATGTTTCTAGTTTAATAATCTCATACAATGTTGATTAGGGTTGTGAAACTAGTATATACATCTTGCTATAATCATAATGACGAGTAACATGATTTAGGTATCATGAGTAGTCTAATATGACTAAAATGATGATTAGGGTTTAACCTAATATGCATAACTGAAATTGTAATCTGAGAAACCATGATATGATGGAATTAGGGTTGGTATCCCTAATCCCTGGTCCATACATGAGATTATCCTAAACCCTAGTTTAGAATCACATCTCGATCTGAGTAATGTAATGTGAATACATGGTGACACATATGTAGTATGCATGTTTCAGATACTATTGATTGAATGACTTATTACTTGGATGGTTGGATACACTCTTAAAGTACACGTGATATATTCTGCATTATTTCAACGATGGCATAAGGTATGTGGTTACGCTTATGATAACATGAATTGAATTCCTAGGTTATTGATGTTTCTCAATGAGATTGAATGACAAATAAACTGCTTTCTTGTTTATTTAGTTCTTGCAAACTATAAAGTTCTTATGAGTATCATGTAAACTAAATAACAATATTCTGAACCCTAGGTTAGACTGATCTTAAGGGTAATGCACATGAGCCCCAGTGGGACAGTGATTACACCTGAGGTAGTAGACCAGATAAGGGTTAGAATATGAAAATAAGTTTATATTCTTACATGCAAGATAAGGATGTTTGTTTATATCTGTACTTGTGATTATTGTTTGAACCCACATACCAGTATAGTAATATACTGGCCGCACATTTGTTTCTCGGCATTTTAGGTCTGATTCCTGGACATGAGGGTACAAATAGAGATGTTGAAGATGCTACAGTAATCATGAAGGTTTAGTCTTAATAGTTTATCTTCACACATGTAAAAGTTAATTCTATTTAAAAGTTATATAACTCCTTAGAGGAGCTTTTTATCTAAACATGTAAATATTTGATCATTAATGTAAATTGTTTACTATTTTGTATTATTTCATGAATCTGATCCTAGAATTTTTGAATGACGATCTGTGACTTTAAGGTCTTTTAGACACTCAAAAGTGTGGGTCGTTATAGTTGTATGCACAAATACCTCAGTTAGAATTTAAATAATGGGCCTAAAGTGCAAATTGTACACTAAGCAATAAAAAGAATAAACTATTTCATTTTAGAACTTTCTAGCACTTCCTAAAATACGAGAAATAAGAGTAAATCCGAATTTTATATAAAGGAGAAGATAAATGCAATAATTAAAGCTAATATGGAAATTAATGAGTAAAGAAGATAATGATAAAGATATTTCACAAAAAATTATGATTAAAAACCCACAAGGATAATTTGACACTCAAATTCGTTTTCTTGACCAAAAAGTAACTTAAGGGCCAAGCATCATTTAAAGTGGAACATAAATATAAATATTAATGACATTATCAAAAGAAAATAGGAAATATGATAATAAAGTGAAATAAAATACTTAACGTTCTCAAATCAGAATAATAACTCCAAATTCGTATTCTAAACATAAAAATAAGCCTCTGGGCAAATTTGCAACTAATTTGGATAATGTTTGAATAATGAATAAAATAGGAGAGAGAAAGTGTGTAGAATCTTCTATTTATTTAATAACTAAATAAATAATCTCAACTTGTAAAGATAATTGTAAAATCGTGTTCTAATCCCTTAGGGATACTTATGGGTGAAGTTACACAAATTTTAGATATTGTTATCACCTCTTTTGATGAAGGAAAGAGAAAATGACATTTTAATTATTTAATATATCAAACTTTCTCAAAAGGAAAAACTAACTCCATATTTGGATTCTACGCGTCAAAATAATTAGAATATAAAATTTGGTAATTTTTGGATAACGTTTGAGCCTCCAAATGAGGAGAGGGAAAAACCTTTAAAATTTAAATGAATTTTGGTCGAATTTTATTAGGAATCTTATCCTGATCTCATCCGTGAGATCGGACGGCCCGGAGTCCTTCGTGGACCCAGGTCCACTGATCTGACGACCCACGATTGTCTTCCTCCTCTAGACGTAAAAGGCAACATGTCTTTGTTTCTCTGATTTTCAAATCCAAATATCTGGAGTTTTATTCGATGGTTGAAAAATGCCCAACCTGGGCACCACCACCCTCTACCTTCCCCTACCTAAACCCTAGTATAGGTTACCGTGCCTATAAATATACCAACCCCAATGATCGCCATCGCCTTAGAAACTCGCTCGTGCCTTCAATTTGGCGTTTTGTGGACGTTTTGACCTCCAAATAGCCACTGAGGACCACCAGGCTTGCGGCGCTCCTTCTCCTCGCCTTACTTCATCTCTGTTCAATCGAAAGGTACCAACAACTTCAGCTCTCCTTCCTCTTTTGTTCGAGTACCTAAACGCAAGATTTCATGGTGTATTGCAAAATCGCCCAAATTCTCGCAAGAAGCAGCTGCTGCTTGCTTCAGCCATCGCGAGCGATGGGAGGAAGATGACTCCCCGCGATTTTACCTTTTTACCCTCCTGTTTGGTCGTTTTCTCGGTTTCACGCGATGGACACCTTCATCTTTTTATTCTTTGATGCCTTTGACCCTACTCTGACCACGGCCCATGCAACAGCGACAGTGGGTCCCGGCCATAGAGACACGGACCTCACTCGGTCTCTCACGCTGTACCTACGTGGCACTCGCTGATTGGTCAAAATGAAATATTTTTTATAAATTATTCCATTGGTCAAAAATTAAAAACAAATAGTGTTTTGAAATCAGGAAGACGAGATATATCCATTAAAAATGTTTTTGAGTTTTGGTTTTGATGTTTGTGAAAACGTATTTTTAGAGTCGATTTAATTAACTAAAAATCACCAAAATTAACCCTAAAAGTCCATATCTTCAAAATATACAATATTATATGTTATCTTGATCAGAAAACCCTAACTAAGATGATGGTGCCGTTTTTGGAGTCTAATTCGATGGTTTGCACAAAAAGTTAGTAATATTAGGGTTTTCAATCTTTAATGAGTATATATAATTCTAATTCATAGATCTAATGATGAATTAGAGAAAGAGGGTTCTGATTTCATGTGAAGGGTTGGAAAGAGGGTTCTAGAACACCTGAGGCTAAGTTATGTGCATAATACACTTCAGTTGGGAATTATTTGTTCCATTACCTATGTTTCCATAATGAGGCTTATTTGCACCTTATATCCTATCTTCATGATTCTCTTGCTATACTTGCCTCATGATCAGTTTGGAATATTATTCTTGGGTCTTGGTACCCCACTGCTTTGTTCTATTTGATATTGTTGTTACTTGCCATCTATTCTAGCATGTTGATTTTATTAGACTAATTAACTAGTGTAGTGGTACTTGTATGTACAACCACCCATAGTTGGGAAATGTGTTATTTCTCCCCTGGGAATGTGATACTCTCCCCCCCACACAAAATGTGTGTAGGTGAGTGGGAATGTGATACTCTCCCCTCACCCTTTTGGTTGAAGGTCCAGTAGGTGCCTCAACCCTACATAGTTAAGTAGTCAATAATAATCATACATGCAATGTTGTGGTTTTACTTTGTCTATGGCAAGCATCTATTGAAGTATTATTTTATATATATGGCCTCATCTTTTTGATGTCTCATATTATGATGAACCCTAGCCTGCTTTTATATGCTTTTATTATCTTTTCACCTTTAGTATAGTTTAATGACACATACTTTTATTTTCCTTCCCTTTCTGCTGGGTGCCTTCCCAACCACCCAGATGCGGAGCAAGGTGTTGGATATGGAATGAAGATCATAGCTTGGGCATGGACTTGGCTGATGGATGTGTTGCTTGGAGACAAAAGCAGAGTAGTCTAGCTTCCCTCTACTTAGGTCCTCTTTTTGTATAAAGCATGTACACCCATATTGGGGAAATTTTTATGTACACTTTATTTGAAATTGAATATAGTCAAAATTTTATCTTCCGCTGCTATCCCAATTGGATTTTGTTTACCATTGTTTTTAGTAGAGTGGATGGATTTATTTCACCTCCTTACAGGTTTCCGCTGAAGAAGAGAAAGATGATGAGAAAAAGGATCTGACCCCCGATTTGCAAAGAATCATCCAAAGGAGATGATTTTAGGTGATCCATTTGAAAGAATGAAGATGTGATCTGCATTCAACAAAAAACAATACAATGGCGCCTTCATCTCACAACTCGAGCTTAAGAATGTCAAGGAAGCTCTTGGGGATGAAGAATGGATCCTAGCTATGCAAGAATAGTTGGAGCAATTTGAAAAGAACAAAGTTTGGACCCTTGTGCCAAGACCAAGTGACAGAAAGATCATTGGCACTAAATGGGTCTACCACAACAAGTTTGATGAAAGCGGCAAAGTGGTAAGGAACAAAGTAAGGTTAGTGGCTCAAGGCTACAATTAATAGGAAGGTATAGAGTTTGATGACACATATGCACCTGTAGCTAGACTTGAGTCCATTCGTATGTTGCTTGCCTTTGCTAGTTATAAAGACTTTTTTTTGTATCAAATGGATGTTAAAAGAGCATTTTTGAATGGCACAATTGAGGAGGAAGTGTATGTTGCACAACCTCTGATCTTTGAACATGATAGTCTACCTAACCATGTTTATTTGTTAAAAAAGCTCTCTATGGACTCAAACAAGCACCAAGGGCTTGGTATGAGAAATTAAAGAACTTTTTGTTAGATCTTGGGTATATCATGGGAAAAGTGGATTCTATCTTATTTCTAAATCACACTTCTAACAATTTTCTTATCATACAACTATATGTTGATGATATCATTTTTGGCAGAACTAACCTTGATCTTTGCAAAGAATTTAGTGATCTTATGCTGTGTGAATTCGAGATGAGTATGATGGGTGAGATCACATTCTTCCTCGGCTTTCAAATCAAGCAAAAAAATATGGGAACTTCATCAACCAAGGCAAGTACACAAGTGAACTACTTAAGCACCTTGGGATGGATAACACCAAGATAATGGACACACCCATGTCAAACACTGCTAAACTTGATAAAGATGAAGAAGGTGAGAAGGTATGAGAAGCTCTATAGAGGTATGAATTGATGTTTACTTTACTTAATTGCCTCTAGACTTGATATAATGTTTAGTGTTGGCTTGTGTGCTCCCTTTCAATTAAATCCTAAGAAATCACATCTTATAGTTGTTAAGAGGATTTTAAGGTACTTAGCCAAAACCTAAGATTTTAGACTATGCTATCCCAAGTCAAGGGACTTTACTCTTACTGCTTATAGTGATGTGGATTATGCAAGGTGCTTGATTGATACAAAGCACACAAGTGGCACTTGTTTCCACTTGGGACCATGCTTGGTGTCTTAGTTCTCCAAGAAACAGATCACGATGGCATTATCAACCACTGAGGCTTAATACATTGCATCTGGGAGTTGTTGTGCCCAGGTCCTATGGATGAAGCAAATGCTACAAGACTTTAACATTCATTTTGATGCTTCTCCTATCTATTGTGATAATACTAGTGCAATTAACTTGGCATATAATCCTATCTTTCATAGTAGAGCTAAACATATAGAGTTCTTTCATCATTTTCTCTATGATCACATTGCTAAGAAGGACATCTATATCATGCATGTGGACATAGAAAATCAGTTGGCAGATATTTTCACTACACATCTAGCTAGAGAGCAATTTAATTTTATCAGGACAAAATTTCTTATAATTGCTTTGAATGAATCTAATATGACTTCTATCTAGTTTTCATATACCTTATACGTCTTGCCTCTATTTTGATCATCTTTGCTTGCTAATATGCTAAAATCCAATTTTCATGTTCATTTTGCCTTATTTTTCTCTTATTTTTGGGTATTTTTTGCAAATGCATGTTTTACCACAAAATAGTACCCAATGATGAGTGATATGTGCCTAAGTATGTTTAAAATACATAATGGAGTTAAAAAAATATATTTAATTAGCACTCTAAAAGCCTAGAAATTAAGTTGGTTAGTTTTAGGTCAAGTTGACCATCAGTCGAGTTGCCAACTCGACCCATCGATGGTGGAGAGATTTTTTAAAAAGTCAATCAGTGAAGTTTTTTAGTTCATAGAACTCAACCGATGGTCGATCTAGAGCACTCTTAAGTTGGGTTCGACCGACCATTCTCCCTCTCAACTATATAAAAGTCGACTGATTCCACCTTCATATGCCCTAAGCTCTCTACCCTTACCCTTCCCTTCCTCAACCTAGCCCTAATCCGACCTAGCTAGACCTTCATAGACCTTTTCCCTTGCCAAACCTAGGTCTATGGAAGTTTTTGGTGTGGAGTTTTATTTCTTTCTCTCTCCTTCCTCTCTATTTCATTTCCATTGCATCGAATAGGAGGAAGAGAGCCGCCCCAACTAATGTACAATATTCTTCATCCTCTTCCCCTTTGATTTCATTTGATGACACTCTTTTTGTCTCAAATGAGGTTGTAAATAGGTATAAGGACCTCCTTCCTTAGAATCATTTCCCTTTTTGCACCCTCTTTGAGCCTAGACCTAGAAGCTAAGAGGTCATAGATCAATTGTGAAGTTGTTACACGTTCACCATCTTTCTACTTTGGGTGTTGAACGCATGTGCTACAACAATTTGATAACTAGCACAAAAGTGGTTCACGAATTCTACGCTAATTTGCATTGGAATTATGACACCCTCGTACCTCCTCCTAAAACTCAATTGGTCCTCATATCAATTATAGCTAGGAAGAAATTCCAAGTCTCGGGGGATACCCTGAACATCTTTTTCTCGAGTAGTGATGAAACTGACACTTGGCTTAAGGATTACCCTGAGTATTTCAACCTAGTCGAGCCTGAGGTTTTTAACAAGCAATAAGATCTCACTCTTCTTGACATTCATTGTTACTTGAAGAAGCCTCTATTCCCCTATAAGAAGAAGAGAACCCTTCCCTCCTCTACCTTGAATCTCAAAAGAAACATCCTTGCCCTAGTTGTAAACTGAAATATCCATTCGAAGAAAAATGAAATGGAGATTACAGAAAACACTACAGTGATCATGTATTATCTCTTAGAGAATGTCATAGTTAAGTGGTCTAGATACATCCTCCACACATGACCTGCTTCAACTCAGGCAAGAACACCCATGTCACCCACCCTCCCTACCCTGCCCTGATATGTGGTCTATTTTAGTTTGCCACTGAAAAATCTCTTTTCTATGATTTTCATTACAAACCTGCCCAAAAAGGAGTTTGTATTAGTGAGACCATTGTTTAGAAGTTAGTTCCTATCCTCTCCTCCACCACACCTTGTGCCTCTTCCTCTACCTCTACCTCTACCCGTACACCTCCACCACCTAAGCCTACCTGACATGCCCATGCCTCATTTCATGTGTCCAATGAAACCCTTGTGGACTACATGATGCATCAACAGGCATACAACCTTTAGGTCCAGGAGCAACTACATCAGGACTTATGTTCAATCATGTACAACATGAACATGTCCTGTGCTCATCCCTACCCATCCTATCAGCCCTATCTAGGAAGTGATTATGCATCCTATGCATACAATCACTTTTACCCAGCCCCTTCATGTGCTCCTTCCGCTGCTGCTATACCCTCTTCTATTGGTGGACCTACTCCCGTTGTGCTGCCTCTCACTGTTAGGCCCTTGGCCACTCTTCTTGCCAGCCTTGACAATTCTACTCCTTCCTATCCAAAGGCCAATGAGCTCCATGCTTTTGGTATGTCTTGGGAAGAGCATAATGCTCGTTGGCCCAGTCGTAGTTTCGGTCCCTCTACTGATGAAGAGATGTTAGACCAGGTTGATAAGGAGGTTGTTGATGCTAATGATGCTATCGGTGATGATGAGGATGATGGTGCTGCATCTAATGATGATGGCTCTATTGCTGGTGACTCCAGTGATAAATGAGATGTTGCTACACCTTCAGACGGAGATGATGACTATGAGCCTAATGTTGATGATGTTGTAGATGTTGATATAAATGCCATAGATATCTAGTTGCTTTTAGTTTTTAGTCTAGTTGATGATCATATATATTTTTCTAAGGTATTTTGTATTAGCAACATCCGGGCACATGATCTGAGTTGTACTATTTTATCTTTTTTAGCTTTCATCGATTTGGCTTGTAGCTACTTTATGAGAACTTACATTCTGGGTTGTAATCTTAATTGTGTGCACTCTTACTCTTTGATCTGTTATATCTTATGAGTTGGTGCCATATTTCACCATATTTTGATTATGACTTAGTTTGGTTGGTTCTCTCGTCTCTGTTTGGTGTATGTTTTTGAGCTTGCATGTTATGGATATATGTTTGGTTGTGCTTGGGGAAGACCTTTTTTTCTGATCTTCTACCCCCCTTCCTTTTTGATAATGTCAAAAGGGGGATAGAAATTCAATGTTTTGAATCTCAACCATATTGTTCTTATTTCCTATGTGATCCTTTTATATGCTTTATCATGTAACTTGCTAAAGGACCATATAGTATGCATGTGTTATATTTCTTTGTGTAGATAGACTAACTATGCAGGTTAAAGTAAGCATATATTGAGGGGGAGTGATTCACATTGTTCAAATCTTGAATCCCCTTACAATTCACAAGGCAAATGTATAATTTCAATATCCTTTTCAATATGATTGAGGAATGTTTGTTATTGTGAAAAAAGGGGTGAATGATGACTTGAGAGTTATACATTGCCCATATTTTGGTAATGCCCAACTCAAGGGAACACCCCTATCTTGACAAATCCTATGATGTATTTTCTGAAGATGACCCATCGGTCGAGTTGCACACTCACAAAACTCAACTGACCGAATTAGTGAGAAACTTTAATTTTAGCTTAGATCAAGTTCACCAGAAGAAACTCGATCGATAGTTTGAAATTTGGCTTAGTCATTTTGTGGATCGGTCGAGTTACCTTGATTGAAACTCGATCGAATATACTATACGGAAAATGCACAAAAAGTGATTATAACTATTGCTGAGTTGTTTTGGGTGAAAATAGATTTGTTTCTTTTTGGAAAATGGATATATTTTGACCCTAAGTGATCCCCAACTCAAGGGAACACCCCTATCTATAAATAGGACCCCTTGGAGTTTATTACAAGTTTTCTCATTCATGCTATTCTAAGTCCTTGCTATAATTGAGTGTATTGCAACTCCTTGAGCCCCTTTCTCTTTCTACTTTACACTTCATTTCGTGATTGTGAGTGAGTTAGGCATTTTGTAAGAGAGCTACTCCCTTGTTGATGTAAAGCTCTCATCTTCTCCTACTTCCCTATCCCTTTCCTCCAGGAAGAAAATGTGAAGCAAGCTTCCCCGAGTGAAGGAGGAGTTGTTGTTGTGTCTCTTCAAGGATGATGAAGAGGTGGTGATCTTCTCTAGGTGAAGGAGAAGGTAAAGGCTGAAGATCTAAGAGGAGTTGAGAAGTCCTTGAAGGAGGAAGACTTGTGCTTGAGTGGGTAAGACCTTGCAAGAAGGCTGAAGACTCTTGCAAAGTGGGTAAGTCCTTGGTAAGTTGGATTACTTCTTGTGCTTGGATGGGTAAGTCCTTTGGTGGTCTTGTGTTGTAACTCTTACTGGTGATTATATAAAGAAAAGCACTTGCAAAGTCCTAGAGGTTGACCTCTCTAGGTAGTGGACTGACTCTCTCCTAGTTTGGAGAGTGGAACCACTCTACATCACCTTGTCAAGTGCTTGCTATAAATCTCTCTCACCCTTGTTATGCTTGTTAGTTAGGACTTCAAATTGCACTTAAGCTATTGGTTTCAATTTGATATAATTTGAAGGTCTAATCTATCTTGTGCAAACTTTTGTAGCTCTATTCACCCCCCTAGAGCCCTAGATCCAATAGTTATTTGGTCTTTACTTCTTATTATCTTGCCAAGATTATATTATGTTAATCTCATAATCTTGCTAGTTTTGTTTTGCAAAGTGTACCAATGCACCCACATTGAATTTGTGTCCTATTTTTGTTTCGTATTAGGTGATCAATAGGTGAATCAAGCTTTATAAAGGAACCTCTACAACAAAGAACAAACTCTCAATATGGGGCTTGTAGTAAATAAATGGGTTTCTCAATCTCTTCATGTAATAGAATAGTTATGTTGATCTTGTAATCTCTACACATTGTTTCCTTGAACTATGTTGTACTTAAGACACTTTGGTTCTATATATGATGATGGATTCTATTTTACTTTTATTTACATATGCTTGTGTGTCTTGTGCCATTTTATGGATGAGCACTCAAAGCCTATTGCCATTGACTCTGTAGTCAGTGGAGTTAGGTTGAGGGTAACAAACGGCTCTGTGACAAAATGGTATCAGAGCCAAACACATGAGCCTCTATGTAAGTAGGGCATGAAACATCACTAGAACCTAGGTAGAACCTAAGTCCATAATGGTGAAACTAAGGTAGCAGGTTTGGTGCACCATGTGGAGTTCCTCCTCACATCTACCTACCCTAAGTGAATCCAAGATGGGATTAGGACTATTCCTTAAAGCCTAGAGAGTCTTCTAGCATCTCCTCTCCTATTTAAGGACTAACCCAAACCACCTAATTAGATGAGGATCAGTCAGCTTGAAAGTGTGAGCTTACTCTATGACCCATTTCTCACATGATCACTCTATTTTGGGTAGTCTATGTATGGGGAGATTAAAATTTTAAATAATTGGTAAAAGTTGACACTAGTACATATATCACCTTTGACGTCGGATAAATAAGCCTTTTGACGTCGGTTTCCAGGTGACACCCATGTGGGCGACACTAAAATTGACAACCTAGAGTCATCCCTGATTGTAACCAAAAAGTGGATCGCCAGCAATGGCACCATAGGCGCCGATTATTCACCCAAAACTGACGCCATTATCCATCCCGAACAAAACAAAATTGGCCCCCAGTTAGACCATAGTTGTCGATTGCTTATAAATAACTTACTCTGTTGACCTCCTATATTGATAGTTTTTTTGTAACTAAAAAATAACTGACACCATTAGTACAAAAGACAGCAATTTTTAGTTGTTAATCGATGATCTGGACATTCGTTGTCGGTTTTTACTTTTAACTGACGACAATGTTTTTCTTTATTTTATTAGCTTGTAGGCCTACTGTCTGACTGGTCAGCAAGATGCAGAACCTACAGTTCTGGACTATACGTTACAACATCCTCTGATTTCAGCCAACAACGGCCCACAAACCTGCAATATTAACAAGATGGACAATATTATATATATAGATCATGTGATTCACACAACATTTAGTTTATTCATATGATTCACACACATGTAGCAACCTATAGTTTCATTCATTCATCTCTTTTCACATTCACACACATGTAGTGTAGAAGCACATCCATTCATTCTTCTCTTTTCAAATTCACACATGTAGAAGCACATTCACACACATGTATATAGATTAGACAATTCAAAATTCATTCAGACATGTATATATAAGTGTCTTTCAAAGTTTAACATGTAATAAAAAACAAAAGAATATTATGACATCAAAGTTTAGAAATGTCATTCTTTATCATTATCATCGTCCTCATCAGTACTCCAGTGATAATAAAAAATTCCCAGTGCTACTAAGACTTTTTCCCATTGTTCTCTTATATCATCTAATTGTTCCATCGTATAGGGACTATGTACATCTAATAACTTTTCACCTATAATGAAGTCACTAGTTTTAAGCACTTGTAAAGAGAATGATGTACATATATAATTAATAAGATTGATATATTTCATATTATCTAATGAGACTATATAATATATATAATTAATAAGATTGATATATTTCATATTCTCTAATGAGACTATAAAATACCTATTGTATGTTATCGATATCCAGTGCAGCATATCTGACAATCAGGTCCATATATCACATCATGTAGTATGCACATGCCCAGTCGTTGTCTTGTTTAGCACACTATAAATTTCAAAATACAAAATGTTAATAAATAAAAACAAGTATAGTTCACATAAATAATATATACATTGGAGTCAGGAAACTACTTTCACATTCTCCCAAACTAATGGTTTATCTTTTATCTTGCACATGTTTCCTCTAGTTCTTTTCTTATCTTTTAAATCCCTACATGTTAATGTAACACATTAAATTGCATTACCAGATAGTAATGTAATAATAGATGTTAACGAATATAAATATGAAAAATTTCTCACATGAATAATGACCTTTTTCACTACGTGTCCATGTATTCCTAATTGCTTCCCCGCAAGATCTAGATAATAAATAGTGAACATCTTGGGGACAATAACTAGTAACTCCCAATGCTTACCACTAGAGATAAGAAAGTAAAAAATGTTAACTCAAAATAAAAAAATAAAATGTAATTTTCTTAACATTAAATGGAGCTATTATATAAGCAAAGTAAACTTACTTAACATTGAATGGAGCTATTATCAAGCTCTTCTGTTTTACCAAAATATTTAAAAGTGAAAGAGCTTTTTAAGGTAACTGATGGAGGGTCTTTATCTATAAGACTGATCAAAGATGGAATTAGAAATCCCACATGGGTAAATAAAAAATCTTCACATATCTTATGTAGGTGGCTGCAAAACATATATTACATATGAATTAATATATAAGAAACTAGATCACTGTATATATAACCAGGTATATAGATATATAAACAAGATCTCACCATATCCATAGCTCTATCATAGATTTATTCAGGCAATCATACCTAAACTACTCCAAAATATCTTGTATAAATATAGTGTTATCGTATGATTGGCCTGCAACATCCACCGGAATATAAGCATTTATAGGACACAGTTTGTTATGTTCGCCTATCCATATTGCCATACCCCTAAAATTAGGACCTATCAAGTTGTATAGGTCCTTTGGAAGCCAACTAGGTACTACAGGAGGAGGTAGAGGTGGAGGCCAAGTTGTAGCGGGTTTCTTCCTTTTCTCCTATATATATAATTTCATATCAATTGACTTGTATATACATGCTAAAAAATTAACATAATGTTTAATTTACCATACATGATCAGTGTAGATGACATCAATTTCGGGCCACAATATCACTCCGCCTTCTGCTTCACCAAGCCTATCAGCATCTGGGTGGGCATATGGTAATGGATGTTGCCTCCAATGAGGGAACACAAGCATCAGGCTCACACAAACATAACCATCAGGTACTGGAGTGCCATGCTTCGTGTGCCCTAGAAGGCATGGGTAAGCCTGAACATCTACAACAATGAATTCTTTGACTCTTAGACATCATGACCTCAACCCCTATAAATTTACATAGAGTATGTTATATACATATATACATAAACATATCATCTTGAAAAGACAAGCAACTATGTCACAAAAATACTTACAATAGACGTGCTAGGTGGTGGGTCTATAGGATTACTCCCAACTACCTCTATCGTAGGGAAAGAGTAGCATGACACATGTACTGTCTGAGAGGCAGCCTGAGACGTTTGCCACTTGCTCATTGATTCATGGAGTCTCTTATCAAGTGCTTCCTCAACTCTCCTATCAATTAACTCATCCACCTATACATGGATAATAGAAATGCTAGCTTTTGATTATTGAATTCCCTTTTCTTTCTAAAAAATGAATAGTTTACATCAGCTTTTTATAATCCCACTTTTAGGACATGTTTGCACTGTGATGGCCCAAAGAACACTTTTATGCCCACACCAGCGTCTGCAGCCCTAACACGTCTAGGATGCTCTAGGTTACCAAGAGCAATTGTCAATACATCCCTTGTACCCTCAGGGATGAACTTACCTTGCTTCCTCTTCTTGTGAAGCTCCCACTAATCACCATCAATAGAAATTGGTAAGTAAACATAACAATCATTAATATTGAATGCCTTGAGAGTTGAATTTTACCATTTTTGCAGCCACCTCAGTAGTTGGATATCTCCTTTCTTATTTTTCCTCCCAACTATCCACATAGAATGGCGAGGTAAATGTGCAGGAGTAATAGTAGAGGACTCACCAGTCTCCTGAGTAGCACCAGACTCAGAAGCAGCAGAAACCAATATTTTTTGGGGAACGCTTGCATAGCCACTTGGACCCATCGTGTGGTCATGCACATTCAGTGCACACCTTGCTCTTTAAGCATCGCTGATAGCCTTGTTAGTAAGCACATTGAATTGGTTAGTAACACTAAAGGTCAATTTTGAATAGGTGAATTCATAAGAATTAGTTAATACCTTGAATTCATTGGTATTTCTCCTGGCAACAAATGCCTCCCAGTCCTTCGGTTCAAGGTAGTTCCATTGCTTAGTGGCTGGCTTCTTCCTGTTCTCAGCATCTCAAATGTATAGTCGGGTGAGATTTGTCTTATAGTTCCTTAGGACCCTCCCACAAGACTGCATCACCTTTTTATGATGTAGGCTTTCATCCAGTTCAAATATACTCTACAAAATGTCATATTTAATAGACTAGTACATCCTAAAAATTAGTATTTTACAAAATAGAATTGCAAATGATAATAACTCACATATTATTCTTCCCATATTAAGTCTTTCTTCCCTTTCGGAACATTATGCCAAGAACATTCTAAATGATGACTACAATGGATACATGTAAGAACCCCAAGATATGAAATAAATGAGTTGTGGTTCACTCCAGCTGGATTTCCTAAATGATCAAAATCCATAGCAAGTTTTGGTCCATTTCCCCTATGTTGTATTAACTTGTTCATCGTAGTGATTCCCCTCACTTTTTTAATTGTTTTTTCTTCTCAACAAGTGTTTCAAGGTTTTCAGTAGGTACATACTCAACCTAAAAATTGGTATGTTAAAAAAACACTTATAGGATATAAATTATAAATAGACATATAGATAGATATATATGATATATTTTAAAACTTACATTGTGACGTGGCACCTCATTGATATCCTCACCCTCACAGTAATTATCATTACAATCATCATACTCATGGTCATCCATCTGAAAATAAAAACATTGTAACATTTAACATTTAACATTTAACATAACTAGAAGATAATATAACATTATAAAGTTCACATCAATATAAAAACATATAAAAAATAAAAACATGCCTCTAATACTGTGATCTTTTATCAATTAACATTCCTTCAGTGTGATCTCCGTGCACATAAAAGTCATTGTTAGCTTCAATATATGGTGTTGGCAACCCAACTGAGAATGGACTCAAGTCATCATACCTATCATAGTACTCTTCTTCAACTATAGGATCTTCAATGAACTGTCTTTTAACATGAAGAGAAATTGACCATTTTTCATTTGCAGGATCATCGATATAAAATACTTGTTTCTCCTATGATGCCAATATGAATGGTTCACTCTTCTTGCCAATCTTTTCAAAGTTCACTAATGTGTAACCCAATTCATCCACTATAACTCCTTTAGTGTTATCAACCCAATTACATTTAAAGAGCGGAATTTTGAAATCTACGTAGTCAAACTCCTATATGCCTTCAATGACACCATAATATGACATTTTAGCTTCACGTGGACTCTTATCCTTTGCACTGGAAAAAAATAATGAAGAGCTTGAAGAGTGACCCCACTGTTTTGGATGACGCACTTATCATCTTGACGCTTTGTGTAGTATGAGTACCCATTTATGTCAAACCCTTCATAAGATATAACATTCATTTTTGGTTTAAAGGTGAGGCATTTCATATTTTTAGCAATATTATTTGGTGTTTGAGATAGTTGATGTAAGACTTTATCTTCAAACCACTTAATAAATGTCTTGTTATGCTCTCTAGCAAGCCACATTGAATTGGCTCGAGGATATTGTTTCTTAATGAAATTGGTATGTTCCTCGATATAAACACTCACTTCATCAATTTTGTGTAAAATATACAAGTGAGCTTGTTCCAACAGCTCATGGCTGATTACTTTCATCCGTGATCCTAAAATCTCTTTGCCTGCAGAATACTCCTCAATATTCTTGTCATTTATAGGAGTGTCTTTACAACTCAGAAAGTCTTTGCAAAAATCCATAACCTCTCTCGCCACATAACCCTCAATAATACTCCCTTCAAGCCAATAATAGTTTCAAACATCACCTTCAAAAATGCTCATGTATCGTTCAAAAGGATACATCCAATGCAAGAAAAATGGTCCCAACATTTTCACTTCCCTAGTCAAGTGGACGGCAAGATGAATCATGATATCAAAGAATGAAGGAGGAAAATACATCTCAAGTTAACATAGGGTAACAACCACTTCTCCTTGCAACTTATCTAGAGTCTCAGGATCAAAAACTTTACAACACAGACTGTTGAAGAAGAAACAAAGTCTGGTGATTGCAAACCTTACATGCTTCAGCAGTAAGATCGAATTTCCATGGGCAATATTTGTTGCATTAGAGTGTGACAATCATGAGATTTAAGACCTATCAGCTTCAGATCATTCATTGATACCAATCTATGGATGTTGGATGAGTAACCCTGTGGCACTTTAACATTAACCAATCACTCACAAAAAGCTTTCTTCTCCTTTCTAGATAACATGTAACAAGCATGAGGTAAATATGTTCTCATATCACTACTAACTACTTATGTTATATCTATCCTTATTCCTATTTCACATATCTCGATTCTGGATTTGATCTCATCTTTAGTCTTACCTAGTATATTCAACATAGTACCAATGACGCTATCACATACATTTTTCTCAACATGCATGACATCAATAAAATGACTGACTTCCAAAGAACTCCCATATGGAAGATCCTAAAATATTTACTTCTTCTTAAATAAAGATTTCTCACTCTGTTTTGCCATGGTACATAGTGATGTCTTACTAAATTCATAGACAAAGCTTTTACTCTTTCACAAACAACCTCCCATGGTATAGGTTTAGGCGCACTCCATTCCTCATTCCATCCATTGAACACTTTGTGCAACCTTCGGTACAGATGGAATTTTTGGAGAAACCTTCAATGACAAAGATATACAATCTTGCCGCCATGTTTTAGTCATATTGAATCAATGTTTTTTTAACATGTAGGACACACTTTAGATTGTTTGACATTGTATCCAAATAAATTCACATATGTTGTAAAGTCATTAACAGTGCAAAATAGCATAACATGCAAATAAAATGTCTCTTTATGTGAAGCATCATAGGTCATTACACCTTCACCCCAAAGTTTCTT
Source organism: Alisma plantago-aquatica (assembly GCA_963693085.1). Taxonomy (NCBI): domain Eukaryota; kingdom Viridiplantae; phylum Streptophyta; class Magnoliopsida; order Alismatales; family Alismataceae; genus Alisma; species Alisma plantago-aquatica. The sequence goes on from OY856411.1 coordinate 1,382,838,566, forward strand.
TAAGTAATCAATCAGAGGTTCAAGATAAACCTTGATATCATTTCCAAGTTGTTTAGGGCCTGATATCAACAATGACAACATAACATACTTATTTGTCGTACACAACCTAGGAGGAAGATTGTATATAACAAGCATAATAGGCCAAGTGCTATGTTGGATGCTCAATGTTCGGTACAGATTCATCCCATCGGTACAAAGCCCAAGTCTTAGATTCCTGACTTCTTCACCAAAAGAAAGGGTACAATAAATCAATCTTCTTCCACAGTTGGGAATCAGACACATGGCATAGGATCCCATCATTATTTTTCTTAACCTCTACATGCCACCTCAAATTCTTCACATCTATCAGATTGGAAAACAAGCGTTGAACCCGTGGTAATATAGATTGATACCATATCACCTTTGTAGGAGAACCAGTTTTGGACTTCCCCGAAGTCGTCATTTTATACCTTGACGCACCACATTTTGGACAACCTTTCAAATCCACATAGTCCTTTTGAAATAATACACAATAAGGCATCCATGTATCTTCTTGGCCTCCATTCCCATTGGGCACAACAATTTTTTTAACTCATTTGTTGAGATTGGCATATCGTTTCCTTCAGGAAGAATTTCTTTCAACAAAGACAGCTTGTTTCCTTCAGGAAGAATTTCTTTCAACAAAGACAACAATGACGTGAAGCTTTTGTCGCTCCATCTATTGTTAGCCCTCACCTTATACAATCTCAACATAGTTCTAAGCTTCATGGGAGGCTGATCGGTGTGCTCTACCCCACAACTATCCAACATCTCAACAATAATGTCTAGTCGAACTAGTTCGTTCACATCTACATCATCAGAGGCAATTTCTTCTTCCACACAAGCACTACTATTGACGTCTATTAATTTTAGGTTTGAAATCTCTCCATACCATCACCATTTTGTATAGCCTTATACAATCCCGTTGAATATGACATGACTTTTGATTTCGTCACCAGTGTTGACTTTCAAGTTGTTACCACAATGCCTACATGGATAGTAAAACCTATCTCCAGGTTATTTCTTATGTTCCTCTACAAATCTAATAAACTGATCAAGACCAAAAATAAACTCTAGGGTGAAGCAATTTCGAATGGACATCCATGATCTATCCATCCTAAGATCAAAGAGAAAATAAGTACATATTAGGGTTTAGGGTTAAAAGATTAGGGTTTTGGATCTTATATAAAATAAATGTGTTCAACCTATCCCATTCTTGATCACCTAATCTCACTAGTAAGTATATAATGTGTATTCAATTTTCAAGAAATTTTGGCATTATTTCCCTACAGTTCTCCAAGTATATTGATGTACATGGGCAAATGACCACTAACATATGTACTTAGAGAACAAACGGGGATGTGCTGATGAAACATCATGAAAATCAAATATACATTATACACTTACATCCTAAGTGAGTTTAAGTATTCAAGAACAGTCTCAAACTGTGGACTATCCAAGTTTTACTCCTAATGAGTAAATCTAGGATGAGTTTCTAGGCCAACAAAATACATGAATTTCATCATCATCATCATCATTCCTGTACCTACAATCCTAGTTTTATCGTTCATATCCTAGGTTTTGTGTAACATCATTTAATTCAATTCATTCTTCCATTTTGTGTTCATTCATTCATCATTCACCCTAATCAATCATTATTAATCAACTACACAATCTTGAAGAACAATTATTGAACTAAGTTAAATCAATCACTAACAAGAGAGAAAGAAAGCAATATCAATTAATTAAATTCATTCATGCATCATTAACCCTTATTAATCAATATTAATCAACTACACAATCTTAGAGAAACTAAGTGCAAATCTAATTAATTAAAATCATTAATACATCATTAACCCTAATTAATCAATAGTAATGGCATCATTAACCCTATTTTTTTGAAGTAATCAATATTAATCAAATATTCTTCCATTTTGTGTTCACTCACCACATTGATGGATGGAGCAGGCTGTGGTGGCGGGGGATGAAGGTGGAGGTGGGTGGGCTGGAGGTGAAGGTGTCCAGGATGGAGGTGAAGTAGAGGAGGAGCAGGTGGTTGCTGGTGGCGACAACTGCAGCAGTTGAAGGCGGCTAGCGGAAGGCTCCTCGTTCTTCCTCGAGCATGTGGTGGCAGCGACGGGAGTAGGTGGTGGCGGCAACTGGACAACAGTAGTAGCTCTGGCATGAGCAACTTCAAGCACCTCATGGCGGTGACTGGTGGAGCGCGGAGGCGGTAAGCAGTATCAAGCTCCTCGCGGTGACAGGCGGTGAGCAGAGACATCTCGTAGAGGCGACACACGAATGCGAAGGAAGAAATCGTCAGACCAGGAGCCTGAAGAATCGAGAATGAAATAGAGAAGGGGAAGAGTTTGGTCCCACATATGCTTTTAAGTTAACTATCGATGTCGGTTAAAACAAAATTTTGACACTTCTAATCAATATACGTCGGCGATAATTAAAAATCGACACCTATCACCAACTTTAATATAAAAAAATGCACCTGGTCGGGGTGTTAGTCGTCGGTTTATATATACAAAAACCAACATCTATACATATAACATGACAAAAAAATTGCTCGTCAGTTACGATCATAATTGTCGATTGCCAAGAAAAAATTAACACCTAATAGGCAATTTTGGGGGAAAATATTTTTGCGGGGACAACGAGTGAAGACACATCCTCGTCGATTCTTTAAAGAAACCTGACGCCACATGAGGGGATGAATTTGGAATCGTGAAGGATGTTTAGTCATCAATTACTTGTCAAAATCCGACGACTACATAGGATAAAAAATTTTGTGGGGGCTTGGCACAAAACATATGTCGTTGGTTTTTGTACCACCGATGTCGAATTGAAAATTTTTGGAGGCAAATTGTTTTCCCTGGAAAATTGTATTTTGTGGGTGATTTTAGATGTTGGTTGTGGTTTAAGAAAATTGACGTTAAAGAAAAAGTGATGTCCATATCTTTTGTAAATCGATTGAACTTCACATATAGGTGGTAGTTGTCCTTCTTAGCCGACATCGTAGTGTATTGGCGTCCGTTGTTGGACTACAACCGACGCCGTCAAATGTGATGTGATATGTCATTTCTGTAGTAGTGTTATAACATGGTATTGATGCCATGATATGATTGTAACTATGAAACTTGATTTAAATTAATACTCTTGAAGGTTAGTACTCTTATGGAAATCCACTAGATCATGTGAAACTAGATTATTCCCGATTATGACTAATATGCTTCGTATGTTTGAGGATAATGACAATGATCTTGATATGGCAAAATAAGGAGGATGTATACCGTATACCTCATGTTTATTGAGGTCCCCATTTAATTAGTGCCTTTGATGTCCCAATTTTATTAAACCACAAATATAATTAAGAAAATATTACCCTATTTTTACTTGTACCATGAGTATGCTTGACATAATGATGATCTTGGATTCATGATCTTGATTTTAAGACTTCGATACATGAGGTCCCCATTGGTTAATATGCCTCTATGTAATCTCAATTTTGACATGATATGATAATTTTGGACCCTTGATCTTACCCTCTTATACTCATACTCTTGTAATGACCTATCCAACTACTCTATTTCCAAATTTTCCCTTGCCTTGATTTTAAAGGAAGGGAGCAATATTTCTAACCTTAAATATTAAGATTGTGGACTTTGGGCCCACATGATGATTTTGGAATCCTGATCTCATAGGATATGACTTGATAGTTGGTACTCTCCCTATTCTATACATACTTGATAATTATGATTAGTATGGACAAATCTTGCTATATGAAGGGTTGAAGTTTGACTCTTGACTCCCCTAATCAAGGAATTTGTCCCCTCTAAATCTTTAGCTTTATGATTATTTAGAGTATGAAAAGGTGATCCCTTTCTCACAATTTCGGTCTTTTGACCTAAGACCATAATAGGTCACACCCATGGTAATGATGATACTTGATTTTGATGTCTCAATTCAAAAAAAAATCATCAATCTATGCTCTAGTCGAGACCGTAAAACCCCTAGTCTTGAAATGTCTGGATCTATGACCTGGATATCCAAATATTAACCCTCCATATTGATCTATGATCTATAGAATCGTGATTTTGATCTTAATGTGGCTAGACTCGCATCATCACCCAACACTGTAATGGAGATCACCCTGATTTATGATTAATGACTTTTGTGTTTCCAAATTTGATATTGTTGGCATTATGACCATGTTGGTCTCTCAATTTATGAATTTGGGTTTAAGCCACATATGGACTAACGGTGGGGCCTTCCTTTGAGTTTCATGATGAAACCATAATGTTGAGAAATGATGCATGTCTTGAAATGTCAATTATGAAATCTTGATCATGGAAGTATACCCCACCTTAGGAAAATGTAGAAGCTAAAAACCCTAATCAATTATTTGGATTGAAAGTAATGATTACTCTTGGTTCTTAGAGATCTAATCGTTTGACCTTATATGGGATCACTCCAAATTGTGATAATCATACTCATGGTCATCCATCTAAAAATGTGTCATATAAAAAAATTAAACATTTAACATTTAATATATAATTAAATTAATCTAACATTGTAAAGTTCACATCGATCTAACATTCAAAAAATAAAACATTTAAAAAATTAAAAACATACCTCTAATATTGAGATCTTTTATCAATTAGCATTCCTTCGGTGTGATCTCCAACCACATATAAGTCATCATTAGCTTCAATATTTGGAGTTGGGAAGGGAACTGAGAATGGACTGGAGTTATCATACTTATCATAGTACTCTTATTCATCTATAGGATCTTCAAGGAACTATCTTTTACCATGAAGAACAACTAACCATTTTTCATTTGCAGGATAATCGATATAAAATACTTGTTTTGCCTGTGATGCCAATATGAATGGTTCACTCTTCTCGCCAATCTTCAAAATTCACTAATGTGAAACCCAATTCATCCACTATAACTCCATTGGTGTTATCATCCCAATTACACTTAAAATAGAGGAATTTTAAAATTTACATAGTCAAACTCCCATATGTCTTCAATGACACCGTAATATGACATTTTAGCTTCACGTGGACTCTTATCTTTTGCACTAGAAAAACAAATGAAGCCGCTTGAAGGGTGACCCCACTATTATCGACGACGCTCTTATCATCTTGACGCTTTGTGTAATATGATAACCCATTTACGTCAAACCCTTCATAAGACATAACATTCATTTTTGGTTTAAAGGCTAGGCATTTGATATCTTCAACAATATTATTTGGTGTTTGAGATAGTTCATGTAAGACTTTACCTTCAAACAACTTAATAAATGTCTTGTTATGCTCTTTAGAAAGCCACATTGAATGCCATCTTTTGTCTTACCTGGTATATTCAACAGAGTAGCAAAGATGCTATCACATACATTTTTCTCAACATGTATGACATCGATACAATGCCTAACTATGAAAGAACTCCAATAAGGAAGATTGCAAAATATTGACTTCCTCTTGAATAATGATTTGTCACTTTGTGTGGGAATGGTACATTGTGATCTCTTTCCAAATTCATTGACAATGTGTATTACTCTTTCAAAAACAACATCCCCTGGTATACGTTTAGGGGCACTTCATTCCTCATTCCATCCATGGAATGCTTTGCATTACCTTTGATATAGATGGAGTTTTAGAAGAAACCATCAATGACCAAGATATACAGTCTTTCCACCATGTTTTCATCGTATTGAATTAGTATTCTCTATGTGAAGCATTATAGGTCATCACACATTTTACACTGTATCCAGACAAATTCACATATGCTGGGAAGTCATTCGTAGTGCAAAACAAAATAGCATGCAAACAAAATGTCTCTCTACATTAATCAGCATAGGTCATCACACCTTCACCCCTAGAGTTTCTTTAAGTCATCAATTAGAGGTTGAAGATAAATGTCAATGTCATTTCTAGGTTGTTTAGGGCCAGATATCAACAATGACAACATAACTTACTAATTTTTCATACACATCCAGGGAGGAAGATTGTATATAATAATCACAATAGGCCAAGTGCTATGTTGGCTGCTCAATGTTCTATATGGATTCATCCCATCGGTATAAAGCCCAAGTCTTACATTCCTGACTTCTTTACTAAATTTAGGGTACAATAAATCAATCTTCTTTCACTGTGGGGAATCAGACGCATGTCGTAGGATCCCATCCTTATTTTTCTTAACCTCTGCATGCCAGTTGCCACCCTAAATTCTCTGCATCTACCTGATTGGAAAACATGCATTGAATTTGTAGTATTATAGGTAGATACCACATCACCTTGGTAGGAGAGCTAGTTTTGGACTTCCTTGAAGTCATCATTTTATTCCTTGACGCCCCACATTTTGGAAAATATTTCAAATCCACGTAGTCCTTTTGAAATAATACACAATCATTCAGGCATGCATGTATCTTATTATCCTTCATTCCCATTGGAAATAATATTTTCTTTAACTCATATGTTGATCATGGAAGCTCATTTCCTTTAGGAAGAATCTCTTTCAACAAAAACAACAATGACGTGAAGTTTTTGTCACTCCATCTGTTTTTAGCCTTCAGATTATACAATCTCAACACAACACTCAACATTGTAAACTTAGTACAACCTATGTATAATGGTCTCTCCACATTATGCATAATGCTCCTAAAAAAAGGTGGATCGGTGTGCTCTACCCCACAATTATCCAACATCACATTAACGATGTCTATCAGAATCGGTTCGTTCACATCTACGTCTTCAGTGGCAATTTCTTGTTCAACACAAAAACTGCTCTTGAAATCTACTGATCTCAGGTTTGGAATCTCTCCATGCCAGTACCAATATGTATAGCCTAGTACAATCCCGTTGCACATGACGTGACTTTTTTATTTTTTCACCAGTGCTGACTTTCAAGTAGTTACCTCAATGCCTACATGGACAATAGAACCTATCTCAGGTTGTTTCCTATGTTCCTCCACAAATCTAATAAACTGGTCAAGACCAGCAATAAACTCTGGGGTGCAGCGATTTAGAATGGACATCCATGATCTATCCATTCTATGATCAAAGAGAAAACAAGTATTAGGGTTTAGGGTTTACATATTAAGTTGAGGATTTACAGATAGATTAGGGTTTATTGTTTTAGATTTAGGGATAAGGATGTAAAGATAGGGTTTAGGGTTAAAACATTAGGGTTTAGGGTTTAAACATTAGGGTTTAGGGCCTTATAATGAATGTGTGTACCACCTATCCCATTCTTGAACACCTAATCTCACTAGTAAGTGTATAATGCGTATTCGGTTTTAAAGAAAATTTTGGCAGCATTTCCCCATAGTTCTCCAAGTACATCGATGTACATGGGAAAATTCCCACCAACATATGTATTTAGAAAACAAATGGGAAGTGCTGAAGAAACATCATGAAAACTGAATATACATTATACACTTACATCCTAAGTGAGATGAAGTGTTCAAGAATAGTCCCAAATCGAGGACTATCCAACATTTACTCCTAATGAGTAAATTTTGGATAGTTTTCTAGGCTAACAAAATACATGTATGTTTTCATTCCTATATCTACAATCTTAGTTTCATCGTTCATATCCTAGATTTTATGTAACATCATTTAATTCAATTCATTCTTCCATTATGATTAGTTAATCAAGAGACAAAGCAAACATTAATAATAATTAAGAGAAAAACATTTGGCACCTTCATTTGAGATTCTTGACTAGATCTTTCAAAAGTGCCCCTCAAAAAGGTCCTAAGATTACAAACAATGTATGAGTTGATTTACTACAACAACATCTGGTAATCTTAATCATACCGTAGTCTAGGTACCATATTTGATAACATTGATTTCAACATCTCCAATGTAGATACTTGTTGAACATCAAGTCATAAATTAGTCATGACCTTAGGAGGGAGAGATGACCTAAGTAAACTAGAAATTAAGGTTAACAAACTAATGAAAGAAGTAAAATTACACTAACTAAGATATAGAAATCATAATTATCACTAATCAATGCAAGAGCAACAAGTAACTAACCATAAAAAAGTGATTCACTTTCAACAAGGTAACTACAATATTGGGTTGTTTGGGAGATATGTAACCTTAACCATGTTTAAGGGCCATATTCATGAAAATACATCCAAAAATTAAGCTATGAAACAAAACAACAAGGAGTAATGTAGATTATTAATCACATCTAATTAGTAGGCCATGGGTGACATGTTGGCATAAGGGAGCTATCTTACCTAACAGTAGGGAAAGCAGGCGCCAAATCTCACTAGTAGTATCTCTGACCCAAGCTCACTAGGTATGGAATTCTCAAGGTCTAAGGTCTAAGGTCCAAGGTTCGACACCTAATCTCTTACCAAGTACTAGGGGAAGCAGGTGGCAGATAGATCAGGCCCAAGTTTCTCCGTCCTCCAAGCTTGTGTCCTCCCAAACTAGCAACAACTCCTCTGACAGCTAGCAATAATAGCACCTCAAGGTGAGTGTAGAGAGAGCGAAAGTAGAAATTCATAGCTCCTGGTAGTGATTAGCTCCTCAGGAGAGCACTGAGAAAGCAATGGTGGCAGGAGGAAGAGTGGTGGCAGAGGCTGGTGGAAGAGTAGAATTGTCAGAATCGCCTAAGACCTAGTTAGAAATCACGATGAAATAAAGAATGGGAAAAAGTTTGTTTCATGCGGGTTCTATTAAACCCTTGGTCATCGTTTGTTCTGAAAAATCGACAACTAACTATTATAGTCATCTGTTACTTGTGAAAAACTGACAACTAAGTCCAAATCTAAACAAAAAAGTTGCCCTCGGTTAGGGTTTTAGACGTCGGTTGCTAGAGATAAACCGACAAGTAACTCCTAAACAAATATGACATAGTCATCAGTTATAAACAAAAAATCGACGTCTATATACATATCAAAACACAAAATTTTGATCTATTGTTAGGGCCATAGTTTCCAGTTGTCCAATAAAAACTGACGAGGAAGAAGCAAATTTGGGGGGGAAATATTTTTGCGGGGATAAGGAGCAAAATCACCTAGTCATCAGTTTCTAGTAAACAACTGACACTATAGACCCATCTCCTTAAAAAAAGTTTGTCTCATGAAGGGTTATCAGTCGTCAGTTAGTTGACAGAGCCGACGACTAATGAGGGGATACATTTTTCCATGGGGACATGACACGAAACATGTGTCGTCAGTTTTAGCAAAAATTGACGCTGGATTGAAAATTTTGGAGGCAATTTTTTCACTGGAAAATTGTTTTTCACAGGTAATTTTGGACGTCAGTTTCTTTAAAAAGAAACCACATTAAAGTAAAAGTGATATATGTGTCTTTTCTAAATCAACATGACTTCACATATGGTGACAATTGTCTTAAATAACCGACGTCATTGTTCTTTTCTATCTTTTTTTGTGTAATTGATGCCATCAATGGTGACATTATATGTCATTTATGTACTATTGGAGTTATACCTAGTCCTGGAGCAAGTCTAGTGACAACAACTTGCTTCAATGAAATTGTCAACTAGTTTCTCTTTCATGGTGGATGTGGAGATCCTTGTCTTCACCATGAATAGTAAACATGATAGCTTCTACAGTGAGTCATGTGGTTTCTCCATGGACTGAAGGCTGACTTTGCTCTCCTAGCAGTAGCCAAATGACTCTTGCCTCTATAGTATCCCACATGGACCAACTAAAACTCATGTCTTTTAACTAGAATAGACAGGAAGGAGTTGTCCCTCCCCTTGGCGTACTACTCTCCAACTTTCTCTCCTACAACAATGATTCTCAGTTGTTCTCTCTCATCACTATCCCACCCGTTTTGGGTAGGATTTGTTTGGGCTCTCTTGATTACCTCAACTAGAGAGGACAATAATTGATAGAAGAATTGATTCTCGTCGTCTATGTTGTGTTCTTAGAATCCCCCAATACCCCACTATTCATAGGCGGGGTTAGATCTAGGGTTCCCAATATGTATGAGATTGTGTGGGAGTGGACAGCCTGCAAATACCAAAACAGTCATCTAGTGACCTAGACGGTCATCTGGTCACATAAGATGGTCGTCTCATACTGTGAGATGGCCGTTTGGAAATTTCCCTATCACGCATGAAATTGTCAATTAGATTTTCATTAATGTTAAACATTAATTCCTTACATCACAAGTAATTTGCAATTGAAACTAGTTTGGGAAACTTCCAAAACCTTTGTTCAGCCCCAACCAAATTGTCTCACACAAGAGAGATGCCTATCTCACTCACCTAGATGGTCGTCTGGCGAGTTGAAATGAGTCGATCAATTCATCAGAATGAATCAGCTAATTCACACCTCAATTTGGGCGTAACTTAGCCAATTTGATCTCTGATCAGCCTAACCAACCAAATAGCCATCTTGAGAGAGACAATACTTTGTCTTCCCAAATGGCAGTCTCACCCAGTGAGATGGTCGTTTGGTAGTTCAGTCAACTAATCTGTCGATCTGTTGTGTGAATTGAATACCTAAACACTTTAGTAATCAATCCAATCATCATTCAAGATTAAGCTCCTCTTCTAGGTGGGTTCCTTTTTGTGTGATGTTATAGGTCTCATATCAAGTTGACAATGAATGTCCATAACTATCTCATGACATCACAAGAAATGAATGGTGCCTAGTTGCACATCAGTGCTACCCAATTGAATGGAAATTAGGAGAACAACTTCAACCTACAATCTGTGTAAGGTGTTGCAATGATTGTATAATTCCTTTGTCTCTGATGTCCAGTATGAATTCGAGACATGGAATCGTCATCCTCTCAGTATTCAATCCATGTTCCTCGAACCAAGAGTAGACTTCCTGACATAATGTGACCTCAATATCATATATTGATTCTCATGTCCATGTGCATGTGTTTCTCAGTATCACTTATCAAGTAGCTAGGATATCATACTCTAATAGGAGGCAAAAATGCCATCTCTATAACTCACATCCTATGCCCATGTGTCAAAGTAACCAAATAATCACCATTATAACAACCCATGTTTTAGTATTGCATTTGATGATGTTACGGCGTACCCAACGACATGCGAGAAGTGCAACGATTTTCGGTCTAAGAATAAGAATCACCACCTTCACTATGAGAGATGAATATGACTACCAATGATGGTTTCCATGCATCACTCTCAAGGAGGGTCTGTCTGATACATTGTCCCCTAACATGAATTTATGTGCTTGGTTTAATATTTCCATATCATGAATAATGAGATTTTGTTATCAACCAACCCACACTCTAGTCTTATTTGTTACCGTTGTCTATCTACCTTCCACAGTAACAATCGATTAGGGACATAATAAAAATGTACACACTCTGAGCATTCATATGATTTCATCCTCTAAGTCATGTGCTTGAAGACATATGTCAAAGAGAATTAGAGGACATAATAAGGCATTCATATGATCTCATCCTCCAAGTCACGTACTTGAAGCTATACGTCAAAGAGTACTTCATTCTGTAGACATTCATAATAATTACTCATTATCTCTTAATTGAGTGAAACAAAATGAATTGGAAGCTTTCCTATATAAGTATTAATCAAACCATTTATGGTTTATGCCATGTCAATCATCTCATCATTGTCTCATTTGGGCATACCTTACCAATATATTTTTCTCATGAAGTCAATAGTGAATATAGTTTTAAAAATTGTTGATTAGGTTGTAAGAAATTGGAGTTCGATCCTCAAGAGGAATCTTGGTGCTAGATGATCAAAATTGAAGAAGGTTACATGTGGTTAAGATTAAGAAGGTCCATCATGTGCCTGCATTTGACATCACAAAGTGAGCCCACACCAGTCAAAAAGTGAACATCCAACACTAAGTATCTCATATTTTCCATTATCTTTAGGACCTTATTTTAGCTAATTAAATGACTTTGAAATAATCTAAAATTTAAACCACTTTGTGATTTTAGTGTCTAGATTATTATCACCAAATTATTTTTCCATTTAGGTAACTAGAATAATTCATTTGACCATTATGATATAAAACTTAAATACTACCAAATAATTTATTAACATTTATTTTCTTCATGAATTTTTTTATTCATTTTACACATTCACAATTAATAGGAAAAGTTTAAGTTCAAATTAATAACCATCATTAAATAAATTGAACCTTTTGACTATGTTCTGACCTTGAAGGATGTGTATTAGAAAAAATATTAAGAAATAAATGTAAAAAATGAGGGTGATATAATGTTCACCCCTGTAATGAAATTTCATCCTCAAAATTTTAGGTGTTGACTAGTTATAGAGAATTTCTTAGCATTTCTTTTTTAAACTTTCACATGATGTTTTCTAGGTTGTGGTTTTTCCTACAATACCCTACCTAGGACAACATTTTTTTTCAATTTCTTAATTTGTGTATCAATAGTATTCAAGGGGATCTTTTATCGGGTAAATATTTTATGATCACCCCCATAGGAAAGTGCACAAGCCTATTTGGAATTACAATGCTAATCCTACTGACAATTCTAATATACTAACTAGAGCAATAGTGTATGGATCTTCAATTCATAATTTTGAATGATCAATGACCTAAGAAAACATACCTATTATTATCTAGTCTTCATCAACCTCTTCTGCATCCATGGCACACACTCTTTCCAGGAACTTCTATCTTTAGTTTATTTTGGTATTCGTTATCTCTCTTTGGACAATTGAACTTGAAGTGGCCTTCCTCTCCATACGTTCTAACCAAACATGTAGTCTCAACTATGAGTCTTCAAACACTTAGGGCATACCTAGTGTGTTGTTTTCTATGTACTCCAAATGGGGATTTTTTGTAGCTAATGCTCCTTCCTGGCCATTCTCTTATTTCTATTTTTTTACGATCATCTACAACCTTAGGACCTCATCCCTGAAACCCTCAGTCGTTAATCACACTCAAGATGTGAGATCTGTGTCATCGACCAGACTTTGGGCCATGTCTCCTTTTTACCAAAGGATAGGGTAGTACGAGCCTATTGTACAGATCTTGTTCAAGTGAGGTCGTCTTTCTCTTGTTTCTTAGTCTATTTTTCTAATCATTGTTTTGATAGTTTCCTCCCAAGGATACTCTTTACATCCAGTTTCATCATGGGTGGTCCTCAAACTCTAGGGCATACTTGAATACCTCTTACACTATTGTGATGCCACATCTAGTCATGATGTAGCCCAAATCAAGCTTCATATCATACATGAATATCTTTTCCATAAATGCATCATCTAATCCATACTCATGTTTCTTTTACATACAAAACATCACTACATACTGGATGGATATGGTGGCGCCATACTGCTTCCGGCACTGGAATTAAACCTATTTCTTCTCCATCATAGCCTATAAAATGTAACACTTCTGGAAGGTGGTGATGAATTACTCCCAAGTTAGAGACACAACATCAGGTCCTCAAGCATTGGTGAAGCTTTCCAACCATGTGTAGGTTGCTTCTTTTAGTAGGTGCAACCAAAAGTGAACCTTGGAATTCTAAAGGCACCCCAGATCATGAAAACAATGTTCACAGTCACCATCTACACATTCACACATCTAACAATGTTTGTCTAATCATTTCTGGTCAAGTTCTCTGGCTTGATCTTTATAAGATCAATTAAAGTCAACTCCTAGTTTAATCACCTATTGGGGCATCCCATTTTTACAGATCAGGCCATTGGTATGGGCTTTGACCAATACATTGAGGTGCATTATTGTTGTGATTATGATTATCCCTTTCATAGACTTCATGATAGCTTTCCATGCTTTAGGAGGTTTCATTTCCATCCATGTTTTCTTTACACTTATCATATATCCTATTGGGACCCATATGCAAAAAAATACATCTATGAGGATTTACCTAGGGATATAAATCACTAATGGTTTTTAGTCATTTTGATACATAATGTAACATTTTACCCTTTACCAAACACAAAATAACATCTGAAAGTGCCAACACACATATGATGTAATAAAATAACAGGGCAAGTACAACTTTTTGTTCAAAATGACAATAAACAAATGATAGTACTAAAACCAAAGGATATAATCCAATATTATGAAAGAGTTTGGAAGTAACACATCTCCCTACATCAATAGGAAAGGAAAGAAAATAATAAAATGTCTTAAACCGGAAGTAATTACCTAATATTTGTCCAGTGAAAGATACCATCTTGCTCTACAAACTACAACTCCTCAATCTATTTCTTGAATTGTTGCTCACCACTTATGGATATCATGTCCCCAACTATACATGAAGGAAAAGAGACTAGGATTAGATTATGTGGCATGGAGTTATATAATATAAAAGGAATATCTAAAGAATGAAAGCTTGTCATCTAAAACCATAGTAAGCATCTTCTATCGTTAATCTTTTTGTTGCTACTATTATACAACAAGTCCTCTTCTATAATACAATGTGCCTTTTGTGACATGAACTACCTTCTACCAAACAATGCGCCTTCTGTTGGTGTAGTGCACCTTCATTTGCACTAAATGACTTCTATGACACCAAGTTCATTCTATTCTTTGTATTGTAGTACTATTGTTATGTGAGGACTTATCATATAATATTAAGTTATGTTCTTGTGTCTTTTTCTTATTTATTTCTATTTCTATTGTTGTTACTATTTTTAATGAAAATTATGATGTTCTACATTCTATTATAATATCTTAAAAATATTATATACTCCATATAACAATGATGAAGTAAAATATTGTAATGGGAATCTATTCTAAACTCATGATATGAATAAATTATGAATAGTACTAATGAGAATGAGAATTGAAATTTATTAATTGTGAATGACAAAATCTAGTGTCTTGACGTTCATGGAATTCAAGAGAAAATCATTGAAATTCTACGATGCTCAAACTAAGCATTCACCATATATGTTCTTGTAAATATAAATAAAATAAACTATTACATTATAAAGGATATTCTAGACCTGATGATTTAAACCAAAGACCTAATTATGATAGAAGAAAATAGAATTCCAAGCCAAGGGCCCACTTACCTTAGTAAGCCAAGCCCTATGAACACAACTCCAATAATCTAGACCTACTTATCTCATAAAATCCAATGTTTTTATCATATCACATGTATTTCTTCTAGATTGGTACATTTAGTGTAATGATGATGCACATATATACATATACATGGATTAATTAACACTAGCATATTCATTTTAGAACCATATGTTAGATTGTTGGTTACAATGTTACTTAAATAGTCATAATGAAATTGTGAATAGGGAAGTCCTGCGAAAACATGTTTTGAGTTCTCAAAATTACGTCATATATAATGTATTAACAATAGGTTCATGTTTTGAGTTCTCAATATTAGTCAAAGGGTCTACATATTTTACCTAGCCAAATCTATTTTTTATATGTATTTCTTATATATTCTCATTACCTATTTTCCATATACTTGTAATTATACATAAAATAGCATTATTTTTCCTCATTCTTACACATAGAAATTACCAATAATATTTTTGGGTAATTAGTGTTACTGATTTAGTTATTAGGATGGATAAATAGTTTCAAACCCTAATATATAACTAAATTGTATTATTTGCTTGATTTATAACTTGTTAATGTAATAATTATGAAAATTCTTATACATATTTTTATATGGTGATAGTTTGGGTAAGATGATGATTGATTTAAAATTTTCATAGTTCATAAATCCTAGTTAATATTTGGTGATTTTGTGATGCATTTATTAATTACAAGGATATTTCTAAGTTCATATCATTAACCAACCAACTACTAACGACATAGTTAATGAAAAGAAAAAAAAAGTGAGGAAGACATGGGGTAGGCTCGTGTGTCCTCTACAATGAAATAGGAAAAGAGACCATATTGTCCTTGCATGCAAACAAATGCCAAAATGAGAGAAGGAAAATATCAACAAAAACATGTGTCTATTGCATTATTCTAGTTTTCAGCCTTGAGAAACCAGGCAATCCATGGATAGGTTGAAACCAAAAATTTAATCTTGTATTGGGGTGGAGATTTGGGGATAATGATGATGAAGGGAAGATTCTTCAAGAGACTATGAAACTGAAGACCCTTGTCATGCAATTATTGGTGGTCAAGAGGCAATGCTCGGCTCGACTGAAAAAACAATAGGCTAAAACAAACACAAATTGAGACTAAATGAGAGGGAGGAGAAAGATTGGAGTCCTGAAAAAACTAGAGAGCATTGCAAGTCCAAAGAAGATTTGGATTTTTTGTCACTTGGCCAAGATAAACTCAACTATAACGTTGTGTGGCCAAATAAGGAGTAGCTAGATGATGACAAGCATTAAGGAAATGAAGTTGTAAGTGGGGATTACCTTACAAGAAGTTGGGGTAGAGGTTCAAGAACCTTATAAAAACCCTAACAAGACCCCTCATCAACTTCTCACAAACTACACACACCTAGAGATCCTCAGAGTTGAGCTCTACACAAAGTAGTATGTAGAAGGTTAGTCTAGAATCTGCCTTGGTAAATCATAAGCCAAACTAAGACAAATGTTAGACTCTCCATCGTTACTAAATGGTAGAAGTGTGATGAACTTGACGGATGTGGTTTGGTCTGATGAAGATGACCACTAGTTTCAAGAGGTGGAAGGTAGTGTAATGTTTGATGGTTGAGGGGTGAGATAATGAAATTGATGGTTTGGTAGAGATCTCAACGGTCAAGAAAAATCCTTTCCAATTTTAAAAAGGCAACAGAGGATGCCCTTTGGTGGTATGCAATGGGAGCATTGGAGGAAGCCGACGACGCAAGAAGGGTTTTTCAAGTAGGGTGAAATCTATCATTTGTACATGGATTTTAAAAGAAGAGGATTCATCCCCTAAAGCTAATTGTGAAAATGATTTTAAAAATGGTGGAGTAGATCACAAGAAATCAGAGTTTGAACCTAGAGAGAAGTCATGTCGTGAGACGATCAGAGGTTGAAGAAGGTCGCCGACGACTAGGATTAATGGGGTCCATAACATGCCAACATTTGACGGCCCAAAGTTATCCCATTTCGAAAGAATAATGAATATTTTAGATTAACTATCCCAATTTTTCTCCAAAATACTCAATAACTAAGTACTTGAATATGTTTCGCTCATGATTGTTTGTTATCTCAGTCCATGTTAATAACTGTAACGGTAGTAAATGACCCTTTCACTATGTTATGACCATGAAGGATGTGTATTAGGAAAAATATTAAGAAAGGTATCTCAAAGTTGAGGATGTTACACCCCCCCGCAGCCCACTCCTATCATTAAATGTCTATAATCCAAACTGCCTAGTTGCATGCTAGTTTAGTTCTCTTTTACTTGCTTTAGTTTTAATTTGTTAGTTGTTTTTGCATTGCTCTAGTTAGGGTTACTTAACCTAGCTTCTAGTTTCTTGATTGGTTATCTAGCTTAGAATTACCTTGTTTAGATAATTACTCTCTTTAATTGATAGCTTAGTATTTCCATTGTTAGATAAGTGTACTTACTTGTGCTTGCTAGTTTACTGTAGTGAGTTGCTTCCTCTTGCTTAGTGTAGTGATAATCGTTCCTCTGATTAGTTCTTTAGATCTAATTGCAAGGGTTAATCTAAGTTCTTTCTATTTGTTCACTTCGTAGTGTTAATCCATCAAACCGCCTCCCATTTGAACACTGAAAATCCCACGTTCCACACTAAAAACATAAAGGAACCCAACTAGCCTTAGTGGCTTCTTTCCTGCCTATGGATCGGCCCCAACTTGCCACTGTTTTGTACTACATCCAAAACTTGTGCGCGCTTGCAGATCGTATTATAAGAATTTATTAATATCTGGTCAT
Source organism: Alisma plantago-aquatica (assembly GCA_963693085.1). Lineage (NCBI taxonomy): Eukaryota > Viridiplantae > Streptophyta > Magnoliopsida > Alismatales > Alismataceae > Alisma > Alisma plantago-aquatica. The sequence continues at coordinate 1,382,856,415 of OY856411.1, forward strand.
AAATTGTGTTCGCCCGGTGTGCCCATTCGCATATCCGGACACAACACTTCTGTATTTTGAAGTGTTTTGATGACTTTCTAGAACTTGTATCTATTGACATGCCCTCTCCCCCAAACTTTGTCGTCCTCATATGGGTCTGCCTAATGGAGTATCCCCATTCCCCTTTGCGAACTTCATTTGCCTATGTCTTTATGCGTATAGCTTTAAAACTTCCTCTTGAGTGTTTGTAGGACTATATATCTATACCATTTGCCCCCTCCTATGGTACACATTAATATGTAATCGGACACTTCACGTCCTAGCGATACTGTCTTTCATGGTTGATTTTTTTTTTTAGGTAAGGTAATGATATATTTAAGAAGCACATACAGCAAGCGAAGACCTGCTAATGTGAAGAGCCAACATAGAGTTTGTAGGGAAAAGACAGAAAGCTGAAAGTAGACAGGGGGAGGCACCCTTAAGACAAGCCTCCTATAAAAAGTAAAGTTTTTGCATTCTAGATAATGTGATAAAAAGTGCAGTGCTTGTAAGAGATGAAGCATCACTAAGGTTGTTGTACAAGACTGACACCCGTTTTATCATCCACCATAGCTTTAAGATCACATAAAAAAACTGCTTCCGATTCCGCAACCTCTGATTCACCTTCATCCGAATGAGCTTGGGATTCATCTGCTATTTTTCCTACAATTTGATGAAGATGTGAAGATCGGCATCAATATCAATCAAAATAGTCTTAACCAATTTTTTTTTGTTATTGAACAACCGATTGTTTATTTCCTTCCAAAGATTCCAGCAAATGGCTGCGAATAGATCGTTACTTTTGTGTTGGCTGTAAAGCCTAGTTGGGGGGATTTGTATAGGGAAGATTGTATCCTGGAGAACAAGAAGGTAATTTCGCAAGTAGTTTGAAATGATTTTTTGAGAGAAAGGGCATTTTGAGAAGATGTGACTGGTTGAATCCTCATTTTGTTCACAAAGAACACATCTAAACGGTCCATGGAAGCCCTTTTTTTATGATATCTCCTGTAGAAAGCTTGTTGTGGAGGAGAAGCCATATGAATGTTTTATATATGTGTGGCCATTTTTGTTTCCATAGCTTAGATGATGTTGGGGTGATACCTCTGTAAGAAAGAAAATTGTAAGCAAGTTTCACTGAATAATCTTTACCCCATTTCCAGGTGATGTCATTTGAAGTGTTTTCTTCTAAAGAGATTGAGAGATTGCTGAGATCTTGTTGGCTTAAGACGGAGAGGATGCATCTTTTTAGGGAGTTAGATCTATTGCTGGTGATAAGAGGGAGGGCTTTATCAATTTTTAAGTGAATAAGTTTTTTAGGAATAGCCCATGATGGTTTGAGGTTAATAATTGAATTTTTGTTATACCAATGGTCTGACCAGAAAGAGATGTTCTTATGAGAGTGAGGTGGAGTATTAAGCAGCTGCTGAATAGTGTTGATATGTTTATTTATGTATTTCCATAGGGGGGAAGCAGATTTTCTTTTGATTTGATGCCAAGGAGGAGCTGAGTGGTAGTATTTTTGTATGATGAGATTTGACCAGATTTTTTTTTTTATTTTGGGTGAGACAATCTATGATTTTGGTAATCAGACAAAGGGAGTGTGTTTCGATGTTTATAATCCCCCACCCGCCTTGGTCAAAGGGAGCTGAGATAGTTTTCCAATTAACCAGGTGGCAGTGTTGCCCCGATTTGTCATCATTTTTTTTTGGCATTATTCCAAAGAAATTTTCTCCGAATTTTGTCCAAGGTAAGTCTGGTCTTAGAAGGCAAGGGAATGCAGCTTAAGAAATGTGTAGTGATAGGAGTGATGGCACTATTAAGTAAGGTAAGTCTGCCCGAGAGATTCAGGAAATTGTTTTCCCAGCTAGAGAGCTTAGAGTTAATTTTTGTAATGATGGGATTCCAAATGGCATTTGTGATGTTGTATGGAGTGATGGGAAGGCCCAGGTACTTGATCGGGAAGTCTTCCAATTTGCATTTGAGAAATTTTTTTAGAGTCTCAAGGGTGGAATGTTGGAGGTTAACCCCGAAGATGGAAGATTTTTGGATATTAACTTTAAAGCCTGAGATATAGGAAAATAAGCCTATGATCCTGAAGATGTTTTGAACCGAGGATAAATCAGGAGAGGAAAATATGATGGTATCATCCGCGTATTGAATGATATTTTCCTTACAGTCCTCAGGAGTAGAAATGATATTGTTTTGAACACCCAGATGAATCATCCTGGAAAGGAGGGTGGTGAGGATGATGAAAAGGTAGGGAGAAAGGGGGTCACCTTGTCTAAGTCCGTTTGTATTATGAAAGTAGCCAAAAGGGACACCGTTTATGATGGTAGAGAAGTGATTTGTGGAGATGTAAGCATGAATCCAGGTGATCCATTTATCAGGGAAGGCGAAACCTTCCAGAGTTTTAAGCAAGAAATTCTAGTTAACAAAATCAAAAGCTTTCTCAAAATCCAATTTGATAGCCAGAAGAGGAGTTTTGTTTTTATGGCAAAGATGGATAGTTTCATTGACCATTAAGAAGGCATCTTGGATACTTCTGTTTTTGTGGAAGGCTGATTGGTTTAGAGGGATGATGTCATTCATAAGAGGTTTGATTATATTGGCTAAGGTTTTAGCAATGATTTTATATAAGGTGTTGATAAGACTGATGGGTCTGAAATGTGTGATTTGATCTGGTTTGGAAATTTTTTTGATCAGAGAGATAAAAGTTTTGTTTATGTATTTTATGATGTTTTGGGGGTTTGGACTGGATTGAAAGGCGGAGAGAAGAGCAAGAAAATCATGCTTGAAGTGATTCCAATTAGCCAAGTAAAATTCCACATTGAGACCATCAGGTCCAGGGGATTTATCTTTGCCTAGATCGGAGATAGCGGATTGTAATTCCTCTAAAGAGAAAGGTTTGATCAGGTCAAGGGGGTTTTTGATTTTATTTTGGCATATGAAATGCCAAAGAAAGCTATTTAGACCAGCCGGATTGTGATTTGAGTTGAAATTTTTTTGGAAATGATTATTTATGTGCGTTATGATGGTCTCTTTGTGGGATGTGAGACGACCATTAATTAGAAGATGTGAAATAGAGTTGTTTCTGATGTTTTGATTGCATATTTTATGAAAGAATTTTGTATTTTTGTCACCTTCTTTGGCCCAAAGGATTTTGGCTCTTTGTCTCCATTTAGAATCTAATTTGTTATTTATGATGTCAAGATCAGATTTGATGGAAAGGATGTGAGCCGGATCTGTAGAAGGATTTTTTTCAAGGATCAAAAGACGGTCCTCAAGGTTTTTTTTGTCATCCATCAGAGTCGAGGGATTTTGGATCAGCCAGTTTTTTATATGCTTTTTGATTTTTTTTGTATTGTTTAAAAGATGGAGGCCCAGGTTAGATGATTGTAAGCAAGCAAGATCCCAGGACTCACGGCATGATGTGGTAAAACTTTCATTTTGAATCCAGTTGTTTTCAAAACGAAAAGGCCGAGAACCCCAAGAGGAAGAGACTGTATCCAGGATTAGGGGAAAGTGGTCAAAGATGGTTCTGTGAGCAATGTATATAGATGAGGGAGGATGTTTGTCCTCCCAAAGGTTGGAACATAAGAAGTGATCAAGTCGGGAAAAGGTTTGGTTTCTAGACCAAGTGAAAGAGGCATTTGAGGGAGCATGGTCGAAGAGAGAGTAGTTAGAAATCATCTGTTTGAATTTTTTGTCAGCAGCAGATAAGGGAGAGGGGGAAGGATTTGAGTTATGTCTGTCTGAGGTTTGGGTGACGAGATTAAAGTCCCCACCCAAGACCCAGGGTAAATGGTGAAAATCTTTGAAGAGGCAGTTTAATTCCTCAAGAAAGAGGGTTTTGTCATGGCCTGGTTCCCCATAGATACTGGAGAAAGACCAAAGGAAGTCATCAGAAAGATTTTTGAAATCAATAGTGATCGAAAAGTTTAGAATGGAAGAGTTTTGTAACAAGAGGACCTGGTTGTTGTAACCCACAATGATGCCACCTTTGAAGCCCTTTGGAGGAAGTTGAATCCAATGAGTGATTCTATTTCCACCAATCGTTTTGAGGGCAAAAGGGGAGAGGTAGGCTTTTGTTTCTTGAATAGAAATAAGGTCTATTTTGTTTTTGTAAATATGGGATCGGATTTTTTTTCTTCTTTGTAAGTTTGAAGCTCCACAGATGTTCCAAGTAGAGATTTTCATTAAGAAAGAAGACAAAGAGAAACCCAATGACAGATAAGCAAGTCTAACCTCGTCTATTAGACCAACCCATGTATGATTCCATATCATTAAGAAAAAACTGAGCATCATTTTCCTTATCAAAGCTGAAACCAATCTTATTTGCGAAGGATGAAAAACTCTTTAAACTAGACTAAGAGGCTAGTTCGTCTATAGTTTCTGGTTTTTTTTTTACTTGATTTTTTAAGGATGGAGATGTAGAAAGAGAAGATGATGTAGAAGCTAAACTGATAGAGTTGGAAGGAGTCTTACCTTTCTTGGCCCTATTTGAGATACTTGATCCATTGTTGATGGAGAGCCCGGGCTGCATGATCTTTTGGATGGAGCTTGTGTTGGAATTCTGGAGAGGGCTCTTCTGTTCCGCACTCTGCAAGGAGTTAACCTTGAAGTGTTGAGAAGAGTCTTGAAAAACTGAGGTATGATTTGTTTTATGAGGAGAGTGCCAACTTTCATTTGTGGAAGAAGGAGAAGGGCAAGGTTTTCTGATAGGCTGGATGTTTGATGTAGGAAGGGGGAGAAGTGGAGAACGATTTCTCTTTTAATTTTAGAGAGGGTATGCGTTATCAGGAAGGGTAGGGTGATTTCTAGTCCAAACTTGACTTCTTTTCGGGGGGATCTGGTGAGTGAGGAGTGTTTAATGCCCTTGTAAGGACTGAACCAGGATGGCGGGTGTGAAGAGAGATCAGAAAAGTGGGAGCTAGAAATCTTCAGAAGAATAGCTCATTCTTTAGGGGCCACTCTTCAATACATCAGTCCCGAAACTCTTCATACCTCTCAATACATCAAAGCCTATTGTCCCCTCTCTGTTAAAGCTGCTATCTCCCTCCCTCCTTCTATTAACATTAGAATTGGAGAATCGATTTACCATCTAAAGCTTGCTGCTGAACAACCCACCAAACATAGTCTTTCATGGTTGATATAAAAGTTTTATTAAAAACAAAGCGAGTTGAAATTTGGGACATTTTTTGATCGACGCGTTGGTGACAATCACAGTTCGACGTGCATGTTCGAGTTTTAGTAGCAGGTTAATTTTGATACAGGATTTAAATACCCATTATAAGAAGTTTGATTCCGCATCTTCCATTCACATTGATCCTTAGAAGAACGTGTGTGGGGTGTTATACATCACTACTAAAACAGATACAACGATCACCCTTTCAGATCAAATGGTTCAAAATTTTTGAATGAGTAATGCAAAAAAACAAACAAGGGAAGGGGTGTTCAGGCAATCCATTACATACGTCATTATGGGGAAAGAGAGATGTGATACGGAGGTTGGGGGAGTAATTTATCCTTCCAACTATGTGGCTTGGGTAATCACATTTACAAAAGAATTCTTAACAGAATTTTCACTAGAGGCCCGTTTGGTTGGGCTGCAGAGAAACACATGCGGTACCAAGTACATGAGTTTTCCAACTCTTTTCGTTTGGTTACGTGCGGCAGCAACGCAAGGTGCGGAAACAAACTGCATAGACCTTTTCTGTCCTCTGTAAAACCCGGAAAACTGATCGCGAGCAAATTGGGCGCGGTTCGTTCCCATCTTTCAGGCAGCCGTAGCGATGTCCATGCTCGATGTTGGATCTCATGAACACAGCAGCAGCAGCAGACATTTCCCTGCGTACAACCTGCTTCGCACCAAACGAAAACAAATGGACGGCAAAGTTTAGAATTCGTTCCAACCAGACAGATGACGTTGTAGTTGATTTTCGTTGACTTTCATTTCTCGTTTTGGAAAAACACATACCTTTTGCGCATTGGAAATATGCCTTGACGCTTCCCTAGAAAATAAAAATATTAGAGAAAAACACATACCTTAAAATATCATGAACACGTGAGGGTACAAATAATTGTTGGACAGTCAAGACAAGGAATCACGCAAAGCAGGAATAGATCAGAAGAATATAAGATTCTTCAGTTAGTGTCACTAAATCTCGATTGTACCGAAAGCTCAAAGTGACAACTTCTTTAAGACTGGACAAGTCTGGCCGTCGACCACTTGTTCCATTGTGTTGCATATGCCTACTTCCAACGCGCTTCACGTGCAGAATCAGCCTAGAAAGAGTTCTCCACATCGAATAATGATAAGAACGAATAAAGTGGAAGCGTCATGAGCAGTAGCTCGTCATCGAATCACTATATATAAGTCATATATTAACTCTGAGTTAATCTATTGTTTTCACGTTGGGTTTATAATTGTATTTGTTTGTAACTTTAAAGTAAGAGTATGACAAAGTTTACAAATAATAATGTATTTATTATCTAAATACTTAATGCCGTTAGTACTCTTCCTACGTGTATGCCTGAGCTATATTCTACATCAACTAAGGTTAAAATATACATAATATGATCAAAATATATTTTGTAACTTATCAAAACAAAATCTTCTGACCAAATAAATTGAAATTCATCACAAGATAATACAAGGTACTAATGAATATATAATTAAAACTAGAATTTTTTGAACCCTAAAATTATCAATTAACCAAAATCGGGGATGAGTTGTGGTTTGCACCTGCCACATCCATCAACTATGGACATGTTATACGAATCAGGAAGGCCCTCTCCATTCACGTCTTGATCAATCTTGTTTGATCTCAATTCCACTTTTCATCATCCAGACACTAGACCGAATCATCCACGGGAGTATGTTCTTTGAATTATGTTGATACCCTTGTTTGTTGTTACGTGCAATTTCAATCAAGCCATTGTTGAATAGCTTAGTTGATCTCATCTATATTTGGAAGTGTGATCCTATTGTCTAGTGACATGTCATGTATGCATGTATGTAAACCAAGTAACATGAATGAATTCAAACCCAATAACTTCTCCACAACCCCCAACAAAGGGACAAGAAATCCCATACATTCCAATTCAATGTGTTAGCAAAGTTTACATGAACCCATATATCCATCAAAATAGTCTGGCTGACCGGAAACATGATGTCATAGACCTCTCGACTATAGTATAGTGAATACCACACCCAACTTCCAGTGTTCCATGGTTGTCCAATCCCAACTAGATACATGAAAACATTTAGTCTAAGCACAACATTGCAGCTCAAATTATACCAAGTGGTTTTTTCAAAGGTAGAAAGATGTTGCATTGCACTTAATTACTCAAAACACAGCTATACATTTGTGCAACTAACCCCACCACCTTTACTTTTGTTCTACTATTGTCTTTGTCTCTTTTTTTACCTCTCGTATGGTACTAGTGCGCGCAATTACTGGGTGATCCAAGACACATGTGTTCCTTACTATAATGTTTGTTTTTTCTTTGTGGTCACTATACATCAAGTGGTAGTAGCTACCCTTCCCTCTTGATTTCAACTTTGTTTTGTTGAACCACAACACGTCCATCCAATAGGCTGACTAGATGCTCTTTTTCTCTTCCACCCAATGACCAAAAGCAGTAAGCTATCCACTTTACCTCACATTATGTCTCTCCTATAGTTCATACTTTTTTACTTGGCATTCATAACCCATAGGAACCAACCAAGCACATCGAGGGATATTAACCATGATACTAGTAAATCCCTTATCATGCACTCATGTGGATACTATGAGTAACATAGCGACGGAGTGTGAGGCTAGGATCGATTGAGCATGTTTTATCTTGTTGTCTTTCTCAAAACAACCACTAGTTTTGGTATCATAATGAGAGGAGAAGCTAGCATGTGGTCCAAGAAACAAATACCCACCTCAACCACATCCCCAACCATACATCTTATACTTTGTTATCATTACTTCATTAATATCTGAAAAACTACTGCCCACTGCCTTCAATTCTCAAAACATAAGTCCCTTGTGACCCCTTCTCCTACAATATGTACATCAATCAATGCACCATGTTGGTTTACAACAGAACATCTGTTATTATATACAAATAACCAACATTCTTAAATACAAAAAAAACATACTAGAACTTGATTAATGGTACAACCTTAATTATACTAGTATATTCTAAAAGGCTATAATTATTTTCTATCTAAATTTCATATTTCTATGACCTGCTTGATCCTGATTACTTTTTAAGATTTTAGATCCTATCCTAAGTTGATATTGTCTTAATAGTTCATATTGTTGATTCCACATCAAGTCGTGAATTCTAGACCTCTTGTCAATTGATCATACATGTCCATTTGGTCAAAAAGTACATGTTTTCAGTATCTTCCTCTTTTCATGTTGTTTATTTGTTGTTCTCATACATCAAAGTAGAAACCATAAACAAATATAGAATATAATTGCCAAGTTTTGTCTTAACAACCCTCAAATGTGAGTCTGGACCTCTCTGTTCCTCAACCTACGTGATACTTCTTTACCTACAAATAAATTCCAAGCCTCCCCGCCAGTTCCTCTACCTATGTTGGAGTTGAACATAGATGTATTGATGAGACACAATGATTTAGTGGGGAAGCTCTCCAAATTTATCCATGACACGAACATCATCAAGGAGGCTAAGAACCTGGTTGTCATATTGAGAGTCTCCCTGGGACGTTGTTGCTTCTTACTATGATGGAAAAGATGCCTAATCCTTAGTCCAATACTAGAATTATTTTTTTATTACTTTGTTAAGCTTATTAGATTATTGGATTAGTCATAGTATATCTATTTTTGCTTCTTACATTGAATGATTAGTAACAACATCAACATTATTTAAGGCCATTTCTTGGTCCATAACTTCTACTATATGGATGTGAATATAAGTTCATCACCTGGTGTGGTGGAGGAAGCTCGACTTGTGTGGTGAAGGACACTCAAAATAGAAGGAAAAAAACACTTAATCGTTAGCTTCTAGTATGTAGTATGTGTTGTAATCCAATATTACATACTTTTAGCTATTCAACTTCTACATTTTCTATGCATAATGTGTTACATGACAGGCATGTACTACCCAATGTATACATATGAAGTTACAAGAATCATAACCTGAGTTGTAGCTAACTACAAATAATGAGTTATAATGGAATACATTATTATTGTTTTCATGATGAAGGATTAGAATTATGATTTTTAGTAGAAAATGTTATGTCAATGTCAAGTTTTTGATTGTATTGATGAATGATGTATTGATTGGAGTATGTGTCCACTACTAAAGAATAGAGATATAACGTCAGTAACTTTAGGTATACAACGTCAGTTAAAACCAACGTCCATGTGGGTGATTGTAAAGACCCTGACCTTTGTTTTGAGCTTACCCTATTTGTTTTTCCTAAATCTTATGTTTAGATTCTTGCTAATCACTTGAGTTTGTGATTAGGTCTTTGTTGTGCTTTGTTGAGAGGTTGAGGTGCGACTTGCAATTTAACCAGGTTCTAGGGTTTTTGTGCAAGTCTCTCACCTTGAGAGATATCTTTCTCTCTCTTTACATCCTATAGGGTTGAGAGGATGGGATGGGCTCCTTGTTTGAGTTGTTTTTTAGCCTCATTTAAAGCTTTTAGTAGCTTGGGCTTGTTGTTGGGCCTCCGTGGGTCTTGTTTGCTTGGTGTATCAGCCAAGAGTGTACCAGGTAGGGTTGTGTCAGCCAGGGTTGTATCGGCCAAATGGTGTATCAGGCATGGCACCATGTTGGGCGATACACACCTCTTGACCTAGCTTTGTTTGTGTCACCATTGGTGACACTTGGTGCTCTTTGCTAGAAAGTGGTGTGACTTGGACAAGTGGTGGTTTGGGTGAGCACATGTGGAGAAATCCTCTAGTGGATGCCCACTTAACTCCCTTGTATATTAACCCCCTTCTTTACTAGCTTGGGACCCCTTTAGCTCCTTAGTTTCCTTCCTTCTCCCTTGGTGGTCAATACCTCCCCTTGGTGGAGCCTTGGTGGCCGATACACTTGGTAAAGCTTGGTGGCCGATCTCCTTGGTAGAGTCTTCTTCTTCCCCTAGTGGTGGTCGAACCCTAGAGTGTGTCTTGCCCCTTCTCTTGTGGTGAGTATCTCCCCCTCTTTCCTTGGCACCTTCTTCTCCTTCTTGCTTTTCTTTAGGCCATGGTGGTTATGGAGTTCTCTTCTCTCCTAGGGTTGGCCGAAGGTGGTTCCTTGGAGCTTGAAGCTTGAAGCTTGTATTTTGGTGCTGGGAGCTTTGGATCTTGCTTGAGGTGGGTTACATAACTCCTAACCCTAGATATACTACCTTCTTTTATGTTGCATGTTTATATGCTATCTTGATCGACCATTTTTATCTTTTAGTGAGGTTCTTTCTCTAGTATGTACCCTTAATCTTGATGTACATAGTGGTTATGTTGTTGTTAGATGTGCGTTCTTGGACCTTCTTGGCCGAACCTTGAGTTTAGGGTTCCTTGGGCAAAACCCCCTTTCTCCCCCTTTTGGTTTTGAGAAGTGAGCTTGAGCTCTAGTGGTGTAGGCAAAACCCCTCTCTTCCTTAGTCATTGAGAGGTGAGTCTATGCTCTAGTTGCTTGGGCAATACCCTTCTCTCACCATGGACTTGAGAGGTGAGCCTTTGGTTGATGTTGACCTAGTTGAGGGTTGGCCGATATGGATGATCCACTTTGCTGCCCAACATGTGATGGTGGATTGAGCAAAACCCCTCTCACTTGGTTGTTGAGAGGTGAGCCAATTCTCTTGATCTTCTAGGGTTTCTTAGTGGTAGTCTTGAGGTTGAGGGTGACCAACCCGACATGGTCCTTGGGCTCATGCACGATACCCTAAGGTTGTATCATGCTCGATAGCCATCTTCTAGGGTTGAGCTTGGGTGATATGATAGGTGGCTATCTTATGGTCTTCTTGACTGACATGGTTAACTAGTTTGGCCGATATGGCTTGCACCTTGTGCTTGCGGTGCTGCCCAATATGATACCTTAGTGGCTTGGGCATCATTGGTTGGATGTAGGGTTTTTCTACTATGGAAGTTATATGGTCTACCCTATCTTGCCCGACACCATCTTGTTAGAACTGCCTGATACCAAGGTGTTGATGGTTGGCTGATATGATGTTTCCCAATATGGAGTATTGGTCGATATGACCCTTGTTGGGTGATATGGTGCTTTGACGGATAGGGAGTCCTAACCTTAGCTTGGACGATAGGAACACCTTGGGTCTTAGACGATAGGGTGGTGATGTTACCTGATACCCTTTGTGCATGGTTACATGATATGTTTGTTAACCCATATGTGGCTTTGTGCCCTAGGGTTTGGTGATGTTACCCGATACCCCTTTTGGTGAGGGGTGACGCCCTACCCGATATCCCTTTTAGTGAGGGTAGGCGACACCTATAGTGAGGGATGTACCTAACCCGATAGCCCCAAGTAGGTGAACACCTTTGGCTATGTTGTGTTGTGACCAGTGATAGGGTGGTTGCCTAGGGTTGATGACTAAGTGAACCTTTGATAAGCTTGATGGTTGATCTGGTTGTGTAATCCTTGAGGATAAATCCTTTGGGACAGTTTCCATGATAATATTAGATACAAGATAAAGTGGATAATCATGGGTTGGTAACAATAACGTAAGGTGTTTGGCTTATCCTCTACAACTTTATGCTTCATGTGTTCATCATACGGATGATTAAATGTTAAATGACATTATCACACTTATGATTAGTTGGTACCCTAATGTTTGATTGGAAAGTTATGTACGACAACATCATGCATAGACTTGCCCATCCTATGATATAACCATATTTCTTTTAATAAGTGATAGATGTTCCTTATGATAATACAATTGCTCCTTCATGCTTATGCTAACCATGCAAGTACCATTTTGAATAATGCAGGCCACGATGATGGCATGATTGTGATATGATGTGGAACATCAAGGGTTATGATGAACCCAGTGATATATGATGGGTGTTACCCATGGAATGGTATGGAATACTTTGATGATGGGATTGAGTCCTAGAGATGTTGATCCTTGAGATGGATCTGGATAATTTGGCAAGAAGCCAAGCGGTAACATGTAGTGTGAGATCCTTGTGATGGATCATGATGATGTTGATGGAACGAAAAACCTTAGTGATAATGTAACACAAGATAATGAGATTTATATTTGTTATTCTTGTTATAGTTGCATGTTGCATAATTTGGTTGAATCTTGCAATCCACTTAAAATACACTAATTAACTACAGAGGAATCTTTCATGTAGTTTTCCATGGCCATAGATCCATCATCGTCAGGAGTTTGGTGATGGTGAAACAAGTTTTCCTATGGGTTAATCTGGAGCACATATTGTTGAATATGCGGGGTTGCTCCTAGCCAAAAATAGGAGGATTAGAGTGCAAATTCAGTTGTAGACTCCAGAGCATAGTTTCAAGCTCGTGGATCAGTATGATAGAGCATGGCGAACAAGCCCATGGCTCAAGATATGTGATAGATCATGGTGAATAGGCCCATGTCTCAGTGATGATGGAGCACGGTGAATAGGCATGTGGTTTGGTTTTTCTAGCGTCGATACCTATATCAAGGTGGGCTAGGAAGAGGGTAGCTTGACCCTGTGTGGATGAGGCCACTTAAGCATGAGACGGTGGTCCTACTTGTTGGTTCTCATGCACTGACCATGAGGTGGTGAGGTCATGGAGTTCGACTCTTCCATTGACCTTGTATGGCACCAGCTTGGGTTTCGCAACCGAAGGTTGGATTTGAGTGGTACGACTCACTTCCTCAGGGCATAATAAATCGTAATTCAGTTGTATAGTATATATTCTTAGGACAAATACAAAACATTGGTTGAGGCCTTGTTTGTATAGTTGTCCTAGCTATATCTTGCAGTTATTTACATGTTCCATAGAGGTTATGATAAGTTCTTATATAACTTGTCTTGTCAATCATGTTCCATACACTATCTGTTGATATGCCTCTTAGTAATCTGGTAAGATGTTATATAGCCCGTTCTGCTCGGTATGTTGCTTATATATAAACTTCTTGCACCAGTTATCAGTTTTATCTATTATAGTTCTTTCTGAGGTTTTATAGTTTCGACGGGGAGTTATGTTTCTCGCTGGGATTGTTTGTCTCACCCTACTGGTTTAAAACATTTTTAGGTGGTTGTGCTGGTAGTGGTGGTGATCGTGGTTTTGCAGCTGAGCAACAAGAAGAACAGTAGAAGGCAAGAGATGGATATGCTATTGTTTTGGTTATGTTGTAGTAGAGTCTTAGCTCCTACGCAACCAAGGTCGTGGTAGTTCGTCCTGTCAATCCTCCAGGACCCAGAGTCATCCATGTACTCTCAGGTCCTCAGAGGTGTTTTGATGACGTTTCATGATGTATAGCTATTAATGGCTCTTTCTTTATCTGTTGTTTCCTTGGTGTTGCTTGATATGTATATAAACAGGTGATGAACTCCTTGTGCTTAAGGAACAGCTGGATCCTATGTGATGATGGATATATGTCAAGGTTATGTATATAACTTATTTTCTTGCAAGATGTGGATCTGGTTGTAAGAGTTCTTCTATTTTGATGTTTTTCCACAATCGATTTTAATTAACCTGTGTTTTTGGTAATGTGATGTTTAAGTCAGTTCTGTACATTTTTGCATGGCGTTTCACTATCTTGGTGATGGCGGGATGTCACAAGTTGGTTGGTATCAGATATCTAGATTCACTGAGTCTATAGGGATCTAGGACTAGGTTTCATGTTTGTTCTTGTGATTTTTCTCCAGATTTTCTCATAATAACCTTCTGCCCCCAACAGAAGATAAAGTTAAAGATGTCTGAAAGTCACGAAGAACATGCTACCAAGAGTAGTGTTGTTGCATCAGTTGATGGAGCATGAGTGCAGGCACATGAAGATTGGGTGCCTAAGGTCCCCCAGTTTAACCCGGCCATTCTCGAGAACCCTGCCTATCAACATCTTATGGGATAGTTAATGGCTACAATGAATCTCATGGTGGAAAGATTGCCAGTGGTTCTGCCAAGAGCACAAGTTCCCCATTGTGAATCTTTGAGTATTAGAAAGATCTTCGAGCGGCTTCACTGAGTCAAAGCTTCTGATTATGCTGGGACGGATGACCCAACAAATGTAGATCTATGGTTGATAGGTCTTGATAAGTCCTTCCGGATCCTCTACATCCCCAAAGTAGACAAAGTAAAGAACATTGTCTACCTTCTGAAAGGTAGTGCTAGCCACTGGTGGGCCATCGAGGAGGAGAAGCGACCTGGTGAGGTGATCTATTGGGACGTCTTTCGATGGGAGTTTGTGGTTCGATACTTCCCAAATATGTATCTTGACAAGAAGATCAGCCAGTTTGAGCATCTGCGCCAAGGACCGATGAGCTTCACTGAGTACGAGGCTAAGTTCATGGAGTTGTTGAGGTTTTTTCCTCACATGGCAATGACAGATGACGAGAGGATCAGACATTTTGAGAAAGGTTTGAGTGTCGAGCTGTCAACACCTGCTGCTACTTTGGATAACCGAGAGCGGTTTGCCAGGTTTTTGGAGTCTGTCCGAAGGATTGAACGGTCAGTAAAGGAGAAGAAAGAGGCGATGACCAAGAGGAAGTCTGGTCAGTTTTAGAGATAGAAATATGGTGGCTTCAAAAAGCCGAGGTTTTCTGCACCTTCCGTAATGCAAAGTTCCAGTGTGCCATCACAATCGTCCCTGAGTAAAGGAAGAGGATATGGTTCTTCACCGTCGAAGGTGTATAGTACAACTTCAGTAGTAGTGATAGGTCCATCTAGGCCGCAGCAGAGAGACCAGTCTTGTTATCTTTGTGGTCAGGTTGGGCATTTCAGGTCAGACTGCCCAAAAAAAGATGTTGAAGTAACCCAGCGGCTGGGGCAGAGTCATCATGCTAGTGGTGCCAAAGGGCGAGGAAGTGGTCAAGCGTCACAAGCTAGATCGTCTGCTCAAGGAAGCAGAGGACATGGATGACAACAAGCAATGGCTCGATTCTATGCTATGAGTCGGTCAGAGGCAATAGTCAACCTACGAGTGGTGACAGGTCAAATGGAGTTATTTCATTCTAATTTGTCTTGTTCTTGCTTTGTATCCGTTCTGGTTGACATGGGTTCTATGCACTCTTTTATCGCTCGTAGTATGCTTGATAGCTGTCTTTTACCTGTTAGTTGTAAGAAAGATAACTTGTTGTTAGAAACCCCTCTTAATGGTTCATCGATGCTTCGAGAGGAGTGTACATCTAGTGTTCTATCCTTTTCGGGACACAACATACAAGTGGATATCATGCTACTTGATATGCATGGATTCAATGTAATCCTTTAGATGGATACCTTAGAAAGGTATAAGGTTGTGCTGGACTGTGGTTCCAAGCAGACGGTATTCATTGATGATGGTAAGAAGTGATTCTTCCAGGAAGATAGGAAAATTTGTCTGACGTGGTTGATATCAATTATGGTGGCAGAAAGGTTGTTGCGGCAAGGTTGTAGACCGTTCTTGGTTCATGTTATGGATACCAAGACGAAAGGACCAAGTCTACAGGATGTTCTAGTTGTCAGAGAGTTTGAGGATGTGTTTCCCAAGGAGTTTCCCAGTGTTCCCCCACCTTGAGAGATTGATTTTAAGATCAATCTAGTTCTAGGAACACAACCTGTTGCTTAGACACCATACAGGATGGCTCCAGCGGAGATGGCAGAGCTGAAGAAGCAGTAACAAGAGTTGCTGGACAAAGGTTTCATAAGACTGAGCACATCGTCGTGGTGTGCTCCAGTTCTGTTCGTGAAAAAGAAGGATGGATCGATGCATCTGTGCATAGATTATCGACAGTTGAATAAAGTCATGATCAAGAACAAGTACCCTTTGCCAAGGATAGACAATATGTTTGATCAGTTGTGTGGTGCTACAATGTTCTCAAAGATCGATCTGTGGTCTGGATATCATCAGTTGAGGATCAAAGATGATGACATACCGAAATCAGCCTTCAGGATGAGGTATGGTCACTTTGAGTTTGTGGTTATATCATTTGGGCTAACCAATGCACCAACTGCCTTCATGGATCTTATGAATAGTGTGTTTCATCCGTTTCTAGATTAGTTTGTTGTAATCTTCATAGACGACATATTGATCTATAGTCGATACAGTAAACAACATGAACAACATCTTCGACAAGTGTTGACTCTTCTTCGCCAGCATCAATTATATGCCAAGTTTAGTAAGTGCGAGTTTTGGTTGAAGGAGGTAACTTTCTTGGGTCATGTGATATCTACGAAAGGAGTTAGAGTGAACCCCAAGAAGGTGGAGTCAGTTGCAGAGTGGGAGAAACTGAAGACGTCGACTGAGGTTCGTAGTTTTCTGGGTTTAGTAGGATACTACCGAAGGTTTATAAGGAACTTCAGTGTGATCATGTTTCCGTTGACAAAGTTGACCAGGAAAGATGTGCCTTTTGTTTGGGATGATCGTTGTTAGCAAGCTTTTCAAAGCTTGAAGGAGAAGTTGACTAGTGCTCCAGTGTTTGTGCTGCCAGAGCCTAGAAAGGGCTATGTGGTTTTCTATGATGCTTCCAAGAAAGGCTTAGGTTGTGAAGGTCATGTGGTTTCTTTTGTTTCACGTCAGCTTAATAAACATGAGGAGAGTTATCCGACACATGGTTTGGAGCTGGTAGCAGTGGTCCATGCATTGAATATTTGGAGACACTATCTTTATGGGGAAGTGTGTTAAATCTTTACAGATCATAAGAACCTAAAGTATATCTTCTCATAGAGTTAGCTGAACATGCGACAACGTCGCTGGATGGAGTTGATCAGTGATTATGATTGAACCATCGAGTATCATCCTAGTAAGGCGAATGTGGTAGCTGATGCACTTAGAAGGAAGTCTTCTTCTCTTCCTATGAAAAAGGCACAATTGAGTTCTTTGATATGCCATATGCGGGATATGTTCGTCTCCTTGCGGTAGATGAATGTACAGTTGGAGGTCTCCTTGTTGGCAGGACTGTTGGTATAGATACAAGTGAAGCCTACATTGAGGCAGAAAACCAAAGAAGCACAACAGGCATATGCTACAATTTAGTTGATCAGGACAGAGTTGGGAAGCGAGAAGCGTGATGGCTTCCATGAGTCTGAGGATGGGCTAGTTTGTTATCATAACAAGATGCTAGTCCCTAATGTTGATGATCTGAGGAAGTTAGTGCTCGAGGAAGTGCACACATTGATGTATTCTATGCATCCTGGTGTCACCAAGATGTATCATAATTTGAAGGATCTATATTGGTGGCATGGCTTGAAGAAGGATGTATTTGAGTTTGTGGCTAAGTGTGCGGTATGTCAATAGGTTAAGGCTGAGCATAAGAAGCCAGGAGGTATGTTGCAACCCATGCCGATACCGCAGTGGAAATGGGATCATGTAACCATGGATTTCATAGTTGGTCTTCTAAGGAAAGCTAGAAATCATGATTCTATTTGGGTGATAGTGGATAGATTGACGAAGTCTGCTCATTTCATACATGTGAAGACAACATATACAATAGAAAAGTGTGCTCAGGTATATGTGGATGAGATAGTGCGTTTGCACGGTGTGCCTCCAATGATAGTCTCTGACAGAGATCCCCAGTTCACGAGTCATTTTTGGGAACAGTTGCACAGAGCATAGGGAACACAGTTGAGATTTAGTACCACCTTCCACCCGCAGATAGATGGACAGTCTGAAAGGACTATTCAGACTTTGGAAGATCTTCTCAGAGCTTGTGTTTTTCAGTTCCTAGATAGTTGGGACGTGCATCTCAATTTGATAGAATTTGCCTATAACAACAGTTACCAATGGAGTATTCATATGGCACCTTATGAGGCTTTGTATGGTAGAAAGAGCAGATCTCCTTTATGTTGGTATGAGTCTGGTGAGTATCAGCTTTTGGGTCCTGAGGTGGTGTAGCATACAACAGAAAAGATCAAGGTGATACAACAATAGTTGAAAGAAGCAAAGGACAGACAGAAGTCATATGCAGACAATCGTCGACGACCTTTAGAGTTCCAGGTGAGAGACAAGGTGTATCTCAAGGTCTCTCTATGGAAAGGAGTGTTGAGGTTTGGCCGGAAAGGCAATTTGGCTCCCAGGTATATGGGGCCATATCCAGTGGTAGCACGTGTTGGTAAAGTGGCTTACAAATTAGAGCTACTTCCAGAGTTGTATAGGTTGCATCTAGTGTTCCATGTCAGTATGCTGAAGAAAAGTCATCCAGGTACAGAAACAATGACAACTGATCAAGGTTGAGCTTGATGAAGATGTGACATATGAGGAAAGTCCAGTGTTGATCCTTGACAAAAGAGTGAAGAAGCTGAAGAGGAAGGACATTTTTCTTTTGAAGGTTATTTGGCATCATTGTGGCATTGAGGAAGCCATGTGGGAGCTTGAGGAAGAGATGAGGAGGAAGTATCCCTCACTTTTCTCTTCGGATTTTGGGGGTAAAATCCTTTTGTAGAGCTTTATGGCTTGTAAGGACCCTGACCTTCATTTTGGGCTTACCTTGTTTGTTTTACCTAAATCTTGTGTTTCGATGCTTGCTAATCACTTGAGTTTGTGATTAGGTCTTTGTTATGCTTTGTTGAGAGGTTGAGGTGTGACTTGAAATTTAACCAGGTTCTAGGGGTTTTGTGCAAGTCTCTCACCTTGAGAGATGTCATTCTCTCTCTTTGCATCCTCTAGGGTTGAGAGGATGGGTTGGGCTCCTTGTATGAGTTGTTTTTGGGCCTCGTTTAAATCTTGTAGTAGCTTGTGCTTGTTGTTGGGCCTCCTTAGGCCTTGTTTTCTTGGTGTATCGGCCAAGAGTGTATCATGCAGGATTGTGTCGGCCAGGGTTGTATCGGACAAATGGTGTATCAGGCATGGCACCATGTTGGGCGATACACACCTCATGACTTAGCTTTGTTTGTGTCACCATTGGTGACACTTGGTGCTCTTTTCTAGCAAGTGGCATGGATTGGACAAGTGGTGGTTTGGGTGAGCACATGCATGTGGAGAAATCCTCTAGTGGATGCCCACTTAACTCTATTGTATATAAACACCCTTCTTTGCTAGCTTGGGAACCCTTTATCTCCTTAGTTGCCTTCCTTCTCCCTTGGTGGATGATACCTCCCATTGGTGGAGCCCTGGTGTCCGATACACTTGGTGAAGCTTGGTGGTCGATCTCTTGGAAGAGTCTTCTTCATCCTCTAGTGGTGGTCAAACCCTAGAGTGTGTCTTGCCCCTTCTCTTGTGGTGAGTATCTCCCCCTCTTTCCTTGGCACCTTCTTCTCCTCCTTGCTTGTCTTTTGGCCATGGTGGTTATGGAGTTCTCTTCTCTGCTAGGGTTGGCTGAAGGTGGTGCCTTTGAGCTTGAAGCTTGGAGCTTGGTGCTAGGAGCTTTGGAGCTTGCTTGAGGCTGTTACATAACTCCTAACCCTAGATATACTACCTTCTTTTTTGTTGCATGTTTATATGCTATCTTGATCGACCATGTTTATCTTTTAGTGAGGTTCTTGCTCTAGTATGTACCCTTAATCTTGATGTAAAAAGTGGTTATGTTGTTGTTAGATGTGTGTTCTTAGACCTTGTTGGCCAAATTGTGAGTTTAGGGTTCCTTAGGAAAAACCCCCTTTCTCCCCCTTTTGGTTTTGAGAAGTGAGCTTGAGCTCTAGTGGTGTAGGAAAAACCCCTCTCTTCCTTAGTCGTTGAGAGGCGAGTCTATGCTCTAGTTGCTTGGGCAATACCCTTCTCTCACCATGGACTTGAGAGGTGTGCCTTTGGTTGGTGTTGACCTAGTTGAGGGTTGGCCGATATGGATGATCCACTTTGATGCCCAACATGTGATAGAGGATTGTGCAAAACCCCTTTCACTTGGTTGTTGAGAGGTGAGCCAATTCTCTTGATCTTCTAGGGTTTCTTAGTGGTAGTCTTGAGGTTGAGGGTGACCAATTCGACATGGTCCTTGGGCTCATGCACGATACCCTAAGGTTGTGTCTTGCCCAATAGCACTAATCTAGGGTTGAGCTTGGGCAATATGCTAGGTGGGTATCTTGTGGTCTTCTTGACCAACATGGTTGACTAGTTTGGCCGATATGGCTTGCACCTTATACTTGTCATGTTTCCTGATATGATGCCTTAGTGTCTTGGGCATCATGGGGTGGATGTAGGGTTTTTCTACTTTGGAGGTTATATGGTCTACCCTATCTTGCCCGACACCATCTTGGGAGGACTACTTGATACCAAGGTGTTGATGGTTGGCCGATATGATGTTGCCCAATATGGAGTATTGGTCGATATGAACCTTGTTGGGCGATATGGTGTTTTGACTGATAGGGAGTCCTAACCTTAGCTTGGACGATAGGAACACCTTGGGTCTTGGCCGATAGGGTGGTGATGTTACCCGATACCCTTTGTGCATGGTTGCACAATATGCTTGTTAACCCATATGTGGCTTGGTGCCCTAGGGTTTGGTGATGTTACCCGATACCCCTTTGGGTGAGGGGTGACGCCCTACCCGATATCCCTTTTAGTGAGGGTAGGCGACACCTATAGTGAGGGATGTACCTAACCCGATAGCCCCAAGTAGGTGAATACCTTTGGCTATGTTGTGTTGTGACCAGTGATAGGGTGGTTGCCTAGGGTTGATGACAAAGTGAACCTTTAATAAGCTTGATGGTTGATCTGGTTGTGTAATCCTTGAGGATAAATCCTTAGGGATGGTTTCCATGATAATATCAGATACAAGACAAAGTGGATACTCACGGGTTGGTAACAATAACATAAGGTGTTTGGCTTATCCTCTACAACTTTATGCTTCATGTGTTCATCATACAGATGATTAAATCTTAAATGACATTATCACACTTATGATTAGTTGGTACCCTATTGTTTGATTGGAAAGTTATGTACGACAACATCATGTATAGACTTTCCCATCCTGTGATATAAACATATTTCTTTTAATAAGTGATATATGTTCCTTATGATAATACAATTGTTCCTCCATGCTTATGCTAACCATGCATGTACCTTTTTGAATAATGCATGCCATGATGATGGCATGATTGTGATATGATCTGGAACATCAAGGGTTATGATGAACCCAGTGATATGTGATGGGTGTTATTCATGGAATGGTATGGAATACTTTGATGATGGGATTGAGTCCCATAGATGTTGATCCTTGAGATGGATCTGGATAATTTGGCAAGAAGCCAAGTGGTAACATGTAGTGTGAAATCATTGTGATGGATCAGGATGATGTTGATGGAACGAAAAGCCTTAGTGATAATGTAACACAAGATAATGAGATTTATATTTGTTATTCTTGTTATAGTTGCATGTTACATAACTTGGTTGAATCATGCAATCCACTTAAAATATACTAATTAACTATAGAGGAATCTTTTATGTAGTTTTCCCGGGCCATAGATCCATCATCGTCAGGAATTTGGTGATGGTGAAACGGGTTTTCCTACGGGTGAATCTGGAGCGCATATTGTTTAATGTGTGGGGTTGCTCCTAGCCAAAAATAGGAGGATTAGTGTGCAACTTTGGTTGTAGACTCCGAGCACAGTTTCAGGCTCGTGGCTTAGTATGATAGAGCATGGTGAATAGGCCCATGGCTCAGGATATGTGATAAAGCATGGTGAATAGGCCCATGGCTCAGTGATGATGGAGCATGGTGAATAGGCTCGTGGCTCGGTTTTTCTAGAACTGATACCTGTACCAAGGTGGGCTAGGCAGAGGGTAGCCTGACCCTGTGTGGCTGAGGCCACTTACGCATGAGACTGCAATCCTGCTTATTGTTTCTCGTGCACTAACCATGAGGTGGTGAGGTTGTGGAGTCCATCTCTTCCATTGACCTTGTATGGCACCGACTTGGGTTTCGCAACCGAAGGTTGGATTTGAGCGGTACGGCTCTGTTACAACCCACATTGAGGTTAGTCAATAAATACCTCGATTAGCGTGAAGTACCTTGATTAGTGCTAAGTATCTTGTTAAACATTATGGTTAATCAAGATAAGCTTGGATGTGAGTCAATAGTTGAGATTGAATCACCTGAGGCAATTAATGATAATCGCCGTGTTAATCGTTAAGTTAAATAAGTGCCCAAGAAGCGATTAGTATTTTGATTAGATGAGACAAGCTAATTGGCATGTTTTTATGCCTTGAGATTGTAGAGGATCTCGTGCTTAAAAAGTTTCTAAAGAAATCATCCATATCAGACCTACGAGGCGAAAGTTTTGACACTTTTGAGTTTATTGGGCCGATATTGCAATTTTTCCAAATTTATTTGCTTTTTCCCCTTTCTCACTTATCCCTTCCCCGTCACCTGATAGAATAGGGAATAGCCACAAAGAGAAGCACACACACACCAGTGCTCGACCGACTTGAGCAGGGGGAGCAAGGCAGGCGATTTCTTGGCTCTGGGCTCCAATCCAGTAGGGCACCACTCCCCTTCTTCTTCCTCCTGCCTTCCTCCACCTTCCCTACCCCCTCTTCTTACCCTAGCGGTGCTCTACCAGCCACCCGACCTACTTGGGTAGTTGACCAGCTATAGGTACGACGCCCAACAGTGCTGGTCGACTAGTAGAGGAGAAGCGATGGCCGATTAGGGCCCATGAAGGTCGAACCAGTGGCGCCAACCTCCTTCCTCACCCCTATTGCGTCCACCTGCCTCTCAAGAAGAAAGGGGTAGTGCCCCAGCCGGTCTGAGCAGTAGTAGCTACAACCATGGCTTTGTGCCACCTAGGGTATGAGGAGCAACATGATTCGAAGCCCTTGAGCTCGGCCAAGAGCCTAGAATTGGAATCTATAGCTTTCAGTTCCCAATTAGTAACCCACTGAGCTCTTTATTCAATCTGTATGTGTGTGTGGTACTGCTCGATTGCAACAGGTCCAGATCCAGGCCATTCTAAGGTTGAAGACAACCTATTGACGCCCAGAAATAGGCCTCTGGATGTATTTTCAAATGAATTCGGACATACTGAATCGCGGTGAGTAGAATCTCACTCCCAATCGCATGATTTAACTCCATGAAACAGACAATTTTGGACAATTTCATTCCAGTCCGCATTATTCACATATGTCAGTTGTAAGGATCCTGACCTCCATTTAGGGTTTACCCTGTTTGTTTTGCTTAACCCTCATGCTTTGTTGTTTGCTAATCACCTTTGGTGGTGATTAGGGTTTGTTGATGCTTTGTTAAGAGTTGGAGGTGCTACTTGCAATTAACCCAAGTCTAGGGTTTGTGGGCAAGTTTTGAGGTGTTCCTCCCTGTCCTTGCTTCCTCTAGTGTTAAGAGGAAGGTTTGGGCCCGTTTCTTGAGTTCCTTTGGGCTTGGTTGAGCTTGTTGGGGCTTGTTGAGTGTTACCTTTTCTTCTTTGTGCCTTGTGTCGGGCAGGTGCTTACTTGGGTCGGCCTAGTGTGTCGCCCAGGGTTTGTGTCGCCCTGGTGGTGTGTCGCCCATGGACCTTTGACCATCTTTGACCTCGTTTGTGTCACCACTAGTGGACACTTGGTGCTTGATGCTTGCATGTGGCAATGGCCTTGGACATGTGTTTAGGGCATGCTCGAGTGGTGGTTTTTACGCATGGACAAGTGTCCCTAGGTGGGCGACACCTTGCTTTGCTTTGCTTTGGTTTCTCCTCCATCCCCTTCTATATATGTGTTTCCTTTACCTTGCTAAGTATCCCTTTAGTTCCTTAGCCTCCCTTCTCCTTGGTGCACGACACCCTTCCTCCTTGCAAGCTAGTGGTCGATCCTTCTTGGAGTCTCCTTCTTCCTCTAGTGGTGGCCGAACCCTAGAGTGCTTTGCTCTCCTTCTTCCTTGGTGGTGCGTAGAGCTTGGATCTAGGAGCTTGGAGCTTGCTTATGGTGGGTTACATAACTCCTAAACCTAACTTCATTACCTTCTTTCTATGCTCTTATATGTTGCTATGATCATGTAGGCTATATGAGTTGCTAGCTTTGTTTCTTGCTTAGTTGTTCTTGTTGGCTGAACCATGTGTTCTGGGGTTTCTTGGTGAGAAATACTCTCTTCTCTCCTAGATCTTGAGGAGTGAGCTTGAATTCTAGTATCATGAGCAACACTCCTCTCTCGTTTAAGTTGAGAGGTGAGCTTGTGTTCTAGTAACTTGAGCAACACCCTCCTCTCACCATGGACTTGAAGGGTGAGCTTGGTGGTAGTTATGGACCTTGTTAAGGTCGTTCCTTGTGTTTCCCGACTGGTGACAAGAGATGTGCAAGACTCCTCTCTCGTTTAAGTTGAGAAGTGAGTCATTCTCTTGATCCTTTAGGGTTTTGAAACCCTTAAGCTTGAGGTTGGTGGTGACCATGTCGGGATGTATCTAGCCGATATGGCGTTGGTGGTGATGTTGTCGATATCTTTTCCTTGGTCTAACCTTGGACGTCATGTTGCATTTGTGATGGATGATACCCCTGGTCCCTAGTCCCTTTATGTGTTGGTTGTTAGCATGTGTTGTTGGACGTTACGTTATCCTTGCTGCACCTCTTGGTTTCCTGTTGTTAGTTGGGTGCACGACACGTCTGGCTCGAGTGCCCGATATGCCTTTGGACGACACCTGTTGGACGTTATGCTTGACTCCTGCCCAAAACACCTAGTTTAGGTGGTTAGTTAGTGTTGTTACATCTTTGAGCGTTGGGGCATTGCAATATGGACCTGCGTTGCTTTGGGTGTTGACCGATACACTTAGTTTGAGATGGTAACCTGGTACACGACACTAGGGTGCACGGTGCCTGTGTTGCACGACACAATGATGGAACAACGCCGCGTTGCCATCATACCTTGAGCCTAGCTGCCTGATATGGTGTTTCCCATCATACCCTGGATGTCCGACACCCTAGTGCTGGTTTTGATGTGTTGGTATGCCTACTCGACATGGGTTGAGGGTTGGGCAATAGGAGACAATACCCTGCCCAATACTACTTGTGGTGAGGGAAGTGGGCGCTATAGTGAGGGTTTTGTTCCTCGTTTGAAACCTGATATGTTGGATTCTATCATGTTTGATTTATTCTGGTAACTCTTGATATGCTTGATATAGTAGTTTACATTCATGTTTTCTCATATGACATTTCATATGTATATGATCATGTATAATGTTATGGAAATGGTAAGCATATGGAATGATTTGCTTAAGGATATCTATGATCATAGGTGGAGGCATGAATGATAAAATATATAATCATCAGTACTGCCCTAGGTAGGGTAATAAAGCTCTTGTTATTTATCCTGGATGATTGTGTACACTAACCATGTAGGTGTTTCATGCATAGCCAGGAAAAGGACTATGAGGTAATTATGTTTAAGTAACAGTGCCCTGATGGTCACTCTTGATGATAAGATAATGTGCATGATGTGTTTTGTGTCTGAGGACTTGAGTGTTGGAATTGTTATCCCATGATGATAATGTAAGCATTGAGAGGCATTGGCACTATGTAATGAGGGATTGAGATCTCATGGCATGTGATGATCCTTGACAATGGATCTAGATGATTGGCAAGAGGCCAAGTGGTAACAGGTAATGTTGGATCCTTTTGATTGATCAGGATGATGTTGATTCTCATATTGTTTATTTTTGTTATAGTTTGCATGTTATACAACTTGGTTGAATCTTGCAATCCACATAAAATACACTAATTAACTACAGTGGAATATATCATGTAGTTTGCCCTGGCCATAGATCCATCATCGTCAGGAGTTGGTGATGGTGAAACGGGTTCTTCTATGGGATTACCCGGAGCGCATATTGTTGAATATGCGAGGTTTCTCCTAGCCTAAAATAGAGAGGGAATCGAGTGCAACTATGGTTGCAGACTTGAATATATATGGAGCATGGTGAACAAGCTCATGGTTCAGAGTTGATAGAGAATGACTGTGTTCATGGCTTAGAGCACGGTGAACAGGATGTGGCTCAGATATACTAGCGTCGTGACCTATACCAAGGCGGGCTAGGCAGAGGGTAGCCTGCGGGAGCTGACCCTGTGGCTGAGGCCACTTAAGCATGAGATTGCGGTCCTGCTTGTGTTTTACTCGTGCACTGTCCACGAGGTGGGAGGTCGTGGAGTCCGGCTCTTCCATTGACCTTGTATGGCACCGACTTGGGTTTCACAACCGTTAGTTGGATTTGAACGGTACGGTTCACTTCCTCAGGGCATAATAATACATAACCCAGATGAATAGTATTTAATGCTTAAATACGGAACATTGGTTGAGGCCTTACTTGTGTAGTTGATTCTGTTATACCTTGCAGTTACTTATATGTTCCTCATGTTATGTGATAAGACCTTATAAATCTTATCTTGTTAATCATGTTCCATAAAGAATTACTTGGGTATATGCCTTCCGTACATCTGGTAAAGCTTGATGGTATGAATAGCTTTGATATATAAACTGCTCTTGTTATACCTCTTATCAGTTATCTCCTGTTGTTGCTTTATCTTTCTGAGGTTTTGTAGTTTCAGCAGGAGTTATGTTTCTCGCTGGGACTATGTGTCTCACCCCGCTGGTTTTCAGGTGTTCGAGTTAGGTGTGGTGGTGGTCGCGGAGTTGCGGCCGAGCAGCAAGACGAGCAGTAGAAGGCAAGAGATGGACTTGCTTCTATTTTGGTTGTTTGGTAGTAGAGTCTAGAGTCATCCCTGTACTCTCAGGTCCTTGGCAGCATTTTGACGATGGTTCGCGATGTACATCTGTTGATGTTTTGTATATCCTGCTATTGGCCAGATGTGGGCCTTTATGTATGTATAAACAGGTGATGAACTCATGTGATGATGGAACAACTGATCCTCTAAGTTTTGGACACGTATCAAGACTTGTATATGTTTATATAACCTGGTTTCCTTGAAGGATGAGGATGTAAATGTAATAGTTTCTTAGTTTATCTGCTTTCCGCAATCAGTTTTAATCAACCCATGTTTTTGGTAATATGTGGTTTTGGGTGATTTCTGCACGTTTTCACGTAATATCTCGTTGTCTATGTGATAGTGGGATGTGCTGCCACATCAGTGTTTACTCAGGTGTCAGGCAGTGCTGGTACCGCTCGATTTCCAAATTTACACATTTTAATTATTAATGCTTGTATGATGCTAAATAGTTCACTGATAGGTGTGATGTGAATTAGTGAAATTACAAGATTGATCAAAACTTAATTTACTCGGCCAAATTTTCAAAACAGCAGCACACGCCAAAAACTAGACAGTTTGAGTATAAACCCAAATTGTACGATTTTAATAAATTAATTGAGCACGATTACAAGGAATGGCTGATGATAGGAAAAATATTCAAAGAAAACCTAGTTGCACGTTCTAGGTCATATTTAATGTGAATGATTTAATATTACTCAAATTGACACGCTTCTCAAAGATATCATTAGAAATTCTCGATTATTAATAATAATGCAAGCCATAATAATAAATTAATTCTTATTTGAGTAATGTAATTCTTAACTCATGGGAACATTTGATATTCTTAATGAAATTTAATAATTCATGCCATGACAAGTAATTAAATTTTAAATAAGTTATGTGATCCATAACTCAAGATTAGGGTTGATGCACATGTTTTTATATTAAATCTTTCCACGACAAGTAATTTAACCCTTAATTGAATTATGTGATGCACAATTTAGATTTGGGGTTGATGTGCATGATTTTTGAGGAATTTTAAATAATTTACAAGTGTTGTTGACGATTTCATACATATTGAGTAAATAACTCTTGTTAGTGTGTTATGATGTTCAATTGTATGATTTCAGCGTAGATATGCCAAGTTTACATGAATACTATTTATTTAAGAATTTTAGTCTACCTGCATGCATATTAATATTGATTTCTCAGTAAATTACAAGTGGACATGTAATTAGATTATTTAAGAACTTGAAATCCACCTGCATGCATGTTATATTGATTGCTCAGTAATTCATCATGATTCTAAATATACTACTCTGTCAAGTTTGGAATGATATGCATGATGTGTTATAATCTTCAATTAAATAGACGAGATACCATGGAAATACCAGAGTCGAGTATAAGTAAGGAAAAGGTACAACATAGTATGAGCTATCTAGGAAATAGTAAAATAATAGACTTAAGGGCCCTAACACCGTAGAACCCCTTTGAAAAGTCTGCGCCTTAGGGGAGAAATGACCTAACCCTGGCAGTGTCCAGTACACAGGGGTGGTCGGATCTCATGTCCAACACTAACCAGACATCCTAGTGGCACGAGAGTACTGTTGGTAGTGTCTAACATCAACTAGAGACAAGATATTGGTGGCACTAGAGAGAAGTTTACAATGTCCAACACTAACCAGGCATCCTGGTGGCATTGGAGTACAGAAAAGTGTGTCCAACACTAACCAGACATCCTTGTGGCATGGCTTGACTCTCCGCCTGTGTGCTCAGGTTAGAGGAGGAGTCCAATTTACAACACCGTAGGAGTGTCGAGGCCAGAGAGCCAGTTTCCCTGTAGTAGACCAAGACAACAGTCAGACTTAGCTATCCCGGGGGTTAGCTAAGTCTTGTACGGTGGGATCGTAGTTCTCTACGAGTCTTCATATATAGAGTACACTGTATATGATCAGGGCATAAGCTAAAGTATGTTCATGTAGGTTCACAAAGTTCTTATAAAGAAATGAAGTCAAGAATGATTCGAGTTCAGTTACATAGTAATTGTTCTTTAAATAAAGTTTTGATATTTTCTGTCATTCAATCAAATGTACAATTTTACAGCAGTGGATACTTTTATGAATGTTGGCATATCCTGTTATTTAGACTCAATTTTTTAGCTCTGTTCAGTATAGTATTATCTGGTATTTTATTCCAATTAATAAACATAAATGAGTTATCTGTGATGGTTGGGTGAAATTCTATTCACTGAGCCAGTAGCTCACCAACCTACTGAAACATTTTTCAGGTCAGCATCAGCACGAGGAAGCTGAAGGATGTATCACCCGGACGCTTAGAAGGTAGTGTTTAGTTCAGTTTAGAGGTCTCTTGGTCCTTTTCCCTCGGTCCTTGGGCATGTGGTGAGATAGAGAGAGAATGTAGTGTAATATGTAGTTTAATTTTCAGTTATCTGCTGTGTTTTACATTTAGTAAGAACAATGTAATATGTCGTGTATATGTGTTTATCTTCCTAGTAAGATAGTTAGTAAGTAGCTTCCATAGTTTTATGATGAATTGATGCTATTCAGGTGATAAGGTTTTCCTTTAAGTTAATCTAAGTGGTTAAGAAAAAGTAAAAGTTAAGGGTGGTTTACCGAGGGTGACTCTCCGGTCTTTGGGTTCATTAGAGATGGCTCGGGGATTGGGGTGCAACACACTGACTTCCTCAGGGCATAATAAATTGTAATTCAGCCGTATAGTATATCTTCTTAGGACAAATATAGAACATTTGTTGAGGCCTTGTTTGTATAGTTGTCCTAGCTATATGTTGCAGTTATTTACATGTTCCAAAGAGGTTATGATAAGTTCTTATATAACTTGTCTTGTCAATCATGTTCCATATACTATCTGTTGATATGCCTCTTAGTAATCTGATAAGATGTATGCTGCTTATATATAAACTGCTTGCACCAGTTATCAGATGTATTTGTTATAGTTCTTTCGGAGGTTTTATTATTTTGGCAGGGAGTTATGTTTCTCGTTGGGACTATGTATCTCACCCCACTGGTTTAAAATCTTTTTAGGTGGTAGTGTTGGTCGTGGTGGTGATCGTGGTGTTGCAGCTTAGCAACATGAAGAACAATAGAAGGCAAGAGATGGATATGTTGTTGTTTTGGTTATGTTGTAGTAGAATCTTAGAGTCATCCTTGTACTCTCAGGTCCTCGGAGGTGTTTTGATGATGTTTCATGATATATCGTTGTTAATGGCTCTTTCTTTATCTGTTGTTGGTCTGGTGTGGCCTGATATGTTTATAAACAAGTGATGAACTCCTTGTTCTTAAGGAACAGCTGGATCGTATGTGATGATGGACATATGTCAAGGTTATGTATATAACATGTTTTCTTGCAGGATGTGGATCTGGTTGTAAGAGTTCTTCTGTTTTGATGTTTTTCTACAATTGATTTTAATTAACCTGTGTTTTTGGTAATGTGATGTTTAAGATGGTTATGCATGTTTTTGCGTGGCGTTTTGCTGTTTAGTGATGGCAGGATGTCACAGTGACACTAAAACTCAAGCCATTCTTTTTTGGAACACAAAAACAACTACAATACTTTTTGTTGTAGGGTTCATGTTACACCAAAACCAACAATGTAACGTGCAGTGGGTGATGTATTTGTGGTATCATTGGACCTTTCATTGTAGGTTTTCATAATAAAAATTAATGACTTCTAAATTTCCTCATTGGTTGTGTAATAATAAATAATCGACGTTGAATATCACAACATCAATTTTATTAGTGATTAAACACTGAAATATTTAGGTGTACCCCATCAGTTTATTCTAAATAATTGATGTAGAATTTCTATGTAGTCAGTTTATAAACAACAGATGAGTATGTTTTTTCTATAGCAGGCCTACAAACATGTTGTCCGACTACTATCCTGTACTCTATCAGCAACTCTTCAAAACTAAAAGTTCTAAAGAACTGTAGGCCTCTACAAGTATCATACCTTAACAACTGGTCGGTGAACCTATAAGAAAAAGATATATATACAAAATAGTCACAAACATGCCACACATTTTACCATTTTTTTACATCAAATGGACAAAAATCCATGAATGCACGACTTAATTGTTTCATTTCTCAGCCACACATTCAATTTTATGTATATATACAAAAATACACATCATTCACTTCCTCATGCATTCACATTCAATTCACACATACATGCACACCTCACATTCATTTCACATACAAATACAAATCAACATTAGTTGCCATCTCATATTTTAATTCCACTATGTATAATAATATAACAAACAAAAATTGGACATAAATGTTTAAACTACAAAAAATATTAATCAATGTTCCCATTTTTTATTCAAGTCCACATTTTTTATGAAGCAGTCTGCCCACTGTTCGCATAGGTCATTCAACTGCTCCAATGTATAGGCTTTAGTATTGTAAAAAAAGATACAGAGAGTGAGTCTTCTACTTAGATTTTTTTGTCTATATTATCAAATGAGACTACTTCATTAATATGATCTTAGACTAATAACTTTCATTCTCTATACATTTGATCTGTTGTGAGTGAGTCGAACAACTCCTATGGAATAAAATGTGGGGGAGGAGGCTGTGGAATCCTAGGGGTTTCCTTAGCTATTGTGGACTGCATGCATGTATTCTCATATTAGCTTTCGATTATTTATATAAATTTTAATATACATCTTTCATATCTGAAGAAATATAACGAATCACTTGGGCCACCCAGTAAAGCTGCCTTCTACCTCTCTAACTATGGTGGCATCTGGGTGCTTGTACGGGAGAGGTGTATCTCTCATTGTTCAAAATAGACATATGACACTCACATGAATGTGATTAGTGGGAAGGGGAATACCATGAATCATATTGGTGAAATAAGCCTCGACATCTGCCACAACGTTGTGTGATGGAACATCGATGCAAAAATGGTATTTTCTAACCACCTACAATTTTATGAAACAAAAAATATAAATTGAAAAACATTTATTATTGACTTGAGCAATTATTTTATCACAATATATATATATATATATATATATATATATAAATTGACTTAAATTGAATCTTAGCTAGGTTGTGCCATGCGGTTTTAAAAGACTACTCCCTATGCACTCTGTGGGTGAGTGATGAACATGTTCTGTGACTGCTGGAGAAGCTTGCACTACCTAAGAAGTTTTGAAATTCTCTAAGACTGCATGTATCAATCTTTGCATGTACTTGTGGTCCACTTCCCCTTTCTTGGTAGATTTGCACTTTTACTAGGATGCACTATAAAAAAATTTCCCATACCCAGCTCCACCGCCCCTAACACATTTGTGATGCTCTTCTATCCCTAGAGCAACTGTCAATTCATCATGTGTGCCCTGAGCGATGAACTTGCACTCCTTCATTTTCTCACCCAGATCCAACTAAATTATAATCAAAACTAACGAATCAGTAAAACTTAACAATCTGGTAAAAATGAACATGAAAATATTATGAGGCTAAGAAATTTATCATTTTTTAAGCCACCTCCTATGTTACTTGGACGAAGATTTCTCCGTCTTTATTTTTCCTCACATGTATCGACTCAATATAGCGAGGCAACCTTCCAAAAGCACTAGAATACTCAATAGTAGAAGGAGTAGAAGTAGAAGGTCTTGCACTTTCTCTTGTTCTTTTTTCTCTCTTCTGGTGGTCTTTAAAATAACCAATTGAACCGGTGGTTGTGCACATTCTTGCCACGCCTATATTTTTTAGCATTGTGAATGATCTGATTCCTTTAATAAAGAAATATTGTTAAGTAACCATAAGAAATCATACAAATGTAATTAATTCAATAAATAAATATTGTTAAATAACCATAAGATATCATAAAAATGTAATTAATTCAATACCTTGAACGCATCTGTTTTTCTCCAATCAACAAACTCCTTCCAGTCATTTTTATCAATATAGTTCCATTTAAGAGTGGACTCATGATCCTTCTTGTCTGTAAAGATGTAGTCTCTTGTGAGGATTCTCCACCAGTCTCTATGTCTTATCTCGACAAGCTGCATAACAAACTTGTGATGCAAATTTTTGTCAAGCTCGTAGCGACCTTAAAAAGGATGAGCATTCACTACTATTTAGAAATACTACAAGAAAGAATAGAAAAAAACTATAAAAAATGTAAATACATTTATCTCACCTCTAACTCCCTCTATATGAGGTATTTGTTGACCGTACTCACTTGTCTCCAATCCTCAACAAGGAGAGGAAATTTGCTTTGACTAATGACCCCATAGTAGCTGACAAACTCTTTAGTAATTGACATTCTTGGTTCATTGAATTTAACAACACCCTTCCTCCCTTGCCTATTTGTGGCAATTTTAATCACAATCATCCCTCTCGTACATTTTGACTTATAAACACCTTCAACACCCTAGTCAGGATGCTCTGGAACCTCGCACTCATGCTCCTAACACCCAGGATCATTGTTCTCCTGGTTAGATGACATCTATAAAATTAAAAGTAAACATTTGAAAAAATTCAGATTACAAATGAAAAGTCAGTTCACATATAAAAAGTCAAATCACGCGTAAAACATTTAGGGCTTATGGTTAATAAAGTAAATTTATTCAATGTAAATCAAGTGAATTTAGAGCAATTCATATCAATTCTAGTATATTTATTCCTAGGTTTGATCATTTAGCCATACTTATATTTAATTGCTAACATTAAACAATACACTTATCATACATATAAAATTAGGGTCATAGTATCAAATAAACATTACAATTATCATAATTCATAATAAAACCTAGAATTTGATTCAATTTTCATCTATTCATCACAATCTCCATTAATTCAACACAATCTCCATTAATCCATCATAATATTGACACAATTTAAACAATTTGTTCATGATTTGATCACGATTAAGTACAAATTGAAATCTCCATTAATTTAATTTCATCATAATTCACAATTTTGACATTTATATCAATCTTCATCTCTCTTCCCCCTCTCCTCCTTCCTCTCCCTCCTCCTTCCTCTGTCCTTCATAATTTCTTCTCAATATTGCGAAGAAATCGTAGAACTGGGTAGGGAGGAGACAAGTGGAAGGAGGAGATGTGAAAGAGAGACAGAGATAATAATGCAAAAAAAGCATCTGACCTACCTCGCCGATCAGAGGAGAGATCAGCGGCTATGGCTTGAGAAGGTGGAGAAGAAGTAGCGGCAACATGCGAAATCGTCGGTGGAGTTGGTAGCAACGGTAGCAGAATTTGCCGATGAGCATCAGCAATAGCAG
This sequence comes from Alisma plantago-aquatica, assembly GCA_963693085.1. Classification (NCBI taxonomy): domain Eukaryota; kingdom Viridiplantae; phylum Streptophyta; class Magnoliopsida; order Alismatales; family Alismataceae; genus Alisma; species Alisma plantago-aquatica. Next base: position 1,382,890,445 of record OY856411.1, read on the forward strand.
CACCAACAGCAGCCCAGAAGTGGCGACTAGCAACAACAGGGATGGAGGCTGAGGAGGAGACCATCACATATCGTGGAAGAAGTGGCGGAGCTCGGGGTGACTATCACGAGAGTGTAGTGATTCTATCAACCAGACAACATCACAAGGAGGGAAAGATGGAAAAGTATTTTGGGTTTAATTAACATATGAATTAGGAAGTTATTTACGAAACCAACGATGTAATGTTATTTGTGTCAGTTGCATTTGAAAAACTGTCAGAAAAATGACAACTTTGTTGTCATTTATATTCAATAAACCGACCTAACTCCATATCGGAGAGGCAACCCAGTGATACTTACATTATTGGTTAGAGTCAAGACAACCGACAAGAAACACATATTGGGGGTAGAAAAATTTTCACATGACACGTAGTGTGAATAGCTTTTTCATTGGTCATTGTAGATACAACTGACGAAAATGCCAATTGGTTTTTGTGGGACACATGGCGTTCACACCTCTTTATCCCGTTGGATATTTATAGAAGAACGGACGACATAAGAATTTTGGAGGTAAATGAAATATTTGCAAAAAATTTGCGTGAAATTCTATTTTTGCCGACGATATGTAGGTCGGTTGCTTTGAGAAGCGATCGACGATAAAAAAAACTAGCACGTATTTTCTCGGGTAGTCAAACTGAGGCGGTTGCCTTTAAAGAACCGACGCTAAAGATAACACTATTAATTTCTCTTGAAAAAATAACCGATGCAATATATCATATTTGTGGTCGTTCTAAATGAATAAGTGATTGTCCATGATGTCATATGAGGGAGATGAATGATTTTGAAAGGCGGGCCGGTATGACTGTGAGAAGCAGCTTAACGAATTGGGCTGCAGTTTTCTCCAGAAACAGCATGCCTGCCAGCGAGAGACAGCGAGTTGAAGTGATAGCAACGGTGCGGTTATTTCTGCGGGGCAGTCACCGCTTAGATCGAAGCCACCAACTTATCCATTAAATCAAACTTCTACTTCTTTTCATCTTCTAAAAATGATGAACCCAAATGGATGACAGTCAATTAAAAAAAAAGACATATCTCATCAGGCACCCTATATAGGTGACCGTTATTTTATAGGTGTTGGCCAACTATGACATCTTTTGGGTGAATTATGATCGGCTTGACTGTTACATTTTCCCTATTTTCCTGATGGTCAGGGGGGATGGAGGTGAAGAGACTGATTCTCCAAGGTCAGTGGCTTCAGTATTTGTATTTAAGTAGAGGAATTCTTTTCAGATTCTCTAATAGACAATCATTAGCAGGCGAGGGTACAAATAATGGTTGGAATACAAGGAGTAATACGAGGTTCTCTAGTCAGTTTTACTAAATCTCAATTATTACTGAAAGTAGGGCTGGCAATCAGGTCGATTTCAGGTCAATTTCGGGTCATATATTCAGAAGTCTTGAAATTAAATGTTAAATATAAAATCTTAAAAAAAATTAATTCAGGTTATTTCAAGTCGGGTCTTGCTTATTCAGGTCACATACAACCAAACATGTTCACAAATGAAAGAAATTACGTTTGAAATAAATTGCACATTTTCGGGTCTTGTTGGGTCAAAAATTGTCAGCCCTAACTGAAAGCGTCAAAGTGACAACTTTTTAAAAATCGGACATGGTTAGTTTCAATATAAATCTCAATTATTACTGAAAGCGTCAAAGTGACACCTTTATGAAAATTAGGCAAGTCAGGCCGGCGAGTCCACTTGTTCCGATGTGTTGCATACCTTCTTCCGACGTGCTTCGCGCGCAGAATCAGTCTATAAAGAGTTTTCCACATCTAATGATAAAAACGAATAAAGTGGAAGAATCATGAACAGTAGCTCGTCGTCGCAGCAGTATATATAACCCTCTTCTGGGCAATATAATCACCAAAAGTCAAGATATCAAAGAAGGTAGCTAGTGAAGCGGTAGCCAACTGCCCAGCCATGGCTCGGGGACAAGTAAAGGGGCCGGCAACAGAGATGACCCTTGAAGAGTTCAAGCAGTGGTTGAAGACGTACGATGTCGATTGCGACGGTGTCATCAGCAGAGAAGAGCTCCGGAACGCGTTCAAGAAAGCTGGGGTGAGATTTTTCGTAGGATGGAAGGCCGCCCGCGCGATCCGTGGTGCCGATTACAACAAAGATGGTGCCATTGACGATGAGGAGATTAAGAACCTGATGGGCTTCGTTGAAAGGAAGCTGAGGTTCAAAATCACGGTTTGAGTCGTTGACGTGTGCTTGGCTTGTTTGTGTGGTATGTCCATACTACTTCCCCTGTAATGCAATAAGTAAAAGATTAGGCGTGCTACATGTACGACTAGTGAAATATGTACGTCGCGTCTGAAGGACAAGTGATATTTCCACACTTTAGACAAATATATGTATTGGAGCTAATTCTATTGCATTATCATGCATATGTAAACGTTTTCAGTGAAGACAAATAATAATGAAAATTTAAGAAAAAAATGATCAGTGGGATCGTAGAATATTTTCTCTTTGACAGACTGAGTGTTTGGAGAGTACATACAATGATCAAAGAAAAAACTGATATAGCTTGCTTACTAGAAATCAAATCAACATGGGAACAATGCAAAGAGGTTGGGGACACAGGGTATGAACTCTGATATACATGTATTGACATACGTGGAAATAGCTTTGATTAGACGTTAAAGATAAATACTACAAAAATCGCTAGGGTGGATGACAAAATCATATATATGAGCTTATTCTTGAAGGAATGGATTTTTAATGTTATTAATGTTTATTGTCCCAAGTTGGCCTTGACGTGAAGGGTAAGAAGGTTGTTTGACATACCACGGATTAGCTAATACAAGAATAATAATAGAGAATATGGGGAGAATGTCTACATGGGGAGCAACACCATTAGATACGAGAGATTTCATGGTGGTTTTGGATATTGTGACAACATAAATGGAGAAAAATAGAGGATTTTAGATTTAATGACATGATTTTGTCTACGCACATTACAAGAAAGGGTTAGTAAAATAGAGATAACTAATAGAAGTGGGGAAAAATATATAAGGATCCACAGGCGGACTTTGGATTTCTTCCCAACCTAGCCTCCAAGAGCCTCTTCCTATATACCCTTAGGTTTTATTATACATTAATCGCAATATAATGTGGTAGGAATATAGAACAAGCATATCATAACATATATCAATGAAATCTATGTATTATACAAAAAAAAAATTCCCCAACATGGTATAATAGTAACATAGTGTCCCCCAAATAGCCCTCAGAGGGTATTAGCAACACATACACAAAGTAAATACAAACGAAAGGGAGAACAAAGAGTGGATAGCGATGAAATTTGATGAAGACTTTTCCGACTTCTTATCCATCTAGTACCAAGTCAAGCTCCTCACTCATCTAATGGATAGCATGAAAATTAAAGCGAAGAATGGTCAAAACATTAAAAAATAGGGTTGGGTGGATTATGAAGTGGGTAGGTAAGAAGTACATGGGAAAATAATTGGTGCTAGCTAGGTGTTGTATACGCATTGAACCTTATGCAAACCTTGAACCCTAGTTTCCACTAAGGCTTATATAGGCATCCAAGGTGTTTTGGTTAATTGGAGGAAGGCTGGTAATTAGGTGTAGAGATGCATTAGATTGGGGTTAGAATGGTCGTTTCACCTCTACCGGAGCCATACTCCAAGGAGGCAAAATAGTGTTTATGGGGAGAACGATCTTGTTGGGAAATCAGACTAGAATATGTGGAACTTGGTCAGTTTCCCTAGGATATGTAGAACATTTATTCTAGTGACAGAATGGTCACTTTGTATCTAGGTTGGTGAAATAGGTAATTTTGGTGGATTTGGGGAATTGCCACGAATGTTCTTGGTGGAAAATAGTTGTTGTGCAGACTACATAGAATGGAAGTTTCTCAATAGAAGGTCTTAGGGAATGTGTATGTCTTCATGGTATTTGGAAGGAGAATCCTTGCTTGAGAATAGTCATCCTATGGGTATAATAGTCATTTTGTGGGAAATATGGTTTACTTGGAGTACACACTTGGACAATCATGCATTTTTTCCTTCACCTCATCCTTGATCACTTAGAATGTGTTGGGTATGATGTTGGTATCACTTTTGATTCCTCCACGCATTAGAAAGCCTAGGATAAAATGCATCCCCCTTCCATCGTTTAGTGGTTAAATACCTATAAAAAACATACAAACAAATCCATAAGTGCATTGGACAATATATTAGTATAGTTGATGAAATAGGATACATTATGAATTGCTTGATATGAGTATGGAGATCTAATTATGGCTCTATCATCTAGTCATTGGGTACTTCTGTGGGTTGATTAGGCTCAATGACACATGGTGGTTGTGGGACTTGAATGCTAGGGGAACCACTATTGTGTTTGACAAAAGACCAATAGTGAGATGGTGTAGTAGGGATAATTGGGGGAAAAGATGGTGTATTTAGATTGAGTGAACTTTCTTGTTAATGTCACAACAATGAAGGTCATTATAGATAAGAACAAAAGAGATAAACCTTTTCTGCAAATAGGTATATATATTGCCAAAAAGTTATCGCAAAGATATACAAGAAACATGACCCAGGTCACGATACAAAAAGTATACATGCGGTAACTAACAAAAAAACCCCAACATAGTTTAAAATGGTTAGACATGCCATATGCTAACCCTTTTTTGCCTGAAGCACCTTAGCATGCCAATCTTGGTAGACAAATAGAACTATTGTACCTTTCTTACCATACAAAAATGCAAAAGTTGGCAATACATATGTCCTTGTACCAGATATGAACTTTTTCCTTGAGCTTGAGAAGCATCACTCTACTATGTCAAGAAGGTTCAGGGAACTCATTAGTTCTCAAGTATTCTTCACACAGATAATAGACCAAACATAGCTTGAGTACTTGCAATTGTTGAAGAGATGGTCATGGTTGTCATGTTCAATAAGGAAGAGGGGGAAAAGAGGATCAACTTGCAGGACCCATCGAATCATCCTATCTTTGGTAGATAATTTGTTGAGGATAGACATGTACGAGGTGGTGCTCCACTTTAGAACATGGTAGGAATTCCATAGCAGGTTGGCCTAGGAAACATCCCCTATTGTACTGGTGTTGGTCCGTGGTGTGATCAGTAGAATGACTAGCCTAATCACTCTATTATTGTCAACATGTACATGCCATTAGAATTGCTCAAATGTTTTCATACATTCCTCCACACTCTGGAAGATTGGATATCACCACCAATAGGGATATACATATACCTACAAGTCATCCAATAAGACCAAACATTGCATTTGTCCTTTACGGAACGATCAAGTCTTTTGAGCTATAAGGTAGCTAGGATCTTCTTCCAGTGTATAATATTGAGACCCCCTTTCCAAAATGGTGATCGAGAGTGTCCCAAGCCACTCCATGGCCCCACCCTCCCCATATGAAGTTGTTGATAAGCTTCTTCATGACATGAGCAACAAGATTGGTAATCTTGCATACATCCCCCTAGAAGCGGATCATACTTTGTAGGACAATCCTAAAAAGGAATAAAGTCCCTAAAAATGACAAATGTATCCCTGTCCAAGATTCAATAAGCATTCTCATGTCATCCATGAAATGGTTGAAATTAGATGAGGAGCCCTTTCCACAAGCTATTGGAGCACTGAGGCACCTGAAACAAAAACATCCCCTACGTAGGCCAAAAGCCAACTTAAATCATCCCCTTCACAAGTCAAATGATTTGGAGAGGTATATTTTGTATTTGATGGTGATAATGTGCAGGATGGTCAAGTTGTCAAAGCGATCTAAAACCTACTTGAACTCCTTGAGTCTTTTAGTATGTCCTATAGAGAAAAACATGATGTCATCAGAGAAGATGATGTGCAACTTGACTTTTGTGTCGTATATCTAAAACAGATTTACTTTACCTCTTTCCTCAACAAGACTGACAATATTGGTGAGGCCTTGCACGCCTAAGGTTAATAGTAGGGTTGACAATGGGTCACCATGGCATATGCCGTTGGTGGCTTTGATCATGCCAACCAGGCCATCATTGATGAGAAATGTGAAGGATGTTGTCTTGACACATTTATTCATAATCTGGATCCACATACAACCATAACCCACAGCAGGCATGATTTCCCACATCGCATCCCATCTGACATGGTTGTAGTCCTTTATGAGGTTGATCTTCATGGAGGCTTTAGCATTGGACTTTCCAAATCTAAACCTAGTGGGATACTCAGTGGCAAGAAAGGTATTGGGTGAGATTTTCCTTCGCTTGATGAAGGCTCATTGCTTGTTGGATATGAGGGATGTTAAGACATCTTTAAGTCAGTCAGATAGGATCTTGGAAACTATTTTAAATAGGATATTTGATAGGGAATAGGGATGGCAAAGAAGGAATAAAAAAAATGTTGTCCCTATTCCTTGCCAAAGGATCACATCAACAACGATGTATCTAGGAAAGAAGGTTGCAAGAGGTATACATGGTCCTGGAGCAAGTCTTGCGACTACTTTTTCTTGGTGATGTGTGATGAATTCATATTCATCTATCATTTTGCATATTTTTCTTAGTCCTTTTCATTAGATTTTATCGCTTTTTCAGTTATTTTTGGACCAAATTGCAATTTACCCACTTATTGATTTATGTTTGCAAATACTTATCTACTTTCTCAATTATTGTAGGGTTTTTCTCAAAAAGTTTATTCTGACCCATTGATCCAGTGAGACGACCGTCTCACTGAGCCCAGACAGTCGACTCGTTCCACAAACCCCCACGTTCTAGAGCCAAATATCCACCTTTCCCTCGACTCAACCAACCAATTCGGCACACTTGGTGGGCATATCAATTTAGCAAGACGATCGTCTCAAGGACCCAAATAAGAAATCAAGCGAGCCCAGATGGCTAGGTCACTTGACCTAGAATCAAAAACATTTTGCAAAGAGCGATGCCGCTTGATTAGCGTTCCATACCTTTGATCTGATGCAAAGTAGAGCAAAACGGGTGTCCCACAGAGCTCAGACGACCGTCTCAGACATTTCTTCAAACATAAGTTTGTTATTAAACAATGCCGCCAGAACCCTCCTTAGGGTTTTGCTCTAAATATTCTAGATCCAAACCACATCATCGCAAAATGATCGTCTTTCCTAGGGAGACAACCATTTTGTAGGACGTGACTAGAACATTCTAGAAGCCACCACTCCTTTCTTTCTCTCCCCCTTTCATGTTTTTTCACCCCTACTTCCCCTATAAAAGGAGAGGGGACTCCACTAAGAGAAGGGTCCCAAACTATTTTATTGGATTTCTAGTTGAACTTTGCCAATTTCAATTTTTAGTGTAATCTTTACATTCAAGCAATAAATTAATTCTTTTCTTCTACATCTATAATTCCTTTATTTCTCATTTTTTCTTCTCATTCTTTCTCTTGGAGTAGGAGATAAAGACATAAAGTCATTTAATTGTCACCACCTTGGTCTCTTTAAAGATTTTGGATGTGTGGTCTATGGCTTCCTATCTTTTTCTCCTTGTTTCTCCTTTCCTTACTATGACTAACGAGTAGTTTTCTTATCGAGGGAAAGGGAGTAGCCCCTTATACATGTGTTAATCGGTTTGGTTTTATGCGACTACTTTAGACAGATGATTTTCAGTTTCGAAATCATTGATCTAAATTTAAGTAATTAATCACTTTAATTGTTCATTAATCCTGATAGATGTGACCGTGGAACCAGGGATTTAGAACGCCTAAATCAATTATACAAGGATTTGGATGTGACCGTAGAAAAATCCTCTTTAGGATGAAGAACAAAGATACATGAATACCAAGACCAATGTGTTCATGTGGAGTTCCTCTCTTGCGTTTTGCTTATGAATAAATCACATACCTACTTCTATCTTGTTTATCGTGTATTGCCTGATCCTATTTTCATAAGGGCTAAGGTGGTGAAACACCTAAGCCTCGATGCCTCCCTTCCTAATTTTAAACTATTTCTTCAAAACTTGTTTTCAATTATGCTTTTTAATTTCAGCACTTTACTTCTTATTTAGATAATCTCATGTGCTAATATTTTTCTTCCTTTACTTTTTTGTCTTAGAATAATATTTTCTTTCATTTCATTAGTGTAATTGTTTACTTTCTTGCACATTTAAATTCTCATTCTAGTGTAATCAAACAAACCCCAGTTGAATTTATTTTATGTTCATTATTTAAAAAAACCAAAAAGAAATAATTTCAAAAATCAATCAAAATTAAAATAAAACAATTTGAAAAATGTTGTCCTATGGGATCGACCCTTCTAAACTAGCCTTAACTAGAAAATAAAAAATGATTAAACTCTAGGATAATTATTCTGGTGAATTCGTGTGCTCTTTGACGTGTATTAATTTTGGCGCCATTGTCGAGGACAATAGATTGTTTTCTTGAATCCTGATTTTTTTTTGAAAAACTTTTTATGCCTTATAAATAAGATTTTGGAAGTGATATATCCCCTTTCTGTAGATATTCCATTCTAGTAGTATGTTTTTTTTACTCAAATATATTTGTATAATTGTGCATGCACCACCGACCGAACGATTCTACGCTGCCAGTTTTTTATCCTGAGCCAGAGAGAACATTCCATCGCTTAAATAGACAAAACCGAATTAGGATGGACAAAGATGAGGTTACTTATAGGATTGAGAATTCTCTTACTTCTTAAAGAGAGGCCATGATGGTCGAGCATGTGGCTCAAGAAGCCAAGCGACTTACATAGTCGAACAATAGGTTGTAGCAGCTGCTCAAAGGGGGGCTGAAAGAAAAAAATAGCTTAAAGATTTTTCTAAACCTAAAAATGGATATGCAAAACATCTTGTTGTGCCACTTGCCATAATAGACCCACATTTGAAATCCGTACCCAATGGATCACAATGTTGCAAACTAACCCTTTTTCTATAAACAAAGGAGAAAGTTGCCAAGATCACCTCAAACATTTCACAAACCTTTTTTCTTTGAATATGATCCTAGGTGTTTCTGAAGACACTATTAGACTTAGGCTTTTCAAATACTCTCTTTTAGGGCAAGCCATAATTGGTACAATGTCATGGAGAGTGAGGCCACGTCACCACTTGGGAAGCTCTTCAATCCAAGTTCCTTGAAAAATCCCCCCCTTCGCTCACCTATAAATTAGGGGAAAAATCCTTCTATTTTCTATGGTCCTAGGAGAAGCTTGGGAAAGATTTAGGGAAGTCCTACGTCGATGCCCTCATCATGAAATCTCCCAATCTCAACTCATTGAGATATTTTACCGTGGTGTTGATGATGACACCAAAAATTCCTCGATTCCTCATCTGGAGGAAATTTTATGTTACAAAGTCTAGAAGAAGCATGGGGAGTAGTGAAGTGTGCTTTAGAAACACAAGCTAGACGAGGAACTGGTGGGGTCCTAAAAGTTTCTAAGGATGAGGTAAATTGAAATATCCATACCATTATCGAAGCCCTTAAATTAATATACTTGAAACAAGATCGCCTGGAATCTTCTTTCAATTCCTATGAAAGGCAACCTAGACAAGTGAGGGTAGTTGAATCTTTATGTGGGATATGCCAAGGGTATGATCAAGCTACCCTCCAATGTCAATATCTCTACAACACTCCTATGCAACATGATATTAGTCAACAAGTGGAGGACCTTAACTCAATCCATAGTATCCTGGACTATGATTACTACAATGCAAACCAAACCAGAAACCATCCCAGATTTCATTATGGAAACCCTTCAACAGCTGAAAACTCATCCCAAATTCCCCCTTCGAAAAAAACCCCACAACCCCAAGCCAACCACCATCCACCACCAGGCTTCCCATACAATAATAATCAAAGGAATATTTGGAACCAAGGGAACTATAGGGATACTATCCAAAATCATGGACCTTACTAAGGATGACAATATCAAAACCTTCATCAACCATCACCTCAATAGAATATCCACACTCGTGTAATCAGTGATAGGATTTCTTCTTTAGAGAAAATCATAATAGCACATCAGAAGTCAAATGATGCCCAGTTTGCTCGCCTCTTTGCCCAACAAAAACCCCCTACAGGTACCTTCGTTGGAAAGCATGAGAACAACCCAAAACATCCTAAATAACTCAAGGTGGTCTCCATCCGCTTGGTGAAGACTCATACTCCTCCCCCATAGAAACCCAGTATTTGTACCTTTGGACTTTCAGGTTGATGATATTGTGGTAATCAAAACTCCTCCTTCACCGACTCTCGTTGGTCTCAATCCTTTCATTCTTGCTTATGTGGTCTCACTTGTGGAAATTGACGAGCCATGAATTCCTATTTACAAACCTCGTCCACCTTACTAGGCCCACCTAAATCAAACTAGGCTTGATGCTCGTTTTGTGAAATTTAGGGAAGTCGTGAAAAAGTTGCATGTGGATATTCCCTTTCTTGATACCTTAGCTGATATGCCTGCTTGGTCCATGTACATGAAATCCTTATTAACCAAGAAGTACCACACCAACGAGCAAGAAAAAATAATGCTTTCTAGGAGTACCTTTGACATCATCTGAAGCAAGATGCCTAAAAAGAAGAAAGATCCTGGCTCCTTTGGGATTGGGTTCTACCTAGGTGATAATGCTTGGACGAAAGGTCTTACAGAAATGGGAGCTAGTATTTCTATCATTCCTTGTAGTCTTTGCAAGAGGTTAGGCTTTGTTGACATGCTTCCTACCTCCATGACCATCCAATTGGCTGACTCATCCATGAGAAAACCTATGGGTATCATTGAAGCCATACTTGTAAGGGTTGGGAAAGATGCTTATGTCCCATGTGACTTTGTCATCATGGACATAAAGGAATACTTGAGGTACCCCTTCTTCTTTGGCCTCCCCCTTTTGACAACCTCTCATGCCTTGATTGATGTTGAGGCCGAAACCATATTCTTGATCCTAGGAAAACAAACCGTGAAGTTAGGTTTTCATATCAACTTCGAGTCGAAGAGACAAATTTTAGGAATTTTTGGTTGTTGTGCATCAAGAATGGATCAAATCACTTTTGAAATGGTTGATTCACATGTGACTCAGTCGATTCAACACTTGAATCTTGCGGTTCACTATATTTTCTTTTTGCAAACATATTGGTTTTCATGATGATGATTAATGCACAACATGACATCAGCATCAATCCTTGATCCATTCATACAGATCAATTGAGCGGTCAACTCTCATCTTGAACCAGTTGATTTAGATTCTGAACTGATCTATTTACTTCTAAATTGGTCGATTCAAATTCCAGTTCAAAAAATGTACAACCGATGTTGTTTAAGTTGTATACCTAAACACTTTAGTAATCAAGTTAAACCTCATTGATGATTAACTCCCATCCTTGGTGCACCCTTTTTGCATGACCCCATAGGTCCCATGTTACGTTGGTGGTGAATGTCCATAACTAATTTGTGGCATCGCAAGCAATGAGCAGTATCTAGAAACACATCATTGCTACCCAAGTAATTGGAAAGGACGAGAACAAATTCAAACCTACAATTCTTGATGAATATTACACTAATCGTATAGTTCCTTTGTCTCTAATATCTAGTTTGAACAAGAGGCATGGAATTGTCATCCTCTCAATGTTCAATCCATGTTCCTTAAACTAGAGTAGATCGTATGTGTAACATCCTCAGCTTCATAACTAATATAAGTATTTAAGGTGGAGTTTTCTAGTAAGTGTATACCAAGTGACCTAATGAACTTAACATGGGTAGGTATATAATTAAGTTTGCAAAATTTGTAATACAAGTCATCTTGTCAACAAATACACACATAATGGTTTAAATTTGTATGATTGTATTCAAGTGTAGATGAATATAAATGAATTATTCCTATGAACAATAATGTGACAAATATATATATAATATGAAGACTTCAGCTACTGGTTTGAGCTCTAGACCAACGTAGGTCTCATTATTAAGGAAGTAAAGTAATGTTGACCTAATGTATCATATGGAAGCTTCCATTGAGGGTATATTGATCCATGCTTTAGTTCCATAACTGAGAATAGACAATGGACCTTTTGAGAGATCAGGGAATGGTCTGGGGGCCCTAGAACTTAATTCAGTCTTGATTGTGCCAATGAGGATTCACATATGGGTCCTTGGAGTATAAATTTGATAATTTAGCATTTCGTGTTCATAATAAATATTCAATTGTAATTTTGATAGATGGATAATTGATATATAATATCAAGGGAGAAAATTTAGATGTTTTTTATTTATTAGTGACCCAGGTGATTAAATTAGTAATTATCCAATTTTACTTGAAAGGTACTTTTGGAGTGTCTATCTTATTAACCTTGATGTAGAATTTTGTCAAAGGAAAGGTAATGAAAATATAATGTTAATTCTAAAATTTGAGACTAAACAGGCTCATAGTGTAGAATATATAATTATTTATAGAAACTATACTTTTATGCAAAACTAAATAAACAAATAATAATAATGTTCAGACTTGCCGACTCCAGAACACACAGATGAAACAGGACTCAAATGGAGTCTGAATGAAAGGGGGTTTTAATGGGTGAGATCATGAATAGGAAGGTTATAAAAGGCTCTATTCTAACAAGTGCATGGTGTTACGAATCCAAAGTTAGGGTTTTGGCTTGATTTGAGAGAGACAAAGAATACATGAAGAAGAAAAGATGAAGAGGGGGCATGATGGTTGTGCAAGGGCAAGGGCAGGGAGTCTCTATTCACATCCTACTATTGCTCAGTGACGACACCGCCCAAACCATGGAGATTGGAAGAAGTTGATTGAGGTCTAGACACAAGTTGTGATGGCCTGGGCACTCATATCAATGTTGTCGAAGGCAATCGAGTGGAGGCGATAGTGTTCGTAGGTAAAATAGGGAAGGATTGGCCGGTGGCTTGGAGCTATTCTGGCTTGGACCTTCAATCACGGCCTTTATCCAACCTTGTGGTGCCGCTCATCCAGGATGGCCAAGGCGTAACCAACAAAGGCTCCACCTCGCATAGAGATCACCCAGACACCGGCCGCAGAGGTCGAAGTGTTGATGCTCTGTTTTAGGCATGACATAGGGCACTTGTCCTCCAGATCAATGAGTGATGCAGAGACCAAGATGGGGCTAGGGGGTTGAATGTTCAAGAACAAATGGGGAAGGTAGAGATTTTGGGCACCCTTCGTCGACGGTGGGATGAACTTCTGGGGTGCAGCTGCTCATCGGACTTGGTAGTCACAGCGGCACTCCCGCAGGAAGGAGTTGGGGGTGCTTATCATGCACCCGGTTCAACAAGAAGCCAAACCCATCCGGGGATCCATGAAAAGGGGAAAGAAAGGGGGGCTCCCACTAGTCTGAATCCTCAGATCTCGAACCAACGGTTGAGATCAATTCAAGTTCAGGTATTTTCAAAATTTTATATCTTGGGCTAGGAAACTCGAATTTTACCGAATAAGGTGTTTATGGAAAGCTTATTATGTCTAGTATCTTATATAAATGGTTTCTAAAGGTTTTTCAGACGTTTGATAATTAGTATAATTTGATTCTCAAGATATAGGCGATATCAATGTTTTGGATATTAAAAATAGGAAACGACTTCATAAATTCTTGAAAATTTGGTAATAACTATATATTGATGTATTTAACATAATTTCAAAGCTTGATCATTTTGATATGAAGTTTGAATAAGGGTATTTTGGGTATTTCACCCATGGTCTGATTATGAAGTTTGAATAAGGGTATTTTGGGTATTTCACCCATGGTCTGATTATGAAATGACCTGATATTTTAATACAAGATCTTACTACATTGTATGATTACTTTTCTAGATATTTGATGGATTTTCTTGTATTATTATATTAATAATTAGTTTTGGACCTGAGTGGTCATTATGTAGAATAATAGATGATTATCTTGACATAAGAAGTGATATATGTATGCCTAATTAGGTCTGACATTAGCGATATAATGATATTCTACTCTGATTTCATAATTAAGTTAGTAGGTTTAGAATATGTGACCATGTTTGAGATTTATCATTATTATATGAAGTATATGTTCATATTAGTGCATAAGATGACTTGTGTATAAAAGAATATAGTAATTATACAATAAGTGTTTTTATTTAATTTCAACACCAAGATTTTATGGTGATTTTAGATTTAAGTTGTGATCAGTCTAAATAAGAACCCTAAGTTGGTATATAATGTTAGGAAGATGGGGTTTTGAGATTTAGAAATAGAAAGAGGAAACATATACACGGACTAATAGAACTATGATGATATCTAGGTTATGAAAGTTATGGAACTTGGAATCAGGAATTCCTTAAATATGCCCTCAGTACAAGAGGTAAGTGGTTCATGCCCATGAGTATTCATATTTATTAAGATCGAAATATTTACATGTTTATTAGATAGGACATTGTGATTTATGTGTTCTACTATTCTAAGATTTTGAGTAAGAAGTGAAATCAAAGTTTTCATGCCTCCATGATGATGTTCTCTCATATACCCAAAATCTCAAGTAGAGATATGTTATTCAGATTTCTTAGAATGATTGAGATTCATGAACTAGGTTCATGAGGAAATTAAAGTATCATATTCCAATAAGATTTCTTAGTAAAGAATCATGTTAATGACTAAGACTAAAAGATAACATATGCAACTAAGATTATCATACTTTCATGGTTATGTGATATAGCCATGTAAGTAAGCTTTCAAGTTAAAATATGCTATTAATATTTCTTATATAGATAGAGATATGATAACTAAGAAATTATTTAGATTTCTTAGAATGATTTAGATTTTAGAGTTAAGCACGATATAAGAATATAAGTTTTTGAACATATTAAGACATGATCAAGTTTTCAAGATAAACACTCTATTAAGATCAGGATGTATTGAGAATTCATTTCATGTTAATGTTATACAATTATGATGTATTATGTCATGATAAAGTTCCAAGATTAGATTTTATTAAGATTCATGATTTGAGTCATGATAAGAATACAAGAACATAATGCTTTAAGATTTATGGTGCAAGTACATTAATATGTATGCTTTAGATTTCAGGATAACATTCAGATTTCGATTTAGATTTAGACTACTCAACATGTGGGTAGCCATATATTTGATAAAGATACATGATAAGGGTTTTAGACCCAATCTCAATTATGAAGTAATTGAGGTTCGTATTCACATTTAGTAAAAGATTTAGTTCATAATTTAAGAGCAAAGATTCATATTCAGAATTCAGTATAGTACTTAGTTTCAGAGAAGTTCAGATTCAGAATTTAGTAAGATTAGACTTAAGATAATTAATTCAGAACCTTCACATAATACATTATATAATAAGTCCTCATTCAGAGAGTCTCGGGACGATTTAGAGGCATCTTTTGCCAATTAATAGGAGTGTTTACTCCATTTCAGAGGGCATGCTATGCCAACAGAGGGTGTGTTGCACCATAGAGGACACTTCGGTGTCAACAGAGGGCACGTTGAGACAATAGAGGGTGTGTTGCACCATAAAGGACACTTCGGTGGCAAAAGAGGAGGACTTATTGTATAATGGTGGCCACAGTCAGATAAAAGTCGTAAATAAAATATGTCTTAGTTAAGAGAATGTACATAATCTCATCTATAGTTTTGTAAAAGAGATTAAGATAAGAGAAACATGACTCATTCCCTTTGTACAAGTCATGTGACCCAGGCACCAGAGTGCAGGCCAATTCAGAGACATAACCCAGGCCCAAAGTGCAGGTTATGCGATGCAGGAACTTTGGAGTAGGTCATGAGACTCATGTACCACGGTACATGTCTCCAGAGAAAGATAAAGTAGAGAGTTAAGAATTAAGTTATAGAAATAAGAGATAATATGTTTCAGATTTTACTCAGATCTTGATGTTTGCTTCATATTTATGATGCCAAAGAATTTAATAATAATATTTCAGTTCTTTAGCAATCTATATTTTCAAATACTCATGCCACTTACTCTAACGACTATTTCTCCCAATGCATGGCTGGGGACGTGATGTCTGCAGGATTTGGAGCAGATAAGGATCAAAGGAACAAGTGAAGGTCTAGGAGATTTTCAAGATTGCCTAGTGGGGTGCCATCTACCGAGATGGTCCAAAATTTAGAAATCTCTTTTTATGCATAGTTTTATTACTAGAGTATATTAGATGAGTTGTAGTTTTTCTTATATCAAGGACTATGTATGAATCAATTTTACTCAAGGCAAAGTGTTTCATTTTCTTTTATTGCAATGATTATCATATTTGTGACACTCCCAGATGAAAAAAATAGCTTCCTCTCATGTGTTATGAAAATTGGGGTGTTACTGTATGAGATGCACATGATCTCACATATCACAATTGAGTGAAATGAGTATGACCATATGTTCCCCAATCTTTCTTATCAAGTGTACAAGATAGCAGTCTCATGTAGGAGGGATAAATCCGATCTACATCACTCACACTCTATCCCCATGTGTCAGAATGCACCCAACCACCACCTTTATGGCAACCCTTGTTCAAGGTCACATTGGATGATGTCAAAATACATCAAATGACATGTGATGATTATTGTGACATCAGGTCTAAGAACCACAATCACCACTATCACTATGATTATCATTCCATGGTGTCCATGTATCACTCTAAAGGTGGGCATGTCTAGTACGCCTCTCTCTAACATGAACTATGTGTTTGAATTGAAGTCCCATATCATGACTAAGGAGACTTTTTCATCAACCAACACACATTATAGCCATATGTATTATTTTTGTCTATTTTGCTTCCACAATAATAGTCGACAAGGCACATAACAAGAATGCATGTACTCTTATCATACATATGATCTCATTGTTCAAGTCCTCAACTTGAAGACATTTGTCATCGAGCAACATCATTTTGTAGTAATCTATGAGGTTTGTATCATCATCTCATGATTGAGACAAAAATACCTTCATTATTATCAAATCAGGTAACTAATGGCCCATTACAATCATCGTATGATTGTCTGTCTAGGCATACATACCAACAACATTATAGTAAGCAATGGGACAGTACGTGAAGATGTATTTGATATTCCTTTTCTTAGGTATAAGATTTATAAAAATGTGTTTAGTAGCATGAACCATGTTACTACCATTGGTGATCCATCTAAAAACTTCCTAAATATATATCTTGATAGTTTCTCACATAACCTAAAAAAATTACCAATCAACCATCAGGCCTAGGGGACTTGGATGGGTTGATGGCGAAGACTGTTGGTAAGGTATGCCCAGAGAGCCAGTCATATGATGATTGGCATATCATAAACCATAAAGGATTTGATAAGTACTTATAATGGCAAGATTCCAATTCATTTTGTTTCACTTAGTTATGAGATAATGAGGAAACATTATGAATGTATAGATAATAATACTACTCAATGGTGTATGTCTTCAAGTATAGGACTTGGGGAATTGAGATCATACAGATGTTAAGAGTACATATACATATTCTTATTATGTCCCTAGTGGGTTGTTACTATGGAAGGTAGATAGGCACTAATAACACTAAAGACTAGAGTTTGGGTTGGTTGATGATAGAATTTCATTAGTCATGATATGGCAATATCAAACCAAGCACACAGATGCATGTTAGATAACAATGTATCAGATTGACCCACCTTGAGATTGACACATGGAAATCATCATTGGTAGTCATAGTCATCACTCATAGTGAAGGTGGTGATTGTGATTCTTAGAACTAAAATCACTAGACTCATCACATGCCTTTGGGGATGCTTTGACATCATCAAATGCAAAATTGAAACATGGGTTTCCATAAAGGTGATTATTGGGTGACTTTGACACATAGGGATTGACTATGAGTGATAGAGATGGGATTTGTCCCTCCTACTAGAGATTGATATCCTGACCCCTTGTTAAGCGAGACTGAAACACATGTGCATTCACATGTGAATCAAGATATGATATTGAGATCACATTATCTCAGACAATCTACTCTTCGTTTAAGGAACATGGACTGAACGTTGGGAGGATGATGATTCCATGCCTCAAGTTCATCCTGGATATCAATGATAAAGGGATTATACAATCACTGCAACACCTTACACAAATTGTAGGTTGAAGTTGTTATCCAACTTTCCATTCACTTGGGTAGCACTGATGAGCAACTAGGCACTACTCTCTACTTGTGATGTGATAAGCTGGTTATGGACATTCACTACCTACATGATATGGGACCTATATGGTCACACATAAAGGAACTCATCTAGAAGAGGAATTTAATCTTGAATGATGATTGGATTGATTACTAAAGTGTTTAGGTATTAAATTTACGCAACAGATTGGTTGATTGAACTCCCAAATAACCATCTGAAATGTTGATATGGTTGTTTGGACATGCCAGATGGACGTCTAAAGTGTTGAGATATGGGTTGTCAGGATGATCAAAATTTGGATTGGATGAATTTGGCCCAAATTGAGGTGTGAATTGACCGATTCATTCTGATGAACTGACTGACTTGGCTCAACTCACTAGATGGTCGTATGGGTGAGCAAGACAGACATCTCACATGTGTGAGATGGCTTAGTTGGGGTTGAATAAATGTTTTAAAAGTTTCCCGAACTTGTTTCTATTGAACATTACTTGTGGCGCAAGAAATTAATATCTAACATTAATGGGAATTGAATTTCCAAATTCATATGCGATTGGAAAACTTCCAGACGACCATTTGGCAATGTAAGATGACAATCTTGTGTGACGAAATGACTATCTGGATCACCAGATGATCGCTTCATGGTTTGTAGGTTGTGAAAATTCAAGATCTTTTGGTCCCTTCCATTCCCACACAAATCCAGAACAGGCTAGAAACCCTAAACCATACCTTGCCTATAAATAGAGGGGTATTGGGGGGCTTCGTAGAGAATAACAACAATAGACAACTAAGAATCAGTTCCTCTGACAACTATTATCCTCTCTGGTTGTGGTAACCAAGAGATCCCAAGAAAGTCCTACCTGATAAGGGAGGGATAGTGACAGGAGAGAACAACTAAGAATCGTTGATGTGGATTCACGTTGTACACACCAGGATGAAATGAATCACAATTAAAAGGGGTGTTATCATAAGTATGGGGTAGAGTCGGAAAGGTAAGAGATGGATGGTGGTAAAGACCACAATAATAACATTGTGGGGGATATTGGGATGCCCACTTTATTTGAAAAGAAAAGTTCCTGAAAGATATGTGAATCAATGAACGAGAGAAGAAAGATTACGAGATAATAGGTTAGTCAAAAATTACAAAGAGAACTAAAAATTATAAATCTAAAAAAATATAAAATAAACTAAAATTACTAAAAAAAGTAACTAGAAAGCAATACTGCTAGAATTGAAACTCAGCAGAAAAAGGAGATACACTTCCAAAATTGTGCTCGGAAGGCAAAAAGAAATTACAAAAATCTAAAAGAAATTATAAAAGAGACTAAAGTTATGAAAGTTATAGAATATGAACAAGGATTATACAAGATATACATGCAACCAGATTTGAAAAACAACTGTGCCGTCCCTCGGCAATGTCGCCAAATTGATGTGCGTCGTTGTACACACAACAATCACTAGGAAAAGTCCTAGATTTTAACCTTCTAACCCAGTTGTCAACTTGTTGTGAACAACAAGTCAACTTAGTATAGATAGGTATCGATCCAAGGGACAACAGAATTAAATATCGATTTGAGAGAGTTGTTAATACTAAGAATAAAAATTAAAATGCTGAAATAAAATTTAACTAATCAAGAAATACAGATCTGGGGTCCGGAAGATCACCACCAAAACCACTTTCCTATTCCACTAATCCAATTAGAAAATCCAAGGATCAAATCAGGACCTTGTGGTTACATGTCCTTATGAACAAACTCACAAGGATCGGACTTCCCATGAACCCTTTGGTCCCGACGTTCACAAATCTTTGCCCAATCGTCCAACATTCCACTATCCACGGTCATATCAAAAAGTATGTGAATTCAAAATGGCGTTCAATCCAAGGCTCAGGTGGTTGCATCACCAAGGATTATAACAAGAATAAAATTAAATAGATGAAAAGATGATAATCACAATTAAGGGACTATTGTTTCGTTCTTACAGAGATCCACGATCATATCACTCCATAAGAATATATTGGGTCATCCAAATAACCACAAAGAAACAGAGAGAAGAAATTTGTTCGATGGAGGAATATAACTGGTTATATTGCATAGAACTGGGCTAAGGGGCTACTCCCATGCCCCATAGAAATTTACTCAGACATAACAAGATTAGAAGAAATGCAAACTAAAATGAGATCTAACATTATACAAGATGTAGTTTACAACTAAAAATTGGATGAAATGAAATGAAGAATGGAATACATTTACAAGTGAAGAGTCCCTCCTTTTATTGGAGGGGGAGGGGGTAGGCTGCCCTCAAAAGAGGGGGGGAAAAGAGAGGGAGAGTAATTTTTGAATTTTCTGGATTTGGTCAAATCGAAAGTTGGTTGTCTTTAATTATCTTGACCATGTAACTCCCTTTAATGTAGATTCTCACAACAGTGATTTTGAACATATTTTATCCCGTAAAAAGCACAAACGCGGTCCAAATAATAGGAATTTATTTTAGGAAATTAAATTCCCTTTCCAATGAATACTTGTACACTCAATTTGGAGTTTAAATGCAAGAGTTATGTCACTTTTGGTGGAGGGTATATATAAATTTCAAGACTGCTGGAAATTGTATAATTTTCCTACAAAACCCAAGAAAATAGAATTAAAACTCCAATTAAAGAGAAAAATCTAAAATAAAACAATTAATTATGAAACTAAGAAGATAACTAACAAAATAAACCTAAACAAATATCAAAAATATATAAATAAAAGGATAAATATATATTTATCAAAATACCCCAGACTTGAATCCTTGTTTGTCCTCAAACAAATAAAATCACAAATTATTTTAATTTATACTAACATGTCTATCCCCACCCTTGTAACATCACTTTATTCCTTACCTCCAAATTTTGCCAAGAAACCCAATCTCCTAAAACCACAAATCACTAAATTCTATATTCCTTATTAAAAACAAATATCATATCTTGGTTCTAACTCAAGATTTTGTAGAAAAACATGCTTCATCTTACTTTTGCTTTGACACTCTCATTTTTATAAATATTTTTTTTGTGAGTTGTTTCATAAGAACAAGATGAAATTAAGGGGGTGTGAAAACAAAGAAGGAAGTGATGATTTTTTTTTATCCCTCCTCTATTCGACTTGGGATTTAGATTTGTGGAGTTGTGGCTACATTGGTCACAATTTTTTTCATGTGCACTTTTGGCATCTCTTTATGGTACGCCCCTTTTTGGGGAATGAATTTTTTTTTTATGAGAAGCATGCTACCCCGGACTTGATTTTTGTCTGGTGGTGATTCTTTTCTTCTCTTTTTTTTAGAAAGAAAATAAGGGGGAAATAAAAGGTGTCCTTGTGCTTATAACTTCACACATTTATTCTCTCCTTTTTTTAAAGTGTCATTAATCAGAAAGAACATTCATGTCAATCATATTATACAAGATTAATATCAAGTTAATCAACAGTTGAAAAATAGAGAAAATTTGTATTTGGTTTTGATTGATTCCATGCGGCTTGCCAACTTTTCCAAGGAGTGATGCTATTTTGGGATCCTAGGTGACATGGTGGTTTTAGACATGGCAATTTGTAACAATTTTTTGCAAAAGATTTACTAAATTCAAAGGGGTACAATGATAAACATCTATTCATATTGGCCGACTAGATAAAGTCCATTTTACAACAAAAGAAATAAAAACATGGCCGACTGGATAATGGCCATGAATAAAGCAACCATATCCAAAAAAAAACAAAGGTAGAAATAATGTAAGAATAAAAAAGATAAGGGAGTGGAATAGAAACATACCACCCACCTCCACCCCAAACTTAGATTTTTTCTCGTCCCGAGCAAAATAGAAACCCGAGATGGAGGGAAGAGAATAGCAAGGATTTCTAGGTGGCCTAAGTATCTCAAAAAAATATCCAGCTAAAGGGGATGTGTATGAAGGCTGGGACCTTTATCTGAGGAGCTTCATAATGTAGCCTATGATAGGGTAGTTTCTAAAGCTCAGTGGGGTGCTCATATTTTCTTTCACCTCACATTCCCTCCAATAATATCCATAGATCTTCCTTCGATAGCAAGGGAAGTGTTGAAGATGGATGTGGATTTGGATAGGTTGGCGGGTACCCGACCAGTAATGCCAGTAGAGCATGATGAACTGAGTCGAGTGGAGGATTTGGTTCAGGTTTTCCACCATCAAGATGACCTGCATATGGGAGAAATAATGCTAATACAAAAAATTTAAAATCATTTACAAAAATGTGTTGTTTTTCCTTAAAATTAATGCCACCAACATTGGGTTTGGTAAGTTTCATTGTTGATATAACATATGTCTCTAATGCTTTTGTAAAAGGGTTCCCCAAGTATTTAGGAGGGATGATGATGTCTTCCTTGCAAACAATAGAAAGGGGTGTGTGGGCTTCTTCCAACGGTGGTATCTCCCCTTCTAGATCAGCCATGTGTGGGATGGAAATTGGCTGTGATGGCTTGGGAAGAATCATAAAGGGGATTAGATGCTCATTATTGAATTTAGACTTAAAAGAAGGGTATTGGTCTATGGTATCATTCAGATTTATGTTGAGGATGGGAGGAGTTTTTTGATCTTCAGAATGACCCTCCTTCTTTGACATATCATATTCAAGTAATAGAGTCTCTAAAGGAAAGACAGGGATACCAACATCCTCATCACAAACAAAATATGGCTCCATGGTTTGTGTTATTTCTTCAGGATCTGACATATATGACACAAAATAAGGATCATCATCATCGTCGTTAGGAAGAACCATCTTGGGTTGCTCAAGCTCTATAGCGGGAGTTTGTGATTGATCCTCTAGTAAGGTAGCTAACATGGCTTGACTGGATTCAAGTTTTGCTTGTCCTTCTGCTGCCATCTTTTCTAGGGCCTGAAGTCTCTCTTCCAGTTCAAGATTAATTTGCATTTCACCATAGGATTTATACACCGCAAAATTTTGGCCATCCTTACTATACCCCTTATGGTAGTCTTGGTCCTTGTACTCCTCATACTGATTGTGACATTGCTCCTCATAATAATCGTCAGAAGATGGTGGATTGTAATTTCCATTGCATCCATCTTGGTAGGAAGATTCAATACTATGAGGTGTCACCAAATCATGAGGAAACATATTTGAACAATCTATATTTTGGGTTTGGGCTTCTAACAGGGTGGTTAAGAAGGCTTGGCTGGTTTTTAGTTTTATTTCTCCTTCTACTGCTATCTTCTCTAGGGCCCTAAGTCTCTCTTCTTGTTGAGGATTATATTAGGTTTCATAAACATGCTCATAACCCATAAGGTTTTGTTGGTTACACCCCACAAAATTTTGTTGATCATATCCCTCATTAGAATATGGATAGCAAGGTTCCCCATAATGGTTCTCAGAAAAATGTGGTTTCACATTGTGCCCACCAGGATGAAATGGCTCACAATTAAAAGGGGTGCTATCATAAGCATGGGGTAGAGTCGGGAAGGTAATAGATGGATGGTGGTAAAGACCACAATAATAACATTGTGGGGGATATTGGGATGCCCACTCCATTTGAAAAGAATAGTTCCTAAAAGATATATGAATCAACGAACGAGAGAAAAAGATTACAAGATAAGAGGTTAGTCAAAAATTACAAAGAGAACTAAAAATTATAAATCTAAAAATTTATGAAATAAACTAAAATTACTAAAAAAAGTAACTAGAAAGCAGTACTGCTAGAATTGAAACTCAGCAGAAAAAGGAGATACACTTCCAGAATTGTGCTCGGAAGGCAAAAAGAAATTACAAAAATCTAAAAGAAATTATAAAAGAGACTAAAGTTATGAAAGTTAGAGAATATGAACAAGGATTATACAAGATATACATGCAACCAGATTTGAAAAACAACTGTGCCGTCCCTGACAATGGCGCCAAATTGATGTGCGTCGTTGTACACATAGGGATTGACAATGAGTGATAGAGATGGGATTTGTCCCTCCTACTAGAGATTGATATCCTGACCCCTTGTTAAGCGAGACTGAAACACATGTCCATTCACATGTGAATCAAGATATGATATTGAGATCACATTATCTCAGACAATCTACTCTTCGTTTAAGGAACATGGACTGAACGTTGGGAGGATGACGATTCCATGCCTCAAGTTCATCCTGGATATCAATGATAAAGGGATTATACAATCACTGCAACACCTTACACAAATTGTAGGTTGAAGTTGTTATCCAACTTTCCATTCACTTGGGTAGCACTGATGAGCAACTAGGAACTACTCTCTACTTGTGATGTGATAAGCTGGTTATGGACATTCACTACCTACATGATATGGGACCTATATGGTCACACATAAAGGAACTCATCTAGAAGAGGAATTTAATCTTGAATGATGATTGGATTGATTACTAAAGTGTTTAGGTATTAAATTTACGCAACAGATTGGTTGATTGAACTCCCAAATGACCATCTGAAATGTTGATATGGTTGTTTGGACATGCCAGATGGACGTCTAAAGTGTTGAGATATGGGTTGTCAGGATGATCAAAATTTGGATTGGCTGAATTTGGCCCAAATTGAGGTGTGAATTGACCGATTCATTCTGATGAACTGACTGACTTGGCTCAACTCACTAGATGGTCGTATGGGTGAGCAAGACAGACATCTCACATGTGTGAGATGGCTTAGTTGGGGTTGAATAAATGTTTTAAAAGTTTCCCGAACTTGTTTCTATTGAACATTACTTGTGGCGCAAGAAATTAATATCTAACATTAATGGGAATTGAATTTCCAAATTCATATGCGATTGGAAAACTTCCAGACGACCATTTGGCAATGTAAGATGACAATCTTGTGTGACCAAATGACTATCTGGATCACCAGATGATCGCTTCATGGTTTGTAGGTTGTGAAAATTCAAGATCTTTTGGTCCCTTCCATTCCCACACAAATCTAGAACAGGCTAGAAACCCTAAACCATACCTTGCCTATAAATAGAGGGGTATTGGGGGGCTTCGTAGAGAATAACAACAATAGACAACTAAGAATCAGTTCCTCTGACAACTATTATCCTCTCTGATTGTGGTAACCAAGAGATCCCAAGAAAGTCCTACCTGATAAGGGAGGGATAGTGACGGGAGAGAACAACTAAGAATCGTTGATGTGGATTCACGTTGTACACAGCAGGATGAAATGAATCACAATTAAAAGGGGTGTTATCATAAGTATGGGGTAGAGTCGGAAAGGTAAGAGATGGATGGTGGTAAAGACCATAATAATAACATTGTGGGGGATATTGGGATGCCCACTTTATTTGAAAAGAAAAGTTCCTGAAAGATATGTGAATCAATGAACGAGAGAAGAAAGATTACGAGATAATAGGTTAGTCAAAAATTACAAAGAGAACTAAAAATTATAAATCTAAAAAAATATAAAATAAACTAAAATTACTAAAAAAAGTAACTAGAAAGCAGTACTGCTAGAATTGAAACTCAGCAGAAAAAGGAGATACACTTCCAGAATTGTGCTCGGAAGGCAAAAAGAAATTACAAAAATCTAAAAGAAATTATAAAAGAGACTAAAGTTATGAAAGTTATAGAATATGAAAAAGGATTATACAAGATATACATGCAACCAGATTTGAAAAACAACTGTGTCGTCCCTCGGCAATGTCGCCAAATTGATGTGCGTCGTTGTACACACAACAATCACTAGGAAAAGTCCTAGATTTTAACCTTCTAACCCAGTTGTCAACTTGTTGTGAACAACAAGTCAACTTAGTATAGATAGGTATCGATCCAAGGGACAACAGAATTAAATATCGATTTGAGAGAGTTGTTAATACTAAGAATAAAAATAAAAATGCTGAAATAAAATTTAACTAATCAAGAAATAAAGATCTGGGGTTCGGAAGATCACCACCAAAACCACTTTCCTATTCCACTAATCCAATTAGAAAATCCAAGGATCAAATCAGGACCTTGTGGTTACATGTCCTTATGAACAAACGCACAAGGATCGGACTTCCCATGAACCCTTTGGTCCCGACGTTCACAAATCTTTGCCCAATCGTCCAACATTCCACTATCCACGGTCATATCAAAAAGTATGTGAATTCAAAATGGCGTTCAAATCCAAGGCTCAAGTGGTTGCATCACCAAGGATTATAACAAGAATAAAATTAAATAGATGAAAAGATGATAATCACAATTAAGGGACTATTGTTTCGTTCTTACAGAGATCCACGATCATATCACTCCATAAGAATATATTGTGTCATCCAAATAACCACAAAGAAACAGAGAGAAGATATTTGTTCGATGGAGGAATATAACTGGTTATATTGAATAGAACTGGGCTAAGGGGCTACTCCCATGCCCCATAGAAATTTACTCAGACATAACAAGATTAGAAGAAATGCAAACTAAAATGAGATCTAACATTATACAAGATGTAGTTTACAACTAAAAATTGGATGAAATGAAATGAAGAATGGAATACGTTTACAAGTGAAGAGTCCCTCCTTTTATAGGAGGGGGAGGGGGTAGGCTGCCCTCAAAAGAGGGGGGGAAAAGAGAGGGAGAGTAATTTTTGAATTTTCTGGATTTGGTCAAATCGAAAGTTGGTTGTCTTTAATTATCTTGACCATGTAACTCCCTTTAATGTAGATTCTCACAACAGTGATTTTGAACATATTTTATCCCGTAAAAAGCACAAACGCGGTCCAAATAATAAGAATTTATTTTAGGAAATTAAATTCCCTTTCCAATGAATACTTGTACACTCAATTTGGAGTTTAAATGCAAGAGTTATGTCACTTTTGGTGGAGGGTATATATAAATTTCAAGACTGCTGGAAATTGTATAATTTTCCTACAAAACCCAAGAAAATAGAATTAAAACTCCAATTAAAGAGAAAAATCTAAAATAAAACAATTAATTATGAAACTAAGATAATAACTAACAAAATAAACCTAAACAAATATCAAAAATATATAAATAAAAGGATAAATATATATTTATCAAAATACCCCAGACTTGAATCCTTGTTTGTCCTCAAACAAATAAAATCACAAATTATTTTAATTTATACTAACATGTCTATCCCCACCCTTGTAACATCACTTTATTCCTTACCTCCAAATTTTTCCAAGAAACCCAATCTCCTAAAACCACAAAACACTAAATTCTATATTCCTTATTAAAAACAAATATCATATCTTGGTTCTAACTCAAGATTTTGTAGAAAAACATGCTTCATCTTACTTTTGCTTTGACACTCTCATTTTTATAAATATTTTTTTTGTGAGTTGTTTCATAAGAACAAGATGAAATTAAGGGGGTGTGAAAACAAAGAAGGAAGTGATGATTTTTTTTATCCCTCCTCTATTCGACTTGGGATTTAGATTTGTAAAGTTGTGGCTACATTGGTCACAATTTTTTTCATGTGCACTTTTGGCATCTCTTTATGGTACGCCCCTTTTTGGGGAATGAAATTTTTTTTTATGAGAAGCATGCTACCCCGGACTTGATTTTTGTCTGGTGGTGATTCTTTTCTTCTCTTTTTTTTAGAAAGAAAATAAGGGGGAAATAAAAGGTGTCCTTGTGCTTATAACTTCACACATTTATTCTCTCCTTTTTTTAAAGTGTCATTAATCAGAAAGAACATTCATGTCAATCATATTATACAAGATTAATATCAAGTTAATCAACAGTTGAAAAATAGAGAAAATTTGTATTTGGTTTTGATTGTTTCCATGCGGCTTGCCAACGTTTCCAAGGAGTGATGCTATTTTGGGATCCTAGGTGACATGGTGGTTTTAGACATGGCAATTTGTAACAATTTTTTGCAAAAGATTTACTAAATTCAAAGGGGTACAATGATAAACATCTATTCATATTGGCCGACTAGATAAAGTCCATTTTACAACAAAAGAAATAAAAACATGGCCGACTGGATAATGGCCATGAATAAAGCAACCATTTCCAAAAAAAAACAAAGGTAGAAATAATGTAAGAATAAAAAAGATAAGGGAGTGGAATAGAAACATACCACCCACCTCCACCCCAAACTTAGATTTTTTCTCGTCCCGAGCAAAATAGAAACCCGAGATGGAGGGAAGAGAATAGCAAGGATTTCTAGGTGGCCTAAGTATCTCAAAAAAATATCCAGCTAAAGGGGATGTGTATGAAGGCTGGGACCTTTATCTGAGGAGCTTCATAATGTAGCCTATGTTAGGGTAGTTTCTAAAGCTCAGTGGGGTGCTCATATTTTCTTTCACCTCACATTCCCTCCAATAATATCCATAGATCTTCCTTCGATAGCAAGGGAAGTGTTGAAGATGGATGTGGATTTGGATAGGTTGGCGGGTACCCGACCAGTAATGCCAGTAGAGCATGATGAACTGAGTCGAGTGGAGGATCTGGTTCAGGTTTTCCACCATCAAGATGACCTGCATATGGGAGAAATAATGCTAATACAAAAAATTTAAAATCATTTACAAAAGTGTTTTGTTTTTCCTTAAAATTAATGCCACCAACATTGGGTTTGGTAAGTTTCGTTGTTGATATAACATATGTCTCTAATGCTTTTGTACAAGGGTTCCCCAAGTATTTAGGAGGGATGATGATGTCTTCCTTGAAAACAATAGAAGGGGGTGTGTGGGCTTCTTCCAACGGTGGTATCTCCCCTTCTAGATCAGCCATGTGTGGGATGGAAATTGGCTGTGATGGCTTGGGAAGAATCATAAAGGGGATTAGATGCTCATTATTGAATTTAGACTTAAAAGAAGGGTATTGGTCTATGGTATCATTCAGATTTATGTTGAGGATGGGAGGAGTTGTTTGATCTTCAGAATGACCCTCCTTCTTTGACATATCATATTCAAGTAATAGAGTCTCTAAAGGAAAGACAGGGATACCAACATCCTCATCACAAACAAAATATGGCTCCATGGTTTGTGTTATTTCTTCAGGATCCGACATATATGACACAAAATAAGGATCATCATCATCGTCGTTAGGAAGAACCATCTTGGGTTGCTCAATCTCTATAGGGGGAGTTTGTGATTGATCCTCTAGTAAGGTAGCTAACATGGCTTGACTGGATTCAAGTTTTGCTTGTCCTTATGCTGCCATCTTTTCTAGGGCCTGAAGTCTCTCTTCCAGTTCAAGATTAATTTGCATTTCACCATAGGATTTATACACCACAAAATTTTGGCCATCCTTACTATACCCCTTATGGTAGTCTTGGTCCTTGTGCTCCTCATACTGATTGTGACATTGCTCCTCATAATAATCTTCAGAAGATGGTGGATTGTAATTTCCATTGCATCCATCTTGGTAGGAAGATTCAATACTATGAGGTGTCACCAAATCATGAGGAAACATATTTGAATCTATATTTTGGGTTTGGGCTTCTAACAGGGTGGTTAAGAAGGCTTGGCTGGTTTTTAGTTTTATTTCTCCTTCTACTGCTATCTTCTCTAGGGCCCTAAGTCTCTCTTCTTGTTGAGGATTATATTGGGTTTCATAAACATGCTCATAACCCCTAAGGTTTTGTTGGTTACACCCCACAAAATTTTGTTGATCATATCCCTCATTAGAATATGGATAGCAAGGTTCCCCATAATGGTTCTCAGAAAAATGTGGTTTCACATTGTGCCCACCAGGATGAAATGGCTCACAATTAAAAGGGGTGCTATCATAAGCATGGGGTAGAGTCCGGAAGGTAATATATGGATGGTGGTAAAGACCACAATAATAACATTGTGGGGGATATTGGGATGCCCACTCCATTTGAAAAGAATAGTTCCTAAAAGATATATGAATCAACGAACGAGAGAAAAAGATTACGAGATAAGAGGTTAGTCAAAAATTACAAAGAGAACTAAAAATTATAAATCTAAAAATTTATGAAATAAACTAAAATTACTAAAAAAAGTAACTAGAAAGCAGTACTGCTAGAATTGAAACTCAGCAGAAAAAGGAGATATACTTCCAGAATTGTGCTCGGAAGGCAAAAAGAAATTACAAAAATCTAAAAGAAATTATAAAAGAGACTAAAGTTATGAAAGTTAGAGAATATGAACAAGGATTATACAAGATATACATGCAACCGGATTTGAAAAACAACTGTGCCGTCCCCAGCAATGGCGCCAAATTGATGTGCCTCGTTGTACACATAGGGATTGACTATGAGTGATAGAGATGGGATTTGTCCCTCCTACTAGAGATTGATATCCTGACCCCTTGTTAAGCGAGACTGAAACACATGTGCATTCACATGTGAATCAAGATATGATATTGAGATCACATTATCTCAGACAATCTACTCTTCGTTTAAGGAACATGGACTGAACATTGGGAGGATGACGATTCCATGCCTCAAGTTCATCCTGGATATCAATGATAAAGGGATTATACAATCACTGCAACACCTTACACAAATTGTAGGTTGAAGTTGTTATCCAACTTTCCATTCACTTGGGTAGCACTGATGAGCAACTAGGCACTACTCTCTACTTGTGATGTGATAAGATGGTTATGGACATTCACTACCTACATGATATGGGACCTATATGGTCACACATAAAAGAACTCATCTAGAAGAGGAATTTAATCTTGAATGATGATTGGATTGATTACTAAAGTGTTTAGGTATTAAATTTACGCAACAGATTGGTTGATTGAACTCCCAAATGACCATCTGAAATGTTGATATGGTTGTTTGGACATGCCAGATGGACGTCTAAAGTGTTGAGATATGGGTTGTCAGGATGATCAAAATTTGGATTGGCTGAATTTGGCCCAAATTGAGGTGTGAATTGACCGATTCATTCTGATGAACTGACTGACTTGGCTCAACTCACTAGATGGTCGTATGGGTGAGCAAGACAGACATCTCACATGTGTGAGATGGCTTAGTTGGGGTTGAATAAATGTTTTAAAAGTTTCCCGAACTTGTTTCTATTGAACATTACTTGTGGCGCAAGAAATTAATATCTAACATTAATGGGAATTGAATTTCCAAATTCATATGCGATTGGAAAACTTCCAGACGACCATTTAGCAATGTAAGATGACAATCTTGTGTGACGAAATGACTATCTGGATCACCAGATGATCGCTTCATGGTTTGTAGGTTGTGAAAATTCAAGATCTTTTGGTCCCTTCCATTCCCACACAAATCCAGAACAGGCTAGAAACCCTAAACCATACCTTGCCTATAAATAGAGGGGTATTGGGGGGCTTCGTAGAGAATAACAACAATAGACAACTAAGAATCAGTTCCTCTGACAACTATTATCCTCTCTGGTTGTGGTAACCAAGAGATCCCAAGAAAGTCCTACCTGATAAGGGAGGGATAGTGACAGGAGAGAACAACTAAGAATCGTTGATGTGGATTCACGTTGTACACACCAGGATGAAATGAATCACAATTAAAAGGGGTGTTATCATAAGTATGGGGTAGAGTCGGAAAGGTAAGAGATGGATGGTGGTAAAGACCACAATAATAACATTGTGGGGGATATTGGGATGCCCATTTTATTTGAAAAGAAAAGTTCCTGAAAGATATGTGAATCAATGAACGAGAGAAGAAAGATTACGAGATAATAGGTTAGTCAAAAATTACAAAGAGAACTAAAAATTATAAATCTAAAAAAATATAAAATAAACTAAAATTACTAAAAAAAGTAACTAGAAAGCAGTACTGCTAGAATTGAAACTCAGCAGAAAAAGGAGATACACTTCCAGAATTGTGCTCGGAAGGCAAAAAGAAATTACAAAAATCTAAAAGAAATTATAAAAGAGACTAAAGTTATGAAAGTTATAGAATATGAACAAGGATTATACAAGATATACATGCAACCAGATTTGAAAAACAACTGTGCCGTCCCTCGGCAATGTCGCCAAATTGATGTGCGTCGTTGTACACACAACAATCACTAGGAAAAGTCCTAGATTTTAACCTTCTAACCCAGTTGTCAACTTGTTGTGAACAACAAGTCAACTTAGTATAGATAGGTATCGATCCAAGGGACAACATAATTAAATATCGATTTGAGAGAGTTGTTAATACTAAGAATAAAAATAAAAATGCTGAAATAAAATTTAACTAATCAAGAAATAAAGATCTGGGGTCCGGAAGATCACCACCAAAACCACTTTCCTATTCCACTAATCCAATTAGAAAATCCAAGGATCAAATCAGGACCTTGTGGTTACATGTCCTTATGAACAAACTCACAAGGATCGGACTTCCCATGAACCCTTTGGTCCCGGCGTTCACAAATCTTTGCCCAATCGTCCAACATTCCACTATCCACGGTCATATCAAAAAGTATGTGAATTCAAAATGGCGTTCAAATCCAAGGCTCAGGTGGTTGCATCACCAAGGATTATAACAAGAATAAAATTAAATAGATGAAAAGATGATAATCACAATTAAGGGACTATTGTTTCGTTCTTACAGAGATCCACGATCATATCACTCCATAAGAATATATTGGGTCATCCAAATAACCACAAAGAAACAGAGAGAAGATATTTGTTCGATGGAGGAATATAACTGGTTATATTGAATAGAACTGGGCTAAGGGGCTACTCCCATGCCCCATAGAAATTTACTCAGACATAACAAGATTAGAAGAAATGCAAACTAAAATGAGATCTAACATTATACAAGATGTAGTTTACAACTAAAAATTGGATGAAATGAAATGAAGAATGGAATACGTTTACAAGTGAAGAGTCCCTCCTTTTATAGGAGGGGGAGGGGGTAGGCTGCCCTCAAAAGAGGGGGGGGGGGAAAAGAGAGGGAGAGTAATTTTTGAATTTTCTGGATTTGGTCAAATCGAAAGTTGGTTGTCTTTAATTATCTTGACCATGTAACTCCCTTTAATGTAGATTCTCACAACAGTGATTTTGAACATATTTTATCCCGTAAAAAGCACAAACTCGGTCCAAATAATAGGAATTTATTTTAGGAAATTAAATTCCCTTTCCAATGAATACTTGTACACTCAATTTGGAGTTTAAATGCAAGAGTTATGTCACTTTTGGTGGAGGGTATATATAAATTTCAAGACTGCTGGAAATTGTATAATTTTCCTACAAAACCCAAGAAAATAGAATTAAAACTCCAATTAAAGAGAAAAATCTAAAATAAAACAATTAATTATGAAACTAAGAGAATAACTAACAAAATAAACCTAAACAAATATCAAAAATATATAAATAAAAGGATAAATATATATTTATCAAAATACCCCAGACTTGAATCCTTGTTTGTCCTCAAACAAATAAAATCACAAATTATTTTAATTTATACTAACATGTCTATCCCCATCCTTGTAACATCACTTTATTCCTTACCTCCAAATTTTTCCAAGAAACCCAATCTCCTAAAACCACAAAACACTAAATTCTATATTCCTTATTAAAAACAAATATCATATCTTGGTTCTAACTCAAGATTTTGTAGAAAAACATGCTTCATCTTACTTTTGCTTTGACACTCTCATTTTTATAAATATTTTTTTTGTGAGTTGTTTCATAAGAACAAGATGAAATTAAGGGGGTGTGAAAACAAAGAAGGAAGTGATGATTTTTTTTATCCCTCCTCTATTCGACTTGGGATTTAGATTTGTGGAGTTGTGGCTACATTGGTCACAATTTTTTTCATGTGCACTTTTGGCACATCTCTTTATGGTACGCCCCTTTTTGGGGAATGAAATTTTTTTTTTATGAGAAGCATGCTACCCCGGACTTGATTTTTGTCTGGTGGTGATTCTTTTCTTCTCTTTTTTTTAGAAAGAAAATAAGGGGGAAATAAAAGGTGTCCTTGTGCTTATAATTTCACACATTTATTCTCTCCTTTTTTTAAAGTGTCATTAATCAGAAAGAACATTCATGTCAATCATATTATACAAGATTAATATCAAGTTAATCAACAGTTGAAAAATAGAGAAAATTTGTATTTGGTTTTGATTGATTCCATGCGGCTTGCCAACTTTTCCAAGGAGTGATGCTATTTTGGGATCCTAGGTGACATGGTGGTTTTAGACATGGCAATTTGTAACAATTTTTTGCAAAAGATTTACTAAATTCAAAGGGGTACAATGATAAACATCTATTCATATTGGCCGACTAGATAAAGTCCATTTTACAACAAAAGAAATAAAAACATGGCCGATTGGATAATGGCCATGAATAAAGCAACCATATCCAAAAAAAAAACAAAGGTAGAAATAATGTAAGAATAAAAAAGATAAGGGAGTGGAATAGAAACATACCACCCACCTCCACCCCAAACTTAGATTTTTTCTCGTCCCGAGCAAAATAGAAACCCGAGATGGAGGGAAGAGAATAGCAAGGATTTCTAGGTGGCTTAAGTATCTCAAAAAAATATCCAGCTAAAGGGGATGTGTATAAAGGCTGGGACCTTTATCTGAGGAGCTTCATAATGTAGCCTATGATAGGGTAGTTTCTAAAGCTCAGTGGGGTGCTCATATTTTCTTTCACCTCGCATTCCCTCCAATAATATCCATAGATCTTCCTTCGATAGCAAGGGAAGTGTTGAAGATGGATGTGGATTTGGATAGGTTGGCGGGTACCCGACCAGTAATGCCAGTAGAGCATTATGAACTGAGTCGAGTGGAGGATCTGGTTCAGGTTTTCCACCATCAAGATGACCTGCATATGGGAGAAATAATGCTAATACAAAAAATTTAAAATCATTTACAAAAGTGTTTTGTTTTTCCTTAAAATTAATGCCGCCAACATTGGGTTTGGTAAGTTTCATTGTTGATATAACATATGTCTCTAATGCTTTTGTACAAGGGTTCCCCAAGTATTTAGGAGGGATGATGATGTCTTCCATGCAAACAATAGAAGGGGGTGTGTGGGCTTCTTCCAACGGTGGTATCTCCCCTTCTAGATCAGCCATGTGTGGGATGGAAATTGGCTGTGATGGCTTGGGAAGAATCATAAAGGGGATTATATGCTCATTATTGAATTTAGACTTAAAAGAAGGGTATTGGTCTATGGTATCATTCAGATTTATGTTGAGGATGGGAGGAGTTGTTTGATCTTCAGAATGACCCTCCTTCTTTGACATATCATATTCAAGTAATAGAGTCTCTAAAGGAAAGACAGGGATACCAACATCCTCATCACAAACAAAATATGGCTCCATGGTTTGTGTTATTTCTTCAGGATCCGACATATATGACACAAAATAAGGATCATCATCATCGTCGTTAGGAAGAACCATCTTGGGTTGCTCAAGCTCTATAGGGGGAGTTTGTGATTGATCCTCTAGTAAGGTAGCTAACATGGCTTGACTGGATTCAAGTTTTGCTTGTCCTTCTGCTGCCATCTTTTCTAGGGCCTGAAGTCTCTCTTCCAGTTCAAGATTAATTTGCATTTCACCATAGGATTTATGCACCGCAAAATTTTGGCCATCCTTACTATACCCCTTATGGTAGTCTTGGTCCTTGTGCTCCTCATACTGATTGTGACATTGCTCCTCATAATAATCTTCAGAAGATGGTGGATTTTAATTTCCATTGCATCCATCTTGGTAGGAAGATTCAATACTATGAGGTGTCACCAAATCATGAGGAAACATATTTGAACAATCTATATTTTGGGTTTGGGCTTCTAACAGGGTGGTTAAGAACGCTTGGCTGGTTTTTAGTTTTATTTCTCCTTCTACTGCTATCTTCTCTAGGGCCCTAAGTCTCTCTTCTTGTTGAGGATTATATTGGGTTTCATAAACATGCTCATAACCCCTAAGGTTTTGTTGGTTACACCCCACAAAATTTTGTTGATCATATCCCTCATTAGAATATGGATAGCAAGGTTCCCCATAATGGTTCTCAGAAAAATGTGGTTTCACATTGTGCCCACCAGGATGAAATGGCTCACAATTAAAAGGGGTGCTATCATAAGCATGGGGTAGAGTCGGGAAGGTAATAGATGGATGGTGGTAAAGACCACAATAATAACATTGTGGGGGATATTGGGATGCCCACTCCATTTGAAAAGAATAGTTCCTAAAAGATATATGAATCAACGAACGAGAGAAAAAGATTACGAGATAAGAGGTTAGTCAAAAATTACAAAGAGAACTAAAAATTATAAATCTAAAAATTTATGAAATAAACTAAAATTACTAAAAAAAGTAACTAGAAAGCAGTACTGCTAGAATTGAAACTCAGCAGAAAAAGGAGATATACTTCCAGAATTGTGCTCGGAAGGCAAAAAGAAATTAGAAAAATCTAAAAGAAATTATAAAAGAGACTAAAGTTATGAAAGTTAGAGAATATGAATAAGGATTATACAAGATATACATGCAACCAGATTTGAAAAACAACTGTGCCGTCCCCGGCAATGGCGCCAAATTGATGTGCGTCGTTGTACACACAACAATCACTAGGAAAAGTCCTAGATTTTAACCTTCTAACCCGGTTGTCAACTTGTTGTGAACAACAAGTCAACTTAGTATAGATAGGTATCGATCCAAGGGACAACAGAATTAAATCTCGATTTGAGAGAGTTGTTAATACTAAGAATAAAAATAAAAATGTTGAAATAAAGTTTAACTAATCAAGAAATAAAGATCTGGCGTCCGGAAGATCATCACCAAAACCACGTTCCTATTCAACTAATCCAATTAGAAAATCCAAGGATCAAATCAGGACCTTGTGGTTACATGTCCTTATGAACAAACTCACAAGGATTGGACTTCCCATGAACCCTTTGGTCCCGACGTTCACAAATCTTTGTCCAATCGTCCAACATGCCACTATCCACGGTCATATCAAAAAGTATGTGAATTCAAAATGGCAGTATTGCTGGAATGGAAACTCAGTAGAAAAAGGAGATACACTTCCAGAAGTGTGCTCGGAAGGTAAAAAGAAATTACAAAAATCTAAAAGAAATGATAAAAGAGACTAAATTTATGAAAGTTAGAGAATATGAACAAGGATTATATAAGATATACATGCAAATAGATCTAAAAAATAACTATGTCGTCCCTGGCAATGGCGCCAAATTGATGCGCGTCGTTGTACACGCAAAAATCACTAGGAAAAGTCCTAGAGTTTAACCTTCTAACCCGGTTGTCAACTTTTTGCAAACAACAAGTCAACTTAGTATAGATAGGTATCGATTCAAGGGACGACAGAAAAGAAAAGTCGAAATATAAATCTGATTGCAAGTATAAGAATTAAATCCCGATTTGAGAGAGTTGTTAATAATACGAATAAAAATAAAAGTGCTGCAATAAAGTTTAACAAATCAAGAAGTAAAGATCTGGGGTCTGGAAGATCACCACTAAAACTACGTTCCTATTCAACTAATCAAATTATAAACTCAAAGGATCAAATCAAGACCTTGTGGTTACATGTCCTTGTAAACAAACTCACAAGGATCAGACTTCCCATGATCCCATTGGTCACGGCATTCACAGATCATTGCCCAACCGTCCAACATGCCACTATCCACGGTCATATCAAAAAGCATGTGAATTCAACTGGCATTCAACCCCAAGGCTCAGGTGGTCGTGTCACCAAGGATTATAATAAGAATAAGATTAAATAGATGAAAAGATGATAGTCACAATTAAGGGACTATTGTTTCATTCTTACAGAGATCCACGGTCATATCACTCCATAAAAATATATCAGATCATCCAAATATCACAAAGAAACAGAGAGAAGACATTTGTTCGATGGAGGAATATAACTGATTATATTGAATAGAACTGGGCTAAGGGGCTACTCCTATGCCCCAGAGAAATTTACTCATATATAACAAGATTAGAAGAAATGCAAACTAAAAAGAGATCCAACATTATACAAGATGTAGTTTACAACTAAAAATTCGATGAAATGGAATGAAGAATGGAATACTTTTACAAGTGAAGAGTCCCTCTTTTTATAGGAGGGGGAGGGGGTAGGCTGCCCTCAAAAGAAGGGGAAAAAAGAGAGGGAGACTAATTTTTGAATTTTCTAGATCTGGTCGAATTGAAAGTTGGTTGTCTTTAATTATCTTGACCATATAACTCCCTTTAATGCAGATTCTCACAAAAGCGATTTCGAATATATTTTTCTCCCGTGAAAAGCACAAAAGTAGTCCAAATAATAGGATTTTAATTTAGGAAATTAAATTCCCTTTTCAATGAATACTTGTACACTCAATTTGGAGTTTGAATACAAGAGTTATGTCACTTTTGGTGGCAGGTATATATGAATTTCAGGACTGCTGTAAATTGTATAATTTTCCTACAAAACCCAAGAAAATAGAATTAAAACTCCAATTAAAGAGAAAAATCTAAAATAACACAATTAATTATGAAACTAAGAGAATAACTAACAAAATAATCCTAAACAAATATCAAAAATATATAAATAAAAGGGATAAATATACATTTATCACCAAGCAAGTCCTACCTGATAAGGGAGGGATAGTGACAGGAGAGAACAACTAAGAATCGTTATTGTGGGAGAGCAAGTTAGTGACTAGTACACCAATGAGAGGGAAAATTCCTTCATACCTATTCTAGTTGAACAATAGGAATTTTGGGTGGTCCATTTAGACTACAGTAGAGGCAGGAGTCCTTTGGCTATTCCTAGGAGAGCAAAGTTAGCCTCCAGTGTTTGGCGAGACCATAGGAGCGTTGATGAAGTTGTTTTGTTCATTGTTTGTGTTGAAGACCAAGAGATGCATAGCCACCGTCCAAGAGCAACTAATTAACGGTTGCATTGAAATAAGTTGTTGTTGCTGAACTTGCTCTAGGTCCAGGTATAACTTGTTAAACCATCCTTCATATTTCATATTAGTTGACGCAATCTTGCTGTTGTGGGAATATGGATAGAGAACATTTATATTTCCACTTCTATACTCTATGCCCAGGTTTTCCAATAGTGGTATTAGAGCCACATCAGTTTATTATGATTTAGGATAATCGATATGATCAGATTTTTAGTTTAATCATTTATTTATTGCATACGATGAGAATATTTAAACTATCTCATATGTATGTCCGATCAAAGACCACATAATGCCAAACTAATATATATATATATATATATATATATATATATATATATATATATATATATATATATATATATATATATATATATATATATATATATATATATATATATATATATATATATATGATATATATGCAATTTACATGTGTTGCCATAAAAGCGGTTTTGATGGTGGCTGTGTGGTGTAGTTATGGCAAATACCGAATATCTATGTGTGGTTGGATGGTTTGGTTTCTCTTGTTTATCTCGGTCTACGTACTGAGCCTCTACCTCTTTCTTCCCAATGTAAAATTAATTCTTTCTTACCTTTGCTCTCCTTGAATATAACTCAAGGTTTCTCTTTACAATGTAATAGTTTAATAGAAATATGACAGTTTCTTTTCTTGCAATGATGAGGAAGATGATCATCGTTCAGTGAGACGAGCCGACTATCTGGAGGACCAAGGAGGATAGAACGATGGAGCCATACAACCACTTGATGAACCCACCAATCTCCTGGAAGGAACCAAACATCACTTGGCCTAAAGGTCAGGCGATCATTCATGATGACCAACTGACTAGCCAAGAGGTGACATGACCAATTCAAGGGTTGAACTGATCTAACTAGATTGGAAATCACAGATCTACACCAACAGTAGGTTCATACATATGATATGATGATTAACCTAGGTGGTAGTGATTCCTTGTATCTCCAAGGAATTACTAGTAGACATGGCCATAACAATCATTTTTCATTTTATATTTCATGTTTACATTGTGGGATATAACATGTATATGACACATATTATGTGGTGATTGGATACAATTATATATATATATATATATATATATATAACCCCTCAATCAAACATATTAAGTGTAAGATGTTTTCCAATAGAAATACACGTGAAAAGCTTGTTCGACTAAGTGTAGGTTACACCTTCGCGTGGTGTACCATCTACCTTGTCGAAGTATGATGGTAGATAAGTAGTTTATGCCTTTGTAGGGTGCATATCTATCACATTGGCTATTGGGTCAGGATTAACTGGTGATTCTCAGAGCATCTGGGCCCAGAAGCATACATATAATTATGGCAAGGAGTTGTGCATATTATATATCAAGAATTACATATGATTCAATTGGCAAAAATTTCCTACCTTGGCAATTAACTGTGTTTTGAGGCGTCAGTCTGGCCATAGTTGAATTATCTTGGGTCTTTCTCATTAGAAAATTGATGCTCTACAATTTTCCAAAGTGATACTTGAGGGTTGTCATATTGAACAAAATAATTAGAATGCTAATGAATTAAAGACCTAATTATTATCACCCAAATTCTAATCGAATCAAATAAAAAATGAGTTTCTAAAAAAAATTGCAAATTCTTTGTAGAATCAAATGTCAACGAACAACAATCACTTTTCTCTATGATCGATCCTTGAGAAGGACAAAGTAACTAGGAACAACTTCCAAGACTGGTTCAGGTCATTGAGAATCCTTCTCACACAGGAGTGCTAGCTCTATGTCTTGGAAATGCCAGAACTAGGGGAACCACCTCAATATGTACGAAGGGATGATAGGGATTCTTATAAGACGAATATTGAAGGCATTGTGGATGTCAAGTGTCTGGTGTTATGCTCCATGAACAATGAGTTGTAGAGTCATCATGAGAACATGGATGTCATTGAGATGGTCATACATCTCAAGAACATGTTCCAAGATAAGGCAAGCCAAGATAGATATGATGTCTCTGAGGCACTATTCAAATCTAACATGGCAGAAGGTGACCTGATAGGTCCTTATGTACTCAAGCTCATTGGGTATGTGGAGAACCTATCTAGATTGGGATTCCCTTTGAGTGAAGAGTTGGACACTGATGTGATTCTACAATCTCTTCTATAGTCATATAGTCATTTTGTCTTGAACTGCAACATGAATGACTTTGACAAGCCATTAATAGAGTTGTTGGCCATGTTGAGAACAGTTGAGACATAAATGAAGAATGGCAAGCCCAAGTATGTGATGATGATCAACAAGACAAAGGGCAAGTGTAAAGGAAAAGGCAAAGATAAGAAGGGTTCTAAAGTCGGCCAGAAGCCCAAGTCTTCATATCTCAAAGCAAAAGGAAGAGTGAAGAAAGTAAGAGGTGATTGTCATCATTGTCATCATCCTGGACACTGGAAGATAAATTGCCCAATCTAGTTATTAGAATTAATGAAGAAGAAGAAACGCACTAAGGCCTCCACTTCAAGTATAAACGTTATAAGATAAACTTGATTACTTCTTTATTTTGGTATGCAATACCAAACATAGATCTGATATACTTGATGTGCAGGATCTGATAAGAAGTAAAAGCCCTTAAGGAAGGACAAAGATGGACAAGGCAGAGTAAGAGTTGTGCAAGCTTAGTCTACATTTAAAATTTTCTTATCCCAATGGGAATGTAATAGAGTTAGTAGAAATATGATTTCATTATGCCATCATATAGAAAGATTTACTTTAAATCATCTTGTATGACAAGGATGATAAATCAATAAAGTAAAGATATAAATTGTTCTATTTAGAAAGATAAGTTCTTATATGACAATGCCCAAACATATAATGATCTATGAATAAAAGATGAATGTTTATAACATTTATACAAATGATTATAATTGATAACTCAAGACTATCATTATCATTAGTCACCTTGCATGTACATATAAGAAATTCATATCTAGAATACATATTGATATTAATCTAGATTCCCTTGGTTATCAAATCTAAGGAAACATGCAAAGCCTTATTTATGCATAATTAGACATGACATCCTTCACTAGATGTAGTGGGATGATAATCCTTCCATTAGACCTCATACATGTGATGCATGAAGATCTTATGGAATGAATGCTATAGATAATTACTTATACTTCATATTCATTTATTTTTAATGTGATGATATGACTCAGTAAAATGTAAATCTCTTGAAATGTTCAAAGAGATTATAAATGAAGTATAACTTTGATAAAAGTATTAAGGAACTTTGATGAGATCAAATGTTGAAATACTTTACATCAATACCTTGAGTACCTTCAAAGATAGGACTATGATAGTGAATAATAAGTCAAATCCATCAGAATATGATGATGTGTCAGAATGAAGGAATTATACCATGACGAGTCATGATATGATTGTCAATTGATCTAATCTTCTTATCCTAATAAATATATACCTATCAACCAATAATGTAGCATCTGAATGGACATCATATATGATATGATTTGAGAATGTTCCAATATGTCTACGGGATTAAAACCCACATTGAAAAAATAGTTTCTTGAAGAGGTTTCACACAAATCATAATTGTTGAATGTTATTATTAATCCCAATCCAATAACAAAAAATTGTGTTGATAGGATAATTGAGTACCTAAATAATCATTCAAGGGATAAGTAATGGATGAAAATTTATCCCTAGCTTATCCTCAACTATTTTTCATATCAAGATAAATGTTTATACATGCATGTACACGTGTCATCCATGCATGGACACATGGCACCTACTAGCTCAAATTGATGACACCTCATTTTCACCTTCCTTCACGAGCAAAAGTTTATATACCCCTAGTTTCACCCCTTAGTGAAAATTTTCGACCCTTACCACCCTCCTTCCTTATGGTATCATGCATAGAGCTCTTGTATCGTGCAGGAGTGCAAAGATATCATCCATAGGTCCTTGGATATCGCCCATAGCAAGAGAATATTGGCCAAGTAGGTGATATTGGCCATATAGGGTGATATCGGCCATAGAGTGAAGTGTTTTGACTCCAAGTGAATGACATATCGTGCAAGTGAGTGTCATATCATGCAATAGGGGTGGCATATCATGCAAGGGCACAAAGGTATCATGCAAAGGTGCTAAGGATCAAGAAGTAGCTCATACTTAACTCTAAGATGAGGATATGATCATCTTCAACCTTGGATTGAAGCATGATTTTAGGGTTTTGATCTTCTTTTCTTTTCTTCTTCACCAATTGCTTATCCATGGTGGTTCTTTGCATATAGAGGAGTTGTGAAGTCCATGTTCAACCTTAGGAATGTGAGGCTTTGGATCTTGGGGCTTTAAAGTTGTTCTTGAGGCAAGTTATATAACTTAAACCCAATTATATTATTATGCACCTTCAATTTTGTCATACTTGTTGATCTACTTGCAATTTCGATTTCTCTTGAATAATTGTTGATCCTTTGAGTTCTAAAAGCTTCATGGGACTGTTGTCCATGACTTAGAACAGTAATAACAAAGGTCTAGAGGTTGATGGTGATGACATCATCAAAGTTAAAGTGATATCAGGTACAAGCACACAAGAAAGCACCTCATACCCGATATGGTGATGCACCTACTCCCTAAAATGATATGGATATGATTTGATACCTTCTTTCACGATATGGTGGTGTAGTATACACCTCTTGCATGATAGGGGGTCAACCATACACCTAAAAATCATAGGGGGTCAAGCATACACCTAAAAAATGATAGGAGGTCAAGCACACACCTCTAAACAGATATGGTGTGAGCAAGTACACACACACCTCCAAATCAATATGGTGTGAGCAAGCACACACACACCTCTAAACTGATATGGTGAGCAAGCACACACACACCTCCAAACCGATATGGTTTTAGAAAACACACACACACCTCTAAACCGATATGGTGAGCAAGCACACACACACACACCTCTAAACCGATATGGTGTGAGCAAGCACACACACACCTCCAAACTGATATGGTGGGAGAAAGCACACATACACCTCAAAATCGATAAGGTGTGGAAGCACCTTAAGTGAAATTTACTTGATGGAGTAACACATGGAGTGTTTTATATCAAGTCATACATTAAGAGGTATGGAGTTTAATGAATAATGATTAAGTAGGCTAATGTACTTTGAAGGAAAGGTTGAGCCAACTTAATAAAGTATGGAGTAATCAACATCCTAGGAAGGATGAGAGAGAAACTCATACTTGTGTAATAAACATGTAATGTGCATCCATTAATACTCCTAATATGTGTATGGTATGAATTAAGGTTT
Source organism: Alisma plantago-aquatica (assembly GCA_963693085.1). Classification (NCBI taxonomy): domain Eukaryota; kingdom Viridiplantae; phylum Streptophyta; class Magnoliopsida; order Alismatales; family Alismataceae; genus Alisma; species Alisma plantago-aquatica. The sequence goes on from OY856411.1 coordinate 1,382,934,717, forward strand.
TATTCATGATAATGTAGGGTGATGGTATGATCTTGAAACCCTAATCGATAAGGAAGGAAAACCCAAACCCTAATGTAGGGTGATGGTATGATATTGAAACCCTAATCGATAAGGAAGGAAAACCCTAACCCTAATATAGGGTAATGGTAATGGTATGTGAAGCCCTAATCAATGATAAAGGGAAACCCTAACCCTAATATAGGGTAATGGTATGTGAAGCCCTAATCAATGAGAAAGGGAAACCCTAACCCTAATATAGGGTAATGGTATGTGAAACCCTAATTGATAAGAAAGGGAAACCCTAACCCTAATGAGGGAATAGTGGTATTACCCTTCTATTGCATGGTATTGATATGTATTTGATATGGCTGTTATCATGTATACTAACCATGCAAGTATTATGAGATGATCAACATAGCCATGTATGAGCTATGATGTTTTATATGATAAAGATGCTTAATGGGCCTTGTGAGCCAGGTGAATTATTTGTCGCCTAGTGAGAGGTAACAATATGTTTAATAGGCCTTGTGAGCCTTGTGACATGCTTGTGTAACAAGTATCATGTATACCTTAGTCCTCAGACCTAGAGGTAATAGTTACCTAAAAAGTGGTAACAGTGTTCAGTGATGAACTAAGGGTTTGAATACCTAGATCTAGTAATCATGATGATAATGTTAAGGGATGAGAATTCCCAGTAATGAGATAAGGGATTGAGATCCTAAATGTTATATGTGTTTTTAAAGATTTGAAAAGTACTTGATAGATGTATTACACCTTTCTTTGTAGCATTTGTCATAATAATTCATGTTTGAAAATTTGATTGATGCTAAAAGAATATGGTAATGTACTTAATTAATCAAGTGGAGTCTTATCATGTAGTGTCCTGGCGATAGATCCATCATCGTCAGTAGCTGGTGATGGTGAAACATGTTTTCCCACGACATCTCCTGGAGAGCACATATTTTTGAATATGCGGGGGCGATGGGCGCGAATATCCTTATGCCGTAATGTTGGATTGATGTGAGATGAACATGAGATCTCTCAATCCTTCAATATATGTGTCGGTATGGATGTATCACAAATCTCCCGATGATGATTAATGATGGGATTGATGGTAGATAAACATAAGATCTCTTAATCGCTGAAGGAGTGCAGCCGCCGTTGTAGCTCTATAGAAAAGTTGTCAGTATACCCTGGAATACTATTGAAGAAGTTGACGTAGTCCTGCTTGTGGTCTCACACTGACCGAGATAGTAGAGGTCATGGCAGCCGGCTCTTCCATTGACCTTGTATGGTACCGATTTTGACTTCGTAGTGGTGGGTTGGAGTATGAGCGATATACCTCATCTCCTCAGGGCATAAGTGTGATTGTAAAATGTAATCAGTCGTGTAGCGTATTTACTTAAGGATGGAATATGGAAATAATTGGTTGATGTTACATTTCTTAACATGCATCTTAAATGGATAGACGGTATACATGTTCTTCATATTCCTTATAAAATGAATAGATGAATTACTACTTTATCATATATATAGTTGCAATGTTTCATAAGATGATATTGCTCTATTCTGCTTAAACAGTGATTAAGTACTGCTTATTAATATAAGAGAATCTTCTGCTCAGTTTTATTACTATTTATCTACAATGATAATATTGTTTCCAGAGTTATATCTCTCATTGGGACATGGGTCTCACTCCATTGGTCACCAACATTTTTAGGTGGAAGCAGACGAGGAGGTAGGGACCATACAGTAGAGGGATGACAACAACATCAAGGGCAGCAATAGCATCTCAAGTTGAGTGTGTTGTCTGCCATGTCTTGTAGATATAAGTCCTATGTGTCATATCTGTACTCTCAGGTCCTTAGAGTCAGTACTTAGTGGTTTTATGATCGATCTGAGATTTGGGCTCGTATGCCTTGAGGTTTTATGTTGCTTATGTATAGTTTGGTAAAACAACTGTTACATGTTATCCTCGAGATGAAATGGTACATGGTATGTACAATGTGAACCATGATGCATGTAATACTTTGGTTCTTTTCTTAAGAGTTTCCTGAAAGTGGATCTCTTTGAAAATGGTTTTAATTTTTAGTGATTTTAGTTAATCTGCTACTTATGTTTATTCCACAATTATTTACTGGTGATGGTTTGATTTGTTGTCATATCATCACAAAGTTTTGGTATTAGAGCCTAAGGTTCGCTGAGTCAACAGAGACATAGGATTAAGGTCGTTGAGTATGTTCTAGTGTCTTCCAATTTATCTGATAGTGACTCTTGCTCATATCGGAGAAGAAGTAAAGCTTAAAGATGGCTGGATCACATGAAGAACATGCTATTGAAAGAAGTGTTGCTGCACCAGGGGAGGTGCAAGGGATCAGGCTAGAGAGGATCCAGTACCTGAGAATCCCCAACTTGACCAAGCTTCGATAGAAAACCTAACTTTTCATGCTCTGTTTGGACAGTTCATGAACACAATAACACATATGGCAGATCGGATGCCAACACCAGTACCTAGGGCACCAGTTTCCAATGAGGGGCATGGATCTGGTAAGACCTTTGAGCAGTTATGTCGGGTAGGAGCCACCGAATATGTTGGTACAACTGACCCAACAGACGCAGATTCATGGCTCACTGAGTTGGATAAAGCCTTTAGAATCCTCAACATTCTAGAAAATGAGAAAGTTAAGCATGTCGTGTACCTATTAAAAGGAAGTGCTGGCCACTGGTGGGCCATTGAGGAGGAGAAGCGACCAAGTGTTGGGTTGAATGGAGAGAGTTCTGATGTGATTTTGTCAGAAGATACTTTCCCAAGACCAATTTGGATGAGAAAATCTCACAGTTTGAGTGGATTAGGCAGGGACCAATGAACATTAGTGAGTATGAAGCTAAGTTTATGGAGCTTCTACGGTTTTGTCCATACATGGATACTACAGATGAGGAGAGAATTCAACATTTTGAGAAAGGTTTTAACACTGATTTAACTACACCTGCATCTGCTCTAGAGAATAGAGAGAGGTTTTCCACCTTTGTGGAGTCAGTTAGGTGGATAAAAAGGTCCGTGATTGAGAAACGTGAAGCCAACAATAGGAAAGTGTATGCACAGTTCCAAGGACAGAGGTCCGAAAGTTTTAAGAAACCAAAGTTTTCTGTACCAATAGCACCACAGAGGTTCAATGCTCAGACACATTGGACATCCAACAAGGGTAGAGGCCGTAGCTTACCGCCAAATAGATCCCAAAGTTCAGCATCAATGTCAGTAACAGGACCATCTAGGCCAAAATGGGAAAACCTAAGCTGTTATAAGTGTGAGAAGCCAAGACATATGATGAGGGATTGTCCATTTGGAGACAGGAATGTAACCCAACCACCGAGGCAAAGTCAACAAGGCTCTCAGAAGCAATAGTTTAGCAGTAGCACACGAGGACTTGGATAGGCATCCCAAGCTGGCTCATCTGCACCCAACAACAGGATGCATGACTGACAACCAACAATGACAAGATTCTATGCTATGAATCAACTAGAGGCAGTGGTCAACCCACGAGTCGTGACATGTCAGATGGAATTATTTTATTATGATATGTCTTCATCTTGCTTCATATCTGTTTTGATTCATCTGGGTGCTACACATTCCTTTATCACTTGAGAAGTGATTCATGACAGCAATATGACTATTAGTCGTAGAGTAGACAATATGTTATTAGAAACTCTATTAGTCGGATCTGCGGTGTTGCAGGAGGTATGTTCTCCCTATATTCTTTCCTTTTCAGAACACAACATTCAGGTGGATCTTATACCATTTGAGATGCACGGGTTTGACATAATTCTTGGGATGACACCCTAGCAAAGTGTAAGGTTGTCTTGGATTGTGGTTCCAAGCAAATTATGTTCACAGACAATGGTGAGACATGGGTTTTCAGGGGGACAAAAAGATTCTTCCAACCTATCTAGTGTTAGCTATGGTAGCAGAAAAGTTGATGAGACAAGGATGCTTCACATTCTTGGCACATGTGGTAGATACCGGAGCAGAGAGTTCTAGTCTTTTTGAAGTTCTTGTTGTCAGGGAATTTGAGGATGTGTTTCCTGAAGAACATCTATACATTCCTCCACCTCGAGAGATTGATTTCGAGATTAATCTAATCCCAGGTACAGAACCTATAGCTCAAACACCATATAGGATGGCACTAGATGAGATGGCAGAACTTAAGAAATAGTTACAAGAGTTGCTTTAGAATGGTTTGATTCGACCGAATACTTCCCCGTGGGGTGCTCTAGTTCTTTTTGTTAAAAAGAATGATGGGTCGATCCTTGATCAGTTTGTAGTGGTCTTCATTGATGACATCTTGATATACAATAGAGATGGTAAACAATATGAGCAACACCTTCGTCAAGCCTTGACATTATTGAGACATCACAAGCTATATGCCAAGTTTAGCAAGTGCGAGTTTTAGTTGTTAGAAGTGTCTTTTCTTGGACACGTTATATCTGCTTCAGGTATTCATGTCTATCCACAGAAAGTGGAATCTGTTTTAGAGGGGAACAACCCAAGACACCGACTGAGATTCGTAGTTTCTTAGGCCTGATAGGTTACTACAGGAGGTTTATTAAAGACTTCAGTTCTATAGACTTACCCCTAACCAAGTTGACCAGGAAGGAAGTTCCTTTTGTCTGGAATGACAAGTGTCATCATTCTTTCCAGTTGTTGAAAGAAAAGTTGATCAGTGCACCTGTGTTAGCTTTACCTGAGCAGGGAAAGGTATACATTGTTTTATGTGATGCCTCTAAGAATGGTCTAGCATGTGTGCTGATGCAGAGTGATCATGTAGTTTCTTTTACTTCCCGACAACTTAAGAAACATGAGGAGAATTATCCGACGCATGATCTAGAATTAGCTGCAGTGGTTCACACGTTAAAAATCTGGAGACATTATCTCTATGGAGAAACATTTTAGATTTTCACAGACCATAAGAATTTAAAGTACATCTTCTCACAACATGAGTTGAATATGAGACAATGCCGCTGGATGGAGTTAAGAAAAGACTACGATCGTACAATTGATTATCATCTAGGAAAGGCCAATGTAGTGGCGGATGCACTAAGTAGAAAATCATTATCGCCAACCATAGATAAAGCACAATTGAACTCTTTAGTGTGCTTTAAATGAGACATGCTTGTCTCTTTGAGGCAAAACAATGTGCAACTTAAAGTATCTTTGTTAGATGGATTGTTTGTTGAGATGCATGTGAAACCTACTCTAAAACAACAGATCAAAAAGGCATAAAAGGCTGATACTGTGATTCAGAAGATCAAATTAGAGTATGGTAGTGAGAAATGAGATAGTTTTCATGAGTCAGAGGATGAGGTAGTCTGTTACCATGGTAGGACGGTAGTACCTAATGCCAATGACTTAAGGAAGCTCATTCTTCCATGTATGCAATGCATCCAGGGAGTACCAAAATGTATCATACCTTGAAAGATATGTATTGGTGGCCTGGTTTGAAAAAGGATGTAGCTGAGTTTGTTATGTGGTGTCTAGTATGTTAGCAGGTTAAAGATGAACAGCATAAGCCCACAGGAACAATGTAACCTTTACCTATACCACAGTGGAAATGGGATCACGTGACCATGGACTTTGTGGTTAGTTTACCCAGAACAACCAAAGGTCATGATTCCATTTGGGTGATAGTTGATAGGTTGACTAAGTCAACACATGTTCTTCCTGTCAAAACAACCTATACTAATGAGAAACTTGCACAGATCTATATAGATGAGATAGTGCAATTACACAGGGTTCCAGCTAGAATTGTATATGATAGAGGTCCCCAGTTTACAAGTCATTTTTGGGAACGACTACATAAAGCCTTGGGTACTCAGTTGAAGTTTAGCACAACTTTTCACCCTCAAATAGATGGACAATCTAAGAGAACTATACAAACTTTGGAAGATTTTCTTAGAGCATGTGTTCTTCAATTTGTAGGAAGTTGGGACATACACTTGAGCTTGATAGAGTTTGCCTACAACAATAGTTACTAGACTATTATTGATATGGCACCATATGAAGCATTATATGGTAGACATTTTAGATCTCTGTTATGCTAGTATGAAATAGGAGAATGCCAACGTATGGGTCCTGAGTTAGTGCAACAAACAACTGAGAAGATTAAAGTAATACAACAACAATTGAAAGCTTCCTAGGATATACAAAAATCTTATGTTGATAAGCATCATAGACCCTTAGAATTCCAAGTTGGAGATAGGGTGTATCTCAAATTCTCTCCTTGGAAAGGTGTTATCAGATTTGGGAAAAAGGGTAAGTTAGCTCCTAGATTTATGGGACCTTATCTAGTGACAACACGGATGGGAAAGGTAGCTTATAGGTTGGAGTTGCCACCTGAGCTACATAGACTACATCCAATGTTCCATGTATCTATGTTGATAAAGTGTCATCCCGATATAGAGTTGGTGTTGAAACCTGTAGAGGTAGAATTAAATGAGGATATATCCTATGTGGAAGGTCCAATGATGATTCTTGACAGAAGAATCAAGAAGTTGAAAAAGAAAGACATAGTTCTTGTGAAAGTTTTATGGAATCATCGTGGCATTGAAGAAGCCACATGGGATCTAGAGGGAGATATGAGGAGGAAGTACCCTTCTCTTTTCTCTTGAGATTTCGGGGACGAAATCCCTGTCAGGGTTGATAATTATAACATCTCTAACCTGGGTTATGGCCTAACCCTAGAAGTTTTGCTTAAGTAAGTTGTTTACAAACTTGTTTTAATCTTTTGAAAAGTAATCAAGACTCTTGTAGAGTTTAAATTTCAAGTTTGAGCTTATTTGCAAACTGTTTGTGCATTATATGATAGTTTGGGCATAAAGTGCAATTTACCCAAGATGAGGGGATATACTGAAAAATGTCACATGTTGAACATGCCTTAAGTGTTTTATCATCATAAGAGAGAGAATGATGCTAATTGGTGGCTTATGGAGAGCCTAAATTCCTAGATTGAACTTGTTTGTATAATGTTAGTGCATTGTGAACCAATTTTGGTACAAATTGTAATTTACCCAAATTGTAGGGCTAATATGCAAATTACCACCTCTAGATTATCCCTAATCCCTACTAGTATCATGTAGAGGAGAGATAAATAAGCAGACACCATTCTTGAATCGATTTTGAGTGATGGTACTTTTGGTAATGTAATGACCATGAAAAGGGGTTGAATATGAAACCCTAACTTGAGTTGTATCAAGTTGAAAAGCTTATATATGAGTGCCTATCGGACAAGGAGCCAAAGGAGGAGCCTCATATCATTTTTTGGACTCTTGGAAAAGTCCATTTCATGCAAATTACCTCAAGGAGTCGAGGTTTTATGTTGCTTATGTATAGTTTGGTAAAGCAACTGTTATATGTTATCCTCAAGATGAGATGGTACATGGTATGTACAATGTGAACCACAATGTATGTAATACTTTGGTTATTTTCTTAAGATTTTCCTGAAAGTGGATCTCTTTGCTAATGGTTTTAATTTTTTGTATTTTTTGTTAATCGACTGCTTATGGTTATTCCACAATTATTTACTAGTTACAGTTTGATTTGTTGTCGAATCGTCACAATGGCGATTAGAGGGAGCTGTATGAGCAAAGGAAGGAAGGCAAGTTCATCCCTGAGGGCACAAGGGATGAATTGACAGTTTCTCTGGGTAACCCAGAGCATCCTAGATGTGTTAGGGGTGCATGTGCTGGTGTGGGCATCAAAGCGTTCTATGGGCCATCCCAGCACAAACATGTCCTAAAAGTGGGACTTTCACAAGCTGAGGTAACCTATTCTTTTTTTAGAATGTTATTACAAAAGGGAATTCAATAATCATAAGCTAGAATTTCTTTTATCCATGTATAAGTAGATTCATTAATTGATAAGATAATCCAAGAAGCAATGGTGAAGTGGCAGGCGTCTCAGACTACCACTCAGACAGTATTTGTGGCGGGCCGCTCTTCTCCTACTGTAGAGGTTGGGAGTAATCTTGTGGACCCACCACCCAGCAGATCCGCTATAAGTGTTTTTATGACATAGTTTCTAGTCTTTTCAAGATGATATGTTTATGTATATATGTATATAATATTCTTTATCTAAATTTGTAGGGGTTGAAGCCATGCCGTCTAAAAAGTCAAGAATATGCCGTTGTAGAGGCTTCGGCTTACCCACTCCTTCCAGGGTAAATGTTTCATGGGACTCCAGTACCAGATGGTGCGGTTCGTGTGAGCTCGATAAGTGTACTCCCCAAATGGAGGGATCTTACATTGCCATATGCCCACCCATATTCTAAAATGCTTGGTGATGCAGAAGGCAGAGTGATATTGTGGCCCAAAGTGGATGTCGTCTATACTAATATTGTATGGTAAATTTACAGTATGTTAATTTGTTAGTGTGTACGTATATATGAGTCAATTGATCTAAAATTATATATATAGGTCAAAAGGAAGACACTCGCTACATCTCAGCCTCCACTTCCACCTCCTGAAGTACAAAGTTGGCTTCCAAGGGACCTACACGCCTCGTTAGGTTCTAATTGTAGGGGTATTGCATATTGGATAGGTGAACATAATCCAAATTGCCCTATAAATGTTACTATATATTCTGGAGGAAGCTGCAGGTCAATCATACGATAACAAGCTATTTATACAAGATATTTTAGAGTTGTTTCATTATGCTTGGCTGAATACTTTTATGCTAGAGCTATGGATATGGTGAGATCTTATTTATACATCCATATACGTTGTTTTATATACGGTGATATGGTTTCTTATATATTAATGCATACACAATACATGTTTTGCTACCACTTACACAAGACATGTACGCATTTTTCATTTCTCCATGTGGAATTTTTGGTTCCATCTTTGTTTAGTCCTGTAGATAAACACCCTAGGTCAGTTACTTCATACTACTGTGATGTTTTTAAATATTTTGGTAAAAACAAGAAGACAGTGATAATAGCTCCATTCAATGTCGGGTAAGTTTACTTTGCTTATAATTTAGACTTAAGAAAATTACATTTTTATTGTGACTTTTAAGTTATTAATTTTTAACTTTCTTACCTCTAGTGGTAAGCATTGGGACTTACTAGTTATTGTCCTCAAGACGTTCACTATCTATTATCTAGATCCTGCGGGGAAGGAATTAAATATATATGGACACGCAATGAAAATGCCATTATTTCTGCAAGAAATATTTCATATTTTTATATCCGTTAACATATGTTATTACATTTCTATTTAATTATGCAATTTAATGTGTTACATTAACATGTAGGGCTTTACAATAGTTCAAAAAACTGGAGGAAAGGTCCCCAAGAAAAAGAACCATCCACTAATTTGGGAGAATGTGAAAGTAATTTCCCAACTCCAATGTATATATTATTTATGTGAACTATGCTTATTTGTATTTTTGAATATTTTGTATGTTTCAATTTATAGTGTGCTACACAAGACAACAACTAGGCATTTGGATACTATGTGATGCGATTTATGAGCATAACTATCAAACATACCATAATGAAAGTTGATACCATACATCAGGTATTATATGTAGTCTCATTAGATAATATGAAATATTAATTTTATTATATATTATTAATTATATATATATATATTTAAAACTGACTTCACTACAGGTGAAAAGTTATTAGATGTACATACTCCCTATACGATGGATGAGTTAAATGATGCAAGAGAACAATGGGCAAAAGCCCTACAAGTAGTGGGAATTTTTAAATATAATTGGGGTACTCATGGAGATAATGACGATGATGAATAAAGAATGATATTTCTAAGGTTTGTTCTCATAATATTTGTGTGTGTGAATGTGAATGAATTTTTCTGAATTGTCATATGTGTGAATGTGAAGATGATCAATACATGAATGTTTCTACATTTGTCTGAATGTACAAAGAGATGAAATGAATGGAACTGCAGGTTGCTAAATGTGTGTGAAAATGGAGGAAATTTGAAATGGAACTACTGGTTTCTACATGTGTGTCATGAAAAATAATATGAATTAAATGTTCTTATACATGTATGTGAATCACATGATAAATATATAGTATTGTTCATCTTGTTAATTTTGCAAGTTTGTGGCCTGTTGTTGGCTGATATCAATGGATGATGTAAACCTGCAGTTCAGAACTGAACTGCAAGTTCTGTATCCTGCTGACCAGCCATACAGCAGACCTGCAAACTGATAAGAAAAAAAAATCAGAACATAGGCGTCAGTTATTTGTAAAAACCAACGACAAATAGTTATAATGTCGGTTATATATATAAAACTGACGCCGATGGTGCCCTTGCTGGACCCTTTTTTTGTAGTGGGAAGGGGTATGGTGTCGGTTGTTAATTAATATCCGACGTCTTTAATCAGGTTATAGTGTCAGTTTTCTTTAAGAATCGATGCCTATAGTCCCCTTACTGGCACATTTTTGGTGGCGGGAATGGTTATGGCGTCGGTTGTTGATTAATAACCGACGTCCTTAATTAGGTTATAGTGTTAGTTTTCTTTAAGAACCGGTGCCTATAGTCCCCTTGTTGGCACGTTTTTGGTGGCGGGAAGGTCTATGGTGTCGGTTGGGGGACCGACACTATAGGTGTCGACTTTTAGCGGCGCCTACTTGGATGTCGCTTGGAAATCGACACCTTAGGCCTTAAATAACTGATGCCAAAGGCCATTTCTGTAGTGAACCGGTAGGTTGAACTGGGACAAACGAGCAGGGTTGGGTTGTCTTGATTTGTGAGAAAAGTTTTTCATTTCACTTGTTCAATTCGATTGGGACAAGAATTAATCATTGTATTAATTAGAAATGAAATAGAAAAGTCAATTGCAGGCAAGTATGGGAAGTGAAATGACTGGTTCACTGGGAGAACCGATCGGCTCACACTCCCAACCGATCAGTTCACTAATGAACCGACCAGTTCACCTGTCAAAGTGCAAATTTTTCATCGAAATTCCAAACCCTTCTACTCCCACACAGACTGAGAACCCTGACCCTCCCCTCTACTATAAATAGAGGGGTACACGGGGCTTCTCCAGATACATAACTCAGAACATCATTCGTTCAGCAAAGTTGTTGTTCCCTCTGGTTTTGATAACAGAGAGAGCCCAAGCAAGTTGCACCCATCTAGGGAGGAACAACGAGGGAAAGACAACTATAGAACAATTGGTTATGGGAGAGTGTGTTGGTGACTAGTACACCAACAGAAGAGGACAACTCCTTCAAGTTCATTCTTCAACACGACTAGAGTTCCTGGTAGTCCGTGTGGACTATCTATAGAGGCAGGAAACTTCTGCCGCTTAGGAGGACGATAGTCAACCACAGTCTGGGTAAAGACCATGACCTGCACAGATGTCGTCAAAGACAGGTGGTTGAAGACCACACTTGCTGTAAGGTATAGTCACTGAGCAAGCCTTAGGACCAAGTATAATTCTCTAAAACCATCCTTCCTATTACATAGATGTTGATGCGATCTGTTGGTTATGGTTTTAAGGTCAAGTAAAATTTGATTTTTGCTTCCTACTCCGACCATGTAAAACCCAACATCTGAGGCATGAGTTGATATTCACTTTTCCATCCTTATGAAAGTCTTATTTTTCTTGAATATTACTTATGGATCCTCTAACCCCACATGATATATTTTAGATGTTCTCATCCCATTATTTCACACTGACTGCACTTATACTTGCCTTTTCCTATTCATGTGCATGCTTAGACTAAATTTATATCTTGTAGTAGTACATGTGTACAACCATATATACAGGGGCATGCTATCTCCACCTATTATTTTTAAGGGTGTGCTATCTGCACCCAAGGTGTGCTATCTCCATCCAAAATTTACTTATTTTTAGACTGATGCTCCTATGGTGTTCATCTCTGCTTGAAATAATTTTTGTCTTTATTTCTTACATGCACAATTTGTTGTTTTTGATATTTTTAATGGAAATTTTTATAAGGTAGGACTCCCTACTTGTTATTCTTTGGTTTGGACATGCCTCATCTCTTGACATGATATTTCTCTTAAAATCTCTTATTTTGATGCTCTTATTTTAAACTTTCTAGAGTAGTGCCTAGTTGTTATTTAATGCACTTATTCAATTTTCACCGATGTCCTGATAAATGCATATTTATCCTTTTTATTTACATATTTTTGATATTTGTTTAGAACTATTTTGTTATTTATTCTCTTAGTTTTATAATTAATTCTGTTATTTTAGATTTTTCTCTTTAATTGGAGTTTTAATTATATTTTTTTTGATTTTATAGGAAAATTACACAATTTGCAGCAGTCCTGAAATTCATATATACCCGTCACCAAAAGTGACATAATTCCTGCATTCAAACTCCAAATTGAGTGTACAAGTATTCATTATAAAGGAAATTTAATTTACTAAAAGAAAATCCTATTATTTGGACCTTGTTTGTGCTTTTCACGGGAGATAAATATGTTCAAAATTTCTACTACGAGAATCTACATTAAAGAGAGTTGCATGGTCAAGATAATTAAAGACAATCAACTTTCAATTTGACCAGATCCAGAAAATTCAAAAATTAGTCTCCCTCTCTTTTTCCCCCTCTTTTTAGGGCAGCCTACCCCCTCCCCCTCCTATAAAAGGAGGGACTCTCCACTTGTAAAAGTATTCCATTCTTCATTTCATTTCATCCAGATTTTAGTTGTAGACCACATCTTGTACAATGTTGGATCTCATTTTAATTTACATTTCTTCTAGTCTTGTTGTGTCTGAGTAAATCTTTCTGGGGCATGGGAGTAGCCCCTTAGCCTAGTTCCATTCAATATAATTAATTATATTCCTCCATAGAACAAATGTCTTCTCTTTATTTATGTGTGGTTATTTGGATCATCTGATATATTCATATGGAGTGATATGACCGTGGATCTCTGTAATAATGAAACAATAGTCCCTTAATTGCGATTATCATCTTTTCATCTTTCTAATCTTATTCTCGTTATAATACTTGGTGACGTGACCACCTGGGCCTCGAGTTTGAAGCCAGTTTGAATTCACATGCTTTTTGATATGACTGTGGATAGAGGCATGTTGGACGGTTGGGCAATGATCCGTGAACTCCGAGACCAATGGGTTCATGTGAAGTCTGACCGTTGTGAGTTTGTCCGTAAGGACATGTAATCACAATGTCCTAATTTGATCTTTGGAGTTTAGAATTTGATTAGTTGAATAGGAATGTGGTTTTGGTGGTGATCTTCTGGAGCCCCGAATCTTTATTTCTTGATTAATTGAAATTTGTTTCAACACTTCTATTTTTGTTCTTACTTTTAAACAACATTCTCATCGAAATTTATTTTTCCATTTAGCAATCAGATTTGGATTTTAACTTTTCTTTTCTGTCGTCCCTTGGATCGATACCTATCTATACTAAGTTGACTTGTTGTTCACAACAAGTTGACAACCGGGTTAGAAGTTTAAACTCTAGGACTTTTCCTAGTGATTGTTGCGTGTACAACGATCTGCATCAATTTGGCACCATTGCCGGGGACGACACAATTGTTTTTCAGATCTGGTTACATGTTTATCTTGTATAATCCTTGTTCATATTCTCTAACTTTCATAACTTTAGTCTTTTTTATAATTTCTTTTAGATTTTTATAATTTCGTTTTTCCTTCCGATCACAATTCTGGAAGTGTATCTCATCTTTCTATTGAGTTTCCATTCCAGGAATACTGCTTTCTAATACTTTTTTTTAGTAATTTTAGTTTATTTCATAATTTCTTAGATTTATAATGTTTAGTTCTCTTTGTAATTTTTGACTAACCTCTTATCTCATAATCTTTCTTCTCTCGTTCGTTGATTGACATATCTTTCAGGAACTTTTCTTTTCAAATGGAGTGGGTATTCCAATATCCCCCACAATATTATTATTGTGGTCTTTACCACCATGCATCTCTTATCTTGCCGACTCTACCCCATGCTTATGATAGCACCCCTATTAATTGTGAGCCCTTTCATCCTGGTGGGTACAATGTGAATCCACATTATTCTGAGAACCATTATGGGGAACCTTGCTATCTATATTCTAATGGGGGATATGACCAACAAAATTTTGTGGGGTGTTACCAACAAAACCTTGGCGGTTATGAACATATTTATGAAACCCAATGTAATCCTCAACAAGAAGAGAGACTTAGGACCTAGAGAAGATAGTAGTAGAAGGAGAAACAAAACTAAAAACCAGCCAAGCCTTCTTAACTGCCCTGCTAGAAGAACAAACCCAAAATATAGATTGTTCAAATATGTTTCCTCATGATTTGGTGACACCTTGTAATATTGAATCTTCCTACCAAGATAGACGCAATGGAAATTACAACCCACTATCTTCTGGAGATTATTATGAGTAGAAATGTCGTCTAAAACAATATGAGGGGTACTATGGCCAAGGACACTATGGGGAGTGTGGCGAGGATGGCCAAAATTTTGGGGTGCATGAATCTAATTATGAAACCAAATTTAAATAGAGACTTTGGGCCCTAGAAAAGATGGTAGTGGAAGGACAAGAAAAACTAGAAACTAACCAAGCCCTGTTAGCTGCCTTACTAAAAGCCCAAGAACATACTCCCCCTGTAGAACTTGAGCAAACCAAGATGGTTCTTCCCGATGATGACGATGATGATTCAATTTTTGTGTCATATATTTTGGATCCTGAATAAATAACACAAACAATGGAGCCTTATTTTGCATGTGGTGAGGACGTAGGTATCCCTATCTTTCCTTTACAGACTTTACTACTTGAATATGAAAAGTCAAAGAAGGAGAGTCAATATGAAAATCCAACTACTCCCTCCACCACTTGCAACAATCCAATTAACATCAAAGACCAATACCCTTGTTTTGAGTCTATTTTGGATAATAAGCATCCAAACCCCTTTGACTAAATGATTTCACACATTCTGTTACAACCAATTCCCATTCCATGCACAACTGATTTAGAAGAAGAGACACAACCCTCAGAAGAAGTCTACATACCCCTTTCCACTGGCTGCAAGGAATATGCCCCCATTTTTATCCCTCATGAACCCGTGGGAACTCCTTGCATAGAGAAACTAGAGTTACATGCTATATCAACCATGAATCCCATTTATCCCAAGGTTGATCGCATGAATTTTGAGCAGAGAAAAAATACTTATCATGTTGATTTAAATGTAGTTGTCCCTTTCATATCACCACCAATTCTCCTATATGCAGGTCAATATGACTGAGGGAAACCAGATCCAGATCCTCCGCCTGACTTTTCACATTTGGCACTGCATGTATTACTAGTCAAGTACCCACCAACCTCCCCCAATCCACATCCATCTTCAACACTTCCTTCACTATCGATGGAATATCTATCGATCCTATTGGAGGGAATGCGAGGTGAAAGAAAATATGAGCACCCCACTGAGTTTCCACAATTACCCTATCATAGGGTTCACTATGAAGCTCCTCAGATAAAGGTCCCATCCCTTATACACATCCCCTTCAGTTGGACATTTTTTGAGCTACTTGGGCCACCTGGATATCCTCTCTCTTCTCTTCCCTCCATCTTGGGTTTTGATTTTGCTTGGGATGAGAAAAAATCTAAGTCCGGGGTGGAGGTGGGTGGTATGTTTCTGTTCCACCCCCTTATCTTTTTTATTTTTTCATTATTTCTACATTTTGTTGTTGTTGTTTTGTATATAGTTGCTTTGTTCGTGGCCATTATCTAGTCGGCCATGTTTTTATTTCTTTTGTTGCAAAATGGCCTTTATCTAGTCGGCCAATATGAATAGATTTTTATCATTGTACCCCTTTGAATTTAATAAATCTTTTGTAAAAATTATTACAAATTGCCATGTCTGAAACCACCATGTCACCTAGGACCCCAAAATAACATCACTCCTTGGAAAAGTTGTCAAGCCGTATGGAATCAATCAAAACCAAACACAAATTTTCTCTATTTTAAAATTGTTGATTAACTTGATACAAATCTTGTATAATGTGATTGACATGAGTGTTCTTTATGATGTAATGACACTTTAAAAAAAAGTGGAGAAAATAAATGGGTACACAAGGACACCTTTTGTTTCCCCCTTATTTTATTTCCAAAAAAAGAGAAGCAAAGAATCACCACCAGACAAAAATCAAGTCCGGGGTGGCATGCTTAAAATATAAAAAATTCCATACCCCACAAAGGGGAGTACCATCAAAGGATGCCAAAAGTGCATACGAAAACAATTGTGACCCATATAGCCACAACTCCACAAATTTAAATCCCAAGTCGAATGGAGGAGGGATAAAAAAAATTCATCACTTCTTTGTTTTCACCCCCCCCCCCCAATTTCATCTTGTTCTTGTGCAACAACTCACATAAAAAAATACAATAATAAAAATGAGAGTGTCAAAGTAAAAGTAAGATGAAACATGTTTTTCTACAAAATTTTGATTTCGAAACAAGATATGATATTTGTTTTTAATAGGGAATATAGAATTTTATGTTTTGTGGTTTTAGGGGATTGGGTTGCTTGGCCAAATTTATAGGTAAGGAATAAAGTGATGTTACAAGGGTGAGGATAGATATGTTGTTAGTATAAATTGGAATAATTTGTGATTTTATTTGTTTGAGGACAAACAAGGATTCAAGTCCGAGTTTGTCTTCAAACAAATAAATTGGCAATGTTCGTGTATGTCAGTATTAACCAAGGTAAGAGGAGAGTGTTGTGGAATCATTTGACGAACATTTTGAACTCTACCAAGCTACCCTGGCTGGTGCTAGGAGATTTGAACACTGTCCTAGATGCTTCGGAGAAGGTGGGCAGTTACTGTATCAGTGTCAGCAGTTGTAGGGAGTTCTCTAGTGCTTTGACAGGTAGCATTCTGTTAGATCTGGGTGCTTTGGGCCCTAGGATGACCTTCAAATGGGGAACGTTGCAGGAGAGACTTGATCGAGCCGTGGCAAATATGGGTTGGATTCAGAGTTTTTCCGATACCAGAGTGGAGGTTCTTGCTCGCATTTCTTTGGATCACACATTGATTCTCTCCGCACCGATTCTGGTTCGTACAGACAAGCAACCTTTTCTCAGAGGCCTGGAATGAAGATGGAGATTTCACGACTGTGGTGGACAGTTTTATGAAGAGAGATGAGAAGTGGGATAGTGCGGAGAGGAAGAAATGCAGGGAGAGGAAGGAATCCATCACAAACTCTATCACCAAACTTCAATGTACTCTGAGCCGGAAGTTTGATGTTCGTCAAGATGAGAAAATTCAAAGGTTGAAGCACGAGCTTATGGATATTCTTCACACGGAGGAAGCTGAATGGTAGCAGAAGTCCAGGTGTGACTGGATCAAGCTGGGCAACCTAAACACTAAATACTTCCAAGCTGTTGTCCAATCTAAGAGGCAGAGATTGAAGATCACCAAGCTAAAGAATGATGAGGGTGCTTGGGAAGATGACCCGTCTAGAATCCAGAGCCTTGTGTTTGAGCATTTTAAAAGTCAGTTCTCTTCTGAGAATGACTGCACTAGAAGACATCCTTACCCTGGTCAATTCCCCAGGTTGATGACAAATCAACGGGACCTCTGTTCTACTATGCCCTCGGAGGTGGAGATCTTTGAAACGCTGATGAAGATGAAACTGTTGAAAGTGCCCAGGCCTGATGGAGTGGATGTAGGATTCGTCCAGGTAAACTGGGGGAGGATGAAAAGGGCTTTATGTAGAACTATTACTAGCTGTTTTACGGGCACCGAGATCCCTAGAAAGATGGTGGATTCGAACCTGGTTCTGATTCCTAAAACCAAGCTCCCTGAATCGTGTAACCAGTTGAGGCCAATCACGCTCAACAATGTCAGTATCAAGCTGCTCTCCATAATCATCGTAGAGAGAATCAAACCCTACCTGCCGGAGTGGATCTCGCCTCTCCAAAGTAGTTTTGTCTTGGGTAGAAGCATTGCAGATAATGTCATTATGGTTCAAGAAGCTATTCACTCTATGAGAACAAGAACATTGGGTCAAAGAGCCATGGCTATAAAGCTCGATCTCTCGAAGGCGTACGACAGAATGAACTGGGAGTTCCTGTTTGAAGCTCTACAGTTAACTGACATCATAGGGAACGTGATAAAAGTTATTATGAATATTGCTAAGGCGGGGGAGATCTCTATCAACTGGATTGGTGAAATGTTTCCATCATTCAAAGCCAGTAGAGGGATTAGGCAAGGTGACCCTCTATCACCTTACCTCTTCGTTTTATTCCTCGATAGGCTCATTCAAGCGATCGCGAAGGAAGAATGTAATGGTAATTGGAAATCCTTGAAGATTACTAGCAGGGGTCCGATGATCTAGCACATCTATTTTGCAGATGATATTGTCCTCTTCTACAAAGCCTCCACCAAACAAGCGCTATGGTGCTGGATTGTATCAGGAAGTTCGGGGAAGCCTCGGGGCAGGTCCTGGCTAAGGAGAAATCTACTGTCTATTTCTCCAAGAACACCACTGAAGTTATGTGAAGAAGAATCAGTAGGAAGCTGGGAATTGTGACTACGGACAACTTGGGGAAACATCTGGGAGTCCCCATTTTACACACGAGAGCCAACAAAGCCACATACCCGGGGGCTCTAAACTCACTGGAGTCAAAGATGGAAGCTTGGACCAATAGAACTTTCTCCTTTGTAGGTAGAGTTACTCTCGCAAGATCTGTGCTAAATGCTTGCCCAACATATCTTATGCAAACTACACACCTACCTATTGAGGTATGTGAGAGAATGGACCAAATTATTAGAACTTTCATCTGGGGAGGAAATAAGGAGAAGAGGAGGATGAGTGGTGTGGCATGGAGGAAAGTGGTTGCGGAGGTGAAATACGGTGGCCTGAATATCAAGCCCGCCAGAATCCAGAATGAAGCCCTTCTGTCGAAGGTGGTTTGGATATTTAAGACTGAGAAGAACACTATGTGGAGGAAGTCCATGGCAACTAAATATTCCCACTTGAAAGATGAGGGGATGGCCACAAGGTCCAGACTTTGGAAGTTTATAAAGAGAAACACTCCGACCATGGAGGACCTCGCGGGTAGAGTAATCATGAATGTGGAAAACTACTCAGTCTGGGATGATAACTGGGTCAATTATAAAGTAAAACCTACCTTAAAGGAGGGAACCAATATTCCGAGTTGCTTAGCTGATTTAAAGGTGGCGTCTATGATGAGGCCCGACAGAGAGTGGGATGCTGACTTCATTAGAGCTTGGTTCAATGAGGAAACCTACAACAAAATTCTGGGCATGGCTCCACCCTGTGCTCAAGCGGGGGAGGATTTATGGCACTTCTGTGATAGTAAGAATGGTAATTTTAGCACTACTCTCGCCTATAAAAAGCTTTTGAAAAACTACAACATCAAAACCCCAGGTTGCTGGAGGCGGCTGTGGAAAATTCTTGTGGCTTGAAGAGTTAAGAGTACTCTTTGGAGGGCTTACCATGAGAGCCTCATGACGAATACAAACAGGAGGCTACGGGGGCATACAAATTTTGAATGATGCCCATACTGCAACACAGCTTGTGAATCCACCATCCATCTTCTTCGAAATTGCAAGATAAGTAGGCAAGTCTGGGAAATGTTACAGAAGCTCCATAACCTAGACAACATCGAGGGAGGACAGATCAGGGAATGGTTTGCGAGGAACCTAAAGTGGAAGAAGGGTATCCCACATTGCCAGGTCTGGTTTGCAGTAGCAGTAGACCATATTTGGAAGGCTAGAAATGATAAGGTCTTTAATGACAGATGCCCATCTGTGAGCACAATTACTAGGGTGATTGCCAACAATGTTCAACTTAACCTCAATGCTATGAATACCATCACGTCTACCCCTAAAGTTCACCAGAGCGCGACTTGGTCTCCACCCCCTAAAGGAGATCTTACAATTAATGTTGATGGTTCTCTTATCAAGAGGAAGAGTAAGGGGTATGTTAGCTACGTAGTCAGGGATCACAGGGGAACCTGGCTTGAAGGAGGCACTCAAAGGTGCTACCTGAATCATATTCTGGAGATCGAAATCATTACGATCCTCAAATGGCTCCAGGTAGGGGCAGGTCTGGGGGTAAAGAATACTATCAAGACTGATTGTAAAGCAGCTTGGACGTTGGCTGGGATGTCTTCGGATAACCCCCAGCTAGATACTGGCCAATATGCAGGAAGATCAGACATTTCAGGGAACTCAAACCAAACATAGATGTGGAGTTCTGGAAATGAGAAGCGAATAGAACTGCGGATGCCTTAGCCAAATGGTGTAACTCGCATGAGCTGTCTACTGAGGTTTGGCATCAGTGCCCTGATCACATCCTAAGCACCTATATAGATGAGATCGGGCTGATCCAGGCGACAAGCAAACCTGGTTTTGATTTGCCTGCAACCTTGGGGCAGGATGAATAATAGCTTCCCTTGGTAATAAAAAAAAGGATTCAAGTCCGGGGTATTTTGATAAATGTATATTTATCCTTTTTATTTACATATTTTTGATATTTGTTTAGGATTATTTTGTTATTTATTCTCTTAGTTTCATAATTAATTATTTTATTTTAGATTTTTCTCTTTAATTGGAGTTTTAATTATATTTTCTTGGATTTTGTAGGAAAATTACACAATTTGCAGCAGTCCTGAAATTCATATATACCCGTCACCAAAAGTGACATAACTCTTGCATTCAAACTCCAAATTGAGTGTACAAGTATTCATTGGAAAGGGGATTTAATTTTCTAAAATAAAATCCTATTATTTCGACCGATGTTGTGATTTTCACAGGAGATAAATATATTCTAAATCGCTTCTGCAAGAATCTGCATTAAAGAGAGTTGCATGGTCAAGATAATTAAAGACAATCAACTTTCGATTTGACCAGATCCAGAAAATTCACAAATTGGTCTCCCTCTCTTTTTCCTTCTCTTTTTAGGGTAGACTACCCCTTCCCCCTCCTATAAAAGGAGGGACTCTCCACTTGTAAATGCATTCCATTCTTCATTCCATTTCATCCAGATTTTAGTTGTAGACCACATCTTGTACAATGTTGGATCTCATTTTAATTTACATTTATTTTAGTCTTGTTATGTCTGAGTAAATCTCTCTGGGGCATGGGATTAGCCCCTTAGCCCTGTTCTATTCAATATAATCAGTTATATTCCTCCATCGAACAAATGTCTTGTCTATGTTTATGTGTAGTTATTTGGATGATCTGATATATTCTTATGGAATGATATGACTATGGATCTCTGTAAGAACCAAATGATAGTATCTTAATTGTGATTATCATCTTTTCATCTTTTTAATCTTATTCTCATTATAATTCTTGGTGACGTGGACACCTGAGCCTCGGGTTTGAATGTTAGTTTGAATTCATATGTTGTTTGATATGACCGTAGATAGTGGCATGTTGGACGGTTGGGCAATGATCCGTGAATGTCGGGACCAACGGGTTCATGGGAAGTCTGACCCTTGTGAGTTTGTCCATAAGGACATGTAATCACAAGGTCCTAAGTTTATCTTTGGAGTTTACAATTTTATTACTTTAATAGAAATTTGGTTTTGGTGGTGATCATCCGGACCCCCAGATCTTTATTTCTTGATTAATTGAACTTTATTTCAGCACTTTTATTTTTGTTCTTATTTTTAAACAACATTCTCATTGAAATTTATTTTTCCATTTAGAAATCGGATTTGGATTTTAACTTTTCTTTTCTATCATCCCTTGGATCGATACCTATCTATACTAAGTTGACTTGTTGTTCAGAATAAGTTGACCACCAGGTTAGAAGGTTAAACTCTAGGACTTTTCTTAGTGATTGTTGCGTGTACAACGACCCACATCATGTCCCTTTCTTTTATTTTCCTCCTCTTGGGTGTTGTTTTTCAACCCATCTAGAGGTAGCACAACCCCAGGTGTAGGACATGGATGAAATTACTTGTAGACGCAAACCTAGCTTGCGGCGATGACTCTTAATGGGAGATAGAATTAAGATAGCTAGATATCCCTTTACTTAGATCCTAATGATGTTGTACCTTTCATGTAAGTTGTAACAACCCATTTTTAGATTAACCATCTAATTAGGGTTTATTTGGATGATTGCATGCTTAACTAAATTTTTCATTGTTTAATCTTGAGTTAATGCTGGGAGTCTAATTATGATTTCTTAAACCTAATGAAGTACTCTAATCATGATTTTACTTTGAACAACTAGGGTTTGAGAATTTGAAACCCTAATTGGCCAAACTAGGGTTTTGGTAGCATTTGAATATATAATTTGATAAGTATAATGGTTCATTAAATGATTTTTGATATTTAATATACAAATCACATTTAGTTGAAACCTGGACATAGTTTGGGTAACTCAATTATTACTGATCCTGCAAAATATTAGAATTTTTAGATAATCTTATGACATGTTTGTTGGCCAAGTTTTCTTAGGACAAACTAAACCGACCATATATTATGGTTAAAATATAGCAGTCTTGTGTTTGAACTTTATCTTTTTCTTGGTACATCCAATTGATATGAAATTTTAACTGTAGTTTATGAACTCCATTTTTTGCATGCTGTTAAATTTGAATTATTTATGGATGATATTAGGCTTATCCAAAGAGCACTACTGGTCAAATTTCCCCATGATAAACTCAGCTGGCCATGTATTCAAACTAAAATATAACTATCTACTTTTTGTTATTTATTGGTAACTCTAATTGATCTAAAATATGGAAGCTTTGAATTTCATTCTTACACAAAGTACTATTTTTCACAATTTTTGGAGGAGGTTTGACCTGCAAAGTAAACAATCTGCAATAACATTCTTATGATCAAAAATTCAGTTGAAATAAAATAAAGTGTAAAGTTGTGTCAGTTGCAATTGATTCGAGCACCTTAATTGATTTATATGAATAACCTATCATCAAAGGATCTCTCATAATTTTTCGCTATTGTTCCATAAATGAAATTCTAGAGAGTGAGGAGAGCTAGGGTTTTGAGAGGAAAAAGTGGTGGAGATGCTGACCTAGGGTTTCACCATTCAAGAAATGATGAAATCAAGTAAGTTTAGCTTCTTTGCATAATCTTTCATGGTGAATCTTCTATCACATGTCAAGATTCCATCCCTCCCCTGATTTGATTTGAAATGATATCAAATCACCCCCTTTTCTCACTCTTCCTCTCCTATTCTCCATTTCTATGGTTTCTGAGTTAAGAGGAGGAAGAAATGGATTCAACAGCTAGAACCTTGGTGGATTTATGAAAATTTAGAGTTTGATCTACACTTATAAGGTGTTTTCACCTTAGGTGAGTGTTTTTCTCCCTCTTAAGCTATGTATACATGTTGAAAGCCTACTTCTATCCAGTTTAAATAATCAGAAACCTTGCTTGTATTTATATGTGATTGAGTATTGCTTTGGAAATATATTAGGGAATCATTTATACTTATTTTGATTATTTCTCATTGAATTGAACTTTCTTTGTACCTGATATATTGTTTGACATTCCATGGAAAATCCTATGGATAGATGTCTACATTGTTTCATGTAAATATTGTTTAAAAATCAGTCGAGTACTTGACATGCTTGGGAATTCAATTGACATGTATAGAATCATATTTGAATTATATTAGAATGAAATATATAAGTGTACTATTGAATCTTACTGAAACTGAATATGATATATATACATAAGAATCAGTATGAGGCGTCCATATTCCCAATTTTGGGTTTGTCTTGAGGGATCAAATCAAATGAGTCAATTAATCAATGTATACTTATGGTTGATGAATGAAATATTTTGAAATAGAAACTAGGGTTTCCATGTATGTAAATATCCTTAATGAAATCATGAGCACCATGATGATATTATTGAATTATATGACTCTTATGATGTGTTGAACTAAGATGAATTCTTAAATAGTAGAAATCTAGTACTGAGCCGAGTGTGAGAGATAAAGCTTAAGGTTGTATATAGTCTTGTGAATGTGATGAAATTCTCAACTAGAGGTGTTATTACTTTAACCGAAGATGATAAGTTTGATTAGTATGATGTAATCCTAATTCATCTATTTTAGTAAAATTTATGGAATTAGGTATGAATGCAAGTCTTTTATAATCACATAATAATGAATTGTGAAGGATGATTCGAGATTATGGTGTAAGAAGATGTAACCATAATCCCTTCTTTTTACCTCAAGTGAGTAGTATAATAAGGAATGATCATTGATGATTATGGAAATTCCATTAGAAGTCAATGACATGGTATACTTACCTAAATATAAGAAATGATATGAACACAAACGTATCGAATGGTGATGGTAAGTTAAAGATGAAATTAATGAAGTTATTATGATGATGAAGTATTTAACCTTTTATTTTTTATTTACAGGTGGCTTAACCCAAATTGATTGAAATTTGCTAAAATTGGAATTTTATGGATTTCAATGAGGAGATAAGCATCGTATATCAAGTTGAATCAAGAATGATCGGTTCCAATAATGTAATGAACATGGAATGAAAGAAGTTGAGCCTAATGAGTATAAAATGAATGAAAAATATATGAGAATTTGTAGATGAATCAAAGAACCTAACTCTATTCCTGAAATGATGACATAGATGATGCTAATTAAAGTGATCTCAAATGAGGGATTAAGGAATGCACATAACCACAGTTGAATTCAATTAAAAGATGAGGTCAAGCATTTGAACTAGTTTATAAGAATGTGTTCTTGGATTGTGACTAATTGATAGAGTACTTGACTCTAAGAATGGACTATTTTATCAGACTTGAAATGATATTCAACCTATGTTGACTAGTAACCCTAATAAAAGATTGTGAAATTAAAGAAGAAGACAACTAATTGTGTTATGCATGTTTATGCATGAAATTTATTTGTATCTATTAAAATTGGATGGAATACACATATGTTGTATGATCAATCTATTCTGAGTATGACTAACAATGCAAGATATCTATATAGTTTTATTATTGCTAGTTACAATGTCTCTGTGAATATTTGTTGAGAATTGTGATATAGAATGAAACTAATAAGAAATATGTTTAGATTGAATTTAACATGCACTAATTACTTTTAAGAAACCTTGATTAGGGTAAATTCTTAACAACAAGATTATGTTTCAGGTTGAAAGCCCATTGATGATGATAAAACCCTGACAGGAGTAAATGTTAGACAATGAGATTTTGCCTTGGACTGAAAGCAAACTGATGATGACTACTATGAGATGATGTGGAAATGTAAGGAATTATATGTGTTGCAAATTATAGATTGTTGTGCTTCTTGTTTTGTTCATTGTCTTTCTTGAGAAGCTTAATATGTTTCATGTTATTCTAGTAACAGGCGAATACACACATATGATACATGATGTTTTGAATTCTTTTAAAATGAGTAAAAGATATTAATAAAAATTACTATGATAACACATCCATTAGATGTCCTAAACACCATGAGTTTCCCCCAAGGTTCGCATTGGGGAAACAAAATGGATCTCCTTGTAGTAATAAATGAATTATGAGAAGGATTTCCAGAGTGTCGATTGAGACCTTAAAGGTTAGACCACCAAGATTCAGGAGTGAGTCATTTGGAGTGGATCTGGCCCGAAATCCTTACTGTGAAAGTCTATGTCCATCAGGAATAAATTTGATTGAAATGCAATATGTGAAATACGAAAATATAAGAAATGTTGTGATATGTGATATATTGTATTGTTGGTTCCTATCTCATGTACCTGAGAGAGGATGTTAGCCTCTTTAGGAAACCCTGAGGTGTCCAGGGTCTGTTGTTGATATCTTAGGGTGGCCGTATAAACCCTAAGATAGTGATAGTGAGTCATTAAAATGAGAATCAGGCGTGGTGACTTCTACTTGGTGAGTTACAAGACAAGTAGTTTCAAGGAAAATGAATAAAAGATGACAAGCTGTGTAGAATATGATTTGAATGTTTGTGACATTCCATGTACCTCTAACTAAATATTTACTGTTATTGATTATGTTTCTTGTTGTGGAAACTAATCATTTTGTTGTAGAGAGTATCTACTTCATTATCTAATCTATCTAGTTTGGAATCTGATATTAAATATTGACAAGTAGTTAATGTTGGGATTCAAATACACTATGATTATGATTTGAATTGCTTGTCATTTGACATCACTATTTGGTAAACATGTCTTATGTGGACTTTAGTTTCAAGGATGTAGGATGTGTTCCTAGTCTGGCCAGTGGATTGTCACAAAGATTATGTTATGGTTGAATATTGATTCCTAATGTTTAGATCTTGACTCGTTAGTCATACTAAAGCATTGCCATTCTGAATTAAGTAACATCTACTCATTTGTTCTTAGACATGCTCTAAAAGATGTTTTAAAGTTGAATTTGTTTTCAATGATTATCTTATTTGTTTGACTAGATTATCAATGTAAACTGGATTTATTAGATGCTAGAACTATCTGCTAGACTTTTCACCATATGCATGTTTCTTTTAAGTTCAGTATACTTAATCTGATGCTAATGCATGTACCTTGCATGAGCTAGAGGTATACACTCACTGGGGTTCTATATGAGTCTCATAAGGTTCTTTTAAATGTTTTTAGGTATAATGCTATTCAACAGAGAGGTCATGAAAAAGTAGGTATGAATAGAATAGTCTAGATAGATTAAATTGTCCCTGTATAACACTCTCTTTCCCAGGATGTGTAGTATATTGAGTTTTTTGTTTCATGTACATATATTTGATGTAAACTGAATTGTATGTGAGCAATAAAATTTGAATCTAGTTTTGATGGAGTTGAATAAGAATGTGATATCTTAATGTGATGTCCTTTATGTGACATTGATTTATGAAAACTATGAAAAAAAATATATTTGTGATTTTTGCATACTATTTTAATTGCCCTTATTGAGAGTTCTTTGTATTGTTACATACTCGTGATTGGGTTTAGGGTTTCTATCTATTTGTTGGTAGTTGTTCTAATCAATAGAGAGGGTCCCAACAATGTGATATCTGAGCCTAGGTTAGACAAGTCTATAGGTACAATAGGATGTAGGGCTAAATGATAATACAAATGCTGAACAAAGCCTGAATGATATCCATACTAACTGAACTTAGTATCTGGATACTCTGGTCATGTATTTGGGTATCGAGATAAGCTAGATGGAACTTCCAAATTGTATTTCTTCTAGATGCATTGACCAAGCATTTGGATGAAGATAGTTTCGGAGTATAAGAATATGCATGATTATAATAAAATGATAAATTGGTGAAAGAGAAAGGATCATATAATTCAATGAGGAACCTAAGACAAGAAAAATATTTAATATGAGGAAAGTAAAAATTTAATAGATTATGGAAATAATTCCAATGAGTTTGAATATGGAATTTCAAGAAAAACATGAGAAGAGAGAATGATTCTCACTAAATGATTTTTTTGAGAAGAAAACTAATGAATGAGGATAAATATACAAAATGAACTATAATCTTGATCCCTGAGATACGTAATCAAAATTTTAAAAAGAATATAAAAGGTGATGTGAATCACATCTTGATAAATGATATATTACTAAGATTTGTGAAGTAAGTTTTTTTAATACTCAAATAGAGGTATGATGATCTAATGCTAAAAATGATGTCATGTGAAAGGAAGATAAAATAGAGATTATTATAATTTGATAATGAGAGAGATGAATGACTGATCATATGATATTATTCTAGATCATTTCATGAATTCCATGACAAAATACTAAAAGGAGGGAAGAATATGTAACAACCTATTTTTAGATTAACCATCTAATTAGGGTTTACTTGGATGATTGCATGCTTAACTAAATTGATCATTATTTAAGCTTGAATTAATGTTTGTAGTATAATTATGATTTCTTAAACCTAATGAAATACTCTAATCATGCTTTTACTTTGAATAATTAGGGTTTGAGAATTGAAAATCCTATTTGGCTGAACTAGGGTTTTGGTAGCATATGAATACAAATTTTGATAAGTATAGTGGTTCACTAAATGATTTTTGGTATTTTATATACAAATATGGTTTAGTTTAAATTTGGATAGAGTTTGGGTAACTTATTTTTGCAAAATGTCAGAATTTTTGGATAATTTTATGACCTATTTATCAGTCAAGTTTCCCTAGGATAAACTCATCTGATCATGCATTTAGGATGAAATATATTAATCTGGTGTTTGAATTTTATCTTTTTATGGGTACATGCAATTGATATGAAATTTTAATGTAGTTTGGAAACTCCATTTTAGACATGTTAAATTTTCATTATTTTTGGATGATATTAGACTGATTCTAATAGGGTTGTCGCTCAAGTTTTCCCAGGATAAACTCATCCAACCATGTATTCATACTAAAATGTACGAGTCTAGTTTTTTATTTTTATTTATATATTGTTAACTCTTATTGATATGAAATTATTGAAGATCTGAAATGATTTCTTATACAACATGCTAATTTTTCATAATTTTGGAGGAGGTTTTACCTATTAAGTAAACAATTTTCATTAACATTTTTATGACAAAACGTTCAGTTGAAATAAAAGAAAGTGTAAAGTGGGGTCAATTTGCAATTGACCCAAGCATCTTAATTGATCTATATGAGTAACCTAGCATCCAAGGAGCTCTCATATTTCATAATTACTATTAGAGAATGAAATTCTAGAGAGAGAGAGAGTGGAGATCTAGGGTTTTGAGAGGAAAACGTTGTGGAGATGCTGACCTAGGGATCCACCATCCAAGAATTGACAAAATCAAGTAATTTTAGCTTCTTTGCATAGTCTTTTATGGTAAATATTTTCTCACATGTCAAGATTCCATCCCTCCCCTGATTTGATTCAAAATGATATCAAATCACCCCCTTTTCTCACCCTTCCACTCTTATTTTCCATTTCTAGGGTTTTCAAGGTGAGAGGATGAAGAATTGGATTCCATAGCTAGAACCTTGGTGGATTTCTAAAAATTCAAAGTTTGACCTACAGTTTTAAGATGCTTGTCACCTTAGGTGAGTGTTTATCTCCCTCTTAAGCTCTGTATTCATGTTAAAAGCCTAATTCTATCTGGCTAAATTAATCAGAAACTTTAACTGTATTTATATGTGATTGGGTATTGATTTGGAAGATATTAAGGAATCAAGTTCTACTAATTTTTATTATTTATAATGGAACTAAACTTGCTGAGTTACATATATATTGATTTAAGTTCCACGAAAAAATCCTATGTATAGAGGGCTATGATGTTTCATGTGAATACTGCTTTTAAATCAGCCCAATACCCGATATGCTTGGGAATTAAATTGACATGTATAGAATCATGTCTGAATTATATTAGAATGAAATATACAAGTGCATTGTTGAATCTTATTGAAATTGAATATGATATATAAAATAAGAATCAATATGAGGTGGCCGTATTCCCTATTTTCAGTTTGTTTTCAGGGATTAAATCAAATGAGTCAATTAGTCAATGTATATGTTACAACCCCCTCCCCCTGTTATCCCCTAAAAAGGAGGACCGAGACGACAAGGGCCATAATCATAATTGTAGGATCTAGGATTAACAAGTAACCAATAGTAATCAATAATCTCATTATATGGAAAAGAGTTTAATAACAAGATAACCTCTCCTCAAGGGAGTTACATGGAATGTAAATCTAATGTTTGCAATAGGAAGAAATTCTTACAAACTGTGATCCTCCATTTATGATTTTAAGTTTCCTTTCTTCTTAGTGCCATCTTCTTGCAAGTCCATATTTAAAGTTAATAAGAGTTTAACCTAAAACACCATGAAACAAAACAAAGATTAATATATTTCTATCCCGGTATGTGGTATGCACATGTATGAGTAACAATGTAATCATGTATATTTGAAATTGAAAAATATCAAGAATATATTTTGATTTCTTAACTTCTAAACCCTTAATATCTATGGCATACCCACTCACTAGGGCACCCAATTTTTCAATGCTCAGTCTCTCAGACTATTATTTTGATCTACCTACTCACTAGGGGTGATTTCCATCCATACCCACACACTGGGTGTATTTCATGATATCATACTCACTCTCTGGGAGTATTTATTAGCCAAACCACTCTCTATGGGTGCTTTTTATAATTTCCTTGCATGCATTAGTCAGATATTTTATCATGGGATTGAGAAAGTTATTTCTATATTGTGATACTCATATGGTCTTTATAGATTGTAGGAAGTAAATAAATAAGCAAGCATTTAATTTGCAATCCATTCAAGAAGAACCTTGAAAAAACATGGAAGTCAGTCAATTCGAGTAGTCATAGGCGTAACCACATACCTTTCTCAGGTAACTTGATGTCCAAGTAAAAGGCAACAAAAGCAACCAATCAAGAAACTATCATGAAAATAAGGAAAATAACCATGTATTATTATTATGTTCATAAAATCACATTAATACTGACTTGTGTTTGGGATCAATTTTATGAATTCATTAGGCTTTTGTCTTCTCAAACCCTAATGATCACTTTTCCCTTTTGGTTTGCAAACCCTAATTTTATCATCACATGCATTTTAAACTCAAGAAAACCCTAATTTGTCAACTTATGAATTATTAATCTCAAATTAAATCCAAGATACCCTTTTTATCCAAAAAGATTATTCTTTGAATATTAAGATAAATTAAACATGTTATGATCATCAAAAGATAGAAATTAGGGTTTGTATACATTAAAGTTGGCAACTTGAATCACTTTAAGAATTTAATATAGAACTAGATCTTAGGACTATTTTTATCACATTCCTTGTAATTTTCTAATCAATTTTCTTATATTACTTTTCATTATTGGACATTCCTACGATTTACAAGATTTTTTTGCAAAATCAAAGATATCTAGCCAATCACAAATTTCCACCTAGGCAGCGTGCCCAGATCATGGCCTTGCAAATTAGGTTGTGCTGACCAATGGACTCAGGCCACCTTAGGGGTCCATACTCACATGGATACACAATGGTTAGAGTGAAAAGAGGGGAGAAAAGACCACTTTAACCCTACCTGTAAAGAAAAGAACCCAGAGGGAGTGGAGACTTTTCATGACAACTCATATTCAACCACAACATGGTAACATGCAATCCCCGACGATCAACGAGCAAGTTGACTCTGAGCCTGGGGCTCTCTTAGTGATCAACGAAGACACCACCATGTTCTTCATGCTTCAGCAGACTTGAAGGTGGTGACCTATTTCCCAGAGATGGTCTGAGTCAATGGGATGAAGAGAGGGTATCTCCAGCAAATATCAAGGAGAGGTAGAGGTGAAGGAAAGGGTTGGCAGAGCAAGTGGAGGCAGAGATGTGTTCGTGGAGCTGAGTACAGTCTCTATAAATGCTTGGGGATTTTGTAGAGGGATCATACCCCTTTCTATAGTCTTGGATTGGGTATCATCAATTTTGCAATTTGGGCAAACCCTAGATAGCCTCCTATAGGTGGCAAATCCTAGGTTAGGTAAGTTTGCATTTATCTCACGAATCCAATGAACTTGTTTCCAAAATTTCTTTAGCATTGATGAGTGAGAGGAGAGAGAAGGAAAAAGTTTATTTACTGATCCTACTTGCCTATTCTTGCATGAGGTAGACGATGACTTGGTCTTCACTGGATCTTGATCCAATAGGTGTCATGCCACGTGAGATATCAAAAGATTCGGGTATAGTTCTAATATGGACACGATTTCATGACATTTAATGTGTATTCTTATTAATTCACACACTTTAGGATTTCTAGAAAAATCCATATCTCTTTCTCTCCTTATATTTTTTAATCACAAATTCCAAAGAAAAGTCTTTAATGACTTTATCTAAGTGTGGGAAAGGTTTGAGATCAAAACTCGAAAATAAAACATATTTTTCTTAGTCTCCAAGTCTTCTCCTTTATTTCATTATTTAAGGTACCTAAATTAATCCTTTTCTCTTTCTATCTTTTCCATATCCTTTATTTTGATTATTTTTCTCATTGAGAACCATGTGAAAATGAAATGAAACCATTAGTGGCCTTCAACACCACTTTTCCAGAAAATTCCACATAATTCACATGTAAAAGGACATTTATCCATTATTCTTGGAAATGCATTTATTATTGAATTTTCTTTCTTTCCATTCTCCATATTTATCATTGGATTGTTCAAAAATAGTAAAACCACGAAAATCCTTTCACTGGTGATTTTTCAAATCAAACCCATATTTCTACAAACAATGCATATAAAGCTCTTATTTTGCCACTATTTGAAATCAAACATATGTAAAACTATATGGAGAACCAGGTTATAAAAATATACTTATGATTAATGAATGAAATATTTGGAAATCAAAAGTAGGGGTTCCATGTGTGTAAATATCCCTAATGAAACCATGTTCACCATGATGAGATTACTGAATAATATGACTCTTACGAGGTGTTGAACTAAGATGAATTCTTAAACCCTAGAAATCTAGTACTGAGCCTAGTATGAGAGATAAATCTTAAGATTGTATATAGTCTTTTGAATGTGATAAAATTCTCAACAACATGTACTATTACTATGATCAAAGACGATAAGTCATGATCAATATGTTCTAAGCCTAGTTCATCTATTTTAGTATAATTTATGGAATTAGGTACAAATGTGAGTCTTTTATACAAGTCACATAATTATGAATTGGGAAGGATGATTAGAGATTGTGGTGTATGAAGATGTAACCGTAATCCATTCTTTTTACCTAAAGTGAGTAGTATGATAAGGAATGATCCTTGTTGATTATGGACATGCATTAGAAGTCAATCCCATGGTACACTGTTACAACCCCAATGTTGGGTTCATAAGGAGAGAAATGTAGTTTCTCATTTTTAAGATATTGGAACAAATGATGATATAATTTGTGTTGAATAAATGAGTTTCATTGAAAATAGCCTTGTTGTTTGATTTGTGGGCTTTATTGGCTATTGGGCCCAATAACAAGGATATTCAATTAATTAATGAATAACTGAGAATTTGAGATAAGAAAGGTTTGGAAACCTCTAGAAGGTGAATCCAAAGAGGATTTCGTGCCTCCTAGATTCCCTTCATTCCAAGGAGTCCAAAGTTGCAAAGAAAAGGGCAATAAGAAAAGAAAATATCAATTATGTATTTCCCCGTTAATAAAGAAATTGAAAACATTGATGAAATGTGGAAAATATGTGAAAAGAGGTATAATTGGGTAATCCTTAGTCGAATTTTGTATCCCAAGGATTACTAATGATAAAAGGAATACCAATGAGGAAAATAAAAGAGAAATAAAGAGAAATCCCCAAAAAGGAATTATTTTAATAAGAAATAAACAAGAAATAATGTATATAGATGTATTCGGATGGATAATGAGTGTCCATTAAAAGGATTTCGAAATAATTGAGTTTCTTGGGATCCAAAGGGTCCCAATAAAGAAGAGGAGAGATAAAATACCCATAATGACAAATAGGAAGATAATATGATACATTATTAATGATTTTGGTGGCTTTGTGAAAAAGGAAGTGATTTCTATCAAAAAGAAAATAGAAATTCATGCCCAAGAATTAAAAGGAAAGAGTAGAGAGAATAAGGAAAAAGGTTTTCGATTTTCTAAATACCCAAATAACATGGTTATATTAGAAGTATATGAAGAGAGAGAAGGTTACTTCATAATGAAGGTGAAACCCATTCCGAATAGGAAAATCTTTGTTTTCTTTGTGGGCAAACGTTCCTGGGCATGGGTACTCCTCTATATAAAGGGGTAGACTCCCCTGGATCGAGTTTCAGAGATAAATCCCACGAATCCTTTTCTCCTTCTCCTCCTCCTTCTTCTACTTTGTCCAAACCCTAACCAAAGGGTATCGTATCAACCTTGGGGCAGCAAGGAACTTTGAAGTCATTGCAAAGGATGGGGGATGTCGCACAATATCAAAAGGGAGCACAACCATCATCCTTAGACTCCAGCACAGGCACGACAACCACAACACGGCTGTAATGCTGACCGCAGGTTGTAGACCTGAACAACCTGAAATAGCTGTGCTGGCCACGAGCGGAGAGTGCCCTTGGTTGCGTGGGGATGTAGCAAAGGCAGGGAACGAGTTCCAAGGAAGTTCGTGCCTTGGAAAGGGGGGAGAAGATCCCACGATTTCCTGCAGCATGGCTGCATGGTGGCTGTGAGCCGCAGACATCCTGGGCTTACTCACGGCCATAATGGCCACATCTTGAAGGCTCTTTGCATACACCAGGGTGCGACGGGAGCAACATGACCCTCCTTGGTGGCCGACGAGGCCAAGGGAGGCAAGGAGGAGCCGCTCTCTAGGCGGCTAGGGCAACAACAGACGGCGGGCGCAAGGTTGAAGAAGCCAGAAGCATATTGGACCATTTTGCCCTCTGAAGTACAAAGAAACAAGCGACCACGCCAAGGGTACTTTGGTAACTTGGTTATAATCTCAACGGGCCGCGTTTGCATGGACAAAGGTGACGTGTCAGCCTCTGGTTGGCTCTGGTAAGTGAAATCTTACTAAAATCATAGATAAATTTTCGTAGCTCGGAATAGTACATGTAAAATATGAAAATTGCTCAGAAAAACGAGGGGAATCTAATAAAAATATAATTGAAGCATCATTCCTTATGCAATTTGAAAAGTAATGAAAGATATCAACTTTAATGTATTAATGTTTAAAGAACCCTATTTTGATATGATTAAAGTGATTAGTAGGGATCAATAGATGATTAGAGTTGATATTAGCCTGTTAATGATAAAAAGGAACATTAGGAAGAAAAAGGATGAAATTTGCATATAATTAGTTAATTTAGAGTTTCATATGCATGAATATACTTTAATGGGCCTTGAAACCCTAATGTTGACTAATTCGACTATAAATGGCTTTCATTGATTAATTTCATGATTAAAGTTGGAATATGTTGAATCTAAACTATTTCGAGCATTAAATTTCCTAATTTGTGGATGAATACCCTCAGTGTAATAATTAGGGTTTTCTTATGAATAAAAGGAGGAATTAATAGCAAATCGAGTTCATATGTGACTTGGACCATAATGAACTATGAGTTAATGATAAATGTGTATAATGATCTTGTCATGGATTAAAAAGATAAAAATAGTAGCTTTAATAAAAGAGGCTTAATGAGCTGAATTAATGCTTAATTATGCCTTTAATCCGGAATTGAGGATTAGATGTGGAAATAATTAAGGTTTGAGATCAATTGTGTTAAATTAGGGTTTAAAATAGTAAAAGATAAAAGGAAACCCTAATTGCAATAGGAACTCTAAAAGTGGCCTAGAAAGCCTAAGATGGAATCCAAGTCTAGCTTTAAAATGTTCTAGACAAACTATAACACTTGGATGCCATGCATTAATTTCAGGATATGGTTGATTGCTTGTTGCTTGTTCTTTATCCTTATTGCTTGGACACCAAGTTTCTCTGGATCAGGTATGTGGTTAATTATGGTTAATCACATTAGTTTCCCGAGGGTTTCCCAGATGTTTCCTCGCATGGACTGCAACTAAACAGTTTGGATGTTCATATTTGCAAAATTATAAAGCCACTATGATTATCACAATTATAAAGAAGTGTGTATTCTCACACCTACATGCCACCCTGATGGATGATGCTAAGAGAGTCAGGCCCAGATGGGTAGACCAATGGGCACCATTAGTGGTGACCCCCAGGCACCAAGGTGGCCTATGATATTGCATGACTAGAGGGCACCATGAGTGGTGACCCCCAGGAACCAAGCTCGGGATTGAGAAGGTGGCCTTATGTCATGGGAAAAATAAACCCTAAGGTGGGTATGCCAGGGTTAGGGCAAAAGCGGTGGAGAAAGTCATACTGAAAAGTGTAAATTGGCTTGTTAAATAATTTGATTGTGATTATTAAATTGTTAGCCATATGTTCAAACTTTTGGTTGTCTCCACATACCAGTATATTTCGATATACTGACCGACGTTTTGTTTGTCGGCGTTTTAGGTACAAATGAAAAGAACAAACAGTAAAGTGGCATATGTGGAATTAAATGAGAAGTAACGTGCACAGGAGGATTAGTTAGATTAACATCTTCATGGATATAAGTTTAGAAATCCCAGTTTTCACAAGGTAATAAAAGTTTTATTTTATACCAGTTTTCAGTTTAGTTAGTAAATTTTATTAATTGTTATTGATTATTAGTCGAACCTTTGATCCTGTTAATTGAATAACGGCTCTGACCTTCGGGTCTCCCTTAATTGAAGGTTACCAAGAGGCGGGGTTGTTACAATTGGTATCAGAGAATAGGTTCCTCAATTAATCTTTAATAATTATTAAAGTTTACAAATTCTATAGAACTCAAGGGAGTTATTAGAGGATTTTCCGAAAGACAGAGGTGTCTAGAAAAGGATCACGACCGGGGGCTGGAAATATTTTCCTCTACACCGCTAGTCGGAATACGAGGACTCCCGGATCCGTGTGACTGCCTGGCTAAAGTCTTAGGGTATGAATCAAAATAAGATACCTTTAGGACTCTCTCATCTTGTTCATCCCTTCTCGACTCAAATTCTATTAAGGACCTTAAGGATTAGGGTTTTCTCTCTTTCCCTCACCCTCTTAAGGTATGGGTAAGGTTGATAAGGATTAAGGAATCCTCCATCAAATTAATAAAAAGCATGTAAATAAGATGTCATGGACATAAGCTTAATAGAGTAAGCGTAAAGGAATAGATACATGCTTAGGTCTTATGACATGAGTTGTCATTGCCTCGGGAGAAATTTGAGGATAGACCTCCTTAGTAGAAGGATAATTAGAGAGAGTTAAGCTTGGAGGTAGAGACCTCCATTAAAAGTAGAAACCTAGCACTTCCTTTGAGGATGATGTTAACCCTAAACCTAAGTGAAGGTTAGAAAGAAAACATGACATGATGAGTTAGATATCATGGTTGACCGAGTGTTTGGTTGGAAATTCCTTTGGGATGCCATAAGAGGTTAAATGATCAAGTACCTATGGCAACCCAACCCTGGAAAGGGTCATGCATATTAGAGTGAAGGATAGCTCCTTCATCGATGAGGTTAGAGAAGAACCTATAGTTACCCTATGGTCTTAGGCAAGTAGAGTATAACTTGATGAAACCCTAGTTAAGAGATCATGATGGATGTATTATGACATAAGCATAAAGGGCTATGAATGATCTTGAGCAAACGTAAGTTCAAGCATAGGCTTCAACCATGTGGAGGTAGGCTAGTGAACTTGATTCATCATGGAGAAAGGACCTCGGGTAGTAAGAGAGAGAAAGCATGACTCAAGCAAGGGAGTTGGAAGCTTAGACTCTGAGACATAAGGAACAGTGAGTAGTTGAGGATGATGTGATCTAAGTGGATGATAGTGTTTGCCTTATGTTTGACTCCTGAAGGCTGATGATATCTTGGTTGCCTTTAGAGGAACCAAACCCTAAAGAGAGGATGATGCTTCTGGTACCTATGTGTCTATGGTATAGGAGTTTATCTTTTGAGATAGGAAGAAGAGTTCCTTAGACATAGAGAGGTTTGGTAGTAGGTTGTGAGGCCTTGTACCTAGTTGGTTGTCCTTGAGAGGACTCAACCCTGAGATGTTGCTCATATAAAAGGATCGTGGAAGTACATGACATGCCTTGAACATGCAGTTGGATACCCAACGGTGGACCTAGGGCTCCTAGGCCTAAGAGGGGAAGCATTGTATCTGATGCTCATGGTGAGATTTGAGTCTCTATAGTTTCGAGCATGGTACTCTTAATGTGTGGAGGTAAAGGAAACCCCTAAAGGTAAGGGTACGTTTGACGAACCCCTCACAACTAAGTGGGTCTAATGTTGAGGATGAGGATAGGTGTGACCTAGCTTGGCTTTGTAGGTGTCTAGTTGTGCCTTAGTAGCTTGCCAGGGCTAAGCAAGCTCATGTAGATGCAGACCCTAAACATAAGGACGCTTGTGACCTTTGTTATCCAGGTGTAGTTTCCTCCCATCCTGGGAGAAGGACCCGTTGGTAGGGTGTATACCAGTTTTTTTGGTTTTGAGGTAACCTAAAGAGGTTTCAGAGGATCTTGAGAAGTTAAGTGAAAAGTACATGGTATGACATTGAACATGTAAACCCATAGATAAACATCTCTAAGTGCTTATGGATGTGTTACCATTGAAGTAACCAGTATGGGGCCTGACCAAGGTAGGCAGGTTTCCATGACCCCTATGAAGGGATGAAAGTCAGTCTTGAATGCAGAAAGAGATGAGGAAGGATTGGGTAAGGTTCTAAGTTGAACATGTATTATAATGGAATCCTAAGTCTATCCTAGGGTCAAGTAGGGATGAGACTTATGGAAGAAGGAGTTTCCTAATTCCTTAGTTGCACATGACCATAGGGTCGGGAGGTAACAACTATCATTGTCTGAGGGCCATGGGTTAGGAGATTGATCACCTTCATGAATCCATGAGACCCAAAGGGCAGATGAGTAGGGCACTCTCTGATGCATAAAGGAAAAGGGATGACCCCAAAAGTGTCGGCTCCCTATAGACCTAGAGAAGATGACCTAGGATTGTGCTCAGACCAAGTAAGTTCGAGACCAGTTTTCCATGGAAGTTATGTGGATATCATGATGTTTGTGATATAGAGACATAAGCTGCACGTTTCAACTTGGATTTGAAAGTGTACGGGCAAGGTGGGTTGTACCATCTCTAATCTTGGAATAGGAAGAACTCTGTATTTGGACTGCAGCCAAATGCTTATTTCCTCTTGTTATGGGAGTGAGAGATAGGACAATACGCATGCCATACACCAAGGATAAAAGATGATGCGGGTTGAAACATTGCTACAAGGTATGAGGACATAGATGTTAACATATCTTGGTGGAGTGAATGATACATGGATGGATTACAAACACTAAGAGGAATAGTGTAGTCATCTTATGAGGATGTTTTACCAAGAGCTAGGTGGAGTTTGCAAGTTATACCAGGTTGAGTGTGATCACCATGAGAATGAGCTTAGAGTTTCTTGATGAAGACAAACTTAGAGTTTGAGATGAGACGATAAGTAGAATACATGGAAGAGTATGTGTTCAACGTTACCTAATACCAAAGGATGTGAAGTGGTAATGGATGCTCTGATGGAGATATAGCTGCCTAGTTTGGCTAGAAGGGAGTTGTTAGGCTAACCCTACTTTTGGAAAGAAGATGTGTTTTGTCTAACACTCAGATGTAATGAGATAGGTTGAACAAGTTAATGATTGTTTGGTTAGCCAGTCTAGTCCTTGATGTAATGAAAGGATGGTTTAGAGCCTCAGATGCACTTCTCTAGAAGGGAATGTGATGAAACCCTGATTAGACTGTTTTAGGGTTTCCGAGGTATCAAGCTTGAGGAATCATAACAATGCAGGAGATCATGATATATCTTGGTACTGCCAAGATAGTAAATGCAATAGCACTTTGGATGCTTAAAATGAGGTTGCATGTGGTATGTTGCCATGCATGATAGAGGTGAAGGACGAACACCAGTAACTCAGTACATTGATATGAAGGATAAAGAGAGTCCCCGAGGGGGAATGGGAGTACATACCTATGGATGTTGTGGTAAGTCTCCCCTTGGCCAAGGAAGGTCAAGATGCAATGTGCATTATGGTAGATCGCCTTATCTAGATGACATGAGAAAGAAAGTGTACTGTCAAGGGACAGACCGGGTTGAACTACTTATAAGAGAAAGAGATGATTCAACTACACATGATGCGAGTTAAAAAGTTCTTAAGTAGGACCTAAAGGTTCACTTCCATAAGGTGGAAGCCGATGTGTGAAGAACTCGATGTTAGTACAGTTTATCACCCATAACTAATGAGTAGTATGATCCAGACCAGAGGGTCTGATGAGATCAAGTGTGCTTGTTCAGGGTGATACAAAGAGACAGTTCTTAAGAGATGATGTTAGCCACCATAGCCTTTATCGGGATGTAAGAAGTTCCATAAGGAGGTAGTGTCGGTCACCACTTCATTAAGATGATGTTGGTGAAGGAGGCCTCGCGAAGGTCAGAAAAGAACCACAGTGTGTGCAGATGAAGTCACTTGATTGAGAAATGGCTGAGAGAGAGCCCAAGGGTGACATGAGTCATGAGCTGATGCAAAGCAGACTGACATGCAATTCACTGTGGTGGAATATAATGTGAAAGTCTGACCCGTCTAAACTACAACTAAGAAAGCTGAGTCCCCGATATATGGGTCCATTTGAGATGGATGGGTGGAGATG
Source organism: Alisma plantago-aquatica (assembly GCA_963693085.1). Taxonomy (NCBI): domain Eukaryota; kingdom Viridiplantae; phylum Streptophyta; class Magnoliopsida; order Alismatales; family Alismataceae; genus Alisma; species Alisma plantago-aquatica. The sequence continues at coordinate 1,382,974,995 of OY856411.1, forward strand.
GTTGTGTTTCGCCTACCCCTCATGATAACATGAGGAATAAGGTGTCCCATAAGTCCGATCTAGAGCACTATGTGAGGTACCCAAGCCATGTGTTGAGCCTTGAACCTATTCCACTTTTGAGAGGCTGAAATGTCCTGAGTCACCTATGAGGGTACGATATACCAAGGTAAGAAAGAACTCAGATGGAAGAATATGAAATGATGAAGGTTCTTGGTAAGCACCATGGAAAGGGTGAAGTCACATGGGAGCCATGATGGACATATGAAAGGCTTATCATGTTTGTTTGCTTGCTTGATGGAATTTTGAGGACAAAATTCTTATAAGAGGGGAATGATGTTACAACCCCAATGTTGGGTTCATAAGGAGAGAAATGTAGTTTCTCATTTTAAAGATATTGGAACAAATGGTGATATAATTTGTGTTGAATAAATGAGTTTCATTGAAAATAGCCTTGTTGTTTGATTTGTGGACTTTATTGGCTATTGGGCCCAATAACAAGGATATTCAATTAATTAATGAATAATTGAGAATTTGAGATAAGAAAGGTGTGGAAACCTCTAGAAGGCGAATCCAAAGAGGATTTCGTGCCTCCTAGATTCCTTGCATTCCAAGGAGTCCAAAGTTGCAAAGAAAAGGGCAATAAGAAAAGAAAATATCAATTAAGTATTTCCCTATTAATAAAGAAATTAAAAACATTGATGAAATGTGGAAAATATGTGAAAAGAGGTATAATTGGGTAATCCTTAGTGGAATTTCGTATCCCAAGGATTCCTAATGATAAAAGGAATACCAATGAGGAAAATAAAAGAGAAATAAAGAGAAATCCTCAAAAAGGAATTATTTTAATAAGAAATAAACAAGAAATAATGTATATAGATGTATTCGGATGGATAGTGAGTGTCCATTAAAAGGATTTCGAAATAATTGAGTTTCTTGGGATCCAAAGGGTCCCAATAAAGAAGAGGAGAGAGAAAATACCCATAATGACAAATAGGAAGATAATATGATACATTATTAATGATTTTGGTGGATTTGTGAAAAAGGAAGTGATTTCTATTAAAAAGAAAATAGAAATTCGTACCCAAGAATTAAAAGGCAAGAGTAGAGAGAATAAGGAAAAAGGTTTTCGATTTTCTAAATACCCAAATAACATGGTTATATTAGAAGTATATGAAGAGAGAGAAAGTTACTTCATAATGAAGGTGAAACCCATTCTGAATAGGAAAATCTTTGCTTTCTTTGTGGGCAAATGTTCCTGGGCATGGGTACTCCTCTATATAAAGGGGTAGACCCCCCTGGATCGTGTTTCAGAGATAAATCCCACGACTCCTTTTCTCCTTCTCCTCCTCCTTCTTCTTCTTCTTCCAAACCCTAACCAAAGGTTATCGTATCAACCTTGGGGCAGCAAGGAACTTTGAAGTCATTGCAAAGGATGGGGGATGTCGCACAGTATCAAAAGGGAGCACAACCATCATCCTTAGACTCCAGCACAGGCACGACGGCCGCAACACGGCTGTAATGCTGACCGCAGGTTGCAGACCTGAACAACCTGAAACAGCTGTGCTGGACACGAGCGGAGAGTGTCCTTGGTTGCATGGGGATGTGGCGAAGGCAGGGAACGAGTTCCAAGGAAGTTTGTGCCTTGGAAAGGGGGGAGAAGATCCCGTGATTTCCTGCAGCATGGCTGCATGGTGGTTGTGAGCCGCAAACATCCTGGGCTTACTCACGGCCATAATGGTCGTGTCTTGAAGGCTCTGTGCATACACCAGGGTGAGACGGGAGCAACAGGACCCTCCTTGGTGGTCGACGAGGCCAAGGGAGGCAAGGAGGAGCCGCTCCCTAGGCGGCTAGGGCAACAGCAGACGGCAGGCGCAAGGTTGAAGAAGCCAAAAGCATATTGGACCGTTTTGCCCTCTGAAGTACAAAGAAACAAGTGAAAGTGCCAAGGGTACTTTGGTAACTTGGTTATAATCTCAACAGGCCGTCTTTGCATGGACAAAGGTGACGTGTCAGCCTCTGGTTGGCTCTGGTAAGTGAAATCTTACAAAAATCATAACTAAATTTTCGTAGCTCGAATTAGTACGTGTAAAATATGAAAATTGCTCAGAAAAATGAGGGGAATCTAACAAAAATATAATTGAAGCATGATTCCTTATGCAATTCGAAAAGTAATGAAAGATATCAACTTTAATGTATCAATGTTTAAAGAACCCTATTTTGATATGATTAAAGTGATTAGTAGGGTTCAATAGATGATTAGAGTTGATATTAGCCTGTTAATGATAAAAAGGAACATTAGGAAGAAAAAGTATGAACTTTTCATATAATTAGTTAATTTAGAGTTTCATATGCATGAATATACTTTAATGGGCCTTTAAACCCTAATGTTGACTAATTCGACTATAAATGGCTTTAATTGATTAATTTCATGATTAAAGTTGGAATATGTTGAATCTAACCTATTTTGAGCATTAAAGTTCCTAATTTGTGGATGAATACCCTAAGTGTAATAATTAGGGTTTTCTTATGAATAAAACATGGAATTAATAGCAAACCGAGTTCATATGTGTCTTGGACCATAATGAACTATGAGTTAATGATAAATGCGTATAATGATCTTGTCATGGATTAAAAAGATAAAAATAGTAGCTTTAATAAAAGAGGCTTAATGAGCTGAATTAATGGTTAATTATGCCTTTAATCCAGAATTTAGGATTAGATGTGGAAATAATTAGGGTTTGAGATCAATTGTGTTAAATTAGGGTTTAAAATAGTAAAACATAAAAGGAAACCCTAATTGCAATAGGAACTCTAAAAGCGGCCTAGAAAGCCTAAGATGGAATCCAAGTGTAGCTTTAAAATGTTCTGGATAAACTATAATGCTTGGATGCCATGCATTTATTTTAGGATATGGTTGATTGCTTGTTGCTTGTTCTTTATCCTTATTGCTTGGACACCAATTTTCTCTGGATCAGGTATGTGGTTAATTATGGTTAATCGCATTAGTTTCCCGAGGGTTTCTCGGATGTTTCCTCGCATTGACTGCAACTAAACAGTTTGGATATTCATATTTGCAAAATTATAAAGCCACTTTGATTATCACAATTATAAAGAAGCGTGTATTCTCGCACCTACATGCCACCCTGATGGATGATGCCAAGAGAGTCAGGCCCAGATGGGTAGACCAATGGGCACCATGAGTGGTGACCCCCAGGCACCAAGAAGGTGGCCTATGATATTGCATGACTAGAGGGCACCATGAGTGGTGACCCCCAGACACCAAGCTCGGGATTGAGAAGGTGGCCTTATGTCATGGGCAAAAGAAACCCTAAGGTGGGTATGCCAGGGTTAGGGAAAAAGTGGTGGAGAAAGTCATACTGAAAAGTATAAATTGGCTTGTTAAATAATTTGATTGTGATTATTAAATTGTTAGCCATATGTGCAAACTTTTGGTTGTCTCCACATACCAGTATATTTCGATATACTGACCGACATTTTGTTTGTCGGCATTTTAGGTACAAATGAAAAGAACAAAATGTAAAGTGGCATATGTGGAATTAAATGAGAAGTAACGTGCACAGGAGGATTAGTTAGATTAACATCTTCATGGATAGAAGTTTAGAAATCCCAGTTTTCACAAGGTAATAAAAGTTTTATTTTATACCAGTTTTCAGTTTTGTTGGTAAATTTTATTAATTGTTATTGATTATTTGTCGAACCTTTGATCCTATTAATTGAATAACTTCTCTAACCTTCGGGTCTCCCTTAACTGGGGGTTACCGGGAGGCGGGGTTGTTAGATACACTTACCTAAATATAAGAAAAGATATGAACAAAAATGTATTGAATGGTGATGGAAAGTTTAAGATCAAACTAATGATGTTATTATGATGAAGTATTTAATCTTTTATTTTTTGTTTACACGTGGATTAATCTAAATTGAATGAAATGTACTAAAATTGGACTTTGATGGATGTCAATGAGAAGAGATCCATTGTATATTAAGTGAATTAATAATGATCGGTTCCAATAATGTAATGAACATGAATAGAAAGAAGTTGAAACTAATGAAAAAAATGAAGGAAAAAGATGAGAATTTGTAGATGAATCTAAGAACCTAACTCTATCCCTAAAATGATGAACTAGATGATGATTATGGATAGAGATCTCAAATGAGGGATTAAGGTATGCACTTAAATGTATTTGAATTCAATTAAAAGATGAGTTTCAAGCATTTGAACTGATTTATAAGAATGTGTTCTTGGATTGTGATTGTTTGATAGAATACTTGTACTTCTACAATGGAATATTTTTTTGGACTTGAAACGATATTCAACATGTGTTGGTTAGTAACCCTAATAGAAGAATATGAAATAAAATAAAAATAGAACTGAGTGCGTTATGCATGTTTATGTAAGAAATTTGTTTGCATCTATTGAAATTGGATGGAACAAGTACATGTTGTATGATAAATCTTTTTTGAGTAAGATGAATGATGCAAGATATCTATACGCTTTTATTGTTGCAAGTTTTAATGTCTATATGAATATTTTTTTAGAACTGTGATATAGATTGAACTGATAAGAAATATGTTGACATTGAATTTAACATGCACCAATTACTTTTGAGAAACCTTGATGAGGGTAAACGCTTGACAATGAGACTACGTTTCATGCTAAAAGCCCACTATGATTATAAAACTCCGATGGGGATGAATGTGGGACAATGAGATTATGCCTTGGGTTGAAAGCCCACTGATGATGAATGCTATGAGAAGATGTGGAAATGTAAGGAATTATATGTGTTGCAAATTATAGATTGTTGTGCCTCTTGTTTTAGTCAATATCTTTCTTGATAAAGTTAATCTATTTCATGTTATTCTAGTGACGTGAGAATGCATACATATGATACATGATGTTTTGAATTCTTTTAAGATGAATAAAAGAGATTAATAAAAAATGGAATGATAACACATTTAGTTAGGTGCCCTAAACATCGTGAGTTCCCCCTATGTCCACAACGGGGAAACAAAATAGATCTTCTTGTAGTAATCGATGAATTATGAGAAGGATTTCTAGAGTGTGGATGGAGATCTTAAAGGTTATACCACCTAGATTTAGGAGTGAGTCATCTGGAGTGGCTCTGGACTTAAATCCTTATTGTGAAAGTATATGTCCATGAGTAGTTGATTTTGATGAAATGAAATATGTAAAGTATGAAAATATGAGAAATTCTATGATATGTGATTTATTGTTTTGCTAGTTCCTATCTCGTATACTCGAGATGAGGACGTGATCCTCTTTGGGAAACTCTGAGGTGTCCAAGGTCTGTTGTTGATATCTTAGGATGGATGACTAAACTCTAAGATAATTTCGGTGAGTCGTTGATACAAGAATTAGGGTGACTTCTACTTGGGGAGGTACAAGCCAAGTAATTTCAAGAAAAATGAATAAAAAATGATAAGCAATGTAGAATATGATTTGAATGTTTGTGGAATTCCCTATTTTTTGGGTATTGATTTACCATTGTTAATTATGCTTCTTATTGTGGAAAATAATCATTTTGTTATAGAGATTATCTACTTCATATTATTATCTGTCTAGTTTGGAATCTGATCTTAAATATTGACAAGTAGTTAATGTTGGGATTCATATCTACTCTGAGTATGATTTGGATTGCTTGTCATTTGACATCACTATTTAGTAAACATGTCTTATGTGGACTTCAGTTTTAGGACTATAGGATGTGTTCCTGGTCCAACTGGTGGAGTATCACAAAGACGATGTTATGGTTATGTATTGGTTTTGAATGTTTAATTCTTGACTTGTTACTCATACTAAAGCATTTCCAGTCTAAATTTAGTAGCATCTACTGATTCGTTCTTAGACATGCTCTAAAAGATGTTTTAAAGTTGAATTTGGTTTTAGTAATTAACTTAATTGTTTGATTAGATTATCATAATAAACTGGATTTGATTAGATTCTAGAACTATCTGCTATATTTTTTAATATATGCATGTTTCTTTTAAGTTCATTATACTTAATCTGATGTCGATGCATGTACATAGATTGAGTGGGAGGTATCCACTCACTAGGGCTCTATATGAGTGTCATGAGGTTATTTCAAATATGTTTAGGTATAATTCTATCTAGGGGAGAGTCGTGACAAAGAAGATATAAATTGAATAATCTAAATAGATTAAATTGTCCCTGTATACTAGATTTTCTAGGATGGGTAGTATATTGAGTTTGTTCTTTCATGTGCACATATTTGATGTAAACTGAACTATGCGTGAGTAGTGAGATTTTATTCTGGTTTTGATGGAGTTGAATAAGAATTGTAATATCTTAATATCTTTTTCTTGATGTGACACTGGTTAATGAAAATTGAGACGAAAGAAAAAGGAAAAATTTATCTGTAATTTTGTATACTATTTTAATCACCTTTGTTGAGAATTATTTGTTTTGCTTCATATTCAAAATTAGGTTTAGGGTTTCTGTATAATGGTTGGTAGTTATGCTAATCAATAGAGAGGGTCCCTACATAAATCCTATATGGGAGGTGATGATGTATTTTTGTAAAATTGATATAGTCATGGAATTTTATTCTACTGCTATACTTAGGTCTTTTTTATTATCATTATTTGAGAAATAAAAATTTACACCTATTCCAACATACCTTTTTAGTGTATCCAGAATAGATAGATTTGTTCCTCAAATTTAGCACAGAGCGGATCCCCTCCGGGTCCCACTCCTTACATATATGCTATTGTTCATTTTTCATTCCACAATTTCATTTTTTCTTCTTTAGATAATGACCATGTAGTTGCGTTTTGTGTCCATGTACCTTGAAAATTCTTTTTTCTTCTATGGTATATTGTCCTTGAGGTAATTTCATCATTGTTCTTGTGTTAAAACTTAAAGGTCTTGATGTCAATATATATATGTTGCATTGAGTATATACAATTAAACAGTGTGTCCTAAGGAATTATCTATATATTTAATATGAAAATATCCATTCATAATGAAGAATAGAAATTCAAAGGAGGAAGTAGGTTTTCACATTCCACTTAGTTTTTCTTCTTCTTGTTGCAGGTGTTAATGGGTATGATGTGAGAAGAGTGTGCTCTTCTAGACACAATCTTTCTTCCTACTAAAATCACAATGACAGTGAATGGAATTCTCCTTATATGTTGTCTCTATTTTTCTACCTGACATCACTGTAATAGTCTTCAATATTTAAATTATATTCTTGCTCATTTGTGGTTACAAAGGATAGTTGTCATCTCAGATATATTTCTAATGTCATATACGATTAGTATTCTATCTATTTTTTCCTCATCTTTAGTTTTTTTTAGTTCTTTTTGTTATCACATATTCATATTTATTCTAGGATTTGGCAATCTAGTCCATCATAGTGAATCCATGCCTTTCCCTTGCTTTTGCATAAATGAATATGCATGTGCCATTGGACGTGGTTTCACTTTGTTAAAACTTATAGTTGTCATAAAATATTTCATCTCATTTCTTTTTCTTGGATGGCATTAGATACTGAATTGAATCCTAAAATATGGGAGTTTGTTTTATTGCAAAGGCATATAACATGTTTAAACTTGATGGAAAAATGTAGTTTTCCATTATATGTTTGACTGATAACATAGTATATTTGTTAACTTCATCCAAAAATCATACCACTACTCTATTGGTTAACGTCTTCATCTAAAACTTATACTATGGTTCTATAAGATGTATTCTTCTAAAACACACACTATTTATCCATATACTAGTTGTGACTTGAATCTTTCTTGGGCACATTCCTTTTTCTTTGATGGCATTAGATACTGAATTGAATCCTAAACTGTGGGTGTTTGTTTTATTGCAAAAGGCATATAACAGGTGTAAACTTGATGCCATAATGCAGTTTTCTACTATATGTTTGACTGATAACATAGTCTATTAGTTTACATCTTCATCTATAACCCATACTAGTAGTCTATTAGTTAACGTCTTATCTAAAACTCATACAATGGTTCTATAAAATGTATTCTTCTAAAACACACACTATTTTGTGTTATATGTTTGACCGATAACATAGTCTATTAGTTAACATCTTCATCAAAAACTCATACTAGTCTATTAGTTAACGTCTTCATCTAAAACTCATACTATGGTTCTATAATATGTATTCTTATGAAAAACACACTATTTTTTCATATACAAGTTTTCGCTTGGATATTTCTTGGGTACATTCCTTTCTCCAGTTTCAAACTGACTACATTTTTGTGGTTGGTGTGAGCTTCAACAGGGAAAACATGATTGCTTTCTCTTAGTGTTGCATATGTTCTCTTTCATTAGTTTAAATTTACTTACCTTTATAGCATTCAGAATTACATATGGATTTATTATTATTATTATTTTTCACTAGAAACAACTATATACTACGATGGGTGACCAGTCAGATAGTTTGTCTGGCTTGCACGTGAGTGGGGACAAAACACACAACTAAGGCTAGTGGTGGTCTGTGGGGCTAGTCATCATTCTTGAAACTCTACTAGAGTCTTGGGTAGTGAGCTCAGTCATTACACACGTGGAGTCTGACTGGGTCAACAACATCGGATATGGGATAAGACCCTAAAGATAAGGTAGATCATGACCTAGAACAAGCAATGGAAGTCCAATAGGGAGTCAAAAGTGTGGTGATGGAAAACCTAAAGAGGTGGCATTGGTGAGCAACATAAATGGACAAAAAGCATATTTTAGTTCTATTCTCATATGGGAATAAAGGAAAGAAGACAGTAATACCTTCTTTCTAGAGAAGCTATATGAAGAAAGATTTTATGTTGTGGATGTCTCTCTAGGAGTCATGGAGGGTTTAAGATGATCTCGAAAGTCCATCAAAATATAATGTGATCACCGGAAAAATGGGAACTAATGTTGGATTTATGACCATGAGAGAGTACCTCAAACTGCTATGGAACCCCACTAAGAGATTCAACATGTACAAGCTAGACTTTGGACACTATGCATTAAAATTTTAGTTCCAAAAAGATTATGAAACAGCCCTAATGAGAGGACCTTCCAGAATATTTGTTATTGCCTCATCACTTGGGATTGGTACCTGACATTCAAACCTAGTCCTCCTATGACAACTTACCTTGTCATGTGGATCCACATATTAAATGTGTCCCTACACTTATATGTTCCAACAATGTTTGAATAGATGAGAATGACACTCAACATACTCTGGAAAGTGAACCCTTACACTACCTGCCACTTGTAGAGTAAATTCACCAGCCTAGAAGTGGAAATTGACACTTATAAAGCTCTGGTACCTACTATATTGTTTAATGGTATAGAGTACCCAATTAAATTTGTCACCATAATGAATATATGTAGTTTATGGGAATATGAGGCACATCATCAAAATAATTCAAGGATGAAAGGGCCACCTGGATGTATGGGGAGACCATTCTAGTGAAACAACTAATTCCCAACATCGACAACCTCAAGCAAATGATTGGAAACAACAAAGGATCAACGGAAATATAAATCAAAGAAGAAGTAAGAGCAAACCGGAACTTCACATGAGACCTACCAAAGCAACAACATTTTTGAAAACTTAGAGGAGGAGGCAACTAAAGAAGGAAAAAATAGCACAACTATGGGACTGGGTTGAGCACAACACAACCTGAACATACCACCCACAAGACTAAGGTATTTAAAAAGAAGAAACCATTTGGAATTATGGATAATGTGGAGACTATAGAACAAAAGTGGAAGATACTAGGAGAACTAACAAAACCAATTTATAGAATGAGACATCAAAAAGCAAAGAGAGTACCACTATTATAATAATTGATGTGGATCAACAAAAGGACACCCACACTATTTTCAACCCTAGTGTTGACGATGTCATTGATGCACAACCAAGCCAAGGACAATCCCAAACATATAAGTGCAAAGGAGGTAGTACACATGGAACACCTACTAACAATGATATAGATGACAATAGAAACATATTCCAATGAACTCAGCCAACATGAAAATCTAGGGAAGCGGATCCAAGATGAAGGCTACGTGAACTAAAATTGTGCCCATCAAATGCAAGAAAAGTATGAGACTCCTAATGGAGAATGATTAGGTTAGAAAGGAGTTTGAAAGTTATCTTTTGCAGACTTGATAAGTAAAACATTTGCAACCCCTCCTTCATACATTTGTTTCTATGATAGATTTATCTACTGGAACATTAGATCCATTGATAATGCTTCTATATGCCACGTTCTTAAGGAATATATTTAAGAATATATAAAAATGGATAATGAGATCCAAAAATGAAATAAATTCATTCACTAAAATGTGGTGAATACCATCCAAGTGAAGGTTTATTCCACCCTAATAACTGGCTTCAACCTAGAGAGATATGCATAATATTTAGGCATTTTGGGAACAACATCAAAACATATGATTTCTTCACAATTATAGAATGATATGCAATTTATTGCATATTTAGAGGAAAACATTATTTTTTTCAAAGTCATGCACCTAGCGAACAAGGGATAAATTATAGATGAGGACATGATGGATTGTTGACCAGCCTAAATCACATGCTCAGAATGGAGCAGATCTAGAGTAGTCAGATTCTTAAATTTAGAACCTGACACTCAGGCCCCCACAATTATTATATGGGGCCTGATGTAGTAATCGGGGTAAATCCACAAGGACAAGAGTGGTAAGTGCTAAGAACGTAGAATATTTTCTCATTTACACCAGACAAAAGGGTATGTTTAAAAGGTGTTATTAATGGAACAATATTACTCCAAACAAACAAAACAAGGAAAGAGAGATAAAGAAACAAAACAAGAGAACAAAGTAAACAAGAGTACACTCCTCAAGGAACATTGAGTAACAATCTCAAATGACCAATCTCGTACAGTTTCGATCAGTGGCAAGCTAGTTTGGCCGTTGGTGGGCCATAGACTCTAGTGGATCCTTCAGGCGAGAGTCAGAGTGACCATCAGTTCAGCACAGAAAGCCCATCGATATTGCGCCTTCAGTTGACAACCAGAGCGGACATCGATGGCACACAGAACAACCATTGAAGGATGGCCTTCGGGCATTAGTCATAGTGACCATCGGTGGCACGTAGAACAACCATCAGTGACATGTCTGCTGGTGCTGCAGTTTTAGATCCTCACACCTTGAAGCCATCTTAGAGGGAGGTCGATGGTCATCTTGATGCTTGGGTGAAGGTGTCCATTGGTGTTGGCAACCGATGATTAACCAGTTATTGCATTGGTACATTAGTTATCTGCACAAGAAGCTTAAGATTATTACAAAGACCAGGTAAAACATGTTTTTAATGTAAGAGTAATAAAAGGGGGTATGTCTACGCATGAAAGTTGTGAGATAAGAGGTGAGATAAGCCATAAACGATTTTCAAAATTAGATGTTATCAACTCCCCCAAACTTAGATTCTAGTCTGTCCCTAGGATAACAAATAGAATTAAAGCATCAAATGACTTCATAGGGCTTTATTAGTTATTGTTTTTTTTGCAAGTGTGAACAATGTGATTGTGTTAGCCTTAATCTGAAATCTATGTATCAGGACAAGGTGTTGGAAGTTGTTGGGCTCTTCCTCTCAGGTTGGAGTTGCGGTACTTGTATTTCTTGTTACGACTTTCTTTAGCAAAAAGGTATCTCCTTCATAATGCATCGATGATCCTTTTTCCATACTGTACTTGCGTAGGTGTGGGAGGAGGTAGCTTTCACACCCATCTTTTATTTTTTAGCGATTCCCAGTTTAAGTGTTAGGTAGGTTAAGGCTGATGTGTTTCCTGTGATTCTCAAGGTTGCTCAACCATTTTTGCTATCTTAAGGATAGTGTTGCCCAATTGGATCCTGATTTAATGTCAGGTGGTTATGTGAGGTTCTCCTTTAAAATGCAGGTGTGTTAAAGGTGGCTTCTAGACTTCACTACCAAGCATGAAATATATGCATTCCTAAGTGTAGCAATATGCTAGCCAGGCAAAGTCCTTCAACATATTTTGGGCACAACTCTCATAATTTAATTCCTCACAAATTTTGTTCATTCTCATAGTCTTTGGGATGATAGGATTTTTTGGGATGCAATGTCTCTTTTGATCCCAAAGAGGGGATTAATGCACTGGATGGGGTAACTATTTCCTTCATGCCATGGTTGTGCACTTTCCTACCTGTACTTTGAAATATAGTTCAGGAGTGTATTAGACCAAGTCCTCCTTGCTTCGAGGTTTCCCGTTGGGGAACAAACATCCTTGTGTCTTTTACATTATTTTGAGGTAGGGCTTCCACTAAAACATTATCACACTTAGAATTTTAAGTGTATTAAGTAGCCCAAATTTGTCATTGTAATATCCTCAATTTAATAAAATTGAACAATATAATTATAAGCCAAAAATTGATAAGTATTTTCCCTAATGGCAACATTAGTAGTATATTAATGTTTTGTAGTTTTTGGCATAGGTGCACGAGATAAAGAAATAGGAGAATTTATAAATAAGCAATGGTTTTGTGAATTATATTAAAATAGAAATCTAAAATATTGGAAATGTTTCCAAAAGAAAATAAAATATGTGTCCAAGAGTGGCAATACAATGTTGATGCACCAAATAACATTATCTCAATTCAACCTTTGCATATTTGAAAATAATAAAGAAAATAAGAGCATTCTAGAAATTTGGAGAAATAGGATGTTTCATGAGATAGTGGTTTATTTTCAAATAATGTTAGAAAAGAGAATTTTTTTGAATGTTTCAATGAAATCCCACAATGTGAATTTAAGTGGGGAAAAATAATGAATTCTTATAATTGAGTAAGAAACCTTATAAAGGGCCATGTATGGGTTTTGGTGTGCCAACTAAGTAATGAGGATATTTGAGTTAGGAAATATATTAGTAAAAGATAAAGAGAGAAAGATAAAAGGATGATCTAAACCAAACTATCAAATATGCACCACAAAACTAAGTGCTTTCCTTAAAGGGCTTTTGTTGCCAAATCCAAGTTTTAATATAAATATGGTAATGCCTTTTTTGACTTTTGGATAAATAAGAGCCAAGAGTTTTATAGAAAGGATTGAAGAATGAATGTATTGTTTTCTAGTATTATTCCTTACTTTCTCATAATATTAGTTGTAGCATATGAGAATATTTTTTAATGCACATGGGAAATGGAGTTATGATATGTCTTTCTTTTATTTGATATCTTTCTTGCACACAAAGGAAAAGATGAAAAGAAAATGAGAAGACATAGGTTTACTTATATAAATATATAGGTATGAAGATCCACGAACAAACTCAACCTACTTCCCTCTCTTACATCTCCATCCTTCACATCAGATCCCTCTTCCCTCCTTCCTCCTTTACCTCCCTCCACGATCCTGTAGGATTTTTTTCCTAGAACAAGAAAGGCACTACAGATCATTCATTCCCTACCAATGATGAGGTCCTTGGTGCCGAGGTTTTGGCAGAACATGAGAGAAGGACAAGGAAAGAGGAGTAGAGAGGCTAGTAGGGGTGAAGGATGAGGAAAGTTGGGCAACAACAACAGAATACCCAACCAATCACTGCCTGGGTTCATGGACAAGTAGAGCATGGCCTCTTGTCACCATTTTGATGCCATCGAGACCTTGAAGGTCAGGCAAAGGCATCATGCTTGCCAACTCTTGGGAGGTGTGCGCACCAGCAACTGTCGGTGACGTATCGGGCACACCCTAATGAGAGGAGGCAACTCCTTGTCATGGTTGACCTACAGTTGAGTTTAACACCAACACAAGGCAAGACCAAATCTCATGACCCTCATGGCTCCTGATTAAGTGAAGTGTGCCTGAAGTATTCAATGACCCAACAGAGGCACTGAGCTTTTGCTCATCTATCCAACATCTAGGGGTGAGGAGCCGATCTCTACTGGCATCGCGATGTATGGCCAGACTAGCACTGTTACAACCCCAATTTTTGGGTTCAATTGGTGAGAAACGCAATTTATCATATTAAATATATTTGAACAAATAATGATATAATTTGTTTTGAAGACATGGATTATGTTTACAATAGCCTTGATGTTTGTGTTGTGGGCTTTATTGGCTATTGGGCCCAAATAACAAGGGAATTCAATTAGTAAATGAATAATTGAATATTTGAGAAAAGGAAAGTGTGGAAACCTCTAGAAGGCAAATCCAAAGAGGAATTTCGTGCCTCTTGGGTTACTTGGGTTCCAAGGAGTCAAAAGTTGCAACGAAAGGGCAATAAGAAAAGAAAAGATAAATTAGGTATTTCTTTATTAAGAAAGAAATTGAAAATAATGATAAAATGTAGAAAATGAATGGAAAGAGGTATAGATGAGATTCCTTGGTGAATTTTTGTATCCATGAGGTAGCTAATATTAAAAGGAATGCCAATGAGGAAAATAAAAGATAAATAAAGAGAAATCCTCAAAAAGAGCTATTTTTAATAAGAAATAAACAAGATAATGAGAAATAATAAAGAATAATGCATTTAGATGCATCTAGAAGGATAATGAGTATCTAATAAAAAGGATTTCGAAATAATAGAGTTTCTTGGGATCCAAGGAGTCCCAATAAAGAGGAAAGAAAGAGAAAATACCATAATTGCAAAATAAGAGGATAATGTGATACATTATTAATGGTTTTTGTGATAAGGATAGAAAGGAAGTATTTTCTAATAAAAGAGAATAGAATTTCGCAACCTTTGATTAAAAGGCAAGTAAAGAGAGAGTGAAAGAAATAATTCACGACCATGAGATAAGGAATATCAAGGAAGTAAGTAGGAGAGAGAAGAACTACTTCTCCATGAAGGAATAAGAATCCTATTGAGAATAGAACCTTTTGACACATAGATGGTCATGTTAGGGCGTGGATAGCCACCCCTATATAAGGGGGGAGAGGATATGGCTCGAGTTTTAGGGAATTCCATGGAAACTCTCTCTCTCCCTTCTCCGGTTTCTTCATCTTCATAGAGAAAACCCTAGCCATGAAGTGGGGTTATCCCTGGAGCTAGGGGAACGACGGAGGTATACCGATGGAAGGCAAGAGTTTCCTCAACCACCATGGGTGGAACAACCGTCTTCCCGCGCCCCTCAGCCTTGCGTAAAAGCTGCAGCACACCTGCAAAGAACGGTCACGTGAGAAGACTAGACCAGCGGCTTCGGCCGTGAGATCGAGGCAACCAGGGGCTGAGGAGTCATCTAGTTGGAGGTAGGAAGCTTCCACGACAACCAAGGATGGGCTGGAGATTGCACCCGCACCATGAACGTCGAGCAGCTCCGTCCGCGAGTCTGCAAGTCTGCTCCAAAAGCGGAAGGAACCGCCGACAATTTTTGCTCAAGAATGGCCATGTGGGCCACGACCTGGAGATGGTTTGAGTGCGCCCAGGTGGGGCGGAGGCAGGGCAACGACCGGAGTGGAGCTTCGGGCCCCAGGGATGAGAGGAGAAGGGTCGCGGACAGTCGTAGGCACGTGCAGCTAGGGCAGCGCGGAGGAAGAAGAAGACCCCGATCATTGGACGTGTTTACCCCTCAGCGGGCTGAAACACCCTTCACTTACGCAGGGGTAATTTCGTCTTTCAGTTATGTTTCCAAACACACAAGGCACATTGCATGGAGCGGGGTGACGTGGTGCTCCCGGATTGGTCAAGTAAGTGGATTAATATAAAAATCATATCTTTTTATCTGTAACTCCGATGGTAGCAAATAATATATGCGTTTTGCTCAATAAAATGAGAGGAATTTAATAAAAATATGTTTAGAAGTTATTTCCTCTTTCAATTCGAAAAGTAGTGTAAATTATCATCTTTAATGAATTAAAGATTAAGAAACCCTATTTTGAAATGAATAAAGTGTTTAATAGGGTTTAATGGATCATTAAAGTTGATATTAACATGTTAATTGTAAAAAGGTACTTTAAGATCGAAAAGGATGATCTTTGCACGTAATTAGTTTAATTTAGAGATTATGTGCATAAATATTCTTGAAATTTGAAAAGTACATAGAGTTACCATCTTTAATGCTTTAATTAAGGGAAAACCCTTAGATTTGATGGTAGATGTTCTTAATGACATTATTTGGATAATTCAAGCGGAGATTAACCTATTGTTAATAAAAGTGAAAATATGATCTAAAAAGATGAACTTTTTATATAATTGGCTTAATTTATGGTTTCGTGCATGATTATGCATTAATGAGCTTAAAAACCCTAATTTAGGAGAATATGTCTTTTCATTGTTTTAATTGTTCAAATCCATGAATGAATAGGGATATGATGATCCTAAGTCAATTTGGGTATAAAAGACTATTAAAATGAATAGTTGAGCAATTAAGGTTCATATAAGTAGAAAAGAGTATTTTAGGGTTTGTTGACCTAAAAGGGATAAAGTTTGAGGAATGGATCTAAGATACCCTAATGAAGTTTAATGAAACTCTAAAATCAATAAAAAACCCTAGAAAGTGAATCCAAGTCAATAAAGTAGATTCTTGATAAACGTGTGTAATAAATAGAGTGCATATTCTTTTCAGGAATTATGTGATGATTGAATTGCTTGCTTGGATTTCATTCTTGGTTGGGTTTACTTAATGCTTGTGAAATCATCAAATCAGGTATGTGGTTACGCTTATGAATAATCTCTCTAGTTTCACGGCAATTCCCGAAATTTTAATTGGTTGCTTGAAAATAACTATTGGATGTTTATTTATTTCATGCAACTATAAATTGACTATGATTATCACTATAAATGTGCGTATATAACTGGCTAGATCTGGGTCCACTTCTATTGCTTTGAAAAGGCTAAAAAGGGGTAATCCTAGAGCAAGGTCTAGGTTACTGAGAGTTAGAAACTGGGCTACCTATGTGTAGTGCCATGAGACTCATTAGCCTACCATGAGTTAAGGAGTGGGCTACTTACGAGTAGTGCCATGTGACTCAACCCTAGAAACTGGTTCACCTATAGGTGGGACCATGAGGGATATAATGTGGATCTGACATAAGGAAGGTATACTCATGGATCGCGGAGTTATATTTAAAACGTAATCTTGGTTGTTAAATGATTAATTGAATGATTACATTGTTATCATAGTTGCACATTTGTTGTTTCCCCCACATACCAGCTTCGGCTGACCGATGTTTTGTTTGTCGGCGTTTTAGGTATAAACCAAAAGGACAAACGGTAAATCATCATATTGTGGAATACATGAAGTAAAATACAAGGAGGATTAGTTAGGATAGAATCCATAAGTGGATAGAAGTTTAGAGATCCAAGATTTCAAAAAGGTATGCAAAAGTATATTTTCTTACAGATTTTAGGTATAGTCTGTTAAAATTTGATAATTATTCTTGGTTAATTGTCAAACCTTTGATCCAGAAGTTATGGGCGCGGCTTCGACCTCTCGGTCTCCCTTAATTGGGGGTTATCGGGAGGTGGGGTCGTAACATTTGGTATCAGAGCGTAGGTTCCTCACTTAACCATTAATAATTATTAAATTTTACAAACTCCATAGAACCCAAGGGAGTTATTAGAGGATTATCCAAAATACGGAGGTGTTTAGAAAAGGATCACGACTAGGGGCTGGAAATATTTTCCTCCGCACTGCTAGTCAGAATATGAGGACTCCCGGATCTGTGTGACTGCCTGGCCAAAGTCTTAGGGTATGAATAGAAATAAGATACCTTTAGGACTTTCTCATCTTATTCATCCCTTCTCATCACAAATTCTGTTAAGGACCTTAAGGATTAGGGTTTTCCCTCTTCTCCTCACCCTCTTAAGGTATGGGCAAGATTAACAGGGTTTAAGGAATCCTACACCAAATTAATAAAAAGCATGTAAATAAAATGTCATGGACATAAGCTTAATAAATTAAGCTCAAACTAAAGAATAGATACATGCTTCGGTCGTATGACATAAGTTGTCATGTCCTCAGAAGAGACCTGAGGCTAGACCTTCTTGTCAGGAGGATAAGTTAGTCTTGGAAATAGAGATCTCCATTGCAAGTAGAGACCTGGCACATCCTCTGAGGATGATGCTAACCCTAACCCTAAGTGAAGGTTAGAGAGAGATGAGTTGGACCAGGTGTTTGAAAGGACATGCCTTTGGGATGCCATATGATCCATGGGTGACCTAGCACCTTTGGCAACCCAACCCTGGGAAGGGTCGTGCATGTTAGGGTAAAGGATAGCTCCTTAGATGATGATGTTAGTGAAGGACCTTAGAAACCCTATGGGCATATGCGAGTAGGGCATAGCATGCACCTAGGGTACGTGAGTAGTGTGAGCAAGGGGTTGAAACCCTGACCAGGAGAGTAGGAAGGATGGCCTATGAAATAAGCATAAAGAGCTATGGATAACCTTGAGCGAACATAAGTTAAACATAGGCTTGGTCCAGGTAGGGGCATGCTTTTGAGGTTGATCCTTCATGAAGAGAGGACCTCTAATGGTGAGGTTGGTTGAAGGGTTATCTCTAGAAAGAGAGAGCAGGAACCAAGCAAGAAGGTTGGAATCCTAAGATATGTAGGGAGTTAATGATGATGCAACCTAAATGGATGATAGTGGTTTCCTCATGATCGATCCCTGAAAGTTGATGATATCTTCATTTCCTATAGAGAGATCAAACCCTAGAGAGAGGATGAGGCTTTTGGCCTATGGTATAAGTGTTTAACTTTTGATAAAGGAAGAAGAAGTTTTGTATACCCTGGAGGGGTTTAGTAACAGGTTATGAGGCCTTTTACCTTATTGTTTGTCCTCGAGGAAGACTCAGCGTTAAAGTGTTGATCGAGGAAAAAGGATGACCTGATACATGTTTGGTTCATGGTTCAGAGATGGAGCGTGCAGTTGGACACCTACAAGTGAACCTAGGGTTCCTAGGCCTAAGAGGGAAAGTAGTGTACCTAATGCTCATGATGAGAATTAAGTTGCTATACTTTCAAGCATGGTACTCCTCATGTATAGAGGAAAAGGGAAGCCCCTTAAGTTTAAGGTATGTTTGATGAATCCCCCCACAGCTAAGTTGATGACAAGGGAAGGTATGATCTTGATTCAATGCTGAGGAATGAGAACAAGTATGACCTAGCATGGTTTAGTAGGTTATCTGCTTGTACCTTAATAGCTTGCTAGGGTTAAGTAGGCTCATGTGGATGTAAATCCTAGACCTAAGAGATTTTGTGACCATGATGTCAAGAGATAGTTTTCCTCCCATCCTGGGAGAGAGACCCCTTTGGTAGGGTGTATACCCATTTTGTGGGTGGTGAGGAAACCTAAAGAGGTCTCATAGGATCTTGAGAAGCTAAGTGAAAAAGTACATGGTATGAGAATGAACCTGTAGACCCATAGATATCCATCTCTAAGTGCATGTGGATGTGTTACCATGGAGGTAACCGATATGGGGCTTGACCAGGGTAGGCAGGTTGCCATGATCCCTATGAACAGATAAAAGTCAGCCCATGAATGCAGAAAGAGAGATGATGAAGGCTTGGGAAAGGTTCTAAGTTGGACATGTACTATAAGAGAATCCTAAGACTATCTTAGTGTCAGGTAGGGATAAGACCGATGTAAGTAGGAGTTACCTAATTCCCTAAGTTGCACATGACCATAGGGTCGGGAGGTAACATCTGTCATTGTCTGAGGGCCATGGGTAGGGGATTCATCACCTTCATGAACTCATGGGACCCAAAGGGAAGATGAGTAGGGCACTCTCTTGATGCATGAGGGAAGAGGGATGACCCCAAAAGAGCCGGTACCCTATAGACATAGAGGAGATGACCAAGGATATAAACCTCAGTAGGTTCAAGACTAGTTTGTTATCATGATGTTTGTGATGTAGAGACATATGTGGCACGTTGCAACTTAGTAGTAAAGATGTATTGGCAAGGTGGGATGTATCATCTCTAGTCTTAGAACATGAAGAACTCTGTATTTGGACTGTAGAAAAATGCTTATTTCCTCTTGTTATGAGAGTGAGAGATAGGACATTACGCATGCCACACACCAAGGATAAGAGATGATGTAGGTTGGAACGTTGCCATGAGAAATGGGGATAGAGAAGATAACCTACCCTGGTAAAGTGAATGATACATGGATGGTTTGCAAACACTAAGAGGAATGAGGTAGTCACCTTATGAGGAAGTTTTTATCATGAGCTATGTAGAACTTACAAGTTATACCAGGTTGAGTTTGATCACCATGATGATGAAATCAGAGAGTGTTCTTAATTGAAGATAGACATAGAGTTTGAGGTGATATGATAAGTGAAATACATGGAATTGTATGTCTTCAATGTTACCTAATACATAAGGATGTGAAGTGGTAATGGATGCTTTGGTTGAGATACATCTGACTTGTTTGACTAGAAGCTAGAAGAGGTTGTTTGGCTAACCCTAAGTTTGGAAAGGAGAGGTGTTTGGATAACACTCAAATGTAACAAGATACATTGAAAAGTTAAGGGTTGTTTGGTTAGCCAGTCTAGTCCTTGATACGATGAAAGGATGGTGGTAGAACCTCAAGTGCACTTCTTTGGAAAAGAAGGTGATGAAAACCCGACTAGAGTGGTTTAGGGTTTCTGAGGAATCGAACTTGAGGAAACATGACATATAGGAAATCATGATTGAAGATCACCATACACCGTGGTACTACCAAGATAATAAGTGACAGTAGTACTTTAGATGCCTAAGATGAGGCTGCACATGGTATGTTGCCATGCATGATAGGTGGTGAAGGATGAGCACTGGTAACCCAGTGCATTAATATAAAGGATAAAGAGTCCCCGAGAGGGAATGAGAGTTCATCTCTATGGATGATGTGGGAAGTCTTCCCTTGACCACGAAAGGTCATGAGGCAATATGCGTTATGGTAGATCGTCTTACCTAGATGACGTAAGAAAGAAAGAGTACTGTCAAGGGACAGATCGAGTTGAGCTACATATGAGAGAGATGGTTCAACTACACCATGATGGGAGTTCAAAAATTCATGAGTATGACTTAAAGGTTCACTTCCATAAGGTGAAAGTAGGTACATGAAGAACTCGATGATAGTACAGTTTATCACTCCTAACTAAAGGTTAGTATAATCCAGACTAAAGGGTCTGTGGGAGCATGTGTGCTCGTTCAGGGTGATATCTAGAGACAGTTCTTGTCCTATGAAAGATGTGACAATGACCACCATAGCCAGTATCGGGTTTTATAAGAAACTTTGTAAGGGAGGTTGTGTCGGTCACCACTTCAGTAAGGTGATGTTGGTGAAAGGACCACGTGATGGTTAGAAAAGGACAACAGTATGTGTAGATGAAGTCGCTTTGATCATGTAATGGCTGAAAGGAGCCTAGAGATGATGAAAGTCATGAGCAGATTCAAAGTAGACTAACATGCAGTCTACTCTGGGAGAATATGTGACATGAAAATCTGACCCCTCTAAGTTATAACTAAGAGAGCTGAGTCCCCGATGCATGGGTTCTTTTGACATGGTTTGGTGGAGAAGGTTAAGTTTGACCTTACCCCTCAGGATAAAGTAATGTGTGATGAGTTCCATGTGTCCAATTTAGAGAACTATGTGAGGTACCCCGACCATGTGCTGAGCAATGAACCTAGTGAGCCGCAAGGGAGGCTGATATGGCCTGAGTCACCTGTGAAATTTATAGACGTCGGGATGAAAGAACTCAGAGAAAAGAATATGTGATGATAAAGGTTCTGAGGAAGCGCCATGAGTATGGTAAAGCCACATAGGGGCCAATGATGGACATGGAAAAATATTATCCTGAATTGTTTGTTTGTTTGTTTGATTGATAGAATTTTGAGGACAAAATTCCTATAAGAGGGGAAGGGTGTTACAACCCCAATTTTTGGATAGAGTTACCATCTTTAATGCTTTAATTAAGGGAAAACCCTTATATTTGATGGTAGATGGTCTTAATGACATTATTTGGATAATTCAAGTTGAGATGAACCTATTGTTAATAAAAGTGAAAATATGATCTAAAAAGATGAACTTTTTATATAATTGGCTTAATTTAGGGTTTCGTGCATGATTATGCCTAATTTAGGAGAATATGTCTTTTAATTGTTTTAATTGTTCAAATCCATGAATAAATAGGGATATGATGATCCTAAGTCAATTTAGGTATAAAAGACTATTAAAATGAATAGTTGAGCAATTAAGGTTCATATAAGTAGAAAAGAGTATTTTTAGGGTTTTGTTGACCTAAAAGGGATAAAGTTTGAGGAATGGATCTAAGATACCCTAATGAAGATTAATGAAACTCTAAAATCGATACAAAAACCCTAGAAAGTGAATCTAAGTCAATAAAGTAGATTCTTGATAAAATTGTAATAAATAGAGTGCATATTCTTTTCAGGAATTATGTGATGATTGAATTGATTGCTTGGATTTCATTCTTGGTTGGGTTTACTTAATGCTTGTGAAATCATTAAATCAGGTATGTGGTTACACTTATGAATAATCGCTCTAGTTTCACGGTGATTCCCAAAGTTTTAATCGGTTGCTTGAAAATAACTGTTGGATGTTTATTTATTTCATGCAACTATAAAGTGACTATGATTATCACTATAAATGTGCACATATAACTGGCTAGATCCGGGTCCACCTCTATTGCTTTGAAAAGGCTAAAAAGGGGTAATCCTAGAGTAAGGTCTAGGTTACCGAGTGTTAGAAACTGGGCTACCTACGTGTAGTGCCATGAGACTCATTAGCCTGCCATGAGTTAAGGAGTGGGCTACTTACGAGTAGTGCCATGTGACTCAACCCTAGAAACTGGTTCACCTATAGGTGGGTCCATGAGGGGTATAATGTGGATCTACCATAAGGAAGGTATACTCATGGATCACGGAGTTAAATTTAAAACGTAATCTTGGTTGTTAAATGATTAATTGAATGATTACATTGTTATCATAGTTGCACGTTTGTTGTTCCCCCACATACCAACTTTGGCTGACTGACGTTTTGTTTGTCGGCATTTTAGGTACAAGCCAAAAGGACAAACTGTAAATCGTCATATTGTGGAATACATGAAGTAAAATACAAGGAGGATTAGATAGGATAGAATCCATAAGTGGATAGAAGTTTAGAGATCCAAGTTTTCAAAAAGGTATGCAAAAGTTTATTTTCTTACAGATTTTAGGTATAGTCTATTAAAATTTGATAATTATTCTTGGTTAATTGTCGAACCTTTGATCCGGAAGTTATGGGTGTGGCTTCGACCTCTCGGTCTCCCTTAATTGTGGGTTATCGGGAGGTGGGGTCGTAACAAGCACCGCTCATCTCCGACCACAAAGAGTACCATTGATGGCTGGAGGTGTTCAATAGGGATAAGTGGAGATAACAAGACCACACAATAGCTATGCCAGGGCCCAGGGCCGTGGGTGGTGGAACCACCTCAGCGGTTGATGCTACAGACGGGAGGTGGAATCTACCTCGTGATAAAGGAGAAGGATCACGGACAAAATACCAAAAAGACCATGTGGATATGTGTTGTTAACAAGGGTAATGAGGTACTTTTCCCTTTATCTTGAGCCAACCCAGTAAGGAATAGAAATAAGAAAGGAGATGATGTGTCAACCTATGATTGGTCCAAATAAGATTAATCTTAAAATAAGTATAGAAATTACTAGGATGATCCAATTAGGACATGTTTGATTAGGAGAAAGCTTAAAATCTAAATAAAATAATTTTAGAGTCTAATTATGCTTCCTTATCTAAAAATAGTGCAAAGATGGGTTTCAATGGTGATTAATGTATTTAAAACCCTAGATTTGAGTATTAACATGTTGGAAACATTAAAAAGCCTTTCTTTTATGTTGTTATCTGTTATTGACGAACAATATGAGAAATTAAGATAATCAACATGATGAGTAATTAGGGTTTCTAATGTGACTAATAATCATGGATGGGAATAATTAGGGTTAAAAATCATATTTTCTAGGTTGTTAATGAATTTAGTTGAATCTAAGTACTCATAATGCAAGGATGAAATAGATTTGATAATCATGGCAACACCTAGTATGGATTAGGGTTCTTATGCTATTAAAGTGAGAATTAAGAGAATTAGGGTTTCAAGACATAATCCTAATTGTAAATCAATACCAGGGAAACTTAAACCCTAGATTAGGATCGAGTAGGGTTTTATCTAATTAAAGTGATGGTGAAAATTTAGGATTTACATACTTACATATGTGAATACTTGATTTTCTTGCTTTGACAATATGTGTGAAATACATTTATATGATAATCTACTTGGTTCACCATTGAGGTACGTGTTTACAATTATGACTACCCGAAATATTTTTGTATGTTTTCCAAATGTTTTTTAGTACCGATTCAATGAATAAAATATTGATTTTTAATTTAATTCATGTTCAAATATAATGCCAATATGAGTACCACATAAGTAAATAATAATATTCTAAACCATAGGCTTATATATATCAAGGGGTGATGCACACGAGCCTTGGAGGGGATAGTGCCCAAGATATTATATCCAGTAAGGGTTAGAATATGTAAGGAATATGCCAATACTTATGTGCAATACTTGATGCTTGTATGTGATTATCTTAGTTTCACTCATTATAGTTGCACCCCACGTAAAAAGTATAACTTGTTATACTGATTCACATTTTGTTTGTCAGTGTTTTAGGTACCTGCTAATTATGAAGATGGCAATGTGTGATATACCAGATGGAAATTACCTGAAAGTATGAAAGATGAGTTAAAGGAGGATTAGATAGATGGTTACCTTTTCTCAACATGTATTAGGTTTATGAGAAATATCATTGTATAATTGGTAAACAATATTTAAAATTTAATTGAAATTGTTCTCTATTATTTATTTTTTGACTAATCTGGATCCTTGGGAATATAGGTAATGGATCTAAACTTTAAGGTCTTTCCTTGATTGGGAAACGCCGAAAGTGAGATCATTGCAGTCATTCTTGAAGTAATTATGCTAAAAGCTAGCCTGAAGACGAGAAAGTCTAAGAGTTGGGGTTATGACACAATCCTAGAAAATTGGATTCAAAATTTTCCCTTTTAAACTACATGTGCATCAAAATTTCAGCAAGAATATATACATGGACAAAGATCAAACCAATATTGGCCATTTGGCCCAATCAAAATTTGTCAACATTTTGTCTAAATTTGTTAATTGGGGCATAATTCAAATATTTTAGGGTAAAGGTGTACCATTTCCACCAGTTTTGACCCCCTAAACTTATCTTCCACCCTATCCATAGGGTTTCAAAGGATGAGGTTAATCTAGAATATGTGAATTATAGGTTGTTATGTGGGATTGACCATTTCGAAGCTAGGATATTAATAGCATATTGTCCTTAGAGATGGTGGTAGTAGTCATCTTGATATTGTTCAATCTTTTGGCCCGACGTGGCTAACATCCACATCCAGTAGAGTACGTACAAGATGGAGTCATTTGATAGAGGTTCTTGACATGGACAACAATGGAAAAACTACAGTTTCTTGAATTTCAGATCACCTGGAATGCTAAGGACAAACATTCAGATCAACTCGGCAATCTTGTTGGTTAGCTGGGTGGGTTTTTCTTCAATGACTTTGTTAGTGGTTTTATGATATTTTGTGCACTTGGTACTGAACATTGCATCTGAGATGTTATAGAAAATGGATGTATTGTTGAGGGTACCAACCGCTAGCAGTACCCAGTGTCCATCATGTAAGATTGGCACAAATATCCATTTTGGAATATTGTATTTTAAGTAATTGATTAGCCACTGTAGCTTGCATGATTATTTTCTACATACAATATGTACCACCATGTATAGAATGCCATATAAACATTGGAGAGATTATTGTCTGGAAGTAACAGACAAGATGTCATGACATTGACCATCATGTAACCTCTTGTTATCAATATATCACGAAGGTCTGGGAGCAGAATTTGTACATTTTCTCATTAAAAAATGATGTCCAGGCCATCCTCTCTTGGTTGTAGCACATCCATAAAGGAATTGGACTTCTTCCAAAGACAAGACTTAGCATGCCAGTTCATCGAAGTTCTCAAAAGTAGGCATTATTACATATGTTGGTAGTGGTCCTTCTGGTGTGTCAATGTCTTATTCTTTAGCTTCTGGGTGTACCACACTTCCTTTGACAACATTTTATTCTAGAGCATATATTTTTTCTATGATGATGTTAGTGGATGGTGGAACTAAAAGGGGTTCCTTTGCTTGTGGGCTAGTTGTTGTTGTTTCTACTTCTTGAGGTGGTTCTCGCTTAGGAGGTGTAGGAACATTCACTGTGGCTTTCGGGGCAGGTGTGGATGTTACATGTGCAACATTGGGAGGTGGTGGGGGAGTGGCTGGGAATACTGGGGTTGTCCTTCCTTCTTCATTTTCTATAAATTCATTTAAATCCATGAGATTTTTGAGCTCCTCTCTCCAATGTGCCTTTTCCGATAAGGGGATCAGTGGGTTCATTCACCTTGAAATATCTTCCATCTTTGATTTGTAGAATAATCTCCTATTGTGAATTATCTCCATGATATACTTCCCTTGCAGAGTGTGGAAATCTTCATTAGTAACATGTACCATTGGAATTCCTCTATTTTTGGCTTCGATTATCCTTAGTGCAATGAAATCACTATCCCCAAAATTTGTTTTTCTTGGGCGAAATTTCAGTTGATGTATATTTTCTTCCAATTTGGGTGATACCACCCATTGATGCCTTGTATTAATCTTTTCATCCAGGTAGACATTTCTTGTATATTACTATGTTTTGATTCCTCTAAAACCACTATGTCGTAAGGTAGTTCTTTGGTGTTGAAGTTGTATGTGATGACCTTCCTTTTTGAAAGATCTACTACTGTCAGTAGCCAGTGTTTGAAAACTTGGAATGGAAAAATGATGAACTTTAAGGCTCTGCTTCTATCTAAGGTATCTTGGAGTTCTTTGATAGACATAGTGTTTCTTCTTTCTATGAAAAGGTGGGCCTCCAGGTTGGAGGTCACTTGAAAACTGGCACTTCTTTGTCCCTATACATGAACTCCTCTATGGTCATCCCACACAATACCTTGAATAGAGTTCTACTTATATTTGCCTATTTATAAAAGGCAAAATGTATATCATTCCTTGTCTGACAGTATTGGTTGTTGCTGTAGATAATTCCCTCCCCTAACAGTTCATCATCCAAGATATTAGCTAGGATGTGGATGCCCCATACTAGCATGCCTACAAATGAGGTCTTGTCCATGTTAGCCATTTTACATGACAGAGAGGGTGGGGCTGGTGCGCTCAAATAGTCTAAAGTGTGTGAAGATGTAGTTGGGTCTGGAAAGACAAGGTTCTCCTATTAAAGGGGTGCGTTTTCAAAAATATGGTGTATGTTCCCTTCGTTCGCTTCTGCATCCATCATTTGTATATGTTCTTTGAAGCATGCAGACTTCACCCCCGTAGAGATAGGTTCATCGAAAAGGATTTCATCCTTGAAACCATCATAATCATTCAGTTGGCACGGGGCCTTGTAGTTGAACTGAGGGTCAAGCCCATCCATTATATCCTTAGTTATTTCTCTCATCTACACCCTTGCATCATGTTGTATGGTCCTGACATTGTTCTCTCCCACTGCTTCTTCATGCTATGTGGGAATTTTTGGTTTTGCGGTTCGGTAGGCACTCTGCTTGGGTGAAGCTTCAAGTCCTTTGTCCTCATTTTTGTTTGTTGAGTTCCCTGGCGATTCTAGGGAGGTGGCCTTATTATTATCCTCGACTGGTACTATCCTTCTCTCAATAGTAACTTTTGATTCCTCCTCCTCCATGGGAAGAGTGCCTACCAAAGTTGCAACTTCATTTAGCTGCACGTGTCGGGCAACTTGCATAAAGGCCATCATCATGTCCACCCTTAGATATAGATATGTGTCTACCACATTGGATGGATCAATGGTGATTTTCTGTTGCTTTACGATAGATGCCCCATTGTTGGTGGAAGTGGCTTCTTTCATCTTTGATTCTTCCTCCCACAACTTTTGGTTTTCACGGTGCATGTCATCACACTCCTTTCGTAAGGTGGTGATTTCACTTGTTACTCCCACTAGAGCCTGCATGACTTGCACCTAATTTGTAGCCAACTGCTGCATTTGGAGAGGTAGATTGAGGACCAGTTGTATGTCTATTGTTAGTTTTTGTACCTATGTGGTTAGTGCAGACATATTTGCAATTATATCAAAAATATATAAGGTAGAGTTTGAGACAATCTGATGAAGGTCGTAGATCTCCTTTCCTATATCCATGAATTTTCTCATAGCATGTATCCATTGAGGTTGTTTTGGGTGTTTGGCCGAGTTCACTTCATGATCTGCCTCATTTTCTTGGGCAGGTTCTCCGTGGTCTCCTGCTATGTACTTGCTAGGTTTTGGGTGTGCCTTCTTCTTCTTTGAGAATTTCTGTGTAGTTATTTTACACTTGTTGCTTGAAGTGATTCATTCATGCTATCCCTAGCATCAACTTCATCATGGTGTGAGGTCATGCTTAACTCTGGCTGCTCTTTGTGTTTCGAGGCAACTGTTTCTTCTGCTACCTTTTTTGTGGATAAAGGTGGTCGCCCCAGGTGCCACAAACTCTACTATTGTCATCACGTCCTGGGTCTTAAGGGTCCTTTCTTCTTTTTCCTCTAGGTTGATAACTTTAGGAGTAGGGGGCTTCCTTGCCAACCTCTCAAGCATTCACAACACTAGCTTATTCCTTATATGTGGGTTCTCCGTTGGGTTCTTTGGTCGCCTTTTTCTCACTCATATGGTTCCCTCATGTTTGCATATTTTGAGGATATGAATTGTAGAATTTCCTACTCCTTGAATGTGAGTTTGTTGATGTCGTAGTTGTTGCATTTAGGGAGAGGTAAGTACAAATTCATTCAATAGAACTTGTAGTAAATCTTTCCCTTCTACCTTTTTAGTATGATAGTGTGAGTGAGGTGCTTCACATCGACCAACATATCTCCCCTTGGTTTTAAGAACCATCTGATCCTGTTGGAGTAGCTGAGTCAGTAGGCCATGTAGGTTATGGGTCCTCCCATGTAGAAGTTGCAGGAGCCTTCAAGTCCTACTACCGCCACCAATCTATCTATTAGGATTTTTCCTACATTTACTGGTTTGTTCTCCATTATACTCCATAGTATATGGAGGTCCATCCTTGTTACA
The DNA here is from genome assembly GCA_963693085.1 of Alisma plantago-aquatica. Taxonomy (NCBI): domain Eukaryota; kingdom Viridiplantae; phylum Streptophyta; class Magnoliopsida; order Alismatales; family Alismataceae; genus Alisma; species Alisma plantago-aquatica. Next base: position 1,383,004,190 of record OY856411.1, read on the forward strand.
TTGCTCGTGTTGGTCCTAAGGAATAGGGTGTTAGCGACTATCTTTTGCACCACACAGATAAACCTTGAGTGCATAATTATAGATTTGGACTGGCCAGAGTTGAATTTGCTTTCTCCATATAGCTTTTCCCATACCTTGTCTATCACAAATCCTTATGCATTTTTGTCTCCGGGTTTCTTGTTTTCTCATTTTTCTTCTTCCTCAAAGTTTGTGAATATTACATTGAGACCCTTCCTAGTCAGTACATAATGTTCTTTTACGATTCTGACGTGTATCATGAAATCTCCACTACATTCTTGAGATTCCTCCTTGGTCACTGGGACTCTTATTAGTGATGACATAAACTCTAGTGTGAGTTTGTCATAGGATAGTTGATGGTTGAAGCACACAATGTATATCCCCACACTCTCCAAAATTCATTTCACCCTACTGTAAATGGCCATCTCTTTAAGGGTGTCCACGTCTCTGAATCGTGTTTCCTTGTAGTTGTTGTCTGATAGCATCCTCTTTCAGAGTTCCATGTGCTCCTCATTTCTTGGGAAGAAATCATGGTCAGGTTCTTCCCTATTAACCACCCTATCCGCATCATTAGATTCAACTTATGTTTTAGGGGCAACCTCCTCTGTGGTTTTCCTGGGGATCTTTGCAGGTTTTTTCGGGGTGTAGGGGTGCCTTCATCTTCTTTTCTTTCTGGATCTCCTTAGAGGGGACAATTCTAATACTTATATCCCTTTTTTCTCATCTGGGTCGGCTAACTCTTCTGGAAAAGGATCAGTCAACATCCTTGCTCTATCTTCTTCCAGGAATGCCCTGATAATTTTTGGAGTGGGTTCTCCATGCAATGCAATGTAGGCAGCATGTTCAACTTTCATCTTCTCAACGATCTCAATTTCCTCCACAGTCATTGAGGATCTGATTCTCATGGTTTCTTCAGACTCAATCATACCTATAATTGGGTTGATATTTCCTGCCATTGTGCTTAGTAGATACTTGGGCATCTCTTGTAAGGTTAGATAAGGTTAATGTATGCTAACTAGAGAAAAACTAAAATGAGAAATGATAGACTGAGGTCAGCAACTGATGGTTAGAGGATCCAAGGTGGGTCTTTGACCAAAGGTCAAAGGTGCTTGCTCGAAGGTCGGAGAATGAAGGTGGGAAGAATGGTGATCAAAGATAATCAAAGGTCAAAGAAACAATGGAGTACCAAAGGCCAAAGTAGTCCAAGGTCAGAGACCGAGGGTCAGAGCTTGCCAGTGAAAACCAAATGATAGAGCATCAACAACGAAGAAGGAATGAAGGCAGAAATAGAATAGTCCGAGGAAAGAAGGAAGTAAGAGGGTTGTTACTGTCACCATTGAAAGGTCATGTGTTCGATCCCCTCTAAGAGTTCTAGGTTTCCATTGTATCTTGCTTTGTAGCAGGCTCAGAATAGGGTGAGGAGTCTTCTTCCCTTGACTCTATGACACACCTCCTAACCCTAAGCGGAAGGTGGTTCATGGAGAGGATGAAGGTGCGGTTGGCCTATGGTAGGAGGTTGAAGACAAGTTTGTTTGGGGAGTACTCCTTATTTGGTATGGACACTTCGTCTCCAGGCTAGATTGCTAGGGTTCCAAGAGGGGTGACCCTATGGCTTCCTCAGATATTTATAGGAATCAGGGTGATTGATGGGCTGCCTTCAGTCTACCAAGACCAGCAGTGTGGACTGAAGGTTTGAGAATCCTTCACAACTGATGGTTTAACGGGACCAAAGGTTTTACCGAATCGATTGCTCAAATCACTGATGATGTGAAAAATGATGTCCAGAGACTGAAGGTCTTACTGATTTAGATGCGCAATGATTTTTTTGAGTCAAATGCTGATGGTTCTTCTGAACTATAGACTGAAGGCTCAGTAGAGTTGTGGACCGAAGGTCTAGTTGAGCCTTAGTCCAAAGGTTCTTCTGAACAACTATCTCAGTGGCTCAGTAGAGTCAAACTTCAACAGATGGTTGTGAGGTATATTGGCTAGACCGATGGTTACCTTGTTTCATGGGGGTACTTACATATGTTAGTTGATTTCAAATTACTATGGTTTAAGCTTTAAAACATGATTAAACCAAAAACTAAAATCGACTATTTATTCAAACTAACAACTACCACAAATTAAAGGAAATCTAAATACGGAAAAAGAAATAAAAAAAGGATGAAAAATGCATGGGTTTCCTTCCAGGAAGTGCTAATTTAAAGTTTATAGCTTGACTTTCCTATTTTTCTATTCATGACTGTTCTGTTGGTGCTGACTGTGGCTCCTTTAGGGCATGTTCTGATTTCCTAACGAAAGTGTTGTCCTCATAGTATCTTTTCACCCTGTTCCTATTCACCTTAAAAGTACCAATCTTTTCACTGGTCATTTCCCTTACCCCAGATGGGTAGATCTTCACAACAGAGGGCCAGATACCTAGACTTGAGCTTCCCTGGGAATAATCTGATTCTTGAATTGAATAAAAAAATGTTGTCCCCTTCTGACACCTCATTGTTCTTTATATGGGCATTGTGCCACACCTTTGTTCTCTGCTTATAGATACAACCATTTTTGTAAGTGTGTAACCTTATCTCTTCAAGATGTTGTAGTTATAGATACCACTTCTTTCTTTCCTTGTCAAGGTCCATATTCAAAAACTTAATGGCCTGAAGGGCTCTATGCTCTAGTTCTATTAATAAATGACACAACTTCCCATAGATAAGCTGGTAAGGGGTTGTCCTTATTGGCATCTTATAGGTGGTTCTCTAGACCGATAGAGCACCATCCAAATTCATGAACAAATCCTTACATGTCCTGCCAATAGTTTCCTCTAGTATCTATTTAATATGTCACTTGGATACTTCTACTTGTCCTGATGTCTCTGGGTGATAAGGCATTATAACCTTATGTTTAACCCAATATTTCTTTAATAGCACTTCAAATTATATTTTCCCAAAATGGGATCCCCGTCACTAATGACGATGTGTGGTACCCCAAATCTAGGGAAAATAGTTTTCTCAAACAATTTCACAACAGATCTTCCTCTGTAATCATAATCCTTGAAAGGTGGTCTACAACCACATTCTTTGTTCCTTTCTTGTCAATTATCTAGTGATCAAATTCTTGAAGCAGTAGAGTCCATCTTAACAACCTTGGCTTGGTGTCCTTTTTCTGCATTAAATATTTTATAGCTCCATGATCTGTATATACTTTTACTTTTGATCCTATCAAGTAAGATCTGAATTTGTCAAAAGCACACATAATTGTCATAATTTCCTTTTCTTTGGTAGTGTAATTGACTTTGGCTTCTTCCAGAGTTTGACTTGCGTAATAGATGGCATGATGTTTCTTACCCTCCCTTTGTCCAAGAATATCCCCAATGGCATAATCACTGACACCACACATGATTTCAAAAGGAAACTCCCAATCTAGAGCCTATAGGATAGGGGTTGTAGTCAGAGCATTTTTAGAGTGTTCAAGGCATCGAGGAACTTATCTATGAAATCAAACTCTACGTCTTTCACTAGAAGGTTTGACAAAGCCTTGAAATTTTTTGAGAATTCCTTAATAAACCTCCTATAATATCGATCATCACCAAGGAAACTTCTTACCCCTGTTACTAATTTTTTTTGGTAGGTATCGATACAACTTCGATCTTACTAAGGTCAACCTCTTGCCTTTCTCAGAGATTTTATGCCCCAACATGATACCATTTTGTACCATGAAATGGCACTTCTCCCAATTCAAGACTAAGTGTTTCTCTTCGTATCTTTGTAATACTAGAGATAGGCTTGAGAGGAACTTGTCAAAATCTATGCCATACACTAAGAAATCATCCATAAATACTTCCATTATATCTTCTAGGAAGTCAGAACGTGAAAATCATACATCTTTGGAAGATGGCAGGCATATTGCATAATCCAAATGACTTTTTGTTTGGAAAGGAATAGGTGTCATAGATACATCTGAAGGTGGTCTTCTCGTGATCATCTGGGTGAATTGGCACTTGATAGAGCCCCAAATATCTATCTAAGAAAAAAAAGTATGAGTGATGCACCAACCTTTCCAATACCTAATCAATAAAGGGTAGCGAAAAATGGTCTTTCCTTGTAGCTGCATTCAATTTCTGGTAATCTATGCACATATGCCAACCTTTCACGATTCACATTTCTCACTCCATCTCCATTTTACCAATTTACAATAGTCATCCCCCCTTTCTTGGGAACAACATGAATTGGGCTGACCCAATTGCTATCATTTATAGGATATATGATTCCAACATCACACAACTTGATCACCTCCTTTTTAACAACCTCTTTGAGCATCTGATTTAACTTTCTTCAGTGGTTAAGCTAAAGGCTCGGCAGATTATTCCAGATTTATGTAGTGCATGCATATGACTATGCTTCGACCCTTGATATCCACTACTGAATATACTATTGCTTTATTATGTTTCTTGAGTTTGTTTATCAACTTCTCCTCTTCATCCTATATCAGAGAGGATTTTATAATAACGAGATTCCTTTCTTTGTCATCTAGAAACTCATATTTCAAACCTTCCAATAATGACTTTAGTTCAGGATTTGGTTTGGTGCAACTTTCTCTTCTAGGCTTTGTTCTACTGAAGCATACTTTAGTGTTTCCACAATACCTTCCTCATCGTTGAAACTTCCTCTGGTTGGTTTAGATAATCCGAAATTTCCACTATTTCATGATCTTCCATACCGAGGTCTAAGTTGTTCAAGGCTCACGTGAGTAGGTCAACAATGGCTTTGTCTTCTTGCATTTCTTCATAGTACTGGGTATAACTATCCATGAAGTAGACCGACTCAAATAGAGAAGGTCCTCTCACAACACCCTGGATATGAAAGTCAGTATGGTCATTTCTAACTTTGAGAGTGATGATCTCTTCTTCCACATCAATTAGGGCTCTAGTTATGGCAAGGAAGGGTCTTCCAAAAATCATCAGACACGTCGGGTCCTCTTTGGTGTCGATCACTACTATGTTGAATGGTATAAAGAATCACACAATGTGAATTGAACAACTTCTACTATTCCCACCGACTTTGTAAAAGTGTGATCAGCCAACTCGGTCCTCATTCTAGTCTTTACCATATCTATTAGTCTAAGCCTTTGGGCTAAGGAAAGAGGCATTAGACTTATGCTCACCCCTTGATCAACCAACCCCTTTCTTTCCACGTTATCTCTGACATTGAAATGGATAGTGAATGCCCCATGGTCTTTTTTCTTTTTAGGCAATTTGACTGGATGAAGGCACTTGACATCTTGGATAGCTGCATCATCTCTATATGGTCTCATATTTTCCTTTTGGAGATAAGATCCTTCAAGAACTTTGCATATGTGGGCATCTCCTCAATAGCGTCTAGGAAAGGGATGTCTAGGTGCAACTTTTTCACGACCTCCATGAACGTCTCGTTCCTTTTCTTAAGATGCGCCTTAATCAATTTATAAGGGAAGGGAACTCTTGGGGCATAGTGATTCCTTTGTCTAATGACTTCTTTAGCAAGATCTGGCTTCTTAGTCTTTGCACTCTTCCTTTCCTGGACTTTTCTTTTACTCTTGTCCTTCTTTGTGGACTCTTCCTTCTCAGATTCCTCCTCTACTATAGTGGGTTCAGGTTGTGGCTTGGTGGCAATCTCTTCTTCTCAATGAATTTATTATTGTTGCCTTTCCACAACTTATCCCGAGTGAAGAGTATCCATTCTCATATTCTCAGTGTTGGAGTGGATCTTTCCTTGAGGATTCTTTATAAGTTCAAAAAATTGTGCAAGTTGTTGATCAATCTATTTTTGATGCGTTTGCATGTTGACCATTTAGGTTTGCATCATTGTTAAGACACCTGAGTTAGTGATGGCACTTTGGGTGAGCTGATCATTCATAGAGACAATCAAATAGTTGATCCATTATGCCTAGCTGGTTACTGCTCTTGGTTCAACTTTGATCTTGGTTCTTCCAGTTCGTGTTCTTATTCTAATATTGGTCTTGACCTTGGTTATTGTTTCTATTTTGCTGATAAGTTGTAGTTTTGGTGTACTGGGCATGTTCACCTCTTTTTTAGAATCTTGGTGGTGGCTTAGATGAACCACCTACTTGATGAGAATTCTGAGCAACATCTTTGTTTCCATAGTTAAAACTAGGGTGATACGGTTTTATAAAATTTACATAAGAGACATTCTCAGTTTCTTCCTCATCTTCATGTTTGTCATCATCCTTTGGTTAAGTGTAGATGCAATTATCTGTGCCATGCCCTCTTTTACTGCAGGTGACACATTTCTTAACTTTCTCAGTCTTGACTTTGCCCTTTCCTCCACTGTCCTTCAATTTCTTGACATCCATAGCATTCTCTTGGATTTGTGAAGTTATATTCTCCAGAACCTTGGCCTTGATGGAGGGTCCTTCAGGGTTAGTCTGTTTAGCTGATCTGCTATCACTTCTTTTATATTCCATACCTACTTGCAGTGCGTCCATGTTATCAATAATCATCATGGTCTTTTTTGACTTCTTACCAAGGAAATCGCTTCCAACGACAACATTTAGTGAAGTCTACTATGTGGGTGTTAACCCATTGTCAAATGTGGCCACAAGAAAACCCTTTTTTTTATTATGATGAGGACAATCCTTTTGATATTCTTGGAAGCATTCCCATGCTTCATGGGAATTATCTCTAGTTTTTTGCATGAATCTAGTAATTTTGTGCCTATTTCTGATGGTTTTCTAGGTCAGATAGAACATTGTGGAAAAAACATCGACTAGAGGTCTCCATCCATTAATCGATCTATGAGTCAAGCTAAGATACTAGGATAGTGCCTTGTCCTCTAGAGATAATATGAATCCCTTCCCATATATAACTTCTTGTGGCACTCTCCTCGTCTTAACAATGTCACTAACATTCTTAAAGTCATCAATATGATTGTAAGGATTCTTATTCTTCAAGTTACCTCTGAAGGGTTTGTTTTGGATCATGGTTATTACTGCTGGTTTTCGCTCCCAATTTGCAACATCAAACCAGGGATTGATGATGGGGCATCTAAACTTGTTAGCACTAGTTGCAACAATTCTCTAAGGGAACGACCTTCTTCTTCCTCTTCCTGACCATCATCGTCATCATAGTTATTGTCCTCATGCTTGTGATGGTTCCTAAGGTGTCTTCTTTATTGATGACAATGGTGGTCATCATGGGAGATTTCATGGTGCTATTCAACTTCGTGGCATTCTTCACGCTCATCTTTTCTATTATGGTGTCTTTCATAATGCCCTTGTCCAGTTCCTTCAGAGTGGCCATCGTCACGTTAAGACTCAGTTACCAAAAAAGTTTGAAAATCCTCCACCCTTGGGTTCTGAACTTCTTCATCATGTCCTCTACCATGTCCACTAGGAGGAAGTCCTCTGTGGGGCGGCATGTTGATGCAAAAAGAGAATAGGGTGGTGTCTAAACCTACTTCTCCAAAAGCTACCTAAATAGTTTGCACAGTCGAGTCAGAAAACTAGACGTATGAAACAAAGTATTCAAAGTCATTAGATGCAACATATTTAGAATTTATGTAGTCAAGTCTATTGCTAAACTTGAGGCACGGGTGTATGGTGAGTAGACTCATGTTCTTAATACTATTTTGTTTTCCTTGTCCCTGCAATGGTGCCAAAAAGTTGACCGGCCTAAATCACACATTCAAAATGGAGCAGATCTAGAGTAGTCAGACTGTTAAATTTATAACCTGACACTCAAACCCCCACAACTATTATATGGAGTCCTAAGTACTAATCAGGGCCAATCTATAGGGACATGACTGGTAAGTGCTAAGTACGCATAATCTTTTCTCAGTTACACCAACCAAAAGGGTATGTCTAAAAGGTGTTCTTAATGGAACGATATTACTCCAAACAAGCAAAATAAGAAAAGTGAGAGATAAAGAAGAAAAATAAGAGAACAAAGTAAACAAGCATGTGTTAACAAGATATGGATGGGAACTTGGATTGGGTTTCATGTACTAAGATCTCTCACCAACATGTGATACTCACACACTTGTCACGCCCTTAGCAAGATTACAAGCAATCATCATATATGTCGATTCCCTCCTCTCTCGAGCTTAGGATAGATCTAGATTATAAGGTTGTCTCTCTCTCTTCAGATGGCAAACATACAATCACAAAGGTAACTGTATGATCAAAAGGTTTAACATTCCAACATTATCATGGATTCATGTAACTCAAAACACTTAGATAATGTTAGTGTTACTCTTTTGAGGCACTAATAATCAAACATCACAAGATGGTAGCTAATCATATAAGTAAAGCATTAAGACCAAGTGAATGAAGATAATCTTTGCTAAGAGCATATATATTCAAAAGGATGTAAGTATATACATGTTGGGAGAGCCTTAGTGGCTACTCCCAACCCAAGCTATGAGTTTAGACACTCATTTCATGAGCAACAATTACAGATATAAAAATAGATGAAGACATGGTGCACTATCAAAAGAAGGAGGTAAGAGAGGGAGGTGAAGCAGGATGAACTAGGTAAGAGAAGAAGACCGTACACTGACTACAACCACTCAGTGGCCACAACCGATGGTCAACAACTCCTCATCTGGGTAGGGGTCACAATGGTCAGTGATGGCTGGTTGTTTCCTCCTTCGTCGGGATGCGTCAGGCAGAAGGATGGAGTGGATATGGCGGAGTACTATTGGGATTCTCATCTCATCTATCCACACACCGATGTGAGAGAGCAGGGATCGATGGTTCTCGTTATTCTCTGACGGCACTTCATCATTGTTGGTGGGAGCTAGATCTTCTGACCTTAGTGTCACACGGCCCTTACTGCGTCTTCTTGCGTCTTCTATTTATAGGGCTTAGGATGTGTCTTTTCTTGCACTACAAGTCCCTGGAGTACGTGCCTCAGGGTACATGAGTAAAAGTCTCGAATGATTGTTCTCACAGAGTTGCCATCGGTGGAAAGTCAGTTTGGCCATCAGTGGACCATAACATGCAGTGGAGCTGTAATAACCCCCTCCCGCTGTTATCCACTATTTAGGCGGACCGAGAGGACAAGGTCCATTATCACTAATACAAGATCGCATGTTTAGTAATTAACTATAAATAATTAATAAATTTTACTAAAGAAAAGAAATTGGTATAAAACTAAGCGAATATCTAAAGTTGCAACATAAATACAAACTAACTAACTATTACCTCCATGATTACATTATGTTTCTTCATCTTGTGCCTTCTTTTTGGATATCCGGTTACATCATATTTGTAGAATGGAAGATTATCTTAAAATGTCAAAAAACAAAATGTTGGCCAGTATAATGATTTATAATGGTATGTGGGGGAACCAAAAGTTTGCATATACTTGTAACAACATAACCACAACGATTATTTGTTACAAAACAAAATTTACATTTTCTTCATAACCTATAAACCATTTTTACTCAACCTCAGGTATACCCTATCTAGGGGTTTAGTCCCTACAACATACTTTAGGCTACTTCTCAATCTGGATCTAGGCACCTCATTGTCCACCTTTCAATCTAGAGCTAGGTGCCAATAGGTCCTCCCAATATGGGGCATGACCACTTATGACCTTCCCAATCCGGGGCCTGGTCTTCCCTTCCCAACCTCAGGCTTGGTCTTTTAGTCATCACCATAACTTTACTTTTCTTTTAATTCACAATTTCAAGGGTTGGTATGCGGGTTCAAGAAAGTTATATGCTTACTATTGTGATAGCCATGGTCACTTTTTAGATTTCAAGAACTAAAATTCATCCAAGCATTTAATTTCAAGAAATAAGTAAAACCTCAGAAATTGTCGAGAAACTAGAGCGATTAGTCACAAGTGTAACTACATGCCTTGATCAGGAGTCTAGATGTCCAAGCAAGAGCAAGCAATCAATCAACCAAGCAAAGTTACCTTGAAAGTTAATGCAATACACCCATGTATTATTATTTTATCCAAAACATCACTAAGACTAAATTGGGTCCCAAGTTAGGATTTCTAGGTCAACATTAGGATTTCAACTTCCCAAACCCTAGTTTCCACTTTTTATACCCATTGGTTTTACAAACCCTAATTCACCATCAATTACACCTTTTATTCCAAGGAAACCCTAATTTATCAAATTATGGGTTGCTAAGTTCAAATAACTTTCAAGTTTATCTTTTTATTCATAAAAGATCAATCTTTGATCATCAATATCAATTAGAAATATTATAATCATCAAATATAAAAAAAGGGTTCAAGTTCATTTAACATATAAAAGATGCTATCTTTAGGCACTTTTCAAACCAGAAGCAAAACTAGACTCTAGTTATATTTTCATTGAATTCTAAGGATTTTTCTGAGCAAAAACCATATATTATTTGTTATTATGTGTGTTGGATCTAGGGCTCTAGATGGGAGGGGAAGAAAGCTTCAAAAATTCTCACAAGATAGATTGGACTTTCAAATTATATCAAATTAAAACCAATATCTTAAGTGTTGTTTGAAGTCCTAACTAACAAGCATAACAAGGATGAGAGGAATTGATAGCAAGCACTTGACAAGGTCATGTAGAGTGGTTCCACTCTCCAAACTAGAAGAGAGTCAATCCACCACCTAGAAAGGTCAGCCTCTAGGAATTTGTAAGTTCTTTTCTCTATATATTCACCAATAAGAGTTATAATACAAGACCACCAAAGGACTTACCCATCCAATTAAAAAGAGTCTTCTACCTTACTAGGGACTTACCCACTTTGCCAAGAGTCTTCAACGTTCTTCCAAGGTCTTACCTACTCTTACACAAGTCTTTCACCTTCAAGGATTTACCCACTCTTCTAGGATCTTCAACCTTTGCATTCTCCTTCACCTGGAGAAGATCTTCACCTCTTGTTCAACCTTGAAGAAGAATAGAAACAACTCCACCTTCACTTAGAGTAGCTTGCTTCACCTTTTCTTCATGGAGGAAAGGGGTAGAAAAGATGGAATTGATGAGATATTTACAATAACAAGGAAGTATCTCTCTTAAAACATGCCTATCTCACTCATAATCATGAAATGAAGTGTAAAATAGATAGAGAAAGGGGCTCAAGGAGTTGCAACACACTCAACTATCGCAAGGACTTAGAATGGCATGAGTGAGCAAACTTGGAATGAACTCCAAGGGGTCCTATTTATAGCTGGAGGTGTTCCCTTAAGTGTGGGATCGCTTACTGTTGAAATATATCCATTTTTCAAGATGCAACAGATCTATTTTCTCCCAAAACAACTCACCAAAAGTTATAATAACTTTTTTCATTTTTCATACAGTAAATTTAGTCGGGTTTCAATAAAGGTAATTCGACTAATCCACTAAATGACAAGCCAATTTTCAAACTGTCAGTCAATTTTTTTTCTAGGAAACCCGACTGATGAGTTAAAATCAGGTTTGCTCAGTGAGTCATTCGGTCGAGTTTTGTTGGTTTACAACTCGACCAGTGGGTCATCTTCATAAGATCGGTTGAATTTCCAACTCGACCGATGAGTAGCCTATGACAATTTTTCTAAATTGACATTTGAGTGATTAAACCATGGAATTTAGTGTCCCTGATATTTTTTCATCTTAGCTACAAGTCATATAATCAATACAAGTGATTACAAAAATTATCTATGGTCATTTGGAGTGATTTCCCAAATTGCACACTTGCATTGCATTTGACTTGAACTTGAACAAGCTAGGGCTTGTATAATTTGATCCTTTTCATGTACCTAAAGGCTAAAATCAATCTTGAACAAACATATTAGAAACATAGGAACGGAATGGTTAATTCGTTATCAAAATATTAGAAATGTATAACTCTCAGGTCAACATTCTCCCCTTTTTAACAATGCAAACCATTCCTCAATCATATTGAAAACGATAATGAAGTTATACCTTTTCCATGTAAATTGCAAGGGGATTCATGATTTGAACAATGTAAATTGCTCCCCTCAATCTATGCTTACTCTAATATGCATAGTTAGTCTATGTACACAAAGCAATATAACACATATGTACTATAGGGTCCTTTAGCAAGTCACATGATAAAGCATGTAATGAACAAGAAAAGGATCACATAGGCAATAAAAGCAATATGGTTGAGCTTCAAAACATTGAACTTCTCTCCCCCTTTTGACATTATAAAAAAGGAAGGGGGGTAGAAGAGCATAAAAATAGGTCTTCTCCAAGCACAACCAAGCATACATGCACAACATGCAATCTCAAAGCATACATCAAATAGAGACAAGAGAAACAAACAATCCGAGTCATAATCAAAATATGGTAAAACATGGAACCAACTCATGAGATATAACAAATCCAAGAGTAAGTGTACACAATATTAAGATTACAACCCATAAAGCAAGTTCTCAAAAAATAGCTACCAACCAAAAAGATGAAGTCTAGATGATAAAATAGTACAACTCATAACATGTGCCAGATGTTTTTAATACAAAATAGCCTAGAAAGATATATATGATCAGCAGCTAGACTAAAAACTAGGAAAACTAAACATCTGGGTCATCTATGTCTACATCACCCACAACATCATAAGCATCAGGCTCTTAGTTGGCATCTCCATCTAAAGGTGCAGCAACATCACCTTCGTCACTTGAGTCACCAGTGAAGCCATCAGAACCATCATCAGAAGCATCACCATTATCCTCATCAGCCTCCTCATCAGCAACAACAACTTCCTCATCAACCTGGACTGACATCTCTTCATCAACAAAGGGACCGAAACCACGACGAGGACAACATGGAAATCTGCTCATCCCAAGACATACCAAGAGCATGGAGCTCACTGACCTATGGGAAAAAATGGGAAGAACTATCGAGGCTAGCAAGTAGAGTGGCCCAGGGGCCAGCTGGTAGAGGTAGCACACCAGGGGTAGATCCACTAGTAGCATAGGTTGTGTACCAACAGAAGGTGAAGGTGGAGGGGCAGGGTAAAAGTGATCATATGCATAGGATGTATAGTCACCTCCTAGGAAAGGTTGGTAGGCAGGGTAGGGGGTGTACACATGACATGTTCATGTTAGACATGATGGAACATAGGTCCTGATGTAGGTGCTCCTGAACCTGAAGGTTGTATGCATGTTGATGCATCATGTAGCTCATAAGGGTTTCATTTAACACATGGAATGAGGAACGGGTAGGTCAGGTAGGATGAGGTGGTGGAGGTGCAAAGGTAGAGGCAAAGGTAGAGGCACTAGGTGTGGTGGAGGATAGGGTGAATAGAGATTTGTAGTGAAGGTTTGTAGTGAAGGTTGTGGAAAAGAGACTTGCTAGTGGCAAACTGGAAAGACCACAAATCAGGATTGGGTAGGGTGGGTGGGTGCCACGGGTGTTCTTGCCTGAGTCAAAGTAGGCCATATGATGGAGAATATATCTTCACCACTTGACTCCAATGTTCTTCAAGAGACAATACATGATCACTGTAGTGTTTTCTGCAATCTCAGTTTGATTCTTCTTCGGGTGAATATTGTAGTTAATGACTAGCACAAGGATGCATCTCTTGAGGTCTAAGGCAAAGGAGGGAGGGTTGCACTTCTTCCTATATGGGAATTGAGGCTTCTTCAAGAACTTACGAATATCAGGGAGAGTAAGAGCATATTTCTTGTAGAAGGCCTCAGTCTCAACTAAGTCAAAATACTCTGGGTAGTCCTTACGCCATGTGTCAGTCACTTGGGTACCCAAAAAAAGATGTTCCGGGTATCCTCAGAGACTTGAAATCTAACTATCATGGATGTGAGGACTACTTGAGTATTAGGTGGGGGTACGAGGGTGTCGTAATACCAATGCAAGTTAGCGTAGAATTCATGAACCACTTTTGTGCTTGTGATGGAATTGTTACAGCACACACGTTCAACCCCCAAGGAAGAGAGATGGTGATCATCAAGAAACTCTGCTACTTGATCTATGACCTATTGTCTTCGTGGTCTAGGCTCAAATAGGACATGAAAAGGGAAAGGGTACCTAGGAAGGAGATCCTTATACCTATTTAGAGCCTCATTTGAGACAAAGAAAGTGTCATCAAATAGAATCAAGCGAGAGGTGGATGAAGATGAAGGTGCATTAGCCAGGGTGACCCTCTTCCTCCTATTGGATGTCATAGAGATGAAAAACAGAGAAATGAGAGAGTAAAAGCTATAGAATCACCACCAAAACACATCCACAAACCTAGGTTAGCAAGAGGATAGGTCAAGGGAGGTCGAGCTAGGTCAAACTAGGGCTAGGGAGAGGAAGGTCGGGGCTAGGGTTGAGAGCTCAAGGGAGCTAGAGGTCAGATCGGTCAAATTTTCTCAAGTTGGGAGGGAGAATAGTCGGCCTAACCCATCTTAAGTTTGCTCCATCACAACCATCAATCGAGTTATGTAAACTCAAAAACTCGACCGATAGGGTATTTAAAAAAGTTGTAGGCCTCCGATCGATTGAGTTGGCAACTCGACCGATGGTCAACTTGACCTAAACATAGAAATCCTAGTTTCTAGACATTAGAGTGCTAATTAAATTTATTTTTCAAGTCCATTATGTATTTGGAACATACTTAGGCACATGTGATTCATCATTGGGTACTATTTTGTGGTAAAACATGTGTTTGCGAAACATACCCAAAAATAAGAGAAAATAAGGCAAAATGACCATGAAATTTTGATTTTTAGCATATTAGCAAGCAATGGTGATCAAAACATAGGAAAAACATATATGATAGATGACAACTAGATACAAGGCATATTAGATTCATTCAAAGAAGTTATGAGCAATTTTGATCTAATAAAGTTAACTGCTCTCTAGCTAGAGGTTTAGTGAAAATGTCCACCAATTGATTTTCCTATCCACATGCGTAACATAGATATCCTTCTTAGCAATGTCATCACAGAGAAAGTGATGGGGAACCTATATATTTTTAGCTCTAGTATGCATTCTAGGATTATATGAAAAGTTAATTGTACTAGTTTTATCACAATAGATAGGAGAATCATCAAAATGAATGTTAAAGTCTTGGAGCATTTGTTTCATCCATAGGACCTGGACACAACAACTCTCGAATGCAATGTATTCAACCTTGGTGGTTGATAATGTCGTTGTGCTCTATTTCTTGGAGAACCAAGACACCAAGCATGGTCCTAGGAGAAAACAAGGGCCACTTGTGCACTTTCTATCAATCAAGCACCCTGCATAATCTGAATCAATGTAAGCAGTAAGAGTAAAATCCCTTGACTTGGGATACCATAGTACAAAATTTTGGGTTTTGGCTAAGTACCTTAAAAACCTCTTAACAACTATAAGATGTTATTTCTTAGGATTTGATTGAAAGCAAGAACACGAGCAACACTAAACATCATATCAGGTCTAGATGCAGTTAATTCAATTAAACTTCCAATCATACCTATATAGAGATTCTCATCTACCTTCTCACCTTCTTCATCTTTGTCAAGTTTGGTAGTGTTTGACATGGGTGTGTCCATTGGCTTGGTGTTCTCCATCCCAAAGCATTTGAGTAGTTCACTTATATACTTGCCTTGGTTGATGAAGTTCCCATCTTTTGTTTGCTTGATTTGAAAGTTGAGGTAGAATGTGAATTCACCCATCATACTCAACTCGAATTCACTCTGCATAAGATCACTAAATTCTTTGCAAAGGTCAAGGTTAGTTCCATGAAAAATGATATCATCAACATATATTTGTATGATAAGAAAACTGTTAGAAGTATCCTTTAGAAATAAGATAGAATCCACTTTGCCCATGATATACCCATGATCTAACAAAAAGTTCTTTAATTTCTCATACCAAGTTCTATGTGCTTGTTTGAGTCCATAGAGAGTTTTTTGCAACAAATAAACATGGTTAGGTAATCTACCATGTTCAAAGCCCAAAGGTTGTACAACATACACTTCCTCCTCAATTGTACTATTGAAAAACACACTTTTAACATCCAATTGATATAGAAGAATTTTTTTATAACTAGAAAAAGCAAGAAACATACAAATGGACTCAAGTCTAGTACATGTGCATATGTTTCATCAAAATCTACACCTTCCTATTGATTGTAGCCTTGAGCCACTAACCTTGCTTTGTTCCTTACAACCTTGCCACTTTCATCAAGCTTTTTGCGGTAGACCCATATGGTGCCAATGATCTTTCTATTACTTGGTCTTGACACTAGGGTCCAAACTTTGTTCTTTTCAAGTTGCTCAAATTCTTCTTTCATATCAAGGATCCACTCATCATCCCCAAGAGATACCTTGATGTTCTTAGGCTCGATTTGTGAGATGAAGGCAATGTTGGCTTGTTCATTGTTGAATGCAGACCTCATCTTCACCCTTTAAAATGGATCACCTAAAATCAGCTCATTTGGATGATTCTTTGCAAACCGGAGGATTGGATCCTTCTTCTCCTCGTCTTTCTCTTCTTCTTGAGTAACCACCTTTTTCCCTTTTGGGTGATGTTGAACTCTTTTAAAATAGGAATTACTTCACCTGGAACATCATCATTTGGAACAATATCTTTGGGAATTGAGGGGTTAATCTCAACAAACTTCAACATTTATGGATTCTTCTACTTTAGCAAGATCAACATTAAATATTCTATAAGCCTTGCTAGTAGTGATATAGCCAAGAAAGAAAGCCTTATAGGATTTTAGATCAAACTTGTCGAGAGAATCTTTCGTATTCAAAATAAAACAAAGACATCAGAAAACATGGAAATACTCGATAGAAGGCTTCCTACCATGACATAGCTCATAGGGGGTTTTTTTCTAAAGAAGGATGTGTAAAAACCCAGTTTTGGAGTATCATACTCTAGAAGCATGGTCCTTGCCATATCCTTTAAAGACTTATTCTTCCTCTCTACAACCCCATTTTGTTGAGGTATTTGAGGTGAGGAGAAGTTGTGTGCATAGCCAAATTCTTGACAAAAATTTTCAAAAATCTGATTTTCATATTCTCCCCCATGGTTACTACGGATGGAAATGATGTGGTAAGAAGCTTCATTCTCAACTCATTTACAAAATCTTAAGAAAACATCAAGCGTATCACTTTTGGAATGAGAAAGAAGGTCCAGGTATATCCAGAGAAATCATCAATAATAACAAGGAAATACTTGGACCCACGAAGTGATTGAGTTCTCATTTGTCCAAATAGATCAATGTTAAGAAGCTCAAGAGCTCTCTTGGTACTAAGGGTTCCTTTGTATTTGAAGGAGGACTTGGTTATCTTTCCTTGGGTACAAGGTTGGCATTCCTCATCCTTTTCAAAATCCAATTTGGGAAGTCCCTTGACCAAGTCCTTTTTTATCAACTTCTTCAACTGATGCATATTTATATGACCAAGCCAATGATGCCAAAAAGAAATATCATTCGAGTTGAATACTAGGCATCTACCAACAACATGCTTAATGGAGTCAAGAACAATAACATAAAGATTATCACCTCTAGTTCCCTTATATATACCTTGGTAGGTGAGGGAATCTAGAATCAAGCATTCAAAGGAAGTAAATAACACAAGGTAATCATTGTCACATAATTGACTAACACTAATTAAATTGTGTTGTAGCCATCCACAAAAATAACATTCTTGATACATAAGGATTCACCTACATCACCCTCACCTTTGACTTTACCTTTCTTATTGTCCCCAAAGGTGACCGAACCTCCTTTCTTTTTGGTGAAGTTGTTGAAATGGCTTATATCACCTATCATATTCTTAGTGTAGCCACTATCAACAATCCATCTTCCTTTTTTCTTTGGCTTTTCTGTTGCCCTTTAGTGCTCCCCCTACAAACCCCAAACCACTAGTACCACTTCGCTTGGTAGAATGGTCAAGGATTTCATTTAGGGAGTTTTTCCCTTCGTGGAATTTTTGTAGAGATGCCCTTATATGGTTATCATCATTTAGAGAAATAATAGTAGAGGATAAGCCAACAATGTCATCTCTAGCATGAACAAGATCGACCTCAAGATAGAGGTCTTTTGTTAAATATGAATCCTTCTCAATGGAAATGGAAGCAACATCATTACCAAACCAGATAGATCTAGAAGATAAATCATTAACTTGTCTAAGAAACCTAGCATCTTCAGATTTAAGCATTTGGATTTCCTTAAGATAGATATCTCTTTCATCTCTACGAGCATCAACAAGAAGCTTAAATTCATCATTTTTAGTTTTAACCATTTCTAGCTCCTTTAGGAAATTTTAGTTTTCTTCCTTAAGAGTTTCAATGTTCTTAAGGTAGATACCATTCTCAAATTCAACTCCATTGTATTGGATCTCAAGATCAAGATATTTCCCTTGCAAGTTATCAATACTCTCAAGATGAGTTTTCTCATTCAGCTCATGAATTTCAAGTTTAGCATATAAATAATCAATAATTTTTCATAACCATTTTCTTTTAGATTTACATTTAGCAAAAGATGAATGGGTAGAAATAAGTATGTCAATAATAGCTTCCTTAGATAACTCATGCAATATTGGGTAGAAATAAGCATGTCAATAATAGCTTCTTTAAATGACTCATGCAAGATTACCTCACTTACCTTACCAATTTCTTCACTAGGAGAGAGTCAGTCCACTACCTAGAGAGGTCAGACTCTAGGACTTTGCTAGTGCTTTTCTCTATATATTCACCAATAAGAGTTACAACACAAGACCACCAAAGGACTTACCCATCCAAGAACAAAGAGTATTCTACCTTACCAAGGACTTACCCACTTTGCCAAGAGTCTTCATCCTTCTTCCAAGGTCTTGCCTACTCTTGCACAAGTCTTCCGCTGTTAAGGATTTACCCACTCTTCTTGGATCTTCAGCCTTCCTTCTCCTTCACCTGGAGAAGAGGTGCAAATCTATGAAGCACCGACTTAACTGCCATGACCATGACCTTCAATACCATTCACGGTACTCCTAAGCATGACCGTGTCGGGTGTGCTCCCAACCATGTAGAGTTGTTTGTCACGGTCAAGGTATTCATCGTGGTTGAGGTGATTTAGATCGATTTACAAGTCTTCTCTATATATCCCCCTGAATCTTCTCATATACAATTTCCCTCAATTTCAGATGATTATTTAGAGTTTTGATCCAAACCATTCATCTCCAATACATGATTAAGCATCACATTATGTGCATCAGTGTAGGATACAGTGGTCCCACTAGCAATACCCATCAGTTAGAGAATTCATCCTCATCAGTTATTTCCCCAGAAAGCATCCTCATCAGTTCCTTCACACTATTTAGAGTTTAGACCATAATTTGATGGCATGTTCCTTCACCAAAAAGCGTCCTCATTAGTTAGAGAATTAATCAAAGTAGTCCAATCCACCCATAGAAATACCCCCCTCCCGTGGGGGTGGGTTTGCTCAAGTTTGTCGCGATTGCGGCCAAGAAGATGATGTCACAACCGCGACCAATAAGAGGATGCCACGACTGCAGCCAAGAACACAATGATGCGATCATAGGCAATACATCATGTCGATTGACACTCAAAACAACCGGTCCTAGATCGACATGGTCAGCTTGAGGTCAAGGTAGTGCGACTGTGGCACCCCACCTCAGTTGCGACCAAGAAGACCCACCACAATCATGGTACAAACACCTCAACCGCAGAAATCACCTCGACTGTGACAAACAACTCGACACGGTTGGGAGCACACCCAACATGATCATGCCTAAGAGTACCACGAACACTATTGAAGGTCGCGATCATGGTAGTTAAGTTAGTGCTCCAGAGATCTGCACCTATAAATAGATGACCCCCTCCTTCATTTGAGGCATCACTTCTGCTCCACGATGCAGAAAGGCTACCTCACTATGCCCAACCAAGGACGATGATCAACCACCAACAAATACTACCTCTGTGGTGTCCTTACTACTCTTCCATCTCCACTCCATCAAGATCTATCTCCTTTCCATGAAAGTAGTGGGATTTTAGATCTACAGCTCCTTCATCCATCAGCCACCTACTGCTCCATCTCTTGTAAGAAAGAGTACAAGAAGAGAAGGAAGAAGGAGAGAGAAGATCATCCTCATCCATCTTGGTGTTCTTCCCTTCCTCATCCAGATCTACCCTTCCATCATGTAGAATATCGTTTCTCTATCAAGAAACGACCATCTTCGCCACCATGATCATGGCAAAATCTTCTTTCTCTCTTATTATTTTTGTTTCTATCATGAGGAGTGAGTAGTCGGTTTTGTTGGGGTGTAGGGACTAGACCTGCTTCCCATGCTAACATGTTCATCTTATAACATTCTATGGCTTGTATATAACTTTACATCTTGTTGTTAATCATTTAATGCATACTTTGTGGATTGATCACTTGCCTTGCATGATCTATTATATTCATTTGTTGCGAGAACTTCAATACTTAGGATTTGAATATTGATTAACATGGTTGATGCCCGGATGACAACTTTTAAAGGGATATCTCCGGAGTAGTAAGTGTGTGACCCATGGGTAATGAGACATCGAGCCCATGGAGATTCTTACACAAACTCTATTTCCTAACAAATGGTTTGCTTACTCCATTTGGATAGGTGTATCTTGCCTGGATGTGTTTTGGATGTGTTTTCATGTGTAGTGGTTGTGAAATTCCATTCCCCCCCAATGATTCCCATGATTAATCTAAACTCAGTTCTAATCCCACTCTTTTACTTTCCTTGCAATTAGTTTAACTAAATCAAAATCAACACTTATTCTAAATATTAGTCTTAGTCATCCAGATTCAACTATAAATATTCTTAAAAATGTTGTCCCTTGGGATTCAATCCTTAACTATACTAAGATAAGATCTGTTCACTTGCGGGTGGTACTATTACACAAGATTTTGGTAAAAACTTAGGGATTTGTTAGTGCAGTAAAAGCCACATCAAATTCTGGCGCTATTGTCAGGGACAACAGAATCGTCTAGTCAAATCTAGTTCTATTGATACTAATCTAGGACTTTACTTTCACTTTTGATACTAATGATCACCTACTTGAATTTGTTTCTACTCTACCCATCTAACTCCCAAAATATCTTTCCATCCCTGGTACCCCCAATACTAGTGCATGTCATGCTCCAATAGCACTGGCCTTGCAGCTAGCTTTGACCCTGAGATAGAACAAACCTTTCATCATCAGAGTAGAGAGAACCAAGCTAGGATGGTATTAGAGGAGGAAATTGCCTGAAGGGTAACTCAAGCCCTTAATGCCCAAAGAGAAAGGCTTATGCAAGAAGCCCGAGCTGTAGTTCAAGATGAAATCCAGGCATCTCAAGTAGCAGCTCAACAAGCTGTGTTACAAACAGACCTTAGAGAGTTCTCAATCCCTAAGGCTACTGATGTTCAACACCCAGTGCAACCTCCTCCCATCACTGATCTAAACTTTGAGATCAAGTCACATTGCATTACACTACTTCAAAACAACCCTTTCTATGGCAAGCAAGGCAAGGATAGTCAAGAACATCTTCTAAGGTTTATAGATTTATGTGCTATGACAATACATAATGGAGTTACAAATGACGCCATCAGACTCCGTCTCTTCAAATATTCCCTTGCAGATAGAGCCATGAGTTGGTATAATTCCTTGCAATGTGACCCCATCACCACTTCGTAACAACTTCAAAATGTTTTCTTGGAAAAATTCTACCATCATTCCCTCACCTATGATATTAGGGGTTGGATAACATAATTTGTTTAGGTCCCTAGAGAAACCCTCACAGAATCATGTGAAAGATATAATGAGTTACTATGCAAGTGTCCACACCATGGTATACCTACTAATCAGCTCATTGAAATCTTTTATAATGGTGTGGACAATGATATCAAGAAGTTTTTAGACTCCTCATTTGGAGGAAACTTCATGCGTCAAAGTTATCATAGCACCTAGAAGGTTGTTACCCTTAGAGATGAAATTCAAGCCAACTGGGGTAGATTCGTAGGCAAAGGAGTGTTAAAGGTAGCTATCACAGAAAGTAGTCCCGAGTACAAGTCTATCACTGAGTCTCTAAAGCTACTAGTTGCTAAGCAAGACAACCTTGTATCATCTTTCAATGCCTATGAGAGGAGGCACTCGCCCCCTCGACAACAAGAACAAGTCAAGTTAGCTTCTTCATTTTGTGAAGAATGTAAATGTAGTGATCATTCTACTCTATCATGTAATATTCTCTATGATGTCATTTTGGGCAATGCTTGTGCCCAAGGAGGTAATGGTCAGATGGAAAACTTGACAGCTATCTACACCATCCCTGGTCAAGGGTATTATAATCCAAAGCAGAACAGGAACCATCCAGGTTTTTGGTATGGAAATCCTTATGGAGTAGAGAACTCACAACAACTCAGTTCAAACAATCATCAACGAGGCCCACTGAGATTCCTTTATAATCAACAATAGAATTTTAGAAATCAAGGGAACTTTAGGGGTTACATTCATAATAGAAATGACAACCAGTATCAAAACACCTCGCAATTCTAGAATCTCAACAAAGTCCCACACCAACAACTTCAATAAGGATAACAAGTCAGATACATGACTTCTGATGACAAACTATCAGCCATTGAGAACATGCTACAGTCACAACAGACTATGATAGCTAATTAGCAAGCCCATCAGAAGGCTATTGAATCCCAACTAGCTCAACTTTCAGCTAGCCTCAAGCCACCTACTAGAGCTTTTGTTGGAAAACTAGAGAACAATCCTAAACCTCTTGAGCAACTAAAAGCTATTTCTACTCGATCTAGAAAAGACTATTCGATCCTCTTGTCAAGACACCTGCGGTAGTTATAGATGAGCATGACTTGGTGATTGTCCAAGACACTAAAGTACCTGAATCTCAACCAAAAGAACCGTTGATGACTGATAAGGAAGACGAAGCAAAATTTAAGAAACTTATCATTACAGAAGTAGAAGACACACCCGATACAGTTATACTAGTATACAAGCCTTGTCCTCTTTTCCAAGGTCGACTAAAGTAGACAAAGCTCGACACCCATTTTATGAACTTCAAGGAAGCAATGAAGAAGCTTCATGTTGATATACCCTTTCTAGATGCGCTGGCTGAGATACCAACCTAGACGAAGTACTTAAAATCACTCCTCACAAGGAAGTATATAACCAAGGAATATGATACAATCAAATTAGCAACAACTACCTCTGATATTATCCAGAGAAAAATGCCCAAGAAGTAAAAAGACTTAGGATATTTATGGATTTCATGCCATATCAGTGACTCCACATGTAAGAAAGGACTAGATGACCTCGGTGGTAGCATCTCTATCATGGCACTTAGCCTTTGCAAAAGACTAGGGTTTGTAGAACTTCTCCTAACTTGGATGACCATACATCTTGAAGACAATTCTATGACTCTCCCTTTGGGAATAATTGAGGATGTTCAAGTCAAAGTAGGTAAGGACTCTAATGTACCATGTGACTTTGTAATCATGGACATAAATGAGGACTCTATATACCCTCTTATCTTTGTCCATCCATTCCTCACCACTATGAGAGCTTTGATTGATGTTGAAGTAGGAACCTTTCTCCTCAGACTAGGAAAAGAAATACTTGAGTTTAGAGTTTTTGAAAGTATGAGAAGACCAAGCATGTAAGAAGAAGTCTATTTGATTGATTGCATAGAGAAAATGTCACTCCTCAAGCAAGAGAATCATGAATCAAATGATCCTTTAGAAGTGGCTCTGAAAAACCCGACTGCTGATGACTCCTTCGATGAACAAGTAAAGAATTGTGTTCTCCACCTCACCACTACAAAAGAAGATCCTGAATCTAAATTTGAGGAACTCAAGTCTGTGAACATGATTGAAGACCCATGTGAGAAACTATAGGCCCTTGAAATGAAGCCCCTAACCGAGGGACTGAATTACGTGTTTCTGGATGATCTCAAGGTCTGCCCAGTTATCATAAATTTGGACCAAATGTTCGAAGAAGAAGATAAACTCCTGACTGAATTAAGGGAAAGAAGAAAGGCCCTCGCCTATAAAATGAGTGACCTCACTGGGGTTAGACAAGAGCTTTTCATGCATAGAATCCCCATGCTAGAAGACCACAAGCCGACTATCAAACATCGATGGAAGCTAAATCTAAATATGAAAGAGGTAGCCTGCCTTAGAGTCATTAAATTGCTCACTAGGGGAATCATCTATCCTATATCTGACTCGCCATGGGTAAGTTATGTACATGTTGTCCCAAAGAAAGATGGAACTACCATGATATGAAATGAAAATAATGAACTCATCCCCACTCAAACAACCACTAGTTGGAGGATGTGTATCGATTACAGGAAATTGAATAATGCCACACGTAAGGATCATTTCCTGATGCCTTTTCTAGACCATGTCTTAGGGAAATTGGATCACCAGGAATATTTTTGCTATCTCGATGGTTACTATAGATTCTATCAAATTCGCATACATCCAGATGACTAAGAGAAGATAACATTCACTTGACCCTTTGGGACATATGCCTTTATAAGGATGCCTTTCAGCATTTGTAATGCTCCTGCGACTTTCTAACATTGCATGGAAGCCATATTCGCTGCTCTCACAGAAACTATTATGGAAGTTTTCATGGATGATTTCTCTGTATATGGGGATTCATGTGACTCATGCCTGAAGCAACTCTCCCTGATCCTCAAACAATGTGAAGAAGCACATCTAGTGTGAAATTGGTAGAAATGTCATTTCATGGTAAAAGAAGGCATTTTCGTTGGCCATAGGGTCAACAATCAAGGGATTGAAGTAGACAAGGCAAAGATTGAAATGATGTCTAAACTTGGTCTCCCAACTAATGTTAGAGAGGTCTATGCATTTCCTGGTCATGCAGGCTTTTGTAGAAGGTTTATAAAGGATTTCTCCAAGATAACCAAGCATATGACAAACTTATTACTAAAGGACGCTGATTTCTCTTTGATGAAATATGCGTCAAGAGTTTCAAAAATCATAAGCATGCCCTAACATCAATCCCAATCATCAGATCCAGATTGGGTGCACCCACTTGAAATAATGTGCGACACCATCTCTTATGCAATCGACACTGTTTTGGGCCAATATATAGAAAAAAATATCATGTCATCTATTATGCTCTTAGATCCTTGATGAATCTCAAAGGAACTATGCAACTATCGAGAAGGAACTTTTAACAGTTGTGTATGCATTTGACAAGTTTAGATCCTACCTCATCGGTTTGAAGGTCATAGTCTACACAGATCATGTTGCAATTAATTACCTCCTAGCAAATAAAGATGCAAAACCCAGGCTAATCAGTTGGATTCTCCTCTTACAAGAATTTGATCTTGAGATAAGAGATAAGAAAGGCACAAAGAATGTTGTAGCATACCACTTGAGTCGTATCCACACACTGGACACTGAAAAGATCCCAATTAATGACTCTCTTCCAGATGACCATCTCATGAAAGCTTTTAGAAGATATCCCTTAGTATGTAGACTTCGAGAACTACCTTGTAGCTAGTGTCATCCACCCTAAATGCATCGAGATTTCACTAAGAAATTCATGCATGATGTGAGGAAATATCACTGTGATGAGCCATACCTCTTCAAGCTCTTTTCTGATGGTCTCTACAGACATTGTATCATTGAGGAAGAAGCTCAATGTATTTTAGAGCAATGCCGCTCGGGCCGCACTGGAGGCCATATGAGTTCCAAGAAGACTGCTTTGAAAGTTCTATAATGTGGTTTATTTTAGCCAACCATATCTAAGGATGCCTATAAATTTGTCTTGTCTTGTGACAAATGCTAGAGGACGGGTAACATAACAAAAATAGATGAGATGCCCCTTAAGATCTAGCAGGAGGTCGAGATTTTTGACATTTGAACATTGGTCTACATGGGCCCATTCCTATCCTCGTATGGATTTTCATACATTCTAGTTGCAGTGGATTATATCTATAAATGGGTAGAGGCCATACCAACCGTCACTAGCAATTTGAAACTTATAATCAAAATGATTAGATATATTATTTTCCCCATTTTGGAGTTCCACGCACTATGGTATCCGAAGGGGGTTCTCATTTTTTGTAAAGAAGTTTTGTGGCTCTATTGAGAAAATATGGTGTGACAGACAAGGTATATTCCCCCTACCATCTGCAAATGAGTGGATAGATAGAGGTGTCAAACCGTCAACTCAAAGCTATCTGGGAAAAGACAGTGGGCCGCAACCTAAAAGATTGGTTAGTAAAAATTGATGATTCCTTGTTGGCCTATAGACTTGCTTTCAAGACTCCTCTTGGAACATCACCCCTAAGATTAATTTATGGAAAATCATGTCACCAGCCCTTAGAACTTGAACACAAAGCTTGGTGGGTGATCAAACAACTGAATTTTAACATGAAGAAAGCTGGACAATCCAAGATTCTACAAGTTCAGGAGCTAGAGGAACACCTAATGGCAGCCTATGAGAATGAACGAACCCTACAAAGAATGCACAAAATTATGGCATGATGGTCATATGAAGAGGAAAGAATTACAATTGGGATACCAATTTCTACTATTTAACTCGAGACTGAGATTTTCCCCAGGGAAACTCCATTCTCGCTGGTCTGGACCATACACTGTTAAGAGCATCTACCCACATGGGGCCTTTGTTTTATAGAGTGAAAAGTCAGGAGAGTTTGTGTCTAATGGCCAACGGTTGAAGAGATATTTCACCACATATGACATGAGCATTGAAGCATCACTAAGTCTTTCCAAACTAGTATATCTATCAAAAAATTCAAAGAAGCATGTCGAGGCAATGACTTAAAACAAAGGCACTTGTCATGTGGCAACCTAATCCTCACCTTAGCTTTTACTTTCAGTTTTGTATTAGAAAATTTTGCACCCAATATATATTGCATTGCAAGATGCAATCTTAATTTCTAATAAATTTTTTCTTCAGATCCAGGACACGTTGCTGAGAGGAATGCAACCACATCTGGTGGCCCAACTGGCACAATTTTTCCCCTCCATCTTAGATTTAGAGTTTACTCATGACGAGAAAATTTGTATGTTCAGGGTAGAGGGTGGGTGATATGTACTCTATTTTCCACCCACACCTATCTATTTCAAACTTAAGATTCCATCATTGCAAGTTTGAAGCAATTTTGATCAAAATTTTCAAAATTTTTAAGTTTTCAAAGTAGTTTATATAGAAACTTGATGAAGTTTTGATGCTTTTATTTCAATCAAAGCCTTTACCTAGCTGGCTAGTTCTTTCCCCATGCAATTTTGGATCATTATACCCTCCTATTCGAAGCAAATCCTTAAGAGGGATAATTTTTTAAACTAGCCGATGGTTAGAGATCACCATGTGAAGGTTATGAATCCTAACATCATGATCCTTCGGTAAAGATGGCAAGTATCTGCCGAACTAAGAGGGATCAAACACATCATGCTTCCTAACTTACTAGTGGAACAATAGCATGGAATCTCCATTAGATCCCCATCAAGTCATTATTTGAGCATAGTATGATAATGAGAACAACTCGGTGCACAAAATTGTAAATCAAGTTGCGTTATGATCTGAACTCTCTTCTAAACTTCTTCTACCATCTTCATACACCTCCATCCATAAAAAAGAAACAAAAAGCCATAAAAATAGTTTCAAACCCTATGTTTGGGGTGGCACATCACTCCTCTCTTTATCTGCTTCTTCCATACCCCTCTCTATGTAATAGGGGCGTATCACCAAAATGAAAAAGAAAAGATGCCAATGTGCAATCAAGAAAAAATGCAATATCGAGTGGAATAGAGGAGAGATTCACAATAAAAAAGGAAAAAAGTTGCAATCAATGTAATTGCAACCATATAATAAAAAAATTGAGCTAACTAAAGGAGAGTTTTACTACTTCCTTCCATACCCCCTTCACTCCCTATTCCACCTAAGGCAGTGCCACTCTCTTGAAAAACATTGGTGTCAAATCAGGTGCACACTTGTTGTTCGTTGGGTATCTTCGGACTCTGACGAAGCACTTAGACATGCTTGATGTTGGAAAAAGTGGGGAGGAAGTGCTTTTGGGAAATGAACTCGGGAATGAAGACATTGTAAAATGTGTTCAATGATCTCATGAAGTAAAGATGCCCAACCATACATAGCAGAAAAGAAACAAACGTGATGTGAAGATGAGGCAATAACAAGTGTTGAAAGTATTCAATTGGTGACTATTTTAGATTTGGTGTTACTCAAGGATGAGCAACATTTAAGTTCAGGGTGTTTTGATGAATGCATATTCATCTTAGTTTTAGTCACCATTTTTGGCCCAATTTTTTTTGATTGATGGGGGGAAACCCACCTCCCTAGGCGTAGGCCCAGACAACAGGGATGGTAAACTTAGAAGACCCATGTGCCTACACACCCATGTCTCAATAAGTCACATCAGAGGCCAGATGATGCTATAGGAAATTCATTTCCAAGTAGCGCTTCCAGTGAGAGTCGAACCCAGGACCCTTCATGAGGTCAACATGCCTGTGTTGACCTTACATGAGTTTCTCCGTTGACAGGTATCCTTTCAAAAAACTTTAAAGCAGGATAGGAAACGTCCAAGGCAGCGGTACAAACAATTCATAAACATGGAGCAACTTGTGAGGCCAATCAACATCATTTTCAACCTTTTGCCTTTGACTCCTTTGGGGTGCTTGCCGATGATGCAGTTGCTCTTCTTCAAAGCCTTCAATGTATAATAAATAGGAATCTTATGATGCCTTCATCTATATGTAATGATTTTATTATTGGGTCCTTGGGTTTTGCCATCCAAAAAGGATTGGGTTGCATTGAAAGCTCTCATATACCCCCTGAATCTTCTCATATACAATTTCCCTCAATTTTCGATGATTATTTAGAGTTTTGATCAAATACATTCGTCTCCATTATAGAATTAAACACCGCACTATGTGGACCAGTGTAGGAGAGAGTGGGCCCAAGAAATTTTCAATAATTTGGACCATATTTTCGATGGCTAGTTCCTTCACCAGAAAAGATCCTCATTAGTCAAAGGATTCATCAACGTAGGCCAATTGACCCATAGCAATACCCCCCCCCCCCCAGTGAGGATGTGTTTGCTCAAGGATGTCACAACTACATTCAAGAATATGATGTCATGACCTTGACCAACAAGAGGATGCCACAACTGCGACCAAGAATACAATGACACAATCGCGACCAAGACATTATGTCGATTGATACTCAGCATGAGCAGACCCAAATCGGCATGGTCGGGCCGAGGTCAAGGTAGCATGACTGTGGCACCCCACCTCGACCAGGACCAAGAAGACCCACTGTGACTGTTGTACAAACACCTCGGCCTTGGAAATCAGCTTGACGGGAACGATCACCTTGACTGCGGAAAACACCTCAGCATGGTCGGGTGAACACCCGAAATGGTCATGCTGAAGAGTACCATGACCGATACTGAAGGCCATGATCACAATAGTTAAGTCGGTGCTCCCCAAATATACACCTATAAATAGATGAACCCCTCCTTCATTTGAGGCATTTCTTTCACTCCACGACGCTGAAAGGCTTCCTCTTTGTGCCTAGACAAGGAAGACGATCACTTGTCGCCAAAGACTACCTATGTGGTGTCCTTGATAGTCTATCATCTCTGCTCCATCAAGATCTATCTCCTAGCCACGAAAGTGGTGAGATTTCAGATCTGTAGCACCTTCATCCATCAACCATCTACTGATCCATCTCCTACGAGCAAGAGAACGAGAAGAGAAGGAATAAGGAGAGAGAAGATCATCCTCATCTGTCTTGGTGTTCTTCCCCTCCTAGTCTAGATCTCCCCTGCCATTGTGTAGAAGACCATTTCTCCACCGAGTCGTGACCATCTTCTCCATCATGACCATGACATAATCTTTCCTCTCTCTTATTCTTTTTGTTTCTATCATGAGGAGTGAGTAGTCCATTTCATTGGGGTGTAGGGACTAGACCCGCTTCCCGTTCTTACATGTTCATCTTATAACATTCTATGGCTTGTATATAACTTTTTATTTTGTAGTTAATCATTTAATGCATGCTTTGTGGATTGATCACCTTCCTTGCATGATCTATTATATTCCTTTGTTGCGAGAACTTCAATACTTAGGATTTGAATATTGATTAACATGGTTGATGTCTAGATAAGAAATTCCTAAGGGATATCTCTAAAGTAGTATGTTTGTGACATATGGTTAACAAGACATCGAGCCCATGGAGATGCTTACGCAAACTCTATTTCATAACAGATGGTTTTCTTACTCAATTTGGATAGTTGTATCTTGCCTGGATGTGTTTGCATATGTAGTGGTGGTGAAACCTGGTTCCACCCCAGTGATTCCCATCATTAATATAAACTCAATTTTAATCCCACTCTTTGATGTTACTTGCAATGAGGTTAACTAAATCCAAATCAACTCTTGTTCTAAATATTAGTCTTAGTGATCCAGATTCAACTATAAAGATTCTTAAAAATATTGTCCCTTGGGATTCGATCCTTAACTATAATGTGATAAGACCCGTCTTCTTGTGGGTGGTACTATTGCACAAGGTTTTGGTAAAAACTTGGGGATTTCAACCCTAGGTGGATTTGTTAGTGCAGTAAAAACCACATCATCCACCTTCACATGGAGTAGCTTGCTTCACCTTTGCTTCATGGAGGAAAGGGTAGGGAAGAAGGAATGGATGAGAGATTTACAAGAAAAAGTAAGTAGATCTCTTACAACATGCCTATCTCACTCATAATCACAAAATTAATTGTGTAAACTAGAGAGAGAAAGGGGCTCAAAGAGTTGCAACACACTCAACTATAGCAAGAACTTATATTGGCATGAATGGGAAAACTTGGAATGTACTACCAAGAGGTCCTATTTATATATGTGGGTGTTCCCTTGAGTGTGTGATCACTTAGGGTCAAAATATATCCATTATCCAAGATGCAATAGATCTATTTTTACCCAAAACAATGCACCAACAGTTATAATCAATTTTTCTGCATTTTCCTTACAATACATTCAGTCGAGTTTCAATAAAGGTAACTCGACCGATCCACTAAATGACAAAGCCAATTGTCAAAATATCAGTTGAGTTTGTTCTGGGAAACTCGACCAATGAGTTAAAATTAGGTTTTCTTAGTGAGTCGATCGGTCGAGTTCTATGAGTGTACAACTCGACTGATGGATCATCTTCAAAAAATGCATCATAGGATTGGTTGAGTTTCCAACTCGACCGATGAGTAGCCTGTGATAAATTTTCTAAATTGATATTTGAGTGATTAAACCATGTAATTTAGTGTCTCTAATTTTTCTCATCTTAGTTACAAGTCATATCATCAATACAAGTGATTAAAAAAATTATCTAAGATCATTTGAAGTGATTTCTAAAATTGCACACTTGCATTGCATTTGACTTGAACTTAAACAAGCTCGGGCTTGTATAATTTGATCATTTTCATCTACCTAATGCCTAAAATCAATCTTGAACAAACATATTAGATACATAGGAATGGAATGGTTAAGTCATTATCAAAATATGGGCAATGTATAACTCTTAAGTCAACAATGCGATCATCCTATTCATTTCTAGATTATTTACATCTTTAATCCTTTTTAGGCCAATAGGATCCTACCACCTAGACAGAGAGCCCCGAGCCTCACCCTACCAACTCGGCTGGGCTGCCCTATTCGCTCTCATCAAGTCAGCGGCCCACCTGCAGTTCCTTATCTGATTAGGTGAGAAAAAAAAGGAAAAAGACCAAAAGGGTCTTACCTACTCTATAGATCATCAGGGGTACATTTGTCCTTTACTAGAGATCCTTGTTCAACCTCTGTTCACCCTTCTTTACAAACTAGGTGGTCAACTCATGAGTTGACCTCGAGATCCCATCCTATTGAGCGCTTAATGAAGATGCGACCACCTTTGCTGTTCTGCGACGGACTCACTAGTCCTCTCAATTTCATCGTTGAAGGTATGAGTCATTGGGATGACTAGGTAGTTCTTCAGGAGAGATTGAGGTATGGGAAGTAGTGAAGATCAAGTCCAAGGAAGAAATTAACATCAGGGAAATAGATGCAAGACTCAGTCGAAGCTCTAGGATTGACTTATTCCCTTGCATATGGTTTGAGCCCCCTATTTATAGTTGTGGGTCAGTCATGGAGGGCTTTAGATTAGGGGATTCTTCTAGAGACCTCAAATCAAGGTGAAACCTAGGGTAGGTCGATTCGTTTTGGTCTCCCATTCCATTGGGATGACTTCCCGATCTGATTGTACATTGAAATGTGAGGAAATCTTTCTTGAATACAACCTATTCAAGGTCCGGGTTTCATTACTTGGATAAGGGTATAGGATGAACACATGACATTAGATCTAAGATCTGATGGTCCACTACCCACACACCGTTTAAAACAATTTTTTTTTGCTATATTGGCAAGCCAGTTACATCAAGTACCTAAGACTGAAAGGAGAGTGGGAAATAAAGGTTGATCAGAGAGATAAATGTCTAGGCCACAATAGGGATAGTCACTCTAGTTGGTCGACAGAGATGGCTGCTTTAAGTAGAATTTTGCTAACGTATCTGTGAGTTTGTTATGATTTCTCCTTAAGTGCACAACATCCTCAATCATTGCATGTTTTAAAGTGTCTTTGATCTTCTAAGTGAGTGTGAGATACTTCTTCAGTGGTTCCCTTCTACCTGAGGCCCATTGAACAACATTCCAGGAGTATGAGATGATGATTCCCTTAGTTAAGCTATTGTGGTGAGCCAAAATGGACCCATGTAGAATCGCGTTCAGCTCACCTTCCATTGCATCTACTCCAAGAAAAAGTTGGGTTGAGCCCTGCATCCAAATACCTGAGATGTTCCTAGAAATAGCATGGGTGCACATTGTGTTTGTCTTACTGGATGTGGAAATGTCGACATGTATGATAGAGGCTAAAGGATGCACTGATAGGGGTATATTTGTGCTCTGGTCAATCGAGATCTGGTCGTGAATAGTCGTTGTGAGGGGTTGGGACATTTCTTGAATGATGGAGACAACTTTCCCGTAGCGCTATACTACTAACACCCTGGGTGGGATGGGTTTGTACTCGAATATGTGTGCATTTTGGTTCTTCCGAAGTTGCCAACAAGCTACTGAGAATTACATTTCCTAGCCTTCTAGGTGCTTTAGATCCTTGAAATTATACTCGAGCCAGGAGTGAACATTGTGGCTCGAGTAAAAAGGGTGGCTTCAGGAGGTAGAAGACGAATCCATGTCTTCTTCACTTTCTTGTAGTCACATATGGCGTGGAGGCAGTCTTCTTCCAAGGCATTGCATCTAGGACATTTGGGATCCTCTATCATCTTCTTGTGAGCTCTAAGAACATTTGTGAAAAGATGATTGTGGAGAAGAAGACAAAGATGTGTTTTGATTCTATGTGGGATCATGAGGGACCAGATGGTGTTAAAGAGGGGTTGGTCCTCTTCAGAAGGGAGATGGCTTATAAGGGAGTATGCAGAGCTGGCGGTGAACTTCCCGTATGTTGTTGGTTTCCATATGTGGGTGTCCTCTCCATAGGAGGTTTTTGGCGTGGGCATGTTCAGAATGGAGTTGACAATTTCCGTGTTAAACCATAAATAGATGAAGTCGGTATCCCACATTCCATCTCACAAGGCTCGAGACCTTGAGATCCTACAGATCATCTGGTATTGTTCGACCCATTTTAATGGAGGGTATATGCCCATCTCCCACCCATTCATCCATCCAAACCAAGGTGTCATGTCCCGAAATTGCTAGATGTCTTGAGTTGTTGATGAGAAAGGGTGTGAAGCTCTTAATGCTACGTCATAGGTAAGAACCATTCGAGTTGAAATGACCTCTGCTAAGTTATATCCCTACCATTAAGTCAACCCAAGGGATGCACTGTCTTTGTATGAAATCCCAGGACATCTTCATCATTAGAGAAGTGTTGAAGTCCTTCATCTGTTTAATGCCCATACCACCATGTTTTTTGGGTTTCTTCACTTTTTTCCAAGCTACAAGGTTAAGGTGTCTATTGATACTACCATTCCAGATGTTGTTCCTTATAGTTTGATCAATCTTACCGTTAATATGAAACAAATTGTGACATTTTTTTTTATTCCATTCACTTCAGGTATTTTAAAAAAAATCATCTCTCAAACCATTCATCATTTTAATCCCAAATTTTAAGGGTAAGTCTTTAATGACTTAAACTACTTGTGTGCAAAGATTTGGACCAAAAATTGAAAATAAAAGAGACTTTTATTCATATGCAAGTCATTCACTTATAACGCATATATTATGCATTTAAAATTCATATTTTCTCTTTCTTTCTTTTCTATTTTATTTATTTTGATTTCTTTTCTTATTAGAAACCATTTGGAATGGAAAAATAATCAATATTGGTCATCCATACCACTTTCTAGAGAATTCTACATAATTCTCACATATGCGCACAATTATCTTCTATTTATTTTTCCTTTTACTTATTATAGGATTTTCTTTTATCCTTTTTCCCTTTTATCCATCATTGGTTATTAAAAAAATATAAACCACAAAATCATACATCCAAGAGAAATTTGCAAAGAAGACTATTCTTTAAAAACATAGCATAAAAATTTCCATTCAAGTTTCTTTTACTTGCATAATTGAATTTCAATTACAAGAAAAATTGAGGTTATAACATCCTTCCCCTCTTATAGGAATTTTGCCCTCAAAATTTGAATAATCAATCAAATAACCCAGGGTAAGACTTTTCCATGTTCATCTCAACTCCCATGTGGCTTCATCCTCTCCATGGTGTTTCCAAAGAACCTTTACCATCTCTATCTTTTTACTCCTCAACTCTTTCACCTTGGTATTGAATGCCCTCACAAGTGAATCAGTGTATGTCAGCCTCCCTGGGAGTTCAATAGGTTCAATGTACAACACATGGCTTGGGTCCTTCACATAGCACTTGAATTGGACACATGGAACACATCATGTGTCATACTATATTGAGTGCATAAGGCTAAATAATAAGAAACTTCACCAATCCATTCTAAAACCATAAATGGACGACATATCAGGGATTTAGCTTTCCTCTATTCTTACCTATAGCTTAGAGGGGTTGGATTTTTAGAAACACACGTTCACCTACAGTCAAGTGCAAGTCAGCCCGCTTTGCATCTTCATACAACTTTTATCAATCTTAGGCTCTCTTTATCCTTTGCTTGATCAAAGTGGTTGTATTAGCATACAACTGTAGTTTCTCTGATCTCAACGTGGCTCTCTCACTGACATCATCCCAGTGAAGTGGTGACTGACACAACCTCCCATAAAGAGATTCATACGATGACATTCCGATACTGGCTTGGTAGCTATTTTTGTAAGAAAACGTAGATAAGGGAAAGTACTTCGCCCATTATTCACCCCAATAGAGTATGCATGCTCTCAACATATCCTCTAAAGTCTGGATTTCCTTTCTGACTTTCCATCAGTCTTGAGGTGATAAGCTATTCTAAACTTCAATCTAGTACCGAGTTCTTCATGCACTTGCTTCTACAACTTGGAGGTGAACTTAGGGTCACGATAAAAAATAATTGAACTCAAAACACCATGCAGTCAAACTATCTCTCTAATATATAGATCAACTAGGCATGTCACCTTATCAGTGATCTTTTAGGATAGGAAATGTGTTGACTTGGTAAGGTGACCACAATCCATATTGCATCATGACCTTTCTTTGTCTTAGGAAAAACGACCAAAAAGTATAGGGTGATCTATCCCTATTTCCACTTAGGAATCTCAATTGATTGTAGTACTTCGTCGAGTCATTGGTGTTCAGCCTTCACCATATGGCTGACGAGACAACTGACCACATTTACGACTATGTCTCTCTTCATTCCAAGCCACCAAAAGTATCTCTACAACTCTTTAAACATCTTGGTAGTGCCAGGGTGCACCGTATACTTAGAACCATGAGCTTCTTGCAAGATATGATTCTTCGAGGGAGAATATTCTGGAACCCAAATATGACTCTTGTAATAGATTCCAGCACCTACTCCCACTGAGAGATGTGTTTGATATTTCTTCAACAAAGATCTCATCTTGTCAAGCTCTGGGCTGGCTAACTGGGCAACTACCAACTCAAACAACAAGTCTGGTTTAATCTGAATATTAACCATATGGATCCGATCTACTAATGGTTGTGGAGTCCACCTAGAAAACTCTTCCAGTTCTCTCTACTGGGTACATAAGACAACTACATACCTGATTTATTTCTGACTAAGAGCATCTGCTACTACATTAGCTTTTCCAGGGTGATAGGCGATGGTGAAATCATGATCTTTCATATACTCCATATATCATCTTTGTCTCAGGTTTAGGACCTTCTGAGTTAGGAGGTACTTCCAGCTCTTGTAATCGGTTAGGAATTCAAAAGTGGCTGCATAAAGATAGTGTTGCTAAATCTTCAGGGCATGTATAATCACATCAAATTCTAAATGATGTGTTGGGTAGTTCTCTTCATGGGGATGGAGCTATGTGGAGGCATAAGCAACAACATGCCTATTTTTCTCTAGCATGCATCTAAGCCCCATCTTTGATGAATCAATGAAGATCATAAATCCTTCATTGCCTGATGGTAGAGTCAACACCGGGGTTGTGGTCAACTTTTCCTTCAATTCCTAAAATCAAGCTCTGCACAAGTCTAACCATAAAAACTTATCATCTTTCCAAGTAAGCTTGGTGAGGGGAAAAGAAGTCTTTGATAAATCTTTTATGAAGCATTGATAATATCTGGCCAATCCCAGGAAGCTAGGAAATCTCAAAAGGGTTATTTGGTGTTGGCCAATCTCACATGACCGACACTTTAGCATGATCCTATGAGATGGTCCCTCTGTATATGATGTGTCTGAGGAACATGACATGGTCTATGCAAAGTTTGAGAATTTCGCATAGAACTTCTTATTTCTCAAAATATCAAGGACTCTACCCAGGTGGTCACAATGTTGTTCTAAGTCATCAGAGTAAACCAAGATGTCATCTATGAACACTATGACAATAGAGTCCAGGAAAGGTTAGAACACACTATTCAAGAGATTCATAAACACACTTGGGGCATCCGACAACCCAAAAGGTATAATTGCAAACTCATAGTGTCCATACATGGTTCGAAAAGTGGCCTTTGGGATGTCCTCACTCTTAACTCACAACTGATGATACCTGGATCTTAGGTTAATTTTGGAAAATACTTGGGTCGGTCAAACATGTCATCTATATGTGTAAAGGATACTTGTTCTTAATGGTAGCTTGATTGATCATTCTATACTCTATGAACATTCAAAGCGATCCATCCTTCTTCTTCACAAAGAGGACTGGTGCTCCCCATGGCGATGTGCTAGGTCAGATAAAGCCTTTGTCTAGCAATTCCTACAATTGTTTTTTCATCTCAAGAAACTTAGTGGGGGCCATCTTGTAAGGTTCCCTAGAAATAGGGTTTGTCTCGAGAGATAACTCTATCAAAAAGTCTACCCCTCTCTCAGGAGGAATGCTAGGTAAATCATCTGGGTACACATTGGTATAGTCCTTGACCACCTCTATTTCCTCTACATACTTCACCTTGGGCTCTGACTTGGTAACTACTACTTGGAATGCCTGGCAACCTTTGACTATCATCTATACTACCATGAAGATTGACACATACAGGCTAGTGGTAGCATCCTTCCTACCTCTACTGGTGAATGGTGGATGACCTAGTCTCTCTATCCTTATTTTCTTCTCCCTACAATCAATCTTTGCCCTATAAGTATAGAGCTGATCCATACCAATGATCTCATTAAAGTTATTCATGTCAAGAAGGATAAAATCCCTAAGGAGCTCATTATCTAGATACTTAACTGGGGTTTTCTAGAGATATGTAAAGATTCAACCACTCGAGGTTGTGACATCCAAAACATATCCTAATTCCTTGATTTCCAAAAAAAGCATTATTGCAAGATTTTTTGAAATTAAAGTATTAGTAGAACCAGAATCAAACAAAGCATTTGCATTATGTCCCATGATCTCAAGCATGCCTACATTGTTTTTTGTAACATGTTAGACTACTACATGCTTAGATAAAATAGCAAATAAAACTCTAAGGGTTATTACTCTCTATCAAACGGTTAGCACTGGCTTGATCCTCTTCATTCTCAATGTCAAAAACTCAGGCTATCCTTTGCTCTCCAGCAGGTGGCGCTGCAGCTAGTGCAACTGCTGCTACTGGTGGTGCTGCTAGCAAAGGCTACAGTACTATTGGGGCCGAACCTGTCGGGTCATGTAGAGGATAGTTGGCCTGAAAGTTTCCCTCTTACTTGCAACAAAGGCACACTTCTTCTCAAAGTGTCACTTACCCGAGTGCGACCTTCCATAGTTGTGACACCTCGGGTGACAGTTCTTGTTGTGGGGTTTCCCTTTTCAACCATGTCTTCTTTTGGCATGGTTGCATCCTTTTCCTTTCCTATGGTCGTTCTTTGGGCCATAAGTACCTTAAGTGAAACCTAGGTACCTCTTTGGGGGGTTCGGTGTAGGCATCACTTCTCCATGTCTAGGGCGGTGTTGTAAGCGTCAGTGAAGTTTGTTGGTTTTCTATCCATTACACGAGGCTTGATGGTAGGATGTTGATGCTCTAGAAAGTTATCCACCCTTCTTTCCTCAGTCAACATGTAACCAAACTGCTCCAGAAGGCAGAACTTGCAGGCATAGTCTGCCATAGAGAGATTTCCCTAAACTAGGTAGGTGAACTCCATGTCTTTCTCTTTCTTGGATGAGATGGGCAGAAGTATGCCAGAGAATATGGTATTGAAATTGGTCCAGCCCATTGAGTCTTTATTTAGATCTCGACCCATGATGTGGTTATCCTACTAGATCTTAGCTGCTCCTCCTAGGAAGTGAGCAAAAAAAGGGACCTTCTTGTTTGGCTACACTTCCAGCATGCATAACCCATTCTCTACTGCTGGAAGCCAAGAGTCATCTTTGTCGACCACTTCTGTCTTGTCTTCACCCCAGAAATTCTCGATGTTCAACTTCATAAAGTCTAGAATGGCGTCCAAGGCATGGACTGACGGGTAGTGGCTCACCATTTGCATCTTTGTCTATGTCCTTGTGGGCCAAGGCATTAATGATCTCAGTCAGCTTCTTCTATTGTTCCATCCAGAGGGAATCATGAGTCGAGTTCTCCTTGGTCTTGACCTTGTCTTCTCAGAAAATACATGTCAACAAATGATGTAACATGGTGTGTTATGAAAAGGGAAAAAACATGGAGTTGCTAGATCTAACTAGTTCACCTTTCTGTTCTATCTCTAGGTTTAGGTTGTCGAAGGGAATGGGTTTAGGGTCTGAGACTTCCTCTGAGGCTCCCTCAGGTCTCTTCCTCTTCCTAGAGGACTCTTCCTCCATAGCCTTCATCTTCTTCTATAGAGACCTCCTCTTCCTGTGAGAGTGCCTACTCTCATCATGATCCTGGGGAGTGTCATAGGGGACAACAAAGGTCCTGGTACAAGACATGCTGATACACATAAGCATGTAATTAAACCCAGTCTAAGATTTTAGAGCATCACAACATCATAAATTATGTCTGTGGCATCTTGATTGCATGTTTTTTATTATTTAACAGAGGTTGCCTTAACCCCTAATTCTCATAACCCTAGTACTCAAAACGAGGTACAAAGAGTAGTTATAAGCACTTAGGGTTTTGTGAGTGAAGGGGTAGAGAAAAAGGTGAAGATAGATGAGAAATTGTAGAGGTATGTTATTTAAAGTAAAGTACTCATACTTTGGCCAGGAAGGAAGCATAAGTTCGGGAGTCCTCATAATCTGACTAGCAACAGTAGAGGAAAATCTTTCCAGCCCCCGAATGTGGTCCTTTAAAGACACTATTGCCTTTGGAAAACACTCTAATATTTCCCTTTGGGTTGTACAGACTTTGTAAAATTTAATAATTATTAAAGGTTAAAGAGTAAACCCTGCTCTGATACCAAATGTAACGACCCCCTCCCCCTGTTATCTCCTATTCAGGAGGAATGATAGGGCAAGGTACAATATAACTAATACATGATCACATGTTTAGTAATTAACCAAAAATAATTAATAAATTTTACTAACAAAAAGAAATTGGTATGTAACTGAGGGAATATCTAAAGTTCTATAGCCTCCATGATTATATTATTTTTCTTCATTTTGTGCCTTCTTTATGGATATCTAGTTTCATCATATTTGTAGAATGACAATTATACTAAAATGTCAACAAACAAAACGTTGGTCCATATAACGAGTTATAATGGTATGTGGGGGAAGAAAAAATTCACATATATTTGTGACAACATAACCACAACATTTATTTGTTACAAAACAAAATTTTTGTTTTCTTCATAACTTCTCAACCATTTCTACTCAACCTCTAGTATACCATCACTTAGGGTTTTGTCCCTATAATAGACTTTAGGCTACCTCTCAATTTGGACCTAGGTAAATCATAGTCCACCTTCCAATCTAGAGCTAGGTGCCATTAGATCTTCCCAATCTAGGGTTCTGTCTAACCTTTTGAACCTGGGCATTGGTCTTTTAGTCATCACAATGACTTTACTTTTCTTTTCATTCACAATTTCCAGAGTTGGTATGCGGGTTCAAGCAAGTTATAAGCTACTATTGTGATAGCCATAGTCACTTTATAGATTGCATGAATTAAAATCCATCTAAGCATTTAATTTCAAGCAATTATTAAAACCTTGGAAATTTCCAGGAAACTACATCGATCAGTCATAAGAATAACCACATACCTTGACTAGGAGTCTAGATGTCCAAGCAACAGCAGGCAATTATTCAACCGAGCAAAGTTAACCTAAAAGTTAATGCAATACACCCATCTATTATTATTTTATCCAAAACATCACTAACACTGACTTGGGTCCCAAGTTAGGGTTTCTAAGTCAACATTTGGGTTTTAGCTTCCCAAACCCTAGTTTCCACTTTTTATGCCCATTGGGTTTACAAACCCTAATTCATCATTAATTACAGCTTTTATTCCAAGGAAACTGTGATAACCTAGTTCTCTATGTCCTCAAATTGATTCACACCTTGATGCGTATGATACCTAGTTGCGCTCAACAACCTCAATCTCCTTAAATTTGATGTTTGCGAGTCACTATATGCTCAATCGATGCATTGGAATCAATAAAATGTTATAATGTACCTCTTGACTCAGGTTGAGGCTTTGATTTCATTGTGGATTTTTAATTCCATTTTTAACCCTCACTATGAGTCCCATTCCATCCTAACTTCAATTCCATATTGTGAAGCTTGATGTGACGGTTCAAATGCATCTTTTCTTGCCCAAATTGGGGATCAGAGGAGGGATATGAACCCATTGTAAATTGAGAGATAATTTCTAGAATTTTTCTTCCTTTAGTTGGCTCTGAACATATTGGGAGTTAGGCACAGATCCGGCTAGTGCCTACTTTATATTTTTACTCACCTCCATGGTCATCATCTCTCATGTGTGATGGATCATAAAAAAACCAACGCTCCTCATGCTGATGGTCCTCCTCTTTTCTCTGTCTTTCCCACCTACCCTCCTCTCCTCTTTTCTCCATGAACTCTACCCGCTGGTCTTCCTTCTGGCCACTTGACCGTCTTCCCACACCAATGAGACATGATCAGGGAAGGCGATTTTCTAGCTACCACCCTTTTTGCTCGTTGGTCGATGGTCCTCCCTCTCAAACACTAATGAGCCAGCCCAATAGACTCACCACCTATAAAACCCCTTTCCTACATTGCCAACCCTTCTTCTTTT
This sequence comes from Alisma plantago-aquatica, assembly GCA_963693085.1. Taxonomy (NCBI): domain Eukaryota; kingdom Viridiplantae; phylum Streptophyta; class Magnoliopsida; order Alismatales; family Alismataceae; genus Alisma; species Alisma plantago-aquatica. The sequence goes on from OY856411.1 coordinate 1,383,045,961, forward strand.
CTTCCTCATCTTCTGCCTTAGTCGTGCCACCCCCGATTTCCCACCGTTGGCATCACCGTCATCTCCCCCCATACATAAGGTTGAAGATGATACGGTGCTTGGTTGGGTATCCATGGAATCCACACCTATCTCTTCCCATCTATCTCTCTGTTCTGTCTGGATGAACCTTTTGTGGCTAGGAGGCAGCCTTAATGCTGCACTTGAGTCACTGTAGTGAGCAGTGCTACTCCAGCCCACAGAGACAATGACCACGAAGGAAGGTCAGGAATCTACCCACATCCTCCCATTCCCGCTCACCACCGTCTGAAGTAGGAGTACCTGCAGAGGATTTGGTCGCTCCTCATCACCAACTCCATCACTCCCTAGCCACCCCTTCCGATGACCTATAAAGTTTCTTCCTCCGAACGCCATCACGTACTTGAGCGGGATGGCCTAGAGTTGACCAATGGTCAGGGATTGTGATCAGACCATCATCAGCAGTGGGGATCTTTGTGGGGTGGTGGCCAACCACGATGGGTTGGGGCCATCCCTAGAGCCTAGTAGGCTGGCAGTCCATGTGGGACAAGGCCCATTAGCCGTAGGCCCAGTTCAGAGAGGTGCCTCACCTGGGAAGGTGTGGCCTCTCTGTAGCCTCTGGATCAGGATCTAACAATCCACGATAGCCTACTAGAGATACCTTCTTTGAAAAATGTTATCTATTCACTCGTTGAGCCTTTTTGGACATGCCATATATGATTTTTGATCTAGAGGACATGATCTATCCAATAAAAATAGTTTTAAGATCTAATTTTTCTTGTATATTCTCTAGTTTTATAAATAATGTCAATTTATGATCCTTATTTTAGAATTAGTATCAATCATGAACTTTAGGTATCACTAATGACATCTAGTCCTTAAAATTCAATGAATTAGCATCTCTACTTCATTGTTTTGATAGGATGTATGTCTTGAAACATCTATAGGAACCTTTATTATTGCTTTGAGCTAAATTCTCATTCTTAACCCTAAAGGTGACTTCTTAAGTGTATGCATGCTATAACTTGATCATGTCTCGAATCTTATCCTTGATTGATGTCATTTAATCTTGCAATCTTGAAATTAGAAACTTTTATTATGCTTTGTGATATAATGACCCGATACCTAATGCTAGTGGCCCACTTTTACTCTTGATACCCCAAGTACCTATTGTGTTTAATAAAGGACCTTTTTAACCTAGTTGTATCTATATGTTGAAATATGACTCCGTGCCAATAACATGCTTTATCTTATCCAATTGAGTAGAATCATTAGCTTGTGCACTATAAGCCAACATGATCTATCATATGCTCCCAAAGCTAACATGACTTGGAGTTATGACCCTATTGCATTGGGATGTTCTAGTATGACTTTATCATGATCTTGGATGTTAAACCATGATAATAATCTAAATCTCATGCTTCCTTTATGTCTAATCAAATATCATGTTTATCTAGTATCACTCTTAATGTGGATGGTCCATCTAGACCTAAGGTTTAGTGTTGACGCATATGCTTTATGGAATCATTGCATGCATGTTTGGAACTTTGGAAATGATGTTTGATCTAATTGAAACCTAGGTCCAAGGAAACATCCAAATGAATCATATGATTATTAGAATATCAAACCCTTTGTTTTTAATCTGAGACACAATTATGTGTCTTTTCTTTGTGAGGTTACCTTGGTTTGCACCATCTCTAGGAATCTTACTCAAGAATCATAATTTGCTCATTACTTTTAAGGTACACTTACTCTCTTGACTCTACTATGGTATTGGCTTGTTCGTATGTATGCTCGTATGAATCCTTGGCTAGTAATTACTTGTTTGAGCTACTTGTTCCCTATGACTAGTATGTTCGTTTTGCTTGATATACATTGAACAAACCCCGAATATAATTGAACTTGTCTATTATGTGTACCTACCTGTATTCTCGAGGTTAGGACACAAGGTTGGGAGCCTTACTGGAGATGTCCAGGTAAGGTGGATCATGTCAATCAAAAGGTTTGGCTAATCTTGAGCACCCTTATGGACCCTTCTAATGGGAATCTGGTCAACGACCATGATATGTTGTTGAGTGTAATGGAAAATAAACTTAAAACATGCTTTGTATAAAATATTGTTGTTAAATGTTCGCATCTTATTTCTACTTCTTGCTTATATGATGTTTCTAGCCAATCAAGTTTTATAGTACTCTTAAACTATTTACATACCTTTTCATAGCATATTTAATGCTTTATCATAAATATATTTTGTTTATCGAATTTGTAGTTTCCAAATGAAGATCCTCTGCACTCAAGACTCTAAGATCTAAAATGCAATACAAATGGGTATGCTTGAATCTAGAAATGGGTACATATCTCTTATATCCATGTTTACTATCTTGTTATCTTGTTGTTATTGCCATTTTCATATACATATATTGCTTGTGTGAAACTATGTGCCATTCTATGGATGGGTGCCCAAAACTTACTACCACAAACTCAGTAGTTAGTGGGGGTAGGATGAGGGTAAAAAAAAGTTCTGTGACAAATGGTATCAGAGCCAAACACATAGGCCTCTATATATGTTTAAGGTGTAACACATCTTGAGAACCCAGAAAGGACTAAAATCCTTTTCCCAAGTTTAGAGAGTCTTCTAACATCTCATCTTTTCTTTAAGGACCACCTAAGCCACCCACATAGATGATGATTAGGTTGTTCCTCACCTCCTCATGTGATTCTTCTCTCAACACTATTAATCACATGAAATATCATTTTTGGGTAGCTTATGCAAGGGAAAAGTAAAATTCACTTGATATCCTGAAAGTTGATTAAGATGTTAATGCCAGGATCTGACTTTAAATTGCAAACCCTATTTGATGTAAGAAAGTACTCTCAAAAGTGATGTACTCACGTGCAAAGTTTATGAAAACTCAATGTTAACCGTTTGGACATAAGCTCTTTCCATGTTTGAGGAAAATCCTTGATATGGTGAAATAAGGTGAAACTCATGTTTTATACCTCATGTTTGATGAGGTCCCTATTGACTATGCCTATGTTGTCCCTATTTTGATCGAACCTCAAACATAGATAAGTAAAACTCATCCAATTGATATGTATCATTCCACATACTCTCGTATCACCATGGCTTTGGACCCCAGATCATGATGTGATGACTTGAATATACGAGGTAATCCCCTATTGACTTGTATGCCTATTTGTAAGCTCAATTTTAGAAAAACATGATGGACATAGATATTACTCTATCCCTATTATGCTTGAATCCTCGAGTTCTCAATTTGAATTCTCGATTTCCAAACTCTACCCTTGCCTTGATCCTGAATGGAAGGGAATTCTATTTTGACCTTGAACTTACAAAATTCTAAGATACGATTTCCCTACTATGATCTTGATGTTTGACTCGTGATCTTGTGAAATATGATTTGGTAGTTGATACTCACCCTATTCGGGTATGCTTGATGACTCATGATTAATATGGACTATTGTGCTAGATTAGGGTGGTAGTTGACATGAATTCCCTAATCCAGGCCACATCCCTATTTTGACTATCTCTAACTCATCATCTTGATTAATCATTTAGAGTTTGGGAAGGTAATCCTTTTCACCCGATTATGATTTCTCGACCTAAGTCCCTTATAGGTCAAACACATGAGGAATTTGGTACTCGATCTTGAACCTTATATTAATGATGATCTTGAAATATGATATAGTTAACTATATAGTTAGTAGTTAGGGTCTTAGAAAGACCTGGACCTAGATCATTCATTAACCATGAATTCTATGAAAATGAACTCAATTTTGATGTCAAGAAATGTTGAATAATGCTCGAAGTGTTGCTTAAACATTTCTCGATTAATGTATATAGATGAATGATCACCCCTAAGAACTAAATAGGAATCAAAACATTATCTTGGAAATGTTTAGACATATGATTTCGATGTCCAAACTTGACTCTCGATGTTGGTATATGAAATATTGACTCATGATTATTGATCTTGGTATTGACTTGACTCCTATGATAACCCTATTTGGATCTTGAGATCACCCTCGATATATAACTAGTGACCTTCATGTTCCCAAATCTCAAAATTGAAATGATCACTGTGATGAATTTATCAATTTATGATTTAAGGGTGAGCTCCATGTGGACTGGGGTGGGACTATCCATTGATTTGATCATGAAATTATGATGTTGAAAAATGATGTATGTTTCAAATTTGTTGAAATATAAAATCTCAATCATGGAGGTATAACCCCACCTAGGCCAATGTAGAATCTAGAACCATAAATCTTGGTAGTGAAAGTTATGCATTACTCTTGAACTTTGTTGGTTGACTAAAATGTGACCTCTCCAATTTTAATAATATATAGGATGATCTCTCCAAAATTGTGACTCATGTGATGATACTTCCAATTTGATCTATATGACTATGTGTTGACCATGATGCTCAATTGCTCAATTTTGGAATGGGATGGATATTGTAAGTGGTGATGACTCCAATGAGAATATTGTGATGATCTTAATGTTGAATGGGAAAACTCAATCTCTATCAATGACTTGTTTAAATTTTGGGGACAAAAATTCTTTTAAGGTGAGGATGATTTGATAACCTAGTTCTATGTTTCCTCAAATTAATTCACACCTTGACATGTTTGATACTTAGTTGTTCTCAACAACCTCACTCGCCTTAAATTTGATGTTTGTGAGTCACTATATCCTCAATCGATGCAATGGAATCAATTAAATGTTATAATGTACCTCTTGACTCATGTTGTGGCTTTGATTTCACTGTGGATTTGTAATTACATTTTTAATCCTCACTATGAGTCCCATTCCATCCAAACTTCAATTCCATATTATGAAGTTTGATCCAACTATTCAAATGCATCTTTTCTTGCCCAATTTGGGGATAAGAGGAGGGAGATGAACCCATTGTAAATTGAGTGCTAATTTCTTGAATTTTTCTTCCTTTAGTGGGCTTTGAATCTATCGAGAGATGGGCTCAGATCCAGCTAGTGCCTACCTTTTTTTTCCTCAACTTTATGGTCATCCTCTGTCACACATGAAGGTTCATATAGAAACAAACACTCCTCACATTGATGCTCTTCCTCTTTTCTCCGTCTTTCCCACCTACCCTCCTCTCCTCTTTTCTCCACGACATCTGCCCGCTAGTCTTCATTATGGACACTTGACTCGACACGAGTAGGGAAGGCAATTTTCTAGCTACCACCCTTTTTGGTTGTTGCCTGATGGTCCTCCCTCTCAAACCCTAATGAGCCATCCCATTAGACTCGCCACCTATGAAACCCCTTACCTACATTGCCAAACCTTCTTATTTTCTTCCTCGTCTTCTATCCTAGTTGTGCCGCCCCTAATATCCCACTGTAGGCGTCACCGTAATCTCCCCCAGACACAAGGTTAAAGATGATATGGTGCTTGGTCGGGCATCCATGGCATCCACGCCTCTCTCTTCCCCTTCGTCTCTCTGTTCTGTCCAGATGAGCCTTTTGTCACTTGGAGGCGGCCTCAACGCTGCACTAGAGTTGCTGTAGTGAGCAATGCTACTCCAGCCCACAAAGATGATGACCAGGAAGGACTGTTAGGCATCTACCCACGTCCTCCCACACCCACTCACCACCATCCAAAGTAGGATTGCCTGCAGAAGATTTGGTCGCTCCTCATCGCAAACTCCATCACCCCCTAACCACCCCTTTTGGTGACCTATATATTTCTACCTTTGGATGCCATCACATACTTGAGTGAGATGGACTAGAGTTGGCCAGTGGTCAGGGATCATGACTAGACCATCACAGGAAGTGGGGAGCTATGTGGGGTGGTGGCCAACCACGATGGGTTGGGGCCATCCCTAAAGCCTAGCATGTTGGCAATCCATGTGGGATAAGGCCCAATAGCCGTAGGCCCAGTTTGGAGAGGCACCTCACCTAGGAACATGTGGCATCTCTGTAGCCTCTAGATCAGGATTTAACGATCTACGATAGCCTTTTGGAGGTCCCTTCTTTGAAAAATTCAATCTATAAACTCGTTGAGCCTTTTTGGACATGCCATATATGATTTTTGATCTAGAGGACATGATCCATCCAGTAAAAATAGTTTTAAGATCCAATTTTTCATGTATCTTCTCTAGTTTTCTAAATAAAGACACTTTATGATCCTTGTGTTGTAATTAGTATCAATCATGAACTTTAGGTGTCACTAATGATATCTAGTCCTTAAAATTCCGTGAATTAGCATCTCTACTTCATGTATGTCTTGAAACATCTATAGGAACCCTAATGCTTGATTAGAGCTAAATGCTAATTCTTAACTCCAAAGCTAAATTCTTAAGTGTATGCATGCTATAACTTGATGAAGTCTTGAATCTTATCTTTGATTGATGTCATTTAATCTTGCAATCTTGAAATCAGTAACTTTTATTATTCTTCATGATATAATGACCCCATACCTCATGCTAGTGGCCCGCTTTTACTCTTGATACCCCAAGTACCTATTTTGTGTACTAAAGGACCTTGTTGATCTAGTTGTATCTATACAATGAAATATGACTTTGTGCCAATAACATGCTTTATCTTATCCAATTCAGTAGAATCATTAGCTTGTGTACTATAAGCCAACATGATCTATCATATGCTCTCAATGCTTACATGACTTAGATTTATGACACTATTGCATGGGATGTTCTAGTATGGCTTTATCATGATCTTGGATGTTAAACCACGATAATAATCTAAATCTCATGCTTCCTTTATATCCAATCAAATATCATGTTTATCTAGTATCAATCTTAATGTGGATGGTCCATCTAGACCTAAGGTTTAGTTTTGATGCTTATGCTTCATGGAATCATCGCATGCATGTTTGGAACTTTGGAAATGATTTTTTATCTAATTGAAACCTAGGTCTAAGGAAACATCCAAATGAATCATATGATGATTAGAACATCAAACCCTTTTTAATCTAAGACACCATTATGTATCTTTTATTTGTGAGGTTACCTTACTTTGGACCATCTCTAGGAATCTTATTCAAGAATCATAACTTTCTCATTACTCCAAAGGTATGCTTACTCTCTTGAGCCTACTATGGTATTGGCTTGTTTGTATGTATCTTCATATGAATGCTTGGCTAGTAATTACTTATTTGAGATACTTGTTCCCTATGACTAGTATGTTCATTTTACTTGATATACGTTGAACAAAACCCAAACATAATTGAACTTGTCCATTATAAAAACCTGGTGTACCTGCGTATATTCTCGCAGTAAGGGCACAAGGTTGGGTTCCTTACTGGAGATGTCCAGGTAAGGTTGACCATGTCGATCAAAAGGGTTGGCTAATCTTGGCCACCCTTATGGACCCTTCCAATGGGAAGCTGGTCAATGGCCATGATATGTTGTTGGGTATAATGGAAAATACACTTAAAAATGATTTGTATAAGAGATTGTTGTTAAATATTTGTGTCTTGTTTCTATATGATGCTTCTAACCAAGCAAGTCTTATAGTACTCTTAAACTGTTTACATGCTTTTTCATAGTGTACTTAATGATTTAACATTAATATATTTTCTTTATCAAATTTGTAGTTGCTAAATGAAGATCCGCTGCACTCAAGACTCTAAGATATGAAATGCTATACAAATGGGTATGCTTGAATCTAAAAATGGATACATATCTCTTATATCCATGTTTACTATCTTTTTGTCTTGTTGTTATTGCCTTTCATATATATATATATATATATATATATATATATATATATATATATATATATATATATATATATATATATATATATATATATATATATATATATATATATATTTGTGTGAAACTATGTGCCATTCTATGGATGGGAGCCCAAAACCTACTGCCACGGATTCTGTAGTCAATATGGGTAGGATGAGGGTAACAAATAGTTCTATGACAGAAACCCTAATTTATCAAATTATGGATTTCTAAGTTCATATAACTTACAATTTGCTATTTTTATTCATAAAAGATCAATCTTTGACCATCAATATCAATTGTACATATTATAATAATCAAATCTTAGAAAAAGGGTTCAAATTCATATAACATATTAAAGATGCTATATTTAGGCACTTTTTGAACCAGAAGAAAAACTAGACTCTGATTATATTTTTATTGAATTTTGCATATTTTTCTTAGAAAAAACTATATATTATTTCTTATTATCCAATCATCCAATTACATTGTAGGATTTTTACAAATTTATTCTTTTTAGTCCAATTAGATCCTACCACCTAGGCAGAGTGCCCTGGGCTCTTCCTTGCCAACTCGGTTGGGCCGACTTATCGGCTCTTGCCAAGTCAGTGGCCCACCCATGACTCCTTATCTGATTAAGCGAGAAAAAAGAAGGAAAAAGACCAAAAGGGTCTTACACACTCTGAAGACGATCAGGGGTATATTGGTCCTTTACTCACAATCCTTCTTCAACCTCTGTTTGCCCTTCTTTGCGAACCAAGTGGTCAACTCACAAGTTGACCTCAAAATCCCAGCCTTTTGAGTGTTGAATGAAGATACAGCCACCTTCATTGACTTACGATGGACTCACTGGTCCTTTCAATTTTCTCATTGAAGGTCTGATATGTCGAGACGAATGGGTAGTTCCTATAACAAGATGGCGATATAGGTAGCAGTGAAGATCGATCCCAAGGAAGACATTAACATCGGGGAAACTGACACGAGATTTGGTTAAAGCTCTGGGATCATATTATGCCCTTGCAGATGGTTTGAAGTCCCCTATTTATAGTTGTAGGTCAGTCATGGAGGGATGTATATTAGGGGATTCTTCTAGAGATCTCAAACCTAGGTGAAACCTAGGGTAGGTCGATTCAGTTTGGTCTCTCGAATCCATTAGGATGATTTCCCAATCTAATCGTGTACTCAAACGCAAGGAAATCTCCCTCAAATTCAACCTGTTCAAGGTCCTGGTTTCATTACTTGGATGAAGGTATAAGATTAACACATGTTATTGGATCTTAGATCTGATGGTCCACAACCCGCACACCCTTTAAAAGATATTTCTAATATGAATTGAAATTTTGACATTTATTGTTATTCCATTAACTTTGGGGATTTTAAAAAATCCATATCTCTCAAACCATGCATCCTTTTAATCCCAAATTTTAAGGGTAAGTCTTTGACGACTAAAAGGACTCGTGTGCTAAAATTGGGACCAAAAATTGTAAACAAAAGAGACTTTTATTCATATGCAAGTCATTCACTTATAAGGCATATATTATGCATTTAAAATACATCTTTTTGCTTTCTTTCTTTTCTATTTTCTTTATTTGATTTCTTTTATTATCACAAACCACGTGGAACCAAACACTAATCAATAATGGTCATACAGGCCACTTTCTATAGTTTTCTACACAATTATCATATATGCACATAATTATCTTCAATTTCTTTTTCTTTTTACTTATTATAGGATTTTATTTTATCTTTTTTCCCTTTTATCCATCATTGGACTATTAAAACAATATAAACTATGAAATCATGTATCCAAAGGAAATTTCCAAAGAAGACCATTCTTTTAAAAAAATAACATTCAAATTTCCATTCAAGTCTCTTTTACTTGCATAATTACAATTCAATTACAAGCAAAATTGAGGTTATAAGAGGAGCCTTTTGGCGATGATCATAGTGAGCATTATTTCTAAGCAGAACGTCCATAGGTGGCATGCATTTACTTGACAGCCAAAGCGGCCATCGGTGGTGCGTATAGCAACCATCGGGGGATGGGCGTCAGTCAGAGTGAACATTGGTGGCACACAGAACAACCACTGTCACACGCCAGATGGTTCGAAAGGTTTAGCTCCTTGACATGCTAAAGTCGTGCGTATAATGCAAGTGCACGTATAAATGTAATATAGGCCTTGTGAGGCCCGAGTCGAACTCTGGGAAATAGAAATTTTAGTAGACTACTACTAACTGGTCGTGATCACCTAGACTGATTAGAAAAGTTGATTGTTTGGTTTTAAAAAGAAAATAAAGTAAAAAGAAAACAAAAGCGAGCGGTGATTAAATGATTAGTTTAATCAAATTAAATGTGAATCCTTAGGATTGTGGTTTCACCATGGAGTCTCACTGCATGCAAATGTACACAATTGACATAATTCATTCTCTTCTCCTAATTATGGCCCGTAGTCATAATTGCTCACTTCCGCGATACAATTCACTGCCTCGTTCTAGGTCAGTTCCATACTAGTAGTAACTTATACCCTAGATCTAGGTGCTTTAATTATTTCTCTAAGTATCCACCATTAATCGTACATTACCTTATCTAAGGAATTTATTGATTAATGTGTTAATCGTGCCTTTTCAACAACTAATTCTCCTTCAGAAGTAATTAACAATATTAGAAATCGACTATGGTGATCAAGCATAGTAAATTGCAATGGAAACATGATAACATATCAAGGGAAAGTGAGAAAAATTATGATAATCAATATAACATTGTCATACAACAATTCCTCAGTCTACTCCCGGTCCTAAGGATAGAGGGGATTAGCCCTGCATGTTCAACTCAGCAGTACACATGGAGAAGAAAGAGAGAAGCATGGAGAAATGAATGAAAATATGGTGTAACCCCTAAAACAAAGAAGATTTGGATGATCCTCAGTGCGAGACGCACATTCTGCAGCCTTCCAGTGATGAAATCATTCGTCTATGGCTCTGGAAACTTTTGGGGCATAGCTCTAGGCTCCGTTCTTCGCTCTCCTCTTCTCCGAGACTTGTGCAATGGAATAGAACGTGATACCTGGCTTTGGGCCGCCTTTTCCTAGGTATAGGCATGACTTACGACTACTAAAAGATCGCAGCCATTTTATCATGATCGTTCTGAACAATTTCCTTATCTGACGGTGTCGATACCGTTGATGGGGTGTCAATGGTATCGACCCCCTAGGATACCGATACTTTCTTCAATTTCTGGAATCTGCTTATTGGCATCTTGATACTATCGACCAGTGTGTCGATGGTATCGACCTGGATGCTTTCCCTCTGGCTCGGTCACTGTTGCCATGTCAATAGTATCGACAGATCTGTCGATGGTATCGACATGTCCGGGAATGTAAAGTAATTGAAACCAAGACAAAAACACAAATCAAATCCGAAAAATTTGATAATTCATATAACATAAGATAAAATAAGATAAATTGGATGCATACAATGATTGTAGGAAGAAGGAAATGAATCATGATATTATAGTCATAAAATGACACATAACCACACAAAACAAGTATGAAATTAGCCTATAAATGTGACTCAAAATCCCTGCATCAAACTCCCCTAAGCTTGAGTCTTGCTTGCCCTCAAGCAACAAAACTTTAAAATCTGATTGAGAGGGTCAACTAAAGAACATAATCACAAAATTGATATCTCAATATGATTCCCACCTTCAATTCACATACCGACCCTTACCAATCATTGAACGATAACTACCCTTCAGGCGACAATAATCATTCATAAGAAATGTCTACCCCAAGATCAACAAACACCATCAAATAAGGCAGTTAACATAAAAGAATCTTTAGGTTCAGGCTTGGTGCATCTTGTGATATCCTATCTACGTTGCTCATTTCCTAACTACCATCTAAATGGAAGCAGATCTCTTGATATACATGAATGAGGAGAAAATCATGGGTTCCTTACCACTTAGAGCAACGGGTGGATGGAATGGGTGGCTATGGAAGAAAAGGAAGCACAATATAGTCGATCATGCAAAAACAAAAATGAATGACCTATCATGATGCAAATGCAAATGAAAATGCCCTAATGCTACATTTTTGGTGAAATGATGCATGCAATATCATTCCGTCTCAAAGTGAGATGGAATATCTAAGTAACTACACCATGTGCTTGTTCTTCTTAATATACGGGTGAGAACATGTTCCTTTCTCCCTCTTATTCATACTTTTTTTTCTCTTTTTTTTTCTTTCATTTTTTTTCAAGCCCTCATTTTTATAAATGGTAATGGATTATTTGTTGGGCTTCCTTCTTTTTCTAACTGACACACTTGATGGATTCTATTTGGAGGGTATGGAACAAGTTCAACACCTTTAATTTTTCAGAAGAACATACAACACACGATGTACAACTATATGCTTGAAATATGTGAATGCACTTCATTAGGACAATTATGCAACTAAATGACATGCACCTAAGGATAATGTGCATGTATAACTACTCTATATCTTTCTTTTTCCATTTTTATGCAAAACATGCAAGAATAATTGTAATACAAGACCTATCTATATGGAATGCAATCAAAGAGTGAACAACAATAATGTGCTCCAGTTGTTATGGTGAAGAGTGAATGAAATTGCGGTGGATCAGATCACAAGACTAATTGACAGAACCGTCAGATAGAATTATATGTCCCTCCTTACTGACTTGTGTACCTAATAATCAAGGGGTTTCTCTCTCTCACTTCAAATTAAAGTCACGTTATCATTTGGTTGGTTTGGGCTCAACATCCATATGAATCATCTTAACATGAACCATACAGATACACAATCATGTTCATATGTTTTTAAGCTGACCTACCCAATGAGTTTCAAAAGCAATGTTCTCAAGTTCTCACAAGACAAACTTACAATTTCTTAAGGATTTCTTCATTAAAAATCATTTTCTCACAAAGCCCCAAGTGAAAATGAGATGACATGCAATTAAATTAGACTCCACTAATTACACTAGATAGATAGTGGATCCTAGAAAATAGTAAATCTAGCAATTGAGAAAACTAAGATAAAGAAAGATGAAAATTGCAAAAACAAATAAAAGATCAAATAAAATAGAAAACTAGATAAATGTTGTTCGAGCATCCAAACTCCCCTAAGCTTGAACTCGACTATGGCCTCATACTCAAAATCCTAACTTAAGAGGTGGAACAACAATACCCCTTTATTTCTCCGGTGGTGGTTGTGGCGGGTATAGGTGGCCGCTAGGATCCCAAGAAGGATAATCCCCCTTAAATTTGATGGAAAGAATTTGCCCACTTTTATAACTGTGACTCACACTGATGACGGTTCGTCGATAGTAGCGACAAGGTGTCGATACCAACAATGGGGTGTCGATGGATACGCATTGTGGATCGCTCGATGAAGACTGTAGATCATTGACGTGTACGTCGATACCATAGATGGAGTCTCGATGGTATCAACATCTGCATATGACTTTGCTCCTCATGAGGTCTGGCCCTGCAACTGTGTTGTTAATGTGTCGATACCATTGACCAATGTGTCGATGGTATCGAGATTACTGAGAACATCTGTCATACATTCTCCAGACATTTCTCTACCATCGATGACTTGTTGATACCATCGACTCTCGACCATATTTCTGCCTATTCCCGTGTCGATTCCATCGACGAGGCTGTCGATAGTATCGATGGGATGAAGTTTCGGTAGAAATTTTTGCTGTTCCAAATTCGATACCATCGATCTTCCGTCAATGGTATCGACTGTTTCCCAGCCTGCACACTCAACAAACATATCAGGGTATCATTTTTACAAACTAACTACAACGGTAATAAAAACTACTTAGGAATATGAAAACTAAAGAAAATGGACATGTAATCTACCAAGGTTGGGTTACCTCCCAACAACCGCCCTTCTTTAACGTCTTAGGCTTGACGATACGGATACCTTAACCTAGGTTGTCAAAGGATGTATCTAATGATTCACTTGGAAATTTAAATTCAACTCTATCTTTACCAATCCCCAGTGTCAAGTAGCCTCACCTAATAGGAGTGATTACATCAGCCATAGCTTGGAACGACCTTCCCAATAACATCTCACATCCTTGCAGCTCATTCATGTCCATTACTACGAAGTCAACATGGAAGATGAATTTGTCAAGTTTGACTAGCACATCCTCACATATACCTTGTGGCTTAGCAATGGATCCATCTGCCAACTCGATTGTCATGGAAGCTTGTGTTGGCTTCTTCAATCCCATCTTTTGAAAAGTGGCAAGTGGCATAAGATTAATGACTGCTCCTGAGTCACACTGTGCCTTTGAAAAATTTTGACCACCTATGGAACATGGGATGTAGAAACATCCTGGATCTTGCCTCTTTTTTGGCAGTCTTCCTTGAATTATAGAACTCACAGTTTCATCGACACATACACCATCTGTGTCTTTGATCCGCCGTTTCTTGTTGATGATGTCTTTCATGAATCTTCCATGTGAAGGAATTAGCTCGATAGCTTCCACCAACGTAAAGTTGATGTTGAGCTTCCGAAAGATCTCAAGAAATTTCCTGAAGTGCCATTGCTCATTCCTCGGCTTCATACTATCTAGGAATGGCACACTTGGCTCCTTTATGTGCTTGAGAGGTGGTATATATGGAACTTTAGGGGTCTCCTCCCCTAAGCTTGCTTCAACACCACCGTCCAGGACTAGATTTGGTACATCATCTGTGGATGGCATGACTTGTGGCTGCTTCTCTGTATTGCTAATGGGTGCTCCACTCCAAAGTACAACTTTCACCTACTCTTCCAGACTAGGAATCTCTTCAGAAATTTGAGATGTGGGCACAACAGTGGTGGAACCTTGGAGTGAGCTGCATGGCGTCCCACATCCTCCTGGAAATCCATATAAGTTGCGAGGGTATGGAACTTTGGGTTTGTCCTCCAAGTCTATACACATGATACTCTGCTCATGTACCTCCTCAACAGGAAGCTCTGATGCTTAGCAGACTGAAATATATTTAACCTGTTGATGTAGCTAAGTGGGCTCTGCATTCCCGGCTAGTTTTTGTCAAATGATTTGCTACATCACAACCACCTCAGTTGAAATTTGGGTCATGGTTGTCTCTAGAGTCCTCAGTTGTGCACCATGACTCTGTAGAGTCTGATCAAATTGGTTCAAAAATCCTCCCTGTGACTGAATTTGCTTGCCGAATGTATTCATCAGCTCTTGGTTTTGCTTTATTACTTGATTGAGCAACTCATTGCTCTTGTCCTCTGCACTCGACTATGGGTTTTCCTCCGGGTCTTGTAGAAAATTATTCGGATCCTTCCATGAAAATTTATTATCCTTTATCCAAGAGTAGTCAATGCTCCTATAACCCTGTTGATGCATATATTTTACATATTCTTCCTCCTCAGACCCACTGATCTCCTTCTCTAAGAGCTTCTTACATAGCAGGTCCATCTTCTCATTTAATGCTTGAATGGCCTTTACATCACCTACATTTTTGACCAGTTCTGTTTTATCTCTTTCACCCCAAGACTGCTTCTTGGCCATATTCTTCAAAATTTTATGACACTTAGAACTTTTGTTATTTAGAAAGAACCCTATTCCAACTGAGTCTAGAGTACTCCTATCATGTTCATTAAGATAAAATAAAAAATCTTCACTTGGGTTTCTAGATCAAGCCCATGATGTGGGCATCTTTGCAACATGATATTGAATCACTCCCAAGCCTCCGAGTATGTCTCACCGGCCTGCTGTTTGAAGTTATGAATCCTCCTCACGAGATCATTTGTCTTCTCAGGTAGGAAATATCATTCAAAGAAAACTTCAATCATCATGTCCCATTATTCCACATACTCATTATCTAGGTTGTAGAGCCACTCCCTTGTATTTCCTGCTAGAGAAGATGGAAACAATTTCCGATAAATTGCATCCTGTAGAAATCTATCCACCTTAACCATGTCACAGTTCTCTACAAACGTGCTGATATGGGCCACTGGGTCCTCATTTTTAAGCCCATGGAAAGCCAATGACTTGACCAACTAGATCAGCCCCAAGTCAATCTTGTAACTAGGTATGTTGATAGCATGTTTCTTGATTGTGTTGGATCCTAGATGGGTGATTAGATGCTCTAGAGGGGGGGGTGAATAGAGATGAAAGCACTTGCACAAAATTCATTAAACCTTCAAAATATATGACAAGATAAGGTTGCTAAATAGGCAATTTGGGTGCAACTAAATCATGCATAGCAAGGATAAGAGAGATTGAACATGCACCAAATAAGACAAGCTATTTCGAGTGGTTCCACACTTCAAACTAGAAGTGTGTCAGTCCACTTGCCTAGAGAGGTCAACCTCTAGGACTTCAACCAATTGCACTCTTATATTTAATTATAAGACTTACAATACATGACCAACAAAGGACTTACCTATCCAATACAAAGAGTCTTCAACCTTACCAAGGACTTACCCACTTTGCAAGAGTCTTCGGCCTTCTCCAAGGACTTACCCACTCTTGCACAAGTCTTCGGCCTTGTAGGAATTACCCACTCTTCTTGGATCTTCCGCCTTTGACTTCACCTTCACTCGGAGAAGCTTTCCACCAAGGACTTACCCACTTGAGCTTGAGTCTTCTGCCTTCTCCAAGGACTTACCCACTCTAGCTCCAAGTCTTCAGCCTTGATCTTCACCAAGGGACTCCTTCCCTTGTTCTTCTTCACCTCTCTTGGACAAGAGAGAGAACCTTCATCTTCAAGATAGGAAATGAGAGATGGGGAGGTGGTGGAAGTGAGAGCCTCACAAGATATACAAATAAGACTAGCTCTCTTACAAATCTCCTACTCACTCTAATGGATGTAGCAAGTGATTAAGCTTAGAGAGAGAGAGGAGGCTGTAGGAAGCACTCAACTATTTAATAGGGACCTCACAAAGAGTTTGCAATGAATGCTCAACCTTGGAATGAAGCCCAAGGGGTCCTATTTATAGCTGGGGATGCCTTTTAGCCTTTGGGAACACTTGAGAACGAAAACTAGCCGTTTTGTGGCTTGCAATGGATTTATTTTCACTTGTTGCAACTCCACAACGGCTAGAATCACTTTTCTGCACTTTTTCGTACAGTCTGATCGGCCAATTTTATATAAAGGTAACTCGGCCGAACCACTAAAAGACAAGGCTGAAAGCTAGACTGTCGGCCGAGTTCCTTTGTAGAAACTCAGCCGATCGGTCGACTTTCATCTTGGACCGATCAGTAGATCGGCCGAGTTTCCTAGCTAGAAACTCGACCGAACGGGAATCGGCTGAGTTTGTAACTCGGCCGATTGCAACAAAAATTCCAGAATATATGGATCGGCCGAGTTTGGAATTCGGCCGACAAAATCCCTGTTATGGGTATTTTGGAATTTTCGTTTGACTATACAAATGATTGATTTTTGTGTCCCAATAATTTTTCTAAGCTTAATTACAAGTCATACAATCATTACAAGTGATTACAAAGCAATTCTAAGGTCATTTACATAGAGATCCCAAATTGCACACTTGTAGCTATTTTGACTTGTCTTTTCTCCAATTTGATATGCGCAAGTTAGGGCATTTGGAGTGTGTCTAAACCTAATCTGAAATCACTCAATGTAGAAGCATTAGACACCAATAAATGGTTAGTCATCATCAAAACAAGGGTTTAGTCAATTTATACGTGAGTCAACATTGACCTAATTGACCTTGAGTCAACATTCTCCCCCTTTTTGAAGATGACAAACCATTCCATAAATGTATTGAAAGCTTGTACGTAAAATCATACCTTCGGAGAAACTTAGGGGTTTCAATAGGATTGAGCTCATATGCTCCCCCTCAATTGATGCACATGGAGTTCTCATACTCCCCCTCAATTGATGCTATTTCTCCTGCATGGTTAGCTTTCATAACATTTATAGAAACTATGTCTTCTACTCATATATGTTCTACACATATATGTCTTCTCCCATTTACCTTCTCCCCTTTACATGGACACGCTTCTTTGCTTCATGTAAGACATGCCTTCTCCCTGTTGTCAAAAGAAGACATATCTTTCTCCCCCTTTGTCATTTCAAAAAGGTGGGGGTGTGAAGAAACTAAGAAACACCACTTGTTAAGAGAAAGAAGATAACAAAAGTTATATAAGGAGAGTAGAAGAGCACAGATAGGGGCTTGTCCAAGCATAGAAAGAAAAGCAAGTTAAAGCATATACTTGAACAACCCAAAATGCAAGATGAAGTGCTGCAGAAAAACAGTAAATCACAATTTTGACCCTCAAGATGATGGAATTTGACCAAAAACCATCGGAGCTCATAGCAAAGCGATGAGTCTTTCTCAGAAGGGTGTTTCTGCATAAAAAACACTATACTTGCAGCAAAAACTGAAACTGGAGCAAAATCTGCATAAAATCCAAAAATACTCCAATTTCTACATATGATGTAGCTCTATGTGCCCTGCATCACAATGTTATGCAAGTAACTCAAGATAGTAGATATGCAATTCAAGGAACAATCTTGAGCATGTATGAGATAAGATACAAGCATAACATATAGATGATCAAAGATGGCAATTATTGACAGGGTTAGAACTACATGTATATGAACTACTAGTAGATGATATCATAAGTTAGGACTACTAGTAGGATCTAGATCATAGCAAGATATGCCAAAAGATACACAAGATAGAGCAAGCTATGATTAGATGAAGAGATATATCCAAACAAGGAGATATGCAATTTTAGAAGCATGAGAGGATATAACTCACTATATATGCATCCTTACCATAAGATGATTACCCCTAAGAACCTCAAGGTTGTATCAAAACAAGATATACACCTAGATAGATGTAGCAAGTTAGAGTACAACGGAAGCAATTTAAGACACAACCAAGAGATCCAAAGAGTTCATCATCAAAACCTGCAAAACAACTCAAAATAAGTAATTGCACGATATAGATATACCAAATTAGAGCAATTAGAGAGATAGAGTTGTAAGCAAGATAGGCATTTAGAACATGGCAATATGCATATATAAAGGTACCAGATGAGAGTGCCAAAGAATAAGGCTATTGGTTGAGAAAATCTAGTTGAGAGGGAAATTCTCACTCAATAAGCCAAATGTATATTCTGTGCACAATGTTATCGGTCGAGTTCTGTGCATTGGCAACTCGACCGATGACAACTGTTGGCAACACCCATTGGTGCCTATCGGTCGAGTTTCAATAGGGCAAACTCGACTGACAGACCATCTGTCAAAGGGCACATATATTTCATAAAAACATATTCAAAGGCATGCTAAATATACAAACCATATCCAAACATGTCTAAGCAAGTTAGTAATGCACTATAGAAGCATTAGAAACAGTTTTTGAGCAAGAGTGTGAAGAGAATCACAAAATGCCACTTTTGACTCAAAAACCATATGTATAGTGCATACTAACTTGACAAAAACAAGTTAGAAATGGTTATAAGCAATGAAACCTTTACCTTTGTGCTTACCATTGCTTTTTCCACTTGTTGTCACCCTCTACACATCTCACCTTTCTTCTTTCATGTGGATTGAGAAATCAATTTGCAATTCAAAGCTCAAGTCAATCCATTTGCATGTACCTACAAGAAGAAAGATGAAATGGTCCCCAATCATGTTTTTGGGTCCGGAGGGGTTAGTTTAGCAGCCCAAGTCCTATTGCTCTTGGGTGCTTTCCTAAATGGACAACAAGTAGAATAATGACCAAATTCATTGCAATAGTTGCATGTACCCATAGTCTTGGAACTAGAGGATTCTCCATGAAATATTGGAGGTCCTTTATCTTTGTTGTTCCCTTGACTACTATCATACCCTAAACCATGTCTACCAATTTGTTTAGTAGTATGGTGTAGGATGTCATTAAGACTCTTTTTACTAACTAAGAATCTTTGCAAGGATGATCTCAAACTGTCATTATCATGCTTAAGAGAAGCAATAGTAGAAGACAAATTATTGATATTATCTCTAGCATGCAAAAGATCATTTTCTAAGCAAAGAGTTTTAGTTAAATAAGAATCTCTATCAATATGAAGAGCAGCAACATCATTCTCTCTATTTGTATAACTAGAACAAGGTTCATGCCCATTGATTTTAGCAAGCAAGGAGGCATTTTCTAGTTCTAATTCATGCAAAACAAAATCTTTGTTTTTGTTTTCAGATTTAAGAACATCAATGTCATGCATGAGAGAATCAACAATTAAAGTATGTTCTTCATTAGAATTAGGCATGAGAGGTTGAGCTTCTAGAAATTTAATCTTATCAAGTAAACTAGCATTTTCAAGTTTAAGAGAGTCTACTTGGCTAAGACAATCATTTTTATCAATAAGCAAGCAAGAATTTGCATATTCAAGATCATCTAGTTCTATATGCAAATTATCAATAATTTTAGCAAGCTTTTTCTTTTTCTTTTTAGAAGACTTAAGAGATGCACAAATATCATGAATGAGATCAATCAAGGATTCTTTATCTAAAGAGTCTAGATTTACCTCATTTGAGTCTTCACTTGTTGATGCTACAAGAGCAAAATGACATTCTCCTTCATCACTAGAGCTTGAGCTTGATCCTTCACATGAATCTTCACTTGAGCTTGAGTTGGAGGAGCCGCTTGAGCTTGAGTGCCATTTCTCCTTCTTGTGAAGATGGGTCTTTTTGCCTTGTGGGCAATCTTCCTTGTAGTGACCCTTCTTTCCACATGTGAAGCACCGGATGTAGGAGGACTTGCCTTTGTAGAGTCTACCTTTGGAGTACATGGCATCTTCTTTAGCTTGAGAGGATGGAGAGACTTTTTCCATGATAGCTTCAATTTGAGCCTTTATTTCAGCCTTCTTCATTCTCTTAAGCTCTTTCTTCTCTTGTCTTTCTACTTCCTCCCTCTTGTCAAGTGTAGCTTCATGTGCTTGTAGATTTCCAATGAGCTCTTCAATAGGAATATCCCTAAGCGACCTTGCTTCTTCAATAGAAGTCACCTTGGATTCCCATCTCTTGGGGAGAGTTCTAATTATCTTTGAGTTGATCTCTCCACTAGACATAGGATGTCCTAGAATAGCAAGACCATTCAAGATGGTGTTGAGCCTTGAGTACATGTTGGCTATGCTCTCATCCTTTCCCATCTTGAAGTTCTCAAGCAACCCTTTGAGCATGTAGACTTTGTTTTCCTTCACTTGATCTGTCCCTTCATAAGTGATGCAAAGCTTTCTCCATACCTCATAGGCCGTCTCACAAGAGGAAATCCGGTTGAACTCGGTGGGGGTCATGGAGGCATATAGGATGTGCATGGCTCTAGCATTCAAGGTTGCTTTCATCAAGGTGGCTTCATCCCATTCTTCAATGTTTGTCTTTGGTAGAATGTATGGGTTGTTCACCATTTGCCACATCTCGAGACTTGATCCTTGGATGAAGAATTGAAGTCTTCTTCTCCAATAGAGGAAGTTTCTCCCATTGAAGATTGGAAGGCTGGTCGAGAGTCTCCCTCCTAGGTAGTCACCCATCTTCTCCTACTTGTTGAAGTATGCTTGGAGAAGACCCGCTCTGATACCACTTTTTGGATCCTAGATGGGTGATTAGATGCTCTAGAGGGGGGGTGAATAGAGCTGAAAGCACTTACACAAAATTCATTAAACCTTCAAAATATATGACAAGATAAGGTTGCTAAATAGGCAATTTGGGTGCAACTAAATCATGCATAGCAAGGATAAGAGAGATTGAACATGCACCAAATAAGACAAGCTATTTAGAGTGGTTCCACACTTCAAACTAGAAGTGTGTCTGTCCACTTGCCTAGAGGGGTCAACCTCTAGGACTTCAACCAATTGCACTCTTATATTCAATTATAAGACTTACAATACATGACCAACAAAGGACATACCTATCCAATACAAAGAGTCTTCAACCTTACCAAGGACTTACCCACTTTGCAAGAGTCTTCGGCCTTCTCCAAGGACTTACCCACTCTTGCACAAGTCTTCGACCTTGTAGGAATTACCCACTCTTCTTGGATCTTCCGCCTTTGACTTCACCTTCACTCGGAGAAGCTTTCCACCAAGGACTTACCCACTTGAGCTTGAGTCTTCTGCCTTCTCCAAGGACTTACCCACTCTAGCTCCAAGTCTTCAGCCTTGATCTTCACCAAGGGACTCCTTCCCTTGTTCTTCTTCTCCTCTCTTGGACAAGAGAGAGAACCTTCATCTTCAAGATAGGAAATGAGAGATGGGGAGGTGGTGGAAGTGAGAGCCTCACAAGATATACAAATAAGACTAGCTCTCTTACAAATCTCCTACTCACTCTAATGGATGTAGCAAGTGATTAAGCTTAGAGAGAGAGAGAGGAGGCTGTAGGAAGCACTCAACTATTTAATAGGGACCTCAAAAAGAGTTTGCAATGAATGCTCAACCTTGGAATGAAGCCCAAGGGGTCCTATTTATAGCTGGGGATGCCTTTTAGCCTTTGGGAACACTTGAGAATGAAAACTAGCCGTTTTGTGGCTTGCAACGGATCTATTTTCACTTGTTGCAACTCCACAACGGCTAGAATCACTTTTTTGCACTTTTTCGTACAGTCTGATCGGCTGAGTTTATATAAAGGTAACTCGGCCGAACCACTAAAAGACAAGGCTGAAAGCTAGACTGTCGGCCGAGTTCCTTTGGAGAAACTCGGCCGATCGGTCGACTTTCATCTTGGACCGATCAGTGGATCGGCCGAGTTTCCTAGCTAGAAACTCGACTGAATGGGAATCGGCTGAGTTTGTAACTTGGCCGATTGCAACAAAAATTCCAGAATATATGGATCGGCCGAGTTTGGAATTCGGCCGACAAAATCCCTGTTATGGGTATTTTGGAATTTTCGTTTGACTATACAAATGATGGATTTTTGTGTCCCAATAATTTTTCTAAGCTTAATTACAAGTCATACAATCATTACAAGTGATTACAAAGCAATTCTAAGGTCATTTACATAGAGATCCCAAATTGCACACTTGTAGCTATTTTGACTTGTCTTTTCTCCAATTTGATATGCGCAAGTTAGGGCATTTGGAGTGTGTCTAAACCTAATCTGAAATCACTCAATGTAGAAGCATTAGACACCAATATGTGGAATGGTTAGTCATCATCAAAACAAGGGTTTAGTCAATTTAGACGTGAGTCAACATTGACCTAATTGACCTTGAGTCAACAGATTGGCCCCTTCTGCATAGAAGAAGAAGAAGCTTTAATCTTCTCCCATATAGTCTGTTCCTCGGCCATTATGAAAACCTAAAATTCTTCTTCAAAGTCTCCAGGTGGTGTATTTATCCTCTCGTATTCAGATACCAAAGGCGGAACCTCACGTGTCGACTATACATAGTCCTTACTACACGTCTTCACCATGCACTAGTACCTGAAATGTGGAAAATCGAATACGTACAGTGCTAGATGAATAAAGAATCTAAAAGATAGACAATTAATCTCTATATTTTAAAATTGCAAATAAAAAGAAAAAGTGGCCTAGTGTGGTTGCTTGCAGTACTCGTAGTGCCAAAATTTATCGTTTCCCTGACAATGGCGCCAAAAACTTGACACGCTAAAGTTGTGTGTATAACGCAAGTGCACGTATCAATGTAATATAGGCCTTGTGAGGACCGAGTCGAACTCAATGAAATAGAAATTTCAGTAGACTACTATAACTGGTCGTGATCAGCTAGACTGATTGGAAAAGTTAATTGTTTGGTTTTGAAAACAAAATAAAGTAAAAAGAAAACAAAAGTGAGCGATGATTAAATGTTTAGTTTAATCAAATTAAATGGGAATCCTTAGGATTGCGGTTTCACCGCGGAGTCTCACTGCATGAAAATCTACACAATTGACATAATTTATTCTCTTCCCCTGATTATGGCTTGTAGTCAGAATTGCTTGCTTCCGCGATAAAATTCACTACCTCGTTCTAGGTCAGTTCCACGCCAGTAGTAACTTATACCCTAGATCTAGGTGCTTTAATTATTTCTCTGAGTATCCACCATTAATCGTACATTACCTTGTCTAAGGAATTTATTGATTAATGTGTTAATCGTGCCTTTTGAACCACAAATTCTCTGTCAGAAGTAATTAACGGTATTAGAAATCGACTATGGTGATCAAGCATACTAAATTTCAATGGAAACATGATAACATATCAAGGGAAAGTGAGACAAATTATGATAATCAATATAACATTGTCATACAGCAATTCCACGGGCTACTCCCAGTCCTAGGATAGAGGGGATTAGCCCCACATGTTCAACTCAGTAGTACACATGGAGAAGAAAGAGAGAAACATGTAGAAACGAATGAAAATACGGTGTAACCCTTGAAACGGAGAAGATCCGGATGATCCTTGGTGCGAGACGCATGTTCTACAACCTTCCGGTGGTGAAATCATCTGTCTGCAGCTCTGGAAATGTCTGGGGCGTAGCTCTGGGCTCCGTTCTTCATTCTCTTCTTCTCCAGGACTCGTGTAATGGAATAGAACATGATACCTGGCTTTGGGCCGCCTTTTCCTAGGTATAGGCATGACTTACGGCCGCCAAAAGATCACAACCATTTGATCGTGATCATTCTGAACAATTTCCTGATCTGACGGCGTCGATACCATCGACAGGGTGTTGATGCTATCGACCCCCTAGGATACCAGTAGTTTCTTAAATTTCTAGAATCCTCCTATTGGCATCTCGATACTATCGACCAACGTGTCGATGGTATCAACCTGGATGCTTTCCCTCTGGCCCAGTCACGGTTACCATGTCGATAGCATCGACGGATCCGTCGATGGTATTGACGGGTCCTGGAATGTAAAGTACATGAAACCAAGAGAAAAACACAAATCAAATCTGAGAAATTTGATAATTCATACGACATAAGATAAAATACGATAAATTTGATGCATACAATGACTGTAGATTGAAGGAAATGAATCATGCTATTATAGTCATCAAATGACACATAACCACAAAAAACAAGTATGAAATTAGCCTATAAATGCGACTCAAAATCTCTGCATCAGTCCTCATGCCTTGAAGCCATCAAAGGGGGAGGCCGATGGTGATATTAATGCTTGGGTGAAGCTATTCATTGGTGTTGGCGACTGATAGTTATCCAGTTCTTGCGTAGGTACATTAGTTATCTGTAGAAGGGGCTTAAGATTATTATAGAGACCATGTAATACATGTTTTTAATGTAAAAGTAATAGAGGAGGGTATGTCTACGTATGAAAGATGAGAGATAAGAGGTGGAATAAACTATCCTTAAATTGGACATTATCAATTGCACAACCACTATTTTTAATATAACATATTGTAATAAAAAATACAAACACACATATAAGACATAAATAATAATAATATGATGCAATAAGCTAAAGATGTGTTATAATTGTTATATTCATAAGTAAGAAGTAGATCTTAGTTCACGATCCAAAACATAACTATGAAAAATGGCAAGTGACCTCAGATATCATGGGAAAGAATTGCAGTTATGAAAGAGAATCAAACTCGTGTATATAATTACCGGTGTTTTAAATAGTTGATAATATTAGTACTAAAACATGAATCCTGTTAAAAAATACAAATATAAAAGTCAAGCATCAACTAGCCTGCTATTTTAGATTATTAGATAATCATTGAGTAAGAAAAGCTGCAAAGGGGAGAGGAAGGAACACAAAAAATATGGATATTCATGAAGATGTAATAATCACCAATGTCCTATGTCTCTGTTTAGTCCCATCCTGATCATGTCATTTAATAAGAGTGAAGAAATATAGCATGTCCAATCCTCTTCTATTTTAACATATACCTAAATAAAATGTATTTGATTTAGATTAACCATAAGGTGAAGAACACATCCAAATGGCTTCCTACATGATTGAACCTATCTTTAAAATGTTCATATTTGATTGGGAAATATCATCTACCTACCCCTTAGGAAATGTTTATCTCAACCTTCATCTATGATTCTCATGTTTGTTAGGATTATTAAGCCATTTTAGTTTGAAGTGAGTATAACAAATGAGAAAACGTAAATGCACATCTAGTTCTAAGATCAAGCATACTAATATCTATATGGGTCACCAATGGGAAGGAAATTATTTGGCATAGAAACATTGGGTTTTCATTATGTCACTGTTATTGGAGTTAGCATTCAAGAATTTCATGAGTAGGTATATGTTGGATCCTAATGGATATTGAAGAAATGAACTTGATCAAGACTGTTAAAGAAATTATACATAGTATCAGTTACATATGGATGTTCTCAATTGAGCTCCATTGTATTGGGTATCTATTCTAATTCAAACTATAATCCAATAAAAAATTGATTGAAAAGTATTTAATTTCATTTATTTCCAACCAACAAAACTATGTCTTGAAGTACAAAGTAAACAATTTGATAGTTTGTAGATTATTATCCTATTAATATCAAAGACAGTGACACACTAGAGTGTATAGTAGATGAAATAAAAAGAGTGATTTCACATGTAGAAAACATATAAAAATATGAACTCCCATAAACCTAAAACTTTCTTTCCCTCAATAATGAATTAGAATTGTACTACAACAACTATAAAGCATGACAATTAAAAAAACAACAATGTATAGTGGAATCAGTTTGTAGTTGGAAGCACAAAAACAACATGAATTGAATCTATGAGATTATGCACATACATCTTAGCTTATCCTTCACAATGCTACTAATAAACATTTGTGTTAATTAAAGCATGACTGAGAAATTATAGTGACATTATTTTATTACCATTCAAACAACTAGTCTTCAAAAATCATCAACCAATGAAGGTTTCATGAGTTCTTGTCATGCTCTTCCCATACTTCAAATTTCAAATTTAAATGAAACTAAAAGATAAATTACTAGTTTCATATGATCAAGGTTGGGAATTTTTCCCCATTTGAACCATGTATTAGTAATCCAACAACATCATCAACCTAGTTTGGTCAGGGTTCTAAACGTTGACGTAATCCAATTACTTGAACAACCTAAGGATGACTAGGTTTATAAAGATTGTCTAATACTAAATGTCTTTAAAACAAACATGAACATTGATGAATGAATATTTATCATGTTTTATTTTAACCTTTTAGACAAAATATAATAGAATATTTTCCTATTTCTAGTTCATGTATCATTCCACTCCCATAATTGTTATTAAATTAGTTTATCCATCATTTAAAGAATTTATGGGTTGTTTTAGTTCAATATGAATTTTTATCACTTTAGTATTCAGTATTATAATTTTATTAATACAATATTTTTGGTTTTGAGTAGGGAGTGTTGCATTGCTAATCATGATTTTATCAAGGTACTAGTAAGGCAATTAAAGATATCTACATAATTCCTTTATTTACCAGGTTGCTGCAAGTAATTTAAGTCAATCAAGGGATTCAAATATCAAATTCCTTCATATCATTGTGGATGCATGAATATGGAGAAAATGAATAGTCGCATTAATTTCTTCGTCTTCAAGTTATTTCTTTGACCGGATGCCAAAACAATTAATTGAACAATTTCCTTAATAAGCAGACACAATACAAATTAAGGACAATGAAACATTGTTCTCTATCATCTATTGAGGACACCACATGAGAATTAAATTTGTAAAGGATATTCCTTTGATAGGGCACAAATTCATTGAGATACCAATGCAAGTCATTTAAACAACTCAGTCCATCCTACCAAGGGACAAAAATTTCTGACGACCAATGATTCATTTCTTTAAGTAAATGAAGGCAACACCATAGAGGGATGGGAATTATAGCAAACAAGGAATAAATCTAAAGTGGTCATGCATATTATTCTTGGTTGGCATTGCCTTTATTCCATTGAAGCCATTGATATATGCAATTGAGGACTTGATTCTAAATGTCTCAAGCAGCACACATATTGGATGTCATTATTGACCACAAAAGGCATTACTTAGCTATCGAAGCCTTCTCATTCAATCAAGGAGGAATTTATCAATGAAAATTCCAATTAAAGGTATCGAGAAATTTCTAAGAACTAATTATATTTATCTCTCCACACTATAAAAGCATTAATAATACAAACTGATAGCAATGCAAGGCATTAAGAAATAACTTATTCTAATTTACAAATCATTGAGAGATCAATTTTCACAAATGAAATATGTTTCTCTCTCCACAAAATCTTGCTCTCTAGCAGTCTTTGCAAATGATCTGAGTAATACTACCGACCAACGGGGTTCTCCCTATGTTGCATTCATCCACATGAATCAACTAACCTCTGATTACACAACGACATTGATTGCCCCAATCAATGTACCTGAGCTCATTATTTATTAATCAGGCGGTCAAAATCAATGTTTTGCATCTTTTAGAGTTGGTGACATTTTTGACACATCTTACGCTTCCATCTATGAGCTTCTGCCATCCTTTTGTTGATCCAAGTTGTCATGTACTAATTTTACTACCCCCTAAGACACAATCTATTTTGGCAGACGCCTACTACAACATGGTCTTCCAACAGTTCAATGATTTAAAGTTGTCTCATAGAGAAATGGCTATTTTGGCTTCCCTACAGCCTGACCATGCACAAGACTTTCTTCTTGCTATTCCTATTGACGGCCTTAGATTGTCTATGACACCAATGATGACTCCTCTATATCCTGGCAATGAGCATTTCCCCATTTGTCATTCTACAGATCTTATTTCTTTTGGAGATCACACGGTATACTATCGCATCCACCCATGTTTTAAGTTCCACCATGATGTCCTTCGAGATGCCCTCTTTGGCCTTATTTCTCATGCTGAGATAAAGATTTGAAATAAGCTCCCGTTGCTTTTCATGGGACACTTCATGATGGTGTTCATGCAAAGAGACCAACTAACATTTTATTATTTTATTAGATTGATGGAAAATATAATTGTGTTGATCTTATTGGTGTCTCTCCATTAACTAGGAATATGTCAAATAATTTCACGGTAGGTCAGGCATCTTTTGATGCGGGCACACTCAAAGTTCATAAGCATGGGGTTGTTTGTGAAGCAAACCACCATCATTTCCTTCCTCTTTCCTTTGATATTTTTGTGTTCTTACTGATGACTCAATTTCCCTCCTACAACACATACAAAATATCATAAATAGGGATGTGACGATGCCATCATCTACTTCTTTAGATTTTGTCTTTAGATCATTCAACTTTGCCATAAAAAAAGGATTGACAACCCAATTTGTAGCTTTGGGTCTATGTAAATACATTTATTTAACTTGTGTCACAAACCTATGTGTCTAATATATTATATTTTACATTGTTACTATAAATACAAAACAACAACTACTCTCAAAAAGTGGTTAAAATCTTTGTGATCCATTCCTTTGCATTCCATTTTACCTAAGGGTAAAAACAAGACTTCCACGCTATTCTTCCGTAATAGTGTTGTTCCATTAGGGCCTGAAGGCAGGAGAAAGGTCTTGAGCTGTTTGGTTGGAAAAAGTGATGGAGAGGGGAAGGGAACAAAGGGGGATGGATGTGAACAAAGTAAGTGTAAATTCAGCCACTTCTCTCCTATTCTCTCTCCACCAAATCAGAGTGGAGACAAGGGGAAGGAGAGGACATGGGAAATATGTTAGAAAGTTTAGAGAAAAATATAAATGCAAGAGAAAAAATATAAATAATGATAAAAAATTGCTATAGTCGAGAATTTTAATATGAATAGATAAGTAGTATGTCATGTGTGTTACTTCACTTAGATGGACATATAAAATGTTTGAGGAGCATTTGCCAAACTGTTGAAGATTTGGTTTTGTAAAAAAAATTAAAAACTAATAGGAAGAAAACTATAATAAAATTTGTTCACCATTTAAAGAAAACTTAAATGTTTATATTTTTTGTTATGAAAGTTAAAATTTTTGAGATTATTATACAAACATAAAGAATATTGGAGAAATGTGTTGGACTATGCGAGAAGTACTTAACCACTTGGAAAAAATTTTGTTATAAATACAAAAATATCAAGATGATATTCCTTGGTGTATGTTATTTGTTGATGATATTGTTTTGATTGACGAAACTAAAGATGGATTAAATGATAAAGTTCAATGTTGGAGAGAGGTATTGAAATCAAATGGATTGATAATTAGTAAGAGCAAAAATAAGTATATGAATTGCAATATCATCCAATCCCGTAGTTTGAATGATGGAACTAAGTTGGACGGAGTAGATATACCAAAATGTGATAAATTTTGTTACTTGGGTTCTATTATTCAAATAGATGGGGATATCCAAAATGAAGGTTGTCATAGGATCACTACATGATGGTTGAAATGGAGGACTGCAACTGGAGTATTATGTGATTAGAAGATCCCTCTCAGGTTAAAAAGCAAGTTTTATAGAACGGCTATACGAGCGGTGAAGAAACAAAGTCTCAACAAGATGAACATGGATGACATACGTATATGTGGGAAGTCAAGAAAATATCTCTTGAAAAATGATTTTTTAGGAATAAAGTGAGGGTGGTGAGCATTGAGGAGAAGTTATGCAAGGGCCAACTCAGATGGTACGAACATGTGCAACACAGACCGACAAATACACCTATACGAAGCACTTATATTGAGTCAAACACAATAAATAGAAGAAGAGGAAGACCAAAATTAACATGGGATGAGCTTATAAAGAGAGATTTTGAATCTCTACATCTCAACTAGAATATGGCCCATGATAGAGCTAAATGGAAATGAAGGATCCATGTAGCTAAACCCAACATAGTTAGGACTGAGGCTTAGATGATGTTGATGATGATTTTTATGTCTATAGCATTTGCCACTAGAAAGGGTCAGCAACCTTATTTTTTTATTGTTACTTCTGTGAAGGTAATTTTGTAAATAATATGTGTGAATATATATATATATATATAATTTTATGTAAAAATAAAGGGTCAACAACCTTATTTTATGTAAAAATTATTAATATACACATGGGGCTTTTGAGGGGTGAGTGATAGTTATGGGATTTGTCCCTCCTAAGGGAGTTTGATATCCATGGCCACTTGATGAGTAGGATTGAGATAAGCGTGCACACACATGTGTGAATCAATATGTGATATTGATGTCATACATATCTCCTCCAATCTACTCTAAGATCAAGAAAGGGAATGAACGTTGACAGGATGACTATTCCATGCCTTGAGTTCATTCAGGATATCAGTGACAAAGGAACTATACATTAACTTTAACATCATTCATGGATTGTAGGATTGAAATTTGTTCTCCAACTTTCTATTTCACTTGGGTAGCACTGAAGTGCGCCTAGACACCGCTCTTTGCTTGTGAAGTCATAAGTGTTATGGACTTTCACTGCCAATGTGAAATGGACCTGCAAGGTCACACACATAGGATTTAACCTGGAAGAGGAGTTTATCCACAAACCATGTTTAGATTGATTACTAAAGGAGTTTAGTAGTTCAATTAAACACTCAATCAATTGGTAGCTCAATATCATAGAGTTCAAGGTGTTCGACCAATTGATTAGAGCATCAGATTGATTGAAACTGCGATTGACTGATTTGCACAAGTCTGTTGCTCCAATCGATTGGCTCATGTGATGAATTGATTGGCTCAGGTTGATGAACTAATCGTCTCAACTGGTGAGACGATCGGCACATATGCAATGAGACGATCATCTCAATTGTTGAACTGGTCGGCTCATGTGACCAACCAAGATTGTTTGGAAAATCAGAAGACTATTTTGCAAATATAATTTGTTTCACTTGTACAAATTCGATTTGGACAAGGATTAATATTTGAAAGTCAATTTGAGTTGGATCAGGACCATGAACCGAGCAGCTCAGAGCTCCAGCCGACTGGATTAGAGCCCCAAATGATCGGCTCAGGTCCCAAATGATCAGCTCAGCACTTGAAACGATCATTTCAGGGTGTGAAATGATTGGTTCAGCTGGCGCAAGTTGGTTGTTTTGTGGAAAATCTCAAACCCTTCTCCTCCTGCTTTAATCCCGCATTGCCCGATATAGAGAACCCTGTCCCATGACCCTCCTATATATATAGTGGTATTGGGGGCTTCTCAAGAACAACAACTCAGAGACCAATTGCTCTACAAAGTTGTCATTCTCTCTAGTTTTGGTAACCGAGAGAGAGCCCGAGCAAGTGCTACCCGATAAGGGAGGCACAACAAGGGAAAGACAACTGTAGAAAAGCAACTGGTTGCAGGAGAGTGTGTTGGTAACTAGTATGCTGATAGGAGGGTTTGGATCCTTCTGATTCCTTATGGGACAAGGAGATCAGAGTTTGAGGTGGTCCGTGTGGACAACTTCAGAGGGGGGAGACTTCTGCCGCTCGGAGGACAACTGTCAATCCCGACAGTCCTAGTGAGACCAACAGATGTACAAACACCATCCAAGACCGGAGGTGAAGACTGTACAAGCTGTGAGGTTATGTCGCCGAGCAAGCCTCGGGACAAGGTATGCCTCTACAAACCACCATTCCTATTGTATAGATGTAGACGTGATTCCTTTATTCTGGGTTTGGGAGAAGAAATGTTTTGTTTCCGCTGCCTTCTATGTTTCCCCTAAATCCCAACAGTGGTATCAGAGCCACATCAACTTCTCTATGCTTTAGGATTATCGATATTATCGATTTTGGTTTGTCGCCTTTATTTATTACATACGATGCAAATAAAAATGGCTTTGTGCATGTCCAATCCTAAATCCACAAATCCCAATATACATATATGATATGTAATATGAATGCACTCGATACGCGTCGCCCTTAAACAAATTTGTGGTGGATGTATAGCATGGTTATGGCCAATAAACCCTATGTGTGTGCTTGGTTGTATGTGGTTTCTTGCATCTCAGTCTACGTATCGATTCCCTATCTCCTATTCCTAATGTAACTCGAAATAATTTGAGATTTCTTTCCTACCTTTTCTCCCCTCGAATGTAACTCGGGGTTTCCCTTATTCAAATGTAAATATGATAGATTTTATTTCCTATTATGTCAAAGAACGACAAACAACCTGACGACAACTAAGACGATCAGTCAAGGAGTGAACCGATCGGTTGGCATTCCAGACGACCAGTTCAAGGAGCGAGACGAGCAGGTGGCGGCCATGAAGAGATGCATGACGACCAAGCAAACCGATCGGTTGGAGGAGCCAACCAATCGACTGGTGGCACCCAGATGACTGTCCAGGGTGAGCAGGTCATTCATGTGATGAGTTGATCAACTTGGACGGCTATAGCACAATGTTCATCTTGTACAGGCTGCATGTGATGTAGACCTAGATGACCGTGATCCCTCTTGGCTCGAGGAATCACATTAGGATGGCCATAATCATCACTTTTATCGTTTTGCATGTTTTCTGTGGGATATAGTATGTATATGATACGTACTATATATTGTGGTGATTGGATATGTATATGTACCTCTAAAAACCAAATCCCTCATCTAAATATTAAGTATTTTATACCTTCCATTAGTGGCACACATGAAAAACTTGATCGACCAAGCGTAGGTTACGCCAAAGCATGGTGCTCAGTCTATCTCACGGAAGTGTGAAGGATAAACATGTAGGTTCTGCCAAAGCAGGGTGCATGTTTACCGTGTCAGCTTTTGGGTTAGACTTAACTGGTGATTCTTAGAGCGTCTAATCCCATAGGCATGGAATGTTCATGGTAAGGTGTTGTGCATGTTCATTCATCAAGAGTTGCATATGATGCAATGGGCATGATGGCCTACCTAAATAGTCAAAATTGTGGGCGATCAACCAAAGCTGACTCATGACTTGATGAAATATGGATCTTGACCCTCTCGAAGATTGTACGCTGCAATCTTCCGAATTGATGGTGAGGGCTGAACAAAATAGTGGGAGTGATAATTAATTAATGTCCTAATTATATCTTCAACCTTTCAAATCAATCAAATAAGTAAAAATTGAGTTTTGGACTAAATTGCATATATTTCCTTTTGTAGTTCAAATGACAACAAACAACAATCACTTTTCGTTGCGATCGGTCCTTGAAAAGGACAAGATGAATGGGACAAACTTCCATGACTGGTTTAGGACATTGAGAATTGTTCTCACTCAAGAGTGAAAGCTCTATGTCTTGGATACTCCAATTCCAGAGGAACCTGCTCCTACCGCACCAAAGGCAGAAAGGGATGCTTATAAGAAGCATTCTGATGATGCCATTGATGCAAAGTGCTTGATGTTGTGCTCCATGAACCACGAGTTGCCGAGACAACATGAGAACATGGGTGTCATTGAAATGATTCAACATGTCAAGAACATGTATGAAGATCAAGCATGGCAAGAGAGATATGATGTCTCTAGGGCACTGTTCATGTGCATCATGATAGAAGGAGATCCAGTTGGTCCTCACACACTCATGATGATCGGGTATGTGGAGAACCTGATGAGACTGGGATTTCCCCTGATCTAAGAGTTGGCTACTGATGTGATATTGTAATAGTTGCCAGAATCCTACAGTCAGTTTTTGATGAACTACAACATGAACAACTTTGACAAGCCGTCGAAAAAGTTGTTGGGCATGTTGAGGACAACTGAGACATAGATGAAGAAGGACAAGAATAAGTATGTGATGATGATCAATAGCCAGAAAGGCAAGTCCAAGCGCAAGGGAAAGGGCAAAGCTAAGAAGGGTTCTGATGCTAGCCAGGAGCCCAAGGCGTCTTCAGCTCTCAAGGCCAAGGGAGGCATGACCAAGAGAGGCAATTGCCACCATTGTCAAAAGCTAGGACATTGGAAAAGGAATTGTCCACTCTATCTGGAAGAACTAAAGAAGAAGGAGGCGATGGACGTCTCCACCCGAAGGTGTCATGAAATAAACTTGTAACACTTTTTGAGGTATATGATACTAAGATATAAAGTGTAAAGCACTCAATAAATGGGGAAAATGTTGCCGCCATAGATAGGAGTACTGTAGTTTATTTTCATCCTTAAAGGCATGTAATAGAGTTATGAACTGCTATTTCATATTTGCCAATAGAAAGAAACACATTATTTTTGCATATTGTATGACAATGATTGCAATTAATAAAGTTGATGTTTCAATCTTTGTGGCAATGCCTTGTTTATCTTGTGGTACTTGGTATGCATAAGATAAAATGATACCTAAAAGTTATTGATAACTCAAACAATAAAATTTGCATAAATCATGAGGAATTCATTTCTAGTTTCCATATGATGGATACATCTAGACTCTTTTGGTTAGAGAACCAGTAAGAGACATGAATCTCTTGGACATGATTAATCAATCTTCACTAATGGTAGTGGGAGATTGATTATCCTATTAGGTATAATACATCTGATGTATTTACATACCTATTGGAGTTAATGCTAATACTTCAATTGGTGATTAAAGAAATACCAATATGAATATCTTGAAGTTTTCAAGAATATCATAGATGAAGTACGAATTTGGTAAAGTATTAATTCTTGATGAGATCAATGAAAGAAATACTTGAACCAAATGTTTGAGAACCTTATGAGTGATTATGATAGTGTATCATAGTGAACTCATGATTAAGGCATGGTGATGTCTAAATCAAAAGGAGTCATACTCTAAGGAGTTAGAGGATGATTATCAAATAACTAATTTCTTCTTTAATAAAGAATACCCCACACTAATAAAGGACATCAAGAATCATAAAGGGTTGTGAGTTCTTATATCCTTGACAGATGCACCTCAATTATCTATGTGATGAGTTGGTCATGTGATGAGTCAACTATCTAGATAAATATGAGGAACCAGATTTTGAGTTATGGTTTATGACCATTACACCCTAAATGACTTCCATGGGAACCATAAGGTATGACCTTGATGGTAGCAC
Organism: Alisma plantago-aquatica; assembly: GCA_963693085.1. NCBI lineage: Eukaryota > Viridiplantae > Streptophyta > Magnoliopsida > Alismatales > Alismataceae > Alisma > Alisma plantago-aquatica. The sequence continues at coordinate 1,383,081,597 of OY856411.1, forward strand.
CCATTGGGATGAAATCCATAAGTGCAAATAAGTCTTAAATGTTAAGACACATGGATAACATTTTGAGAAGGATGATGCTAGTTAATTGTAACTTAATGACTAAGAGATATGTCATACAGATACTAAAACCACATTCCTATGAGGAATAAAACAAGGATGTGTATGTGACACAACCTATAAGGTTTATGAATCCATTAATGCAAATAAAGTCTATAAGTTACAATGGACTAATCAATGTGATTGATTAAGTACAAGCAACTCAAGCCTGGATCTTTACTTTGATGATATGGTCAAAGGGTTTGAATGATATGTCAAAGATAAAGAAGGGATCTGTGATTTAGTGGGATCATATTCACATTCCACATGTTGATGTGAAATGAAATGTTCTAGAATGGAAATCCATAGTGGAAATTATCTTTAGGGAAGATAGAGATGTTTCCTATGTGATAGGAATAGAGATCTATATAGATAGTTCTCAAAAACCTCTTAGCCTAAAAAGAGAGAACATACATTGGCAATCTATACTGAAGAGTTCAATGTACATAGATTCAATGGGAGAAAACTTTTCCATGTTACATGGAGTTAGTATCCCAAGGCCAAGTGTCCAATTCTTATGAAGAATGGGAACACTAAGAATATATATGGATCTATAATGTATGTAATCATCCCATTATCTTGCATGTATGGACAGAGCAAGAATTAAATGCATTCATCGTCTTGTATGTAGGACATGACAATATGATATGCTCATCCTGATAACTCGTATGTGGGACATGACGAGTGGATGTCTGTCTAGTTCTAGTAAGGGTTACTGGAATACCATAAGAACTTGATAAGTACTTGAGAAGTACTAGTTCTATGGAAATAAGGAAGGGTTCACTGTAAAGAGTTACACTGATGCAAACTTCTGAGAAGGACAAAAAATTAATTGCAAAATATATATGAGATATATAAAAGTGAATGTTTGTTAATGGAAACGTTCCATTAATATCATTTTAAGGAAATGTTAAGTATCTGTGTGTTAGAGAACATCAGTGAATACTATATGGATCTAGAAGTTTATGAGATGAACTTATAGTTATTCCAGTTATTGATGACAAGTTAGAAGTACTTGGTCATGCAATGTGGCTAAAAGTTTAGCAAAAGAATACTAGATCACATATTACGACAACTACATCTCATACGTGGGACGTACAATGAAGAGATGAGAGACAAGCAATTAATACCGACTTTGGCAAGGTGTTGCCATAACTCACTGTGTTAGCACTAGAGCACAGTAACATGTGGGACATGTTTGAAGATCACTATGAATATGATTCAATGGTGATTGGCTCACAGTGCAAGTGGGAGTCTGTTGGTATGTATGCCCTGTGAGCCAATCATGGGATGATTGGTGGGATACATTAAGATTGATTGGATATACATCAAAGGCAAGCTTTGAATTCTTTCTAGTTCATTCATATGAGATAGTGATAGAACATATTGAATGTCTAGAGAATGACAATACTCAATGACGTATGCCTTCAGGTTTAGGACCTGAACGATGAGATCATACATATGCTAATAGTTTGTACATTCTTATAATGTCCCTAGTCGGATGTCTTTGTGGAAGGTAGATAGACAACAATGACACACACGACTAGATTGTGGTGTTGGTTGATGACAGAATCTCATTAGTCATGATATGGATATATCAAACCAAACACAAAGGTACTTGATAGAGAACAAGTGTACCAGATAGACCCACCATGACTTTGACACATGGAACCATGACATAGTAGTCACAGTCAGTTCTTATAGTGATGGTGGTGAGTGTGATTCTTTGACCTAAAATCACTACACTCAACACATGTCACTGGGTACACTTTGACATCATCAAACACAGTCATGAAACATGGGTAGTTGTAAAGGTGATGATTGGGTGACTTTGACACATGCGGCTTTTGAGAGGTGAGTGATAGATATGGGAGTTGTCCCTCCTAAGGGAGTTTGATATCCATGGCCACTTAATGAGTAGGATTGAGATAGGCGTGTGCATGCATGTGTGAATCAATATATGATATTGATGTCATACATATCTCCTCCAATCTACTCTGAGATCAAAAAAGTGAATGAACGTTAACATGATGACTATTCCATGCCTTGAGTTCATTTGGGATATCAGTGACAAAGGAATTATACATTCACTATAACACCATTAACGAATTGTAGGATTGAAAGTTGTTCTCCAACTTTCTATTTCACTTGGGTAGCACTGAAGTGCGACTAGGCACCACTCTTTGCTTGTGAAGTCATAAGTGTTATGGACTTTCACCGCCAACGTGAAATGGACCTGCAGGGTCACACACATAGGATTTAACCTGGAAGAGGAGTTTATCCACAAACCATGTTTAGATTGATTACTAAAGGTGTTTAGTAGTTCAATTAAACACTCAATCGATTGATAGCTCAATATCATAGTATTCAAGGTGTTGGACCAATTAATTAGAATATCAGATTGATTGAAACTGTGATTGACTGATTTGCACAACTCTGCTACCCCAACCGATCAGCTCATGTGATGAACCAAATGGCTCAGGTTGATGAACCAATCGGCTCAACTGGTGAGATGATCAGCTCATATGCAATGAGACAATCAGCTCAATTGTTGAACCGGTCGGCTCATGTGACCAACCGAGATTGTTTGGAAAATTAGAAGACTATTTTGAAAATACAATTTGTTTCACTTGTACACATTCGATTTGGATAAGGATTAATATTTGATTAATCAGAAACAAATTTGAAAGTCAATTTGAGTTGGATCAGGACCACAAACTAATCCGCTCAAAGCTCCAGCCGATCGCCTCAGAGCCCCAGACGATCGGCTCAGATCCCAAACGATCAGCTCAGCACCTGAAACGATCGTTTTAGGGTGTGAAATGATCGGTTCAGCTGGCGCAAGTTGGTTGTTTTGTGGAAAATCTGGAACCCTTCTACTCCTTCTTTAATCCCGCATTACCCGAGATATAGAACCTTGTCCCATGACCCTCCTATATATAGGGGTATTGGGGGCTTCTCAGGAACAACAACTCAGAGACCATTTGCTCTGTAAAATTGTCGTTCTCTCTAGTTTTGGTAACAGAGAGAGCCCGAGAAAGTGCTACCCGATAAGGGAGGCACAAAAAGGGAAAGACAACTACAGAAAAGAAACTAGTTGCAGGAGAGTGTGTTGGTGACTAGTATGCCGATAGGAGTGTGTGACTCCTTCTGATTCCTTGTGGGACAAGGAGATCAGAGTTCTAGGTGGTCTGTGTGGACTACTTCAGAGGTGGGAGACTTCTGCCGCTCAGAGGACAGCTGTCAATCCCGACAGTCTCAGTGAGATGAGGAGCTGCACAGACATCGTCTAAGACCAGAGGTGAAGATCGTGCAAGCTGCGAGGTTACGTCACCGAGCAAGCCTCGGGACAAGGTACGCCTCTATAAACCATCCTTCCTATTGTATAGACGTTGATGTGATTCCTTTATTTTGGGTTTGGGAGAAGAAATTTTTTGTTTCCACTGCCTTCTCTGTCTCCCCTAAATCCCAACAGTTTATACATATAATTTCCTCAATACAAAAGGATTGGAATGCATACGTCCTAATTTAATATATTTGTAAGCAATGTTGTGATGCAAGAGAATAAGTGCTAGTAGCAGTGGTGAAACCTGATTCATCCTCAATATTTCCCATCATTTAATTTAGATTCAATTTATTTCCTTCCTTTATTTTTCTTGCAAGTAGATAAGTTTAACCAGTCAATATCTCTCTTTTAAATATTAGTCTTAATCAAACTAGATAATAATTAGCAATGTTATTAAAAAGATTTTCCCTTGGTATTTTATCCTCATCTTTATTGCAATAAGATAGGTATGTTTGAGGGTTCTGTTATTGCATGTTATTTTGGGTAATAACCATAGATATATATCTTTGATGAATTTACCAGTGCATTAATTTCCACATTAATTTTGGCACCATTTCGGACGACAATGTAAACTTCTAATTTTTTCCACTTTAACTAGGATTAATTTATAATTTTTATTTTTATTTTTGAAATATTGAAAATCTTCTGGATTTTTTATTAGAAATCTACTTGAGTAAAAATTTTCTTTCATTCCTGAAAAATAATTTCCTATAGTTTTTCAAGAACCTATTAAATGGATTGGTAGTCACCAGATGGGATACAATGTCAATTGTGTTGTTCTTATATTCATACATTATTGGACTGTCCCAATGTGTCCCCATAGATTATGCCATCATTGCTTAAGTTCATTGCCGACCGTGATGCCATGTGTTGTAATCATGGTGGATATGACACAATTTTGTAATTAATATTTGTTGGAGATTTATGAGGAACCATGCTCCATAAATCAATGTCATAATGAGGGTTATAATGAAGAGATTGATTATGAAAACTCATGTTCACAAGAATTAGAGTGATTCAGTGCCCTAGAGAAGATTCCAATTGAACAAGTAGTTGAGGGAAAGAGGCTAGAGGCTTGTCTAGCACAGTTGAAGGAATAACTCTCTGTAGAATCTAAGGCTTATGAGGCTCAACTTAGAAATTTCCCAGAGTAGATAAAACACTCAATAGCATGATCACAGATGAGGTTGATATAGATTTCATGTTTGAAACAAAAATACATGACAAAATGGTAACATCATAGGATGAGGAACTAGAGTAATATGTTGAACCAACAATGAACCCCATTGGCTCCATTCAACAGTGTTGATTGCATGATTTTTTAGAAGGAGACAAAGTAATATAAAAATATTTCTCATGCTGCATTTTCACTGAGATACTTCCTCCCATGTCAACACCACTTCTACATGCAAATCTAGGTTATGAAGAGAAATAAGAGCCAGATTCTCCACCTGATCCTGTACTACTAGTATTACATGTGGTGGTTTCTTCACCCACTTCCTCACCTCAAAAAAGGTATTCCACCACCATACTTCTTTGATGAGACACTCCCTAAGATCCTATATAGGCACAATTTCTATCATGTTTGCAAATCCACTCACATGTAGTACATTTATTCTAGTGATGGAGGAGTATTTATGGATTTATAAGAAGAGTTGTAATGTAAAAAGCAATTTTATTTTAATCATTTAGAGAACCATTTGATTTGTCAAGGCCACCCAATCATTGGGCACATTATGGCACATTTACACTTAAGGTCACAACCATTATCTACATTCCTTTCAGTTGTACCTTCTTTGAGTGTCAGCCTGGTAAACCTCACATATTTTCTCCCTCCACTTTTGGTTTAATGTTTGCTGGGGTACATGAACACTTTTATGTTTGAGGTGTAGGTTGGGTGATTTGTGTTGCCTTGTACCCATCGTTATATGATTAGTTTTGTTTCTTAATTATACATTTTCATCACTGAATGCTTACGTAGCACTTAGCAAAAATTTGTAGCATTTAAAAAAAAATCAACTTTAGAATAATTCAAGTCATCTAACAGACTTAGAATTAAAATTCTTTGTTTGCATACGAGCTTTCTCAAATCATTCAACTCCCTTTATGAAGCCTCAAAGGAACAATTTTAAACTAACTAATGGCTAGAAATTATTCTATGTGACCTATGAATCCAAAAGTCATATTTCTTTAAAAAATATGACAAGTATTAAAGAAATTAAGAGGTATCAGACACATTGTTCTTCCTACTGGCTAGTGAAACAATTATATTAAAACACATGGGTTCCCTCTTTAACTAATTATTTGAGTGTAGTGTGACAAGGAAAACAACCTGATGCACAAAATTATAAATCAAGTTGTGTATTGACATGTCCCATCTTCTACACATCTTCCATCTTCTTACCTTCCATCCACTATAATTTTATAAAAGACTACAAAAGTGTGTCAAACTCTATATTTAGAGTAGCACACCCCCTTCTATCTCTATCTGTTTCTTCCATGCCCCTTGAGTGTAGTGTAATAATATATGATGATATTATTTAATTGAAAACAATGTTTACTATTCCCTAAATAAATGCCTTTGCAGAGGCTTGAGCTACAAAGGGGTGAAATTAAAAAAGATACCAATGTGCACACAAAGGAAAAATACTATGATATATGCATTGACAAAAATAAAAAATATAATCTTGAGTCAAATAGGGGAGAGATTCATATGTTATTTTCATACCTCAGTTCACTTCCTTCTCTACTTATGGGCACAATTATTGCCTTAATTTTATCATTCTCTTGGCAGATTTCAATGTGGGATCATAAGCATACTTGTTATTTTTTAATCTCTCTAATTTTTCATGAAACTCTTAGACATACTTGATGTTATGGACGTTATCAAGGAAGTGTTATCGGAAAACAAAATTGAGAACAAAAATAAAGAAGGATGTGTTTTATAATATCTAAAAGTTGAGTAGCTTGACCATATTTGGTGATAACAAAAACTTAATGAGACGAGGATAATGCAATAACATGGGTTGAAAGTATTAAGTTGGCAAGTGTTTTAAATTTTGTGTTGCTCGAGGATGAACATCGTTTAAGTTTAGGTGTTCTGATAAATAAATATTTTCATATTTTATTTGCACTTTTTAGACAATTTGGTATTATAACATAGCTTATTTTACTTCATGTAGCATTCCACTCCCTTAATTATTACTAAATCAGTTTTTTCTTCATTTTAAACAATTCAGTATTTATTTTAGTTAGTTCTGAATTTCTACCAATTTTATCGTGAGTACAATGCATAATTAATTTTTTTGTGTATGGAGTTTGCGTTGCTAATAACAATTATATCAAGGAACTATCAAGGTAATTAAATCCATCCACATTATTTCTTTGTTTATCAAATTACTGCAAATTAACTAAGTCCATCAATGGTTTTAAATGTCAAATTTCTTTTAAATCATTGAGGATGTACGACTATGAAGAAAATGACCAACAACATTCACTTCTTTTCATCACGTTATTTCTTTTACTGGGTTCCAAGGCAATTAATTAAACAATTCCTTTAGTGATCTGCCAGAATGCAAATTAAGGCCAATGCAATGTTGATCTCTATTGCCTATTGAAGAAAACACATGAGAATTAAAGTCACCAAGGATATTTCTTTGATTAGACACAAAGTCATCAAGGCACCAAGATAACGTATTTAAATAATTGGCAGAAGGCACAACCCATCGTATCGAGGAAAAAAGAAGTTTCGAGAATCAAGGATTGTTTCCTTTAAATAAATCAAGGCAACACCACAGAAGGATCGCCATTAGAGAAAATACTATATTTATCTAAAAGTATGGTGCATAATATTCTTGGTTGGAGTTGCCTTTATGCCATCAAATCCCATTTAATAGATGCAGTTTAGATTGGTTCTAAACCTCTCAAGCAACAAACATCTTAGATAGTCGCTCATGATCACAAAAGGCGTTAATCAATTGTTGAAGCCTTCCCATTTATCAAGAAGGAGCGGATCAAGGAAAATTCCAATTAAAGCTATTTTGCAATTGCCAAAAATTAATTATATTTCTCTCTCCACACTGCAAAGACATTAATAGTACAAGCTAATTGCAATACAAAGGCGTTAACCAACCGTATATTCTGTTCCGAAAATTACCTAGAGACCAATTGCCAAGAATAAATTATGTTTCTCTCTCCGCAAACTCTAGCTCTCCCAACAATTAACTCAAATGATCTAAATAACAACGGGGTTCTCTCTCAGTGGTCCACATGAACGGACTGACCTTCGTCCGCATAACAATGTCGATCCTCTCACTTGATATACTGACTTCAACTCATTTGCTACTGCCTCTCTTCATAATCCAAGCGGCCATACGTAATGCTTTTCATCTTTTATTATAAATACAAGACACCTCTCACTCTCAAAAAGAGATTGGACTCCTTGTGGTCTACCCTTTACTATTCTTTGTGATCCAAGACAACCTGCTCCCACGTAACAGTGTTACTTAAATCGCTACCATACCAAGTGACCTCCTTGCTGCCACCAAAAAGAAAGGGAGCACTCCTTCCATCATTGACAACAATTTCATCCTCCATTCACAACTATTGTCCCGTTGCCTAGCCGGTCAAGTGTAAGTTAGGGTCGATACTCAAGGAGGAAGAAGAAAGAAAACTACCCTTCACACATCACAATTTGTTGTTTTCTTCCTACTTTTATGAAAATGATTACACCTATTTTTTGTTTCATGTTGTATCACTGCTACATGGATCAAGAATTTAATTATTGGAGTGCAAGGACTATTTCCATTACCTATATTTTTATGATCTCCTATCATTGTTGCTCGCATAAATAAATTTGCCAGAGTTAATAGTTTATTAGTATTATATGAAAAGACCATTTGTATTGCATGCTAATATAGTTATAGGCCCATAGAACTTCTAATACCAGAATCTGCTAACGATTCATTTGAGTTAACTGTTGAATGAGAATGTTGACTGGATGGTTTTCAAGGCAACAAATAGATGATATTGTAAGAAACAAGACATCAAACTTATGGTGGTGTTTATCCATGTAATTTTCTCAATTAAAATGACATGGAAATTGCATTAATCCTGATTTGTTATTTTTGTAAGCAATGTTCTGATGTGAGGGATTAAGTAGGAATAGTCGAGGTAAAATTCAATTCCACCCTAATGTTTGTCATCATTTAGTTTATCTTTTACTTTTCTTGCAAGTTTATTTATCCCAATCAAAATCTCTATTTTAAATATCACTCTTAATGGAACTCGATACAAATTATTGAGCTCCTTAAAAAGGTTATCTCTTGAAATTCGATCCTCCAGTTACTACAACAAGACACTTCCACTTCCTAGTGATGTTATTATATGTTTGTTTTGATAAAAGTCAGTGATTTTTGTCTTTGGGAAATTTTTCAATGCATTAATTTCTATGTCAATCATCAAATTATGGTACTATAGCCTTAAGATGGAAGTAACATGTCAATGGTTTTAGCTTAAGAAGTAGTAACTGTGAGAGAAATACAACATTGAGGAGCATATATAGATATCTCACTTTTATCTATATAGAATAATTATGAAGATAAAAGACTCATACAATAGATTAAATATCACCTAAGCACATATAGTCTACACATAAAGAAAACATAGCATTCGCCCATATTTACATTAGATCAATGTCACATGAAAAATGAAAATCATCATGATCACTAACAACATATTTCTATGTAGGATTATATAGATTACATTCTCATATATGATCTTATAAGGAAAAAAATCAATTTGATTACATCATCTCTGTTGTATGATTTTATTCATGAGAAAATGAAAACGATATTCTAATGTATATTGTATACTAAAGGTTCCCTGCCATTCAATATCTCCCGGTGTTGTTATTGTAATCCCTTTATTTAACTCACATAGTGATCCTCATCTACGAATATCTTGTTAAAAGACTTCCACATGAAAAACAAAAACGACAAAGTATCATTGTCTATTAGTGAAAACACAAAGTACCGATATATCCTTAAACATCTTATAACTATAAGTATAAATATGCATGTTTTCTTTAATTTAATATCAATATATGAATTTATTAAATGTCCTCTACATGATTATACCCAAACATAAGCATAAGCCTCATTAATTGAAAACTTTATTTCACTCCACAAGCAAACATGATTGACTCAATTATGAGAGTAAGGCATTGTAATACTCAAAAAACATATTGAGAAACAAATAATTGAATTACATTAGTCATTATTCATTAAATTTTAATTACATAATGTATTAACAATACCATTAAAAGGAAAGAATATAATAATTTATCTTAAATTTAGAAGAACAAAATTTTATTATGAACCTCATTTGATTCATCCATAAATTTAGCATATAGATATATTACGGGAAAATCTTCATCCAAATTTTGATTCTCAGTGGACATGGTCCACTTATCTATGATGTAAGGGAAAGCCTAATGGGAGTTATGCTGAGACTAATGAGTACATGAATACCATTGATTCATGTTATATCCTCTTATATGCATTCATGCTAAATTTATGGTTCTATATTTTGATTTAGGGTTTTTAAGTTCAATATTGTACTTGTTATCCATCCAAAACCCTATGTGATAAGTGGTTGTGATACCCTAATAATGATAACATTATCCTAGATAATCTCCAATACTAGTCTCATTGTATTACAATTTTATCCTTATATTCATGTATCACTACACTTAGGTTAGACTCTCATTACAACCACAGTTATATACCTAAGGTCATGATTTTTTTAGTAAGTTAGGATGTTTTTATACATGTTTTGCTCCTCTTACAAGAAAACTCAAATCATAATTACTACTACTTTGGTCTAATGATGAGTACACCATGTAGTACTACTAGCATTATAACTATTTTAGATTAATAAAGAGGGAAGCATGGTAGTACTACTACCATTACATGTATCAAGAATGACTAAATTATCAATGTTATCAGGTGATCTTATCTACTCAAAGTAGTTATAGTGGTTCTTCTGATGATATTTTGCTAGAGATTCTACCACTTTGTTAAACTCTCTACATGTGATCTTCCCTTGGGACATGGCACCAATATTTCTTTGTGTGTTTCCATCCAGTACGCATACCTCGGATACTTGCTCGAGCTTTATCTAAGCATCCCAATAGTCAACCGACTATCAATCTCAATTATGAACTTCCATAGTTCATTTCCTTTTCAAGTGTCATGGCCATGTTAATTTCTAGAAACATCGTCTCAAGGGAAATTTCCACCTTAATAACATTACCATATCCCCATGCCATGCACCAACTCCATCAAGGCATGCAATAGCAATGGATGCCTTCTTTTTGTGCAAGGCCACATAAATGTTGAGCTTCATGGTTACTTGTTTGGGGGCACTTATAGGTAGCACTTCTATAAACTCTGGGTTGAGCATCTATATGAATCAATGTTGTGTTTTTAAGTTGGACTCCTTGAGGATGTAATTTTCTTAGAGTTCAACAGGATGATTGCATTTCTTGAAGATGTGTAAGTTTTACACTTCTAAATGTACTAGAATGTGATCATAAACATAGTATAATTTTGTCATTTGACTTTAAGATTATGTAATAAAAATGTGTGAAGACCCATTCTAAAGAACTAGGATACATTGAGAGAAGGAATCTTTTCCCAAACATGTTTGAATTTTTTCACAGTCCCTTTATGCATGTAAAATGGATTCATCCTCCATATTGCATCTAATACATGTGACATTCATAGCACAACACCTATCTACTCTTCTATTGTTGGTCATATAGAAGAGGACATGTTCCAATTCATGAACATAATATAAGATTTAGCAATGATCACAGTCCTTGCATTGTAGTCTAGCTCAACACAACCTAGATATATTATGAGTCTATGTGCCTTGAAACTTCGTATGTTTTCATTTGAGCCCCTAACACTAGGTAGTATTGCTATTGGTATTAATGTCCCATGAATTCTTGAGGATGAGAGCCATATTGCATTCTCTCATAGACTTTATCTGGAGAACCCACCTTCCTTCCTACTAGTCACCTTGTCTCATGCCACTAGTGACATTGGGTGTGCTTTGTTATTTCCAATCAAAATGAATTTATCACTTGTATTGTCAATTGTATTGCACATGTTGAGTTGTAGGAATAACATATGCATAAAATAGGTTAGTATTGAATCAAGTGTGGTATTTGCAAGACATTCCACACTATAAAAGAGAGACTCTTTACTGACCAAGCACTGACTCGACACCACCTTACAGAGGACTTCAGAGTAGGTTTTAGTATCCACCCCTAATTGGATGCTAGGCACTCTCAAATGTTTTCCTAAGTCCTTGGTTTATAGGAACCCAGACAATTTACAAATCTACCTTCTTTTGGAGTTAGGAAGAATTGGAGGAAAAACTCTTAACTTAGATACTAATATTGCTTCCCTAATAACATCAATTTTTGATGCACATTTCATGACTCTTTCATAAATAAAACCATTTGATTTAATGTTGAAAAACTTAGATTTGTTCATTTTATACTTAAGGTACCATATAATTAGTCTTGATCGAGTCTTATTGCAAAATTTAAGGATTTAAAATCATGAAGATCGATGTCATTTCCATCAGCCTCCAAGACTGATCATTTTTTGTGATATCAATATTGACCCCAACATATTTCCCTACCTCATCGACCTATTAGGTAGACACTTGATCCTTCATTTAAGAAACCAATAGACCTATCCATCAACTTGTAACCATTGATCTAAAGAATTATGGATCTGAGATCACAAAGTTCAATCATGCTTGAAGCCATTGAACTGATAGTAGTAACACTACCCATCGACCTTCAAAAATAAACTCGTCGGTCTCTCAAAGATCGAAAATGCTCAAGATCAATGAATTGTCATCACCCAAACAAAGACTCATAGACCTCTTCTCATTGACCTTTGGCCACCTACTGTTAGCCATCAAACTCTTGTTTGATTCAAATGAAAGGTGGATAGATCAATCATTTAAACTACCCTTGTATCGACTTATTCCCTCTATTTTCCATATCATTATTTGTTCAAGTTGTAATCAATTTAATCTTAGTAGCTTGAGTGGATAGATTCCATAACATGGGTTGGGAGTAGCCATCAGGCTCTGTTAGCCAACTAATATTTCCTTCTTCTATTTAACACATGCATTGTTGCAATTTTGTTTCTATACTCTTATTTTAATGCATCACTTGTTTGATTAGCTACCTTCTTGGAATACTTGATCTAGATTTATTCGGGAGAATAATTTCAGTAAGAACTAGAGTATGAATTAGTAACGAGACATGAGAGTGAGGAATTACTATGGAAAAATGCATACTTTTTTTTTATTGGTTATCATCTCAAGAGATAGATACCTTTATATAGAAATCTACCATGATCCTGATAGAACAAAGGTGTAGATATCATCTACAAGTTCCTACAAAATGTGTTTGGAATATATATAAATTATAAGAGAAGTTTTTGAATTGTTGAGGATCATTTGATTAGTGAAAAAGCAATCCACTTTACTTTTTATAGTTTCCATAATTATCTTCATTTCTTGAACTTTGATAAAATTAGATTTACACTTTTCATTAGGTTAATTTTCTCCTTAAATAGAATATCAGTTTCAATCTTTGTGATTCGACTAAACTAAGCCAAGATCTCCCGTTCTTAGTTGGTTGTTCTCCTTATTCTTGTGTTTGACTCCCTATTACTACAATAGACTCTATATTGAGTTACAGACTCTCTTGAAGTCAGTTGCAAATTTAAAGTTTGATATTTTTATACAATTGTGTTTACACTTTCAACCAACAAAAAATAGCGATCAAATTTTGGAGCAGCTATCAGGCTGTGTGTGGTGGGTCGATGTAATCATGTAACATAGGTATTCATAGTATCAAACACTCCTCATATTTTTTTCTTAATCATTTCATGTTCCCTTTTTGTTTTTACATGTTTTATTGTCTTTTTGAAAATATTTCATGTACAATAAAATGAATATGATAAAAAATCCCCATTTCAAAGAAATTAGACCTTGATCTTCAAGCTATGTTCATGCAAGTCAAATGACAAGGAAGCAGTAGTCAATACATTTCTTTGAAATCTTTATGGATAATAATGATGTTTTGCATGCAACTGTATTTACCACCCCAAATGAATTTAAATATTGTATTGTCAATAGTGTGAAATATGCTGAGTGGTAGGACTACCATCTATGTAACATAGGTCGATATTGCATCAAGTGTTGTCTTTGTAAGACATTCCTCCCTACAATAGAGAGGCACTTAACTGACCAAGCACTGAGTCCGGCAGCCACCTTATCGAAGACTTCAGAGTAGGTTTTAGTATCCACCCTAAATTGGATGGTGGTCACTCCCAGATGTTTTCCTAAGTCCTCAATCTAAAGGAATTGAGACAAATTTTCAATCCATCTTTGTTTGGTGGAGAAAAAAGGAGTGAGCTTAGATACTAATATTGCTTCCCTTGAGTCTCTTTAATACTCTTTCAAGTATTGATGAATAACATTCATATGTTTGGTGTTATCTTATGCAAACAAGATAAGATCATCTATAAAACATAAATGAGTGATCTTTTTGCTTGTAAAAATTGACTATCATAGGTGTCTCCAAAACATATTCAAACCTCTGAATGGTCATCTGACTGAGTCATTCAATGTAAAGAAAAAAAAGATACATGGACATATGGTCCCCTTTCATGAAGCCCTCTGGTTGACTTGAGGGTTTAGTTTCCTAACCGTTCCTAATAACTGAGCACTCTCGTTCACTGATGGAGTTCATCACATACTAAATAATATTTTTATGGAGATTCAGGAGGCTTAAGGTATCCATAATAAAGTGTCATGACATCATGTAATAAGCCTTTGAGTTGGGATGTACATATACCAGTCTAGACCGGTGGACCAAACTGAACTAACTATTCGACCCGATCCGATCTTGGACCAAATTGAATTAGGTCCACTCTTCGGTCCTATATTTTTCATAAAATTGATCCTCGATCCGGTCTGGTCCAGTCCAAAATTGATAAAATCTAGTCTGAGCACTCTCGTTCGCTGATGGAGTTCATCACATACTAAATAATATTTTTAGGGAGATTCAGGAGGCTTAAGGTTTCCATAATAAAGTGTCATGACATCATGTAATAAGCCTTTGAGTTGGGATGTACATATACCAGTCTAGACCGGTGGACCAAACCGAACTAACTATTTGACCCGATCCGATCTTAGACCAAATTGAATTAGGTCCACTCTTCGGTCCTATATTTTTCATAAACTTGATCCTCGATCCGGTCTGGTCCAGTCCAAAATTGATAAAATCTAGTTTGGGCTAGTTGGACCGGGTAATATAAAAATAATTATATCTTCATATTCATTTCATCTAATATTTATGAAGAGTTTTGGAGACAAACTACAATATTAATGATTTTAGCATTTACTGATGTCTTTATCTATGTAATTATATATCATTATATCAATAAAAGTGTAGATTTGACCTTATATATGCACCTAGTAGCCACTAACCAAGTTTAAATATTTCATTAGGCTTGTTAATTTTATAGTAAATTCTTTATCTTATGGCAAAAAAGAAGTTGAAAGGACACCGGTTGTTGAAGTCAAATGTCAGTGACTTCAATATACATGAAACTTGAAACATTTTCACTTTTTCCTTTATGTGTTAACAATTATGTATTTGATATTATAATAATTATAAGTATCATTTTTGTGTGCTAATTAAATGACGTTAGTCTAAAATGTCTTATTACGTCTTAGTATTATATAATTTATATTTTCAATAGTAAGGGACATAAATATTAAAATTTAATTGTAATTTGGTTTTTGTTACCATAAAATGTTTTACAAATTACTTACATATTTTTTATATTTAAAACATAATCCTTTTACATTTTATAATTAGGACTACATGGATAATAGTAGTCTAGTCTGGTCTTTGATTTCCCACACCGGTCCAAACCGATCCAGTCCGGTCCAATTTTAGTTCAATGTACAATCCTACTTTTGAGTAGTCAAATTTAATAGCCATTGTCTTATAAACCAACTTCTTCCTCATATTAGGGATTTTTACTTAGACTTTTACAATATCATCGATAATCTTTCTTCTCAGGGCAAAGCTACTCTATTCCAGGGTGATCCACTCAGGATTAGAACTTTTCAGCTACTCTAGTACTAGATTAGATGTCATGTTTAGGCAAAAATCCTTGTGATATAAACAGTTTATAGTAGGTTTTAGGTTTAGATACTTTTGGAATCAACACAATAGTCGAACTACATAGCATCATACTTAAAGGAATTCCACTGAAAGTATAGTGAATGAACTTAGTAACTAATTTCATCATATTGCCCACTTCCTGGTCATGAATAAACCATCTACACCATTTCTCCTATTTCTTTGTAAGGGTTCCTCATTTTCTACATTTGATATATCTCTTATTTAGTAGGATACTTGGCTATCAAGTTCTTTTCCTCTACATTTTATTGTTTAAAGTCACCTAAAATAATGGTTAGTGGGCTTTCTTAAAAGGAAGGTATTGGGGTTAGGAGACTTTTGAATTTGTTTGCTACCAATATTTGCAAATCATCCTTGTCAGTAACCCATTCTCGAGTGATGTTTTTCAACATTGTGATTTCAATGTACCTTCTTTGCTACTTCACATGTGCTTGGTAAAATTTGTATCGCTATCTCCATTTTTTATATGACTTTTCTGCTTCCATCCTCCTCCTCTTCTATAATAATTAGGCTGATTTCCTCTTGCATGTCTATGAATATGTTGTTCGAGATGACATTATAATGCAGAGCTAACTCGTCCTGGAGTTGGGTGATATTGTTAAAGAGTCAATTCTTTTTTTTACTATTCTCTTTTGCATTCTGTTGATCCCAGATGATAATATAATTCTTCTTGTGATATGGGGGGCTTATTAATCTATACTTATATACTAAACTCCTTTTACTAGTTTTACAAAGGTCTAGTGTTTGTACTAGGTTGTTTTGGTGGGAACCAGAAATCTATTTGCTTCTTCTCAGTGGAATAAATTAAGAGAGGTCAATGGTCTAATATAATATTTGGTAGATGCTCAACAATAAAATAGGATACCTTTAGATAAACATTGTATTGGCCACATCATAATTGATCCTCACTTGCAAATGCCTATTCTTGTATGTGAATTTGATGCCAGAAAATCTAAGGTCAGTGAGGCTCACCTCAAGAAGAGTGTTTACTGAATAAATTAACCTCTGAGTAGTTGTAGTGCTTGCTTTGTGTACATTCTTTTGAATTTATAGGAGTGTTGAAGTCACCCAAAAAGATCCAAGCGTCCGTAAAGCTATTCCCCATTTGATAATGTATCCCCAAATAACTCTACAGACTGAAATATGAGGATTGGCATAAAGGAACATGATGATCATGGCATCATTTATGGATAAGTGACAAATTAATGGTGATTGTGTATGGTCTGAACACGATGATATCCTTCCTTTTACAATATCAAAATACCCTGGAAAAGCCTATTGCTTCAATTGTGAGTGTTAGTAAACCCAAGTTCTTGATAGTTGTAGATCTTTTGAGATCTAATCCTTGGTTCTAAAATTACCATGAGCGTGTGTTCTATGTACATGTAACATTCTCATATTTCAACACAAAAACCTGAGAATGCTATCTTGGGCATCAAAAGTGCACACAGTGGAAGATTGATATCACTTGCACATGAACAACTACACAAACATTTAGACAACTTACATTTCACATATAAAGAAAAGTTACATGATATTCTGTCATAGTTTGGATTAAGTGTTTGTAACTGAAAATGAAAATCACTATATAAATGATCTAAAATAGTTTTCCAATTTATGCTCACTCCATATATTTCACCATTGTTGTGACCATACTATATTTTAATCATAAATCATTACAATTAGGGGGGAATTAACATAAATGTGTTGAGTACATGGTTCCTGTAAAGGGCACAACTATTGAAATAGAAAGCATAACAATGAGACATCATAATATAGCTTGGCATTATTTAAAAGTAAACAATAATAATATATGAATAATAATAGTTTGTTATGTGATAACATATCTTTTATTTTGTATTTTTTCACTATACTTTCAAGTATAATATATGGGAACCACTTCTCCAAAATGCCCAACAAATTGATGGGAAAGGCTCATCTTCTCCATGAACCCCTTGAATAAAACACCCCGATAGGTAAAGGAAAATGGAGTTCTATGTTACCACTTTAAGATGTCAAAGATAAAGGGGAAGACACTTACTAAAAATAGATATCAATATGAAGTTAACATACCTTAATGTAGGCCAATATCAAGAAACCATACAATGAACATTTCTTTTTATGTTTGGATCTTACAATACACACACACATAGAGACACACAGACAAATATATATATATATATATATATATATATATATATATATATATATATATATATATACATATATATATATATACACACACAGAGAGAGAGACACACACACACAAATATATATATATATATATATATATATATATATATATATATATATATATATATATATATATATATATATATATATATATATATATATATATATACAGAGAGAGAGAGTGAAGGTCAAATATGCTTGAGTATACCAGAGATGGTATACACCTCAATCTTTTTCCATTGTAAAGAAATTATTTTAAATCTAAAATTTTGATCTTTTTAAATATCATAATAGCATTCTATATAATAAATTTGAGCTCATTTGGACTCTTATAGGTCATGCATCTAAAGGAAGCACAAATAATCCATTTCAAAATAGTTATGTTCTTTGATTTTGTTATCCTTAGATGAGTGACTTACTCTCATCCAAATTGGCTCAAATTTTGTATGGGCCCGGTCATTACTGTAACAATGAAGATCAGTGGATTAGATTTTGCAAAAATATGGCCAACATAGTCAAACACCATTGGGTTCTATGGTGTAATTTGTACACTCGAATGTGTTCTAGCCTATATATATATATATATATATATATATATATATATATATATATATATATATATATATATATATATATATATATATATATCTGTGTGTGTGTGTATTTTGATCAGCAAGCGTGTTACCCCTTTTTATAAATTTTTTGAAACTTCTGTACAATGCTGTGTGAAAAGAACGAAAGATGAACAAAAGATAAAACCCTATACAAGGATATCTATGTCTTTCTTCAGACTAATACATTTTCTATCTGCACAGACCCTACAACCAAGAAAGATTCGATGATTCCTCTCTTCCCATAACCCATGGAAGATCGCCAGAACTTCCTCTCTCTCCCTCTTCGACAGGAATGAGCAAACCTCAGTAAAGGAATCTAGAATGCTAGGTAAGTAAAATGTATCAACATCTTTTCTCCACACCTGCAGAGAGTACTCACATTAAACAAAATATGAGTCAGGTCCTCAATATCTCCTTCACAGAGAGCACACCTAGAGCCATTGGAGGCAATGGTACACCTCCAGATTGAGTCTCCTTTCAAGTATCTTCCATGGACCCATCTGACCCACAACCTATCTTTCTTCACATCAACATTCCATAGATTAAGCATTATACGAGCATGTACAATATCTCTCACTCTTCTCAGACCAAGCCCTCCTTCTTCTTTGGGAAAACAGACTTGGCTCCAAGCCACAAGATGGGTTTTCCTCTCTAAATCCAGAACCCCCCCCAAAGAAAGTCCCTACAAAGTCTATCAATTTCATCTGTGACAGCCACATGTAGGGGAAAAGAAGACGCCCAGTAAGTTGAAATGATGAAAGTGTGGATTTAATAAGTTCCACTCTACCTGCAAAAGACAAGTGCCTCAATTTCCAACCTTCTAATCGACCTTTGATCTTGTCAATAATAGGTGAGAAAAGACTCTAAGAAATTCTCCCCACAAACAGAGGCAGTCTAAGGTACTTCATAGGTAACTCCTCATGATTTATATTCAATAACCTTTCAACCATATCAACATCAAACAACTTAAGGAAGACTTCTGAATACTGATATTAAGACCTGAGGCAGTACGAAATGGCTCAATAACAACATCAATAGATTTAATTGACTCTTAATTACCATCTAAGAAGACCACCACATCGTCAGCAAAAAGAACATGAGACACCTTCATGTCACCACCTGCCTTCAGAGAATGAATAGCTTTATTTCTGACGACACAAGACATCATGGCAGAAAATCCTTCCACAGAAATAACAAAGAGGTAAGGGGCCAAAGGATCCCCTTGCCTAATACCATTGCTCAGGTAAAAGGAGTCAGAAGGTTGACCATTGATTAACATCTGAAAGCTAATAGTATGGAAAATCTCAAAAATCCAATCAATCCAACATCTAGGAAACCTCATCTCAGCCAAGACAAAGTGCAAGTATTCCCATCTAATAGAGTCATACACCTTCATAAGATTAGCCTTTACACAGACTTTAGGAGAAGAGATTTTCATAATCATGTTCAGGAGCTCATTTACAAGCAAGGTGGCATCAGAGATGGATCTCCCCTTAATGAACACACACTATGCCTTGTCAATGACTTCCGGGAGAATCAGTTGTAATCTATTTTCTAAGATCTTCGAAATAACCTTATAAAGAGAATTACACAAAGAGATTGGCCTCCAGTCCTTCACATTAGTAGCATTACCACACTTAGTAATAAGCGTGATAAAAGTTTTTTAACCTCCCTCAATAGTCGGCCACTTATGAAGAAGTTTTGGATTGCCTTCACCACATCATCACCCATGATGTTCCAACACACTTTATAGAAAGTGAAATTGAACCCATAAGGCCCAGGGGCCTTATCTCCATCACTCCTCTTAATCACTTTCTCGATCTCTTCTTTGGTAACAGTAGCATAAAGAGCATTGATATGCAAATCAGAAAGCTTCAGAATCTTCCCTTCATCAACCCAATTCAGTGGACTCCCACCATCAGAATTGAAAAGATCTTTATAGAAACACACAAATTCATCATGGATAATTTGCTCATCTGAGACTCCAACACCATCCACCACAAGACTTCTCATGGAATTCCTCATCCTTCTAGTACCAATCAAAGAGTAAAAGAACTTAGAGTTCTTATCTCCCAACTTCAACCAATTTACTCTAGATTTCTGTTTGAGAAACGATTCTTCAACATTATAGGCTTCCAACACTTCTTTTCTTTATCTCAGCAGCTATCTGAACTCCCATAACATATTAGGATTGTGATATGCAAAATTTTGAGCTACACACACTTCGTACTCCTTAACATATCTAATTTTAGTAAGGTCACCTACTACAATCTTATTCCACTTCGACAATTCAAATCTAACATTGTCCAACTTTCTACACACTTGATACATAGGATTTCCCTCAACCTCCATGATCCATGCCTCCTTAACCACTGATAGAAAATCATCACATTGACACCAAGAATTAACAAAGTGGAAAGGAGCTTTTCTCCTATTACTCTTCTTATCCATATATGTTAAGATCAGTCTGTGATCTCTATGAATAGAAGAAATAACCTCCCCCTAGAATTGGGGGAAGCTATCCAAGAAGTACAAGTTGTAGAAAATTATGTCCAACTTGGACATCACAAGCTTATCAGCCTTTTGTCTATTATCCCAGGTAAACTTTAACCCTCTAAGATCCAATTCCACTAAAGCAGGATGGTGAACACAATCATTAAAACTAGCCATGGAACTGTAACAAGGATCACTGGCACCAAACTTTTCATGAGCAAAATGAACAACATTAAAGTCTCCATAGACCAACCATGAACCTATAACAGAGCTATTAAGATCTTTGATAGCATTCCATAGAAGATTCCTTTTATTGAGGTTGTTGTGGGAAAAAATAGTAGTAAGATAGAACCTGCCAATAGGTGTCGAAACAAGAGCATGGATGAATTGATCATATTCACAGGTACTGGTAAAGACGATATCCTCCTTAAACTTAACCAGAATAATCTTCCCCAGATCATGACTATCATGATTAGAAATCCATGAACCAACACCAAAACTCTTGTCCATGACTTTACGGACTTTCTTCCTCCTCAACTTGGTTTCAAGAACACAACCAATCACCACATCATTCCTACCTATACACTCCTGGAGTGCAAACTGCCTTCCTAAGTAATTGAGTCCCCTCACATTGCAGGAGGTGATTCTTAGGGAACTAACCATTGGAAGAGTGGTTGGCTGGATGCCTGCCAGCCTCAGTTACCTCTTGCTCACCCTCATTAACAAACAATTGTTGAAAATAATTTGGTGTAATGTTCACCCCCGATCTGAACGCTTTCTCCAGAGACATCGAGGGACCCTTCGAAGGAGACAAGTTCTTCCTTAAGCCATTAGAGATTGGGATAAAGCCATCATTTCTGTCAATGTTTCTCTCCAGAGTGACCAATTCAGCTTCATCAACAACTGGAGACCCGACAACAACTTCCACCTCAACCTCTTTTGCAGGAATGTCTGATGCATCTTGAAACAGTTCTGCTTCAGGCACAGGTTCACCCTGTTCAGCCTCTATTGTCTTCTCCTTCTCATTGTCCTTCGACACCACCTTCTTAGGAACCCAAACCTTCATCTTCTTCCCCTTCTCTACTACCTTCTCACAACCCACATTTTCATGGCCAAAGGTTCCATAGGTCTCACACCTATTCGAGACCCATTCATACTGAACAAAGACATTATCCTCTATGCCGTCATCACTCACCAAAGGAATGGAGGTTAAGAAGTTGGACATCACAGGAATCAACACTAGCATCCTAGTAAATTCTAGTCTTCTAAACTCCAATGTAGATTTTTCAACCTTCAATGGAGTACCAATGTACGAGCGAATCATGCCAAATATATCCTCATCCCACAACTCCAATGGTAAATCAAAGATCTGCACCCAAACTGGTACCTCCGTCAATTTCAATTTGTCCAACGAGCATCCTCTTTCCCATTTCTTCATAATGAGAGGCTTCCCTACCATGAACCACGACCCTCCATCAATGGCACTCTCCATATCACCCACATCAGAGAAATTCACTATGAAATAACCATTACCTCTCGAGATAATCTCAATAGTCCCCTTAATCTTCCACAAGCCCTAAAGGTATGATTGCAAGCGGCCAGTGAGGTTTCAGGTCGACGATGTAGCCTACCGCCGAGAGTTTCCACCTTGCAACATTCCTCTCTGGGATCATTTTTGAGTGGACTATCACCCCGTCCTTGATCTCTAGCTCCTTAGTCGATCAGACACCCAGATCTGCTTCCTTCGATGGCCTCTTGAACAGATCTAACCACTGTTGACGTTCCTTCTCCACTCCGACATGGACATTTCTTCTCAATGTAGTCTCCTGAACATGACGGGGATATAACACACACACATTAGTTCAAAGAAAAGAATATACCAAGCAATATAGTACAATAACAAACTTTTTAGGAGAGGAAACAAATTATATCAAACATTTATTTCTTCTAGTCCCAATGGACTAGACAATCATCAAGAGAATAGTCCCATGTACCTAATTCAAACTTTCTAACAATATTGGAGTTATTCAACCTAGTCAACGTAGTCTAATCTTACATGCATCATATTTTAAGTTTAGAACATAATTCTAACAATATTAATTTCTCATGTGTATATAGGGTTATCCTAACCTAAAGTATCAAACCATGGTTTATATTAAACAACACCAATAATTAATCATGTAACATGGTGAGGTTAGACTTTTACCTATTTAAATAAAAGTGTCAACCACTACCTATTGATAATGTTAGATGGTTCCGGTATGGCACACAACCTACTTTCTAACTCAAGTTGAACCACTCGGCTCAAGGTCCAACTCTTATGGTTATTGAGTATATGAAATCTTCACTCCTCTCCTCCACTAGCAGTTTACGTGTTCTCTTTGTGGGTTCCACCACCCTCTAGTCTAGAACAAGGTATAACACTACTAAGGAAGGGATACAATTGCAAGGAGATTAGACTCAAGCCTCTATGTGATGATCTATTGACACCATATACTCCAAATGTATGAAGGGGATTGGACAATCATGTCTCCAAATAAAGGGGGCATGAGGTTAAGATATTAGCAAGGATTTTATGACCTCACCAGGGGTACTAAGGAGATCAAGAAAACATTATTCATATTGTGAAAGGCTCCCTTTTATATAGGGGAAAAACCACACACCAAGATAAAAAAGGTGGGAGCTCCCTCGACATGCAGCAGTGAGGTTGGGAGCCACACATAATAGTTCCATCATGACTATTTGAAGGTGGATCTCAACACAGCCAATGATGTAAACATGGTGGTAAAAGATTCTGGAACTAGCTTCAACCATCTTGATACAAGGTTTTAGTCCACTAAAAGAAACCCATAATGGTTCATCTATGGTACTCAAAGGTATTGTGTTTCTTGTGTTCTATGAAGACCATTGTGGGGGAGAGGGGGTGGAGGAGGATATCTCCTTATTCCCAATGCCTCAAACTACAAGGAAGGTTAAAAGAGAGTTGCAATATTGGTGGACTAACTATTCCATCCATATACATGCTTAGATTTTGATTGATGAGAATGTTGAGAAAGAAATGTCGTGGTTGTATCCTCACACTCCTCTCATGATTGATAGAGGTGTTGGTAGTATGTCCTGAGAGCCAATCATATGATTATTATAATGGAACAATTTGCAATTGATTTGATTATTGATGAAGACAATTCCAACTATTATGTTTTATTCACATGAGATAACAAATAAATATAATAATGTCCTAAGAATGAATAAGTAAATGATGTGTTTTTAGGTTGAGGACCTAAACATGTGATCATGTTTATTATGAGAGGATCCTTTCTTTTTTAGGTCCCTATTCAGATATTATTGTGAAAATTAGGAAAACAAAAATATACTAGTACTAACATGTGTGTTAAGTGATGACTACATCTCAATAGTCATGGTATTGGATATCTAGTCAAACATATAGGTACTTGTTATGAACAAGTATAGTAGACACACCCATAATAAGTATGATACATGGAAGCCATAAATGGTATTCAAAACAATACCCCATGTGACAATGTTCATTGTGGTCCTTAGAATTGAAGACTACAATGTTCACATGTTGTTCGGTTGACTTTAACACTACTAAATGTAACCTTGAATCACGGTTACTATACATGTAGTTCTTGGGTGCAGTGTGACATAGTGTATTATTATGAGTGGTGTAAATGGCATTTGTCCCTCTTATTGGAGTGATATCTTGACCACTTGACGAGTGAGACTAAAATATGCATAACCATGATCATGTAAGTCAACATGTAATGATCAACTCATATATATATATCACATAGTCTACTATAGATCAAGGAAAAAAGATTGAACATTAAGAAGATGACATTTCCATGCCACAAATTCAATCTAGATATTGGTGAAGAAGTGATCATATACCAATGTAACATTTTCCATAATACTAGGTTAAGTTTTTATCCAACTTCTCCAATTACTTGGGTGGCAATGAAGTCTTTCTAGATACCAATAATTGTCTGTTAAATCATAATATGATTATATATATCACTACCAAAATCATTTGGAGCCTATAGTGTTACGTACATTAAATGTAAAGGGACAAAGAGTATAATTATGGGATATGATAATTGGTTACTAAAAGGTTTAGGTAATCAATTTTATCATTGTTGGACTAACTAGAATCTCAATCAGTTGATTGGAAAGTCTAGTTGTTTGACTGTATAGACTAGTAAATTGAATGGATGGTCCAGTTGATTGACCAGACTGAGAGACACCATATCATTCCACTGGCTGGCCCGTTCAATGGACTGGATAAAATTAATGAATCAAATAATTGTCTAGTTCAATTTCCCCTCTACACTAGAACGATCGATAGCCTGACTAAATCCAGTAGGTTTCAACTTAGTACAATCAATGGGATGGACTGGCCAATCACTTGACTGGATGTCCTAGATAGATTACTATAAAGAAACCTTTCCAGGTCATCCGATCAACTAGACTAAGATAGACAACCAACCAGCTAACTGTGAATTGGGTGCTAAAAGGAAACCATTATCTTTTACATTTCCTAGGATTTATTAGAAACCATGCTTCCCTTCCTTTCCTATAAATAGGGGAATGCTACCCATGGTTTCGTTTATTCTTTTGTTGGAACTTTGGATCAATTGTCATTACCCACAAGGAGAGAGAATTTTTGCAACACTATAACCTTACCAACTAATTGTATTCTCCTTTAATGTTGACTCTTGGAGCGTGAAGCAGAGTTTCCATTCATATGCATGGATGATATAGACATGTAGACCTATTGGTGTTTATATTTGGAGGACATCAATGACATCCTCCTTATTCTTTTGAGCACCACCACTGGATGTATTGTACAAAAAGGGCATACCTCAGATCCCTTTCTTCCTGGTACATCGTGTTGACAAGATCTGTTCTTGGGAACATAGATTTTATGATTGGTTTTGTTGCTTCTACTATGTCTGTTGCATCTATGAAACCCTACAATGGTATCAAAGACACGTTAATATATAATATATTAGATTTTTTAATCATTTTGATTGGTTTTGTTTTATGTTTCTTGTGTTGTTACAAGTGATGTGAACAACTACACCTTAATATGCATATTTTGTTAAACCCACATGCGTCGCTACTTGGATTTTTAATATGGGGGATGGGGTTGACTATGAAAATAATAGATTTTTTCCTAGTGCAAGGAAGTCAATTTTTTTATACCTTTTTAGGGACACTTCTCCTGAGATTCTACAAGGGGCAACATGCCATCGACTCCCACTCACTAATCAGGTAGTATGATCCCCACACAAATACAATGTTCCTATGTGCCCCACCTTGTTTGTGTTGAATTTAAAAATATTTCATGGATATAATTCCACATGAATAGTTTCAATCTTAAAAATATATGTATAACATATGATATATCTATAAATCACACACTTCACCATTAGAATATGTTTTTTTGGTGGATATGTCCATTTTTATTCCCAAAGACCGCTTTTTTCTATGCATGATGTGGATCTGAGTGGTCCCTTTTTGGTTTACAATTATTTGTTTTGAAACCTGATCCTCATCTTGTATTCGATGATGTATCACTTTCTATTAAGTAAACTCATCAATGTATCATGAGGTTTCTACATATCTGAGAATAGAGATAGGAATATAATTTGTTTAGAAGACTTGGCATGATGAGGCAACCATGAAGATCCAAGGAGCATCCATTGAGTTATTGACAACGATGCAACACTAATGTAGGTTCACAACTTGAAGATTCATGTGATGTAATCAACCTTAGGTGGATAGTAATACTTTGTGGATCTAAAGGATTACATTAGTATGGTCATGAACATTGTTGTCTGATTGTGGATTGAATTTGTGCGTTGTTGATATGATCTATATATCACACATATTTTAAGTATGTGGTGTTTGGATATGTATGCATATATAAGCATATATACAACCCCTCCAATAAAATAATAAGTCTTAGGTACTTTCTAATATGGAACACACATGAAAAACTTGATCCAGAAATTGTGGGCACACCAAAGCATGGTGCACTATCTCAGAAGTGTGAGAAATGATGTGTGTGTCTGCCAAAGTACGGTACATATTCTATTGTGTTGGCCTTTGGGTCAGACATAACTAGGTGATATATTTAGTATTAGGTACATGAATGCACGTAGGTGGTTATGCCATAGGTTTGTGCCTCCATCTATGAAGAGTTGCATTTGTTGCAATTGGCGAATGTTTCCTACTTAATAGTCAAGTTGTGGGTGATATGGAAAACATGACTCATGATTTGATGAAACATAGATTCCCATTACTCAAAACTAGGCTGTAGCCTAGATGTTTTAAGTAGGGCATAGTTCACTTACTTCTTTGTACATCTATTATACTCATACTAATATTACGTGTGCATTGTATCTTACTTTCACGTCGAACGAACGAACGTCTTTGACCGCAACCATTCACCAAAATGTTTGTAATCTAATCCCAGGAGTGGGTAAATTTTACAATGATCAGTCCTTGAGGAAGAGAAACTAAACATGAATAAATTAAAAAATGGTTCAGGACACTGAGAATTATTCTCACAAATGAGGATAATATGTATATCCTAGATACATTGGTACCAAATAAACCAGCTCAGAATGCATCTAGGTAGAAATGGAAGCTTATAATTAGAATTAAGATGTTTTCTTCGACATCAAGTTCCTTATTATATGCTCCATAGGTTAAGAGCTTTAAGAAAAACATGTGAATGTGCACTTTCTTGAGATGTTAACACATTTAATGAACATGCAAGGAATGGGAGGTATGATGTCTCCAAGGCTTTATTTAAGTGCCAAATGACATCAATTGATCTAATTGGAACCCACATAATCAAGTTAATCAGGTATATGGAAAGTATATTTAAACTCATATTTCCTTTATGTTGGTATATATGCCCGTAGTGCCATCCCACGTGATTGCATGGAGTCAGATATTAATTAATCAATTAATATGATTATTTGGTTAATTAATTAATTCCAGAATATTCTAATTAATCCATGAGCATTTTAATTAACATAATCATTCTGTATACCAATGGGTTTAGGAAACCCTGCCTCCTTTCATCTCCTATTTAAAGGGGCCTGACAACCGATATCTTTATAAGATATTGATATATGCTTTTCAGTTTACGCTCACATACGTAAACCTTAATCATCACCATCCTCAAGAGAGAAAGGAGAGCATCGTGATGCTAGCACATCGCCACACAGAGACTACTCCTTCCTGCCGGCTTAGGAAGTGCGATGTGGAGTTCCAGTCCATCCGTATGGACAAAGTAGAGACGCAGACACTGAGATACCTGTGTTCGAAGGACGTCAATGACCATCCATTCACGCTACGAGCAGCGTACACCACCACTAAAAGGGCACCGCTGGATCTTCCCACAACACACTCAGTGAATGGGAGAGAAGTACCTTCCATGTAGGCCAACAACGTTGTACACCATCGTGCAGCGGTACATCGCCAGACTTACTCTGTGATAAGTTATATCCCATAAACACTCTTTCTAAATACGTTGTTGTTGATGAGATCCTATTTTGGGTTGCGTAAAAATTTATTTTTATTACTTCCGCTACATATGTTTTCTCCACAAAACCTAATAGTGGTATCAGAGCAGTGTCGATCTATGACATATTTGGATTCATTTCGATATGATCGAACTATTGTATACTATTTTCTATGTTTCATACGATGCAAATTAAAACTGCTAATGTGCAAATCTTAACCTAATTCCACATACACTGCATGCTTATACTTTTGATGTTTCAGAAGGGGTTGACTATGGAAAATATTGATTTTCCAAAGTGCACAGAAGTAAAATTATGTAGACCTTTTAGGGGCTCTGCCCCTGAGACCCCGCAAGGGGCAGCCTTCCCTCGACCCCCGCCCACACAGTGGTACTACCCTTGTATACCCCGCATAGTCTGTGTTGGAGTCAAAAATGTATTTAATGGGGAATGTCCTGCATTAAAAGTACTGAAATTTTAATATGTATATACATTTGCGTAGATATACCTATGATATCATACATGTCTCCTTTAAAATATATTTTATGTGGTGAATGCATGCATGGTTATGGCCTAGTATCCTCTTTTGTGAATGTTATGAATGAATGTAGATGTCAATCTTGTGGATGTGTTTGTTTTTGAATGGTATGGATGTATAATGGTTGTACGTGGATCCTTTGTATAAAGTATTTGGCTTGCATGCCGAGCCTCATCTCTTATTTCAAAGTATAATTAATTCTTTCCCTTTATATTTGTACTCATATGATGTAATAGAAATAGGATTAGTTTTTGTCTTTGTAAACTTGATGTAAGGTGTCCACTCGAAGATCCAACTCCAAGAAGCGTCCATGGAGAAGCACCATGAAGATCTAATTCCATGAAGCAAATTGAAGATCCAACTCCAAGGAGCACCCATGGAGAAGCAACATGAACATCCAATTCCAAGAAGCAACTTGAAGTTCCAACCTCACGGAGCATCCATAAAGTTGTTCAATGTAATGTTGATCCTTATATGTTGATTCACAAGTCTTGTTGCATAAGATGCATAAGACCTTAGGTGGACCGTAATCCTTTTTTGTTCCGAAGGATTACAATAGTATAGCCATAACCAAAATTTTTTTGTTTGTGATTGTATGTCTATCATTTGTGGTTGTGGATATAGTAGGGTATGATACGTACTATACCAATGTGGTGTTTGGATATGTATATGTATTAATAAAACCCCTCAATTAATAATGTTAAGTTTTAGTTGCCTTCCATAAAGCACCATACATGAAAAGCTTGATCGACTGTGTGTGGGCACGCCTCCACATGGTACATTGTCTTTCTCGTGGAAGTGTGATGGTGGGTGTGTGGGTCTGCCTCCGCAGGGTGCACACTCATCGTGTTGGCTAATGGGTTGGACTTAACTAGGGAACCTTGATAGGATTAAGTACATAGAGGCACACAGATGCATCATAGCAAGGAGTTTTGCATGATCATCTATCCAATAGTTACATATGATGCAATTGGCAAAAGTTACCTACCTTAGTATTTGGTCTTTAACGCCGACATTGGTTGGGAATTGATCCAATTATTTTGGATCTTGGATCACTGAAGGTTGTACACTACAATCTTGTAAGTTGATAGTAAGGTCTATCAATTTGAATAAAATAGTGGTAGTATAATTAATTAAAGGCCTAATTAATCTCATTTATCAAATCTTTACAAGTCAAAATGTTTTGGATGAAATGAAAACATTTTCTTTTGTAGCAATCAAATGGCAAACAACACTCACACTTTCTCATTGTGATCGGTCCTTGAGAAGGACAAACTTACCAGAACCAACTTTCAAAACTGGTTTAGGACGTTGAGAATTGTTCTCATGCAAGAGCATAAGCTCTATGTCCTTGAAACACCAGAGCCAGCGGAACCCGCCTCAAATGCGCCCAAGGCTGAAAAGGATGCTTACAAGAAGCACCTTGATGATGTTGTGGATGTCAAGTGCTTGATGTTGTACTTAATTCACTATGAGTTGCAAGAGCAGCATGAGAAAATGAATGTCATGGAGATGGTAATACATCTCAAGAGCATGTATCAACATCAAGAAAGATAGGAGAGATATGATGTCTCCAAGGCTTTATTCAAATGCAAGATAAAAGAGGGAGAATCAGTTGGCACCCATATACTCACTTGGATTGGGTTCGTGGAAAGCCAATCCAAGTTGGGATTTCCCCTAGGTCAAGAGTTGGTGACCGATGTGATTCTGCAATCTTTGCCTGAATCATATGGTCATTTTTTCATGAACTACAACATGAACAATCTTGACAAGTCATTGTCAGAATTGTTGGGCATGTTTAGGACAGCTAAAGCACAGATGAAGAAAGACAAACCCAAGTCTGTAATGATGATTAGCAAGACAAAGGGAAAGTCAAAAGGCAAAGGAAAGGCTAAGAAAGGTTCTAAAGTTGGGAAGAAGTCAAAGTCATCCACGCTCAAAGCTAAAGGTGGGATCTCCAAAGAAGGTAGTTGTCACCATTGTCACTAGGCTAGACATTGGAAAAGAAACTATCCTCTCTACCTGGAGGAACTGAGGAAGAAGAAGTAGGGGATAGAGATCTCCACTTTAGGTATATACGTTATTGAGATAAACTGAAATACTTCTTCATCATGGGTACTGGATACCGAATTTGTATCTCACATATGTTCAAATATGCATGATCTGATAAGAAGTAAGGCTTTATGAAAGGGCCAATTCGAGATGTGGGCCTCTAATGGAGAAAGAGTTTTTGCCACCATAGTTGGAGTTATTTGTTTATATTTGCCTACGTGCCTTGTAATAGAATTAGAGAATTGCTATTATGTACCTTCCATTAATAAAAATACTATTTCTGTATCTTGTATGGACAAGATTGGATTTGAATTTGACATTAAGAATGGAATGATTTCTATTTCTAAAGATGATATCTTTTATGGAAATGTCCCCATGTCTTATGGTATCTACTTGTTAGAACATGAGACTAGCATATACAATGTAAATACTAAAAGGCTCAAACTTGACAACTCAAACAAAACATACTTATGGCATTGTCGTCTTGGGCACATAAATGAGAAGCGCATATCTAGACTCCATAAAGATGGTTATCTAGACTCTTTTGATTTTGAATCATTAGAAACATGTGAGACTTTCTTATTAGGCAAGATGATCAAGACTCCTTTCACTGGACATAGTGACAGAGCCAGTGATCAGCTGGGGCTCATACATGTTGATGTATGTGGACCTTTTAGATCAACTGCTAGAGGAGGCTATCAATACTTCATTACCTTCACTAACAACCTCAGTAGGTATGGCTATGTATATCTTATCAAACACAAGTCAGAAACTCTTGAAATGTTCAAGAATTTTATGAATGAAGTAGAGAAGAAACTTGGTAAGAGTATTAAAGCACTCTATTCAAATTGAGGTGGCGAATACTTAAGCCAAGATTTTGAGGACCTTCTGAGATATCATGGTATTCTATCATATGGACTCCACCTGGTACACCACAACATAATGGTGTGTCAGAAAGAAGGAGTCATACATTATTATACATGGTACGATCAATGATGAGTTCAGTTGAACTTCCAATATCATTCTAGGGATATACTCTTAAACCTGCAACATTTACACTTAATCATGTACCTTCCGAATCAGTTTAAAAGACACCATATGAGATATGGAATGGGAATGATCCCAATTTGTCTATGTTAAAGATTTGGGGATGTGAAGCTTATGTTAGGAAATAATTTCCAGAAAAGCTTGGACCCAAACATGAAAAATACTATTTTTTTGGATACCCCAAGGAAACTCGGGGATACTACTTCTACACACCAACTAACAACAAAGTGTTTGTTGATAGGACTGTTATATTTCTGGAAAAGGAATCAATGGGAGGAATATATAGCTCGAAGCAGTTTGAGATCAACAAGAAAGCAGAGAACCTAAGAAGGTACATAAGGAACATGAAGACTCACAAACTGTTGTGGAATTTCAAGTTCCAAAATGTAACACAAGAACCTCTTAGGTCTAGTAGGACATGACTTGAGCCTGAGAGATTTGGATTTCTTGTGACTCAAGACAGTGACGGACTGGGCATAGCAGATGAGCCAACTTCCTATCTAGAAGCTACTAATGGACCAGAATCTGAGAAATGGCTCAAAGCCATGAGATCAGAGATGGAATCCATGTACACCAACAAGGTATGGACCTTGGTGGATCCACCCAAAGGGGTAAAACCCATAGGGTGCAAGTGGGTCTTCAAGAAGAAGACCGACATGGATGGAAATGTTCAAACCTATAAAGGTAGATTGGTTGCAAAAGGATTCTGTCAAATTCAAGGTGTTGATTATGATGAGACCTTCTCACCAGTTGCCATGGTTAAATCCATCAAGATCATGCTTGCTATTGCAGCTTATCATGACTATGAGATTTTGTAGATGGATGTTAAAACAACATTCCTTAATTGGAATTTACTTAAGGATGTGTACATGACACAATCTGAGGGTTTTATTGATCTGAAGGAAGATAATAAAGTTTGTAAGCTACAAAGGTCAATCTATGGATTGAATCAAGCAACTCGGAGCTGGAATCTACATTTTGACGAAGTAGTCAAAAAGTTTGGCTTTAGTCAAAATAAAGATGAACCTTGTGTTTACAAAAAGGTTAGTGGGAGAACAGTCATATTTCTCATATTGTATGTGGATGACAGACTATTGATGGGAAATGAAATCCCTACTCTTCAGACAGTAAAAGTTTGGTTGGGGAAGACCTTCTCTATGAAGGATTTAGGCAAAGAATCCTATATACTAGGCATCAAGATCTATAGAGATAGATCTAGAAGGATGCTAGGCCTAATCCAGAGCACATATATTGACAAAGTGCTAAAGAGGTTTAGCATGTAGGGTTCTAAGAGAGGTAACTTTCCCATATCCCATGGGGTTACGATATATAAAGCCCAATGTCCTAGTTCATGTGATGAACGGGCGTGCATGAGTAAGATTACATATGCATCAACAATTGGATCTATCATGTACGCAATGTTATGTACTCATCTTAATATGTCGTATGCATTGAGCATGACGAGCCAATATCAGTCAGATCTAGGTGAATGTCACTGGATAGACGTAAAGAACATCCTAAAGTACTTGAGAAGGACTAAGGATAAATTCTTGGTATATAGTGGTGAGGAAGAGCTCATGGTAAAGGGTTACACTGATGCTAGCTTCTAAATTGACAAAGATGACTATAGATAGCAATTTGAATTTGGTGTTTTACCTGAACAACGTAGCTGTGAGCTGGAAGAGTTCCAAGTAAGAGATGGTTGCATATTCTACAACAGAAGCCAAATTTATTGCCGCATCTAATGCTGCAAAGGAAGTTGTGTGGATCAAGAAGTTCATTTCTAAACATGGAGTGGTTCCAAGTACTAGTGATGCAATTGAGTTGTTTTGCGACAAGAACGGAGCAATTGCATAGGCTAAAGAACCAAGATCACACCAATGTTCCAAACATATTATATGACAGTTCCATCTCATATGAGAGATCGTATAGTGAGGAGATGTGAAGATTTGCAGAGTACTTACATAAAGCAATGTGGATGACCCGCTCACAAAAGCATTTTCATAATAGAAACATGACAAACATGTTCGATCACTTGGATTGAGATTCATTCGTGATTGGGTATAAGTGCAAGTGGGAATCAGTTGGTATGTATGCCCATAGAGACTATCATTTGATTATTGTAATGGGATACTATGTAAACGGTTCGTAATACTACATTGATCATATCAATAAAGGCAAGTTTCCAATCTATATGTTTGTGTTTTATCTTGTAAGATGTCCATAAAACTTATAGATGTCTATAGAATAATATACTCAATGACATATGTCTTTGGGTTGATGACCTGAATAGTAAGATCATATGTTTGCTAAGAGTATTTATTCTTGTTTTTACCCTAATCAGTTGTTATTGTGGAAATATTCATAAACATCAATAACACATAAGATTAGAATGTATGTTGGTTGATGGAAGAATCTTATTATCCATGATATGAAGATATCAAACGAAATACATAGATACTTGTCAGAGAACAGTGTATCAGCAAACCCACCTTGAGAGTGACACATGGATACCATGATTGGTAGTTAGAGTCACATCTCAGAATGATGGTGGTGATTGTGGTTCTTAGACCTGAAGTCACTACACTTATCACATGTCGTTCAGTGTACTTTGACATCATCCAACGTGGTCCGAAATATAGATTTCCATAAAGATGGTGCTTGGGTGCACTGTGACACATGGGGATGACTGTGAGTGATGTAGATGAAATTTGTCCTTCCTACGTGAGTTTTATATTCTGGCCACTTGGTAAGAGAGACTGAGAAATGCATGGCCATGTTGATGTGATTCAATATGTGATATTGAGCTTACATATATGTTAGACAGTTTGCTCTAGTTCAAGGAACATGGATTGAACGTTGAAGAGGATAACAGTTCCATGACTTGAGTTCAATCCAGATATCAGTGACAAAGGAACTATACAATCAATGTAACACCAATCATGAATGATAGGTTAAGTTGTTCTCCAAATTCTCCAATTACTTGGGTGGCAATGAAGTCTTTCTAGATACCAATCATTTCTTGTGAAATCATAATATGATTATAGATATCACTGCCAATGTAATTTAGAGCCTACCATGCCACACACATAGGATGCGTTGGAATAAGAGTATAATTGTAGATTTGATTGAAATTGTTCTGAATCACATTGATTACTAAAAAGTTTATGTAATCCATTAGAATGATAATGTAATATATTAAAATGTTTGATCCAATTAATTGGAGTGATTAACTCTAAGTGCAAGTGGGAGTCTGTTAGTATATATGCCCATAGATCCATCCTGCACAATTGTATGGAGTCGGATATTAATTAATCAATTAATACAGTTATTTGGTTAATTAATTATTTCCAGAATAATCTAATTAATCCATGAGTAGTTTAATTAATGCAATCTTTCTATATACTGATGGGTTTAGGAAACCCTACCTCCATTCATCTCCTATTTACAGAGGTTTGACGGCCGATATCTTTATAAGAAATTGATAGAGGCTTTTCAGTTTACGCTCACGTACATAAACCCTAGCCGTCACCGTCCTCATGAGAGAAAGGAGAGCACCACGATGCTAGCACATCACCACACAAAGACTACTCCTTCCTGTCGGCTTAAGAAGCACAATGTGGAGTTCCAGTCCATCTGCGTGGATGAAGTAGAGACACAGATGTTGAGACTCCTATGTTCGGAGGACGTCAACAACCATCCATATGCGCTACGAGCGGTGTACACTACCACATGAAAGGAGCTCCACCGGATCTTCCCACGACACACTCAGTGAATAGGAGAGAAGTACCGTCCGTGTAGGCCAGCAACGTTGCACACCATCGTTTAGCGGGACATTGCAAGACTTTCTCCACGATAAGGTCTATCTCATAAACACTCTTTCTAAATATGTTGTGGTCGACAGGATCATATTTTGGGTTGCGTGGAAATTTATTTTTGTTGCTTCCGCCGCACATGTTTTCTCCACAAAACCCAACACTTTAGGAAAAGAGGTGGCCAAAAATATAATTCTTTAGTAATTTCCAGATCCATCCAAAAAATTTGTCATGAATAACAACATGAACAATTTTGTTAAACCACTAATAAAGATAGTTGGCATATCGAGAACAACTGAGAACAAATGAAAGATGGATCCAAATTTGTACAAATTGTCAAGAAAGGAAAAGAAATGTCCAAGAGCGATGGAAAAACCAAGATAGGTTCTAAGGTTGATCAAAATTCTTCTACACTTAAGGAAAAAGGAGGAGTGTGTAAGGAAGGAATTTGTCACTAATGTCACTAGGTTGGGCATTGGAGGAGAAGTTTCCCTCTATACCTAGAGGAATTAAGGATACAAAGTAGGGGACAAATATCTCCACTTCAATATATATGTTATATGGATAAGATTATCTACTTTTCAACATGCATATTAGATACCAGATGCGGATCTAACATATGATCAAATATTAGGATCTAAAAAGAAGTATACTGTTGAAAAAAGGGAAGGTGGAAATACACATTACAAATGGAGAAAGAGTTGTTTCCACTGTAGTGGGACCCTACTATTGTATAGGCCCAGTCTGATGTAATAGAGTTAGAGAACTGCTATTATGTACCCGCATAAATAGAAACATCATTTTTATTTCATGTTTAGACAATAATGGTTTTTAGTTTCATATCTAGAATGGTCAATTCCTATTTTAAAAGATGAGATCTTTTATGATAGTTTCCCTATGTCTAATGGTCTTCATTTGTGAAATCTTGAGACACATATATATAAATACTAAGAAGCTTAAACTTGATGATTCAAAAAAAAATTGTATGTGGCACTATTGTATATGCCACATAAATGAGAAGTACATTTCTGGACTCCTTAAAGAGGGATATCTAGACTCATTTGATTTTGAACCAATTGAGGCATACAAATCATATTTATTAGGAAAGATAAAAAATAACTCTTTATTAGAAACAGTGAAAGCACATACTATTTATTAGGACTCATACACACTGATATATGTGGACCATTTAGCACATATACCATAGGTGGGTGTCATTACTTCATCACACTATCTATTAAACTCAGTAGATTTTTCCATGTCTAACTAATGAACACAAGCTAAAGTCCATTATAGAGTTTAAGAAACTCATGAAGGAAGTAAAAAGAAAACTTGGTAAGAGTATTGAATCACTTTGATCAAATCAAGGTTGTGAATACCGAAGCCAAAATTTTGAGACCCTTTCAAGGAATTGTAGTATTGTATCACATTGGACTTCACCTGGAACACAACAACATAATGGTGTATCATAAAGAAGAAATTATACCATGTTGGATATGATACAATCTATAGTGAGTTTTTTTGTTATTCCAACTTCCTTTTGGGGATATGCTCTAGGAACCACAACATTTATACTTTATGATGTACCTCCTAAATTGGTTCAAAAGATAAAATATGATATATGGACAAGGATATGTCCCAATATGTCATTTATGAAGATTCATATATGTGAATCTAATGTCACGAAATAGTTTTTTGAAAATATTGGACTAAAATTTGACAAATATCACTTTGTTGGATTTTCTAAGGAAACCAAGGGATATTAATTCTATATTTCATCTGACATCAAAGTGTTTGTAGCCAAAACTATTGTATTCCTCAAAAAGGAGTTTAGTTCCATAGGAACTAATGGGAGAAAAATAGAACTTAGATAAGTTTCAGTCCAACAAGATAACGTTGATCTATGGAGGTCAATAACAAACAACGGGAACCAAAAACTATTATGGAATCTCAAGCTCATGTAATACAAGAATCTCTATAGATCTAGTAGGGCACACATTGAGCCAGATAGATATGGATTTATGATGACTCAACAAGATGATGCATTGGTCATTGATGATGATGTACCAACAATTTACAAAGTGGCTATTGAGGGACCATAATATGAGAAGTGGCTAGAAACTGTGAGATCTGATATGGATTCCATGTATTCCAAAAAGGTATGGACCTTTGTGGATCTACCTGAAGGGGTAAAACTCATAGGGTGCAAATAGGTCTTCAAGAATAAGATCGACATGGAGGATAATGTACAAACCTACAAAGGTCGATTGGAAGTAAATGATTTAAAACAAATTCAAGGTATTGACAGTGATGAAACTTTTTCACCAGTTGCCATGGAAATACATCAAGTTCATTCTTTCTTTTGCAACTTGTCATGACTATGAAATATGAAAAATAAATGTTAATACCACATTCCTTAACAAGAGTCTCCTTGAGGATGTCTCCTAAAGGTTTTGTTGTTCCAAATAAAGCAAGAAAAGTGTGTAATCTACAAAAGTCAATCTAGGGATTGAAGCAAGCATCTGAGAGATGGAATTTTTATTTTGATGAAACTGTCAAACAATTTCATTTGATTTAAAATGAAATTATACCTTGTGTTTGTAAGAATATTAGTGGAAGCATACTTGTATTCCCCATATTATATATGAAGATATACAATTGATGGGCAATGACATCTTACCTGCATTGTTTGGCACACCAATTCCCTAGGGATTTTATTCTAGAGTTTAACCTCTTATTAAAGGAAAAACAACCAATAGGTTAGTTTATTAGTATAGAGAGTGTCGATCCCACATGAAAACATTTTTAAGATTGAGATTAAGAACCAGATCACTTTTAACAAAGATTAAACAAGAAAGCAAAGATCCATTGTAAAAGGTTTGATTATGCTAAAACAAGAAAGCAAAATTTGCAACAAAATAAAAGTTACACTAAGAACAAGTAAGGAAAGAGTTATGTTAAGAACAAGAGAAGAAAGAGTTATGCTAAGAAAAATCAAAGAGAGATTAACTTTGAATAGGATTGAATTACAAGTAAAGAAAGAGTGATGATTAAATAAGAAGTTTGAAAAATGAGAATGAGTCAATAGTAAAAGATATTGGGGTTATGGGTTTTACCACAATATCCTGTGTGGAACTAGATCGATGAAATCTATAAGATAAAACAAGTTAGAAGAGGGTACACAAAAACATTCACAAATGCATCTACAAAGGACGAACTCCCTACAAACCCATTGGTCCTAGTGTTTATAGATCTTTGTTCGATCATCCCAATAAAGATCCTTCCAAGGTCTCATCCCAATCATAATGCATTTGTTTGGTTTTTTCAAGCCTTGGGTTTCACGGGCACATTTACCTTGACTAACAATCAATGAAATAAGAGATAAAGTTGTTTCAAACATGTGATTATTCAAACATGCGATTATAAAAAAAAACATGCGATTATAAAAAAAAACAAGTCATTTAAAATCATATAGAAGTTGATCTAATTTACACTATGGCTATGGGGTTACTCACTACACCCAATATATAAATTCCTCATGATCCAAGGGGATTAAAGGAAGAACAAATGAAGGAAGGAAGCAAGTCATATACTAGATGAAGAAGAATCCCAAGGGGATCATAGCTAATGACAACAAAATGGCTATATTCCTTAGATCCATGTTCCCAATAAGAAGACTAAGAAAAAAAGAACAAGAACTTGAAAGCTTGAGAATGAAATGCTAATTTTATTGAATAACAAGGAGTACACATGCAAGAATTGAAATAACAAGTGTTGAAAATAAAGTCGCAAGTAAAAAATATTGAATTCCCTTTCTTGTGGAGTCCCCTATCCTTTTATAGGGGAAGGAGGGGTGAAAACCCTAGAAAAAGGGGAGAGGAAAAGTGTGGGTGGCAGATGATAAAGAATAGTAATCAAACACTATGAACCGAGTGGTTCACATCCTGAACCGATCAATGTGAGAAGAGACGCGGTCCAAGAAATAGTCAAAACCCTAATGGAGTGGTGGTGGAGCTTGTTTGACCAAGTCTTGGTGAAATATGAAACGATTAATTGAGAGTGTGAAATGCTCAGTTGGTTGTCTGAAATGTTTGGTTCAGGGAAGTGGGGCAAAAACCTGGGGCAAAATAGTGGCACATTGTTTGACTGTGACTTGGTCATGAAGCAATCTTAGATGACCGTTTGTGCAATGTGAAACACCTGGTTGAGTTACTGAGATGAGCATCTTGGATATATGGAATTCCCATTTCACTACTGAGGTGCCAACATGCAATTGATGAGTTGATAGCTGAAATGGCCATTTGGGCATCTGAAGTGTAGATTTTTGTATGGAAAAGATAACCAGTTCACAACATGAACCAATCAGTTTGAGTGTTAAGATGGTAATTTGTAGTGAAGAAAAAATCTACAAAGTATGAATGAAAAAGGTAAGAATATGCATTATTGGTCAATGATTGAACAATTTTCCATTATTTCTATAAAATTAGTAAAAGAGAAATAAGTTCCTAAGAAAATACTAAGAAAATTTCATTTGAAAATTAATGAATATACATCCATAAAAATACCACAGACTTGAATATTTGCTTGTCTCAAGAAACAAAGAATAGAAACAATCAGAATAAGTATTACCAAGATGTCTATCCTCACCTCATAGCATTAATTTGTTCCTTACCCCCTTTCTTGGCCAAGAAACCCAATATCCTAGAACCACAAAACACAAAATTCCACATTTCCTATTAAAAACATGTTTCATGACTTGTTTCTATAACAAGAGTTTGTAAGAAATAGACTTCTTCTTAGTTTACTTTGACACTTCCACTTTTGTTGTAAGTAATGCACAAGAACATGATGAACGAGGTATGGAAGAAGATGATCCCTCCTCTATTCGGCTTGGGATCTTTTAATTCATGGATTGCAGTTACATTGACCACTTTTTTTTGGTGTGCTCTATTGGCATCTTTTGATGGTACACCCCTATAAATTTAGGAAGGGTATGGAAGAATGAAGATGGGAGAACACAAGCCACCCTAGACTTGGGTTTTGGCATGAGGTGATATTGATTTTTTATTGTGAGAAGAAGATGATGGGGTAGTTTGTTCTTGTGCTTTCAAACTTTCATATTTGTTTACAAGGAGTGTCATCACATAAATTTGACTCTTCCTGTCACCACATCATATAAAGGATATGACAAGCTAATTTAAAGACTTAAAATAGAAAACATTTGTGTTTGATTTTGATCAATGGAATAAGGCTTTCCAATATTTACAAGGAGTAATGCAAAATTCGGTGTCCTATGTGACATGGTGTTGTCTATTCATTGCAATTTGTAATGTTTTTTGCAATGAAAATTTACTAAATTTAAGGGGGTACAATGACACAAAATATATTCATATTGGCTGACTAGATAAAGGTCAATTTTTTTAAATTTTAAAAACAAACTAATTTTTAGAAAGCAAACTCCATGCAAGATAAAATGATGAAAAGATAATGCTGAAAGGGTAGATAAGGGGGTGGAATTGTTACATACCACCAACCTCCACCCTAGACTTAGAATTTTTCTTGTCCCAAAAATTACCAAACTTGAGATGGAGGGAAGAAGATTACTATAGTGGTGGATAGTGAGGCGGTGGATGATTGAAGGAGGAGGCATGGTTGTAGTAGTAATTTCCCCAATATGGGGAGTTGGGGTCATGATAATCCTGATGAGCTCCATACTCCTCATAAGACCGTCGACTGGGGGCATAGTGGCCACAATACACGTGCTATGATTCCTAAGAGCTCTACATCAGGTAGAGATGGTTCAACTAATGTCCTTGGCACTGTTGCTCATGCTGAATCTCATCCTACTGACCTTGAATCTCTTAGAAGCCATAAGGCTTATGAGGAACTGCCTCATCTTACGTGCTCCTCTTGGTGAAACTATGAGATGGTAGAGGAGGAGGGCCAGTTGCATCATCATGTACCTTAAATGAGACACTCCTCATGTGGGCGATAGGCTCATGGATGTCAGTTGGGTCAGGGTTCTCTAGATTGAATCACTATATGTGCACTAGTAGGTCGGTTAGATCACATACCAGATTTGTTTCTACAAACCTAGTAAGTAGGGGGAGCTCAAGGGAGACATGAGAATATTTGAACATTAAGTAGTAGACGTCATCTACACCATAGAGGATGAGCTTTCTCCCTTTCTGATACAAAAAGTCAATAGGGTGGTTTTGACCTTGTAGGGGTGGGAAAGAGATGTGATTATATCCCAAGAAGATGGCTAAGGCAGTGACTATATGGCTGATGTAGAAAGAAGAAGTGGTGGTGCAGTTGGCCTGAGTGTTAAGGTGATCAAGGGTGGAATTCTCCAGCTGAATGGTTCGCCATGGAGAAGGCACCATAGTACATATAAATCTGGGTTGCTGAAAATGACTTGTGCACCTCTCCTACTGAAGATTATGTAGGATATGATGTAGTGGAGATATCTAATGGATAGATAGTTGATGCTTGAGGCCTTGGGACCATTAGGCAGCCTCAACATGAGTCATGTGATGTCTAACCAGAATTTCTCCTTGTTGTATATGTTGGGGTAGGAGTTATGGGAACGCTCCATGCAACTGGAAAGCCAATCAAATTTTCCTCAATCTAGGATGATAGAGGAGATCTGTCTGGTAGAGATCTCCAATTCTTCTCTACAAATATAGATCTTGTAGCTAGAGTTTCCCTTGGAGAAGTGGAAGCATCTGAAGGAGGTCCTGAACTCAAAGGTGAGATCACTAGACACCAAGATGGTGCGGTAAGATTATGTTAGTATATGTTTGCACTGTAGGATGTTTTCTATGATGTCCTTTATGTTGAGGCCATTGAGGGTGGTACATTAGGCCCATCTGGGAGGTGAACAATAGTAGAGAATGTATAATCAAATCTCTTGGAATGGTTGTCATTGATGAAATGGGCATAGCTGCCTAAAAGAGCATCTATGTGGGTTGCATGAGGGCTGATATAGTCTGGGTCATGTGAAGATGACAGACCTACCTCAGTCTTCCATAGGAACTCCTCTACTTCGTCGAGGTTATGGAGCATTTCCTCGACCATCTCAAGTGAAGACTTGGTAGTAGGGTCTCAAAATTGGATTCTAACACTAAAAGTGGAGCGGAAAGGAGGCTCACAGGATATTGTCTTCTTAGCTGGGGTCTTTCCCTTGTTGAAATGGATAAAGAGGCCATCGTGAGATCCTTCATGGGACATTGTGGTTGTATTGGGGAAGAAATATGATCAGTTGGCGGAGAACTGGTCATTGGGAGGAGCTGAAATAGTCATCTCAGCATCCATCATGCTCAGTTTAGGAGGGTAAGGACTGCTGATGGTTTTGGTATTGGGGATTCAAAACACCCAACTGGATGTCCCAACTGATAGGTTCACTAGATGAGAAAAATAGGTGCACTCTTTTGAAGAAAAGGGAGAAATGGTCGTTGCAACAGATGAAGGTGAAAGGGCTAACTTGGGTTACCTAGAAGTTAGTGTGAGACGACCGGTTGCTGTCTGTGGCTGGTGGCTGAGGGTGTTGGATGAGTGACCAGTTGAATAAGTGCTTGAATCATTGGAGGTGAGGGAAAAAGTTGGAATCTTCTTGTCACTGCTAAGAGGAAGAGAGTGTTGGCAAAATGACCAACTAGAGTAGTGAGCTAGTCAGCCGGAGCGATTGGATGGGTAGTTGTCAGATCTGAATGGACAACTTGTTGTTGCGGTGAGAGAGAGTGAAGTAGTAGTGTGGGAGTGGTGGCTAGGGAACTAGGGTCTTCGGGGAGGTCCAGTGTTGGTGTGAGTTGCCCTCCCCCACATGCTTGTTTTATAGGCCTTTTAGTCAAGTGAATTAAGCGGTTAGTGATATGAACCAATCGTTCTGCTTGTCAGTTGGGAGAAAAGGTAGTACATCTCCTGATGTGGTCACCATTCTAGTCCTACACCTTGTAG
The DNA here is from genome assembly GCA_963693085.1 of Alisma plantago-aquatica. NCBI lineage: Eukaryota > Viridiplantae > Streptophyta > Magnoliopsida > Alismatales > Alismataceae > Alisma > Alisma plantago-aquatica. The sequence continues at coordinate 1,383,125,625 of OY856411.1, forward strand.
TCTGTGAGCCGACCATTTCACTTGGGTGAAATGCCTAGTTGGCGTGTTGTGGGCAGCTAAAAATGCTTGGCATTCAAATCAACCACCAAGTTGAATGAACTCCTCGAAGGGGATCTTACCATTTAACACTTTTAAATGATCATTTCATTGGGTTTAAATGCACACCTTTGCAAAAATGAGACGTGTTGGTATGTATGCCTTGAGATCCAATCATACGATGACTGTGATGGCATATCATATAAAGAATTTGATTCATAAAGGCAATCTTCCATTTTTTCTATTTCAATCAGTTATGAGATATTGATGAAACATAATGAATGTCTAGAGAATGATATTAGCCAATGGCGTTTCTCTTTGGGTTGATGACCTGAAGAATGACAACATATAGATGTCAAGAGTATGTACCTTCTTGTAATGTCCCTATTCAGATGTTATTGCGGAAGGTTGATAGACAAGAATGGCACATTAGAATAGAGTGTGTGTTGGTTGATGACAAAATCTCATCAAACATGATATGTGATATCATACCAAACACAGATATACTTATTGGAGAATAGTGTATCAGACAAACACACCTTGAGAGTGACACATGGAAACCATAATCGGTGATCATAATCATCTCTCATAGTGTATGTGGTGATTGTTGGTCTTAGACCAAAAATCACTACACTCGTCACATGTCGTTCAATTTACTTTGACATCATCGATCACGACCTTGAATAAGGGTTGTCATAAAGGTGATGATCAGATGCATTGTGATTGATGGGGATGACTGTGAGTGATGTAGATGGGATTTGTCCCTCCTATAGGTGTTTGATATCCTAGCCACCTGATAAGAGAGATTGAGAAAAGCATGTGCATGCACATGTGGATCAATATATAATATTGATGTTCCATGCCTCAAGTTCAATACCAGATATCAGAGACAAAGGAATTTGCAATGATTATAACACCAATCATAGATTGTAGGTTGAAGTTGTTCTCCAACTTTCCTCATTACTTGGGTAGGAATGATGTGTTGCTAGACACCACTCACTTCTTGTTATATCATAAATCAGTTATGGACATTCATTGTCAATGTAACATGGAACCTATAGGGTCACACACATAGGATACACTTGGAATATGAGTTCATTCATGATATATGGTTTAAACTTTATTATTAAAGAGTCAAGTATTCAATTTAAACAACATTTGTTGAACATTGACTGACTGAATAGTGAACTGACCAGTTCAAGTGTTGAACTAATTATTTCTGTGTGTCAGGTCAATTGAATCAACTTTAGAATTTTGGACCATGAAGTGACCTATTCAAGAAGCAAACCAATCGGCTCAGGTACATGAGTCGACTGTCTTAGGTTGTGAATCAAGCAGTTGGTGGATTGATTCAAGGATTTGTGTTGATGTCATGTTGAGCATTAATTCAAATTATAATTGCCAATATAATTGCAATTTGAAACATGATGAAATGAGCAGTTCAAGGGTTGAAATAATTGTCTCACATGCCAACCTATCAGTTCACCCATGAACCGACCATTTTGGCACTCACATGTTGTAAAAATTAATCAAATTCTGGTCCCTTCCTCTCCCACTCAGACTAGGAACCCTGACCCTAGCCATCCTATAAAAAGAAGGGTATTATGAGCTTCTTAGACACAACTCAATTTCCTCTGATATTTTTTTGTCTTCTTTGGTTGCGGTAACCAAGAGAACCTATGTAATCCTTCCCGATAAAGGGTGGTATACAGAGAGCAAGTTGGTGCTAGTACACTAATGTGGAGGGACAACTTGTTGTAAGTTCTACACGAATGATAAGTGTTTCTGATTGTCTGTGTGGACTACCTGACACAGAGATTTTGAGTAGTATTTATAGGCTGATTTCATATTTGTTTTGTGTGGTTATTTGTCATTTTTGTGACTATAATAGCATGATTCACTTTCTTTAGCCTAAAAACAGTTTATGCACCAAATTGATCTGATTATATTTTGTATGATTTATGAAATTTCCCGAGTTGACTTGTGTTTTTCTCTCTTTTTCATGTACCTTCTATTCTAGAACCTGTCGATATCATCGATAGGTCATCAATACTATCGACACTGCATCAGGAGGTCAAGCTGGAGAAAAGCATTTGGTCGATACTATCGACCCACGACGTTGATGGTATCAAAATCAACCCAGAAGGAGAAATAGTACCCCATCAATACTATCGACACTTTGGCCAATAGTATCGAGATGTCATCATACAGATCCCATATTTGAAGAAAGTACACGTGCCCTAAGATATTGATACTATTGACAGGCCATCGATGGTATCGACGCCATCAGATCAGAGTCTTGTTCAGAATTATCACGATCGAATGGTTGTGATGGATTGGCAGCCGTAAGTCATACCTAGACCTAAGGGAGGATGGCCCAGAGGGACCAACACATCCTATTCCACCACACAAGTCCTGGGAGAAAGGAGAGAAAATAATGGAGCCGAAAGCAACATTCTGGAGGATTTAAGAGCCACAGACGAACGATTCTACCACCAGAAGGCTACAGAATAGGTGTCTCGCACCGAAGATCATCCGGTTCTTACCTGTTCCAGGGTTTACATGATATTTATAGCTATTTTCCATGTTTTCTTCTTCTTTCCCCATGTATTCTGTTAGGATGAACATGCCGGGCTAATCCCCTTTGATACTTAGGACTCGGGAGTAGCCTGGGGAATTGATGTATGACATTTTTGCATGGATTAGTACAATACTTCTCATTTTTCCTGGATATGTTATCGTGTTCTCTATAGCAATTGCTATGCTTGATCACCATAGTTAATTTCTAATACCTTTAATTACTCTTGATAGGGGATTAATGGTTGAAAAAGCACGATTAACACGTTAGCCTATAAATTCCTTAGACGAGGTAATGTACAGTTAATGGTGGATACCCAAAGTATTAATTAATGCACTTAGATCTAGGGTATAAGTTACTACTGGCTTGGAACTGACCTAGTACTAGGTAGTGAATTGCATAGCGGAAGCGAGCAATTCTGACTACAAGCCTCTATCCAACATAAGGGACGATTTATGTTATTTATGTGAATCTGTATGTAGCGAAACCTTGTGGTGAAATCGTAATCCTGAGGATTTCCATTCTCGTTTGATTAAATAAACATTTAATCATCGCTCTTTTATTTTCTCTTTATTTTCTTTTTTTTTTCAAAACCAATCAACCTTTTCATCGGTCTAGCTGATCACAACTTGTTCATAGTAGTTTTTTGAAATTCACATTTCCTGAGTTCGACTCGGGCCTCACAAGGCCTATATTACTTCGATATGTACACTTGCGTTTAACACATGGTTTTCACGTGTCAAATTTGTGGCGTAGTTGTTGGGGAACGACGAATTTCATCACTATGAGTGCTGCAATAAGACACTCTAGGCCACTTTTTATTGCAATTTAATTACTCTTTTTGAACTCAATTTCTTATTATTTTTCAGATTTCTATTCATTCTAGCACTGTACTTACTTGACTTTTCACATTTTAGGTACTAGTGCATGGTGAAGACGCGTAGTACGGACTACACACCATCACCATCTGATTTTTCACTATCGAGTGACAAAGATGAGTTGATTAACATGCCACCCAAGAACATTGAACCAATACCTGAAGCTTCTGCAATGGGTGACCCAAATGGAGAACCAATGGAGCAGACCATTTGGGAGAAGATCAAAGCTTCTTCTTCCGTGACACAAAAGGGGCCAATCAAGAAGCAAGCCATCAATATCCCAAATTACAAGATTGATCCATCGCTCATTCAATTGGTCAAGACACAAGCATTTAATGGACTTAAACATGAAGTCCCAGTAGCCCACATTAGCCGCTTTGTGGAAAACTGTGATATGGTGAAGGTAGATAGGTTCCCACATATAGTAATTTACCTAAAGCTATTCCCATCATCATTAGCAGGCAATACAAGGGAGTGGCTTTATAATCTGCTAGAGGAAGGTGTCGATACTTGGGATCAGATGATTGAGGTATTCTTTGAAAGGTACTTCCAACCCGAGAAGACAAATGACCTTGTGAGGAGGATCCACAATTTGAAACAGCAAGCAGGCAAAACATAATCAGAGGCATGGGAGCGATTCCAAATCATGTTGCGGAAAGTCCCACATCATGGGATAGACTTATAAAACCAAGCGAAGATATTCTACTTTGCCCTAAACAAACATGATCGGGGAACTCTTGATTCAGCAGGTACATGTTTCTTCCTGAACAACAAAGGCTCTAAGTGTTGGGAGATCTTGAAGAACATGGCTAAAAAACAAGCATGGGGTGAAACAGATGGATCAAAGTAGGTTAGATCGACAGGTGATGCAAAGGCCATTCAAGAATTAAATGAGAAGATGGACTTACTAGCTAAGAAGCTCCTAGAGAAAGATGACAATGGGTCTGATGATGAAGCACAAGAAAAGTTCATGCGCCAACAAGTCTACAGGAATAATGACTATTCGTTGAGGAAGGACAAGAAATCTTCTTGGAAGGATCCAAGCAATTTGTTGCCGGATCTGGATCAAAAGACACAAACCAGTGCAGAGGATAAGAGCAATGAATTGCTCAACCAAGTGATTAAACAAAATCAAGAGTTGATGAGCACATTTGGCAAGTAGATTAAGTCACTAGGTGAATTTATAAATCAGTTCGGCCAGACTCTATAGAGCCATGGGGCGCAGATGAGGACATTTGAGACATCCATTGCACAAATTGCAGCCGAACTTGCAAACTTGAAGAAGACAGCACAACATGGTTTCCAGGGAACACTGGTATTCCAGGAGGAATCCATCAAGCCAAAGTTATCTTGCTGAGGAGTGGCAAGAATATTTTAAACTCTAAAGTCGATGATCGACACACATCATAGCCCGCAGCTACACGGGAGGTCGTAGGGGAAACAGAAGTTATAGAAACCACTAAGGACAGTGCAGATATTACAGCGGAGGAGACAGGTTTTGGGAAAGACACCAACAAGAGGACACCATATGTGCCGCCACATCAGAGGGCACAAGGAGTCTTGGTTCCATATCTAAACAGCCTAAAAGCCAAGAAGGTAGATCATCAATTTAAGAAGTTTCCGGATGGCTTTAGGAAATTATCTGTCAACATTCCATTGATTGACTTAATTGAGCAGATACCATCATACGGTAAATTTTTGAAGGACATCATAAACAAGAAGAGGAAAATTCCAGACATTGAAGTAGTGGTTCTCAAAGAACAGGTGAGCACATTTATTTTGGGTACACTACCACCTAAGAGACATGATCTCGTGTGTTTCAACATTTCTTGCTATATTGGGAAGACAAAGTTTGGAGAAGCCCTCTGTGACTCAGGAGCGAGCATCAACTTGATGCCTCTCTCAACTTTCAGAAAGCTCGGTCTCAAAGAATCTAGGAGGAGCAATATGACTATCCAACTTGCAGATAATTCAGTAGTAAGGCCCTATGGCATTTGTGAAGATGTTCTAGTCAAGGTGGACAGGTTTGTTTTTCCTACATATTTCATAGTGATGGAAATGGAAGATGGCCAAGGAAAAGAGCTACTATTAGGTAGACCCTTTCAGGCCATAGATGATATGATCCTAGAAATGGGAAGAGGTCGTTTGACTATGGGCATAGCTGACGACAGGTTTGAAATAAGAATGCCAACTAGCCCGAAATCATTACAGGAATAGGGACAGTGCAATAAAGTTAAACACTTTGATCGTAACATTTCCATTTGTCTAGAGAAACCCTTTCTCGACATTTCTCAATGCATGACCAAAGTAGACAGAGGAACTCTTGTTGTGTATATCATGGAGCAAACTAAAGTGGTCTCTCTTGCAAATGTTGTGGGATATCCTAATGATGAAGATGAAGAAGTGTGCCTTTCTACTGTGGAAGATGTTGTGGAGTTTTCAATGCTAGAATCATATCCTCAATTGCCTTTAGAAGCTTGTCTATTTAATGTTGTGGATGATTGGATGAGGAGCACGTCTCTACAGGATTGTGTAAAGATGTTACGAGTTTTACCTTGTTACTATGCTAGGCACTTTGAAGATTTTAGACCACTGCCTCCACCATTACTGCCATCTTTGGTGAATCTGCCAGAATTGGAGCTGAAGCCTCTCCCCCCACATTTGAAATATGTGTTCTTAGCAGTGGAGGAGAAGTTACCAGTAATTATCTTAGCACATCTGAGTGCCTCTGAGGAAGAATAACTCATGGTTGTGTTGAAGAACCAACGTGGTGCTTTCGGGTAGTCAGTTTCAGACATAAAGTGGATTTCTCCTACTCTATGCCAACACAAGATCAGACTCATGGAGGGGGAAAAGCCTATGATCCATCCCCAACGCCGCCTAAATCCTATTATGACAGAAGTCGTCAAAAAGGAGGTGATAAAGCTGCTCTCAGTGGGAATTATCTACGCGATTTCAGACTCGACGTGGGTAAGCCCGACACAGGTAGTCCCCAAAAAGGGGGGAATTACGATAGCCAATAATTTTTGAAATGAACCAGTCACTACCTGGTTGGTCATTGGGTGGCGAGTTTGCATAGATTACCGTAGGTTGAACACTTCGACGTTGAAGGATCATTTTCCTTTAACTTTTATTGACCAGATTTTGGAGCAACTGGCTAGTCTCTCTCATTTTTGTTTCCTAGATGGATACTCTGGCCATAATCAAATATCGATTGAACCTAAGGATAAAGAGAAGTCCACTTTCACTTGCCATTATGGTACTTTTGCATATATCTGTATGTCGTTTGGATTGTGTAATGCACCTGTCACTTTTCAACGATGTATGCTCGCCATTTTTTTTGATATGGTTGAACGTTGTTTAGAGGTGTTCATGGATGATTTCTCAGTTTACGGTGCTTCATTTGATGAATGTCTCTATAATCTTGATAACAGAGATGTGAGGACACTCATTTGATCCTCAATCGGGAGAAATGCCATATGATAGTAAGCGAGGGCATTGTGTTGGGACACAAGGTATCCAACAAGGGACTAGAGGTTGATCCGGTAAAAGTCGAGGTTATTTCAAAATTACCTCCACCAAACTCGGTGAAGGGAGTTAGGAGTTTTCTTGGTCACGCTGGATTTTACCATCAGTTTATCAAGGATTTTTCAAAGATCGCTAAACCAATATCTGAGTTGCTTGAGAAGGACGCTGTTTTTTATTTTAATGACAAATGTGTGAACACTTTTGAGGTCCTTAAGCAAAGATTTATTTCAGCACCAATTGTGCAGACTCCGGATTGGAGTCAACCCTTTGAGTTGATGTACAATGCATCCGACTATGTTGTGGGGGCAGTTCTTGGGCAGTGCCTTGAGAAACGACCCACAATTATTTATTATGCATTGAAAACATTAAATGATGAACAATTAAAGTATACCACCACTGAAAAAGAACTTCTAGTCGTGGTTTTTGCTTTTAAAAAATTTAGGCAATATTTAGTGGGGACTAAAGTAGTGGTATGGACAGACCACACTATAATAAAATACTTAATGGAAAAGAAAGAAGCGAACCCTAGACTCATTAGGTGGATACTTCTTTTACAAGAATTTGACATTGAGGTCACAGATAAAGCGGGAATTGAAATGTGGTTGCGGACCATTTGTCTCGACTTGAGAGGGTAGATGAAAAGGACACCAATATACCGATTACTGAGGCCTTTCTAGATGAACAACTTATTTCTATTAATTCAAAAGACCCAGGGTTTTCAAACATTGTCAACTATCTTGCATGCAAAGAATTACCTGAGGACTGGGGCTATCAAGAGAAGAAGTGATTCTTCCATTCTTTGAGATTTTATTTTTGGGATGATCCTATTCTTTTGAGACAATGTAGGGATGGAGTCTTACGTAGGTGTGTGCCAGAGTTTGAGTATGATAGTGTATTGAGCCATTGCCATACACTACCCACTGGCGGGCATCATGCAAGCTCCATGACAACTAAAAAGGTATAAGAGAGCGGCCTATATTGGCCCACACTTTTCAGAGAAGCATATGAGTTTGTGAGGAGATGTGATGTCTATCAGTAGGCAGGTAACATTTCAAAAAGATAGGAAATTCCCCTCAATGTTTTCCAAGAGGTTGAGGTCTTCGATCTATGGGGTATTGATTTCATGGGACCCTTTGTGTCCTCAAACTCAAATTTTTACATTTTAGTTACAGTTGATTATGTATCAAAGTGGGTAGAATCCATACCCACAAGAACTAATGATGATGTTCTAGTGTGCATGTTTGTAAAAGAATATATTTTCTACAGGTTTGGAGTGATGAACATGATAATAAGTGATGGAGGTACTGATTTCACAAACATGAAAATTGATGCCCTATTGAGCAAGTATGGGGTGAAACACAATGTGGGCACCCCATATCATCCACAAACGTAGGGCCAAGTGGAAATATCTAATAGGGAAATGAAGAAGATCTTGGAGCGTATAGTCACCTCATCTATAAAGAACTGGAGCATGCTTCTACCAAATGCACTTTGGGCGTACAAAACTGCCTTTAAGACTCCTATCAGCACTACGCCTTTTAGGTTGGCTTATGGATGTGTGTTCCACTTTCCAATGGAGTTGGAGCACAAGGAACATTGGGTACTTAGGAAGCTGAACTTGAGCATTGATGAGGTAGGGAAGAAAAAATTGTTGGAGCTAAATGAGTTAAATGAATTGAAAATGAATGCCTATGAGAATTATCAGATCTACAAGGAGAGGACAAAGCAGATACACGATCGGCATATTCAGAAGAGAGTCTTCCAAAAAGGTGAAAGTGTCTTGTTGTTCAATTATAGGTTGAAGCAACATCCTGAAACGTTGATGTCCGGGTGGAGTGGACCTTTCATCATTGAGGAGGTGCGTCCACATGGAGCGGTGACGGTAAGATATGGTGATAGGACATTTTTGGTGAATGGATAGAGGCTAAAGTATTATTATGGAGAAGATTTTACAAAGAAGGTGCATGAGGTAAAACTCATTGCACTCGATTGATTGTGAGCATGACTTGGTCTAGCCTAAGACATTAAATAAAGGCGCTTGTTGGGAGGCAACCCAACCTTGGTGTAATTCATGTTTAGTTGCTTTATTTTTCATTTTCATAATTAGTTTTCATGAAATTTCTACTTAATTTTTGTAAAAATGATGCCTTGATGCGTGTGTTCAGTGTGCAGGACAGGAGCTTTGTCGATAGTATCGACACAGGCTCAGTGAGACAGCTATAACAATCTTCAACATGTCGATACTATAGACGGACGTATCGATAGTATCGACACTAGGTCAGATTGCTACAGGTACGAATGGTCAATGCTATCGACTCATGGTCGATACCATCAAGTTTACTGGAGATATTCAAAATTTTTCTTATCAGGTATGTCGACACCATTGACACCCTCATTGATAGTATCTACAACTACCGCCTTCGGCAGCAACAACATCACAAGAATGACCAAAGGCATTCAAATGGTCGATACCATCGACACCTGTCGATAGTATCGACAGATGACGTCATCGATCCACGGTTCTCATCATCCGACGGACGCACGTGCCTTCATCGAGCGGTCTACATTAGTGATCCGTGGATCGCATCGATACTATTGACGACCATCACTACTATTGACGCATCATCAACCTGCATCTCCAGTAGCAACCATCAATGGTCATTGATATACGTGACTCACGGATCCTGATATATGTCAATACCATCGACACTCATGTCGATAGTATCGACAGACCGACACCAGCAACGGCCGAATCTTATAAAAGTAGATCATTTCTTCAAACCTAAACACACATCCAAGAATCCTACTTTCCACTTCCTAGTAAGAGCAAGGGAAAGCATCTCCGAGCGTCCGACGGCTACAGAAGGCTTCACTGATTGTCATCTTCGAGCATCTCTAAGCTTCCCTTCTCAATCTCTTTTCTCTCACTCGTTGCTTCTCGCAACATGGTGAGATCTGGTGCTTCTTCCTCAAGGCCCGCCCCACCCGCTCTACCTGCCCCAGTTGGAGGACTCATCCCTCACCCAAGGATAGTCCACCCATCACAGGAAATAAAGAAGGTCAATGATAAGCTATGGAAGTGAACAATTGAGCCCACTCGGTATGGCGATCGACAGTTAATAAAATATATGGGGTTCGAGACTAACATGGCATATGTGCTCCAGGGGCAACTACAAGAGGCCCCAATGCTCTGCAACGACCATGCTGAGGGTCATCCATTCTTCAGCAGGTGGCCAGTATACAAAGATATTTCCATTGACTTTATGGCATCTCTAGAGATATGTGTCGTCCCCAATGAACTTCAACCTGCACGGACTGAATGGAAAGAGGGGCGAGTTTCTTTCCACCTCTACAACAGAGATTACACCATGTCCCTTCATGAGTTCAATGGGATTTATGGGTGGTATCATGGGGAGTTGCGCCAACCGCCACATAGGCTAAACTACGATGCCATGTATTCAGTGTTAGTCACTGTACCTGAAGGCTATACGATCAGCTGGCACCACACATCAATAGCCGACTTCGAGCATCCGTTCATCAAGATCCTACACCGTATGCTATCAAATACATTATTTGTAAGATCCCGACCGTCACAGAGCAAGTTTCAAGAGACAGATCTCTTCCTCCTCTATAATCTGCTAGAGAGGGAGTGTTTAAATTTTGGAGCCTACTTCCTCACTCAAGTCATGACGGTGAAGAAGAACACATCCCGCATGGCTCTAATCTACTTTGGGGGTCTCATCACTCCTATCGCCATCCACTTTGGCCTGGATCTTTCTAGGTTACAAAAGTTGGAATATAAGAATATGCTTAATCTGAGTCATTTCGTAAAAGCTGGCCTCGTCAACATCTGCCACGACACCATCTTCGCTATCTTTCACGTGGGAGGAGTCTTTAAGTAGAGGCAACTACCTGACCCTGCCTTCGACCTCCGGCCTGTCCGACACTACAGGTGGCCAATCATTGACGTTGATTAAGAGGAGGAGCAATAAGAAGGAGGAGATGATGAGCAAGAAGTGCAAGAAGCAAATGACGATGATGAAGAGGAGGAGGAAGGTTCCATTCCCCTCCAACGAAGAGTTGCTCCACGGAAGCAACCTCGACATTTTGAAGCCTTGTCTTCTTCTTAGCCATCTGCACCACAACCATATCAAGGTGGAGAGGATGTCTATTCCATGCAGGGCAGGTACACCATGCTCCAAGACATTCACCAGACGTAGCAGCAGCATATCACATCTTTTATAGGTATTCAGATATACAAAACCGACTGTACAACTACTAGCAACCAATTTATGATAACAAGTGCCTCCTCTTTGCAAACTAGGAGAACATACACAGCTGGTTGCAGAGGATGGAGATGCAACAATAGTCGTTCTATGATCATTATTGGAGCCAAAACTATTTTGGAGGGTACCCGCAGCCACCGCCGATGACGCCCACCGATTTGACATTCTAGGGGTAGTAACCTACTTGGGACCCGAGCCAGTACCCTCCACCACCGCCGCAATAGAGGGTATCATTGTTCCACTTCTTAAGTCAGGATTCTGACTATGAGGCCATAGTCTAATTCAAGCTTAGGGGGTGCTGGAACAACATTTTTCTAGCTTTTATTTCATTTTTATTTGAATATTTGTTTTCAAAGTTTTAGTTGTAGTTGTCTTTTTTTTAGGATTTACTATTTTCTAGGATCCACTATCTATCTAGTGTAATTAGTGGAGTTGTAATGAAATGCATGTCATCTTATGTTTTCACCTAGGGGGCTTGTGAGCAAACAAAATATAAATGAAAATTAAAAAAAATTGTAAGCTTGTCTTGTGAGAACTTGAGGATTTAACTTGTGAAACTTATTGGGTAGGTCAACTCTAAAACATATGAACATGAATGTTTATCCTTATGGTTCACGGGATGAGGTTGACATGGATGTTTGAGCCTAAACCGACCAAACGGTAACGTGACTTTATTTTGAAGTGAGAGAGAGAAATCACTGGATTAACCTGTACACAAGTCAGTAACGAGGGACATATAATTCTTTCTGAAGGTTCTATCAATTAATCTTGTGATCCGATCCACTACAATGTCATTCCCACTCCACCATAAGAATTGGGAGCACATAACCATCTTTCTCTCTTTGATTGCATTCCATATAGATAGATCCTGCATTATAGTTCTTTTGCATTTATTTGCATGAAAAATGAAAAATATATAGAGTAGTTATACATGCACATTATCTTTACGTGCATGTCATTTAGTTGCATAACTGTCATCATCTAGTTGCATTTGCATCTTTCAAGCATGTACTACATCATGTGTCTAATGTTCTTCTGAAAACATAAAAGCTGGTAAATTTGTTCCATACCCTCATAAAAGTTTATAAGAGAATGCATCAAGTGTACAAGTTATGTAAAAGAAGGAAGCCCGAAAAACAATCCATATAAGTTATGAAAAAAGGGTTTGAAAAAAAAAAGAAAAAAAAGGGGGGATTGAGAGTTAATCAAGAAGAAGAGGGAGAAAGGAACATGTTTTCACCTGAACATTAAGAAGAATGGGCACATGATGCGGTTCTCTTAGATATTCCATCTCACTCTGAGATGGAATGATAGTGCATGCATCATTTCACCAAAAGTGTTAGCATTAGGATCATTATCATCTGTATTTGCATCATCATAGGTTAATGATTTTTGTATTGCATGATTGATTGTAATGTGCTTCCATTTCTTCCACAGCCACCTATTCCATCCACCTGTTTCTCTAAGTGGTAGGCCACCCATGATTTTCTCCTCTTTCATTTACATCATGAGAGATGCTTCCAATTAGATGGTAGTTAGAGAAAATGAGCAACATAGATAGGAGATCACAAGATGCACCAAACCAGAACCTGAGGATTTTATTATATTAACTGCTTTATTTGATAGTATTCGTTGATCTTGGGATGGGCATCTTTCATGAATGATTCTTGTCACTTAAAGGGCAGTTATCGTTCTGTGGTTGGTATGGGCCAGTATGTGGATTGTAGGAGGGAATCATTTTGAGATATCATTCAATGTGAGTGTGTTCTTTAGTTGACCCTCTCAATCAGATTTTATAGTTTTGTTGCTCGAGGATGAGAAAGAGTCTTGCTTAGGGGAATTTGATATAGAGATTTTGAGTCATATTTATAGGCTGATTTCATACTTGTTTTATGTGGTTATTTGTCATTTCTGTGACTATAATAGCATGATTCACTTTCTTTAGCCTATAAACACTTTATGCACCAAATTGATCTGATTCTATCATATTTTATATGATTTATGAAATTTCCCAAGTTGACTTGTGTTTTTCTCTCTTTTTCAGGTACCTTCAGTTCCAGAAACTGTAGATACTATCGAAAGGTCGTCGATACTATCGACACTGCATCATGCATTTGAGCTGGAGAAAAGCATCCAGTCGATACTATCAACCCATAATGTCAATGGTATCGAAATCAACCGAGAAGGAGAAATAGTACCCCATTAATACTATTGACACTTTGGTCGATAATATCGAGTTGTCATCAGACAGATCCCATTTTTGAAACAAGTACGTGTGCCCTAAGTTGTCGATACAATCGACAAGCCGTCGATGGTATCGACGCCATCCGATCAGAGTCTTGTTCAGAATTGTCACAATTGAACGATTGCGATAGATTGGTGGTCATAAGTTGTACCTAGACCTAAGGTAGGACGACCCAGAGGGACCAACATGTCCTATTCCGCCGCACGAGTTCTGAGAGAAAGAAGAGAAAAGAACGGAGCCGAAAGCAACATTCCAGAGGATTCGAGAGCCACAGATGGACAATTCAACCACCGAAAGGCTACAGAACGGGCGTCTCACACTGAAAATCATCTGGTCCTTACCCGTTCTAGGGGTTACATGATATTTCTATCTGTTTCCCATGTTTTCTTCTTCTTTACCCATGTATTCTATTAGGATGAACATGCGAGGCTAATCCCCTTTGATCCTTAGGACTCGGGAGTAGCCCGGGGAATCACTGTATGACATTTTTGCATGGATTGGTATAATTCTTCTTATTTTTCCTGGATATGTTATTGTGTTCTCTATCGCAATTGCTATGCTTGATCACCATAGTTAATTTATAATACATTTAACTACTCTTGATGGAGTATTAGTGTTTGAAAAAGCAAGATTAAGATGTTATCCTATAAATTCCTTAGACAAGGTAATGTACAGTTAATGGTGGATACCCAAAGTATTTATTAATGCACTTAGATCTAGGGTATAAGTTACTACTGGTGTGGAGCTGACCTAGAAGTAGGTAGTGAATTGCATCGCATAAGTGAGGAATTCTAACTAAAGGCCTCTATCCGGGATAAGGGACAATTTATGCTATTTATGTGAATCTGTATGCAGCGAGACCTTATGGTGAAACCGTAATCCTGAGGATTTCCATTCTCATTTGATTAAACCATTATTTAATCATCACTCTTTTATTTGCTCTGTATTTTATTTTCTTTTTTTAAAACCAATCAACATTTTCATTGGTCTAGCTGATCGCAACCAGTTAGTAGTAGTTTTTTGAAATTCGCATTCCCTGAGTTCGACTCGAGCCTCACAAGGCCTATATTACTTCGATATGTACACTTGCATTTAACACACTGTTTTCACATGTCACTGCCACAGAGGGGTGGGGCTTTTCCTGCTAGGGGAAAAACATCAAGTTGCTATCTGTGGTGATCAATTAGGAGTTGTTGTTGATGTAGTCCTAGTGCAACTTGAAGAAAGGTGCAAACTGCAATGAGGAATAGTCTATGGACTTGCTCCAAGACTAGGTATGACCTCATAAACCATCCTTCCCAATACATAGTTGTCGACATGATCGTCTGTTAATGGGGTGGTAGATTTATTAATTTTTATTTCTGCTTCATATCTAATGTCATATAACCCGACAGTGGTATGAGAGCCACATCAATTACTATATTTTGGGATTTAATCAATATGAACAAATTTTGTTTTTTGCGTTTCATTTATTGCATACGATACAAATATTTAAAATAATTAATGTGCATATCTGATTAAAGACCACATAGAATCCCAAACTAATATGTGTAACATCCCAAATTTTTGCACACTTGTACATGAGTGGAAACGTCAATTCCTAACTCATAATATTAGTTGGGTGTCACATATAATGAATAACATGCATCTAGAACAATTGAAATATAACCAACACATGATATCCTTTTCATTTCTTGTTATATAAACTTACATAAGAGGGGAACTTAATACAAACTGGTGACATAATTCAAAAACTTAAGCATAAACAACATATCATAAAATATGATGTAAGACAGGTGAGATCACCCCTTTACTAAAAATTTGAAGAATTGACATCCTTTCTAAACCCTCTAAGAGGTATGATGGAATGGGCATAAATTTTCCAAATTTATTAAACATTGATATACAAAAGACCATTAGAAAGCAGTGGAATAAAAAAATAACTGACTATATTCAATTTCATAAAAGGTTTACAAAAATACATCAAATTCTCCCATTAGGGTTTACATCAAGACACACAATCAAGATCTAGATATAGGGAAGTCTAGACTACTACAATCTTGTCTCCACGCAACATCTCCATCAACTGAGTCCAAGCCAAAAGCTAAGATCTCCCTTATCTTATCCATCACCTTACTCAACACCTGGGTGGTTGGGAAGGCACCCAGCAAAAAGGGAAAGGGAAGAAAAGTATGTGTCACAAAACTAATCTAGGATATCAGGATAAGTAAAGCAAATAAAAACAGGCTAGGGTTGATCATATGATGAAGATAACAAGAGTATGAGGCTATATTCAAAAGAAACTTGCCATTAACAATTATATCAAAAAGGATTTGCATGTAAGATAATTATGTCTACCTAACTAAGTAGGGTTGAGGCACCTACTGGACCTCTAACCTTAGGTGAGGGGAGATTAAGACATTCCCAGTTACCTAAAATATTATGGGGAGAATAAGACATTCCCCAGGGCGATTATTTACATGCCCTCTGTGGGTGGTTGTACATAAGTACCGCTACTTTATTTTAAATAGAACATAAATCCACATGCTAGAAAAAGTAGTCATGGCAAGAATAATTATATGAATCAATAAGCTTGGCATTGGGGTACCAAGACCCAAGAATAATGCTCCAAAACTAATTTATGAGGTAAGTATAACAAAAGATTCAAGAGTATATGCAATAGGTTTTAATAAAGCCTCATTATAGAAAAATAGGTTAAGGCACAATTATTCCCAACTTAAGGTGTAAATGCACATATATAAATAGGGATTACATATACATATCACATACCTTTCATTATGATTCATATTACCCACTTTCATCACTTGATTGAGTCCATGATCAATTTTTCCTATTTTCAATTCGTATGCATGTGTTAGAATGATATATATGCATTAAGGTAGAGAAAACCCATATTTTTTACTTTTTTAGTAAAACCTTGATTTAGACTATGAAAACATCACCATATACTTAGGTTCTTTTTATTAAGAAAACATATAATTTTGCATATTTTGGGGTTATGATGATTGGAGTGTATTTTTGGTGTTTTTTAAGTCATTAAATCATTTTATAGAAAACAACCATTGACAAAACTCAAAACCAATACTTGAAAATATTATTATTGAAAATAAAATGTTTTTCTGAGTTTAAAACATATTTTACATTAGTTTTTGGACAAAGGAATCAAAAGTTATGAATTATTGAAATTCAGCCAATCAGAAATCGACACATCATCAAACCAAATGAGATAAGGAAATAGAGGGGGGAGGAAAACACCATTCGACCTATTATCTTGGTTTTAGATTAATAGTTATCGAAACTAGATCTTCTAGAGAAGGTAAACCAGTAAGAAACAAAAACCCTAGATGAACATGGTAAATAGAGATGGAAATCATCGATTTTAAACATAGATGCTTGAATTTTAAGAATGTAGCAAGAAATATATGAGAAGTGGGTTATGAAACTCTCCTCTAGGGAATATAATAAGGTCCAAACAGCAAGGATCCGAGCTTATAAGGTCTGGTTGCTCCAAGCCCAACTCCTTTCTTGGACAAAGATCACCTTCTCAACTTCGAGGTGATAAACCCTAGCAAAAGAGCATAGAGATGAGGTGTTTTAGGGTTCTAGGTGGGGTTTCACAAAGGAAGTCCATGGTTCCTACCTATAATTGGGTGTAAGGAAGACTAGCAGTATGAAAATAGGGAAGGAAGGGTAATCCCTCATTGGTTGATAACTTTTAAAGATAAGCACCTTTATAAAGAGGGTAATCCCTATAGTGCCCTTTGAAAGAAATACCATCAAACCAAGGTGAAACTAGGTTCTCCAATGGTTTAAAATCTCGTTAATGGTAAGGGAATATCTAAGGATTAAAATTCAGTTGATAATTTGCGAAGAAATCCTCCCAATTGGGTAAATTGCATAAAAGTCCAGAATGTACCTAAAACTGCATAACTTGCACAAACAACATCCAAATCGAACCAAATTTGAAACTTAGGATCATTTTATGTTTTAAAATCATATCAAAAAGTTAGATTAAGGTTTATAGCACTTAACTATGGTAATTAAGCTTTCACTGAGGTATTTGTGCAGAAACCGTTCCATTGGTAAAATTAATGAATAAATGTTCACTAAACCACTATAAATTCCACTAATTAAATAGAAAGACCAATAAGGATAGAAATGAAAGGAAAAGATGGGAAAGAGGGCCAAAATACAAAATTTCAAAATTCGGTATGTTACATATGAAGTTTAACTAAGATGCATAATGACACCACACCAAGGCACTCCTAGTCTTTCATTAGGTCCTCTGTGTCCTCAGCCTGATGACCTAGTCCTCCTATGCTCTTAACCTAAGGACGTCACATCTCCAACCATACATTGGAAACAATGATTGTCATTAAGTAGCATGAGTATTCTATATATATGCAATACTGGAACATGAGAAAGATTGTACAATATTCTTAAACATGAAACAAGAAAGATAACATAAAAACTAAGAGAAACTTGAATCATGAATATATGATCTTTCTTTATGCTTAGTTTTTATCTTTTATGTAACTTAATCTAGAGACATGTACTCTGGTACCTGGGTCTCATGACTTGCACTCTATCCTGGGTCATCTTATCTAAATCAACCTGCACTAATGGCCTGGGCCTCATGACCTGCACTAAGGCCTGGGTCACATCTCTTGAGTTGAACTTCACTATGGACTGGGTCGAACTCCATAATTTTATGTCATCTTAGATCTTATCTTAACTTGAATCTTATTGCATGAATCTTAATAAGTTATTATCTTGAAGTCTTAGCTTTAAATCTTAATGAATATAATACGGTAAATCTTAGCATTAACTCTTAAATAATAAACTTTACTAAAAAAATTATAAACATAACTTTATATCTTAAAAGCATGAAAAAAAGAAAGAACAGTTTCTAAAGAAGCTTACTAGATCACAAATTTAACTGTGGTGGCTCGAACTGCTACACCAAGCTCACTGTTGTGGCGAAGCATTCGAACAAAATGTCATTAACCAAGCAGAAGCGATCATTAACAGCAGATTAACAAAAATCACTGAAAATTAAAACATTTTCCAAATAGATCCAATTCCAAGAAACTCTTAACAAGAAGAACCAAAGTATTACATGTGCATTATGGTCCACAAGTACATGCCATGTACCATATCTTCTCGAGGATTACATACATCAATTGCTATGTTAAGTCTACACATGAGCAACACAAAATCTCAAGGCATTCAAGACAATATCTCAAATCGATTATAAAAACACTAAGTACTGACTCCTAGGACCTAAGAGTACAAAGACAACACATAAGACTCATATCTATAAGACACGACAGTCAGTATCTCCACCTGAGATGTTACTGTTGTTCCTGATGTAGCTGTCCTTTTTCCTACAATATGATTTCTACCTCTTCGTCCGCGTCCACCTAAAAATGTTGAATCCCATGGGGGTGAGACAATTGAAAATTGTCCCAGCGAGAGATATAACTCTCCACCAAAAACATTATTATTGTAGTTTAATAGAATAAAACTGAGCAGAGGATAAGAAGTTTAGAACATTCTCATTTTTTTAAAGCATTGCAACTATCTATGATAGAGCAGTAAATCATCTATTCTCTTTATAAGGAATAGAAAGAACAAGTATATCCTTTATCCATCATACTATATCAACATCTCAAGCTTATCCTGTGATACTCATTATCATGGTATGTCATTCATGAATCATTCTCATTTCTATATGTTGGCCTCAGCCAATCTACTAACCATATATTGAATTGTATCAATCATGTGAGTATACATCATCATATTCTGCTCAGGCATTGGACTGTGCCAATCCTTTGCAACCATTCAAGGCATTGGACTATGCCAATCCAGTGGAACCATTCCAGGCATTGGACTATGCCAATCCTGTGCAACCATTCCAGGTATTGGACTATGCCAATCCTATGCAATTATTCTAGGTATTGGACTATGGCAATCCTGTGCAACCATTCCAAGCATTAGACTATGCCAATCATGTGCAAACATTCCAGGTATTGGACTATTCCAATCATGTGCAATTATTCCAGGTATTGGGTTATGACCAATCCTATGACATTATTCCAGGTATTGGGTTATAACCAATCCCATGACATTATTCCAGGTATTAGGTTATTACCAATCTTGTTTAATTATTCCAGGTATTGGATTATGACCAATCCTGTGACATTAATCCAGGTATTGGGTTATTACCAATCATGTGCAATTATTCCAAGTATTGGGTTATGACCAATCATGTGACATTATTCTAGGTATTTGGTTATTACCGATCCTGTGCAATTATTTCAGGTATTGAATGATATCAATTTTGTGCATTTATTCCAGGTATTGGGTTATTACCAATCCTGTGCAATTATTCTTCCAAGTATTGAACTATGTCAATCTTGTGCATCTATTCCAGTCATTGGACTCTACCAATCCTGTACATCATCTCTGAATACCACATTACCTTTACTAGGTATTAAACCTTGGCCAAGCCATCATACTTATTCACATCCTTTATGTAATTCAAGTATTCCTCTTATCTGTTTTAAGTTTATTCAAAACACTATAGCCCTTATTTGGCTATAAACAATAAGCATGCATGAATGAGATTTCATTATTATTATTGTATCCAATTATTATTATTATGTTACTCAGTTTCCATTGTTTATTTTGAACATTATCTTTTCTAACATGAGACTTTATAAACATCTTGTTACCTTTCACTAGGCAACAACTACTCTCCTGGCTCACACGGCCCATTACACATCTTATCACCTCTCACTAGGCAACAATTACTCTCATGGCTCACAAGGTCATTAAACATCTTGTCACCTCTCACTAGGGAATAACTACTCTCCTAGCTCACAAGGCCATTAAACATCTTGTCACCTATCACTAGGCAACAACTGTTCTCATCATTTATCATCAAATGATTGTCAACACAAGGTATGAGTTTCTCTCTCATCCTTACTAGAGTATAAATACATCACACTTTATTAACTTGACTTAACCCTTCCTTTAAGTATGTTAGCCTACACTTATTAAAGTGCATTAGGCTCATTACATCTCAATGTAACAATTGACATGGCACATTTCATGTGTTATTCATCCAAGTATACTGGATTTAGGGTACATCAAGGTGTATCAACTTTGAGGCGCTAAATATGATATCAATCATGTCTTGATGTATCACTTCCCTCATCGCTTGTAATTTACTTAAGTATATCAGCTTATCTTGTATTAGGGTATTTTCCATCCTAATACTTTATGCACCAGTTTATCACATTTATCATGTAATGTATTGGTCATAAATCACTCATTTGATTTATTCAACCATTATCAATGATATGGACTTATCTTATATTAAGGCATTATTAATACATGGTTATCCATTATCAACCACTTTAGGTGATTCGCCTACCAATACATTATTTACTACTCCATTATTAGGGATAGGGTTCCCCTCTACATTAATTAGGGTTTTACATAACATCACCCTATATTAGGGTTTCACATAACATCACCCTATATTGGGGATTCACATGGCATCACCCTAGATTAGGGTTTCATATCACATTACATTACCCTTTATTAGGGTTTTACACATCATTACCCTGAATTACAGTTTCTTACAACATTTCCCCAAATTAGGATTTCATGAAGCTTTACCCAAATTTAGGGTTTCATGAAACATCCTCTTTTAAATTAGGGTTTACCAATAAAATACCTTGAATTAGGGTTTATCATATGATTACCCTAAATTAGGGTTACACCATCACCCTAGATTAGGGTATCACTTAGCATTGCCCTAAATTAGGGTTAGGGTTCATTAACCTTATCGATTAGGGTTTTATGATCTCATCATCCTGGATCATACCCTAAATTACATATTTCATTTTGAAAGTGTTGAAGATTAATCACTACATGATTATCACTCATGTATGTGTTCCTCTCTCTCAATATCTCTAGGAGGTTAATTACTTTAATCTTGATTAGATTGAATAAACTTGAATGGAGAGTTGACATAGCGTATTAGGCCATTGTCTCCATATTTATCAAAGGTTAATCACTCTAAAGGTATTAATCACCTAAGTACATTAGAGGTACAACCACTGATTTCAACTTTGATATATTCCATTAACAATCAAGGGGTTAATTGGCACTTTCTTGAATTGAATCAATTATACCTTCAAACGGTCTTGAAGTACCTTGACCTTCAAATGGTCTTGGTTCAAGTGTAACTCAATCAACCCATTCGGTCTTGAAACTGAATCAACCCATTCGGTCTTGAAACCAAATCAACCATTCGATATTGAGACTGATTTCATACATTTGGTCTTGAAACCAAATAAACCCATTCGGTGTTGAAACTGAATCAACCATTCGATCTTGAGACTGGTTTCATTCATTCGGTCTTGAAACTGAAAGCTCATCAATTGTTTTGAAACTGAATGGACAATCCAACATTGAGATCGATTGAACCTCAAACGGTTTGAGACCATTTTATCCCAAACGGTCAACACCTCTATATGGTCAACACCTTCATTTGGTCAACACTTTCATTCAGTGAACCTATTCAAACGGTTTGAAATCGTTTCAACATCAATTAGAGTTTTGAACTCAATTGAATTAGGGTTTTAAAATTACGAATATATCAATTGTTGAATCCTTTTTAACTTAATCATTTGTAACCATTGCATCTTCATCCAATCATAGCATCACTTGACCACAAACGGTCTTGAGCCCCTTATGACCCCAAACGGTCTTGAGACCGTTTGATCACCAAAAAGCAAAACTGTTTGCACATGTTCTATGTTGAGGTGTGTGCTTAAGATGACATCATCATCTTCAAGCTTCAAACCTTTGAAATCAGTAGTGTTTCTTATGGTGATTTCAACAATTAATCAAATAGAATTTCGAGAGTGAAGAAAGAATCAACATATGATATAGGAATGAAATCAATAAAAATGTTTAAGGGTTCAAGTTATATAACCCGCCTTCAAAATTGAATACAAGCTTCAAGCTTCATGTCGTCAATGTTGAATGAAGCTTTTTCAATTGTCCAAGGTCCGTTCTCAAGTCTTTGAGTGAAATGAATGGCTAAGGTTAAAGATTGAATGAAGAAAAGAAGAAATTAAGCATTGAATTTCGATTTCCACCATGAAATCAAGGTTGAAGATAACTATGGAGCTTACCTATAGGTTTGGTCACGTCCTCCTGTTGCTCCTAAGCTCCCTTGTGCATGGACAAAGAAAGGAAAGAAAGAAGGGTCGAAAAGAGTCTTTCATGTGGGTGAAAAATGGGATATATGTAAAGGAATTTCATGAGAGAGAAAGTGATAATTAATTCCTTCAACTCCCAAAATTGGTGTCACATACTCCCCTCAATCCCTTGCATACGAAGCCATATCCCCCACCTTGTATTTCCTATTCATTATCCATGAATAAAAAGAAAACAAATTAAGCACCTTAACCATTTTAATAATAATATCCAAAATTGAGTGGATATTACTTTTTCTTTAACTAATGTGAGTGGGCTCTCCACTCACTTTAGATATTTCATGGACTTTGCAACGCATAAGGATGTACACACTTGTACAAATCCAACCATCTCATTTTTGGTTGAAGGGCACTTCCATTAATATAGTTATTTTTGCATTAAATTGAATTAGGGTTTCAATTATTCTTAAATCTTGATTATTTTAATATCAAGATTCTCTCTCCTATAAAGAGATTCAAATGAGACGCCCCTCTGATTTTACTGTCTCTAATAGATACCAAGAAATATTATGGACTCTCTAGAAGTGGTATTTTGCATATTGAACCTTAGGTTTTGGGTAAATTGCACATTACACCAAAACTAGGTTTTAATGCACAAACATTGCTTAATAAGCTCTTTCTTGGTGCTCAAGATTTCAGAAGCCATAACTCTACATCATTTTCATTCTTATGATGCTTGAACACTTGAGGAACATTTTATCATGTAACATTTGCAAGTTAACCCCTCAACTTGGGTAATTTGCACTTTACTTCAAAACATGCAAAACATTGTTTCAACATTATTTGAAAAGGACTAAAATTGAAACATAAGTTCCTCTTGGGGATTAATTACTTTTCAAAAGATAATAGCAAGCATATAATTAACTTTATTAAGAAAAACCTCTAGGGTTAAAGAATAACCCAGGTCAGGGATGTTATAAGTTATAAACCCCTAACAAAGATTTCATCCACGAAATCCTAGATAAAGGAAGACATATATTTTTCATTCATCATATCATCAAGCCTTCACATAACATTTTAATGTGATGGAGATGTCGTAGGACTTTGATCAACACAAAGTCCTTCCATACATGGTTATCATAGAACTTGTTACACAGGACACATACTCTACTGTTTCTTTTCATAAGGGAAGCTTACCTATCTTAAAGAAATATTTTTGGCTTCATAAGCTTTTCCCACTATGATTTTTACAATTATTCCCTTGACTCACACATCTTTTCTGATGTCATGTTTATGCGGGGCATAAACCCCTAACATATGGTGTTCATACTACAATATGTAACTAGACAGTTTTCAAAGTTGGCCCGTCTAGGTAACCAAACATTACTTCTTATGAGGAGTCATGTTCCCATTTTCTCATATCATTGAAAGATCTTGAATACTAGGATTCTTTACCTTGGTATCCATTATATGTGCCAAAAATACATCACATCATCATCGTGATTACTAGATTTGGGTATTCAAACCTTCAGTCCATCATTGAACATTATTACCTCTCATCAGGTAATGGTTACCTCTAGGTCCTCAAACCAAGGTATACATTATACTATACATCTTCTTTTGTTTATAAATTGATTTATGATTTAACTCAGATCCCTTTGTGTATTAATTAGGATGTGGTCGAAATATCCATGCCACATCTTCTATCTCATTATGCTCTTTAGATTGTTTCAAAATGACTACTTGATTAGAGTAATAAGAAAGATAGCAATCTAAGAGTGACATACTTACCTTATTTTCAATAGATGAATACCTGGCCAGGGTATTCAAAAATTGAAATTAAGTAGTATGCATTTGTTTCATATTATATTTCATTATTTTAACATCTCTTTAAATTTATTATTTAATATCTTAGATTTTCTCCGGGTGTTTCTTTTACATCTCTTCTACATGAAAAGAAAAATTTCAAAACATATAAGAGAATATCATTCTGAATATAGGTTCTCATCCTTTTTATCTCTTCCTTATGTCCCCATAGGACTAATTAAAGGAAGCTCAACAATAACTACCTTTCTTATAATCAGTAGGCAGAGAGAGGAAAAAGGAAAGATAATTTAGAATGAAATGTTTTATCTGAGAATACCTTTATAGGTTATCTAGTATCTTATCTGACCCAATTACATGGAGTCAGTTGTCATCTACTATTGCCTTTGTTTTCTACTACCAGAGGTAGATGGACCAAACTGTGATACTTGTCTTCACCCTCGGCCTTCTACTTCACAAACCTGAGGTCCTTGTGGGTTTTGCAGATTATGCCTTGACCGTTGGGTTACCACATTATTTCTTCTTGGACACTGCTGCCTAAAATGTCCTATCTTTCCACATTTATGGCAAGTTCAGCCCTCACTTGATGACCACTGCATTGGTGTACTATATTGTGGTTGAACTGGCGTTACTAAAAACTTTGGTTGTTTAGTACCACCAATCCACTATTCATGTGACTGTCTAGACCTCCTTTTGAGGTTTGCCTCATGTTTCTTTGTCACAGGCCTTTCTATCCTCTGAATTGACTCCACAAATGTGGCAAACTTCTCTCTACTTTCTAATGCATCTTCCGAGATAGACACCTCATAATTTAGTCCTTTCTCAAAACATCGAATCTTCTCCTTCTCAGTAGCAGCCATTTGAGGACAAAACCTAAAAGTTCCATAAATCTAGCTTCATATTCATTTATTGACATGGTTCCCTGGCGAACCTTCTCAAACTATGAAATCTTTTCATCTAAATATGTTCTTGGAAAATACTTATTGATGAACTCTTGAAAAAATTCCTCCCAACCAACCTCTTCATCATTCCTTTTTACTTCTTCTATGGCCCACCAATGGCCAACACTACCCTTCAAAAGGTATACAACATGTTAGACATTTTCAACATCTGGAATACTAAGGATCTTAAAAGCCTTTTCTAACTCAGTGAGCCATAGATCAGCATCTGCTGGGTCAGTTGTCCCATCATATTCTATAGCTCCTACATGAAGTAGTCATTCAAAAGTCTTACCAGACCCATGTCCCTCATTGGGAGTTGGTGCCCTAGGTGGTGGTGTTGGCATCTGATCTACCAGATGCCTCATTGTGGTCATGAATTCCCTAAATAGAGAATGAAAGGTTGGGTTTTCTATCATGGCTTCAATAAAAATAGGGATTCTCAAGCACTGGTTCCTCTCTTGCCTGATCCCTTGCACCTCCTATTGGTGTAGCAACATTGCTTTAAGAAACATGATCCTCGTATTCTCCATACATCTATAAGCTATCTCTCTTCTTCTACATAAGCAGAAGTCACTATAAGATATACTGAAGGACACTAGAACAGACTCAACACCTTAGTCCTATGTCTTTGTAGACTCAGCGAACCTAGAGCTCTGATACCACTAAATTGTGGTGAAGCATTTGAACAAAACTCTTAACAATAAGAACCAAAGTATTGCATGTGCATTCTGGTCCACAAGTACATGCCATGTACCATATCTTCTCGAGGATTACATACATCAATTGCTTTGTTTAGTCTACACATGAGCAACACAAAACCTTGAGGAATTCAAGCCAAGATCTCAAATCGATTATAAAAACACTAAGTACTGACTCCTAGGACCTGAGAGTACAGAGACGACATATAAGACTCATATCTATAAGACACGACAGTCAGTATCTCCATCTGAGATGTTACTGTTGTTCCTGATGCAGCTATTCTTTTTCCTACTATATGATTTCTACCTCTTCATCCGTGTCCACATAAAAATGTTGCATCCCACGGGGGTGAGACAATTGAAAATTGTCCCAGCGAGAGATATAACTCTCTGCCAGAAACATTATTATTACAGTTTAATAGAATAAAACTGAGCAGAGGATAAATAGTTTAGAACATTCTCATTTTTTAAAGCATTGCAACTATCTATGATAGAGCAGTAAATCATCTATTCTCTTTATAAGGAATAGGAAGAACCTTTATATCCTTTATCCATCATACTATATCAACATCTCAAGCTTATCCTATGATAACAATACTGTGAAACCATTCCAGGCATTGGACTATGCCAATCTTGTGCAACCATTCTAGGCATTGGAATATGCCAATCCTGTGCAACCATTCCAGGTATTGGACTATGACAATCCTGTGCAATTATTCCAGGTATTGGACTATGCCAATCTTGTGCAACCATTCCAGGCATTGGAGTATGCCAATCCTGTGCAAACATTCTAGGTATTGGACTATGCCAATCTTGTGCAATTATTCCAGGTATTGGGTTATGACCAATCCTGTGACATTTATTCCATGTATTGGGTTATGACCAATCTTGTGACATTATTCCAGGTATTGGGTTATGACCAATCTTGAGACATTATTCCAGGTATTGGGTTATTACTAATCCTGTGTAATTATTCCAGGTATTGGGTTATGACCAATCCTGTGACATTATTCCAGGTATTGGGTTATTACCAATCCTGTGCAATTATTCCAGGTATAGGGTTATGACCAATCCTGTGACATTATTCCAGGTATTGGGTTATTACAAATGTTGTGCAATTATTCTAGGTATTGAACTATATCAATCATGTGCATTTATTCCAGGTATTGGATTATTACCAATCATGTAAAATTATTCCAGGTATGGAACTATATCAATCATGTGCATTTATTCCAGGTATTGGGTTATTACTAATCCTGTGCAATTATTCTTCCAAGTATTGAACTATGTCAATCTTGTGCATCTATTCTAGGCATTGGACTCTGCGAATCCTGTGCATCATCTTTGAATACCACATTACCTTTACTTGGTGTTAAAGCTTGTCCAAGCCATCATACTTGTTCACATCTTTTATGTAATTCAATTATTCCTCTTATCACCATTAAGATTATTCAAAACACTATAGCCCTTATTTGGCTATAAACAATAAGCATGCATGAATGAGATTTCATTATTATTATTGTATCCATTTATTATTATTATGTTACTAAGTTTTCATTGTTTATTTTGAACATTATCTTTTCTCAAATGAGACTTTATAAACATCATGTTATCTTTCACTAGGCAACAACTACTCTCCTGGCTCACAAGGCCCATTACACATCTTATCACCTGTCACTAGGCAACAATTACTCTCATGGCTCACAAGGCCATTAAACATCTTGTCACCTCTCACTAGGAAACAACTACTCTCTTGGTTCACAAGGCCATTAAACATCTTGTCACCTCTCACTAGGCAATGACTATTCTCATCATTTATCATGAAATGATTGTCAACACAAGGTATGATTTTCTCTCTCCTCCTTACCAGAGTATAAATACATCATACTTTATTAACTTGACTTAACCCTTCCTTTAAGTATGTTAGCCTACACTTATTAAAGTTCATAAGGCTCATTACATCTCAATGTAACAATTGGCATGGCACATTTCATTTGTTATTCATCCAATATACTGGATTTAGGGTACATCAAGGTGTATCAACTTTGAGGTGCTAAATATGATATTTATCATGTCTTGATGTATCACTTCCCTCATCACTTGTAATTTACTTAAGTATATCAACTTATCTTGTATTAGGGTATTTTACATCCTAATACTTTATGCACCAGTTTATCACATTTATCATGTAATGTATTGGTCATAAATCACTCATTTGATTTATTCAACCATTATTAATGATATGGACTTATCTCAGATTAAGGCATTATTAATACAAGGTTATCCATTATCAACTACTTTAGGTGTTTCACCTACCAATACATTATTCACTACTCCATTATTAGGAATAGGGTTCCCCTCTTCATTAATTAGGGTTTTACATAACATCACCTTATATTAGGGTTTCACATAACATCACCCTATATTGGGGATTCACATGGCATCACCCTAGATTAGGGTTTCATATCACGTTACATCACCCTGTATTAGGGTTTTACACATCATTACCCTAAATTAGGGTTTCTTACAACATTTCCCCAGATTAGGATTTGATGAAGCTTTACTCGAATTTAGGGTTTCATGAAACATCCTCTTTTAAATTAGGGTTTACCAATAAAATACCCTGAATTAGGGTTTATCATATGATTACCCTAAATTAGGGTTACACCATCACCCTAGATTAGGGTTTCACTCAGCATTGCCCTAAATTAGGGTTAGGGTTCATTAACCTTCTCGATTAGGGATTTATGATATCATCATCCTGGATCATACCCTAAATTACATATTTGATTTTGAAAGTGTTGAAGATTAATCACTACATGATTATCACTCATGTATGTGTTCCTCTCTCTCATTCTCTCTAGGAGGTTAATTAATTTAATCTTGATTAGATTGAATAAACTTGAATGAAGAGTTGACATAGCGTATTAGGCCATTGCCTCCATATTTATCAAAGGTTAGTCAGTCTAAAGGTACTAATCACCTAAGTACATTATAGGTACAACCAATGATTTCAACTTTGATATATGCCATTAACAATCAAGGGGTTAATTGGCACTTTCTTGAATTGAATCAATTAGACCTTCAAACGGTCATGAAGTACCTTGACCTTCAAGCGGTCTTGGTTCAAGTGTAACTCAATCAACCCATTCGGTCTTGAAACTGTATCAACCCATTCGGTCTTGAAACTGAATCAACCATTCGATCTTGAGACTGATTTCATTCATTCGGTCTTGAAACCTAATCAGCCCATTCGGTCTTGAAACCAAATCAACCATTCGATCTTGAGACTGATTTCATTTATTCGGTCTTGAAATCGAATGCTCATAAGTTGTTTTGAAACTGAATGGACAATCCAACATTGAGATCGATTGAACCTCAAACGGTTTGAGACCGTTTGATCCCAAATGGTCAATACCTCCATATGGTCAACACCTTCATTTGGTCAACACTTTCATTCGGTCAACACTTTCATTCGGTCAACACTTAAATTCGGTCAACACTTTCATTCGGTCAACCTATTCAAACAGTTTGAAATCGTTTCAACATCAATTAGAGTTTTGAACTCAATTGAATTAGGGATTTAAAATTACGGGTCCATCAATTGTTGAATCCTTTTTATCTTAATCATTTGTAACCATTGAATATTCATCATATCATACCATCACTTGACCACAAACGGTCTTGAGCCCCTTATGACCCCAAATGGTCTTGAGACCGTTTGGTGTCAAACAGTCTTGAGACCGTTTGATCACCAAAAAGCAAAACCATTTGCACATGTTCTATGTTGAGGTATGTGCTTACGATGACATCATCATCTTCAAGCTTCAAACCTTCGAAATCAGTTGTGATTCTTATGGTGATTTCAACAATTAATCACATAGAATTTTGAGAATGAAGAAAGAATCAACATATGATATTGGAATGAAATCAATAACAATGTTTAAGGGTTCAAGTTATATAACCCGCCTTCAAAATTGAATCCAAGCTTCAAGCTTCATGTCCCCAATGGTGAATGAAGCTTTTTCAACTGTCCAAGGTCCGTTCTCAAGTCTTTGAGTGAAAGGAATGGCTAAGGTTGAAGATTGAATGAAGAAAAGAAGAAATTAAGCATTGAATTTCGATTTCCACCATGAAATCAACGTTGAAGATGACTATGGAGCTTACCTACAGGTTGGGGCACGTCCTCCTATTTCTCCTAAGATCCCTTTTGCACAGACAAAGCAAGGAAAGAAAGAAGGGTCAAAAAGAGTCTTTCATGTGGGTGAAAAATGGGATATATGTAAAGGAATTTCATGAGAGAGAAAGTGATAATTAATTCCTTCAACTCCCAAAATTGGTGCCACATACTCCCCTCAATCCCTTGCATATGAATCCATATATCCCACCTTGTAATTCCTCTTCATTATCCATGAATTAAAAGAAAAAAAATTAAGCACCTTAACCATTTTAATAATAATATCCAAAATTGAGTGGATATTACTTTTTCTTTAACTAATGTGAGTGGGCTCTCCACTCACTTTAGATATTTCGTGGCCTTTGCAAGGCATACGGACTTACACACTTATAAAAATCCAACCATCTCATTTTTAGGTGAAGGGCACATCCATTAATATATTTATTTTTGCATTAAATTGAATTAAGGTTTCAATTATGCTTAAATCTTGATTATTTTAATATCAAGATTCTCTCTCTTCCAAAGAGATTCAAATGAGATGCCCCTCTGATTTTCTTGTCTCTAATAGATACCAAGAAATATTATGGATTCTCTAGAAGTGGTATTTTCAATATTGAACCCTAGGTTTTGGGTAAGTTGCACATTACACCAAAGCTATGTTTTATTGCACAAACATTGCTTAATAAGATCTTTCTTGGTGCTCAGGCTTTCACAAGCCATAACTCTACATAATTTTCATTATTATGATGCTTCAACACTTGAGGAACATTTTATCATGTAAAATTTGCAAGTTAACCCCTCAACTTGGGTAATTTGCACTTTAGTCCAAAACAGGCAAAACATTGTTTCAACATTATTTGAAAAGGACTAAAATTGAAACATAAGTTCATCTTGGGCCTTAATTAATTTTCAAAAGATAAGAGAAAGCATATAATTAACTTTATTAAGAAAAACCTCTAGGTTTAAAGCATAACCCAGGTCATGGATGTTACAATTGCTCTCAAAGATTGACTCTGTCACACCATCTCATGGTGAGCTGACTGAAATTAATGGCGGAAGATTATACTATTGGATGATCTGAAGCTTTCTAGGAAATAAGCCACCACTTCCAAGGCTACGGTCTGCGTCTACTACATGAACCGGAGGAGGGGGAGAACTAGCATTTGGTCGTTTCTACTGAGAGGAGAGTCGTGTGCCAAATTGGGGTTCTAGGGAATCAGATTGACCTCCTAAATTGTTGGTGGAGAGAAAAGTGGGGATTGTGGACTAAGCGGGGAGAAAGATTAAGTTGAGGAAAATGTTGGGGCTCTATTTCCCCCACATGATTTTTCCACAAGGTATAAAATGGGGTCTCACCCCTTTGATCCTAGATCAATGGTTTGTAGTGAACTGACTATAATTCCCAACCTGACATGCTAGACTAAGGGTGAGACATAGCTGGACCCATTTAATTGACAATATAATTAGATATTTAGTTCTAAGGGTATGATTGATGCATCATTGTCTCTTTAAAAAATCAATTGACCTAGCTAGGGTCATCCAATTCGAATGAAATTTAACACATATTCTAAATCACGCTCAAGTATTCCAAATATCAACTCAAATCTTACATTTGAATTACAAAAATGCATGCTTTACATGATTAGGAATTTAGGGTAAATTGTGTGCTACTAATTATTGTAAACCAATCACACTACCAAAAATTAGTAAAAGCCCTAATATCTGATTTTATAAATGCACTCTAAGTAATGGAACATATTCTAAAGATATATGGGGTAAGTTTCTATCTAAGCCCTCATCATTCATTATTGCATATTTAGGGCAAAGTTGGGTGCAATAATAGATTAAGATGTAATATGAGATTGAATCATCATGTGTAGGAGTCATATTAAGATTTTATATCATTATAATAAAATTAAATTGACGACTTAACATTATTGAGCATGTTTATTTTAGACTAGATTCTAGTGATGTTACAATTTTACACACCTTATAAAAATTTCATCCTCAAAATTTGTATGTAAAAACATAATGCTACCCACCTTAGGATTTAGCTTATATACACACTAATACCTTAACCTTGTCATAAAGACTCATAATACTATACCAAAACGTTCATTTAATGGCATTAACATTGATAACTATATCATTTATAATATGATTGACAATACTAACATATGTGTGCATTACTAATGAAAACTAACCATGTACCATAAAAAAATGTTCACGTATCTTTATCCTCATCATAATCTTATTACTCATTGAGTCAATTAAGGAGAATGATCCACATGACCTTGCACCAAAGTTCCCATTGCTCCTATTAGCCCATTGCACCAAAGTGCTCATGTTTTTGAAAAGTTGTTTAACATTATTTTAAATTTACTTTTATTGACTTTCTGCATTCTCAAACATAATGATGAATGTATTTAACATCTAACATTGGCATAGATAATGGCATTCACTAACTAATGTATTAGATTTAGGTTACTATATAATATTGGTTTTCTATATCACCATTCCTTCTAACATCCCTAGACATGTGTTGATCAGGCACATACCTAGTGACATCATACCTCATTATGAAATTCTCCACCAACCCACTAGCACACATGTCCCATACCACATGCACTAGTAATTAGGAAAGATACACACAATAAGTCATTATGTTCATGGCATACCCTCTACACTTCTTCATTGGTTGGCCAGAACATTGAGAAATGAGAAGACATGTCATATGCAAAGCTTCATACACAAGGTTGAAATTAGGCTGATATCTTTTCATAATATTCATAACCTATTATACATAGACCTCTAGACTTAACTTCCTTTCATGGTTTCTACCTTTAACCACTTGTTATATACTAATGATGATTGACCTAACCTCTTCACTTCATCGTCTAAATATAGGATGCATAACGAGATTCGTCCCTTGAGGACCTAAAATGTTATCTAACTAATTGAGAATATGAGGGTGCCTAGTGGCCAATTATGCTTTTGCTTTGATACCAAGTTGTAACACCCAAAAATTTTTCACACAAGCACATGAGTGGAAGCGTCAATTCGTAACTCATAATATTGGTTGGATGTCACATACATTGAATATCATGCATCTAGAACAACTAAAATATAGCCAATACAAGACATCTTTTTCATTTCTCATTCTCAAAAGTTTACATAAGAGGGAGCTTAATACAAACTGGTGACATGGTTCAAAGACTTATACATAAACAACTTATCATAAAATATGAAGTTTAACTGAGACGGATAACGACACCCCACAAAGACATTCCGAGTCTTTCATTAGGTCCTCCGTGTCCTCATCCTGATGTCCTAGTCCTCTTGTGCTGTTAACCTATGGACATCTAGTCCTCAGCCATGCGTTAGAAAAAATGATAATCAGTAAGTGGCATGATTATTCTATATAGATGCAATACTTGAGTATGAAAAAGACTGTACATTATTCTTAAACATTATGAGAGAAATCTAATATAAAAATTAAGAGAAACTTGAATCATGAATATATGATCCTTCTTTAAGCTTAATTCTTATCTTTTACGTAACTTAATCTGGATACCTATATTCTGGTACCTAGGTCTAATGACATGTACTCTGGCATGGGTCATCTTATCTGAATCGGCCTGCACTAATGGCCTGGGCCTCATGACCTACACTAAGGCCTGGGTCATGTCTCTTGAGTTGACCTGCACTATGGCCTGGGCGAACTCCATAATTTGATGTCATCTTAGATCTTATCTTAACTTGAATCTTATTGCATGAATCATAATATGTTATTATCTTAAAGTCTTAGATTTGAATCTTAATTATTATAATATGATAAATCTTAGCATGAACTCTTGAATCGTAAACTTTATTGAGAAATTTATAAACATAATTGTAACTCAAAATCTTGAAGCATAAGAGCATATGGACTGAAAATATCTTACTTGACAATATGAACATGTAAAAATGCTAAGAATGGTAAATACTAAATACTCTTGGGCATGGACCACTTACTCAGATCAATAGGAACAAAGCACCTAGTATTTCCCTGACCTTATCTCTTAATCAACCAGTGATAATAACACACACGTTCTTAATTAGGTTTCTAAACCCTAATTACATTAAGTCTGATGCTTCATGAAAAGCAACCCAAAAAAGTTCATGAAACCTAGACCATTAGCTAAATCCTAAAAAACTGATCAAAATACATATATGGCTCATAATCATCTGAGCTCCATAGTTATATATATGAATTATCTAAGATTGGGTAAAATGTGACCAATCAAAGGCGAGATTATTCGATAACCTAAATACTAGAATGGAGCACAGAAAAACTGAATTTCCCTTACATTTATTATTCGATCCTAGGCGTGACAGTGGGTAGCCCAGTAAAATCTTGATTCAAATGCCATGCATGGCTGTATTGAAATTACCCTGCTTAAAACCAATAATAACCATACCAGTGTGACAAAAATGTAAAAATGATAGAGGGTGCAATGATAAAGAAGAAGCCTGGCTTTTTCATATAGCCATGGCTTGCTACTACGGATCTTGGGAGTTCTGATCTAAAATAGTGGTACGTGGAAGATCACGTCTGGAAAACAACTCCAATGCCTTTTCCTGGCCTTCCCAAGGTCAGCAAGCCTAGAAACTGGCAGAGAGGTGACTAGAGGCATGAGTGCAACAAGCTGCCATGGCCAGAATAGGGGATCCAACATTGAAAAGGTGTTTCGATCAAACAACAACCGAGTAACTGAGGGTGTATAAATCTTCACCATGATTTACTGAAGAGTTAGGGAGAGAAATCCACAAGACAAGGCCACTGATGCATCCCAAGTGAAGCTCACCATCTCTGGGAGGATGCTGATTGTGGTAACAAAACCATACTCAAAAGCACTAGCTTAAAGCATGACAAAAAGAAAGGACAGTTTCTATAGAAGCTTACTAGATCACGAATTTAACTATGGTGGCTTGAGCTGCTATGCGAAGCTCACCGTCCTCAGTGAGGAAGATCAACTCTGCCACGCCATCTCATAGTGAGCTGGTTGAAATTAATGATGGAAGACTATACTATTGGATAGTCTGGAGCTTTGTAGGCCATAAGCCGCCACTTCCAGGGATAAGTGTCGTGTTTTCTACATGCACGGGTGGAGCAGGAGAACTGGTGTTTGGGCATTTCCACTGGGAAGAGAGTCACGTGCCAAATTAGGGTTCTGGGGACTCGAACTAACCTCCTGAAGCTTTTGGAGGTGAGAAAAGTGGTGATCATTGACTGAGCGGGGATAAAGATTTAGTTGAGGAAAACATTGGGGCTATGCTTCCCCCATGTGCGTTTTCCACAAGGAAGAAGACGAGGCTCGCCCCTCCGATCCTAGATCAATGGTTCATAGTGAACTGACTGTTATTACCAATGAGAGACTTAGCTGAACCCATTTTATTGACAACATAATTAGATATCTTCATCTAAGGGTATGATTGATGCATTCATTGTCTCCTTAAAAAATCAATTGACCTAGCTAGGGTCATCCAATTCTAATTAAATTTGACACGTGCTAAATCACGCCCATGGATTCCAAATATCAACTCAAATCTTACATTTGAGTTACAAAAATCCATGCTTTACATGATTAGGCATTGTAGGGTAAATTGTTTGGTACTAATTATTGTTAAGGAATCACGCTACCAAAAATTCATAAAGGCTCTAATATCTCATTTTATAACTGCACACTAAGTAATGGAACATATTCCAAAGATATACGGGGTAAGTTGCTATCTAAGTCCTCGTCATTTGTTACTGCATATTTAAGGCGAACTTGCGTGTAATACTAAATTACGATGTAATATTTGATTGAACCATCGTGTGTAAGGAGCCATATTAAGATTTTAAATCATTAAAATAAAAATAATTTCACAACTTAACATTATTGAACATGTTTATTTTAGACTGAATTCTAGGGATACACACACACACACACACACACACACACACACACACACACATATATATATATATATATATATATATATATATATATATATATATATATATATATATATATATATATATATATATATATATATATATATATATATATATATATATATATATATATATATATATATATATATATATATATATGCAATTTACACACTTCGCCCTAAAATTGATTTTGATGGTGGATGTATAGCATGGTTATGGCCAATAACCCTAATATTTGTGTGTCATTGAATGGTTTGTTTCTATTTATATCTCGATTTGCATACCCAGCCTCTACCTTCTGCTTCCAACATGTAAAAGTATTATTGTTTCCTTCCTTTTCTCCCCTTGAATGTAACTCGAGGTTTCTTTTTTACCATGTAATAAGTTTAATAGCAATAGGACAATTTATTTTGCAACAACGAAAATGATGTTCTGTGCCAGACGAGCCGACTGTCTTGTAGATGAACCAAATGTTTTGAGGACGAGCCAACTAGGAGGATAGACAGTAGAAGGAGATGAGACGATCAAGTGGTGGCCCAAATGAATGTTTTTAGGTGTCTAGACATCATTTTAACTGGAGACCAGATGATTTCTCAACAGACAACCAACCGACCAAGTGGCGAGACAATCGGCTCAAGGTTGAATCGATCAACCTAGATTGGTTCAATCATTGGTCTACACCAACAACAAGTTTAGGCATGAGATGTTGACCTAGGTAGTAGTAATTCATTATGGCTCCAAGGAATTATAATAGAATGACCATAACCATCTCTAATGTTTTATATTGCATGCTTATGTTTGTGGGATATAACATGTATATGATACATACTAGTATGTGGGGATTTTATATGTATATCGATATATATTTATGATATATATATAAAATCCCTCAATCAAACATATTAAGTGTAAGATGCCTTCCCATAGAAACACACATGAAAATCTTGATCAATTATGCATGGGAACGTCAAGCATGGTGTGTTTTCCATCTTATAGAAGTGTGATTGTAGTTATGTAGGCCTGCCAAGTGGGGTGCATTTTGTTGGCTAAATTGGACATTATTATACCCTTTGTTTTTATGATGACAAAAATTTCATTCTTGTGGATCTAACTTTTTATTTGAGTGTTTCAGGGAAAAATAAATAAGGAAGTGGATATCTGAAAATCTACACAAATTGGAAGATCAACATGCTTAGATTGCTTTTATTTTCATGATTGTATTCAATGTAAAAACTTGTACAAGTATATAATGTACAAGTACTTAGACATCATGTAAATAAAGCATTAGATCTTCCCTATATACTCACAACACTTACATAGATTCTCCCATAAGATATAAGAACAATTACACATTGATACACACACTTAGTGGATAACTCAATACATTGAATCAGGGATTTTCTCGGTCGACAAAATATTCGACCGAGACACACTTGGTCGACAAAGTTCTCGACCGAGAATGGTCCCACATAGCCATTAGACTGCGTTAGCAAAGTAGTTGGGATTTGGAATCGAATGTTACAACACATTGACCTCAACCTCCAATTCGGTTAAAGAAAAGTTCGACTGAGACGTTCTCGGTCGACAAACTTCTCGACCGAGAGAACTTCTAGACTGCACTTTTCATCATTAAACAACTAGCCATTGCAATGTAATTAGTGGACACATAACGGCTAGTTGGGCACTAAGAACACCCTAGAAAGTGTCTAGAACGTCCCTAAGAACTTATAACCTATTCCTATAAATAGGAGAGGCCTTAGGACACCTAAAGCATCATCTTGTGCATACAATTACACTTGAGAATCATTCCATGTGAGCAACAAGCTGATCTACACTTGCAATCTGTTTTCTTTGAGCTCTACATTAGTGTCCTATAGCCGAGTATCTCCTAGCCACCACACTACCATGTTCATCTATAGTAGATAGGAGATCAATACACTTGATATAGGATCAAAGCGTTGTACTCATTGGTAACAATATTTCTTTCTTCCAATCTTGTTCCTTTTATTGTATATTGTTCTCCTTGACTACTCCTAGGTTGGAGGTTGTTGAAGGGAGGTTCGTGGAGCTACTTCAGGTGATGAAGGCTGCTCCCGGTGACTTGGAGTTACTTCAGAAGGCTACCTCAAGGTGAAGCTACAACAGGTGAAGGCTACATCAAGGGTGAGCTTGGAGTTACTTCAGAAGGCTGCTTCTAGGGGTATTGAGGCTACTTTAGGTGAAGGCTACTTCAAGGGTGTGGGAAGGTGACTGTAATTTATGTAACATCCTTGTGAGGTAATAAAATAAATCACTTTCAAAATCTCAGTTGGAAACAATTGGGTTGTGGACTGACTACCTTAGATTTCTAAGGTAGGAACCACTCTACATCCTTGTGTCTTCCTTGTTTCCTCCTACTTCTTGTCTAATTGTGTTAATTATTTTTAATTAACTTTAAAATCCAAAAATCTCTATTCACCCCCGCTCTAGATCTTTCATATTTCTACCATGTTGACTTTGGGTCAGTGTTAACTGGGTGTCCTCAATGAGATTAAACAACTAGAAGCATGCAGATGACTATGGAAAAGAGTTGAGCATATCATCTATCCAACAATTGCATAAGATGCCAGTAGCAAATGTTTCCTACCTTAATGATTGGTTATGAATGCTAGCGTTGGTTGGGTAATAGTTCAATTATTTTTTATCTTGGCTCATTAGAAGTTTGTGCACTGCAATAGTCTGAATTGATAACTGAGGGTTACCAATTTGAGCAAAATCATGAGATCCATAGTTAATTTAAAATCCTAATTAAACATTGTCAAATTTTCAAATCAAATCAAATCGAAATTGGGATTTTGTCAAAATTGCAAATTTCTCATGTACAATCAAATGGAAACACACATCAACAATTTCTATCTATGATTAATCCTTGAGAAGGACAAGTTAATTGGGAAAAACTTCCACGTATGGTTCAGGATGCTGATAATTGTTCTCAGATAGGAGCATAAGCTCTATGTCCTCGAGACACTAGAGCTGGATGAACCTCTTCCAAATACACCTGAGGTTGTCAGGGATGCTTAAAAGAAGCACATTGAAGATGTCATTGATGTCAAGTGCCTAATACTATGCTCCATGAACTATGACTTGCAAAGACAACATGAGAACATGGATGTTATTGAGATGGTCACACATCTCAAGAACATGTTCCAAGATCAGGCAAGATAGGAGGGATATGATGTCTCCAAGGTGTTGTTTAAATGTAACATGGCAGAATGAGATCTCGTAGGTCCTCTGTGCTCAAGATCATTAGGTATGTGGAGAACCTATCTAGACTGGGATTCCCTTTGGGTCAAGAGTTGGCCACTGATGTGATTCTGAGGGCTGACAGGGATGCTTACAAGAAGGATACTGAAGATGTAGTGGATGTCAAATGCCTAATGTTGTGCTCAATGAGCTATTAGTTGCAAAGATAAAATGAGAATATTGAAGTTATAAAGATGGTCACACATCTTAGGAACATGTTCTAGGTCCAAGCAAGATAGGAGGGATATAATATCTCAAAAGCTCTACTCAAAGGTAACATGGCAAACGGAGATCCAATAGGTCCTCATGTGCTCAATCTCATTAGGTATGTGGAGAACCTGTCAAGACTAGGATTCCCCTTGGGTTAAGAGTTGGCCACTTATGTGAGTTTGCAATCTCTTCCAGAGATACAATCCGTTTTCCATGAACTACAACATGAATGACTTTGACAAGCCATTGATGGATTTACTAGGCATGTTGATAACAATAGAAGCACAAATGAAGAGAGACAAGCCCAAGTCTATGATGATGACCAACAAAACAAAGTGGGAGTCTGAAGGCATAGGAAAATCTAAGAAGAGTTCTAAAGCTATCCAGAAGCCCATGTCTTTAACACTCACGACAAAGGAACGAGTGAACAAGGAAGACAATTGTCACCACTACCACCAGCCTGGACATTGGAAAAGGAATTGCCCTCTCTACTTGGAGGAACTAAAGAAGAAGAAGGAGGGGATAGAGATATCCACCTCATCTATATACATTATAAGATAAATCTAATTACTTCTTTGTTTTGGGTATGTGATACCTGACGTAGATCTGACATAAGTTTAAATATGCATGATCTAATAAGAGGTAAGGCTTTATGAAAGGGAAAACTTTGGTAGGGTAGGTAGCAACTCTATTGACAAGACATAGGCTCCCTAAAGTAGGAACTTGGGTTTGAATCCCTAATTGTGTACCTCAATGCTCCTTCATCCCTTCACACAGATCAGACTATGTGTGAGTTTAAATGTGCCCCCAATGTGCAGGTAGTCGACGGGGGGTGGGGTTTATGCCACTAGGGCGGGCCACACTTAATCATGTCTCATCCGTGGGGGTGGTTCCCATATATCAAAAAGAAAAGAAAGGGAAAGCTTGGACTGTGCATCACAACAAAGCAAGAGTTGTTGCAACTTCAGTCTATATTTAGAACTTATCTTAGTCCAGATGAACCGTAATAGAGTTAGATGAACTGCTATTTCATTTATGCCATTAATAGAAACATTTTACTTTCTGCATCTTGTATAGACAAGGATGATAATGAACAAAGACTAGTTAATGTTCTATTTCAAAGATGTGATGTTATGTCACAATGTCTTATGTTGTTTATAGGATATAAATATAAATGTTCATAATGTAAATATGAAATGATTATAATTCGATAACTCAAACAATCAATATCTATATTGTTGTCATCGAGAGCACATATATGATAAAGGAATTTCTAGAATCCATGATGATAACTATCTAGACTCTTTTGGTTATTAAACTAATAAGAGATATGCAAGTTCTTACTTATGGCAATATGATAAGTCACCTATCACTAGGTGTAAAGGAAGAATAAGCATTATACTAGGACTTGTACATAATGATGTACAAATACCTTCAGAATAAATGCTAAAGGTACTTATTTGTACTTCATTGTATTTACTGATGATATGATGATAAAAATTTAGTGAAATAAAAATCTCTTGAAATGTTCAAGGAGATCATGTATGAAGTATACAACTTCCTTAAAAGTATTAAGATACTTTGATATGATCAACATTGAAATACCTTACATATTTTGAGACCTTATGGAAAGATAGTGATAGTGTATCACAGTTAACTCCACCTGAAACATGATGATGTACCAGAACGAAGGAATCACATCTTGATGTGATTATCATTTACTTTAATCTTCTAATATTCTTAATATACAAGCTTTACACTAAAACAATGTACCACCAAAAATGGTTTAAAAGTCATCATATGAGACATGATATGGGAATGTCCAGTTTATAAGGATTTCAACTTGTCAAGAGAAGAGTTTCTTGAAAAAGGGATTTATCCTCAAGACCATATAAATGTTAATTTGTTTAATACTACCTTAAACACAATCCAATAACAAAAGTGTTTATTACTAGGGTAACTGAGTTCTAAAGGAGTTAGTGGAAGAAAATCAGAACTCGAAAAGTTTACGATAAACAAGAAAACACAGTACTTGAGAAGGTACAATAAAGAATTAGGAGAATCACAAATTCTTGTGGAATATCAAGTTTCCTTATGTAAAAAAAGACTTGTGGTTCTAGTACAACACATCAAAGATTACTAATCCTATAACTCAGTAATGATGGTAAGTTGGTCATAGGATGATGAGCCAACTAGAAGCTACTGAACGACCAGAATGTGAGAAATGGTTTAAGGTCATTATATAAAAAATGGAATATGTGTACACTAACAAGGTATGACCTTGGTAGTACCACCTAAAGGGGTAAAAACCATAAGGTGCAGTTGGGTTGTGGTAAGGCAGATCGACACGGATAACATAAGAGGACAAATAGTTTAAAGGTTTCCAAATAAGTTCAAGGTGTCAAACATGATGAAATCTCTTTCACCAATAGTCATGCTTGCTATTGCAACTAATATAGACTGTGAGATTTGGCATATGAAGATTAAAGCCACATTCCTTAAAAAGGAATAATTGAGGGGATGTGTATGTGTCACAACCAAAAGGTTTAATAAATTTATTAATTAAAATAAAGTGTATAAGCTACAAAGTTCAATCTAGAGGTTGAAACAAGCATCTTAGATCTGTGATCTTTTGACTTGACAAGATATTCATAGAGTTTGAATTGAATCAAGATAAAATATGGAATCCATGATTACAAAAGATTTAATGGGAACATATAAGTAAATTCCAGATATTGAAGGGGAATAACATCACAATATTGTAAGAATTGAAACCTGGCATAGAAATTACCTTCGTAAAGTAGGATTAGGTGAAACATCTTTTGGGTTTTATGGGAGATAGAGAAGGCAGCAGAAACAAAAAAAATTCTTCTCCCAAACCCAGAATAAAGGAATCGAGTCAATGTCTATACAATAGGAATGATGGTTTGTAGAGGCATACCTTGTCCCGAGGCTTGCTCGGCGACGTTACCTCGCAGCTTGCATGGTCTTCACCTCCGGTCTTGGATGGTGTTTGTGCAGCTCCTGGTCTCACCGGGACTATCAGGATTGACAGCTGTCCTCCGAGCGGCAGAAGTCTCCCGCCTCTGAAGTAGTCCACATGGACCACCTGGAACTCTGATCTCCCTATCCCACAAGGAATCGGAAGGAGTCGCACCCTCCTGTCAGCGTACTAGTCACCAACATACTCTCCTGCAACCAGTTGCCTTTCTGTAGTTGTCTTTCCCTTGTTGTGCCTCCCTTATCGGGTAGCACTTGCTCGGGCTCTCTCTCAGTTACCAAAACCAGAGAGAACGACAACTTTACAGAGCAACTGGTGTTCTCAGTTGTTGATCTTGATAAGCCCCCAATACCCCAATATATATAGGAGGGTCATGGGATAGGGTTCTCTATCTCGGGTAATGAGGGATTAAAGTAGGAGTAGAAGGGTTCGAGATTTTCCACAAAACAACCAACTGCGCCAGCTGAACCGATCGGTTCACACCCTGAAATGATCATTTCAGGCCCTGAGCCGATCGTTTGGGACCTG
This sequence comes from Alisma plantago-aquatica, assembly GCA_963693085.1. Taxonomy (NCBI): domain Eukaryota; kingdom Viridiplantae; phylum Streptophyta; class Magnoliopsida; order Alismatales; family Alismataceae; genus Alisma; species Alisma plantago-aquatica. Next base: position 1,383,169,077 of record OY856411.1, read on the forward strand.
AGCCAATCGTATGGGGCTCTGAGCCGATTGGCTGGAGCTCTGAACTGATCGGTTCATGGTCCTGATCCAACTCAAATTGACTTTCATATTTGTTTCTGATTAATCAAATATTAATCCTTGTCCAATTCGAATTTGTCCAAGTGAAACAAATTGTATTTGTAAAATAGTCTTCTGACTTTCCAAATGATATCGGTTGGTCCACGAACTGATCAGTTCAAAAATTCAGTCGATCGTTTCATGATACATGAGTCAATCGTCTCACCAGTTGAGCCGATCGGTTCATCAATCTGATTCGATCAGTTCATCCCATGAGCCGATCAGTTGGGGCAGCAGACTATGCAAAAATTAGTCAATTGTAGTTTCAATCAATCTAATACTCTAATCAATTGGTCCAACACCTTGAACACTGTGATATTGAGCTATTAATCAATTAAGTGTTTAATTGAACTACTAAACTCCTTTAGTAATCAATCTAAACATCATTTGTGGATAAACTCCTCTTCCAGGTTAAATCCTATGTGTGTGACCTTGCAGGTCCATTTCACGTTGGTAGTGAAAGTCCATAACACTTATGACTTCACAAGCAAAGAGTGGTGCCTAGTTGCACATCGGTGCTACCCAAGTGAAATAGAAAGTTGGAGAACAACTTTCAATCCTACAATCCATGAATGGTGTTACAACGAATGTATAATTCCTTTGTCACTGATATCCTGAATGAACTCAAGGCATCGAACAGTCATCCTGTCAACGTTCATTCACTTTCTTGATCTCAGAGTAGATTGGAGGATATATGTCTGACATCAATATCACATACTAATTCACACATGCGTGTGCATGCCTATCTCAATCCTACTCAACATGTGGCCATGGATATCAAACTCCCTCAGGAGGGACAAATCCCATATCTATCACTCACCCCTCAAAAGCCCCATGTGTCAAAGCCACCCAATCATCACCTTTATAACAACCCATGTTTCAGGACTGCATTTGATGATGTCAAAGTGTACCCAACGACATGTGTTGAGTGTAGTGATATCAGGTCAAAGAATCACACTCACCACCATCACTATGAGAACTGACTGTGACTACCATGTCATGGTTCCATGTGTCAAACTCACGGTGGGTCTATCCGGTAAACTTGTTCTCTAACAAGTACCTATGTGTTTGGTTTGATATCTCCATATCATGACTAATGAGATTCTATCATCAAACAAAACTACAATCTAGTCTTGTGTGTCACAGCTGCCTATCTACCTTCCACAATGACATCCGACTAGGGACATAATAAGAATGTACAAACTCTTAGCATCTGTATGATCTCATCGTTCAGGTCCTCAACCTGAAAGCATACGTCATTGAGTATTGTCATTCTCCAGACATTCAATCTGTTCTATCATTATGTCATATGACTAAACCTGAAAGAATTGGAAGCTTGCCTTTGATGATTATCAAATCAATCTTAATGTATCTCACCAATCATCCCATGATTGGCTCTCAGGGCATACATACTAATAGACTCCCACTTGCACTGTGAGCCAATCACCATTGAATCATATTCATAGTGATCTTCAAACATGTCCCACATGTTACGGTACTCTAGTGCTAACATAGTGAGTTATGGCAACACCTTGCCAAAGTAGGTATTAATTGCATGTCTCTCATGTCTTCGATGTACATCACCCGTATGAGATGGAGTTGTCGTAATATGTGATCTAGTATTCCTTTACTAACCTTTAGCCATATTGCATGATCAAGCACCCAACTTGCCATCAATGACCAGAATAACTATAAGTTCATCTATATGAACTCCTAGATCCATATAGTATCCATTGTTGTTCTCTAACACACGGATACTCGGCTTTTCCTTTTAATCAGCTTTATTGGAACGTTTCCAATTATCAAAAAACATTCACTTATATACATATTTTGCAATTAATCTTCTGTCCCTTTCGGAAGTTCACATCAATGTAACTCTTTATATTGAACCCTTCCTTATTTCCATAGAACTAGTGCTTCTCAAGTACTTATCAAGTTCTTATGGTATTCCAGTAACCCTTATTGGTACTAGACAGACATCCACTTGTCATGTCCCACATATGAGTTATCAGGATGAGCACATCATGTTGTCATGTCCTACATACAAGATGATGAATGCACTTTATTTTGCTATGCAAGATAATGGAATGATTACATACATGATAGATCCATATCTATTCTTAATGTTCCCATTCTTCATAAGAATTGGACACTTGGCATTGGAATATCAACTCTATGTAACATGGACAAGTTTTCTCCCACTGAATCTATGCATACTGAACTCTTCAGTATAGATTGCCAATGTATGATCTCTCTCTTTTTAGGTCAAGAGGTTTTCGAGAACTATCTCTATAGATCTCTATTCCTATCGCATAGGAAACATCTCTATCTTCCTTATAGATAATTTCCACTTTGGATTTCCACTCTAGAACATTTCCATTTCAAATCAACATGTGGAATGCAAATACACTCCCACTAAATCACAGATCCCTTCTTTATCTTTGTCATATCAGTCAAACCCTTTGACTTTATCATCAAAATAAAGATCCAACTCTGAGTTTCTTGTACTTAATCAATCACATTGATTAGTCCATTGTAACGTATAGACTTCATTTGTATTAATTGATTCATAAACATTATAGGTTGTGTCACGTACACATCCTTGTCTTATTCCTCAAAGGAATACGGTTTTAGTATTTGTATGCCAAATATTTTAGTCATTAAGTTGCAATAAACAAGCATTATCCCTTTTCAAAATGTCATCCATGTGTCTTAACACTTAAGACTCATTCACACTTATGGATTTCATCCCAATGGGTGCTACCATCAAGGTCATACCTTATGGTTCACATGGAAGTCATTTAGGATGTAATGGTCATGAACCATAACTCGAAATCCGGTTCCTCATATTTATCTAGATAGTTGACTCATCACATGACCAACTCATGACATAGATAATTGAGGTGTATCTGTCAAGGATATAAGAACTCACAACTCCTTATGATTCTTAATGTCCTTTATTAGTGTGGGGTATTCTTTATTTAAGAAGAAATTAGTTATTTGATAATCATCCTCTAACTCCTTAGAGTATGACTCCTTTTGATTTAGACATCACCATGCCTTAATCATGAGCTTACTATGATACACTATCATAATCACTCATAAGGATGTCAAACATTTGGTTCAAGTATTTCATTCATTGATCTCATCAAGAATTAGCACTTTACTAAATTTGCACTTCATCTATGATATTCTTGAACACTTCAAGATATTCATATAGGTATTTCTTTAAACACCATTTGAAGTACTAGCATTAAGTCTAATAGGTATGTAAATACATCACATGTATTATACATAATAGGATAATAAATCTCCCACTACTATGAGTGAAGATTGATTGATCATGTGTAAGAGATTCATGTCTCTTACTGGTTCTCTAACCAAAAGAGTCTAGATTTATGCATCATATGGAAACTAGAAATGAATTTCTCATAATAATGCTAATTTGAGTTATCAATAACTTTTAGGTATCATTTTATCTTATGCATACCAAGTACCACAAGATAAACAAGGCATTGCCACATGGATTGAAACATCAACTTTATTAATTTCTATCATTGTCATACAATATGCAAAAATAATGTGTTTCTATCGATTGGAAAATATGAAATAGCAGTTCATAACTCTATTACATGCCTTCAAGGCTGAAAATAAACTAAAGTACTCCTATCTATGACGGCAACACTTGCCCCATTTATTGAGTTCTTTACATTTTATATCTTGGTATCATATACCTCAAAAATGTTACAAGTTTATTTCATGACACCTTCAGGTGGAGACGTCTGTCGCCTCCTTCTTCTTTAGTTCTTCCAGATAGAGTGGACAATTCCTTTTCCAATGTCCTGGCTTTTGACAATGGTGGCAATTGCCTCTCTTGGTCACACCTCCCTTGGCCTTGAGAGTTGAAGATGACTTGGGCTGTTGGCTAACATCATAATCTTTATTAGCCTTGCCTTTGCCCTTGCACTTGGACTTTCCTTTCTTGTTGTTGATTATAATCATAGACTTAGGCTTGTCCTTCTTCATCTGTGTCTCAGTTGTCGTCAACATTCCCAACAACTTTGTCAATGGCTTGTCAAAGTTGTTCATGTTGTAGTTCATCACAAACTGAATGTAGGATTCTGGCAAGGATTGCAGTATCACGTCAGTAGCCAACTCTTGGCTTAGGGGAAATCCCAGTCTCATCAAGTTCTCCACATACCCAATCAACTTGAGTGTGTGAGGACCAACTGGATCTCCTTCTGTCATGACACACTTGAACAATGCCCCGGAGACATCATATCTCTCTTTCTGTGCTTGATCTTCATACATGTTCTTGAGATGTTGAATCATCTCAATGACACCCATGTTCTCATGTTGTCTCTACAACTTGTGGTTCATGGAGCACAACATCAAGCACTTTGCATCAATGGCATAATCAGAATGCTTCTTATAAGTATCCCTTTCTACCTTTGGTGCGGTAGGAGCAGGTTCCTCTAGAACTGGAGTATCCAGGACATAGAGCTTTCACTCTTGAGTGAGAACAATTCTCAATGTCCTAAACCAGTCGTGGAAGTTAGTCCCATTCAGCTTGTCCTTTTCAAGGACCTGTCGCAACGAAAAGTGATTGTTGTTTGTTGTCATTTGAACTACAAAAGGAAATATATGCAATTTTAGTCAAAAACTCAATTTTGACTTATTTGATTGATTTGAAAGGTTGACGATATAATTAGGACTTTAATTAATTATTGCTCCCACTATTTTGTTCAAATTGATAGCCCTCACCATCAATTCGGAAGATTGCAGCGTACAACCTTCTAGTGGGCATGATCCTGAAATCCTCTTGAGTCATGGACCAGCTAGGGCTGTCACCCACAACTCAGATCTTCCCGGTAGGCAACTTTTGCCAATTGCATCATATGCAACTCTTGAAAGATGTCATATGCAACTCCTTGCCATGATCACCTCCATGCCTCAATGTGCTAGATCCTATCTAGGTTACCTTGTTATGTTTGACCCAAAGCTAACACGATGAATATGAACCCTGCTAGGGAAGTCCCACATATATATCCTTCACGCTTCCATGGAATAGATGGTGCACCATGCTAGGGCGTGCCCACACTTGGCCGATCAAGATTTTCACGTGTGTCGCATTTGGAAGGCATCTAAAACATTAATATTTAATGAGGGATTTGGTTTTATAGGTACATATACCTATCTAATCACCACAATACATAGTACTTATCATATACATGCTATATCCCACAGAAAACATGTGAAATGATAAAATCGATGATTATGGCCATCCTAATGTGATTCCTTGAGCCAAGAGGAATCACAGTCATCTAGGTCTATGTCACATGCAACCTGTCCTTGATGAAGTGTTATAGCCGTCTGAGTTAATCAACTCATCACATGAAAGACCTACTCGTCCTGCCCGGTCGTCTGGGTGCCACCAGTCAATCAGTTGGCTCCTCCAACCAATCGGTTCGCCTGGTCATCGTGCATCTCTTCATGGCCGCCACCCAATCGTCTCAGTTGTGTCATGTTTGTCCTCTATTCTTTGACATAACAAGAAATAAAAGATCTATCCTATTTTACATTTGAATTGGGAAACCCCGAGTTACATTCGGGGGGAGCAAAGGTAGGAAAGAAATCTTGAGTTATCTCGAGTTACATTAGGAATAAGGAGGTAGGGAATCGGTGTGAAGATCGAGATGCAAGCAACCACATTCAACCAAGCAAACAAACATAGGGTTTATTGGCTATAACCACACTATACATCCACCATAAAACTCATTTAAGGGCGACTCGTATCAAGTGCATTCATATTACATATTGTATATGTATATTGGGATTTGTGGATTTAGGATTGTACATGCATAAACCCAATTTTATTCGCATCGTATGCAATAAATAAAGGCGAAAAACCAAAATTGATCACATTGATAATCCTAAAGTATAGAACTGTTGATGTGGCTCTGATACCACTATTGAGTTTTATGGGAGATAGAGAAGGTAGCGGAAACAAAAAAAATTCTTCTCCTAAACCTAGAGTAAAGGAATCGCATCAACGTCTATACAATAGGAAAGATGGTTTCTAGAGGCATACCTTGTCCCGAGGCTTGCTCGACGACATTACCTCGCGGCTTGCGCGGTCTTCACCTCCGGTCTTGGACAGTGTCTGTGCAGCTCCTAGTCTCACCTGGACTGTCAGGATTGACAACTACCCTCCGAGCGGCAGAAGTCTCCCACCTCTGAAGTAGTCCACACAGACCACCTGGAACTCTGATATCCTTGTCCCATAAGGAATTAGAAGGATTCGCACCCTCCTGTCAGCGTACTAGTCACCAACATACTCTCTTGGAACCAGTTGCCTTTCTGCAGTTGTCTTTCCCTTGTTGTGCCTCCCTTATCGGGTAGCACTTGCTCGGGCTCTCTCTCGGTTACAAAAACCAGAGAGAACGACAACTTTATAGAGCAACTAGTGTTCTCAGTTGTTTTTTCTGAGAAACCACCAATACCCATATATATAGGAGGGTCATGGGACATGGTTCTCTATCCCGGGCAATGCAGGATTAAAGTAGGAGTATAAGGATTTGAGATTTTCCACAAAACAACCAACTACGCCAGCTGAACCGATCAATTCACACCCTAAAATGATCGTTTCAGGCCGTGAGCCGATCATTTGGGACCTGAGCTAATCGCTTGGGGCTCTAAGCCAATCGGCTAGAGCTCTGAGCCGATTGGTTCATGGTCCTGATCCAACTCAAAATGACTTTCATATTTTTTCTGATTAATCAAATATTAATCCTTGTCCAAATTGAATTTGTACAAGTGAAACAAATTGTATTTGCAAAATAGTCTTCTGACTTTCCAAACGATCTCGGTTGGTCCAGGAACCGATCAGTTCTACAATTGAGCCGATCGTTTCATGATACATGAGCCGATCGTCTCACCATTTGAGCTGATCGGTTCATCAACCTGAGCTAATCAGTTCATCTCATGAGCCAATCGGTTGGGGTAGAAAACTATGCAAAAATCAGTCAATTGCAGTTTCAATCAATCTGATACTCTAATCAAGTGCTCCAACACCTTGAACACTATGGTATTAAGCTATCAATCAATTAAGTGTTTAATTGAACTACTAAAATCCTTTAGTAATCAATCTAAACATCGTTTGTAGATAAACTCCTCTTGGTTAAATCCTATGTGTGTGACACTGCAGGTCCATTTCACATTAGTAGTGAAAGTCCATGACACTTATGACTGCACAAGCAAAGAGCGGTGCCTAGTCGCACATCAGTTCTACCCAAGTGAAATAGAAAGTTGGAGAACAACTTTCAATCCTACAATTCGTGAATGGTGTTACATCGAATGTATAATTATTTTATCACTGATATCCCAAATGAACTCAAGGCATGGAACAATCATCCTGTCAATGTTCATTCACTTTCTTGATCTCAGAGTAGATTGGAGGAGATATGTATGACATTAATATTGCATACGAATTCACACATGTGTGTGCACACCTATCTCAATCATACTCATCAAGTGGCCATGGATATCAAACTCCCTCAGGAGGGAAAATCCCATATCTATCACTCACCCCTCAAAAGCCCCATGTGTCAAAGCCACCCAGTCATCACCTTTATAACAACCCATGTTTCAGGACTGCGTTTGATGATGTCAAAGTGTACCCAACAACATGTGTTGAGTGTAGTGATTTTAGGTCAAAGAATCAAACTCACCACCATCACTGTGAGAACTGACTGTGACTACCATGTCATGGTTCCATATGTCAAACTTGCGGTGGGTCTATCCGGTAAACTTGTTCTCTAACAAGTACCTATGTGTTTGGTTTGATATCTCCATATCATGACTAATGAGATTCTGTCATCAACCAACACCACAATCTAGTCTTGTGTGTCATTGCTGTCTATCTACCTTCCATAATGACATCCGACTAGGGACATAATAAGAATGTACAAACTCTTAGCATCTGTACGATCTCATCGTTCAGGTCCTCAACCTGAAAGCATACGTCATTGAGTATTGTCATTCTCTAGACATTGAATCTGTTCTATCATTATCTTATATGACTGAACCAAAAAGAATTGAAAGCTTGCCTTTGATGTTTATCAAATCAATCTTAATGTATCCCACCAATCATCCCATGATTGGTTCTCAGGGCATACATACCAACAACATCCTATTTTATAGGGATTGATATCTATAGAGATAGATATAGAAAGCTTCTTAACCTAAATGAGAGTAGAAATATTGGTAAGATGATGAAAGGGTATAACATGAAGGATTCAATGAGAGAAAATCTATCCATGTTACATGGGTTTAGTCTCTCAATAATCTTGTATTCCAATTCTTGTGAAGAATAGAAAAACAAGAGAAAAATACCATATGCACTAGCAACCAGATCTTTCATGTATGATATACTCATGCCATAATTTTGTATCTATTGGACATGGAAAAATGATGTTAGTCAGATTCCAATGAGGGTCACTGGAATTCCATAAAGAACATCCATTAGTTCTTAAGAAGAACTAAGAATAACTTGTTAGGATAGGGCAATAAGGAAGATTTGGGTATAAAGGGTTACATCAATGCAAGCTTATGAAATGACGAAGAATGAAAACTATGTTTAATCTAAAAAGAAGAGTTATTAGTTGGAAGAGTTTCTAACTAAAGGCCATGAGTTAAATTCTACACTAGAAGTCGAGTATCACGGTGTAATGAACCCAATATTGGTTACTGTATCAATCTAGAATTTCATATGGTTGAGCTTATGGATGTTCCAACAATTGATGACATAGTAAAAATACTATGAAAATAATGAAGCTATTGGTTAGACAAGGAATATTAGATAGCATATTATGACACTTCCATTTCATAGAAAATGTCATAAAATGAAGAGATGGCGAACATGCAATGTACCGACTAAAGAAAAATGTTGCTGACCCGCTAGATTTGCAATTGTGTAGAAGAAATGTGATGGACATGTTGAGATCATTGAGAATGAGATTCATGGGTGATTGGATCTAAGTGCAAGTCGGAGTCTGTTGGTATGTATGCCTTGGGATCCAATCATATGATGATTGTGATGGCATAACATATAAATGATTTGATTAGTAAAGGAAATCTTCCAATTTATGTTATTTCAATTAGTTATGATATAATGATGAAACATAATGAATGTCTAAATAATGACATCACTCAATAACATATGTCTGCGGGTCGATGACCTAAACAATGAGATCATACAGATGTCAAGAGTATGTACATTGTTGTCATGTACCTAGTTGGATGTTATTGTGGAAGGCTAATAGACAATAATGACATGTAAGACTAGAGTGTGTGTTGGTTGATGACAGAATCTCATCAATCACGGTATGTGATATAAAACCAAACATAAAGATACTTGTTGGAGAAAAGTGTATTAGATAGACCCACCTTGAGAGTGACACATGAAAACCATAATTGATGGTCATAATCATCTCTCATAGTGTAGGTGGTGATTGTGGTTCTTGGACATGAAATCACTATACTCATTACATGTTGCTCAGTGTACCTTGACATCATCCATAATGACCTTGAAGAAGAGTTTCCATAATGGTCATGATCGAATGCATTGTGACACATGGGGATGACTGTGAGTGATGTATATGGGATTTGTCCCTCCAACTGTAGTTTGATATCCTAGCCACTTGATAAGTGAGACAGAGAAAAGCATGTGAATGCACAATCAGATCAATATATGATACTGAGGTCACATATATCTCATACAGTCTGCTCTAGTTCAAGGAACACATGTTGAACATTGAGAGGATGACAATTTTATGCCCCAAGTTCAAAATCGGATGTCAGAGACAAAGGAAGTAGACAATCATTATAACACCAATCACAGATTGTAGGTTGAAGTTGTTTTCCAATGCTTGGGTAGAAATGATGTGTTTCTAGCCACTGCTCGTGGCTTGTGATGTCATAAATCAGTTATGGACATTCACTGCCAATGTAACATGGAACCTATAGGGTAAAAGACATAGGATAAACTTGGAATAGGAGTTCATTCATGAATATATGGTTTAAACTTTAATACTAAAGAGTAGGATACACTTGGAATAGGAGTTCATTCATGAATATATGGTTTAAACTTGATTACTAAAGAGTTAGGTATTCAATTTAAACAACATTGGTTGAATATTAGCTTACTAAACAGTGAACCAACCAGTTCAAGTGTCGAACCAATCATTTCTATGTGTCAGGTCAATTGAACTGACTTTGGAAATTTTAGACCACTAGTTGGCCGATTTAGGAAGTGAACCCATCCGATCAGGTACATGAGCCATCTGTCTTAGGTTGGGAACCAAGCAGTTGGTGGATTTGTGCTGATGTCATGTTGAACCTTAAACCAGATTATAATTGCCAATATAATTTCAATTGGGATACATGATGAAACAAATAGTTCAAGGATTGAATCAATAAGTGTACATGCCAACCGGTTGGTTCACCTATGAACTGATCATTTCACCACTTGTAGGTTGCAAAAATTCATGAAATTATGATCCCTTCTGATCGCACTAAGATTGGGAACCCTGACCCTAACCCTTCTATAAATAGAGGGGTATTGGTATCTTCTCAGACACAACTCATTTGCCTATGACAATTTTTTCTCTTGTCTGGTTGTGGTAACCAAGAGAACATGAGCAAGTCCTACTCGATAAAGGGAGGGATATCAAGGGAGAACAATTGTGGGAGAGTAAGTTGGTGCTAGTACACCAAAATGGAGGGAAAACTTATTATCACTTCTAAAAGAATGAAAAATAGTTCCCAATTATCTGTGTCGATTATCATGGAGGCATGGAGCTTTTCCTGCTAGGAGGACAATGTCAAGTTGTTGTCTATGGTGATCAACCAAGAGTTGTGTAAGGCCCCTAAACTTGCTTAATGAGTTGGATAATCTTAATTATCATAATTTAATTCTAATAACCCTAATATAACCTTGTGATTTCTTTAAAATCATAAGACAAGCTTAAGCTGCAATTTTGGTCCAATTTGTACACTATTTGAGCAAGTTATGCAATTTTATGCACATTTTGGACTTTTCTGTAATGTACCCAATTGAGAGGTTTTCTTTGCAATTTATCACTTGGATTGTGTTAATTGGATATTCTCCCATCACTCTTGAGATTTTTGATCCATGGGGTGCCTATTTAATCCTTGTTTTGAAGGTGTTTTCCTCAAGGGTATTTTAGGGTTTATCACTTCATGGATGAGCTACCTTAGTAGCTATCAACTAATGAATTATTTGTTTTGTTTGGAAATTTAAGAAATGAGGAATAAGAATGTCTCAATGGAAGGGGGGAGGATCTTCTTGTGTGTGTTCTTTTATATTCTTAATAGTTTAAGGCTATGGACACTTGGAAAGATACTAGAACTTCAAATTATTCTTTTTCTTTATCTTAAAGTTTCATATACTTATCCCTAAGCGCCCAAACGATCCATTTCCTCTCTACCAATTCCCTTCTTCTACAAACCTTGTTCTCCCTCTATTCTTCTATTAATTTCCTATCCAAGGAAGAATAAAGAGGGGATCTTCTTGGAAAAAGAATCTAGGGTTGTTATTGACTTCCTTTTAGGGCTGAAAAAGCTTCCTTCTAGTGATCTTGACCTAAAAGAATAAGAATCCCCTTCTTTCATCCATTTATTTCTTTTTTATCCTTACTCCTACCTTTCTCTAGGTTGTAACCTTTCTATTCCATGTTAGAAATTGCTCTAAAGCACTAAAACCCTACCTTTCTTGCTCCTTATGCTTAAGGTTTGCTCATTTGATGAAGAAAGGTGCTAGATGGATGAGTTCACAACTTATGCTTGGATTTTCTACCCTACCTGCTCTCTTTTTTCTTCTTCTGTTTGGGAGTTTATCTTCTAATTAGAGGAAAATTTTAATACTTTCTCCACATTTATTTCTTACCATAAGATTGCTAGCTCATGTTCTTGCTTGAAAATGATGATACATGCACTAAAAAGCTATGCTTGACTTGGATTTCGATATTTATAATGTTCCCTATTCTTATATCAGTTCTAGATGAACCTGTATTCATGTGTTCATTATTCCTAAGGCACAATATGACTTGTATTAGGTCGTTTTGACAACTTATGGTGCTAAGCACATATCAACCAATGGTCATGTTTAGAGTTTTAAGCTGCTTTCTTCTATAAACCCATGACCCGATGATGGTACCATTGCAACAACCCTATGGTGTTGTCTTCATGACAACTGATGGTCGGGATCAAAGGTGTTAGATGATGGTGACAACCTATTTTCACCCCCTTAGATCAGGTTTTGGATCAATTAGAAGTTTAATGATCAACCATTAAGTACCCTACTGATGTTATCAATCAATGATGTCATTAGCTTAATATTTGATGTTGATTAATGAATATAGTACTAATATTACAACATATGGTGATTTAATGGTCAGTAATGATGGTGGATCAGGTCTCCACAACCTATGGTGAGTTAATAATATATTTTTAGCATCAACTAAGCCTTAGACCAATGGTTTCTTGGGTCACTTTATGTAATGGTCAGACTTATACTGTAATTGATGGTTTTAACATATGAACTTGACCCAATGATCAAGATCTAATGTTTATTCCTCCAATAAAGTGGAATGATGGATAATGTAATATTTTGGTCCTAATAATGTGATTTAGATGATTTCCTTTGTATGATCTACTTAAGGAGCTTACTTGTTAACAATGGATGGCTTGTTTTAAATGAACAGTCGATTGTGGGTTTTACCGTACTCTCAACAGAACCCTTATTGTTGTTAATCAAAGGATTTCTAGGGTTAAATGGTGACTTTTATATATCACAACAGAACCCTTATTGTTGTTAATCAAAGGATTTCTAGAAATCAAAGGATTTCTAGGGTTAGATGATTCATTCAAGGTGTTTACTTATGTAAATGACCAATGGCTTTACCTTTGCAACATTTCATGGTTAGAAGTTGATGCGTCAATTTTCCCATTGTTTTGGGTGAAGAATGTAGTGTAATGTTATGATTCTAATGATGAGAATTTGATGGTTCAATGCCTTAAACTTGTAGTGTTACCTTTGACCTCGTATGATTATGATTTATAATCACCATAATGAATTAACAGGTAACCCTGATGAGGTATAGCTTGTTATAACTAGCTTTAATATAACTAAATGATGGTAATTGGCTATCAATAGTCCTTCAATGATGAATACAATCATGGAGTAATCTCTTATTGTTGTTGAAACCTTAGTATGCTATAACATGGTGGTTACACCTTGATTTATGTGTGGGTTCATACTTGAGAATTGTATGGAATGTGATGGTGATGCTTCACCTTATGCATCCATGATCCAATAGGGATAATGTCAGTTAGGGTTTAGGTATGAGTGTTGATTAGTAATATTAATATAATTTATCTTGTTGAATCTAACTCTAATGCAAATAGATAAATATGAGTATTCATGTTTAACCTTCTTATATCATGGCATGATGGTGGAATAATCTCCTTATATGATCATAAACTTAATATGTTAATTGGTGGTTATCATAGCCACATGGTTGATACTTTCTTATGCTAAACATGTGCATTATGAATATGATGAGGGTTAATCATATCTATATTCCTTGCATGTTGATGTAATAAAGAAATGTTCTTAATGTTATTATAAACCTGCTATGATTGTTTATGAATATCTCCTAGCTCATTAATGTAATATTGTGTTTATACAGTGTATTATATGTAAGTGATGTTTTTGAGCCTTGTTATAAGGCATGCAAAGATAATGATGAACTTGCAGGGAATAGTATGATGGTCTTAATGACCTTTGGGCATGGTTGAACCATGAATGAGGTGTAATCCTCTTGTGTTAATAAGGGTTGATTCCCTGTGATATTGTGAAAAGGATTTATATCATGTGATAGTATGATGGTCTTAATGACCTTTGGGCATGGTTGAGCCCTGAATGATGTGTACTCCTCTTGTGTTGATAAGGGTCGATACCCTGTGATATTGTGAAAATTATTTATATCTTGTGATAGTATGATGACTAGTGTAGCTGCATGAATGGCAAGTGAATAGTACCATGTGATGATGAGATGAGAAATTGTGTTTCACACATATTATATCTTTTGAAGTTGTAATATTTATATGCTTGCTAGAAGTGAATTAGGGTTTGTATGTCCACTTGTTTGACGCAGTCTTAATTCACCCAATTGACATAACTAATCAAGTGAAACTCTAATCATGCATTTCCATGTGCCATAGATCCATCTGAGTGTCAGAACTTGCCAAATGGTGGAACGAGTATTCCTAAGGGAAACTCAGACCACAAACTAATGAGTATGTGGGGTTCTTGTCATCCTGAATTCAAGTGTTTAGGGAGGATGATTGCGTTCATACCTAGCCTTTAGTTTGAGAAGGGTTGCGGTCGTATCTCAGTGATTATATATGTGATGAGATTGGAGGAAATTGCGGTTGTACCTCGGATGGTAGGGTATGTGTACCCACCTCCTTTCACTAGTGTCGTGCCATGTACTCAGGACGGACCAGGCTATTAGCATCTTGACCTTATGTGTCACTGTGGCGGAACCGTACTGACCGGGGGCGGAGAATATTTTAGGAGTCCGACTCTTCCTAGATCTTGTATGACACTGATTGCGACCAAGCGGTGGTCAGTTGGAACTTGAGTGGTATCCTCAAATTCCTTAGGGTTTAATAAAATATGTAATACATTCGTGCAGCATATTTGTTTAGGGTTATACATGACATTTCACATTGGATGATGAACCTTGTTTGTTATCTTTACATAAAGATGATGCTTAGTGCAATTAATAGATAGTAGATATACTTAGGTTGTGGATATGCTTAAGATTGTAGATGTGTACATATAGTCACTTTGCTTATGTTGATAACTATACTTCTACTGTTGATTATAATCATGATGCTAGCTATCTCATGTTGTTAGTTTTGTTTAGCATGCTAACCATGCCTTTGTAACTAGAGATGCATATACTACTAATCATGCTTATCCAGATAGTTGTGCTTATGTTGTTAGCTCTTCTTATGATGTTGATATGTTCAACTTGTTAGACATGCTGATGTTGTTAGCTATGCTTATGATACTAGACTTATTCATGATGTTAGATATGCTCATGCTTCTAGACTCCTTATATTGTTAATAGGGATATGAAAATAGTCTAGATAATGAAGATAGTTATTATCTTATCCTTTATGTATTTTGTTAAGTATCAGTTCTATTGAGCTTATTTGTTATATATGACTAAATTTCTTGAATTGTCTCATTACCTAAATGTTTTGGAATCAATAAACATTGTTGGAGGTTATATCTCTTACTGGGACATGGGTCTCACCCTTGTGGTTCGCCACATCTTTTTAGGTAATATAAAGTGATGAAAGCAAACATGTGTCAACAAAGATAAGCTATAGTAATGAATCTTTGAGAAAGTTGATTAGACGTCTAGCGTGTCCTAGAGTC
The DNA here is from genome assembly GCA_963693085.1 of Alisma plantago-aquatica. NCBI lineage: Eukaryota > Viridiplantae > Streptophyta > Magnoliopsida > Alismatales > Alismataceae > Alisma > Alisma plantago-aquatica. The sequence continues at coordinate 1,383,184,711 of OY856411.1, forward strand.
GTCCCAATACTCTCAGGTCCGGGTAGGAAAAGTTTGTATATGGTGTTTCAAATGAATCAGAATTTTGTTAGCATGTTAGTGTTTGTTATGTGGCATATACAAATATTGTTCTCCAGTGTAGATATGTTGTAGCTAAGGTAATAGAACAATTTTTATCAAATTCTTGGCATAGTATGGATATAAGAAAGATATTGGGCTCTTATGAAAATGCTTCTGAGCGTTACCCATATTTTTGGGTATGTGGTTAATTGGTGATTGATTGTGTTTTATATTTTGAGTAATCTCATTTAGTGTAATGGGTTCTCACAAGTTGCTACTCACATCATCCTAGTGCGACTTGAAGAAAGGTGTATGCTGCAATGAGGAATAGTCATTGTACTTGCTCCATGACTAGGTGTGACCTCATAAGCCACCCTTCCAATTGCATAGTTTTTTACGTGATCGTCTGTTAATGTGGAATATGGTAGATAAATTTTTGTTTCTATTGTCTATCCAATGCCATATTTTCCAACAAGGCGGTAGGTTGGGTGACCAACCAAGCATCTCATCTTTTTTTTGAAGCTAAATCAAAGAACAAGTCAAAGGTTAGATAACCAATAAGAAAATTGAATAAGAAGAAAATAAGGTGAAATGTTGGGTTGCCTCCCAACAAGTGCCCAGTTTTACATCAAAGGCCCGACATGCGTATGTCATGGAGCTAATTTTTCCTTAGGATTGGGAGGGGGTGGAGGATCTTTTAATTATAAGTCTTCAAAGATAGAAAGCTGATGTGCTTCAAAATGCTACAAAATCCTCAAAAACAATATATTGTTTTAGCGTATTCCCATTAAGTATGAACTCACCCTGAACTTTATCCTAGAGGAGAAAAGTGCCACGTACATAGCCACAATTGACTAGGTATGGTCCATACCATCTAGATTTGATTTTGCTAGGAAACTGTCGCAACCTTTTATGGTATACTAACACTTGGTCAACCTCGTAGATATATTATTGCCTAATATGACCATCATGCCATAATTTGGTTCTATCTTGTATATTCGGACATTCTCATATGTTGTCATCTGGATCTCTTCTAACTCCTGAATTTGAAGAAAATAGTGTTCTCATGTTCCCAATAGGTCAAATTTTAAAGTTTTGATGGCCCATCTAAACATGTGCTCCAACTCTATGGGTAGATGTCAAGACTTACCATAGATCAATTTGAAGGGAGTGTTACCTATTCATTTTTTGTAGGTAGTTTTATATGTCCACAAGGCATCATTGATTTTTAAAGCCTAATCTTTCCTAGTGTGATTGACTATTTTCTCTAGGATGAACTTAATCTATCTATTTGAAACATCAACTTGACCACTAGTATGAGGGTGGTAAGGAGAGGTGACTTTGTGGTAGACTCCATATCTTTTTAGTAATGACTCAAAATGTTTCTCTAGAAAATGTGATCCTCCATCCAAAATGATGGTGTGAGGCACCAAGAACCTAGAGAACATGATGTCTTCAAAAATATTTTTAATGGATTTGGAGTCACAAGTCTTGGTGGGGATGGCTTCTACCTATTTTGAAACATAATCCACAAACACTAGGATCTATTAGTACGCATAGGAAGAAGGAAATGATCCCATATAGTCCATACCCAGACATCAAAGATCTTTATTTCTTTCCAAGAAGTCATGGGCATTTGATATCTCTTAGAAATGTTCCTAGACATTTAATATTGATCATAGGATAAGACAAATTCATATGAATCTCGAAATAAAGTGGGCCAAAAGAAGCCAAATTGGATATTTTTTTGGTAGTTTTTTGAGAACTCATGTGCCCTCTAGTGGGGCTAGAATGACATCGCCCAAGTATATCATGAGCCTCTTCCTCAGTAACACACATGCGATAATGACCATCTGTGCATAGTATAAAGAGATAAGGATCATCCCAATAATAGTGCTTGACATTATGTACACATTACTTTAATATGTCCCTTGTAATCAGGGTGTAGGATACATGCATCAAGATAATTCACATAATATGCGAACCATGGGTACTAGGATTCAACATTAAGAAATTTATCATCCTATAGAGAATCATTAATGGGGACTCCATAATCCTCACACAAGCTGAGGTAGATAAGATGCTCAACAACAACATTTTCACATCCATTCTTGTAAAGGATTTCTAATTCAAATTCTTGAAGTAAAAGGATCCAACAAATGAGACTTGGTTTAACTACCTTTTTGGACATTAGTTACCTAATGGCGGTCTGGTCCATGTAAAGAATAACTTTGGACCCAACAAGGTAGAAAGAAACATTTTGAAGGCACATACAATGGCTAACATTTCCTTCTCAGTAGTGGTGTAGTTCCACTGTGCATCATCTAAAGTCTTGGATGCATAGTAAATGACATGGTGTTTATTTTCAACATGTCGTCCAAGAATAACACCAACAAGAAACCACTGGTATCACATATTATATCAAAAGGCAAAGACTAATCGGGCATATGAATGATGGGGGCAGAAGTAAGAGAATCCTTAAGGCAAATGAAACTGGTCATGCAAACTTTTTCGAAGGTGAAGGGGACATCCTTCTGGAGGAGGTTGGTGAGAGGCTTGAAAATTTTCAAAAAATCACAGATGAATCATTGATACAATCCAACTTACCCAAGGAAGGAACAATTGTCTTTGACAAAATCAGGAGGGGGGAGTTTGGTGATCGTTTCAATTTTGGCTATATCCACCTCTATGCCTCAGTTACTAACTCTATGTCCCAAAATGATTCCTTCCATCACCATAAAGTAACAATTTTCCTAATTTAAAGCCAATTGTGCTTCTTCACACTTTTCCAAAATAAGAGATAAGTGTCTAAGGGAAGAGTCAAAATAGTCTTTGTAAATGGATTAATCATCCATAAACACCTCAATAAAGGTTTCGGTCAATCCAATAAAAATAGCAGGCAAACACCGCTGCAAGGTGGCTGGGGCATTACACAACCCGAAGGGCATTCTCCTGAATGCATAAGTGTTGAACAGGTAGATGAAGGTTGTCTTCTCTGATCTTTAGGATGAATGGGAATTTGATAGAAACCTGAATAACCATCTAGATAGAAGTTGATGGAAAGGCAATCTAGTACTTGATCCGGGAAGGAAAGAGGGAAGTGAGATTTTGTAGTGGCCCTATTCAGTTTCCTATAGTCATTAAACATCCTCAATCCTGTAACACTATGGGTGGGGATGAGCTCATTCTTATCATTCTTCACCATATTGGTTCCCCCTTTCTAGGAGACCACTTGGACAAGGCTGAACCAAGGGGAATCAAATATGGGGTAGATGGTTCCTATAGTTAAGAGTTTGATTACCTCCAATTTGACAACCTCCTTCATGTTTGGATTTAATTTCCATTGAGGGTCCCAAGATGATTTATACTCTTCTACCATAGGAATTTTATGAATGAAAATGTCTTTGTTTATCAATATCAAATCGATCATTTTATACCCTAGAGCAGCTTTCATTTTTTTTCATCTCATTCATGACATTTTCTTGCTGCTCAAATGTAAGGTCATAATTAATGATAACATGACATATTTATTAGTCATCAAGAAAAACACATTTAAGTCTTTCCTGGAGAGGTTTCATTTCTTAGACCTTAGGGGATTTGAGTTTCTCTTCTATAAGGGATAACATCATAAGGTCCTTGAATTCTCTATCACCAATCTCTTTGAAGTTGTCTAGATGAGCTCTGCATTGGTCTAACTGCTCATCCTCAAAACCACAATGGGCTAGAGCCATAAGGGTCATGTGGAGGGGATCCTTGAGTAATTCCCATTCTTGCCTCAATTGGGAAAGCTTATCAACTCAATCAAGTATACATACCTCTTCATCAAGGCTTGGTACCCTCATGCTTTCAAACACTCCAAACTCTAGGGTTTGTCTTCCAAGACACAAAAGAATGGTACCAGCCTTAACATCAATCATGGCTCTGGTAGTGACTAAGAAGGGGCGGCCAGAAATGAGATGGTAATGTAAATCTTCCTTCATGTCCATGATCATGAAATAAAATAGAATTTAGGCATCTTTCATAACCCTTATAGGTATATATTCAATGATACCCATAGGTTTCGTCATAGATGCATGTACCAATTGGATGGTCATAGAAGTAGGAAGCATATTATAAGACCCCTGACCTTGCTTTATGATTGAAAATTCTTTATTATCATAATTAAATGCTTAAAACCTCAATTGAATCCTAATATGTTCTTTGGTATCATTTTTCAAACCTAAGTTTCAAGTTTGGTCCAATTTGGACACTGTTTGAGCAATTTTGCTATATATGTGCTTGTTTTGGGATTTTATGAAATTTACCCATATCTAAGATTTTTATTGCAATTTGTCACATGTGTTTTGTGCCTCACATGTTTTCATATCATTCTTGATTTAGGTATGCCTTTGGTCACCTTGGTACACCTTGATTTTTGTGGTGACATCTAGCTAGGGTTGAGCTTAGGGTTCCCTCTCATAGAAAGGCTACCTTTGGTGCTAGAACTCAATGGTTCTTCTGGTTTGGTGGGATCTGATGGCTTTCCTTGTATGTTGATATCTAATGGTGGTCCCTTGAGGTGTTAAGCTTTATGGTTTTCTCCCTTGGAGCTCCCTGGATCGATGGTTCACCATGTAAAGTGTTGAATCGATGGTGATGCTAGAGTTTTTTTCCTTTTGACCAAAGAAGACAAAATCTGATGATCACCCTATGTTGGAGGTCGATGTATAACCTGGAAGTAAGGATTCGATGGGCCTCCTGACACCCACAATCAGTGGTCCTGTTGGTTTCCATGGATGTGATGCTTTTGACCTTAGACGCATGGAAAGTATGGCTTGAAACCTTAACCTTCGCTTCTCTCTCACCTATAGCCTTACATACCTCCCTACTCTCATAAAAATGAACCCTTTAGATCCCTCTTTGCCTTTATGTCTATTTGGATATTTTCCCTCTTGCTTGGAGGTGAAGAAGGATCCAAGGTAGGAGAAGCTTGGCCCATCTTGCTTGCATGTGCACCTAGGGTTCAGGTCTACCTTCTTCTCTCTTCTCCTTGTTCAGATCCATGATGGAGCTTGACTTAGAGGTTGAATATGTCTTCTTTCTTGCTTCTTCAACCTAGGGTTTTCTTGCCTTTGGAGAAGGATCTTGTAACACCCAATCCCACCGCCCTAGGCTCTAGTAGAGTTTTAGGAATGACGACTAGCCCCAAAGACCACCACTACCCTTAACTGTGCGCTTTGTCCACACTCATACACAAATCATGGTCAACTTCCTGACTGGTCACTCATCCTAGTACTACTCCAAGCTGAGCAAGCTTAACTATGGAGTTCTTTAGTGATAGGCTCCCAGAAAAGGAGGTGCACCACTACTATAGAAACATCATTCAGTGTCACTTATCTGGGCGTCGGTTATTAAGATAATCTGACGCCTATATTAGTCAACGTCGGATATTTAGGGAAATCGACGTCTATCGCCGAAGACCAGCCAGACACGGGTACCGCTTTCTATTCAGCGTCGGATGGATATAAAAAACTGATGCCTAAAATCGCCCACAAAATCCAAATTTCGAGCAAAAAACATTTGTGTCACATAAAGCGTCGGTGTTTTCAGTAATCACCGACGCCTATACTAGAAGGATGTTTCCGCAAAAAGTTCCGCTTTCGGTGTCGATCAATCCTTTGATAATCGACGCAGATAATATTTCCCGCCAAATAAAATTGTCTAATTTGGACGTCAGTTTTTTCCTATCAACCGACGCTTATCTGAATCGGAGTCGGTTAGCTACAGAACAACCGACACTGTTTACTATGGTGTCGGTTTTTTGTAATGACCGATGCCGATTTTTTACTAATTAGCACCCCGCGAAGCAGACTCTTCCCCTTTCTCTATTTCACTACAATCTAGCGTCGATCCATTTTAGGTCTGGAGATTCCGGTGAGCAAGCACCCGCCGCCGCCGCCGCTCCTTCCCCCTGTTTCCTTTGGGAATTCCGATGCTGACACTGTCTCGTGGTCGGCCCCGACACGCCTCCTAGTCGCCCGGCCGCTCACCATCGCCGACACTCTGCTCTCTCCTCACCGACGCTCTGCTCCTAGTTGCCTGCTCACCTGGTACCCTTCTTCTTCCTCTTCCTGCTTAGACAATAGGGTTTCTCTGGCTTGCTCCTTGCTCCTGCTCCTGGCCCCCTACCCCTCTTCCTGCTTTTTCCTGCTCTTCTCATTTTTCATTGAGTTGTACATGCATCAAAATCGTTCCTACTTCATATAAGCTATCTATGTATGTACTGTTGCACCGATTTACATCTTTATGTATGAACTGCTTTATGTATGAACTGCTGCACCTACATTACATATTTATCATTTGCACATACATTGATGCTCTACTATGAACTCAACCACTAATATGTACTGATACATTATAATTGTACCTATACATACATTCATACCTTAGTTTTTCTTGTACTGTTATGCATTCAACTAATGTATTATCTATGTAGATGTACTTTGTAGTTTGCAATACATATAACGGTATAATGTACATATCATGTACTGCCTACTACTAATGTTATGCATTCAACTAATGTATTATCTATGCATATTCTATACTATGTTTTAGGAATTAATTTATCATCTACTGCTGCCTGCCGTCTCCCTGCCCATCGCCTTCTCACCTGCTTGCCTGCCTACTCGCCTACCCTTTGTCTCGCCCTCTCTCCCTGCTGACGCTCAAACAGAGGTAATTGATCTAGCTTGCTTACATTCCTTATAATGCCATCTTTTATGTGCTATGACCTACTAGTCACCTTTAGAGTATTAAAATGATGCAACTTGTACACTTGTTAAATTTGAATTTATAAATCCTATGAAATGATATCACCCCACAAAATCAGTAGTCACGATTATGTCTTGTACACTCTAGAATCAAGATCTAATACTCTTATGCCCATTCTAGTTGATTATTATGACCTATGATGACCAAACATGAAACCATGCTCTTAATGATACGATTTTGTCGGCCTAGAAACCCATCTAAGATTTACTCATTAGGAGTAAATCTTGGATAGTCCTCGGTTTGGGACTGTTCTTGAACACCTAATCTCACTCAGGATGTAAGTGTATAATGTGTATTGGGTTTTCGAGAAAATTTTGGAAGCATTTCCCCGTTTGTTCTCTAAGTACATATGTAGTTAGAGAACAGCGGGGAAATGCTGTCAAAATTTTCTCAAAAATCCAATACACATTATACACTTACTAGTTAGATTAGGTGTTCAAGGATGGGATAGGTGGTACACATTTATTATATATAAGAATGACAACACATGTATTTGTTAACCGTAGACCCTAATCTTGTCCTAATATATACTTATTTTCTCTTTGATCATAGAATGGATAGATCGTGGATGTCCATTCGCAATCGCTGCACCCTAGAGTTTATATCTGGTCTTGATCAGTTTATTAGATTTGTCGAGGAACATAGGAAAGAACCTAGAGATAGTTTGTACTGTCCATGTAGGCATTGCGGTAACAACTTGAAAGTCAGCACTGGTGATGAAATCAAAAGTCATGTCATGTGCAACAGGATTGTACACGGCTATACAGAATGGCACTAGCATGGAGAGATTCCAAACTCAAAATCAGTGGATGTCGATAGCAGTGCTTGGGTGGAAGAAGAAATTGCCTCCGATGATGTAGATGTAAACGAACCAGTTCCTGTAGACATCATTGTTGCGATGTTGGATAGTTGTAGGGTAGAGCACACCGATCCACCTCCTATCTTTACAAACATTATGCATGATGCTGAGATACCGTTATACACAGGCTGTGCTAAGTTTACAAAGCTTAGCGCTGTGTTGAGATTGTATAAGTTGAAAGCTAACAATTGATGGAGTGACAAAAGCTTCACTTCATTGTTGACTTTGTTGAAAGAAATGCTTCCTGAAGGAAATGAGCTGCCAATCTCAACATACCGGGTAAAGAAATTATTGTGCCCGATGGGAATGGAGGCCAAGAAGATACACGCATGCCCGAATGATTGTGTGTTATTTCAAAAGGACTATGTGGATTTGAAAGATTGTCCGAAATGTGGTGCGTCACGGTATAAATTGACGACTTCGGGGGAGTCCAAAACTGGTTCTCCTGCCAAGGTGATGTGGTATCTACCTATAATATCACGGTTTCAATGCTTGTTTGCAAATCTGAAAGATGCAAAGAATTTGAGGTGGCATGCAGATGTTAAGAAAAATAATTATGGGATTCTACGACATGCATCTGATTCCCCACAGTGGAAGAAGATTGATCTATTGTACCCCAAATTTGGTGAAGAAGATAGGAATCTAAGACTTGGGCTTTGTACAGATGGGATGAATCCGTACGGGACATTGAGCATCCAACATAGCACTTGGCCAGTCATGCTTATTATATACAATCTTCCTCCCTGGTTGTGTATGAAAAATAAGTATGTTATGTTGTCGTTGTTGATATCGGGCCCTAAACAACCCGGAAATGATATCGATGTTTATCTTGAACCTATGATTGATGACTTAAAGAAACTTTGGGCTAAAGGTGTGATGACCTATGATGCTTCAAGAAGAGAGACATTTCGTTTGCACGCTATGTTGTTTTGCACTATTAATGACTTTCCAGCATACGGGAATTTGTCTAGATATAGTGTCAAAGGAGCTAAAGTGTGTCCTATATGTGAAGAAAACATTGATTCAATAAGACTAAAACATGGCGGCAAGACTGTATATCTTCGTCATTGAAGGTTTCTTTCAAAATTACATCCGTATCGTAGGAAGCGCAAAGCATTCAATGGATGGAATGATGAACGGATTGCACCTAAACCTATACTAGGGGATGTTGTTTATGAAAGAGTAAAAGACATTGTCAATGAATTTGGTAAGAAGTCACAATGTAGTATGGCCACACATAGTGACAATTCTTCATTCAAGAAGAAGTCAATATTTTGGGATGTTCCTTATTGGAGTTCTTTGACAGTCAGACATTGTATCAATGTAATGCACGTTGAGAAATATGTCTGTGATAGCATCATTGGTACTCTGTTAAATATACCAGGTAAGACTAAAGATGGGATAAAATCTAGACAGGACCTACGTGAAATGGGAATAAGGTCAGAATTAACAGAATTACATGAAATGGGTAATAAAAGAACATACTTACCTCCCGCTTGTTACACGTTGTCTAGAAAGGAGAAGAAAGCTTTTAGTGAATAATTGGTAAATGTTAAGATGCCACAGGGTTACTCATCTAACATCTGTAGATTGGTATCAATTAAAGATCTGAAGTTGAGAGGTCTTAAATCTCATGATTGTCACACTCTAATGCAACAAATATTTCCCGTGGCAATTCGATCTATATTGGCGAAGCATGTAAGATTTGCAATCATCAGACTTTGTTTCTTTTTCAACAGTCTATGCAGCAAAGTTATTGACCTTGATACTCTCAATAATTTGCAAAGAGAAGTGGTTGTTATCCTATGTCATCTTGAGATGTATTTCCCTCCTTCGTTCTTTGATATCATGGTACATCTTGTTGTCCACTTGACTAGGGAAGTGAAAATGTTGGGACCAGTTTTCTTGCATTGGATGTATCCCTTTGAACGATACATGAGCATTTTTAAAGGTGATGTTTGAAACCGTTATCGGCCTGAAAGGAGTATTATTGATGGTTATGTGGCGAGAGAGGCTATGGATTTTTGCAATGACTTTCTGAGTGGTAATAACACTCCCGTTAATGACAAGAATATTGAGGAGGGCAAAGGAATTTTGGGATCACGGGTGAAAGTAATCAACCATGAGCAGTTGGAACAAGGTCACTTGTATATTTTACACAACATGGACGAAGTGAGTGTTTATATCGAGGAACATACCAATTTCATCAAGAGAAAACATCCTCGAGCAAGTTCAATGTGGCTTGCTAGAGAGCATAACAAGACTTTTACTAAGTGGTTTGAAGATAAAGTCTTAAATCAACTATCTCAAACACCAAATGATATTACAGAAACTATCAAATGCCTCACCTATAAACCAAAACTGAATATTATGTCTTATGAAGGGTTTGAAATTAATGGGTTCACATATTACACAAAGAGCCAAGATGATAAGAGTGTCATCCAAAACAGTGGGGTCACTCTTCAAGCGTCGACTATGTATTTTGCAAGTGCAAAGGATAAGAGTCCACGTGAAGCTAAAATGTCATATTACGGTGTCATTGAAGACATATGGGAATTTGACTACATAAATTCCTATCATTAAATGTAATTGGGTTGATAACACCAAAGGTGTTATAGTGGATGAATTGGGTTTCACTTTAGTGAACTTTGAAAAGATTGGCTAGAAGGGTGAACCATTCATATTGGCATCATAGGCGAAACAAATATTCTATATCGATGATCCTGCAAATGATAAATGGTCAGTTGTTCTTCATGGTAAAAGGTAGTTCATTGAAGATCCTATAGATGAAGAAGAGTACTATGATAAATATGATGACTCCTGTCCATTCTCAGTTGGGTTGCCAACTCAACAAAATATTGAAGCTAATGATGACTTATATGTGCGCGGAGATCACAATGAAGGATTGTTAATTGATAAAAGATCACAATTTTAGAGGCATGCATGTTTATATTTTTTTATTGAAGCTAAATGTTTGCTTTTTTAATATCAATATCCTTTTCTAATTTGATGTTTCATTATCTTCTAGTTAATAAAAATGCTAAACGTTGTGGGAGGGTGGACCAATCTCACCCGAGATTACATACACGATGTTGAGAATAAGTACTTGATTGATTCCAATTCTAGACATTGTTCAGTATTTCACTAACTCTACACTAATAATTTTTGTTTGTATTCTCTTTGAAAAATAAATATAGGAAGAAGGAAGCCACACAACAATGGAACTACTTGGACCCCAAAGACTGGGAGGAGTTTGTTACCCAAAGAAAAACAGATGAATTCAAGGTATTAAGCGTCACTCCCAATTTAATTAATATATGTTTTTATGTATGCACCTATTCAAGATTAACCTTTATTGTTACTAACAAAATCAATGTGCTAACTAACTAGGATATCATCGATGCTCGACGACAACTACATGTTACGACCACACAATGGGTCCAAGAGGATATGCAGGTGTTCGCCAAAGACTACAGGCTATGCAGGATGGCCATGACATAGCTATGTAGGATATGTAGGCGTTTGCCAAAGGTTATATAGATATATAGGCAGCAAGCCATGAAACAGAAAAAGAAGCCACAATGAAGAGAAGCAGGATATAGATACAATACATAAAGTGCAGCATGCACAAGTGCTTCAGATTCATATAACAACATGACAAACTAACACATATATAGTGCATAACAACAACAACGCCGAATTTACATACAACACTAGCTTAGTACATATATAGTGGGACTAAGGTGATGATCCCACATGCTAAAATAGGTTACCGACAACTGGGAGGTCGTGATTCAGCAACCGTATGCATTAGCAGGAGGACAAATAGATTCCACCGTTTGTGGTGAAATCTATTTGTCCTCCTGCTAATACATATGGTTGCTGAATCATGACCTCCTAGTTGTCGGTAACCTATTTTAGCAGGTGGGATCATCACCTTAGTCCCACTATATATGTACTAAGCTAGTGTTGTATGTAAATTCAACGCTGCTGTTGTTATGCACTATATATGTGTTAGTCTGTCATGTTGTTATATGAATCTGAAGCACTTGTGCGTGCTGCACTTTATGTATTTTGTAAATGAATATAGATGTATTTTGTTATATGAATCTGAATGTTTATACATATCTGAATGTTCATAGATGTATTTGAATGTTTCTACATGTGTGAATGTGAGAATTGAAATGATGTCTGAATGTATCAATGTATCTACTTCTGTGAAAAATATTTTTTTTTATTTTGCAGGTTTTTGGCCTATTTGTAGGCTGATATCAATGGATGTCGTAAACCTGCAGTTCAGAAAACTGAACGACAGGTTCTCATCCTGCTGACCAGCCACAGCAGGCATGCAAACTGATAAGAAAAAAAAATAAATCATAGGCGTCGGTTATTTATAGAACACCATCATCAAAGGCCTACAGTGTCGGTTATTGGATAAAAACCGTCTCCTAATATGACAAACAACCCGACCGTGTAGGAAAGCACGACCGTGGTGGAAATGGCATCGCTTATTTGTTTAAAACCGATGCCTATAGTACTAAACACGGCCGTGCAGGGAAGCACGACAGTGGAATCTGGGAATATGGCGTCGGTGTTTTAGGTGAAAACCGACACAGATAGTGTCCTAGATGGCACCCTTTTTTGTGTCACGAACCCTGTAGGCGTCGGCCAACTATATATACCCGACGCCTATAGGTTATATAGGTGTCGGTTATAAAACCGACGCCGAAGTGTTCGACCTTTAGCGGCGCCCACATAGGCGTCTCTTGAAAACCGTCGCTAAAAGGGGTTAAACAACCGACGCAAAAGGCGTGTTCTTTAGTAGTTCACCTTGGTGATATGGGTAGTCCAATCATTCCTTATAAGATTATTTTATCTAAGGACTTAAATCCTGGGATGTTACAATCTCTCCCACTTATACTCTTGACGTCCTCATCAAGGCTCAACTATATGGCCTCATAATATCACCCCATTTCAGTGCCTAGAATGGCCCATGGACACCCAGCTCCTGATCACAGAATACCAGTGCAAGGGTGGCTTCGTCAACCATGGATAACTCTTTCCAACATGCCTAGACCGCACGGCTCAAGACTGGCATGCCACATGCCCATGTGGGCCCCACCTACTTGAGGGGTTATGGCTATGATACCATTTGTAACACCTGGTCCCACTTCCCTAGGCTCTAGTAGAGTTTTAGGAATGATGATTGGCCCCACAGACCATGACTAGCCTTAACTGCGCGCTTTGTCCACACTCATGTGCAAGTCGGGGTCAACTTCTCGACTGGTCACCCATCCTAGTACTACTCCAAACTGAGCACGCTTAACTATGGAGTTCTTTAGTGATGGGCTCCCAGAAAAGGAGGTGCACCTTGGTGATATGAGTAGTGCAATCATTCCTTATAAGATCATTTTATCTGAGGCCTCAAATCCTGAGATGTTATAGAGCTAGCTTGGCCAAGTGGAGTGCTCAAGATATGGTGTCTTCCTTCTTTCCTCGAGGTACCTTACTATTTCGATCTTCATCCTCAACCTTGAGGCGAGTTATATAACTTTCTTTACATTTCTGTCTTGCTCATACCTTGCATGCACAAGATCTTGCTCTAAAACAAACTTCTAAGTAGAAAGATGCTATCTTTACTTAGAGTGTGTTCTTATATGTTTCTTCTTACATAGTAATCTCCTTGGATGAAACCCTTATTCTTGTGCATGAACCTTCCTCGAAAGTGAGAGCTTTATACCTTGCATGTCTGTGGAAAATGATGGTTTTTTCTCTCTCAAATGATGGTTTTTACTTTGGGTTTTGAGTTGATTTCCTCGTGTTGCAACCCAATGGGTTGGTTTTGGTGCAATTTTGTTTGACCTTCATGTCACAATTGATGATTGGTGTTAATTTTGTTTGACCTTTATGGAACTGATGGTTATGTTCCCCCTAAAAAATGATGGCTTGGTTTCTCCACAAACAATGGTTTTGACACTCATATGTAGTGGTTACACTCGATGGTTCCCCCTATCAGAATAATGATTTTTACTTGGTTTTGGGATTTGTTTTCCACCAGTTGACCACACTTGATGGTTTCACTAGGTTCTAGACTTGATGGTCCCTCCGAACCCACAACCAATGGACCTACTGAATCATGACTCGATGGTCTACACCCAATGGTTTTCCTAGTCTACACTCAATAGTGTACCTAGTTCCCAAGGTCTATGATTTCTCTGATCTTTTGGCTAGTGTTTCTCAACCAATGGATTCATCAGTGCAAGATCCAATGGTTTACATAGTATCTTCATCCGATGGTGGACCTGGTGTCCATGACTAATGGTTTCTCTATTTTCAGCACATGATGGTACCTCTAATATAATAATCGATGTCCCTTCTAGGTCATGTTTTGATGATTATTTTTTGTCATGTCTTGATGCTTTTCCTTAGTATATGATTCTAGACTTTACTTGTATGGAATCTGGTGATCATGCTTGAACTTATGAATCCATTATCCAATGGGGATGCTAAGTTCTAAGGTTTATCTTTGAGTGTTGATTTGTAACTTCAGTTCAACCTACCTTGTTAAACTTAACCCTAATACAAATAGGTGATGATGATTAATCATACTTAGCTTCCTAGTATGATTAGTATGATGAAATAGTACTCTCTCAATGTTATTGTAACCCTAATATGTTGTCATTTGAACATCATAGCTCTTAAATGCAATATCATTCCAGATCTGTATAAAACAAGTATGGTGATAGTTTGTTGAGCATTTTTGTAAGGTATGAACAGGTAATGATGTACTTAGAGGGAATGATGTGATGGTATTAAGGGCCATTGGTCATTATTGAGCCCTTATAGATGTATTATCATCTTCATGATGTGACGAGGACTGATATCATGTGATGATGTGATAAGAATTGTATCTCATACTTTTTATATCTTCTAGAGGTTTGATATACCCATGTTTTTGTAGAATTCTTTTAGTGTTTGTATGTAACTTGATTGACACAGCCTTAACTCACCCAAATGGCATTAGATAATCAAGTGAAACCCTAATCACGTAGTGCCCTATGCCGTAGAACCATTTCAGTGTTAGGACTTACTAGATGGGGAAATGAGTATTCCTAAGGGAAGCTCAGACTCACATACATAATTGTTGAGTATGCATGGGTACAAGATTCTAAGATTATGGAAGATGGCTTTGGTCATGCCTTGGAGTGAGAGTGGTTGAGGCCATGTCTCAAATATTTGTATGTGTGACATGAATGAGGACAATTGTGGTTGTACCTTGAATGATAGGATTTTGTATACCCTAGTTACTAGTGTCGTGACCTATACTATGGACATACTAGATTGTCAGCAGCTTGACTGCATGTTGCTATAGGAAGTTTTACTAATATGTCACTGTATTTTGACTCGTACTGACTAAGAGGGAGAGATATTAGGATTTTGATTCTCCTTGATCTTATATAGAACTAAATAGTGCTTAAAAATGGTCCTTTGAGTTGTATGATTCAAACTCCCTAGGGCTTAATAATAATGTAATTCAGCCATGTAGTATATCTCTTTACGGTTAAACATGTTTCACATTTGTTTATAACCCTAATTTTATTTCTAATATTGATTAGTTGTTATATAATGTTGTAAGGGAAATCTATTGTTCTAATGATTTTAGCCTTATATGTTACTTTAATATACCCTATTAATCAAGCTTGATGTTATACTACCTATTTAATATGCTGTATTTGTAATCTTCTTAATCCTTTTAATTACATTGCTTGTTGTAATTTGTAACTGTTGTTGAGAGTTATATGTCTTTCTGGGACATTGGTCTCACCTAGTGGGTTACCACATCTTTTTAGATGATCGTCAGTGATTCATCAGGTTGTTGATGTTGAGAAAGAGCAGCTTGGAGAGCAGTAGAAGTAGAACGTTGGCTAGTAGTTAGAATGTCCTAGAGTCATCCCTGTACTCTCAGGTTTCGGTAGGTGATGTTTTTTAGATGATATGTACATCGAATTGGGTTTTTAGCAGTATGACGATGTTTGTATATGGCATGTATAGATGGAACAATATCTTTTGTATATAGGTTGGGGTCTCAACCACTTAACATACATGTAAATACCTAGTATGGTATATGATTCTATGAAGAAGGTTGGACCTTTATCTAAATGTTCCTGGACATGTTTAAGATGTTTATTCGGTTTTATTATTCCCCTTTTCTAGTTATGTAGTTAATTATCCATTTGTCACATGTTTTGTTTTGAGAAACCACGTTCAACATGGCGGTGCATCACAGTTACGTTGGTATCAAAGCTTAAGGTTTGCTAGTGTACATGTACATATGACTTAGGTTTTGTGGCTGCTCTTACATAATCTAACAAATTAGATCATAGCTTATTCTTATGTAGATATGTCTAGAGAATGTGAAGAGAATGCAGGGAGTAGCTACGTCACACCAGGAGGTGGCAGTAGGTGGTTGACACATGATGGAAGAGTTTCTGTGACTAGGGTGAAAGAGCCCACAGTGCCTCAGTTTGACCCTACAACCATGTAAAATCCAACTTTCTAGTCCATGTTTGGACAACTCATGGTGATGGTTACCCACTTAGTGGATAGAGAACCCATACCTCAAGCTAGGGTTGCCACCCCTAATGATGAATCTTGTGGTTCTAGGAAGACGTTTGAGAGGTTGAGGCATGTTGGAGATATTGGGTATGTGGGTACAATGGGTCCATTAGATGCTGACATGTAGATAATAGAGCTTGATAAGGCTTTCAAGATTGTCAACATCTCAGAAGAGGACAAGGTAAAACATGTTGTTTACATGTTGAAAGGCAGTGATGGCCATTGGTGGACCATAGAAGAGGAGAAGAGACTCAGAGTTGTGATAGGTTGGGAAGAGTTTATGTAAGCGTTCGTGAGTCGTTACTTCCTTGAGATGTACTTGGATGAGAAAACAACTCAATTTGAGAAGTTGTGTCAGGGTTTGATGTCCATCAACGAGTATGAGGCTAAGTTTATGGAGATTTTGTGGTTACATCCTCATATGGAAGCAACAGAGAAAGAGAGAATACATAGGTTTCAGAAGGCTCTGAGGTCTGAGTTGTCTACAATATCTAGTATAGTAGAAAATAGAGAGAGGTTTTCTACCTTCATGGAGTAAGGAGGATTAAGGGTCTGCTATTGAGAAGCATGAAGCCAATGCTCAGAAGAGGCCAACTCAGTTTCAAGGATAATCATCTGGTGGCTTCAACAAGCCAAGGTTCTCATCACATTAGTCAAAATAGAGATAGACTTTTACTACGCTGAGATCACACACACCGTCACAATGGTCCCTGAGTAAGGGTAGAGGTTGAAACTTTCTGCCAGGAGGAGCACGTAGTGTAGTGACAGTGTTAGTGACAGGGATATCTATGCCGCATCACGATACCAAGGACTATTACAAGTGTGGATAGGTTGGGCATATGATGTGGGTGTTCCCTATGACAAATGATGAAGTGACACAACAACCAAGGTAGAGTCAGTGAGGTTCGCATCAACAAAAATGTAGCAGTTGGGGTGGTAGAGAATATGGTCAGACATCACAGACAAGGTCATCTAGACTAGTTAGCAAAGGAAGAGCAAGACAATAGGTGACGACTACATTCTACGCTATGAGTCATCCGGAGGGAGTGGTCAATCCACAATTCATAACAGGCCAGATAGAACTTTTTCATTCTGACTTATCTGCTTCTTTTTTGGTATCTATTTCAGTTGACCTGGGTGTGACACTCTCTTTTATCACTAGAGAGGTGATAAGTAGTTGTTATCTGCATGTTCATAGTAGGATTCCTAATAAGAAAGTTGATTACTTATTGGATTCAACAACTACTACAACCTGATTATCCTTAAACCCAATGCGAGTTTTTCTATTTTGTCTATCCCCCACCGTGATCAAATGAAAGAGGCTCATGGGATTGATGTGATAGGGTAGGAATGGCTATATTGTTGGGAGAAAACTCTAGGCTATTATGAAGTGTATAGATACAAGTTATGCCTTGGAATGAAAGACAGTTCTGAATCAGCTTTGTCTATAAACAAGGAAGCTATAAGTAATGCAACTATGAATCTCATGGAGAGTTCGATCCTGGCTCAAGATGAATGTTGACGGCATGCTTAACACATGCAAGCTGGATGGGAAGTGATGTTTCCAGTGGCAGACGGGTGAGTAACGCGTAAGAATCTACCCTTGGGAGTAATGATGTATTTGGAAAATCAAATACATGGTGAAAAAGAATACTTTGAATTAGGAAAAAAGAAGCAAGAAAAAAACAACAGTCCAATCAAGTGGATCATCTATTAGACGTTAAAAAAAAGAAAAAAAAGATCTCGATAGCCTTTTTTTAGAAACCCTTTTACTTAGTTCCGTTGAGTTACATGAGGTGTGTCCATTTTGCATTCTTTCTTTCGTGTGATACAACATTCAAGTGGATCTTATGCCACTTGGGATGTAAGGATTTGATGTGATCCTAGGCATGGATACATTGGAGAAGTACAAGGTTGTTTTGGATTGGAATTCCAAGGTGGTGACATTTTGTGATGGAGATGCTTCATGGATCTTCCAAGGAGATAGGAATATTCTTCCTATATTTTTGGTGTCAGATATGATAGCGAAGAGGTTGATGAGGTAGGGATGTGAGGCTTTCTTGGCACATGTTGTGGATACCAAAAGGAGGAATTCTAGTATCTAAGAAGTACTAGTAGTGAGGGAGTTTGAGGATGTCTTTGTAGAAGAGTTTCATGGTGTTCTGCATCCTAGAGAGATTGATTTTGAGATCAGTCTTGTACTTGGAACACAACCCATAGCACAAGCACCATACCAGATGGCACCAATAGAGATGTAGGAGTTGAAGAAACAATTACAAGAGTTGTTGGAGAAGGGTTTCATCAGACTGAGCACTTTCCTTGGGTTGATCCCTTATTGTTTGTGAAGAAGAAGGATGGATCAATGATGTTTTGCATAGATTACTGACAGTTGGACAAGATTACAATGAATTGATAAACACTAGAGGGGGGGTGAATAGAGTTTTTAAATATTTTAACAATTATTTAACTCAAACAACCAATCACAAGAATATTGGACAAGGGGACAAGGATTTAGAGTGGTTCCTACCTTAGCAAATACTAAGGTAGTCAGTCCACTACCCGGTTTCTTACCCAACCGGGATTTGGAAAGAATTTAATTTTATTACCTCGCAAGGACTTTACATAAAATTACAATTCTCTCCCTAAACCCTTCAAGCAGCCTTCACCTTGAAGTAATTGCACCACCTTGAAGCAGCCTTCACCTAGAAGTAATTGCACCAACTTTGAAGCAGCCTTCCTCCCGAAGTAGCTTCCCGTTGCAATAGCCTTCTTGAAGTAGCTTCCCATTGCAATAGCCTTCTTGATGTAGCTTGAAGTCCACCTTCTCTTCCGAGAAGAACCTTCTCCAATCCGCAGCCTCCAACCCTAGGAGTAGCAAGGAGAATACAAAGAATAAAAAGAACAAGAAGGAAAATAGAAAGTACAACTTATCCTTTGAAGCACAAGGCTTGATTTGCCTATATCAAGCGTATTGATCTCCTAACCAATGAGTGTAGAAGTGTAAGTGTTGTGGAAAGGAGATGCTAGCCTATAGGACACGAAATAGGAGCAATGGGAATGAATAGCCAATGTTGGAATTGCTCTATTGCTCAAAACAGATTGCCAATGAGTATTCAATCTCAATTGTAGCACAAGTGTAGCTTAGGTGAGTTTAGGTGTCCTAAGGCATGTCCTATTTATAGAAATGACCTACAAGTGCTTAAGGACGTTCTAGACACTTTCTAGGGGGTTCTTAGTGCTTAACTAGCCGTTATGTGTCCACTAATTGCATTTGCAACGGCTAGTTAATTGACCCTGAAAAGTGCAGACAGGACTTTTCTCGGTCGAAGATTTGTCGACCGAGAGTCCTTCTCGGTCGAAGATTTGTCGACCGAGGGACCTCCTGGAGCAAGTGTTTACAACGTTCATTTCCAACTCCCAACCACTTTGTCTGCTGGGTCTAACATCTAGTAGGGTCTATTCTCGATCGAAGATTTTGTCAACCGAGAGTTTCTCGGTCGAAGTTTTTGTCGACCGATATTTTCTCGATAGACGATTTGTCGACCGAGAATATTACTGACTCAATGTATTCATTTACTAAGTATGTGTATCAATGTGCAATTGTGATACTATCTTAGGGAATGGCCTATCTAAGTGTTGTGAGTGGATAGGGAAGATCTAAACGCTTGATTTACATGATATCTAATTACTTGTACATTATATACTTGTACAAGCATTTACATTTGATTACAATCATGAAAATAAAGCGATTTTATCAAATTATTCTTCCAAGTCTTTGTTATCCACCACCTTATATGCTTGTTCCTGAAATACTCAAATAGCACGTTAAAACCACAAGAATGAAATGTTTGTCATTATCAAAACAAAAGGGATTAACATAATGTCCAATTTAGCCAACATGAATAACAAGTACCCATTACTGAGGATTGACGACATGTTCGATCAGTTGAGATGTGCTATAATGTTCTTAAAGATAGGTCTATGCTCAAATAATCAACAGTTCAGGATGAAGGAGGATGACATATTAAACTCTTCTTTTAGGACTAGGTATGGTCATTATGAGTTTGTGGTTATGGATTTTGGGCAAAACAATGCACCAACAACTTTCATTTATCTGATGAATAGGGTGTTCATGTTCTATCTTGGTCAATTTGTGGTAGTGTTCATAGATGACATCTTGATATACTACAAGGAAACTCAACAACATGAGAAACACCTTTTCCAGGTGTTGAGGTTGATGAGGCAGCATATGTTGCTGAGTTTAATAAGTGTGAGTTCTAGTTGACCAAAGTGTCTTTTCTTGGTCACATTATATCTGCTAAAGGTGTTTGTGTAGACTCAAACAAGGTTGAGTTAGTGCTACAATGGGAGAAACCTAAGACATCGACTAAGGTCAGAAGCTTCCTAGGCTTGATAGGTTTCTAAAGGAGATCCATTAAGAATTTTAGTGTTGTAGTGTTACTCTTGAGCAAGTTAACTAGGAAAGGTGTTCCTTTTATTTGGGATGACAAGTGTTAGTGTTCTTTCTAGTTGTTGAAGGAGAAGTTGACTAGTGACATAGTGTTAGTGCTGCTAGATCAAGGGAAAGGTTACGTCATATTTTGTGATTCTTCAAAGAACAATTTGGGGTGTGTGTTGATGCAGGATAAGAAAATAATTTCTTTTGCTTTGTGATAACTTAAGAAACACAATTAGAACTACCTGACACATAATCTAGAGCTAGCAATAGTGGTTCATGCCTTGAAGATTTGGTGGCACCACCTATCTGGGAAGAAGTGTGAGATCTTCACCGACTAGATGAATCTTCAATATATCTTCTCAAAATAGGAGTTGAACATGCGGTAGAGTAGATCGATGTAGTGATAAAAAACTATGATTTCACAATAGACTACCATCCTAGTGGGAAGGTGAATGTGGTGGCTGATGCATTGAGCAGGAAGTCATCTTTATCATCATTTGTAGACAAGGCATAGTTACATTATATGGTGTGCCACAAGAGGGACATGTCGGTATCGGTCCACGAAATGAACGTAAAATAGGAAGTATCCATTCTGATAGGGTTGCTAAAACAGTTGCAAGTGAAGTTGACATTGATACAACATATCAAAGATGCACAAAAGAGTGATGCCATGATATAGAACATCATGTTAGAGTTTGGCAGTAGGAAGCATGATGGCTTACATGAGTCAGATGATAGGATAGTTTGAGTTCATAACAAGACAATGGTTCCAAATGTTAATGGCCTGAGGAAGTTGGTACTTGAGGAAGCTCATTCCTTAATGTTTGTGATGCATCTCGATAGTATAAAGATGTACCATAACTTGAAAATTTTGTATTGGTGTCCAAGTCTAAAATAGGATGTGAAAGAATTCATTGTTGTGTCTAGTTTGTCAACAAGACAAGGTGGAGAATCATAAGCTTGTAGGGACATTACAACCTTTGTCGATACCCTAGTTGAAATGGGATCATATCACCATGGATGGTCTTTCAAGGATATCCAAAGGGCATGATTCCATATGGGAGATAGTTAACTAGTTGACAAAGTCAGTTGACTTCCTTCCAGTCAAGAAGACTTATATAGGGAAAAGTTAGCACATATATATGTTGATGAGATAGTTCATGTACATGGTATTCCAGTGACTATAGTATCTAACAGAGGTCCATAGTTTATTAGTTGTTTTTAGGAACATTTGCATACAACTTTGGGTACACTGTTGAGGTTTACTACAACTTTTCATCCACAAATATATGGTTAGTTAGAGAGGCCCATTTAGACGTTAAAAGACCTTTTAAGAGCACGTGTTCTACAATATCTTGGAAGTTGGAATGTGCACCTAAGTTTGATTTAGTTTGCTACAACAAAAACTAAAGAGAAGGTAGAAATGGCACCATATGAAGGTTTACACGGGAGGCATTGTCGATCACCCCTTTGTTGGTATGACATAGGTGAGTATCAATTTTTGGGTCCTGAGTTAGTGCAACATACTATAGAAAAGATCAAGGTGATACAACAATAGTTGAAGGCAACCCAATACAAACATAAGTTTTATGCTGATAACCATCACAGACCGCTTGAGTTCAAAGTTGGAAACATGATGTATCTGAAGGTTTCCCTTTGGAAGGGTGTGTTGAGGTTTGGTAATAAGGCTAAGTTGGATCCTAGGTTTATGGGACCATACCTTGTCTTGGCACACGTTGGAAAAGTAACATACAAGTTGGAGTTACTGTTAGAGTGGCACATGTATCACGATGCCTTTGATGTCTCCATGTTGAGGAAGTACCACCTAGATACAGAGAAGACACTACAACCTTTAGAGGAGGATGTTTCTTATGTTGATCTTGGGTAGGCATGTGCAAAAGGTGAGGAAGAAGGATATATCCGTAGTGAAGGTTTTGTGTCATCACTATGATGTGTAGGAAGACACGTGGTGATTAGAAGATGAGATGCGTAGGAAGTACCCATCTTTGTTCACGTAGGATTTCTAGGGAAAAATCCGTGTTAGGGGTTTATGGTTGTAAGACCCCTAACCTTGCTTTATGGTTGAACATGCTTTATTATCATAATTGGATGCTTAAAAGATTAATAAAACCCTAAGTTGTGATTTTATATAATGTGAAAAACCTAAGTTTCAAGTTCAGTCCAGTTTGGACATTGTTTGAGTAAGTTTTGTTATATATGTGCTTATTTCGGGATTTTATGCAATTTACCCATATATGACATTTTTCTTGTAATTATTCACATGTTTTTTATGCCTCACATGTTTTCATATCATTCTTGAGATATTTTTTCCTTGGGGCACCTTATTACACCTTGGTTTTTTTGGTGATATCTACCTAGGGTTGAGCTTAGGATTCCCTCTCGTAGATGGGCTACCTTGGGTGATAGAACTCAATGTTTCTTCTGGATTGGAGGGATCTGATGGCTTTCCTTATGTACTTAGATCCAATTGTGGTCCCCATGGGTGTGAGGTTTTATGTTTTTCTCCCTTGGAGATCCCTTATGGTTCACCATGTAGAGTGTTGAACTAATGGTGATGCTAGGTTTTTTTCCCTTCTGACCAAGGAATACCAAATCTGATGGTCACCCTATGTTGGAGGTCAATTATTGATATGAGATTCATGATTATACGGTCCCGTTCACTCCCACAACTGATGGTCCTTCTGGTTTGCATGAACATGATGCTTTTGACCTCAGACACATGGCAATCATGGCTAGACACCTTAACCTTCTCTTCTCTCTTACCTATAGCCTTATATACCTCCATCCTCCCATGCAAACGAACTAACCCCTCTTCATATTTATTTCTATTTGGATCTTGTCCCCCTTTGTGTGGAGGACAATAAGGAGCCAAGGTAGGAGAATCTTGTCCGATCTTGCTTGCATGTGCACCTAGGGTTTAGGTCTACCCTCCCTTCAAGCTTTTGGATGTTCCTTATCTTGTTCTTGACCTAAGCAAGTAATATGTTCCTCTTTCGCTTCGTTTTCCTTTCTATCCTTCCTTCTTATTACTTTTTCTTGGTCGGGTCCATGGTGTATCTTGAGCTAGAGGTTCAAGATGTCTTCTTTTTTGCTTCTTTGACCTAGGGTTTGCTTGCCTTTGGAGAAGGAGCTAGCTGGTTGAGTGGAGTGCTCAAGATAGATTTCTTCCTTCTTTCCTCAAGCTACCATGTTGTTTGGAGATTCATCTTCATCCTTGAGGTGATTTATATAACTTTATTCACGTTTATTGCTTACTATATGTTACACGCACAAGATCTTGCTCTAAAATGAAGTTCTAAGTACAAGGATGCAATCTTTGGCTAGAGTTTTTTCTTATATGTTAGCTCTTGAGTAGTTAATCTCCTTATAAGAACCCCTTATTCTTTTGCACGAACCTTCCTTGGAAGTGTGACTTTATACCTTTCATGCGTGGGGAAAATGATGGTTTTCTCTCTCTCAAACAATGGTTCTTACTTAGGGTTTTGAGCCATTTTTCTCATGTTGCAACCTGATTGGTTGGTTTTGGTGTTGTTTTGTTTGACCTTTATGACACAACCCATTTCTGGTGTTAAGTTTCTATTTTGGACTTTCTCTTGTTCATGGAATTGATGGTTGTGTTCCCCCTCAAAAATGATGGCTTGGGTTCTCCACAAATGATGGTTTTGACACTCATGTAGTAGTCACACTCAATGGTTTTCGTCCCACTTTGGAACGATGGTTTTTACTTTGTTTTTGAATCTATTTTCCACCTATTGACAACACTCAATGGTCTCACTAGGTTCCTGAATCGATGGTCCCTCTAAATCCACAACCAATGGACCTACTAAATCATGACTCAATGATTCACATCCAATGGTCCCACTGGGTCAACATCTAATGGTTTTCCTAGTCTACACTTGATGGTGTACCTGGTTCCCAAGGTGGATGGTTTCTCTAGGTTTTTGGCTGATGGTTCTAAACCAATGGGTTCACTGGTGAAAGATCTCATGGCTTACATAGTATCCACATCCAATGATGGACCTGGTGTCCACAATTTACGTTTTCCCCGAGTTCAACAAACAATGTTTCCTCTAATGCTAACAACCAATGGCCCTTCTAGGTCATGTTTTGATGATTCTTTTTTGTCATGTATCAATGTTTTTCTTAGGCATATGATTCTAGACTCTACTTGTATGGAATCCGGTTATCATGCTTGACCTTATGCATCAATGATCTGATGGGGATACAAAGTTATATGGTTTATCTATGGGTACTAATTTGTAACTTCAATTGAACCTACCTTGTTAAAGTTAACCCTAATACAAATAGGTGATGCAGTTAATCACACTTATCTATCTTTTATTATTAGTATGATGAAAGAATACTCTCTAAATGTTTTTGTAACCCTAATATGTTGTCATATGAACATCATAGCTCCTAGATGCAATGTTGTTCAGATGCTATATAACCACAACTATGGTGATATTTTGTTGAGCCTTTTTGTAAGGTATGCAAAGGTAATGATGTCCTTACAAGCATTAACGTGATGGCCTTAAGGACCTTTGTGCATATTTGAGACCTTATGGAGGTATGATTCTCTTCATGATGTGACAAGGACTAGTATCCTATGATGATGTAGGAATTATAACTCATACATTTTATATTTTCTAGAGTTGTGATATACCCATGTTTTTATAGAACTCTTTTAGGGTTTGTATGTAGCTTGATTGATGTGTCCTTAACTCACCCAATTGGCATTATCTAATGAAGTGAAACCCTAATCCTGTAGTTCCATGTGCCATAGAACCATTCTAGTGTCAGGACTTGGTGAATGGAGAAATGAGTATTCCTAAGGGAAGCTTGGAGTTACATAGATGACTATCGAGTATACACTGGTACAAGAGATTGTGGTTCCTTGTCATCCTAATTCCAAGATTATGGAGGATGGTTGCGGTCATGCCTCATAGTGAGAGTGGTTGAGGCCGTGTCTTAGATATTTGTATATGTGATGTGATTGAGGATACATGCATTTGTACCTCATATGATAGGATTGTGTATACCCTAGTTACTAGTGTCATGACCGATACTGAGGACAAACTAGATTGTTAGCAGCTTGATTGTCATGTTACTATAAGACTCGTACTTACCGATATGTAGAGATATTAGGATTCTAACTCTCCTAGATCTTATATGGAACTAAATAACACTTCATAGTGGTCAGTTGGACTTTGAGTGGTACTGCTCAAACTCCCCAGGACTTAATAAAATATGTAATTTATCCATGTAGTATATTTGTTTAGGGCTAAACACAATTAACATTGGTTGATAACCCTTGCCTTGTTTCTAATACTGCTTAGTTTTATATAATGCGGTAAGGGAAATATGTTTTTCTCAAGATGTTAGCTTATCTATTACTTTAAAATACCCTATTAATCAAGCTTACTATTATACTACCTATTTAATATGCTCTATCTATTTAATCTCCTTAATCTATTTAATTACATACCTTGATGTAATCTATAACTCTTGTTGTGAGTTATATCTCTCACTGGGACATTGGTCTCACCTCGCGAGTCGCCATATCTTTTTAGGTGATCGTTAAGGATGTCGTCAAGTTTATGGTGTCGAGGAAGAGCATCTTGAAGAGTAGTAGAAGCAGAAGGTTGTCTAGTAGTTAGAGTGTCCTAGAGTCATCCCTGTACTCTCAAGTCCAAGCATGGGATATTTTGTAGATTATATGCACATCGACTTGAGTTTTTATCATAATGCCGATGTTTGTATATGTCACGTATATGGGGAACAATATCTTTTGTACACAGGTTGTGGCCTCAACCACTAGACATTCGTGTAAATACCTGGTATGATACATGATCTTATTAAGAAGGTTGGACCTTTATGCAAATATACTTGGACATATTTAAGATGTTTAGTTAGTTTTATTTATTCCTCTTTTCTGTCTATGAGCTTAATTAGTAGTTGATCACGTGTTTTGTTTTGAGTAATCTTGTTTAGAGTGGCAATGTGTCACAAATATCAACAAATCCCAATCTCTGATAAGACTACAAGGCATAATCATAATATTGGCCCCTAAGTCAGCAAGACCTCTTCTGTAAGCATTATTACCTAAATAGAACCCAATCCCAAAGGAACATGGATATTTCTATTTTTAGGTATTTTGCTTTGAATGATATCAGAGGAGGTATTAGCAAGTTTTCCCATCTCATACTCTTCTATGGCATACTTCCTATTCAAAAGGGTTTTTGTGTACTAGGATAAAGCAGACATGTCAGCAAGAGCATCTAAGATGGGAATGCCCACATGTAACTCTATCATGGCCTCTCTAAATTTTGTGAAACTTGTATCAAGCCTAGTATGCATTAGGTGGGCCTGGTTTTGTGACATCCCCCTTTCACACAGACAACAAAATTCCACATGAAAATGTGCGGAAACATCATAAACCACATATTACCAAAAACATGGGTTAATTAAAACTGATTGTGGAATGCAAATAATAAAGAAACTATTAGATCCAGATCCTCATCCTGCAAGAAAACATGTTTTCTAAATATACATAAATCTTGATATATGTCCACTGCTTATAGGAACCAGTTGTCTCATAAGCACAATGTAAAGAGGCAAGATCACCTCCTTACTAAAATTTAAAGGAAGTACAAAACATCCATCTTTTTAGAAAGACAAAAGATATTGAGGGATGCATGTATAATATTCCAAGTAAATAAGCATGCACCAGATACATTATGAAATGTCAATAGAAGTGGAAATAAAAGTACTAAGCCTATTACATGGCTTTCATTGCTCATTACATGTTTGTTCTCAAAAGAAAAAGATAAGAGAAAAAGATCAAGCTATAACAACCTAGACATCCTTTCAGATAGCTTGAGATCTACTCCTGAGATGAATTCCTTCAAGCTTGTCCTTCTCCTTGCTCAGCACCAACACCTTGGTGGTTGGGAAAGCACCCAACAAAAGGGGAAAGAAAACATGGTATGTGTCACAAAACTAATTTAGGATATGAAGATAAGTACAACAAATAAAAACAGGCTAGGGTTCATCATATGATGAAGATAACAAGAATATTAGGCTATATTCAAAAGAAGCTTGCCATTAACAATTATATCAAAAAGGATTTGCATGTAAGATAATTATTCCTACCTAAATAAGTAGGGTTGAGGCAACTACCAGACCTCTAACCTTAGGTGAGGGGAGAATAAGACATTCCCAGTCACCTACAATATTATGGGGAGAATAAGACATTCCCCAGGGTGATTATTTACATGCTCTCTGTGGGTGGTTGTACATAAGTACCGCTACTTTAAATTAAATAGAACATAAATCCACATTCTAGGAAAAGTAGTCATGGAAAGAGTAGTCATAATATTCAATAAGCATGGCAGTGGGGTATAAGACCCAAACAAGAAGAAATTATAATCTAATTTGAGGCATGAACAACATTAGGATTCAAGAATAGAATATTTAAGGTTCATTTAAGCCTCTAGGGAAATATAGGGTTGGGCTGCAATTATCCCAACATAGGGTGTAAAGAATGCAAATACATAAAGAGGGATTGTACATACCTCTCTTACTGATATCAATTACTAACTTTCACCACTTTCCATGAGTCCACGTTCCACTTTGCCTATTTTCAATGTATTAACATGTATTAGAGTACATAGTGCACATTAATATATAGAAACCCTATTTTTAGATATTTTTAGCAAAATTCGGATTTAGATTTTGAAAATATCACCAATGAACTTATTATGTTCTCCTGATCAAGAAAACATATTTTTATGTTAATTTTGGAGTTATGATGATTAAGATGTAATTTTTTTATGGATTTTATGCATTAAATTCGTTTTACAAAAATCACCCTTCATCAAACCATGAAATTAGACCTTAAAAATATTTGTATTAGATATACATTAATTTTCCAATTCCAAAACATATTTATTTGTCAAATTTGGATAAGCGGTTTAGAAGATATGAATTTTTCAATACTGACCAATAGGAAATTGCCACATCATCAAACCGATCGAGATAATTAGAGAGAGAGGGAGAGGGAGAAAACACCATTTGACCCAAGATCAGGTTTGAAGTTTCTTAGATAACCAAACTAGACATTCTACATAAGATAAAATAGCAAGAAACCAAAACCTTAGAAGAACATGGTAAAAAGAGATGGAAATCATCGATTATCAACATAGAAGCATGGGTTTTAAGCATGTACTTAAGAAATATATGAGAAGGGGGTTAAAAAAACGTGCCTCTAGGAATGTAATAAGGTCCAAACAGAAATGCTCCCGAGATTATAAGACATGGTTGCTCCAAGCTAAGCTCCTTTCTTGAGCAAAGATCACCTTCAACACTTTAGAGGTGCAAACCCTAGCAAAAGAGCATGGAGATGAGATGTTTTAGGGTTTTAGGTGGAGTTTTACCATGTATGGTCATGGTTCCGACCTATAATAAGTTTTAAGGAAGACTAACAGTATGAAAATAGGTAAGGAAGGGAGGAAACTTACTAGTTTTGGTCGAAATTACCAAGGAGGAGCCTTAGAAACCTTAATCGAGCAATTTGGAAGCCCTAGGAGCCTTCTTCACCAAGGTAGGCTCCCTCTATTACCTTGGGATAGCAACTTCGTGGCCAAATACAGAAGGAACTATTATTTAAGCTAGAGGAAAGAAAAGGAGAGAAAGAGTTTTCGAATTGTGAGTTGGGAAGGGGTATACATGGCTATATAAAGAGATAGGTGAAGCATGAGGTGTCTTAATGGACTTTCCATTTGTCTTTAGCCTAGGGCTTGATGGACATGCAAGAGGACATCTCATGGACTTTTCTTGGATATCAAAATTAGGTCCTAAGAGCCCACAGATCCTTATAGGCCATCCCCACCATTTTTCAAGAAAGAAATAACCTCATTGGTTGATAGCTTTTAAAGATAAGCATCTTTATAAAGAGGGTAATCCCTATAATGCCCTTGGAAAGAAATACCATCAAACCAAGGAGAAACTAGGTTCTCCAATTGTTTAAAATATCGTTAATGGTAAGGGAGTATCTAAGGATTAAAATTCAGTTGATAATTTGCGAAGAAAACCTCCCAATTGGGTAAATTGCATAAAAGTCCAGAAAGTACCTAAAATTGCATAACTTGCACAAATAACATCCAAATCAAATCAAATTTGAAACTTAGCCTCATTTTATGTCTCCAAATCATATCAAAAAGTTAGATTAAGGTTTATATCACTTAATTATGGTATGTAATCTTTCACTGGGGTATTTGTGCATAAACCCATATATTGGTACAATTAGTGAATAAATGTTCACTAAACCACTATAAATTCCACTAATTAAACATAAATGACATAAAGGATAGAAATGTGAGGGAATCTTGGGAAAAAGGTTTACATGGAGATTACATCTAAGATTCATTATGTTACAACACTCCACCCCTTTAAAAGGATTTCATCCTTGAAATCTCAAGCAAAAAGAGAAGGGTGAGTATGTAACATTTCATCTCTCAACTCCCAAGTGGTTTCTTCCAGACCATGATATTTCCACAAAACTTTTACCAGCTCAATCTCTTTGTTCTTCAGCTACTTTACTCGGGAGTCAAGAACTTCACAGGTAGCTCTTCATAGGTCAGATTCTCATGTATCTCCAAAGGCTCAATAGTAAGAACATGAGAAGAGTCCTTCACATACTTCTTCAGCACAGAGACATGGAACATATTATGAATCTTATCATAGGAAGGAGGTAAGGCTATGTGGTATGCACAGTCTCCAACCTTATCAAAGATTTCAAATGGTCCAACATAGTGGGGACTCAACTTGCCTTTAACTTTAGATCTAGTAATAGAACGGATAGGCTTGATCTTCAGAAATGCATAGTCACCCACTAGGAAGTTAACATCGGACCTCTTCTTGTCAGCATACATCTTCTATCGGTCTTGAGCAGCTTTCATGCATTTCTTTATCAACTACACCTTTTCTATCATCATTTGCATGTCATCGGTCTTCACTAGAGAATGTTCACCAACATCATCCCAATGTAAAGGTGAATGACATGGTCTACCATAGAGAGCTTCAAAATGTGGCATACCAATACTAGCTTGGTATCTATTGTTGTAAGCAAACTAAGCTAATGGCAGATATCGATCCCATGCACTACCCCAATCCATCACACAAGCATGAAGCAAGTCCTCCAGAATCTGAATTGTTCTCTCAGATTGACCATCAGTCTTCGGGTGGTAAGTAGTACTGAAACGCAAGTCAGTACCCATCTCCTCCTGAATATGACCCCATAAATGAGAATTAAACTTTGGGTCACGATCAGAAACTATTACCTCATGTACTCCATGTAGGTGTACGATCCACTCAATGTACAACTGAGCCATATCCGCAACTTTGTAATTAGTTTTGAAAGGCAAGAAATGAGCATATTTTGTAAGCCGGTCAATAACCACCCAAACAACATCATAACCTTTCTTGGACTTGGGGAAACCAGTAACGAATTCCATTGTGATTTTCTCCCACTTCCATTCTAAAATTTCAAGAGGGTGAAGAATACCACCAGGTCGTTGATGTTCGATCTTGACTTTCTGACATGTCAAGCACTTCGTGACAAATAGAGCTATATAATTCTTCATGTTCTTCCACCAGAAGCTTCGTTGTAAGTCCTTATACATCTTTTTTGTGCCAGGATGAATAGTGTACTTGGACCCATGAGCTTCACTTAGAACCATATGTCTCATATCACCAACATTAGGAATCTACAACCTTTATTTGAAGCGGACAACACCATCCATTCTGACAGAGAAGTCAGATTGGGGTTTCTCAATTAAAGCTTTCATCTCCTCAAGCTCAGAACTCTCCAACTGTGCAACCACAACTTCTGAGATCCAAGTTGGTGTAATAGTCAAGCTGGCCATATGAACACACAACATGTCTTCATCCACTGATTCAACAGGATGAGGTCTCCAGCTAGCCACATGTTCAAGGTTTTCCCATATTGAACATCTCAGAGCAGCACAAACAACATCCTTCTTGCGACTTAAAGCATCAACTACGACATTCAATTTACTAGGATGATAGGTAATGGTGAAGTCGTAATCTTTAAGATATTCCATCCACATATGTTGTCGCAAGTTCAGATCCTTCTGAGTCAACAGATATCTCAGACTCTTGTGATCAGAAAAGACTTCAAACTTTTCACCATAGAGATAGTATCTCCAGACCTTCAAAGCATGAACTATGGAAGCAAGCTCCAAATCATGTGTAGACCAATTAGCTTCATTAGGTTTCAACTGTCGAGAAGCATAGGCGATCACCTTTCCATCTTGCATCAAAACACACCCTAAGCCTTGTCTGGATGCGCCGATGTAGATGACATAGGGTATGCCCTCAACAGGAAAAGCAAGAACGGGAGAAGAAGCCAGACTCTTCTTTAGCTTCTAAAAACTATTCACACATTCTGGTGTCCAAGAGAACTTGACCTCCTTTCGCATCAGCTTGGTTAAAGGCAAGGCCAACTCAGAGAATTTCTTGATAAATCTTCGATAGTAACCTGCTAAGCCACGAAAACTATGGATCTCTGAGGGATTCTTTGGAGCTTTCCACTTGGTCACAACTTCTACCTTTGCATGATCAACAACTATATGTCCAGAAGAAATCACATGACCCAGAAACATCAATTCCTTTATCCATAACTCA
The DNA here is from genome assembly GCA_963693085.1 of Alisma plantago-aquatica. Taxonomy (NCBI): domain Eukaryota; kingdom Viridiplantae; phylum Streptophyta; class Magnoliopsida; order Alismatales; family Alismataceae; genus Alisma; species Alisma plantago-aquatica. Next base: position 1,383,217,221 of record OY856411.1, read on the forward strand.
CACTTTGAGAATTTTGCATAGATTTGATTTTCTCATAGTGTGTTGAGTACAATCCGCAAATGATCGCGATGTTGTTCTAACGTCTCAGAATAAACCAAAACGTCATCGATGAACACCACCACGAACTTGTCAAGGTATGGGTGGAACACTCGGTTCATCAAGTCCATGAAGGCAACATGGGCATTTATCAAGCTGAAAGGCATGACCATGAATTCATAATGCCCATAGTGAGTTCTAAACGCCTTCTTCAGTACATCATTATCCTTCATGCGCATCTGGTAGTAGCCACTTCGTAGATACATCTTGGAGAACACATTGGCTGACTTTAGCTGGTCAAACAAGTCATCGATGCAAGGCAAAGGATAATGATTTTTCACCGTCACTTGGTTAAGCATGCGGTAGTCCATATAGATCTGCATTGAACCATCCTTCTTATTCACGACCAGGACAGGGGCTCCCCAGAGTGAAACACTGGGGCGGATTAAGCCTATGTTGAGAAGCTCTTCTAGCTGCTTCTTCTGTTCAGTAGGGGCCAAGCGGTAAGGCGGCTTCGATATTGGTGAAGTTCCAGGTACAAGCTCGATGGAGAACTCCACCTCCCAAGTTGGTTGTAAACCAGGTGACTCCTCGGGAAAGATGTCCGGGAACTCCTTCACTACATCTATGTGGTCGAGAGAAGGAAGTGTAGTCTCGAGGACTATAGAGGCTAAGAAAGCTCTACACCCTTATGAGACTAGATTTTTAGCTTTGATAGAAGAGATAACAAATTGTCGATCTTCTCACTTCCTACCCTTGAAACACAATCTTCCCTTAACAGGATGTAATAAACTAACCTTTGATTCTTCACAAAACAAAATAGCTTTGTACCTCTTCAACCAATCCATTCCCAGGATGACATCAAAGGCGGTCATGTCGAGCAAGATGAAATTTGAGGGAAACATTATACCAGATATAAAGAGGTCCATTGTTGGAGTTTGGAGATACGAAGAGCAGATCTTACCAGTAGGGGTTTTTACATCTAATATATGATCCATATACTCAGATTCTATTTCTAACATGGAAGCAAGCTGACATGATATGAAGGTATTGGATGAGAAAAAATCAAATAATGCCTTTATAGGATGCATATTAAGATGCAAGGTACCTTCAATAACTTCATTATCTTCGCCTTCTTCCTCAGCATTGAGAGAAAACGATCTCCCATTCCTCCTCTCCACTGGCGGTCACCTCGAGTTCTGGTTGTTGTTGTTATTAATCCGCAGAGGCAGATTCTACCTTGGTTGCTTCGGCTGTTGGGCATTATTCCATCCTTGCTGGAAACGGGGGCAGAGTGGTCGGATATGCCCAACTTGGCCACACTCGTGGTAGGTCAAAGGAGGCCGATTGTCTCTACAAGTAGGTGCATTGTTGACAGGACATCTCCCTATAGGATGGTGGTGAGAGCACCTATTGCACCGATCACATCCGTGATTCTCATTCTGGGTAGGGTTCTTCCTCTTGTTGTTCCTATAGCCATTACTATGTCTATAGGATTGGAATCTTGGGTAGGACTCGATGTCCAGGGCCTTATCCACCATATGTTGGAAGGTGAGTGGAATCTGTAGAACAAGACTTCGTCCCACTTGGTAGTTCAATCCCTCCAAGAACAATGTTGCCCTTCTTTCAGCTCCAACGTCAGTGGCATAGCGTTCCATAAGTAGGAACCATTGGATGTAGTCGGCCACATTCATGCTTACCTACTTGAGGCTGTAGAAATCGACTTCCTTCTTCCTCAGGAAGGCGGGAAAGATGTACTTCTCCCTGAAGAGCTTTAGGAACTGGTCCCACTCCATGGTAGAGGTGTCTTGAGTGCAGACGACACCATTCTACTAGACACGCGCCGGTCCATCCAGCACATATGTTGTGAACTGAACTTTCTGGTGAGGAGGGCACACCATACCCTCGAAGGTACAATCCAAAGCCAACACCCAGTCATCAGCTTTGTCCAGCATGTTGTGTTCACTTTCACCCTTGAAGTAGGGTGGCTGCATCTTTATGAAGTCAGTGAGGGTGAACTCCCTCGACTTGTTGGCATTGGCAGCCACTGTGTGGAGCTGCCCCATCATGGTGGATAGCACCTGGCACAACATTGTCATCTCTTGCTCCGGTGTGAAGGAGGGGGTGTCGGAGTAGCAGGATTGACCATACTATGGTCGATAGGAGTCACATGAGTGTTTCCCACATTGGAGTCATTAGGGTTTAACTCCTTTCCCTTGTTCCTGCTGTCGAACAAGTCACCTATCTTGAAAGGTAGGGTTAACATATTAAGTTCCCAAGAGTATTTAAATCATAGATGAAAAAGAATGGAAGCATAGACGACAAAAGAATATCTAGAATGCTATTGCATAAAATCATACTATTTTGGGTTGATCGTATCATCTCAGGCCAGGCCGGTATCATATGGGCACAGGAGTCCTCGTAAACCAAGCTAGTGGTGCAGAGGAAAATATTGCCAGCCCCCGAAACCCTAATCCATTCTAGACACCTTTGCTTTAACTTCATGTCCTAATAGTTGCCTAAAGGCTCTGATACCATGCTGTAAAGAGGCGAGATCACCTCCTTACTAAAATTTAAAGGAAGTACAAAACATCCATATTTTTAGAAAGACAAAAGATAAGTATGCACCAGATACATTATGAAATGTCCATAGCAGTGGAAATAAAAGTACTAAGCCTATTACATGGCTTTCATTGCTCATTACATGATTGTTCTCAAAAGAAAAAGATAAGAGAAAAGGATCTAGCTATAGCAACCTAGACATCCTTTCAGATAGCTTGAGATCTACTCCTGAGATGAATTCCTTCAAACTTGTCCTTCACCTTGCTCAGTAGCAGCACCTAGGTGGTTGGGAAAGCACCCACCAAAAGGGGAACGAAAACATGGTATGTGTCAGAAAACTAATCTAGGATATCAAGATAAGTACATCAAATAAAAATAGGCTAGGGTTCATCATATGATGAAGATAACAAGAATATGAGGCTATATTCAAAAGAAACTTGCCACTAACAATTATATCAAAAAGGATTTCCATGTAAGATAATTATGCCTACCTAACTAAGTAGGGTTGAGGCACCTACCGGACCTCTAACCTTAGGTGAGGGGAGAATAAGACATTCCCAGTCACCTACAATATTATGTGGAGAATAAGACATTCCCCAGGGTGATTATTTACATGCCCTCTGTGGGTGGATGTACATAAGTACCGCTACTTTAAATTAAATAGAATATAAATCCACATGCTAGAAAAAGTAGTCATGGCAAGAGTAGTCATAATATTCAATAAGCATGGCAGTGGGGTATAAGACCCAAACAAGAAGAAATTATAATCTAATTTGAGGCATGAACAACATTAGGATTCAAGAATATAATATTTAGGGTTCATTTAAGCCTCATTAGGGAAATATAGAGTTTGGCTGCAATTATCCCAACATAGGGTGTAAAGAATTCACATACATAAAGAGGGATTGTACATACCTCTCTTACTGATATCAATTACTAACTTTCACCACTTTAATAGAGCCCAAGTTCTACTTTGCCTATTTTCAATGTATTAACATGTATTAGAGTATATAGTGCACATTAATATATAGAAACCCTAATTTAAGATATTTTTAGCAAAATTCAGATTTAGCTTTTGAAAATATCACCAATGAGCTTATTAGGTTCTCCGAATCAAGAAAACATATTTCTATGTTAATTTTGGAGTTACGATGATTAAGATGTAATTTTTTTATGGATTTTATGCATTAAATTACGATGATAACCCTTTATCAAAACATGAAATTAGATCTTGCAAATATTTTTATTAGATAGACATTAATTTTCCAATTCCAAAACATATTTATTTGTCAAATTTGGATAAGTGTTTTAGAAGATCTGCATTTTTAAATAGTGACGAATAGGAAATTGCCACATCATCAAACCGATCGAGATAATTAAAAAGAGAGGGAGAGGGAGAAAACACCATTTGACCCAAGATCAGGTTTGAAGTTTCTTATATAACCAAACTAGAGATTCTAGAGAAGATAAAATAGCAAGAAACCAAAGCCTTAGAAGAACATGGTAAAAAGAGATGGAAATCATTGATTATCAACATAGAAGCATGGGTTTTAAGCATGTACTTAAGCAATATATGAGAAGGGGGTTAACAAAACTTGCCTCTAGGAATGTAATAAGGTCCAAACAGAAATGATCCCATTATTATAAGTTATGTTTTCTCCAAGCTAAGCTCCTTTCTTGAGCAAAGATCACCTTCTCCACTTTAGAGGTCGAGACCCTAGCAAAAGAGCATGGAGATGAGATGTTTTAGGGTTTTAGGTGGAGTTTTACCATGTATGGTCATGGTTCTGACCTAGAATAAGGTGTAAGGAAGACTAACAGTATGAAAATAGGGAAGGAAGGGAGGAAACTTACTAGTTTCGGTCGAAATTACCAAGGAGGAGCTTTAGAAACCCTAATAGAGCAATTTGGAATCCCTAGGAGCCTTCTTCACCAAGGTAGGCTCCCTCTATTACCTTGGGACAGAAACTTCGTGGCAAAATACAAAAGGAACTATTATCTAAGCTAGAGGAAAGAAAAGGAGAGCAAGAGTTTTCAAATTGTGAGTTGGGAAGGGGTATACATGGCTATATAAAGAGAGAGGTGAAGCATGAGGTGTCTTAAGGGACTTTCCATGTGTCTTTAGCCTACGGCTTGATGGCCATGCAAGAGGACAGCTCATGGAATCTTATTGGATATCAAAATTCGGTCCTAAGAGCCTACAAATCCTTCTAGGCCATCCCCACCATTTTACAAGAAAGAAATAACCTCATTGGTTGATAGCTTTTAAAGATAATCATCTTTATAAAGAGGGTAATCCCTATAATGCCCTTGGAAAGAAATACCATCAAACGAAGGTGAAAATAGGTTCTCCAATTGTTTAAAATCTCATTAAGGTAAGGGAATATCTAAGGATTAAAATTCAGTTGATAATGTGAAAAGAAAACCTCCCAATTGGGTAAATTGCATAAAAGTCCAGAATGTACCTAAAATTGCATAACTTGCACAAACAACATCCAAATCAAACCAAATTTGAAACTTAGACTCATTTTATGTTTTCAAATCATATAAAAAAGTTAGATTAAGGTTTATAGCACTTAATTATGGTAATTAAGCTTTCACTGAGGTATTTGTGCATAAACCCTTATATTGGTACAATTATTGAATAAATGTTCACTAAACCACTATAAATTACACTAATTAAACATAAATGACATAAATGATAGAAATGAGAGGGAAACTTGGGAAAAAGGTTTACATGGATATTACATCTGAGATTCATTATGTTACACACAAAGAGTTCACCACCTGTTTATATACAGAACATGTCATATCTGGCCAACAACAGGATAAACAAGCTACATCAACTATACATCATAAAAATGTCATCAAAACACATCCAAGAACCTGAGAGTACAGGGATGACTCTAGGACTCTACTACAAAACAACCAAAATAGTAGCATATACATCTCTTGCCTCCTATTGTTCTTCTTGCTGCTCGTCTACAACCTCACAACCACCACCACGTCTAGCACAATCACCTAATAAGGTTTAAAACCAGTGGGGTGAGACACACAGTCCCAGCGAGAAACATAACTCTCCACCGAACTATAAAACTTCAGAAATCTAGAACAAATAAATCATATATCTGTTATAAGCAAATCATATATGCAGCATACTGAGGAGAACTAACTTTATTAACAATCTTAGCAAGATATCTAGGAGGCATATAACCAGATATTTCTTATGGAACATGATTGACATGACAAGTTATATAAGAGCTTATCATAAGACATGAGCAACATGTAATTAACTACAAGATATAACAAGGGCAATTATCCAAGCAAGGCCTCAACCAATGTTCAGTGTTTTGCCTTCAACAGTATATACTATACGGCTGGATTACAATTTATTATGCCCTAAGGTAGTGAGCCATACCGCTCAAATCCAACCTTCATCTACGAAGCCCAAACCAGTGCCATACAAGGTCAATGGAAGAGTTGGACTCCATAACCTCACCTCCTCGTGGTCAGTGCACGATAACCAAAGTAGGACCGTAGTCTCTTGCTTATGTGGCCTCAGCCATAGGGTCAGCCCCACATGCTACTCTTTTCTCTAGCCCGCCTTGATATCGGTCTCAACGCTAGCATACCTTGAGCCACATGCCTAATCACTATGCTCTTGATCCATGAATGCATTCATTCTCTATCACACTGATCCATGGGTTTGTTCACCATGCTCTAACAATATTGAGTCTACAACCAAAGTTGCACTCTAATCCTCCTATTTTTGGCTAGGAGAAACCCCACATATTCAACAATATGTGCTGCAGATAATCTCGTAGGATAAACCTATTTCACCATCACCAGCTACTAACGATGATGGATCTATGGCCAAGGAAAACTACATGAAATGTTCATCTATAATTAATTAGTATATTTTAAGTGAATTGTTGAGGCAACCAAGTTACAAAACATAAACAACATTGTCACACATTGTTACTGTCATTATCACATTTCCATGGGATCTCAATCCCTCATCACATAATGCCACTGCCTCTCAAGGCTTCATCATCATACATCATCATCATTAGGGATAACAATCCCTTATCTCATCATCAGAGGATAACACCTCAATCAGGCACTCAGCCTTTATCATGTCACCAGACCTTTCTCATCATACTGGTGATACATGCTATCTCATCAACAAGGAACATCATTATTTAGTGTTATACAAAACACATATACATCATAGCTCTTACCTGGCTATGAATTCATTTGAGAATACCTACATGGTTAGTATGCATATCAGGAGAGATAACTTGATCACCAAACATAGATCTTTAGAGAACATATTATGATTATCATGTCATTAAGATTTAAGGTGCATAAGATTGGAACAACATCCATTATCATGAACACATGAAGCATAAAGTTGTGGATGGTATGTCAAACAACTTATATTATTGCTACCAAACCGTGAGCATCCACCATGCCCTATATCTCATAACATCATGATCACAACCATCCCTAAGGATACATCCCTAAAGACCACACTACCATGATCTACCATCTCACTTTATCATCAACCTTAGGTAACCACCATATCACTGGTCACGACCTATCTATCATATATGAACATCATAACCAAAGATGTGGCTCAAGATAACAAGCTCACCAACTTAGGGTTACCGGGTTAGGCACATCCCTCACCAAAGGTGTCACCTACCCTCACCAAAGGTGTATCGCGTAGGGTACTATCCCTCACTCAAAGGATATTGGGTAGGGTACTATCCCTCACCCAAAAGATAATGGTCATCACCAAAACCTAGGGCACCAAGACACATATGGGTCACAAGCATATCGGGAAACCATGTACAAGAGTGTATCGGGAAACACTATCATCACATCAGTTAAGACACTATATCACCCTCTAGGGTTAGGGTTTCCATGTCGGGCAACCACCATACCCATATCGCCCAAGGCACATCCTTGTCGCCCATCAAGCAACCTCTTGGGAAGCACACCATGGTGCACAAGGATCTCCCATATCGCCCAAGGTAGCCCTATCATCCAGAATAGGGTTAGGGCTCCCTATCAGTCAAGACACCATATCGCCCATCAGGGTTAGGGTGCTTCATATCGGCCAAAGCACTATGTCGCCCAACTAGGGTTATATCGACCAAGACCCCATATTGGTCAACATCATATTGGCCAAATCTTTAGAGATCACCTCACAACTCAAGGAAGGAGGGGTGTTGCTCAACCATCAAGGCATGGCCTAACCATGTCACCCAAGGCACTCAAGAGGGGATGTCAACCAAGTACCATATCGACCAAAGGCATATTTCCCAACATCATCTTGGGTAAAGGTCCATATTGGGCAAGAAGTCAACAAGGTAGCATATCGCCCAAGTTCAACCCTAGAAGAAGGATATCGGGAAAAACACAACTTAGGGTATCGTGCATGGGTCGAAAGGCCATGACGGGTTGGTCATCTTCAACCTCAAGACTGCCACCAAGAAGCCTTGTAAGATCAAGAGAGTTGGCTCACCTCTCAACAACTAAGTGAGAGGGGTTTTGCACAACTTCCATCACATATTAGGAAACAAGGAGATCCATCACCATATCGACCAACCAATCCAAACCTTAACTCGCCATTTGAATTAAGAAGCCTAGGCTCACCTCTCAACAACTAAGTGAGAGAGGGGTTTTGCCCAAGGAACCCCGAATCTAAAGGTTTGGCCAACACAAGGCAACCATCTCACCAAGGTCTAGGGAACATCTAAGGCAACCTTTTAACCATTAAAGCAAGAAACATAGCTAGCAAGATACATGGTTGATCAAGATAACATATAGCAAATCAACATGATAAGGAAGTAGTATAGTTAGGGTTACAAGTTATGTAACCCACCTCAAACTATAAAGCTCCAAGCTCCTAGAACCAAGCTCCAAGCTCCAAGCTCCAAGCTCCAAGGAACCACCATAAGAGAAGGAAAGGGGCAATCTAGCAAGGTGTGTCGCCCAAGACACCAGCTGTATCGACCACCACTTGCTCCTAGCTCAGCCACCAAAGGAAGGGAAACAACGAAAGGAACCAAAGAGGCCTAGAAAGCAAGGGGGAGTCACTTATATACTAAGGGGTGAAGGAGGAGAGCATGGCAAGGTGGCACCTAGCCCTAGCACACTTGTCTAAGGGTTATGCCACATGCTAGCACCCCAAAACTACTCGCCCATGAGTTGCCACCCACTTAGAAAAGCAACTACCACTTTTCCAAAGAAGGCGACACAAATGAGGATAGGTGAACAGTGTTTGTCACCCAAGATGGCAAGCCAACACACCATGGTAAATACACCTCTTTACCTGATACAACTAACACTCCCTTGGCTGATACACCAAGGTCCAACCTGATATCAAGCCTCAACAAGGCTCAACAAGGAAAAGGCTCAACAAAGCTCAGCAAAGCCCAAAGCTACTCAAGAAAAGATCCCAACCCATCCTATCAACCCTATAGGATACAAGGAGAGAGAAATACATCTCTCAAGGTGACAATCTTGCACACCAACCCTAAAACTTGGGTAATTTGCAAGTTGCACCTCCACCTCTCGACAAAGCACAAAACAAACCCTAATCACAACTTCATGTGATTAGTAATCATCTAAACACAAGGTTTAGGCAAAGCAAATAGGGTAAGCCTAAAATGAGGGTCAGGGTCCTTACAAGCCATAAACCTCTATAAAAGGATTTGGTCCCCAAAATCTGAAGAGAAAAGCGAGGGGTACTTCCTCCTCATCTCTTCCTCAAGCTCCCACGTGGCTTCCTCAATGCCACGATGATGCCAAAGAACCTTGACAAGCACCAAGTATTTTCTTTTCAACTTATTCACTCTCCTGTCAAGGATAATCACTGGGCCTTCCTCGTAGGTCACATCTTCATGAAGCTCAACCTCAACCGGTTGTATCATTGTCTCTGTGCATGGATGACTTTTCTTCAGCATACTGACATGGAACACCAGATGTAACATGTGCAACTCTAGCGGTAGTTCTAACTTGTAAGCTACCTTGCCAACACATGCTATTACTGGATATGGCCCCATATACCTAGGAGCCAACTTGCCTTTTTGGCCAAACCTCATCACGCATTTCCATGGTGAGACTTTGAGATACACCTTGTCTCCCACCTGGAACTCTAGAGATCGTCGACAATTATCTACATATGACTTCTGTCTGTCATGTGCCGCTTTCAACTATTGTTGTATCACCTTGATCTTCTCTGTTGTCTGTTGTACTAACTCAGGACCCAAAAGCTGATACTCACCAACCTCATACCAACATAGAGGAGATCTGCACTTCCTTCCATATAAAGCCTCATAAGGTGCCATGTCGATACTCCGTTGGTAACTATTGTTGTAGGAGAACTATATCAGATTGAGATGCATGTCTGAACTGCCTAGGAACTGCAAGATACAAGCTCGGAGAAGATCTTCCAAAGTTTGAATAGTCCGTTTATATTGTCCATCTATCAGTGGGTGGAAAGCGGTACTGAACCTCAACTGCATTCCCAATGTTGTGTGCAACAGTTCCTAAAAATGACTTGTGAACTGGGGGCCTCTGTCAGAAATTATCTTTGTGGGCACACCGTGCAAACACACTATCTCATCCACATACACCTGAGCAAGATTTTCTGGTGTATATGTTGTCTTCACAGGTATCAAATGAGCAGACTTTGTCAATTTGTCCACTATCACCCAAATGGAATCATGATTTCTAGCTATCCTCGGCAGACCAACTACGAAATCCATGGTTATATGATCCCCTTTCCATGACGGTATCGGCATGGGTTGCAACGTACCTGCCGACTTCTAATGCTCAGCCTTTACCTGCTGACATATCACACACCTAGCCACAAACTCGGCTACAACTCTCTTCAAGCCAGGCCACCAATACAGATTTACCAAGCATAACATACATTTACATGTGCGCTTCCTCGAGCACTAACTTCCTCATATCATCAACATCTGGGATCGCCATCCTGTTATGATAACAAACTAGTCCATCCTCAGACTCATGGAAGCCATCACGCTTCTTGCTGCCAAACTTTGTCCTGATCAACTGAACTGTAGCATCTTCCTACTGTGCTTCTCTGATCTGCTGCCTCAAAGTAGGCTTCACTTGCATATGTGCCAATAGTCCTGCCAACAAGGAGACTTCCAACTGTACATTCATCTGTCGCAAAGATACGAACATATCCTGCCTATGGCATATCAAAGAACTCAACGGTGCCTTCTTCATAGGAAGAGAAGAAGACTTTATGCTAAGCAGATCAGCTACCACGTTCACCTTACCAGGATGATATTAGATGGTGCAATCATAGTCATAGATCAGTTCCATCCAGCAATATTGTCGCATGTTCAGTGCACTCTGCGAGAAGATATACTTTGAGTTCTTATGATCCATAATGATCTGACATACCTCCCCATAAAGATAATGTCTCCAAATCTTTAATGCATGGACCAACATTGGCCGTTCCAAATCATGTGTCAGATAACTCTCCTCATATTTCTGAAGATGTCGTGAAGCAAAAGAAACCACATGATCTTCATGCATTAGCACACAACCAAAACCTTTCTTAGAGGCATCACAGAAAACTACATACCCTTTCCTAGGCTCTGGCAACATCAATATTGGAGCACTAGTCAGCTTCTCCTTCAAGCTTTGAAAGGCTTGATGCCAACAACCATCCCAAACAAAAGGCACATCCTTCCTGGTCAACTTCGTCAATGGTAATGTAATCACACTGAAGTTCCTTATAAACCTCCGCTAGTATCCTACTAAACCCAAAAAACTATGAACTTCAGTCGGCGTCTTCAGTTGCTCCAATTCTACAACTGACTCCACCTTCTTGGGGTCCACTCTGACTCCTTCTGTAGATATCACATGACCCAAGAAAGTCACTTCCTTCAACCAGAACTCACGCTTACTAAACTTGGCATACAACTGGTGTTGGCGAAGGAGATTCAACGCTTGTCAAAGATGTTGTTCATGCTCTTGACTATCCCGACTATAGATCAAGATGTCATCTATAAAAACCACAAAAAACTGATCTAAAAATGGTCAGAACACTCTATTCATCAGATCCATGAAAGAAGTAAGCGCATTGGTTAGCCCAAACGGCATAACCACAAACTCAAAGTGACCATACCTCATCCTAAAAGATGACTTTGGTATGTCCTCATCCTTGATCCTCAGTTGATGATATCCAGACCATAGATCGATCTTTTAGAATACTATAGCACCATGCAACTGATCAAACATATCGTCTATTCTCGGTAAAGGATACTTGTTCTTGATCCTAACCTTGTTCAACTACCGGTAATCTATGCACAAACACATCGATCCATCCTTCTTCTTTACGAACAGGACTGGAGCACCCCATGACAATGTGCTCGGTCTGATGAAACCTTTATCCAAAAGCTCATATAACTTCTTCTTCAATTCTTCCATTTTAGTTGGAGCCATCATGTACAGTGTTTGAGCAAGTGGTTGTGTCCCTGGCACTAGATTGATCTCAAAGTCAATCTCTCAAGTGGGGGAACACTAGAAAACTCATCGGGAAACACATCTGTGAACTCTCTCACAATAGGCACATCCTCAAGGCTAGAACTGTAACGACCGTCGCCAAAGAGACAAACAAATCATTACTAATTAAGCGGAATTTAAACATAAATAGAGGATTAACAAAAATCACTAAAAATTAAAACCATTTTGCAAAGTGATCCATTTCTAAGAAAACTCTTTAAGGAAGAACCAAAATTGTATATACATCATTGTTCACATTATACATACACTGTACCATCTCTTCTCAAGGATAACAATAACCGTTGCTTTGTCAAAACATATAATGAAGCAACATAAAACCTCAAGTCTTACAAACCAAAAACCTCAGATCGTTCATGAAACCATAACGAACCAACTCTAAGGACCTGAGAGTATAGAGACGACAAATAGGACTTCTATCTACAAGACATGACAGACAGTACACTCAACCTGAGCTGTCATTGTTGTCCTTGTTGCTGTTGTTCTTTTTCTACAGAAAGGTCTTCACCTCCTCATGCACGTCCACCTAAAACTTTGGATCCCACGGGGGTGAGACAATTGTAATTGTCCCAGCGAGAGATATAACTCTCCACCAACAATGTTATTATCATAGTTAAATAGTATTAAACTGAGCAGAGGATAAGTAGTTTAGAACATTCTCATCTTTTAAAGCATTGCCACTATCTATGATAGAGCAGTAAATCATATATTCACTTTATAAGGAATATGAAGAAACACGTATATCATTTACTCATCATACTATCTCAAGCTTATCCTGTGATGCTCATTATCATGGTATGTCATCCATGAATCATTGTCATTTCTATCTATTGGCCTCAGCCAATATTCTAACCAGATATTGAATTCTACCAGTCATGTGAGTATACATCATCATATCCTGTCCAAGCATTGGACTATGCCAATCATATGCAACCATTCCAGGCATTGAACTATGTCAATCATGTGCAACTATTCCAGGTATTGAACTATATCAATCATTTACAACTATTCCAGGTATTGAACTATGTCAATCCTGTGACAATTATTCTAGGTATTGGGTTATGACCAATCATGTGCAATTATTCCAGGTATTGGGTTATGACCAATCTTGTGCAACTATTCCAGGTATTAGGTTATGACCAATCATGTAGATTCCAGGTATTGAACTTTGTCAATCAGGTGATATTATTCCAGGTATTGGGTTATGACCAATCCTGTGCATTCCAGGTATTGAACTTTGTCAATCCTGTGATATTATTCCAGGTATTGGGTTATGACCAATCCTGTGTATTCCAAGTAATGAACTTTGTCAATCCTGTGATATTATTCCAGGTATTGGGTTATGACCAATCATGTGCATTCCAGGTATTGAACTTTGTCAATCCTATGATATTATTCCAGGTATTGGGTTATGACCAATCCTGTGCATTCCAGGTAATGAACTTTGTCAATCCTGTGATATTATTCCAGGTATTGGGTTATGACCAATCCTGTGCATTCCAGGTATTGAACTTTGTCAATCCCGTGATATTATTACAGGTATTGGGTTATGACCAATCTTGTGCATTCCAGGTAATGAACTTTGTCAATAATGTGATATTATTCCAGGCATTAGGTTATGACCAATCCTGTGCATTCCAGGTATTGAACTTTGTCAATCCTGTGATATTATTCCAGGTATTGGGTTATGACCAATCCTGTGCATTCCAGGTATTGAACTTTGTCAATCCTGTGATATTATTCCAGGTATTGGGTTATGACCAATCCTGTGCATTCCAGGTATTGAACTTTGTCAATCCTGTGATATTATTCCAGGTATTGGGTTATGACCAATCCTGTGCATTCCAGGTATTCAACTTTGTCAATCTTGTGATATTATTCCAGGTATTGGGTTATGACCAATCCTGTGCATTCCAGGTATTGAACTTTGTCAATCTTGTGATATTATTCCAGGTATTGAGTTATGACCAATCCTGTGCATTTCATCACTAAATATCACATCACCTTTACTAGGCATTATACCTTGGCCAAGACATCGTACTTATTCGCATCCTTTATGTAATTCAAGTATTCCTCTTATCTCCTTTAAGCATATTCAAAACACTATAGCCCCTATTTGTCTATAAGCATAAAGCATGTATGATTGAGATTCCATTATTATTATTGTATCCATTTATTATTATTATTATGTTACCAAGATTCCATTTCCTAATTTAATTTGAACATTATCATTCCTTACATGAGACTTTTATTAACATATTTTTACCTCTCACTAGGCAACAACTATCCACATGGCTCATAAGAGCCATTAAACATCTTGTCACCTCTCACTAGGCAACAAATTATCACATGGCTCACAAGGCCATTACATCTTGTCACCTCTCACTATGCAACAACTTATTCACATGGCCCACAAGGCCATTACACATCTTGTCACCTCTCACTAGGAAACAACTATTCACATGGCTCACAAGGCCCATTAAACATCTTGTCACCTCTCACTAGGCAACAACTATTCGGGTTTGGGTTTCCCTTTATAGCCGAATAGGGTTTCAAGTTCATATTATCAATCCAAACCCTAATTCATTGCTCCACACATCTAGGAGCATACATTAATATCATAAGTATTCAATCATACTTATTTATTCTCATCATTTATCATTAAATGAATCATCAACTCAAGGTATGAGTTCCTCTCTCATCCTTATCAGGGTATGATTACATCATACTTTATTAACTTGGCTTAACCCTTTCTCAAGGTATGATAGCCTACAATTATCAAAGTGCATTCCATCTCAATGTAACAATTGACATGACACACATCATGTGTTACTCATCCAAGTATATTGGATTTAAGGCGCATCAAGGTGTAACAACCTTAAAGTGTTGGATGTGATATTTACCATGCCTTGGTGTATCACTTCCCTCATCACTTTTAACTTACTTAAGTTCATCAACTTATCTTGTATTAGGGTATTTCCCATCCTAATACTTTATGCACTAGCCCATCACATTTATTCTGTAGTGTATTGATCATGAGTCATACATTTGAATTGTCCAACCATCATCAATTGATATGAACTCATCTCAGGTTGATACATTGTTGATATAGGATTAACCATTGTCAACCACTTTAGGTGTTTCACCTATCAAGGTATCAGTCATACCATTACTTGGTGTTACACTCATTACTCCTAAGAGTGTCTTACTCTCACCTTTACAAGGTGTCTTGGGTTGGAGATGTATGAACACTCACCATATCGGGTTAGGATTTGTACTTGTCTCCATATCGGGCATGAGGTATCTTATTGACCTCATATCAGGCACAAGGTGTATGTATGTGTCGCCCATGATACTTATGAGGTATCAAACCATCACCATGTCGGGCTAGAAGTACATTCAATCACCCTATCGGGCTAGTCACCATCTAGGGTTAGCCATGACGGGTTAGGGTTACCATATCATCTAGGGTTGTGTATCCTGCAACCCTATCGTGCAACCATGTCGTGCAACCATGTCGTGCAACCATGTCGTGTAACCATGTCATGCAACCATGTCGTGCAACCATGTCGTGTAACCATGTCGTGCAATAGCACTTGTTATACTTCACTTATATCGAGTTACCCAAGTTAGGGTTTCATGTCAACTTTTAAGTATTCATTCAACCTTGTATCGTGTATGGAGTCTATACTTGAATCCCTATCATGCAATAGGTGTATACTACACCCCCATATCATGCAACAATTTATTCATTCATATCCATATCATTCAAGTGAAGTAGGTGCATCATCATATCGGGTTAAAGGTGCTTTCTTGTGTGCTTGCACCCGATATCACTTTTATAAAGTGATACCACCATCTTCAAGCTCTAGACCTTAGTTATAACTGTTATAGTTCATGTAAAAAGGTCTAAGAAACTACTAGAACTCATAATCACATCAACTATTTCAGGAAATTTCATAATTAAAAGTATTTCACTAATTATAGCAATTCAGGTGAAGAATAATAACATGGTTGAGTTCAAGTTATATAACCCGCCTTAAGAACGACTTCAAAGCTCCAAGATCAAAAGCTCCACGTTCCTGAGGTTGAATATGGACTTCACAACTCCTCTATATGCAAATAATCACAATGGATAAGCAATTGGTGAAGAAGAAAAGAAAGGAAGATCAAAACCCTAAATTCATGCTTCAATCCAAGGTTGAAGATGATCTTATCCTCACCTTAGGGTTAAGTATGAGCTCCTTCTTGCTCCTTAACGCCTTTGCACGATACACTAGTGTCCTTGCATGATATTCCACCCCTCGTGCACGATATGGCACTCACTTGCACGATATGACACTCACTTGGAGTCAAAACTTCACTCTATGGCCGATATCACCCTATATGGCCAATATCACCTACTTGGGTGATATGCTCTTTCCATGGGAGATATCCCAAGCCCTATGCATGATACCACAGCATCCATTCACGATATGGGAGCTCTATGCACGATAACTCAGGGTAGGATGGTGGTAAGGGTCGTAAAATTGCACCAAGGGGTGAAACTAGGGGTATATATACTTGTTGTTCATGAAGGAAGGTAAAAATGAGGTGTCAACATTTTGAGCTAGTAGGTGCAACGTGTCTTGCATGGGTGACAAGTGTCCATGCATGCATCAACATTTATTTTGTATTGAAAAACAGTTGAGGATCATCTTGAGATGCAAATTCGTCCATTACTTATCCTTTTGGATAAGTCATCTAGGTTTAATCACTATTTTAAGTCAAGTCGATACACTTTTTCTAAGGAAACTTGTTGGCCGTCACACTTCACCTCCTTGAGGTTCTTTGCACGATATGGACTTTGACAAGAGTTCAAAAAACGATATGGGACACCTCCTTGGGCTCCATGGCCAATAGGCACTCATATATAAGCTTTTCAACTTGATACAACTCAAGTTAAGCTTTCAAATTTAACCCTTTTCTTGGTCATTTCATCACCAAGATTACCATCACTCATAAATGATTCAAACATGGTGTCTCATTCATTATATCTCCTATAAATGATACATAGAGGAAGTAGGTACACTCTAGAGGTGGTATTTTTCATATTAACCCCACATTTTGGGTAAATTACAATTTGTACCAAAATTGGTGCACAAGGTACCAGCATTGTTCAAACAAATTCAAACTTGGAATTTAGGCTTTCCACAAGCCACCACTTAGGATAATTTTCTCTCTTATGATGGTAAAACATATAAGGCACGTTCAACATGTGACATATTGCAATATAACCCCTCAACTTGGGTAAATTGCACTTTGGTCCAAAATAGAGAAACATTGTTCAAAGAACATTCAATCGGGACCAAACATGAAACATAAGTGTGTCACATGATAACAAAGCACCTCAGAGGATTATATTAAAGTTGTAAGAAACTTTATTATCCAAAACAAATAGGTTACCTCATAACCCAGGTCAGGGTCATTACAAGTTATAAACGCCTAACAAGGATTTCGTCCCCGAAATCTCAAATAAAAGGAGACATATATTATTCTTTCATTATATTATCAATTCTCCACATAACATCTCATTGTTATGGAGACACCATAGAACTTTGATCAATACAAAGTTCTTTTTAAAAATCCCATGGAATCAAACACATAGGATACATGCTTCACTGTCTTTTCATTATCTACTGTGTAATTAATTCTGGGTCAGGTAACACTTTTATCACTCAGATAGAGGTTGTTTGTTAATCTCATTTGAAAAACTTTTATTGTAATATTTTTTTACAGTTATTCCTTCAAGTAGATCATTCTCATCAATGTTTATGTTTATGCAAAGCATAAACCCTTAACATATGATGTCCATACTACATTAGGTAACTGGACTGATTCTACAGTTAACCATTCCATGTAACTATCATTAGATAGTCTGATGTTTCTTAGATACCAAAATTCCTTACCTTGGTATCTAACACATGTGTTAATAACATATCACATCCTCATTTTTGTTTATAAGTTGACTTATGAGTAAATCAAATTCCTTCATATATCGATTAGAATGTGGTAGAAATATCCATGCCACATCTCCTTCTTCTTTAAACTCTTGAGATTGTTTCAGAATGACTACTTGATCAGAGTAATCAAAAAGATAACAATCTAAATATGTCATACTTGTCTTGCCTTCGATAAATGAATACCTGGCCACGGTATTCAAGAACTGAAATTAGGTAGTATGTATTTGTTTTATATTATGTTTCATACTTTTAACATCTCTTTAAATTTTACTACTTAGTATCTCGGATTTTCTTTGGGTGTTTCTTTTACATCTCTTCCTTTTCTACATGAAGAGAGAAATTTCTAAACATATAAGAGAATATTAATCTAAATATAGATTCTCATCATTCTTATCTCTTCCTCATGTCCTCATGGGACTAATTAAAGGAAGCTCAACATCAACTACCTTCTTATAATTATCAGATAAAATATAGAGAACACATATCAGAATGAGAAAGCTCTATCTGACTATCATCCCTCGCAGTCATCCACCACATCTGGTTGACTCAAACATAGAGTCTAGTTGTTTCATGTTGTTTCTTTCGCCTTTTTACACTATTAGGTTGTAACTTTCGTAAGCCCTGCCGAGTCTACCTCGGTTATTGGGTCATGTACTCCCTTCTTTTTTATTAGAAGGGTTTAGTATGCTTAACATGTTCATGTCTTATCCTCATACCATAGTCTTATCGGTCCCATTACCGATGTAGAAGCTAAGTCAGGAGTTCTTACAGGTGGAAAGTTAGGACTTTTGTATTTACATAGTGGATCTTGCCCTAGAACACTAGGCATTTATTGCATTGGTGGCACAAAAAACTTTGGCTTTTTAGAACAATTAAGCAAATGTCTCTAAAATTATAGAGACCTTACCTTAATTCTCAGCTTATTGCCTCTTCTTGGGCATTACCATCATAGATGTACTATCTGTCTAAACTTATGGCAGAGTCTACTTTCTCGCCATATGTTAATCTTTCCCACATTTTCCACTGTTCCAACATGACTATGTCATTTAGGAATCCTTTCAAATCCCAAAGTTTCTATATTAAGGACTGGTAACCTAGGTTGTAATGCTAGTATCCAGTCTATTATATTCATCACTGTTGTCCTAACTTGCCTCACAAGAGCATAAAAAGTAGGATTCTCTATCCTGATTGGGTCAAGATGGGAATTCTTAGGCACTCATTCTTCTCTTGCCTGGTCCCTTGCACCCTCTCCTGGTGCAACAACATTTCTCTCAGCAATGTGTTCCTCGTATTCTCCAGTCATTTATAAACTTTACCCTTTCTTCGGCATAAGCGGAAGTCACTATAGGGTATACTGAAGGACACTAACACAAACTCAACACCTTAGTCCTATGTCTCTGTAGACTCAGTGAACCTTAAGCTCTGATACCAAACTTGTAACGACTATCACCAAAGCGACAAAGAAATCATTACTAATTAAGCATAATTTAAACATAAAGAGCGGATTAACAAAAATCACTAAAAATTAAAACCATTTTGCAAAGAGATCCATTTCTAAGAAAACTCTTTAAGGCAGAACCAAAATTGTATATACATCATTATTCACATTGTACATACACTATACCATCTCTTCTCGAGGATAACAATAAAAGTTGCTTTGTCAAAACATATAAAGAAGCAACATAAAACCTCGAGGCTTACAAGCCAAAAACCTCAGATCGTTCATGAAACCATAACAAACCAACTCCAAGGACCTGAGAGTACAGAGATGACACATAGGACTTCTATCTACAAGACATGACAGACAGTACACTCAACCTGAGTTGTCATTGTTGTCCTTGTTGCTGTCACTACTACAGAAAATGCTTTTTACAACGGGAGATAGACAATAGTTCTGATGATTGTGTTGTAGTTAGCATACTTATCACAACAAGCCCATTTTTGTGTTGTATATTGTATATTTTATACAACACAAGTCATTTACAACATGCCAAACCTATTGTTGTATAGGAGGATGCTACAACAACTGGTAAAGTGTTGTAATAGGTTGTAGTATCACAACATATTCAAAAGCGTTGTAAAAGATGTTATTTACACAACATATTTTGACCCGTTGTAATAGTCACATGTTGTAATAGACCATCATTACACAACGTAGACTCACCCGTTGTAGTATGTATTAATTATACAACATGCCTTTACATGTTGTATTTGGTACATGTTGTAATAGAACACCATAATACAACATATTAAAACTCGTTGTTATATCCCAACATGAGACAACAGACTCCAACCTGTTGTTATATATTATAATTACACAACATGTTGTAACCTGTTGTAATATCCACACATAAAACATCGTTGTAATAGACATCCATTACACAACGTAAACTAAACCATTGTAATATACTATAATTACACAACATGATATCACCTGTTGTAATAGCTACATATTGTAAAAGACCATAGTGAAACAACACATCATATTCACATAATTCTCTAAAATTTTCAATTATTCGCGTATAATATGTGTGTGTGTCTATATATATATATATATATATATATATATATATATATATATATATATATATATATATATATATATATATATATATATATATATATATTAATTCTATAGTTTTAAACATCACTATATAATTTTGATATTGTATCCATTAATTTTAAATACTTCTATCTACATTTATCTTTCATTAATACATAATATTTATAAATGCAGATAGAAGTATTTAAAATTAATGGATACAATATTAAAATTATATAGTGATGTTTAAAACTATAGAAATAATATATATATATATATATATATATATATATATATATATATGTCACCAGCGTGTCTTATATACTACCATATTAGTTTTTATTTTAGTATTTTCTTATTTTTATTGCAATATTAGTTTTCTTTTTTTCTAAGTTTCCAATTAAATGCATGTATATATTTTCTTTATTTTTATAATTTTAAACTTATTTTATAATTTTAGTACTGTATTCATTAATTTTAAATACTTTTATGTACATTTATAAATATTATGTATTAATAAATATAATATTCTATTAATATTTTTATTATCTTCAGTTATTATTTCAGATATATGTTAATTTCATATAATTTAATGTAGATTATATTTATTTAGCAATTTAACATATATATGTATATATATCATAATAAAAAAATATACATTGTATCATAATAAAAAAATTTAAAAAAGAAAAACATCGGCCCGCCCAATGGGTAGCTGGGGGCGCGGCGCCACGTGGCAGTACCACGATGAAGACGCCATTCAGACCGGCGTCTTCATCATGGGACTGCCACGTGGCGCCACGCCCGCAGCTACCCGTTGGGCGGGGCCGAATTTGCTATTTTTGAGCCAATAGGGGTGAAGACGCCATTCAGTTCGGCGTCTTCGACCCTTTCTCTCTCCCAAACTCGTCTATTCGAGTAAATATGTTCCAAACTCGTTCATTTTGGTCATTATTTACTGCTAACCCATCAATTTTGATTTTTTTCCTCTTTTCCTCCGCACTTTTTTTCCCCGCGCGGCCTCTTTTCCTCCGCGCACAGTTTCCCCCAGTGCGATGAGCAGTTTCACCACAATTCACCCACCTGCAAACTGTCCCCCCCCCGCGTCGAGCACCGTAGACATCGACGACAACTGGGCCGCATCCCAGAGCCGACGTTTCTAGGGGCCAGCGATCTTCAACCTCACCGCTAGACGATCGGAATGCGTCGCTGCCCTCTGCGTTTCGCACCCACCTCGAGCTCCGTTCAATCCAAGGTAACCTCTACTTACACGGAGATGATCCTTCATTCTCTACGAGGCTGTGCCGAAGCCAAAAAAACCTCTATATGTCCACGGTTAAGAGAGATTTTTAATTTATATCTTACCAACTCCTGTTTAACGATGAGTCGACCCCTCCTTTCAAGCCATCTAATGGCATTAGGCAAGGAGACACAATTACGCCTTACCTATTTGTCATAGGTATGCAAGGTTTTTCAGTTTTGATGGAGGATGTTATGGAGAAAGGTGAAATCACTCCTCTGCAGGCTTCTAAAGACTTAAACATCTCTCATATCATATTTGCAGATGACATAATGGTCTTCACTTAAGCTAATGTCTACAGTCTTATCTTTGTGAAACCTTTGCAAAGCTATCAAGTTTGAGTGTTAATGTTGACAAAAGTGAGGTCTATTTCAGTAAGTCTTCCCCTAAGAATGATTCGATTCGTATCCTTGGGTTTAAGGAGGGTGCTCTTCCTTCAAAATATTTAGGCTTTCCCCTCTTCGTGGGTAAGTTGTCTAAACCTTCATGTGATCCTTTAATTGATAAAATTAGGCACAAGTTAGAAAATTAGAAGTCTAATTTTATTTCCCTTGCTGATCAAGCTAAATTGATTAGATCTACTCTCTCTACTTTTCATTTATATTGGATTAGTTCCTTTCCTCAACCGTCCTCTGTTCATAAGGAGATTGTTAAGTCTTGTAGAGATTTTCTTTGGGGTAGTGATAATAATTGGAACCACATCCATCTTGTTTTGTGGGAGAGAGTTACCATATCTACTATTGAAGGTGGTCTTAACATCCAAAAATCACAGACTCCTCTATGGATTTCCTACTTCATAATGCCTGTAATGTTGTGAACAAGAAGGATTCTGATATACCTCTATATGTCTGTGGTTGATTGTGAGAATCCGGGAGTCCATAGTTTATGTTTTTGGGTCACCATGAGGATTCAAGTTCATATGGGATCAATACTAACATAAGTGATCGTTTCCCTCCTTGCTAATAATAACAGGAAATATCTACTTCAAGCTTGGAGTTTTGGGAATAACACAAGTTGGACTTTAATGCCAGAAGTGGAGGAAAGTTGTGAGTTTGGGTCTTGTATGGAAGAACCTTTGGATGTGTCTAGGTGGTCAGGTGTGTAGAAACACATTAGCACTGCTAGCCCATTGTGATAGGGCTCGGAGCTCATCGAAGAGTGTAGTTACTGGAGAAAGTGAGCAACTTGAGGCATGCTACCAGAGGTCACTTCATTGTCAAGAATAAGTGTGGAAAACTTTGTGGAGGAAGGAAAAGCTGATGGGATGGTCATCTAGTTGCATGAAGGACTAGTTAGAGAGGAGTTGTCTTAATTAGGCATGTGGAAATGGATCTCATCATTAAGAGGATTGAAGATTTATATATTGATATCTAAGTTAGGTTTTAGCTTTTTAAATTTGTTTTGGTTCCTTATGCATTTCCTATTTGTCCTTCGACAATGTGCGCCCAATGAGAGAACATCGAATGTTAGCAAGACTAGGTCATTGATATACATGGCATTGGATAGCAGGGCAGTAATTAAGGTTGAAATTTGGCTATTGAGGAAGAATAAGGGCTTGTAAAGCTAACCTTATTAAGAAACAAGTACAAATAGAAGAGGGGATGGGGAAAACTCTCTATGTTATCCTAGTAAATACCGTCGTGCATGTGGAAAATATGACCTTGTTGTGTGTATGGGTTAAGGATAGTCAATGCCTGTTAGACCAGGTGATTATTTGTCTTTTTTCATTTTAGCTTAGTAAATCACATTTAATGCAAGAATTCATATCTCCAAAGTTACGGGTCTATTATCCTTATGTTTCTTTATTTGTATTAAACTAATTTTGAAAACACTAACTCCCCTATTATGATTCATAGGTGGATTGTAAGTTTAGTCTCCAAGGTAATTCAAATATTAATAACTACTAAGAAAAAATGTATCTTGATGTGCTTTGAATGTTAATAATTGATAATTATGGTCAACACTTCATATGTGGGTCTCAAATGGGATGAATTGATAAATATGAGGCATAATTTCACTTTTGTTCCCAAAGTCCAAGATAATTTAGTAAAGTTCAAAAATAAATGGAATTGTGAAATAGTAATTTTCAAATTTAGAGAATTACATATAATGGTGTGAAAGAAATGTTAGAGTCCATGAGGACAAATATAGAACTGATGAGGTTCTTTGGAAGTGTATCTTACAGGACTTTATGGCCTTTTGGAGTGATTGTGGATGAGTTGCCTCGTCTTGGCTTTCTGCAGTTGGACCTGCTCTGGTCTTGGTTGTTGATGTTGGGTCTACCTCTTTCCAGTTCTGAGCAGGTTTGGTTTTTGGATGTTGGCTGCTGATATGCCTGCTCTTTCTTTTATCTCTACTGGGGTGGTTGGCTGTTTGTTGGCCTGTTGCTGCTGGTTTGATCTTCTTTTGTTGGCTGCTGATGTTCTGATGTTGAAGAGTTGTTAGTTGTGGCCTCTGGTGTTTTTTAAGTTGTTGCTTATCCTTCACTTCTCGGCCTGTTGTTGTTTTTGGTTGTGTATCTGTTGGATGTGCTCGAAGTTGCTGGTTATCCTTCATTTGATGATGGTTTTGATGGTTGAGCCCATCCTTTGTGGATGTCGACGTTCCCCTCTCTCTCCTTTTAGCTGTGGTCTCCTTTCATATCTTCTATTGTTGTCTGTGGGTTTGGTTGAGCTGAATGTTGTCTATCCTCTTCGTGGAAGTTCCCTTCCCTTGTGAAGGTTGTTTTGGCAGATGGTGCCTCTGATCAGTATGTTCTTGGTGGCTGTGCTTTCTTTGGTTTTGCTATCTTGCCTTGTCTGTTTTCATTTGAAGATGGATGGAGCATGGAAGTTGCTGTCGTTGTACTGCTTAGGTGGTGTTGGTTGATTCTGGAGTGTTTAGTAGTTTGTTTCTTTCCTTCTTGATGAGTTTTGGTTGAAGGCTGAAGAAGTGTTGGTTGTTTATGTGCTCATGTGCTTGTGCTCCCCTCTCACTTTCTGTGATGGTTGAGTCTGGGTGATTTTCGCTGTCATGTTTGTCTTTGGAGGCAGTAGGTTCATGATGCCCTGGTTCTGCAGGCTGCCTTTTTCTTTTCTAGATGAAGCTGAAGGTTGTTCGGCAGTTGGTGCCTTTGTTCGTATGCTCCCCACTTGCTTTGGTGATGGTTTTTGAGGTTGGTTGCTGGGGGATGGTTTTGCTCTGCGTTTCTGAGTCTATTTTCTATCCTTTTCTTGTGGGTTCCTTGAAGCTTCAAGCCTTTGTAGGTTTGAGGCTCCTTTCTCTGGTTTTTTGAGACATGGGCTCATAGTTTGCATGTTCTAATGTAATGATAGAAAGATAGTTTCTTTTTGTTGATTCTTGTTTTGGGAATCAACAAGTTTTATACAGTTACAAAAAAAAATGAAAAAAGCAATAGGAGTCACTACCATCAATATAACAAAGTGTTAATCAACCATCCATCACAAAAGAGACCATAAATTTTCAGTTGGACAATGGATGTGGGGGTATAGATGTCGATTTTGTTTTGATATTGTGCTAGAGATTGATTTCCAGCATGAACGACTTCTAACATCTTCCCCCTCGAATGGCATGACTTTTCATCCCACTAGATAGTTTTACCATTTCATTCTAGACATTTTGGATACTTTCAAACTTGTGTGTTGCAGTAGTTTCTTATGGTGGTTATGATCTGAACAGAGCTGCAAGTACTGGAGGTTATGATGCTTCAAGAGTAAACTAAATATCTGAACAGATGTTGTTATTGAGATAAACACATACCAATTAGGAGTGTCCTATAACTGCACTAATCAATCCACATGGCCATGCATCCTTATAAATGCTTTTATGGTATTTTTTGCAAAACTATTTTTTCTTGGAAATTATATACATATAAGATTTAAAAGTATTTTGGTGATTGAATCATGTATGTTGAATAGGAAGATTTGATTAAGAAAACAATGACACAATTCCAAAACAATATATTCATGTTTGTAATCATATCATAGATATAAATTTCTTATTAAATCCATATGCCTTCTTCCATTTTCCTAAAAATAATTCCTCTTCATAGTCATCCCCTTATCCTAGATTAATATATAGTATGATATGTTTATTCTTATATTCTAAAAGATTTCAATGTGTTCATGTTCTTCTTTAAATAGGTTTTAGTAGGGGACATGTCGTCTTCTAGAAATAAAGCTTCTTCTAGCATTTACCTTAATTTATAAATCATATCAGTTGAGAATAAATAAGAATCATTTCATTGATTGAGTGAGATCTTTCCCCTGCTATATGGACCACCAATACAACCAAAAAGAATCCCTTAAGGTAGAACACCCTAGGACACCTCATCTATTTCCGCTATGGGCATCACATAATAAATGTCTCCCCAACTCTGTTAAGCTAACTTACACAATCAGAGAAGCAATCAATTACTTTCTTAATAGACAAAGGAACAAAAATAGCAAGGAAGTTTAGATTTCTAATATTTTATAGGTGACAGATACCTTTGTTCGTAATTGCATGCTATCTAGATCCAAACTCTGTTACGGATTGAATTTCTATCAAACTATTTTCCAGTCAGTTTTTGGTTCTGTTACAGATTCAATTTACAATAAACTAATTGAATCCATAAAAATCAAGTAGCTATTAAGTTAATTCATTCACTAGAAACACCCTTCCCATTCTTAAGTAGCTGCAACCTCTCTTGAGAAAGAGGTAACGAGAACTTGTTGACCTCACTTTAGAAACCAGAAACATGACACTTGCTTTCTAGGTTCAGTCTTCAGAATGCCGTAATTATAATCCTTATGGAAGGGGCCAAGCTCAGGCTGATGAGTTGGAGAGGGGCCAAACTTGTGTGTTGCAGTAGTTTCTTATGGTGGTTATGATCTGAACAGAGTTGCAAGTACTGGAGGTTATGATGCTTCAATAGTAAACTATGATGGTAGAGGAGGGCTTGTCACCGGAGCAGGTTCTTCTGGTGCTTCTGGTGGCACTGCTACTACTGATGCTTATGACGCTCCCAGAGGCTCTGGTGCATATGATGCTGGTAGAGGTACCATGGGTCCTAGTAGTTTAGCTGAACACCCTTAGTAATAAATATTTAGATATTTCCTAATATATCAACTCAAAAAGAAGTTATGTACTGCAAACTAATACAACTTGAATAACATAGTACATGCTGATGAAAATAATGGACAATCATGTACACATGATAATTTCATTGTACATACCTGGGATACCCCATGTTTCATAATACACTGTAGTGCTGACATCATGAGTTATCAACTGGCAGATTATTTCATCATGTAAGTATTACATAGTTGATTTTATATTTCAATTTATCTCTCACTCAAGGATTCATGTTAAACACATATCTTACTAAAAAGGGTACGGGTTTAAATTCACATCCATGCTTTTCCACATGCTACTGTGATAACGTCCACAAGATTTGTAGTATTATTGCTTAAGAAACTGTAATAGAATTTTGTCAAGTTTCTAAATGTGAAATGAGTTGTCTTAAGGATCCCAGAATTTCTACAAAAAATAAGGCAGAACCCTTGTTAGATACCAAAATAGTTTTTTTAATAAAAACAATATCCATATGAATCTAGAAGTACTAGGTGAAATTGAAGGGGTTGCTTAAGTAGGATCACTAAGGTTTACTGAGGCAGGTAAAAGTGACCCCAATTGTCCACCTTATGTTGAAATGGTTTACTGAGGATCACTGAGGTTTCTGACTAAGGTCTAAAATGTCTTCCCACTGGATGAGTTCAGATTTAGATGCAATGACATCCAGCAACCACCTTAGCAGATCCATTACCTTTTCCATCACCTACACCATTGATGTGCTTGGGATTTTTGTCCTCTTCAATGGTGGATAGCATAACCATCTCAGCTGTAACTACATTTAATTGTTCATGAAAACACTGACGAGCAGTCCTCAGTTGATGTATCAGTCTGCCATTGGACATCCTCCTCCTCAGCATCATCGTCATCTTTAGCTTGGCTGACAGGTGGAGATATGCGCTCCTCGTCAGATCCATTTGCCTTCTTCTTTACAGAAGCCTTGGATGATGGGCCATCCTTCCCAGAAGAACCCTTTTTCTTCAACTCATTCTTCATATTCTTTTGTCCTTCATCATCCTGCCCTTCTTTAAGCCTTTCCTTTTCAGCTCTTCTCATGGCCTTTTTAACTTTGGAACCCTTTTTTGCTTCAGGTGGGTTTTTCAGAATGAATGTCGTTAACTTATCTTTCATGTCAACATCAGGCATAAAACCACATGCAACACACTTAAATTCCAACTTTTGGTTTTTGGTGATGATTATTTCAGTCTCAGGATTGCCACATCCATAACACTCTACATATTTCTTAATGAAGTTCTCCAATAGAGCTGCAAGCTTAGTAGTGTCATGAGCACCCTCTATCTTGGTTACCACCCGAGGCATCTTATACCTGTAGAAGGCATCATCACTGTTTGTAGCAGAAATATTCTGCAATGCCGTCTGTGCAGACTGTATTTAGAAACCTGTATCCTTATCAAATGACCAAACCAAAGACCAAGGATGTGAGAAATGAGCTACCCCTCTCTTCTACTTTGACGAAAGGATGAGTGTGAACAGTGGCAGGCTGCAACCTGTGGCAACCTACAGCAGGGGAGGAATCTTCAAATTGCTCAAGGTTCATGCAGACTACTGAATCAGAAGCGTTGAACTATTTTTTGAAACTAGGACAGTATTCTCCTAGCAATCCAACTGTACCCAAGTACAAGAAGCTTGTTTACACATTAAAGAAAGTCTATTCAATGCCCAACACCTTGACATATGGGCACTTCACCAAAATCACTGTAGTGGAATGGAGATTATAGCATTTGAGATGCATGAAGAATATATATAGACTTAATGAATTGATGTTATATTGAATGCATTAAAGTGGAATAGTTTTATTTTCTTACTATTTTACAGAATATGAAAGTATATGGTTTTTCAGTTGATTTAGTTATCGCAACCTCTTGATGATTAGTTTGTTTGTTGTTGGTTTAAGTGCAAAGATTTGTTTACGCTAGAGTTGATACAGTTAGATGGCAACTGGATTGTGGGTTATACAGTTTGTTTATCTTAGATTTTACTAGGACCATGACCATCTAGTGGCCTCCTATCCTATGTATGGTCTATGATTCTTATCTGGTTTTACCTAAGTATGGTGTAGGGCTCCCTTTATTGGCGGGTTGTTTGCAACTATGCCTTGTTTGCAACTATGCCTTCCCTACAAGAACTATCCACATATTTGTACTCACCCCTTTTATCGTTGTGCAGCAATGGATCAAAAGTGGATGTCTTCAAATCTCTTATCTGAAGAGTATGAAAAAGGAGTGGATGAATTTGTAAGGTGTGCAATTGAACATGCAGGAAATGATACTAGACTTCTTTGTCCTTGCACAAAGTGTGATTTCGGTAAGCGGATTAACAAAGACGCATTGCGTCATCACTTATTTCGAGACGACATTGATACGACTTACACACGATGGATACATCATGGCGAGAGGGAAGATTTTCATATTGTAGATCAGAGTGAACAATTTGAGGGAGGCGAAGGAGACACATTGCAGGACATGGCTTACAATGTAGAAGAAAAGATACGAGATTGTCCTAAAATGTTTGAAAGGTTAATGACTAACTTTGAAACACCATTATACAATGGTTGTGTTAAGTTCACCAAATTATCTGTTGTTTTAAAGTTATATCACCTGAAGGCGAGCAATGGTTGGTCTGATAAAAGTTTTACGACCTGGCTACATCTCTTGAAAGATATGCTTCCCGAGGATAATGTGCTTCCTCGTCGCACTTACGAGGCAAAGAAAGTGCTTTCATCCATGGGCCTTGATTATGAAAAGATACATGCATGCTCCAATGATTGCATTTTGTATCGAAATGATCATGCTTTGAAGGATAGTTGTCCAGTCTGTAGAGAACCACGATACAAGAAGGATGGAAGCCCTAGTAAGGTGTTGTGGTATTTACCAATAATACTGAGATTTAGGCGCTTGTTCAATAATGCTGATGACGCGAAGAAGTTGGTTTGGCATGCTGAGGATAGAAAAAGAGATGGTTTTCTTAGACACCCTGCAGATTCTCCGCAATGGATGACAATCGATAATATATTTCTAGAATTTGGTGGTAATCCTAGAAACTTAAGACTGGCACTTTCTACAGATGGAATGAATCCCCATAATTCCAGAAGTCATAGTACATTGCCTGTAATTTTGGTTATATATAATCTTGATCCAGATGTATGCATGAAACGCAAGTATATGCTTTTGACATTGCTGATTTCAGGACCAAAGCAGCCTGGAAATGATATTGACGTTTACTTGGCTCCACTTGTTGAAGATTTAAAGATTCTGTGGGACAAGGGTGTTGAGTTGTATGATGCATACCGCATAGAGAATTTTAATATGAGGGCGATGCTATTTTGTACGATTAATGATTTCCCAGCATATGGAAATCTATCTGGGTACAGTATCACAGGACATCTTGGTTGCCCTATCTGTGAAGACGAGACCTCTTTCTGCCAACTGAAACATGGGAAGAAAACTGTTTATCTCGGCCATCGCAGGTTCTTGCCTAAGGATCATCATTATCGTAGAGTGAAGAAAGCTTTTAATGGAAAAGTAGAACTACGAAGAGCTCCACGACCATTAACCCGACAAGAAATCTTCACTAAGGTGAAACAGTTGAAAGTAAAATTTGGAAAAAAGAATAAATCTCCAATTCTCAAAGGTCTCTACAAGAAGAGGTCTATATTCTTTGATCTTCCTTATTAGAAGTCTTTATATGTGAGGCATTGTTTAGATGTGATGCACATAGAGAAGAACATATGTGATAGTCTGATTGGAACATTACTTAATATCCCATGGAAGACAAAAGATGGCGTCAAGGCAAGATTGGACATGGTTGACATGGGTATCCGAGATAGATTGGGTCCAAAAATGAGGGGAAGTCGGACCTACTTGCCCCCAGCATGTTACACACTTTCAAAGTCTGAGAAAGATGTATTTTGCAAGTTCCTAAAAGGAGTTAAGGTTCCGGAGGGATATTCTTCAAACATGAGTAGATTTGTGGATATGAAAGATTTGAAACTGTTGGGCTTGAAATGACATGATTGCCACACCTTAATGCAACAGTTTTTTCCATTGGCTACCCATTCCATTTTGCCTAAGCGGGTTAGAAATGCAATCACTAAACTTTGTATGTTCTTCAATGCTTTATGCTCAAAATTCATTGACCCTGAGACGTTGGACTCATTGCAAAATCATATCATCATCACTTTGTGTCAGCTTGAGATGTACTTCCCTCCTTCATTCTTTGAAATAATGGTTCATTTGACTGTGCATTTGGTTAGAGAGGTCAAACTATTTGGTCTGGTATTTTTATGTTGGATGTATCCGTTCGAGCGATATATGAAGCTATTGAAGGGGTATGTGAAGAATAGATATCGACCCGAGGGTTGTATGGTGGAAAGCTACATAGTAGAAGAGGCTATTGAATTTTGTGTCCAACATTTATCCAATGTTGAAGCCATTGGTCTTCCTAAACCATGGCATGTCAGAAAAATTGATGGACAAGGCAGTACAGGATGCAAGTTTGTACGACTTTCCACTGATGAATTACACACATCGCATGTGTATGTCCTTCGTAATACATCCGAGGTTGAACCATATGTTAAAGAACACATTGATTATTTACAAAGTCGTTACCGATCTAAGAATGAGAAGGATATAATGAACTTACACATCCGTTGTTTCGCCGAATGGTTAAAGAATCGTATTAGTGAACAGATTGAGCATTCGCCAAATTCTGTTTCAAAGACCTTGAAATGGTTATCTGTGGGGCCTAAATCAACCGTGTTGTCATTTGCTAGTTTTTTTATAAATGGATACACTTTCTATACAAAATGTCAAGATGACAAAAGCACGATGCAAAACAGTGGGGTGTCTTTGGTATCCGAAGCTTTGCACATTGCTAGTGCTAAAGACAAAAATCCAGTCTGGTGTGACATGTCCTATTATGGTGTGATCCAAGATATATATGAGTTGGACTACAACACGTTTCGGATTCCTATTTTTCGTTGCAAGTGGGCTGAAAATGATAAGGGTGTACGCACAGAAGATGGATTGATCTTAGTGAACCTAGATAGGGAGGGGTGTAAATGCGATCCATTTATAATGGCATTACAGATAAAACAAGTTTTCTATGTGATACACACAGCTAACAAGGGCTGGTTTGTAGTCTTATCTCACAGAAGAAGGCCCCATGAAGGAGATGATGATGAAGACGACATCATTTTAGGAGAAGAAACTTCTTTGTCTTCAATCATTCCATCTATGTCTGTAAATGATTATCTTGTTGTTGAAGAAGAAGAGATATGTGCTCGAGAAGATCATAATGACGGGACATTTGTTGATGATGTCAGTGTTCATAAAAAAAAAAAACAGCGTACGCATAAGTGAGAGTAAGTATTGGCATTTTCTTGATGTGCACTAATATCTTTCTGTAATGAATGTAAATATGTCTTAAATTTTGTAAGATTTTATTATGTTGTTTTATATGCAGTTTGCTAATATTTGTTTGTACCAAATTTTGTTGTAGATGGCTTCCAATGAAGACGACTCAATGACCAAAATGATTAGTAGGGGCCGTACCACAATGCCTAAAGTTTCGAGAAAGAGACGTAAAGGACAAAAAATTCAATTGGAATGGAATTCAGAAGGATAACCAATTGGGAAAACCCGAAACATTTTCAGCAGCTATATTGGAGTCACATCCCAAGAGCGAGTTCCAATCAACATCAATACTTGGAGTGATGTGGGAGAAGGTCTCCAGGACCTTATTTGGGAAGAGATTGAGGTGAGTATGTAGATGTTAATATTTTTTGTATGAAAATATTATATTATATTTTATGTGTATGTGATTTTGTTATTTGTAGGGTGTTTTTTCGATTGGATCTGTCAGAAAGCAGTGGTATTACAAAGAGCCAATGATAGATGGAGGGAATTCAAATCTCGGTTATCAAGAAAATTCATGAGGGACAAAGATGGAAACATATGCAAACACCCACCCAAAGAATATGATTTTATATCTACAGATCAATGGGAGGATTTTGTCATGAGTCGATTGACCGAAGAATTTAAGGTGATAATATAAACTAGTGTACTTTTGTTGTTTTTCTTGTAAGACATTTAAATATATTTTCATATTTATTGTTCGTAAAAATAATCAGAGAAGAAGTAAGGCTGGAAGAGAATTATCGTCAAAGAATGAGTATCGACCTAGAATTTCTCGTAAGGGATATGTTGGCCTAGAGCAAGAAATTGTAAGATTTGATTCATTTTAAAGCGATTTGTAAAATTTCATATAGAGGTATAAAAGTATTGTGGTTTTATCATATTATAAAAAGATCAGTGAGAATAGTTTAGATCCAGTGATTTCAAAGATTTCTAGAGCAGAATTATGGAAAAGAGCTAGAATGGACAAAACTGGTGTTGTTACTAGTGACAAGGTCAAGGAAGTGGTGTATAAGATTGTAAGTTTAATTTTTTATCTCGTTGATTTTTCATCACAATATATAGTTTTTATTATTTTTACATATGTATGTTTTATATTTTGCAAGGATGCTCTATCTCAGGAAGTTTCTGAGGGACTCATTAGTGAGAAGGGATGTAATGATGTGTTAACAATGGCATTGGAAAAAAAAGATCACCCAGGACATGCGAGAGCAACCAGACCAGGAATAACAATTACAAAATATTGTCAAAGAGTTGCTCGAACAGATGATCAACCACTCCATATGTTGTTACAAATGCAACAGACCATTAAAGCTTTGGCCATGAAGATCAAGTATCTTGAAGGGAAGAATACGGGCAAGGATCTCGACAATGTTGGGGATACAAACCAATACCCTACTTCCAAATCTAATTGTCCACTTGCACAATTCTCACATCTACCTGAGGTAATAAACAAGTCTTTTATGTATTAAATGTTAGAGATAGTCATTTATCAAGTTGACAATATCTATATTTGATTTTTGTAGGGATATCACAAGTGTATTTTGATGTTGGATAATCCATTACGTTCAGTAGCTGATGGAATGGTGTATATATCTCATATAAATGAGCCAATTATCCTTCACAATGTGGCATTGGATCCAAAACACAAAAAAGTGATAATTGATACCTCATTGATGCCTGAAGAAAGTGTGCCAATACCCTTAGACATGGCTGAAGTTTATCAAGTTTGTCAAGGCATAGGCACCTACCTTCCTTGGCCTGTAGAATTGATCAAAATAAATATGAAGGTATATGTGATAACTTGACAATGTTTTTATTAATTGATTGAAATGAATCATGTATATTAATAAACTATATTTTTTTATTTTTATAATCATATGCAAGGAATCCCAAGACTCATTGTCTCAAAGAAAAGTGAGGGAATCAATAAGCACACAAACAGGAAATTCAAAAACTAGAAAAAATTGTGATGAAGTCTCAAGTCCCGTCAAGCCAACATGAAAAAAGCCTCCAACGAAGCTGAAACTGTTGATGGTGTATGTGGAAGATGATGAGAATCGTAACATCTCTCTTCAGATGTCTAAAGATGTAGTAGGTTACACACATGAGCTGATTATCACATCGGAATTGGTTAAAATATGCCATGATAAAGACCAACTAGAAGCCTCGCATATATAAGTGTACATAAAGTAAGTTTCTATACGAGTAATATGTGTTTCTATACAAGTTTCTATACAAGTACAAAAACTAATTATGTGTTTCTATAAAATTACAAAGACTAAATATGTGTTTTTTTGTAGGCATTTGTTCAACAAAGTGACATCCGGAAATATATTTAATATATTTGGATTTATATGTCCTCATTTTATATATCTGTTATACAATGATAAAGTGGAGACTCGGGCACAGTACATAGCATATCAGTTCATTAGAGGGAAGAAACAAAGATTAGAATTGTTCTTTATACCTTATAATGTGGGGTACACATACATTTTGTCGATTGTCTATTATTTGTTTACTTTAAATGTTGCTTAAAAATACATTAATCTTAAAATGTAATACTCATGTATGTGTAGGGGACATTGGATACATTGCGTCTTCGACCCTATGTGGGGTAAGTGCCACTATCTTGATCCGTTACGAGGAAAATTACGTGGGAACGTGGAAAAACTCATGGAGTTGTAAGTACTTCATAAAACAATTTCAATTACATAATGCATGTATTGAAAGTTCCATATATAGTTACTAATGCATAGAATTCTTGATATGAATTTGAATAGGACTCATAAAGTTTATCAAAATAAAGATGTGCAATATAGGAAGAATTTGAAATGGGAAATTATCAAGGTAATTTACCATTTTGATCCAGAAAAATATTGCTTTTTGATTCACCAATAGAAGTGTTGTTCTAGTTTCTTCAGATTCTGCTACTTGATTTGATATGGTGTTATTTTTACAAATGCTCTTATTTTTACATATATCAATTACATCTTCTTCGGGTCAATATCATCAAGGGCATCCAAGGGCAATTGTTAATTGTTGTATGTGATATTCTTAGGTGTTTCTTCCTTCACTTCATAGGATGACCAGGAAATTATCAAGTGTCCTGTCACTTCTTTATTTTTTTTCTGGTATCACAATTGTTTTGGTATTGCATCACTCTTTGGTTCATACTTATATTGTGGCCATACTCCATATTATAGTTTATGTCAAATACAACTTACTAGACCTTTTCTCATACTGTTTCACCTATTATATGATATTATTTGTAGGCTATGCTTTTCTCAGCTAGATATGAAGTGATTGGTGATTGTGAAAACATGTGATGGTTCTATCGCAGTAACAAAAAATTTGTGTAAATTGGGAATAGTGGTGATGGGTAGAAGGAACAAGATGCGTGTTCCATGAATTGATGGATTCTTGATGCAGGTAAGATTAAGAAGTTGCAAGTCATGAAAAGGAGAAGGGGGAAGAGAAGATGGAAAAGGGGTTAAAAAGATTTGGATTTGGATTCATGCATCCACATTAATCGCCTTAAATTTATATGGGTTGGTGGGACTTACTGATAACTATGCGACAAGTTAGCAATCAGTAGTAGTACAAGTAGGCCACCTCGTGCAGTGGCTTTCTTTTTTTATTCCCGCTTTTAGTGGAAGTGCAATAACTTCTTGGTATCAATCACATGGAAAGGTGGTGTAGGATGAAGGCGAGTTTGATTTGATGATAAAAACAATATGATCAACCTAATGGGTAACACTTGCTCTGTTCCACTCCCACACATACAATACAGTCTCTTCTTCCACTTCTTACCCTCTTCCACTCCTACTTTTGTTCCTACATCTATTCATACCCATGCATGTAATAATGAAAAGAAAACAACTCCTTCACATCCTCTTTAGTTAAGCCATGGGTGCTTCAACTGCTATAAACCTAACCATATTGATTCATAGGGTCCCAAGACATGTATTTTTTTTATCAAAGTCTCATGTTTATGGAGTATAAGAATGTTGAGCTTGCATATATGCCACAAGATGAAGAGGTCAATGAGTCAGCCCTGCCTAGTATTATAAAAAGCAGTTAGGCTGCCACGTGGTTTTCCATCCTGACCACTTGGAAAGCCACCTAGGCGCCAATTGAGTGGCCTTCCAAAAGGCATCTGCTTAACTTACACCTGAGCAAAGCACCCGCCTGAGGGCCTTCTATAGACGCATGTTTAAGGCTTCTTAATTCCAACTCGGCCACAGATTGATAAAGTCCCAAGCTATGTTGCAGCCTGCCAAAATTGTTTTGGAAAAGGCCATGATGGTAATTTAAAAAAAGTTGATCATATTTCTGCTATTTTTACTGTTATTTACCAATATACCTACTGTTAAATGCTTATAGTCTTACTGGTATTCACTATTTAATGCTACTTTATATTAGACTTATTGATATATACCCATATTAATATTTATTGTTATATACGATATACATATTGTCATCAAGATAGATTCAGTGCTGCTTGGGTTGCTGGTTACCCTTTGCTTTTTCTGTGATGGGTTTCTATTTTCTGCTGGATAGTTCTCTGTATGCTGCTGAAGATCCTCTCACGACTCTGTTATAGTGCTTAGTATGGTCTTGTTTGGCTTCATGGTTCTTG
This sequence comes from Alisma plantago-aquatica, assembly GCA_963693085.1. Classification (NCBI taxonomy): domain Eukaryota; kingdom Viridiplantae; phylum Streptophyta; class Magnoliopsida; order Alismatales; family Alismataceae; genus Alisma; species Alisma plantago-aquatica. Next base: position 1,383,254,428 of record OY856411.1, read on the forward strand.
GTTGCTCTCTTCCTGATCAGCTGGAGGTGGTTTCTTGAATTCTGTTCGAGTGTTATAGGGATGGTTGAGCTTTGCTTTGATATCATCTGTTCTGTTGGGTGCTCCGCTCTCATTGCTATGTGATGGTTGAGCATTGCTTCCCTCTTACTTCAGTGATGGTTGAGTCTTGTGTTCCTTGCTGCTTCTTGTTCTGCTCTGTGATGGTTGAGCCTTGCTCCCCTCTCACCTCAGCTCTGCTTGGGTTTCTGGTTTACCCTTGCTTTTTCTGTGATGGTGTTTGGTTTTCTGCTGGATTAGCTCTATGCAAGCTGTTGAAGTTCATCTTGCGACTCTTTATAGTGCTTAGTATGGTCTTGTATGGTTACTTGGTTCTTGGTTTCTCTCTTCCTGATCAGCTGGGTTGGTTTTCTGAGGTGGTTGGTAATTACCTCCCTATTCATGATATGTGATGGTCGAGTGTTGATGGTGCTTGTTGGTTGTTATACCTTAGTTCTGAGCGGGTTGTGATCTGTCTCTCCCCTTTGGTGTGGTTGAGCTTGCTCCCCTCTCACTGCTATGCAGTGATGGTTGAGTCTGTGCCTTGCCTTAATTGGTTTGCTCCCCTCTCATAGATTTCTATCTATGATGGTAGAGTTTTCTTTTTTCTTGTGCAGCGTTTCTTCTGCTTTCTCTGGATGTTCATATAGTTGACTCTGGCGATCCTTTCTTGCTTCGAGGTGGTTGAGAGTTACTCCCTCTTCATGGATTGTGATAGTGGAGTTTTCTGGCTTTTGTTGACTGTTACCTTTGGTTCTGAGATGGATTAGTTCTGTCTCTCCCCTTTGCGTTTCTACCTGCTTGCTGCTGGTTGATCTTTTTGTTGACTTGGCATGGACATGGGTTTCTTTGTTATGTTTGTGGGTATCTTCTCTTGAGTTGTTGTTGTGCATTCGAGTTCTTTGTCTCTACTGCAGTGCTCCCCTGTCAGCTCAAACAGTTCAGTTGCAAGTGTTTTTGTACTTTTGTTCTGATTGTCTAAATAAGCTTGGATTCTGAACAATACAAGAAGGAATCAGTAGTAATGATTAATTGTTTATATACTGGGCAAATTTCATTAAGGGAAACTATATGGGGGCAATGGCACACATCGTCTACCTCAAGGTTTTACTGCCTTTCATTTTACAGTTCATAAAAAGTTTGCATTTTTCTGCAGATTATTTATAGATATCTGTGCCTTGTAAACAATGAGCACCACGTGCATTGCAATTTTTTCAAATTCGAAATGACAAAACAAGTTTGTTAGGACAGATCATTGAAAACAAAAGGTTCATCAGTTAGTTAATCACCAATAATCAATTATTCATATTTCATACTAGTTGATTATACAGGTGATTTATATGGCCTAAGAGTTTCCTTCCGTGGTGAGTACAAGAATAGATTCAGATATTATAGGTTGAGTTTGTCATTGATGTGCTACAAGGTAGATAGCATTATAGGTGACAATCGTGGCTGCTAGCTGCAAGCTGTTGTCAGTATCTAAATTGTTGTTCACATTTTTTAGAAAACAAAATCAGTCTTTTAGTCATTATAGGTGACCAGAAATAAAATGTGGGGAGGGACGAGAAGGTGGGTCACATGTTCATCTGAAAAATGTAGAAAGGATTGAGTGTCCTGTTGACCGATAGAGTAACAGAGTTAACAACTTGGTAGAAATGAAAAATAATATACCCACAAGTGATATGGATGCAATTATCAGAACATGGTGATAGATTTGTTAAGATAAGGAAACGTAATATATTTCTTTGAAATTTACCCTATTTTTTATTGTTATAACCTACCATGATATTGTCGCCAGTTGTCAAACACGAGTAGTTCCTGAGAGTTATTTCCAAAATAGCTTTATGGTTTGATATATCTAAAAAATCTTTCATGTGAGGCTGCAGTTTAACAAAGGTTCCTTTTGGAAGGGTGGCATTCTTAACTCTTACAAAATCCCCCTCTTGTAAGAGCAAGTTTTGCATCATCCAATATGGCATATAAACCATGCCTTCTTCAGCACTAAACCATGCCTTTTTCACTCTTATAGCATTTTTGATTATGTTTACACATACCTTTTATTAAGTTTTCTGGATATTTATACCTTTCCATCCTCTTATTTGCTAACAAGTTCTCACAATTATTTGGATGACAAATTAATATTTATTTTGTATAGTGTCCAAAGTAGCGGAACAATACAGATTGCGAGTATTATGTGTTGAAGTATATGAAAGACATCTTTGATGCGAGAAATAGAAATATTCCTGAATGTGTAAGCTACTTAACATTATATTCTTTTAGTTTGTTCAAATTTCTAAATAAATTGAAAATATCACAATATGTTGATATATTTGTCATATGATTGCAATATTATTCGAAGTATATTGGTCATTGCTTCAACCAAGAAGAAATCGATGAGGTCCGAAATGAGTGGGCGACATGTGTTCTTCAGCACACATAAGATTATGTGACATGTGGGGGAGACATTTGTTCTTTACCATAGACCAATGTGTGAAACTTTTTTAGTTAGTTTTCAGTTCGATTCTAGAGTGGATACTCAATACTTTGTATTATTGAATCGTTGTATGGATGATTTAATATTAATTAAATTTAGTAAGAGTTTCTTTCAAGGTTTGATGGAAATTTTGTTCAACTATGTGTTTGTTTGTGAAATGAAAAAGTATAATTGCATATTAATTATAATTTATTAATAATATGGTTAATTTGATCAATACAATTGGTGCGATATATGACCTTTCAAACTCTAATCAAAGAAAACAGTTAATAATATGTTGTAAAATGTATGATTCTACAACAAACAACACATGTTGTGTTATCCACACCTATTACAACAGGTTTGTCTGGAACAAATACACCTATTACAACAGGTGTTTCTAGTTAACTACAACATGCATAACCTGTTGTATAATTTGTGTATATTACAACAGACACACACCATGTTGTTTAAACAATCTTACTACAACGGTTAAATGTATGGAAAGACAACATACTCCAACTGTTGTATAAATATGTATATTACAATAGGTGCACTGCATGTTGTAATAGACCTACCTATTACAACGGGTGTGTTTAGTGAAAGACAACATGCTTCGACTATTGTATAATATATATTACAATGGGTGAACCACATGTTGTAAAACATACCCCTATTACAACAGGTGTGTTTCACGAAAGACAACATCGTTCAACTGTTGTATAATATATATTACAACAGGTGCACTACATGTTGTGTAAAATACCCATATTACAACAGGCCATTCCTTAAAAGACAACATGTTTCAAATGTTGTATAAAATACATCTATTACAACATGTGATCACATGTTGTGTAAAGCACCCCCCCCATAAGACCACGCGATCTAATACAACGGTTAACACCTGTTGTAAATTGAGAAAAGGAACTGTTGTAAAAAGCATTTTCTGTAGTAGTGTGTTGTTCTTTTTCTACAGAAATGTCTTCACCTCCTCATGCACGTCCACCTAAAAATTTGGATCCCACGGGGGTGAGACAATTGTAATTGTCCCAGTGAGAGATATAACTCTCCGCCAACAATGTTATTATCATAGTTAAATAGTATTAAACTGAGCAGAGGATAAGCAGTTTAGAACATTCTCATCTTTTAAAGCATTGCCACTATTTATGATAGAGTAGTAAATCATCTATTCACTTTATAAGGAATATGAAGAAACATGTATATCATTTACTCATCATACTATCTCAAGCTTATCCTGTGATACTCATTATTATGGTATGTCATCCATGAATCGTTCTCATTTCTATCTGTTGGCCTCAGCCAATCTTCTAACCAGATATTGAATTCTACCAGTCATGTGAGTATACATAATCATATCCTTTCCAAGCATTGGACTATGCCAATCATATGCAACCATTCTAGGAATTGGACTATGCCAATCCTATGCAACTATTCCAAGTATTGAACTATATCAATCCTATGCAATTATTCCAGGTATTGAACTATGTCAATCCTATGACAATTATTCTAGGTATTGGGTTATGAACAATCTTGTGCAATTATTCCAGGTATTGGGTTATGACCAATTATGTGCAACTATTCCAGGTATTGGGTTATGACCAATCCTGTACATTCTAGGTTTTGAACTTTGTCAATCCTGTGATATTATTCTAGATATTGGGTTATGACCAATCGTGTGCATTCCAGGTATTGAACTTTGTCAATCCTGTGATATTATTCCAGGAATTGGGTTATGACCAATCCTGTGCATTCCAGGTATTGAACTTTGTCAATCCTGTGATATTATTCCAGGTATTGGGTTATGACCAATCCTGTGCATTCCAGGTATTGAACTTTGTCAATCCTGTGATATTATTCCAGGTATTGGGTTATGACCAATCCTGTGCATTCCAGGTAATGAACTTTGTCAATCCTGTGATATTGTTCCAGGTATTGGGTTATGACCAATCCTGTGCATTCCAGGTATTGAACTTTGTCAATCCTGTGATATTATTCCAGGTATTGGGTTATGACCAATCCTGTGCATTCCAGGTATTGAACTTTGTCAATCCTGTGATATTATTCCAGGTACTGGGTTATGACCAATCCTGTGCATTCCAGGTATTGAACTTTTTCAATCCTGTGATATTATTCTAGGTATTGGGTTATGACCAATCCTGTGCATTCCAGGTATTGAACTTTGTCAATCCTGTGATATTATTCTAGGTATTGGGTTATGACCAATCATGTGCATTCCAGGTATTGAACTTTGTCAATCCTGTGATATTATTCCAGGTATTGGGTTATGACCAATCTTGTGCATTTCATCACTAAATACCACATCACCTTTACTAGGCATTATACCTTGGCCAAGACATCATACATATTCACATCCTTTATGTAATTCAAGTATTCCTCTTATCTCCTTTTAGCATATTCAAAACACTATAGCCCCTATTTGTCTATAAGCATAAAGCATGTATGATTGAGATTTCATTATTATTATTGTATCCATTTATTATTATTATTATGTTACCAAGTTTCCATTTCCTAATTTAATTTTAACATTATCATTCCTTACATGAGACTTTTATTAACATCTTGTTACCTCTCAATAGGCAACAACTATCCACATGGCTCATAAGACCCATTAAACATCTTGTCACCTCTCACTAGGCAACAAATTATCACATGGCTCACAAGGCCATTACATCTTGTCACCTCTCACTAGGCAACAACTTATTCACATGGCCCACAAGGCCATTACACATCTTGTCACCTCTCACTAGGAAACAACTATTCACATGGCTTACAAGGCCCATTAAACATCTTGTCACCTCTCACTAGGCAACAACTATTCGGGTTAGGGTTTCCCTTTATAGCCAAATAGGGTTCCAAGTTCATATTATCAATCCAAACCCTAATTCATTGCTCCACACATCTAGGAGCATACATTAATATCATAAGTATTCAATCATACTTATTTATTCTCATCATTTATCATTAAATGAATCATCAACACAAGGTATGAGTTCCTCTCTCATCCTTATCAGGGTATGATTACATCATACTTTATTAACTTGGCTTAACCCTTTCTCAAGGTATGATAGCCTACACTAATGAAAGTGCATTCCATCTCAATGTAACAATTGACATGACACACATCATTTATTACTCATCCAAGTATATTGGATTTAAGGCACATCAAGGTGTAACAACCTTAAAGTGTTGGATGTGATATTTACCATGCCTTGGTGTATCACTTCCCTCATCACTTTTAACTAACTTAAGTTCATCAACTTATCTTGTATTAGGGTATTTACCATCCTAATATTTTATGCACTAGCCCATCACATTTATTATGTAGTGTATTGATCATGAGTCATACATTTGAATTGTCCAACCATCATCAATTGATATGGACTCATCTCAGGTTGATACATTGTTGATATAGGATTAACCATTGTCAACCACTTTAGGTGTTTCACCTATCAAGGTATCAGTCGTACCATTACTTGGTGTTACACTCATTACTCCTAAGAGTGTCTTACTCTCACCTTTACAAGGTGTCTTGGGTTGGAGGTGTATGAACACTCACCATATCGGGTTAGGATTTGTACTTGTCTCCATATCGGGCATGAGGTATCTTCTTGACCTCATATCGGGCACAAGGTGTATGTATTTGTCACCCATGACACTTATGAGGTATCAAACCATCACCATGTCGGGCTAGAAGTACATTCAATCACCCTATCGGGCTAGTCACCATCTAGGGTTAGCCATGACGGGTTAGGGTTACCATATCATCTAAGGTTGTGTATCCTGCAACCCTATCGTCCAACCATGTCATGCAACCATGTCATGTAACCATGTCATGCAACCATGTCGTGCAACCATGTCATGTAACCATGTCGTGCAATAGCACTTGTTATACGTAACTTATATCGAGTTACCCAAGTTAGGGTTTCATGTCAACGTTTAAGTACTCATTCAACCTTGTATCGTGTATGGAGTCTATACTTGACTCCCTATCGTGCAAGAGGTGTATACTACACCCCCATATCGTGCAACAATTTATTCATTCATATCCATATCATTCAAGTGAAGTAGGTGCATCATCATATCGGGTTAAAGGTGCTTTCTTGTGTGCTTGCACCCGGTATCACTTTTATAAAGTGATACCACCATCTTCAAGCTCTAGACCTTAGTTATAACTGTTATAGTTCAGGTCAACAGGTTTTGGGAAACTACTAGAACTCATAATCTCATCAACTATTTCAGGAAATTTTGGAATTAAAAGTATTTCACTAATTATAGCAATTCAGGTGAAGAATAATAACATGGTTGAGTTCAAGTTATATAACCCGCCTTAAGAACGACTTCAAAGCTCCAAGATTCAAAGCTCCACGTTCCTAAGGTTGAATATGGACTTCACAACTCCTCTATATGCAAATAATCACCATGGATAAGTAGTTGGTGAAGAAGAAAAGAAAGGAAGATCAAAACCCTAAATTCATGCTTCAATCCAAGGTTGAAGATGATCTTATCCTCACCTTAGGGTTAAGTATGAGCTCCTTCTTACTCCTTAACACCTTTGCACGATACACTAGTGTCCTTGCACTATATTCCACCCCTCTTGCACGATATGGCACTCACTTGCATGATATGACACTCATTTGGAGTCAAAACTTCACTCTATGGCCGATATCACCCTATATGGCCAATATCACCTACTTGGGCGATATGCTCTTGCCATGGGCGATATACCAAGGCCTATGCATGATACCACAGCATCCCTTCACGATATGGGAGTTCTATGCATTATACCGCAGGGTAGGAGGGTGGTAAGGGTCGTAAAGTTGCACCAAGGGGTGAAACTAGGGGTATATATACTTGTTGTTCATGAAGGAAGGTAAAAATGAGGTGTCAACATTTTGAGCTAGTAGGTGCCACGTTTCATGCATGGGTGACACGTGTCCATGCATGCATCAACATTTATTTTGTCTTGAAAAACGGTTGAGGATCATCTTGAGATGCAAATTCGTCCATTACTTATCCATTTGGATAAGTCATCTAGGTTTAATCACTATTTTAAGTCAAGCCGATACACGTTTTCTAAGGAAACTTGTTGGCCGTCACACTTCACCTCCTTGAGGTGCTTTGCACGATATGGACTTTTCCAAGAGTTCACAACACGATATGGGACACCTCCTTGGGCACCATGGCCGATAGGCACTCATATATAAGCTTTTCAACTTGATACAACTCAAGTTAAGCTTTCAAATTCAACCCATTTCTTGGTCATTTCATCACCAAGATTACCATCACTCATAAATGATTCAAACATGGTGTCCCATTCATTATCTCTCCTCTAAATGATACATAGAGGAAGTAGGTACACTCTAGAGGTGGTAAGTTCCATATTAACCCCACATTTTGGGTAAATTACAATTTGTACCAAATTTGGTGCACAAGGTACCGACATTGTTCAAACAAGTTCAAACTTGGAATTTAGGCTTTCCAAAAGCCACCACTTAGCATCATTTTCTCTCTTATGATGATAAAACATATAAGGCACGTTCAACATGTGACATATTGCAATATAACCCCTCAACTTGGGAAAATTGTACTCTGGTCCAAAACAGAGAAACATTGTTCAAACAGCATTCAATCGGGACCAAACTTGAAACATAAGTGTGTCACATGATAACAAAGCACCTTAGAGGATTATATTAAAGTTCTAAGAAACTTTATTATCCAAAACAAATAGGGTTACCTCATAACCCAGGTCAGGGTCATTATAATAACCTTTCGCTTTGGTATCCACAACATGAGCTAAGAACTCCTTACATCCTTGTCACAGCAACTTCTGCACCACCATTGCTGACACTAAATACGTCAGAAGAATCTTCCTATCTTCTTGGAAGATCCAATTCTCACTACCATCAGCAAACACCGCTTGCTTGGAACCACAGTCCAACACAACCTTATACTTCTCTAAGGTATCCATCCCAAGGATCGCATCAAATCCATGCATATCAAGTGGTATAAGATCCACTTCTATCTTATGTGCCAAAAAATATAGAACGCAAGATGGGCATACTTCTCGAAGCAACGTGGGACCAACAAGAGAGGTTTCTAACAATAAGCTATCTTTCTTACAATTAACAGGTAAAAGGAAGCTATCAAGCATACTACGTGCGATAAAAGAGTGTGTAGCACCCAAGTCAACCAGAACAGATTAAAAACAAGAAGAAGACAAATCAGAATGAAATAACTTCATCTGACCTGCCACCACTCGAGGGTTGACTATCGCTTTTGGATGACTCATAGCATAGAATTGAGTTGTTGCTAGTTGTCATCCACATCCTCTGCTTCCTTGAGCAGATGATCCTTCTTGTGACATTTGACTACATCATCACCCTCTGTTACTACTGGACTGTTATCTATATGACCCTTGCTGATTCTGCCTCGGCTGTTGCGTCACTTCGACATCTCTCCTTAGGAAATTTGACTTCAAATGCCCTATCTATCCACAGTGATAGCATGACCTATATTCTATCTGCAGCCTAGATGGCGTCGTCACTGCTACTGAAGTTGTATTGTGGGTTCTAGATGGCGAAAACCCATGCCCTCTTCCTCTACTCAGAGACCACTGTGACGGAGCACTAGAACTTTGCATTGCAGAAGGTGCAAAAAACCTCGACTTCTTGAAGCCATCAAACCTCTGCCTCTATAACTGAGCAAGATTTTTCTTTGACATGGTCTCTCTCTTCTCCTTGACTGACCATTCAATCCTTCAAACAGACTCCACAAATGTGGAAAACCGCTCCCGATTTTGTAAAGCAGCATCAGGTGTCGTCAGCTTGGCACTCAAACCTTTCTCAAACCATCTAATTCTCTCATCATCTGTCATCGTCATGTGAGGACAAAACCTCAGTAGGTCCATAAAATTGGCTTCATACTCGGTGATGCTCATATATCCTTGATGCATACGCTCAAACTAACTGATCTTCTCGTCTAGATACGTCTTCGGGAAGTATCGATTTGCAAACTCCCACTGGAAGATGTCCCAACAGATCACCTCACCAGGCCACTTCTCTTCTTCGATGGCCCATCAGTGGCTAGCACTACCCTTCAGAAGATAGACAACATGCTTTACTTTGTCTGCTTTGGGGATGTTGAGGATCCGAAAGGCCTTCTCAAGACCCGTCAGCCACAGATTTGCATCTGCTGGATCAGCCATTCCAGCATAATCTGAAGCTTCGACTCGACAAATCCACTCGAAGGTCTTCCCAATACCCGAAGATTCACCATGGGGAGCATGTGCTCTTGGCGGAGGCATTGGCAATCTTTCCACCATGAGATTCATTTTAGCCATTAACTGTCCCATAAGATGTTGATAGGCAGGGTTTTCGAGAATGGTTGGGCCAAACTGGGGGACCTCAAGCACCCTTCATGTGCCTACACTTGTGCTCCATCAACAGATGCAACATCACTGCTCTTGGTAGCATGTTCTTCATGATTTTCAGACATCTTTAAGCTTTATCTTCTACTGGGGGCAGAAGGTCATTGTAAGAAAATCTGGAAAACTCACAAGAATAGACACAAGCCTAGTCCTAGATCCATGTAGAATCAACGAACTTAGAGCTCTGATACCAAACCTGACATGTGACATTTTGTTATCACAAAGATAACGAAATGCCACATGAAAATGCACAAAACCACTATAAACCACATATTACCAAAAACATGGGTTAATTAAAACTGATTGTGGAAAGAAGATAATAAAGAAAATATTACATCCAGATCCTCATCCTGCACGAAAACATGTTTTATAAATATACATAAACATTGATATATGTCCACTGCTTATAGGAATCAGTTGTCTCATAAGCACAAAGAGTTCACCACTTGTTTATATACAGGACAGGCCATATCAGGCCAACAACAAGATAAACAAGCTACATCAACTATACATTGTACAAATGTCGTCAAAACACCTCTAAGGATCTGAGAGTACAGGGATGACTCTAGGACTCTACTATAAAACAACAAAAACAACAACATATCAATCTTTTGCCTCCTACTGTTCTTCTTGCTGCTCGTCTGCAACCTCACGACCACCACCACATCTAGCACAATCACCTAAAAAGGTTTAAAACCAGTGGGGTGAGACACAAAGTCGCAGCAAGAAACATAACTCCCCGCCGAACTATAAAACTTCAAAAAGCTAGAACAGATAAAGCATATATCTATTATAAGCAGATCATATATGCAGCATACTAAGTAGAACTAACTTTATTAACAATCTTACCAAGATATCCAGGAGGCATATAACCAAATATTTCTTATGGAACATGATTGACAAGACAAGTTATATAAGAGCTTATCATAAGACATGAGGAATGTGTAATTAATTGCAAGATATAACTAGGGCAATTATGCAAGAAAGGCCTCAACCAATGTTCTGTGTTTTTCCTTAAATAGTATATACTATACGAATGGATTACAATTTATTATGCCCTGAGGAAGTGAGCCGTACCGCTCAAATCCATCCTTCGGTTGTGAAGCCCAAACTGGTGCCATACAAGGTCAATGGAAGATCTGGACTCCATAACCTCACCTCCTCATGGTCAGTGCATGATAACCAAAGTAGGACCACAGTCTCTTGCTTCAGTGGCCTTAGCCAAAGGGTCAACTCTACAGGCTACCCTTTTCTCTAGCCCGCCTTGGTACATGTCTCGATGCTAGCATACCTTGAGCCACGGGCCTAATCACCGTTCTCTTGATTCATGAACGCATTCATGCTCTATCACACTGAGCCATGGGCATGTTCACCATGCTCTAACCATACTGAGTCTACAACCAAAGTTGCACTCTAATCCTCCTATTTTCAGCTAGGAGAAACCCCACATATTCAATAATATGCGCTCCAGGTAATCCCGCATGATAAACATGTTTCACCATCACCAGCTACTAACGATGATGGATCTATGGCTAGGGCAAACTACATGAAATGTTCATCTATAATTAATTAGTACATTTTAAGTGAATTATTGAGGCAACCAGGTTACAAAACATAAACAACATTGTCACACATTGTTACTATCATTATCACATTGCCATGGGATCTCAATCCCTCATCACATAATGCCAATGCCTCTCAAGGATTCATCATCATACACCATCATCATGGGATAAAAATCCCTTATCTCATCATTAGAGGATAACACCTCATTCAGGCACTCAACCTTTATCAGGTCACCAGACCTTTCTCATAATATTGGTGATACATGCTATCTCATCAACAAGGAACATCATTTTTTAGTGTTATACAAAACACATATACATCATAGCTCTTACCTAGCTATGAATTCATTTGATAATACCTACATGGTTATTATGCATATTAAGAGAGATAACTTGATCACCAAACACAAATATTTAGAGAACATATTATGATTATCATGTCATTAAGATTTAATGTGACGTCCCCCAATTTCTATATACTTTCCATAGTGACATTCATAGATATGTGTGCACTCATATCTGTAGATGTCAAAAGGGAAAATATAAGAGATTAAGGTAGTCAACTAAAACCAGAGATTGAGCCAAGATCTAGTCCACATCATCATATAATGCCACACAAACATTCATTCATATAGATAAAATAAAGTCATTACATATGGAGAGAAAAATTATTGTTCTAAAGAAAGTTAACTTTATTACATAGGATCTTGATCATCCTCGACATCAACTAGGAAAAGAAATGAACTAACATCTAGAGAGAAATAAGATAAGTGGAACAGATCTATCTAATGCATCCTCCATGTTTATTATTTCATGCCTTCAGGTACTTTGAGCATGTATTTCATCTTGTTGTCAATTGTTCCTTGCACCTAGAAAATACGAGAAACAAAACATCAGCAAGGCTGGTACGTGGTAAAAGTTATATTTAATAAGGTTGCATAAAGGAAAATATTTGAACAAGAAGAAAGGAGAAACAAAACCATTTCTTAAGGTGAAAATCAGGTAAACATCCTTTTTATTACAATCATTTTGATGCGGTTGTACTACACACATTGCACTTAACTTACATCTAGTGTGGGAAACATTATATCATCATACATATAACATGGGCCAAGTAAAACATACATCCATGTTAGGCACATACATCCACACCAGGCTATGTGCTCTAGTAGCTACAACCCATCATAACCATTTATGTTTCATTAGGTTTGGCGAAATATATCTCATACTAGTCAACCAAGCAATAATATTCAAATATGAGCATTCAAGGTATACATATCATAGGCAACCATAAATCTAGTCATATACTTATATGACCACGTACCTACTTGTTCAATCAAGAGTCCACAGATCTAGATTCAAATAGGAATTTAGTCACCCTGCAAAGAAAGCAAGGGTACAACATTACTATTGGTCCATGTGACCAGGACTAAGTTATGTTCTTAATTATTATTCCTTTTTATGTTATCTTAATTTAGATCAGGGATTTCCCCATATTCTAATTAGGTTCACAAATATTATCAGGTCTGATCCATTATAAACTATGTGGATTAAAGATAATATTTAATTGATTAATTAGAAGATTTCCCAAAATTAGGGTTTCTAGGATGGTTGAAGAAAAAGGGAGGGTAATCCTTAACATGTTAACCATTCATAACATCATGGTTCGTTTTAAAGATTCAGACCAAGTAATAAAGACTAATTATCATCTAATGATATTATTTCAGTCATAAAGATATATATTTAATTTCATGTAGGAAGAGGAAGTTGAAATTAGGGTTTCTTCTAATTCTTTGATCACTTATCAACATAGAATTGTATTTCGATTCATTTAGGAACAGAGTTCTATCTAGGGTTAAATACACCTTAGAAGGTCAGATATCATCAAGGAAACTATTATCATAGATTAATTAGAATTAAGGGGTCATTAAGGCTTTAAGAAACTATTTTTAGAAAAGGCAACGGATCTAGGTCCTGGTAGCATTTTATTTGGATAGAGAATAATTTTCTGATCAAACTGGTATATTGGTTCACTATTATCTAATAATCCTAGCATTTCCTAGAAATTTCCTAAGATAGTTCATTTCTTGGGTAAAAGAAAATAAAAAAAGAATTTCTACCTTGATCAACGGCCGGATCCGACTGGATCGACAGCTCTTGTTGATCCCAGAAATTTGCAAAGAAGCCTACAGACTTTTGAGTGTGAGTGCTGACCTATGGCTCCTCTAGCTGAGGTGGCAAGAGCCTACTAGCCCAACTCGGCCTCTCTCTCCTCTTGCTCTGCTGTTCCTTGTTCGCTGCTAGCCTAAGTGGCTGGATCAAACTCCGGCGAGGGCCTGCCTCATGGAGCAAGGAAATTGTGACGGGTTGTGGGAACGATCGACTTCGATAGGCCTCTCTACATCCAGGCGTCAAGGTCCCACGCTCAAAAACTTCCTGCAGCCCCCTTCCGCCGCGAGGATGGTGGAGGTCATCGAAGTAAAGGAGGCTCCAGCTGTGGAGGGCGTTTGAGGTGTTAGGGATTGGCCGCGAAGCACCCCTGGGTTGGGGTGAACTTGATGGTGAAGGGTAATTGGTGGGGCGAGGTCTGTGGAGGTGCCACCAAGGCAAAGTAGTGACGGAGGGGAGGTGGAGTTGGTGGCGGTGCTCGGAGGTCAGACGACTAGAATTGGGTCTTGTAGGAGCCTAAGGGAGGTCGGGCGGAGCTGGAGGAGGCATTAAATAGCCGTTTGGAAGGCTGGGCGATGAAGCCCTAAATTCAGCCACCGCCGCCTGGAATGGGGCGCAAAGTCGGGAGTTCGTTCTCCCTGTTTCGTGGATGAGGGAGGTTAAGTGTGGGCTTGTTGAACTCGTTTCAGTGAGACGAGTCTTTCCTCCAAATATCTCACGCCGAGATGGCGAGATTCGGGCGCTAGCATTTTTGGAGATGTTGCTGCGTTGTGAAGGGTGGAGACCAGGTCTTTGCGGAAGGTTAGGGATGATCCGATGACCTTTGGATCTCGCGCGATCCCTGATCAGTCAATCGGACGGTCGTGGCTTATCCCTGGTTCATAAATCTGCCCCCAACCAAAAGAAAGGGTGTGTGACATATGTACATATCAAAAGGAATCCGAAACTTAGGCCCTAAGGTTCAAAATGCAATGGAATATGAATAAAATAGAGTTGGTCATATCTCCCAATTGGTTGATCCAATTGCAACCAAAAGTTAGGGGTAGTCTTATAGTGTCATTATGCTACTATTATAACAATTTGAGATCCAATTTCGAATACTTGATGTGTTCATTAACTAAATACATTAATATATGTATTTTATCATCATAGCATAGTAGGGTTTGCATATATTTGAAATTGGTGACACATATTTGTCCAATTAAGTGAGGGAAGTATATGAGGGTAATTTGGTCCATAAATTTGATAATAAACTTTTAAGAGAGAGAAAAATACTATAAAAACTCACTTTGTCACATTCTCCCCTCCTTTTTAAGAATTTTGCCCTCAAAATTCAAGCAGCCTGAAAGAGATGTGGATATTTCCGCTCGACTTCGGACTTGAGCTCCCATGTAGCATCGGTTTGATCATGGTGGCTCCAGAGAACTTTCACCATATCTATACGCCGATTATTGCAAAGCTCCTTTGCCTTGAAATCAATAATTCTAACTGGTGACTCAGCATATGTCAAATCATCTTTCAGCTCAAGAGGCTCATGATTCAGAATGTGACTGGGGTCTTTGACATAGGGCTTCAGATTGGATACATGAAAAACATTATGCATGGCACTATACTGAGGTGGCAAAGCAAGATGATAGGCACATTCTCCAACCCTTTCAAGAATCTCGAAGGGTCCCACATAACGAGGACTGAGCTTTCCCTTATTCTTGGCCAAAGCTCGAATTGGTCGGATCTTCAGAAAGACATGATCACCTTCCTTGAACTGACGTTCCTACTGGTGAGCATCTACATATGATTTCTACCTATCCTCTGCTCGCTTCATTCTCTGACAGATCAGTGCAACTTTATCTGCATACAGCTGCATCTCCTCAGATTTCATCAAGGTGTTTTCCCTGACATCGTCCCAATGTAATGGAGATCTACACAGTCGGCCATAGAGAGCTTCGTATGGTGGCATCCCAATACTCGCCTGATAACTATTATTATAGGTGAACTCAGCTAAAGGCAGGTAATGGTCCCATGAGCCTTCCCAATCAAGCACACAAGATCATAGAAGATCTTCCAGAATCTGTACTGTTCGTTCTGACTGTCCATCTGTCTGCGGATGATAAGTTGTACTGAAATTCAGTTTAGTGCCCAATTCTTCTTGAACCTGCTTCCACAGCTTTGAGGTGAACTTCGGGTCCCGGTCCGAGACAATGGATGCTGGAACCCCATGCAGACGTACAATCTCCCATATATAAAGGTCGGCCAAGTCAGAAACTTTTGATGTAGTCTTCACAGGTAGAAAATGAGCTGACTTGGTGAGATGATCCACGATGACCCCAGCAGCGTCGTACCCCTTCCTGGTCCTGGGTAATCCTAATACGAAATCCATAATGATATGTTACCATTTCCATTCCGGAGTCTCGAGGGGTTGCAGTAGACCACCTAGTCTTTGATGCTCGTCCTTGATTCGTTGATATGTCAGACACCTGGATACAAAATCTGCAATGTCGTGCTTCATACCTCTCCACCAGAACTGACATTGTAGGTCTTTGTACATCTTCGTCGTACCAGGATGAACTGTGTACTTGGACCCATGTGCCTCACTAAGAATTGTTGTCTTTACAACTGACTACTCAGGGATCCACATACGGTTCTTGTATCGAAGGCCACCGTCAAGACCGACTCAAAGATGTGTATGAGGTTTAGCCAGGAGAGAGGTGAGCTCTAAAATCTCGGGACTAGATTTCTGTGCCTCCAGAAGTTCAGAATGCAGGTTGGATGTGATAGAGATGTTATTGACATGGATACGATCAGCCAGGAATTGTGGTCTCCAGCTTGCTAGTTCCTCCATGTTCCTCCATTCGGGTACAGACAGGGATGCACAAGTGGCTCTTTTTCTGCTAAGAGCATCTGCAACCACATTGGCCTTGCCTGGATGGTAGCCAATGATGAAGTCGTAGTCCTTCAGGTACTCGATCCATCGTCGTTGTCACAGATTCAGATCTTTTTGCGTCAGGATGTACTTGAGGCTTTTGTGGTCGGTGAAGATATCAAATGTTGCCCCATACAAGTAGTGCCTCCAGATTTTGAGAGCATGGATGATAGCAGCTAACTCCAAATCATGCGTAGGATAATTCAACTCATTGGGTTTTAGCTGTCTAGAAGCGAAGGCCACTACTTTCCCGTCCTGCTGTAGGACACACCCTAGGCCATGTCGGGAAGCATCGGTGAATATCACAAATCCTTCATTGCCAGATGGTAGAACAAGGACAGGTCTTATGTCAACTTCTGTTTGAGCTCTTGGAAGCTAGACTCACAAGCAGCTGACCAGATGAAATGCTCGTCCTTCCGAGTAATCTTAGTGAGAGGAAGTGCTACTTTGGAGAAATTCAGAATAAATGACGATAATATCCAGCCAGACCTATGAAACTCCGGATTTCAGAAGGATTGTGAGGAGGTTGCCAATCAAGTACAACATATACTTTAGCGGGATCAACAGATATGTTACCCCCAGAAATGACATGACCAAGAAACATAACTTTGTCAATCCAGAATTCACATTTAGAAAGCTTGCCATAGAATTTCTGGGCACGAAGAATCTCAAGGACAGAATTCAAATGCTCTCGATGCTTCTCCATAGAATTAGAATAGATCAGAATATCATCAATGAAGACGACCACAAACTCATCAAGATAAGGTTGGAAGACTTTGTTCATCAAGTTCATGAATACACCAGGTGCGTTGGTCAACCCGAACGACATTACCAGAAATTCGTAGTGCCCGTAACGAGTCCGGAAAGCAGTCTTAGATATATCAGAATCTTTGACCTTAAGTTGATGGTAGCCAGAACGAAGATCAATTTTTGAGAAAACTTTAGCAGTACGAAGTTGATCAAATAGGACGTCAATACGAGGGAGAGGATACTTGTTTTAATGGTAGCTTGGTTCAACATGTGATAGTCAATACACATTCGCATCAAACCATCTTTCTTTTTAACAAAAAGGACAGGTGCACCCCAAGGGGAAATGCTAGGTCGGATAAAACCCTTATCAAGTAGTTCTTGTAATTATTTCTTCAGCTCCATAAGTTCAGCAGGTGCCATCCTATATGGTGCCCTAGAAATCGGAGTGGTTCCAGGAAGAAGATCTATGGAGAACTCAATGTCTCGGTTTGGAGGCAGCCCAGGAAGCTCCTCCGGAAATATGTCAAGAAAATCACGTACCACCTCCAGTCTTTCTACATGCCCATTGTCAGGACTGGCCTCTGAGACGAATGCGAGGAACACTTTACATCCTTTAGATATGAGCCTTTTAGCTTTAAGAGAGGAAATTATTATATTATTACAGAATCCGCTTCCCCGAGGGATCACTACAGGAGAGGAATGAGGTTGAGAGAGAACTACCATCTTGTTTCTACAGTCAATATAAGCATGATATGTGTACAGCCAATCCATGCCAAGAATAACATCAAAGTCTTCCATGGTTAAGAGAATGAATTCAAAGGGCATGTCATGATTTTCAAATTTTAGAGGGAGAACATCGGTTTTCTGCAATGTAGTGAATATTTTGCCACTAGGAGTTGACACATCCAGAATGTATCCCAAGTCCCTGATATGTAAGTGCAACATTGAGGCCAGATTGCGAGAAATAAATGTATTTGTGGATCCTGAATCAAACAGTGCTTTAACAGGATGTCCATTCAAGAAAACAATGCCTACACATGATAATTACATTGTAAATAATTGAAGGCATTGAACAAGATATTAGATATATGAAAAAGATTTAAGATTACCTTCGACAAGTTGGTTCGGATTTTCCCTAGCCTCCTCTGCTGTTACTGCGAACACCCTGGCATTGCGGTGTCCCTGAGGGGGTGGAGCACCTATTGGATGTTTGCCAAGGATAGATGCATTGGGGCACTTGGCAAGGAAATGTCCCTCCTTCTTGCAGTTGTAGCAGACTGGCTTGGTGTAGCGACAAGGCCCGTCATGTCCTCATCCACAAGTCTTGCATTTGCTGCGGTAATCCATCAGCTTGCTATTCTTTGGTCCTTTCTTCCCTGAACCTCCTCCTTTCCCTGATCCTTTATTATGGCCGGGGTGGAATTTCTTGAACTTCTCCTCCTCGGTGGTGGTCAAACCTAAATATCCCATGCTAGAAGGCTTCTGTAATCCCTGTTCCCTTTCCTTCTTAAGGGCCATGTCTAGGGCTTCATCAATGCTTCGGGGACGAGAGGCTATAACTAGGGTTTTCAGGTGTGCGGAGAGATAGTCTACATAATGCTCAGTGAGGCAGTCCTCAGTCCGGATAGGGGCATAGCATTCCAGAAGTCTAAACTTCTGAGTATAATCAGCCACTGAGAGACTACCCTGCCTAAGCTCCATGTACATCTTCTCTTTCCTCTTCCTCTCAGCTATGGGCATGAAACAGTCAGTGAAGAGGGTCTTGAAGGCTTCCCATCCCATGTTGTCTACTTCCTCTCCCTGATTCCCACCATAATTCTCCCACCATATCTTTGCCCCTCCCTTAAGCAAATGGGTGGCGAACTTGACCTTCTTTTCCTCAGGTACTTCTAGGGTATGAAAGGCATTCTCTATGGAAAGGATCCAGGCCTCAGCCTTGTCCATGACCTCAGGCTGATCTTCCCCCCAAAAGGAATCAGGATTGAGCTTAATGAAGTGTAACATCACTGACCTGGGTTATGAACTAACCCTATGTGTTTTGCCTAAATATGTAATTAAATCCTTGTGATTATCTTTGGGCATGTATTTAAGTTCCTGAGGAACATACATTTCCTTTTCTGTCCCTTTTAAACAATATTGAAATGATTGTTTTGTAATACAGGGATCTATTTGCAATTTACCCAGTTTGAGGGGTGCAACTTGTAAAATACACCATCTAGAACATCTTTTATGACTCTTGTCATCATTTAGAGAATAAATGATGAAGAGGTCACTTCTTTTGAATAATCATATAATAAAGAACACCTTTGCGATTGAATAATCAAGGTGTATGTATAATAGCCCTTTTATGTGTATGCTTTAGTGATGGGTTGATCCTCTTTGCCTTCAATTCTTGACCTTAGAAGGAGTTTGTCCTTAGAAATAAGATGTGGGGACGTGCAAAGAAGAAAGGAAGGACTTAGATGAGAAATGAGGAAAGTATATGTTCTTATGGAGAAATTTCACCCAAAATATATATACCACTTCCTTTGCAAGCAAAGGAACGTTTCTTTCATTCCCTCACTTATCCCTCTTGCTCAAACCAACTAAGGAAGAGCTCTGGAGCATAGGAGAATGACCAGGGAGTTCAAGGTAAGTTTGGATCATCCCTTTTGCTTGAATTCATGGAGGAAACTCGATTTCAAGGTTGAATTCATGGCTAGCTCACCTAGCTTTATCATTCTAGCCATTTCTTTCCAACTTTTCCTTGGAGAATTCACCTTGGCCGACCTATGGAGCTCAAAGACGCCATTAAAGACCTGAAGCTTGGAAGCTTGGAGCTCAAGGAACAACCTTTAGGCGGGTTTTATAACTCTAAACCTTATTCTTTCATTATACATCTTTTTCTATGCATATAGTTGCTAGTTCTTCTTCTTCCCTATCTTCCCTTGCATCCTTGCAAGCAAAATCGTGAAGAACTGCTACTGTTCTTGAGGTAGAAGATAAGGGCGTTAATTCCTATGCTTATCCACGGATTTCAACTTTACCAAACGACCTCCACCAATTGCCCATACGGTTTACACAACCGTTTGGTGGGCAAACAGTTTCAGGGTCGTATGAAGGCAAATGGCCTTCAAGACCGTTTGATCACGTTGACCAAGAAACGACCGTATGGGAATCTTGTTTATAATTATGTAGGTTAATCACCCACAAATTTTAGGGGTTAACTCCAAAGGAATCGTGAGATATAAGCAAATCAATTAGCAAATCCAATTCAATTAAGTTCTGATTTTCAATCTGTTTAATTTTCCCTTTTTGGGCAAACGGTCTCAAGACCGTTTAAGATGGTTGACCAAGCATTGACCATTTGGGATTACTGTTCATAATGATGTTGAAAAATGACTCACCAAATTTTATGGATTAATTCCAAACGAGTTATGAGTTGAAGGTTGATTAATAGGGAAAATCCTAATTGAAATCAGTGCTGAAATTCCAATGAGTTAATTAGTGATTTTGGGTTGATTAGCCCAAACGGTCTCAAGACCGTTCGGGGAATCATCCAAATGGTCTCAAGACCATTTGGCGATCACCCAACACCGTTTAGAGGTATGGGGTCAAGTATAGTTGACCAATTGAAGGTCCAAAGGTACCAAATCATATTGCAATTAAGTATTGATGTGATGATCAACTCAATAGATCAAACCTTGACAAATTTTCACTAGAGTCCAAAGGATGGATGGGCAAACGGTCTCAAGACCATTTGGGACTCATCCAAACGGTCTCAATACCGTTTGGTGTCAACCCAAGACTGTTTATAGGTCTAGGGTTAAGGTAATTTGATCAATTGAGGGCCCAATTACAGTGGGTTATTGAAATAATCAAATTGCTGATTTGTGACTTAATTAAGGTTCAACCCCTATCAAATCAACTTAGATTTTGATGAATTCTTGGGCAAACAGTCTCAAGATCATTTGGAGGTTATCCAAATGGTCTCAAAATCGTTTGGAGGTTATCCAAACGATCCTAAGACCGTTTGGGCCAAGTTTGAGCCCGATTGGAGGTCAATTGATGGGATCAACTTCGATTTGATTCATATTGTTGAGTGTTGATGGTTGAATGTTTATAGACCTTAATTGAACCAACTCCAACCCTATTTGGATATCAATTGAGGATCAATTGAGTGACCAATTGGTTAAGGCTAACCCTAATTGTCTGAATTGATAAGTGGTTAGCAAGCTTGTGACCAATTGAAGGCTTCAACATAGGAAACCCTAATCGAGTTTACCCTTTGAATCACCTTGGAGGTCCATGCGATCTTGAGCTTTTAGGACCGAATGAGTTCATACGACTTCAGGACCGAATGAGTTCATACGACTTCAGGACCGAATGAGTTCATACGACTTCAGGACCGAATGAGTTCATATGACTTTAGGACCAAATGAGTTCATACGACTTCAGGACCGAATGAGTTCATACAACTTCAGGACCGTATGAGTTCATACGACTTCAGGTCCGAATGAGCTCAATCGACTTCAGAAGTCAAACTATGACTAAACGGTCTTCACCCCATCTTGGGCAAACAACCTCAAGATCGTTTAAGGGTAAACGGTCTTGCGTGTCATGCGGTCTTGAAGTCAACCCAAGCTAAACGGTCTTCAACCTTAAATGATCTCAGGATCGTTTGAAGGTTGAAGGTGTGAAACCTATTAGGGACTTTTAAGGATAAGTCTGCCTAATTCCTTGAAGGCTTAGATGGTTTGATGGCTGTTCAACCTAAACCCTAATGATACCTAGGGACATTAAGGGTCAAGTGGTTAGTATATTAACCCATGTTATGATCAATGGTGAACTTTACCAAAATACCCTTTATGGATTCAAGTAGGTAACCCCTTTTTATCATGCAAATCCCAATGGTTACAATGGTGATGACTTGGCTAGGCTTATCAATGTTGATTAGACCTAACCCAATCTAGAGGGATGTAATCATCACCTATGAGCAAGAGGAGAGAGAAAATCCCAATTATGGTTGAAATCCAAGTCAAATGCCTTCAATATATATCAATGCACATGATTAGGGTATGATCCACCTATGTGAGATCATGAAAACCCTATTTATGATAATTGATGAATCTTAATCTTATCTGAGAGCATCATTGATGATGTTCCTCATACATGATGATGTTATGAGTTCATTTTACCATAATGTGAATAATAAACCCTAATTCCAGGGTGATGGCATGTAATGTGAATAGTAAACCCTAATTGATGAGAATCAGGGAACTTAGCTCCTATGGCAAGAGTGGAAAGTATAATTCTTGAGTTGAATTGCTTTTATCAGTTGAATTAACCTTGCAGGTTCTGATATGAAGATGATCATATCCAGGTATGGATGATGATGCTATATTCATTGAAAGCATGTTGTTAGCTTTATGAATAGTAAAATATCTTGATGCCTTGTCAATGGCAACCTATGAATTAAATGGGCTGTGAGAGCCATAAATACCATCAAGGTCATGCTTTAGAGATGACTTGTGATGAATGTATTGAGAAATGATGATTGATGAGAGTTAGGCTTGTTACATATAATATTCTCATTTCATAGTTGTTATGCTAATGTTATTGTTTGAAGAACAATGTATGATGTTAAAAGAATACTGAATGTACCTAACTAATCAAGTGTAATGTAGAGCCTTGATCATAGATCCATCATTGTCAGAGATCAAATGATGGTGAAACAGGTTTTCCTAAGGGAACTCCTGGATCACATACTTTTGAGTATGTGGGGTATATGGATGTGTAGAACCTTACATCCTAGTGTAGGTGTTTGATGTAGATGTGTAATCTGTCAATCCTTCACTAAAATCCCATACCGTATCAGTGGGAGATAAACATGAAATCTCCTGATGATGAAGAAAGCACAGATATCCGTATCAGTGGGAGATAAACATGAAATCTCCTGATGACGAAGAGAGTACAGAACGCCACTGTAACTCTAAAATAGCGAAGGACCAGATTACCCTAGTAAGCTATTATAGTATAGGCACGAGATGTCCTACAAGTAATCCTCTTACTAAATGAGAAAGGTGAAGGTCATGAGAATCCGGCTCTTTCGATGACCTAGTATGATACCGAGGCACTTAACAGTGATTGGTTGGAGTATGAGTGCGAAACCTCATCTCCACAGGGCATAAAAGTAATGTTTGAAAAACATAATCCACAACATAGCATACATGTTAGAGATATCTACGAGTTGATTGATTGATGTTACACTGTATAGTGCAAATGTCTTCATGTTTCATAACTGTTGAACTCATGCTTACTATTAAATCTGATGTTGAATACTTTGAAGCTTTTACTGCTTGAGTTATTCTTTGAGGTGCTATAATAAAGCTTCTGGCGGAGAGTTATAACTCTCACTGGGACAATTATGTAAAATTGTCTCACCCCGTAGACTTCAACTTTTTAGGTGGACGTCGAGGACGGAGGAACAGGTCTACAGGTGACCAATCCCAGCAGCAGCAGCACCAGGGGCATCACTGAAATCTCAGGTGGAGAGTTAGCCTGCCATGTGGTGTAGTTAGAGTCAGTCCTATGTGTCCTCTGTACTCTCAGGTCTTGGAGTCTTTTGGTCTGAGATTTTGGTTATGAGTTCTTGAGATTTTGTATCATGTTGTATATAATTACTCAAGAAGTAATTATCTGAGATGTAAACAGTTTATCTCCTTTTATGAAGGAAGTTTTATGGTTTCAATGCTTTATCTCAAAAAGTTTTAATTTTCCGCTGATTTTTGGTATTCCGCTGCTAATCGAATCGCTTCCGCTAAGTTTAAATCGTGTTTATATCGTGGTTTGGAGATCAGAGCCCACATGAAGTCTATTACCATCACTTCCTTCTTCCTAGAGGAGCTAGGTTCAGGGGTTCCTTTTGTGGCGAGGGTTTCCATGAAGTCTAGTAGGATTTGCTTTTGTTCCTCCCACCTTTCTTTGGCCATAGTTTCAGGATCAGGTATTTCAGAGGTTTCAGGTTCTTTTCTCTTCTTGGAGGATGATTCCTCTGAGGCCTTAGAATTGCGCATTTTAGGAGGCATCCTGTAATTAAGATGAACATATTAGGTCCATTACTTCAACAATTATTCTCATCATTATCTTTATTATCATCACATGATATTTTATTGTTCTCATTTAATAATAATTAATGTTCTGAATGTTATGATTTATGCAGGATATCCTAAATCCTTATCAGTCAATCCTTAGGACTTTCTAAATAGAGGGACTCCTTCCTAACCTTATAACAAAGGTAAGAGGGAAAATTTAATTTATTTTAAAACATAGATGAGAGGGAGAAAATTTTCCTATAGAAAAGGTGAGAGGGGAAAGTCTATAGATGAGAAAATTCCTAAATTAAGGTATGCCCAAGAGTAGGGGACACTTAGGATATCGGCCAGGTAGACTTATACTGCCATAAAGGTAGCCTCGTGATTGACAAGCTAAGTGGCTCGGAGACTTTAGTCAGACCCATGGCAGATGCTATCCTAGACACCTCAACCCTTCACATCCCAAACTCAAGGACTACCCTAGACTCAAAATAGGGTGAATGAAGTTCATGTGACTTGATGTGTGAACATTGGCTCTGATACCAACTGTGACGTCCCCCAATTTCTATATACTTTCCATAGTGACATTCATAGATATGCGTGCACTCATATCTATAGATGTCAAAAGGGAAAATATAAGAGATTAAGGTAGTCAACTAAAACCAGAGATTGAGCCAAGATCTAGTCCACATCATCATATAATGCCACACAAACATTCATTCATATAGATAAAATAAAGTCATTACATATGGAGAGAAAAATTATTGTTCTAAAGAAAGTTAACTTTATTACATAGGATCTTGATCATCCTCGACATCAACTAGGAAAATAAATGAACTAACATCTAGAGATAAATAAGATAAGTGGAACAGATCTATCTAATGCATCCTCCATGTTTATTATTTCATGCCTTCAGGTACTTTGAGAATGTATTTCATCTTGTTGTCAATTGTTCCTTGCACCTAGAAAATACGAGAAACAAAACATCAAAAAGGCTGGTACGTGGTAAAAGTTACATTTCATATGGTTGCATAAAGGAAAATATTTGAACAAGAAGAAAGGAGAAACAAAACCATTTCTTAAGGCGAAAATCAGGTAAACATCCTTTTTATTACAATCATTTTGATGCGGTTGTACTACACACATTGCACTTAACTTACATCTCGTGTGGGCAACATTATATCATCATACATCTAACATGGGCCAAGGAAAACATACATCCATGTTAGGCACATACATCCACACCAGGCTATGTGCTCTAGTAGCTACAACCCATCATAACCATTTATGTTACATTAGGTTTGGCGAAATATATCTCATACTAGTCAACCAAGCAATAATATTCAAATATGAGCATTCAAGGTATACATATCATAGGCAACCAGAAATCTAGTCATATACTTATATGACCATGTACCTGCTTGTTCAATCAAAAGTCCACAGATCTAGATTCAAACAGGAATTTAGTCACCCTGCAAAGAAAACAAAGGTACAACATTACTATTGGTCCATGTGACCAGGACTAAGTTATGTTCTTAATTATTATTCCTTTTTATGTTATCTTAATTTAGATCAGGGATTTCCCCATATTCTAATTAGGTTCACAAATATTATCAAGTTTGATCCATTATAAACTATTTGGATTAAAGATAATATTTAATTGATTAATTAGAAGATTTCCCAAAATTAGGGTTTCTAGGATGGTTAAAGAAAAAGGGAGGGTAATCCTTAACATGTTAACCATTCATAACATCATGGTTCGTTTTAAAGATTCAGACCAAGTAATAAACACTAATTATCATCTAATGATATTATTTCAGTCATAAAGATATATCTTTAATTTCATGTAGGAAGAGGAAGATGAAATTAGGGTTTCTTCTAATTATTTGATCACGTATCAACATAATGGTATTTCGATTCATTTAGGAATAGAGTTCTATCTAGGGTTAAATACACCTTAGAAGGTCAGATATCATCAAGGGAACTATTATCAAAGATTAATTAGAATTAAGGGGTCATTAAGGCTTTAAGCAACTATTTTTAGAAAAGGAAACGGATCTAGGTCATGGTAGCATTTTATTTGGATAGAGAATATTTTTTTGATCAAAATGGTATATTGGTTCGCTATTATCTGATAATCCTAGAATTTCCTAGAAATTTCCTAAGATAGTTCATTTCTTGGGTAAAAGAAAATAAAAAAAGAATTTCTACCTTGATCAACGGCCGGATCCGACTGGATCGACGACTCTCGTTGATCCCAAAAATTTGCAAGGAAGCCTGCGGACTTTTGAGTGTGAGTGCTGACCCGCGGCTCCTCTAGCTGAGGTGGCAAGAGCCTACTGGCCCAACTCGGCCTCTCTCTCTCCTCTTGCTCTGTTGTTCCTTGTTCGCTGCTAGCCTAAGTGCCTGGATAAAACTCCGGCGAGGGCCTGCCTCGTGGAGCAAGGAAATCGTGATGGGTTGTGGGCACGATCGACTTCGATAGGCCTCTACGCGTCCAGGCGTCAAGGTCCCACGCTCAAAAACTTCCTGCAGCCCCCTTCCGCCGCGAGGATGGTGGAGGTCGTCGGAGTAAAGGAGGCTCCAGCTGTGGAGGGCGTTTGAGGTGTCAGGGATTGGCCGCGAAGCACCCCTGGGTTGGGGTGAACTTGATGGTGAAGGGTAATTGGTGGGGCGAGGTCTGTGGAGGTGCCACCAAGGCAAAGTAGTGACGGAGGGGAGGTGGAGTTGGTGGTGGTGCTCGGAGGTCAGATGACTAGAATTGGGTCTTGTAGGAGCCTAAGGGAGGTCGGGCGGAGCTGGAGAAGGCATTAAATAGGTGTTTGGAAGGCTGGGCGATGAAGCCCTAAATTCAGCCACCGCCGCTTGGAATGGGGCGCAAAGTCGGGAGTTCGTTCTCCCTATTCCGTGGATGAGGGAGGTTAAGTGTGGGCTTGTTGAATTCGTCTCAGTGAGACGAGTCTTTCCTACAAATATCTCACGCTGAGATGGCGAGATTCGGGCGCTAGCAGTTTTGGAGATGTTGTTGCGCTGTGAAGGGTGGAGACCAGGTCTTTGCGGAAGGTTAGGGATGATCTGATGACCTTTGAATCTCGCATGATCCCTGATCAGTCGATCGGACGGTCGTGGCTGATCCCTGGTTCATAAATCCGCCCCCAACCAAAAGAAAGGGTGCGTGACATATGTACATATCAAAAGGAATCCGAAACTTAGGCCCTAAGGTTCAAAATGCAATGGAATATTCATCAAATTGAGTTGGTCATATCTCCCAATTGGTTGATCCAATTGCAACCAAAATTTAGGGGTAGTCTTATATTGTCATTATGCTACTATTATAACAATTTGAGATCCAATTTTGAATACTTGATGTGTTCATTAACTAAATACATTAATATATGTATTTTATCATCATAGCATAGTAGGGTTTGCATATATTTGAAATTGGTGACACATATTTGTCCAATTAAGTGAGGGAAGTATATGAGGGTAATTTGGTCCATAAATTTGATAATAAACTTTAAGAGAGAGAAAAATACTGTAAAAACTCACTTTGTCACATTTAAGGTGCATAATATTGGAACAACATCCATTATTATGAACACATGAAGCATAAAGTTGTGGTTGGTATGTCAAACAACTTATATTATTGTTACCAAACCATGAGCATCCACCATGCCCTATATATCATAACATCATTCTCACAACCATCCCTAAGTATACATCCCTAAAGACCACACTACCATGATCTACCATCTCACTTTATCATCAGCCTTAGGTAACCACCATATCATTGGTCACGACCTATCTATAATATCTCAACATCATAACCAAAAATGTGGCTCAAGATAACAAGTTCACCAACTTAGGGTTACCGGGTTAGGCACACCCCTCACCAAAGGTGTCCCCTACCCTCACCAATGGTGTATCACGTAGGGCACTATCCCTCACCCAAAGGATATAAGGTAGGGTACTATCCCTCACCCAAAAGATAACGGTCACCACCAAACCCTATGCCACCAAGCCATATATGGGTCACAAGCATATCAGACAACCATGTACAAGAGTGTATCGGACATCGGTATCATCACATTGGTTAATATTCTATATCGCCCTCTAGGGTTAGGGTTTCCATGTTGGGAAACCACCATACCCATATCGCCCAAGGCACATCCTTGCCGCCCATCAAGCAACCTCTTGAGCAGAACACCATGGCACCCAAGAAGCTCCCATATTGCCCATGGTAGCCCTATTGTATAGGCTAGGGTTAGGGCTCCCTATCGGTTAATACACCATATCGCCCATCAGGGTTAGGGTGCTTCATATCGGCCAAAGCACTATGCCGCCCAACTAGGGTTATATCGACCAAGACCCCATATTGGTCAACATCATATCGAACAAAGGATTAGAGCTCATCTCACAACTCAAGGAAGGAGGAATGTTGCTCAACCATCTAGGCATGGCCTAACCATGTCGCCCAAGGCACTCAAGAGGGGATGTCAACCAAGCACCATATCAGCCAAAGGCATATCGCCCAACATCATCTTGGGTAAGGGTCCATATCGGTCAAGAAGTCAACAAGGTATCCACCTAGAATATCACCCAAGTTCAACCCTAGAAGAGGGATATCGGGCAAAACATGACTTAGGGTATCATGCATGGGTTCAAAGGCCATGACGGGTTGGTCATCTTCAACCTCAAGACTGCCACCAAGAAGCCCTAGAAGATCAAGAGAGTTGGCTCACCTCTCAACAACTAAGTGAGAGGGGTTTTGCACAATTCTATCACGTATTGGGCAACAAGGAGGTCCATCACCATATCCGCCAACCAATCCAAACCTTAACTTGCCATTGAATTAGGAGACCCTAGGCTCACCTTTCAACAACTAAGTGAAAGAGGGGTTTTTCCCAAGGAACCCCAAATGCAAAGGTTCGGACACCACAAGGAAACCATCTCACCAAGGTTTAGGGTACATATAAGGCAACCTTATAACCATTAAAGCAAGAAACATAGCTAGCAAGATACATGGACAATCAAGATAACATATAACAAAGCAACATGATAAGGAAGTAGTATAGTTAGGGTTAGGAGTTATGTAACCCGCCTCAAGCTCTAAAGCTCCAAGCTCCTAGCACCAAGCTCCAAGCTCCAAGGTACCACCTCAAGAGAATGAAAGGGGCAATCTAGCAAGGTGTGTCATCCAAGACACCAGCTGTATCGGCCACCACTTGCTCCTAGCTCAACCATTAAAGGAAGGGAAACAACTAAAGGAACCAAAGAGGCCTAGCAAGCAAGGGGTTCACTTATTTACTAAGGGGTGAAGGACGAGAGCATGGCAAGGTGGCACCTGACCCTAGCACACTTGTCCAAGGGTTATGCCACATGCTAGCACCCAAAAACTACTCGCCCAGGAGTTACCACCCACTTAGCAAAGCAACTTCCACTTGTCCAAAGAAGGTGACACAAATGACGCTAGGTGAAGGGTATGTGTCGCCCAAGATGGAAAACCAACACACCATGGCCGATACACCTCTTTGCCTCATACAACCAGCACTCCCTTGGCCGATACACCAAAGTCCAAACCGATATCAAGCCTCAACAAGGCTCAAAAAAGCCCAAAGCTACTCAAGCAAAGAGCCCAACCCATCCTCTCAATCTTATAGGATTCAAGGTGAGAGAAAGACATCTCTCAAGGTGGCAATCTTGCACACCAACCCTAAAACTTGGGTAATTTGCAAGTTGCACCTCCACCACTCAACAAAGCAGAAAACAAACCCTAATCACAACTTTAGGTGATTAGTAAGCATCTAAACACAAGGTTTAGGAAAAGAAAATAGGGTAATCCCAAAACGAGGGCCAGGGTCCTTACAGTTTTGGTGTATGAGGCTTGTAGGAAGGGATTTGGGGCTCATCAGCCTGCACATGTGAGACTTCAGGGATAGAAATGGTTGATTTTTGTGAAGGTTGAGTTTCAACGACCACAATGTCATCATCTTCAAAATATAAGGGTAAAATAAGAGGATTCTACAGAGGAAGGGGAGGAGCATGTGACTTTCCCAAACAGGTAGAGACAACTTTAAGTTGCTCAGGATGTTTGGGATTTTTTTCTGGTTTCCTAGCAAAAGTGTTGGAAGGAGGCTTCTAGATAGCGATAATATGGGCCAACTGAGCATCATTTTCCTTTCGGTGGGCCTGGTATGAAAGGATAATCTTCTCTAAGGAAGATACTCTTTCACCAATAGAGGAGGTGGGTGCATTCTTCTGTATTTTTGGTGGTTGTTGGTTTATATTTTGGTATTGTAGCTCTTGGTAGGGCCCATGATTTTGTATATTACCACTATAATTTCCCCAATTCCCAAAGTTCTTCTGATTGATGTTGTATGGAAAGTCTGGTGGTAGACAATTGTTGGCTTGAGGATGAAGGGATCTTTGTTGGGGAACAAGTTGTCGAGCACATTCAACACCTTATTGGTTTCCATATTGCAATCCATGGTGGTTTTTGGCTTGGTTTGGGTTGTAAAAGGCTTCACCCGATGTGCTATGAATGGAGTTTAGGTCCTCCATTTGTTGTCCAGCTTCCAAGTGCATGGAACATTATAGATATATTTACATTGTAGGGTAGTGTGATCATGGCCTTGGAAAATTCCACACAGAGAGTCTACAACCTATACTTGTTGAGGTTGCTCTCTCCTCTCATAGGCATTAAAAGAAGATTACAGACGATGCTATTTCAAAACAAGAAGCTTAAGAGTTTTGGAAATATCTTCAATGTGAGGATTCTCTTTAGCCTTGGATACCTTGAGGACAATATCAATCCCTTGTTGAGCTTGGGTTTTAGAGCTGCATTTAACAACCTCCCAAACACTATACAGGCCTTGAAACATAAAATTTCCTCCAGACGAGGAATCAAGAAAGACATTGGTGTCATTGTCAACACCACTATAGAATTTTTTTCATGAGTTGGGCTTGGTGTATATCATGATGGGGGCAAGATGGAGTAAGTCCTTAAACATATCTGACGTGAAATATTATCGCACTAACAAATTCACTCAGGCTTGAAATCCCTGAGCTTTTACCTAAACCTTGTGCTATAATACCACATGCAAGCGGACGGGTCTTATCGCAGTATAGTTAAGGATTGAATCCTAAGAGACAATGTTTTTAAGAATTGTTGTTAGTCTAGTCTAGTTCAAGTAAGACTAATATTTAGAACGATTGGTTGATTTGAGGTTAATTAAACTAAGTGCAGGAAAGTAAAGAGCAGAATTAAAGTTGATCTAGTTTAATGATATGGAGTCACTGGGATGGTCTCGGGTTTCACCACCACTACACATACAATCACATCCAAACATCAAACATCCAGGCAAGATATAACTATCCAAATAGAGTTGTTGTAAACCCTCCGCTAGAATAGGCTCACGTAAATGTCACTGTAGGCATCACATTTCTCGTCACCCTCTGGATCACTCACTTATGGCTATGAAGATACAAAAATCCAACTGAAGTTATGGGCCCCACTTGCGGGTGTTAGGCACATAGAAGCGTCAATGTAGGCTAGATGGTTCGTCCCCTCATGGATCATACACTTACTACCTTAAGGAATCCCATCCGATTTCTCATCAGGGAGTCAACTGTGTTAATCGAAAAGCAAGAAGGCGGTTAATCTACAAGCAAACATAGACGATTAACAAAGAAGATACAAAATCCAACTAAGGTTGTGATCCCCCTTTATAGGCGTTACGCACATAGAAGCGTCTCCGTAGGCTAGATGGCTCATCCCCTCACGGATCATACACTTACGACCTCAAGGAATCTCATTCTATTTCTAGTTTGAGAGTCAACCTCATTAATCGACATTCTACCCTACATATAGAAGTTCTCACAACATAGGGAAGAACAAGATGAAAGCAAGCAGGTAACCAATCTACAAACATTTTCAGCTAATAATGAAATGAAAAGTTATATACCTTTCCTTGGAATGTTAAATGAAAAGACATGAAAGTATGGGTAGCGGGGCTAGTCCCCACACCCCAGCAAAAAGGAACTACTCACTCATGATGTGAGAAACAAGAAGAATAAGAGAGAGGGAAGGTTCAGCCATGAGCATGATGCAAAAGGTGGTCGGAGCTCGGTGAAGATGATGCAGTCTCCTACGTCATGTCGAGGTAGATCTTGGACGAGGAGGAAGAACCACCAAAGCAGACCGGGCGGACCTTCTTCTCCACCTTTCTTCTCTACTCGACCTCCTTTCTCACAGCAAGAGGAGCAAGTGAAGTGGCAATGGCGTGGATGGAGCTGGATCGAGCTTTGCATTTGGGCAGCCTGGTGGCGTCCCCATATCGATGCCCAAATGAGGACCTTGTTGGTCCTATTTATAGGCTTGGATGGGGTCCTCACATTTTTGTTGCGGGTTTTCTCCAAACGGTTTGGATTAAATGGTCTTGGAGATCGATTGATGGCCAAAGAGTCTTGGAGACCATTTGACATCCAACCAGTCTTGGCTTTAATGGTCTCTGCCTCTGATCGGTCTTTGGTCTCTATCCAAATAGTATTGAATCTAATCAGTTTTGTGCCCCAACCAGTCTTTCTTTGAATGATCTTGATTGTCCAATCGGTCTTCATTCCAAATGGTTTGGAGATTCAAATAGTTTTGAAGACTGATGGGTTCCAATCGGTCCTGAGACCGAACAGTCTTGAGGACGGATGGCCTCGAAACGGTCTTGGGGCTGAATGGTCTTGCTCTTGATAGGTCATTGCTTGAGTGACCAAATGATCTTCATCGAAATGGTCTTGGTGTTGGTATGTATGCCCTGAGAGCCAATCATGGGATGATTGGTGGGATACATTAAGATTGATTTGATAAACATCAAAGGCAAGCTTCCAATTCTTTCTAGTTCAGTCATATGAGATAGTGATAGAATAGATTGAATGTATAGAGAATGACAGTACTCAATGATGTATACCTTCAGGTTCAGGACCTAAATGATGAGATCATACGGATGCTAAGAGTTTGTGCATTCTTGTTATGTACCTAGTCGGATGTCATTGTGGAAGGTAGATAGACAGCAATGACACACAAGTCTAGATTGTGGTGTTGGTTGATGACAAAATCTCATTAGTCATGATATAGAGATATCAAACCAAACACATAGGTACTTGTCAGAGAACAAGTGTACCAGACAGACCCACTATGAGTTTGACACATGGAACCATGACATGGTAGTCACAGTTAGTACTCACAGTGATGGTGGTGATTGTGATTCTTTGACCTAAAATCACTACACTCAACACATGTCGTTGGGCACACTTTGACATTATCAAACGCAGTCCTGAAACATGGGTTGTTATAAAGGTGATGATTGGGTGGCTTTGACACATGGGGCTTTTGAGGGGTGAGTGATAGATATGAGATTTGTCCCTCCTGAGGGAGTTTGATATCCAAGGCCACTTGATGAGTAGGATTGAGATTGGTGTGCGCACGCATGTGTGAATCAGTATGTGATATTGATGTCATACATATCTCGTTCAATCTACTCTAAGATCAAGAAAGTGAATGAACGTTGACAGGATGACTGTTCCATGCCTCAAGTTCATTCGGGATATCAGTGACAAAGGAATTATACATTCGTTGTAACATCATTCACGGATTGTAGGCTTGAAAGTTGTTCTTCAATTTTCTACTTTCAGTTGGGTAGCACTGATGTGTGACTAGGCACCGCTCTTTTCTTGTGAAGTCATAAGTGTTATGAACTTTCACTGCCAACGTGAAATGGACCTGCAGGGTCACACACATAGGATTTAACCTGGAAGAGGAGTTTTGTCCACAAACAATGTTTAGATTGATTACTAAAGGAGTTTAGTAGTTCAATTAAACACTCAATTGATTGATAGCTCAAAATCATAGTGTTCAAGGTGTTGGACATATTGATTAGAGTATCAGATTGATTGAATTCACAATTGACTGATTCTGCACAATCTTCACTCCCAACTGATCGGCTCATGTGATGAACCGATCGGCTGAGCTTGGTGAACCGGTCGGCTCAAGTGTTGAGTCGATCGGCTCAAGGATAGGGTGAACGATTGCTTCAAGTGTTGAAACGATCAGTTCAACTATTGCGACCAGGCAAGTTGGGAAAGTAGGATTGGTGAGAATTTTCTTTTCGTTTCACTTGCCCAATTTGATTGGAACAAGGATTGGTATTTGATACCAATTAGAAACAAAAGTTGGAAAGTCAATCGGGAACTGGTCACGACCACGAACCGACCGGTTCAGAAAGTGAACCGACCGGCTCATGGGTCCCAACCGATCGGTTGAGTGTCAACCGACTGGCTCATATCCCCAACCGACCATTTCAGAAATGAAATGATCGGTTCAGCTTGTGAGTTGGTTGTTTTTGTGGAAAATCTCAAACCCTTCTACTCCTGCTTTTAGTCCCGCATTGCCCGAGATGGAGAACCCTGTCCCATGACCCTCCTATATATAGGTGTATTGGGGGCTTCTCAAAGTACAACTTAGTGCAACCAGTTGCTCTGCAAAGTTGTCCTTCTCTCTGGTTTTGGTAACCGAGAGAGAGCCCGAGCAAGTGCTACCCGCAAAGGGAGGCGCAGCAAGGGAAAGACAACTACAGTTGCAACTGGAGGCAGGAGAGTGTGTTGGTGACTAGTACGTCAACAGGAGGATGCGACTCCTTCCACTTCCTTGTGGGACAAGGAGTGTGGAGTTCCAGGTGGTCCCTGTGGACTACTTCAGAGGTGGGAGGTTTCTGGCGCTCAAGAGGACAATTTTCAATCGCGACAGTCTCGGTGAGAGGAGGAGTCATCAGTCCCAGTGCGACCAGGAGCTGCACAGACACCGTCCAAGACCGCACAAGGCGCGAGGTATTGTCTCTGAGAAAGCCTCGGGACAAGGTATGATTCCACAAACCATCCTTTCCTATTATATAGACGTTGACGCGTTTCCTTGTTTCGGGTTTGGGGGAGAAAATTTTTGTTTCCGCTTCCTTCTCTGCCTCCCCAAAAACCCAACAGTGGTATCAGAGCCACGTCAACTGCTCTATATTTTAGGAATATCGATATGATCGATTTTGGTTTGTCACCTATATTTATTGCATACGATGTGAATAATATTGGCTTTATGCATGTCCAATCCTAAATCCACAAATCCCAATTACATATATGATATGTATTATAAATGCACTCGATATGCATCGCCCTTAAACGAGTTTTGTGGTGGATGTATAGCATGGTTATGGCCAATAAACCCTATCTGTGTATGGTTGTATGTGGTTGCTTGCATCTCAGTCTGTGCATCGATCTTCCCTCTCCTATTCCTGATGTAACTCAAAATAATTCGAGATTCTTTCCTACCTTTGCTCCCCCCGAATGTAACTCGGGGTTTCCCTTTTAAGCAATGTAAAATTAGGATAGATTTTATTTCCTTTTATGTCAAAGAACGGTGAACATCCAGACGACAGATGAGAGGATCGGTTCAAGGCATGAACCGATCGGTTGACGTTCCAGATGATCAGTTCAAGGAGTGAGCTGATCGGTTGATGACCGATTCGAGGAGTGAGACGAGTGGGTGGCGGCCATGATGAGATGCATGACGACCAGGTGAACCGATCGGTTGGAGGAGCCAACCGATCGGCTGGTGGCACCCAGACAACCGGGCCAGATCGAGCAGGCTACTCATGTGATGAGTTGATCTACTCGGAAGGCAAGGCACAGAGTTCATCTTATACAGGTTGCATGTGATGTAGACCTAGATGACCGTGATTCCTCTTGGCTCGAGGAATCACATTAGGATGGCCATAATCATTGCTTTTATCGTTTTGCATTTTTCTATGGGATATAGCATGTATATGATATGTACTATGTATTGTGGTGATTGGATATGTATATGTATATAAAAACCAAATCCCTCATTAAAATATTAAG
The DNA here is from genome assembly GCA_963693085.1 of Alisma plantago-aquatica. NCBI lineage: Eukaryota > Viridiplantae > Streptophyta > Magnoliopsida > Alismatales > Alismataceae > Alisma > Alisma plantago-aquatica. The sequence goes on from OY856411.1 coordinate 1,383,290,816, forward strand.
TTTTAGATGCCTTCCAAATGCGACACACGTGAAAAGCTTGATCGACCAAGTGTGGGCACGCCCTAGCATGGTGCACCGTCTATCTTGTGGAAGCGTGAAGGATGAATGTGTGGGTCTGCCCTAGAAGGGTGCATATTCATCGTGTTTGCTTTGGGTTGGACTTAACAAGGTGATCTAGATGGGATCTAGTACCTTAAGGCATGGAGATGATCATGGCAAAGAGTTGCATATGACATCTTATCAAGAGTTGCATATGATGCAATTGGCAAGAGTTGCCTACCTGAGAGATCTATGTTGTGGGTGACAACCATAGCTGGTCCATGGCTTAGAGGATTTCAGGATCTTGCCCACTAGAAGGTTGTACGCTGCAATCTTCTGAATTGATTGTGAGGGCTATCAATTTGAATTAAAATAGTGGGAGCGATAATTAATTAAGGGCCTAATTATATCGTCAACTTTTCAAATCAATCAAACAAGTCAAAATAGTTTTGGACTAAAATTGCATATTTCCTTTTGTTAAAATAAATGGTTAATCAACAAATCACTTTATTTGCGATCGGTGTTTGAGACCAACAAATTAAATGGGAATAATTCCATGACTGGTTAGGATGATGAGAAGTGTTCTCAATCAAAGAGTGAAAGCTCTAAGTCCTAGTTATACCAGAACCAGATGTACTCAATCCCACCACATCAATGGTTGAAAGTATGCTTATGGAAGCATACCGAGGATGACATTGATGACGAGTGCTTGATGTTGTGTTCACTGAACTATGAGTTGCAGAGACAACATGAGACATATGATGTCTCAAAGACACTGTCCTAGTATGTCATGACAGAAGGAGATCCAGTAAGGTATTCACACACTCAATGTGATTGGGTATGTGGAAATACCTGACTAAGAAGGATTCCATCTAAGTCAAGAGTTGGCTATTGGTATGATATTGCAAATGTTGCGAGATTCATACAATTCATGATAAGCTACAACATGAACAACTTTGACAAGTGTTGATAGAGTTGTCGGACATGTTGAGGATAATAGAGGCAAAGATGAAGAAAGACAAACCATAATCTTTGATGTGATCAAAGAGAAAGGTAATTCTTAAGGGCAAGGATAAGGGAAAAGAAAAGAAGTGTTCTGATGCTAGCCAGCAATCCAAGTTGTCTTCAGCCTCAAGGCACATGGGGATAGGGTGTACGAGGGATTTCCCTCTATATCTGGAAGAAAAAAAGAAGATGAAGGAGGGGATGGAGATCTCCACCTAAGGTATCATGAAATGAACCGCTTCTTTATCTAAGGTATATGATGCCAAGATATGGATATGTCATATATGATATGCAAGATCCACAAAGAAGTGATGGCCTTTGTGAAAGGACCAAGAAAGAAGTACCCATCATTGGAGCAAGTGTTGCTGCCATAGATAGGAGTATCTTTCAGTTTATTTCAGCCTAAAAGGCACGAAATAGAGTTGAGAACTTCTATTTCAGATATTGCCAATAGATAGAAACACTTTATTTTTGCACATTGTACGACAATGATGGAAATTAATAAAGTTGAGTTTTCAATCTTAAAGATATGATCTTTGTGGCAATGCCTTGTTTATCTTGTGATACATGGTATGCATAAGATAAAATGATACCTAAAGTTATTGATAATTCAAACAGTCAAATTAGCATCAATCATGAGAAATTCATTTCTAGTTTCCATGTGATGGATAAATCTAGACTCTTTTGGTTAGAGAACCAGTTAGAGACATGAATCTCTTGTACATGATTAATCAATCTTCACTAAAGGTAGTGGGAGAATGATTATCCTATTAGGTATGATACATTTACATACCTATTGTAACAAATGCTAATACTTCAAATGGTGTTTAGAGAAATACCAATATGAATATCTTGAAGTGTTCAAGATTATCATAGATGAAGTGAAAATTTGGTAAAGTTTTAATTCTTGATGAGATCAATGAATGAAATACTTGGACCAAATGTTTGAGATCCTTATGAGTGATTATGATAGTGTATCATAGTGAACTCATGATTAAGGCATGGTGATGTCTAAATCAAGAAGGAATCATACTCTAAGGAGTTAGAGAATGATTATCAAATAACTGAATTCTTCTTAAATAAAGAATAACCCACACTAACAAAGGACATTAAGAACCACAAGGAGTTGTAAGTTCTTATATCCTTGATAGATACACCTCGTTTATCTATATGATGAGTTGTTCATGTGATGAGTCAACTATCTAGATGAATATGAGGAACCAAATTTTGAGTTATGGTTTATCACCATTACATCCTAAATGACATCATAAGGTATGACCTTGATGGTAGCACCCATTGGATGAAATCCATAAGTGCAAATAAGTCTTAAGTGTTAAGACACATGGATAACATTTTGAGAAGGATGATGTTTGTTGATTGCAACTTAATGACTAAGACATTTGGCATATGGATACTAAAACCACATTCCTATGAGGAATAAAACAAGGATGTGTACGTGACACAACCTATAAGGTTTATGAATCCACTAATGCAAATGAAGTCTATAAGTTACAATGGGCTAATCAATGTGATTGATTGAGTACAAGAAACTCAGAATTGGATCTTTACTTTGATGATATAGTCAAAGGGTTTGACTGATATGTCAAAGATAAAGGAGGGATTTGTGATTTAGTGGGAGCGTATTCACATTCCACATATTGATGTGAAATGGAAATGTTCTAGAATGGAAATCCAAAAGTGGAATTATCTTTAAGGAAGATAGAGACATTTCCTATGTGATAGGAATAGAGATCTATATAGATAGTTCTAGAAAACCTCTTGACCTGAAAAGAGAAAGCATACATTGGCAATATGTACTGAAGAGTTTAGTATGCACAGATTAAGTGGGAGAAAACTTGTCCATGTTACATGAAGTTAGTATCCCAAGGCCAAGTGTCAAATTCTTATGAAGAATGGGAACACTAAGAATAGATATGGATCTATCATGTATGTAATCATCCCATTATCTTGCATGTATGGACATGACAAGAATAAAATGCATTCATCATCTTGTATGTATGACATGACAATATGATATGCTCATCCTGATAACTTGTATGTGAGACATGACGAGTGGATGTCTGTCTACTTCTAGTAAGGGTTACTGGAATACCATGAGAACTTGATAAGTACTTGAGAAGTACTAGTTCTATGGAGATAAGGAAGAGTTCAATGTAAAGAGTTACATTGATGCGAACTTCCGAAAAGGACAGAAAATTAATCGCAAAATATATATAGGATATATAAAAGTGAAAGTTTGTTGATAATTGGAAACGTTCCAATAAAGCCATTTAAAAGGAAATGTCGAGTATCCGTGTGTTAGAGAACAACAGTGGATACTATATGGATCTGGAAGTTCATGAGATGAACTTATAGATATTCAGCTCATTGATGACAAGTATGGAATCCTTGATCATGCAATGTGGCTAAACATTAGCAAAGGAATACTAGATCACATATTACGACAACTCCATCTCATATGTGTGACGTACAGCAAAGAGATGAGAGACATGCAATTTATACTGACTTTAGCAAGGTGTTTCCATAACTCACTATGTTGGCACAAGAGCATAGTAACATGTGGGACATTATTGAAGATCACTATGAATATGATTCAAGGGTGATTGGCTCGCAGTGCAAGTGGGAGTCTGTTGGTATGTATGCCCTGAGAGCCAATCATGGGATGATTGGTGGTATACATTAAGATTGATTTGATAAACATCAAAGGCAAGCTTCCAATTCTCTTTGGTTCAGTCATATGAGATAGTGATAGAATAGATTGAATGTCAAGAGAATGACAGTACTCAATGATGTATGCCTTCAGGTTCAGGACCTGAACAATGAGATCATACAGATGCTAAGAGTTTGTACATTCTTGTTATGTCCCTAGTCGGATGTCATTATGGAAGGTAGATAGACAGCAATGACACATAAGACTAGATTGTGGTGTTGGTTGATGACAAAATCTCATTAGTCATGATATAGAGATATCAAACCAAACACATAGGTACTTGTTAGAGAACAAGTGTACCAGACAGACCCACTGTGAGTTTGACATATGGAACCATGACATGGTAGTCATAGTTAGTACTCACAGTGATGGTGGTGAGTGTGATTCTTTGACTTGAAATCACTACACTCAACACATGTCGTTGGGCACACTTTGACATTATCAAACGCAGTCCTGAAACATGGGTTGTTATAAAGGTGATGATTGGGTGGCTTTGACACATGGGGCTTTTGAGGGGTGAGTGATAGATATGGGATTTGTCCCTCCTGAGGGAGTTTGATATCCAAGGCCACTTGATGGGTAGGATTGAAATACGTGTGTGCACGCATGTGTGAATCAGTATGTGATATTGATGTCATACATATCTCGTTCAATCTACTCTGAGATCAAGAAAGTGAATGAACATTGACAGGATGACTGTTCCATGCCTCGAGTTCATTCGGGATATTAGTGACAAAGGAATTATACATTCGCTGTAACACCATTCACGGATTGTATGCTTGAAAGTTGTTCTTCAACTTTCTACTTTCAGTTGGGTAGCACTGATGTGTGACTAGGCACCGCTCTTTGCTTGTGAAGTCATAAGTGTTATGGACTTTCACTGCCAATGTGAAATGGACCTGTAGGGTCACACACATAGGATTTAACCTGGAAGAGGAGTTTTGTCCACAAAGAATGTTTAAATTGATTACTAAATGAGTTTAGTAGTTCAATTAAACACTCAATTGATTGATAGCTCAAAATCATAGTGTTCAAGGTGTTGGACATATTGATTAGAGTATCAGATTGATTGAATTCACAATTAACTGATTCTGCACAATCTGCACTCTCAACCGATCGGCTCATGTGATGAACCGATCGGCTGAGCTTGGTGAACCAGTCGGCTCAAGTGTTGAGTCAATCGGCTCAAGGATAGGGTGAACGATTGCTTCAAGGGTTGAAACGATCAGTTCAACTATTGTGACCGGGCAAGTTGGGAAAGTAGGATTGGTGAGAATTTTCCTTTCATTTCACTTGCCCAATTTGATTGGAACAAGGATTGGTATTTGATACCAATTAGAAACAAAAGTTGGAAAGTCAATCGGGAACTGGTCAGGACCACGAACCGATCGGTTCAGAAAGTGAACCGACCGGCTCATGGGTCCCAACCGATCGGTTGAGTGTCAACCGACTGGCTCAGATCCCCAACCGACCATTTCATAAATGAAATGATCGGTTCAGCTTGCGAGTTGGTTGTTTTTATGGAAAATCTCAAACCCTTCTACTCCTGCTTTTAGTCCCGCATTGCCCGGGATGGAGAACCCTATCCCATGACCCTCCTATATATATAGGGGTATTGGGGGCTTCTCAAAGTACAACTCAGTGCAACCAGTTGCTCTGCAAAGTTGTCCTTCTCTCTGGTTTTGGTAACCGAGAGAGAGCCCGAGCAAGTGCTACCCGCAAAGGGAGGCGCAGAAAGGGAAAGACAACTGCAGTTGCAACTGGAGGTAGGAGAGTGTGTTTGTGACTAGTACGTCAACAGGAGGATGTGACTCCTTCCACTTCCTTGTGGGACAAGGAGTGTGGAGTTCCAGGTGGTCCCTGTGGACTACTTCAGAGGCGGGAGGTTTCTGCCGCTCAAGAGGACAATTGTCAATCCCGACAGTCCCGGTGAGAGGAGGAGGAGTCAGTCCCAGTGCGACCAGGAGCTGCACAGACACCGTCTAAGACTGGAGTTGAAGACCACGCAAGGCGTGAGGTATTGTCTCCGAGCAAGCCTCGGGACAAGGTATGATTCCACAAACCATCCTCTCCTATTATATAGACGTTGACGCGTTTCCTTGTTCCGGGTTTGGGGGAGAAGATTTTTGTTTCCACTGCCTTCTCTGCCTCCCCAAAAACCCAACACTTGGATCCAAACAGTCTTGGATCCAAACGGTCTTCGTTGTCCAAAAGGTCTTGAGTATTGATTGCCTCCGATCGGTCTTCAACATCCAAATGTTCTTCATTGTCCAAACAGTTTTGAAAATGTTAGGCGTCATATGGTCTTGAGACCGTTTGGGCTCAAGAAGTCTTGGGACCATATGGGCTCAAACGGTCTTCAGACCATTTAGGTAGAGTAGTGAAAGGAGGACCATGTAGGTGAATGTCTAAGACTGAGAGGTCAAATCCGCATGAGTAGAATGTTTGGGCAAACCGTTTGGTCAAGACTGATTATTCAAGACTAAAGTTGATAGGATCTTGAACGAATTACATACGATGGTTGAACTTCATCATGACCTGCACAAAATTAATATAAATCTAGTTAATAATCTTGATAATTGAATCAGTTAAAAAATCTTGCATTTTTTGAGATTTAGGAGATGAAATCAAAAGTATCGAATCGAATTGGTCCCAAAAAGGTGACTAAAATCATGATGAATATGGATTCATCAGAATACCCCGAACTTAAATTTTTCTCATCCTCGAGTAACACAAAATCTGAAATAGTCGCCAAATGAATACTTTCTGATCATGTGATTTCCTCCTTTTCACATCACGATTGTTTTCCTTTTTGCTCAGTATGACTAAGCATCTCAACTTCCTGAGACCACTGAACACATCTTACCATATCTTAGTTCCTAAGTTTATTTTCCAACTTCACTTACTCCTCACTTTTTCCAACAACAAGCATGTCAAAGAGTTTCGTAAGAGTCTAGAGATACCCGGAGAACAACAAGTGTGAATCTGATCTGACACTGGTGTATTTCAGGGTAGTGGAGGCATTTATTGTGCCTTTAGGTAGAACAGGGAGTGAAGGGTGGTATGGAAGGAAGAAATCAATATCTCCTCTATTCGACTAGAGATTTTTACTATATTATTTGCAATTTCATTGCTTGCATTTTTTGTGTGAATCTTTCCTCTATTTGACTCGAGATTGCATTACTTTTTGTGTGCGCTTTGGCATCTTTTCTTGGTGGTACACCCCTATTTATTAGCAAGGGGTATGGAAGAAGAGGATATAGAAAAAGGTGGTTTTCCACCCCGAACTTAGGGTTTGGAACTATTTTGTCTATTTTGTTTCTTTTTTATGGATGGGGGGTACGAAGATGATAGAAGTGTAGAAGAGAGTTCAGATCAGAATGCAACTTGATTTACAATTCAGTGCACTGGGTTGTTCTCTTTATCGTACTCTGCTCAAATAATGACTTGATGAGGATCCGGTGAGGATTCCATGTTATTGTTCCACTAGTCAGTTAGGAAGCACGACGTGTTTGATCCCTATCAGTTTGACAAACACTTGCCATTTTTTCATAAAGATCATGATGTTAGGATTCATAAGCTTTACATGATGATTTCAATCAAAAGGCTAGTTCAAAAAGTGGTCCTGTTGAGGATTAGCTTCGAATAAGGAGGATATAATGATTCAAAAGCATCAAAACTTCATCCAGTATCTTTGCAATTTCTTTGAAAACTTTTAAAAATTTTGAAAATTTTGGTCAAAAATGCAACGATGAAATCTTAAGTCCGAAATAGATGGGTGAATGAGGAAAGTGAGACATGTACCACCCACCCTCCACCCCAAACTTAGAAATTTTCTTGTCCCGAGCAAACTCTAAATCCAAGATGGAAGGGAAAATTCATGCTGGTCGGACCACTAGATGTGGTTGCGTTCCAATCAGTGTGCGTCCTCCATCTAAAAATCTCAAAAATAAAGACAATTCAGAACTCAAGATAGCATCTCACGATGCAATTTTATTTAATGCAAAATTATCTAAAAAGTAAAAAACAAAATTAAGAGAAATTCCTAATTCAAAATTAAAACTAAATACGAATTTATTTATCAGGTTGCCTTTTGACAAGTGCCTTTGTATAACGTCAATGGCTCGACGTGGATACTGTCACCATGGTGGGGCTCTAGGTGGAGCTAGATTGACATATTCTTTTGGTGGTTTCTTTATCAACCATTCATTAATCTTCACTTTGATTTTAGCTTCTTGTATCCTTCCCCATACAGAAAGAGCAATGTCAGAGGATATACGGAAATAACCTGAGTTATGTTGACTTGTTCTTTGTTGGACAATTCGAGGTGGAAAATGGTTGTAGGGAATTTGGATGGTATCATTAATAAAGTAATGTTGTTGATGTTGGTCATTGACATCTATCAGATATGCATCCGGGGGATGTTCTCGGTAGAAATTGCAATCCAAATCTTATTGCAGAGGGAATATGAAATTAGTAATCTCTATATGTGAGGCTACCAATGCATTCTAGAGGATAGTTGTTTTTGGATGAGGAGGCTCATGGATACCTGAAGGTGGTTTGGTATGTGTCATGACAGGGTTGAGAGGTGTCTCCTCCTTTTCACCAATGTCTATGATTGTTTCTATAGGCTTGAGTTCTTCAAAAGTAGCTTCAACATCTTCTTCTGCAGAGTTGAGAAATTTGATGCAATCCTTTACTTGTTCGTCAATAGGTCCATCAACTGATGGGTCTGTTAGAGAAACTTTTAAAGGATCATCTGATTCATGATTCTCTTGAGTGAGAAGAGACATCTGCTCTATGTAATCAATAATATATACTTCTTCTTTCATGCTTAGTCTTCACATACTTTAAAAAACTTTGAATTCGAGAGTTTCTTTACCAAGTCTGAGAAACAAGGTTCCTACTTCAACATCAATTACAACTCTTGCAGTGGTGAGGAATGGACATCCAAAGATGGGGGGATATCTGGCATCTTCTTTTATGTCCATAATGACAAAGTCACACAGAACATATGTGTCTTTGCCTATCTTGAATGGAACATCCTCGATGATTCTGAAGGGAAGAGTTACAGTATTATCTGCAAGTTGTATGGTCATGCCAATCGTGAGCAGCTCAGCAAATCCTAGCCCTTTGCAAAGGCTAAGTGGCATGATGGAATTACTGGCACCAAGATCGGCCAATCCTTTCGTATAAGATGAATCACTGATATGGCATGAGATCCCAAAAGAACCTGGATCTTTCTGCTTCTTTGGCATCTTACTTTGGATTATGTCTGAAGTGGTTGTCTCTAACTTGACTATCTCATATTCTTTAGTTATATATTTCTTGGTGAGAAGTGACTTTAAGTACTTTGTCCAGGATGGTATCTCAGCCAGCAGTTCCAAAAAGGGTATCTCAACATGAAGCTTTTTCATGGCTTCCTTGAACTTATTGAAACGAGTATCCAACTTGGTTTGCCTTAAATGAGCAGGAAAAGGTATACGAGGCTTATATATAAGAATATCAGGTTCTGGTGTTGCTTCTTCCTCTTCATTAATAGGTTCTTTAGATCTTTGCTCGGCTGTCTTATCAGCAATCACTGGTTCTTTCGGTTGAGACTCAAGTGTTGTTGAGTCTTGGACGATCACATGTTCATCCTCATATGTAATAACCACAGGTGTCTTGACAGGAGGATCAGAATAGTCTTTCCCTGACCTGGTGGAGACAATCTTCAGTTGTTTGGGATGCTTAGGATTGTTTTCTGGTTGTCCAACAAAGGCTCCAGTAGGTGGATTCATGCTAGCTGCAAGTTGAGCGAGTTGAGATTCAATAGCCTTCTAATGGGCTTGTTGATTAGCTATCATGGTTTGTTGTTACTACAACAAGGGTAAACCAAGGGGATTCTACAGAGGAAGGGGAGGAGCATGTTACTTTCCCAATCAGGTGGAGACAACTTTAAGTTGCTCAGGATGTTTGGGATTTTTTTCTGGTTTCCTAGCAAAAGTGTTGGCAGTAGGCTTCTAGATAGTGATAATATGGGCCAACTGAGCATCATTTTCCTTTCGGTGGGCCTGGTATGAAAGGATAATCTTCTCTAAGGAAGCTACTCTTTCACCAATAGAGGAGGTAGGTGCATTCTTCTGTATTTTTGGTGGTCGTTGGTTTATATTTTGGTATTGTAGCTCTTGGTAGGGCCCATGATTTTGTAGATTACCACTTTAATTTCCCCAATTCCCAAAGTTCTTCTGATTGATGTTGTATGGAAAGTCTAGTGGTGGACAATTGTTGGCTTGAGGATGAAGGGGTCTTTGTTGGGGAGAAAGTTTTCGAGCACTTTCAACACCTTACTGGTTTCCATATTGTAATCCATGGTGGTTTTTGGCTTGGTTTGGGTTGTAAAAGGCTTCATCCGATGTGCTATGAATGGAGTTTAGGTCCTCCATTTGTTGTCCAGCTTCCAAGTGCATGGAACATTGTAGATATATTTACATTATAGGGTAGCATGACCATGCCTTTGGAAAATTCCACAAAGAGAGTCTACAACCTTTACTTGTTGAGGTTGCTCTCTCCTCTCATAGGCATTAAAAGAAGATTACATACGATGCTATTTCAAAACAAGAAGCTTAAGAGTTTTGGAAATATCTTCAATGTGAGGATTCTCTCCAGCCTTGGATACCTTAAGGACAATATTGATCCCTTGTTGAGCTTGGGTTTTAGAGCTACATTTAACAACATCCCAAACACTATCCAGGCCTTGAAACATAAAATTTCCTCCAGACGAGGAATCAAGAAAGACATTGGTGTCATTGTCAACACCACTATAGAATTTTTTCATAAGTTGAGATTGGGGTATATCATGATGGGGGCAAGATGGAGTAAGTCCTTAAACCTATCTGGCATGAAATATTATCGCACTAACAAATTCACTCAGGGTTGAAATCCCTGAGCTTTTACCAAAACCTTGTGCAGTAATACAACCCGCAAGAGGATGGGTCTTATCACAGTATAGTTAAGGATCGAATCCTAAGAGACAATGTTTTTAAGAATTGTTGTTAGTCTAGTCTAGTTCAAGTAAGACTAATATTTAGAATGATTGGTTTATTTGAGGTTAATTAAACTAAGTGTAGGAAAGTAAAGAGCAGAATTAAAGTTGATCTAGATTAATGATATGGAAACACTGCGATGGTCTAGGGTTTCACCACCACTACACATACAAACACATCCAAACATCAAACATCCAGGCAAGATATAACTATCCAAATAGAGTTGTTGTAAACCCTCTGCTAGGATAGGCTCACATAAATGTCACCTTAGGCATCAGATTTCTCGCCACCCTCCAGATCACACACTTATGGCTCTAAAGATACAGAAATCCAACTAAAGTTGTGGGGCCCCCTTGTGGGTGTTAGGCACACAGAAGCGTCACTATAGGCTAGATGGCTCATCCCCTCACGGATCACACACTTAATACCTCAGGGAATCCCATCCAATTTCTCATCAGGGAGTCAACCGTGTTAATCGAAAAGCAAGCAGGTAATTAATCTACAAGCAAATATCGACGATTAACAAAGAAGATACAAAATCCAACTAAGGTTGTGAGCCCCCTTTACAGACATTAGGCACATAGAAGCATCACCATAGGCTAGATGGCCCATCCCCTCACGGATCATACACTTATGACCTCAAGGAATCTCATTCTATTTCTAATTTGAGAGTCAACCTCATTAATCGACATTCTACCCTACATATAGAAGTTCTCACAACATAGGGAAGAACAAGATGAAAGCAAGCAGGTAACCAAGTTACAAACATTAACGATTAACAATGAAATGAAAAGTTGTATACATTGCCTTGGAATGTTAAATGAAAAGACATGAAAGCATGGGTAACGGAGCTAGTCCCCGCACCCCAGTAAAATGGAACTACTCACTCATGATGCGAGAAACAAGAAGAATAAGAGAGAGGGAAGGTTCCGCCATGAGCATGGTGCAGAAGGTGGTCGTAGCTCGATGAAGATGATATGGTCTCCTACGTCATGTCAGGGCACATCTGGGACGAGGAGGAAGAACCACCAAGGGAGACTGGGTGGACATTCTTCTCGACCTTCCTTCTCTACTCGACCTCCTTGCTCATAGTAAGAGGAGTAGGTGAAGTGGCAATGGTGTGGATGGATCTGGATCGAGCTTTGCATTTGGGCAGCCTGGTGGCGTCCCTAGATCGATGCCCAAATGAGGACCCTGCTGGTCTTATTTATAGGCTTGGATGGGGTCCTCACGTTTTTGCTGTGAGTTTGCTCCAAATAGTTTGGAGAAAAGGGTATTGGAGATCAATTGATGGCCAAACGGTCTTGGAGACCGTTTGACATCCAACCATTCTTGGCTTTAATGGTCTTTGCCTCTGATCGGTCTTTAGTCTCTATCCAAATGGTCTTCAATATGATTGGTTTTGTGCCTGAACCGGTCTTTCTCTGAATGATTTTGATTGTCCAACCGGTCTTCATTCCAAACAGTTTGGAGATGCAAACGGTCTCGAAGACCGATGGGTTCCAATCGGTCTTGAGACCGAACGGTCTTGAGGACCGATGACCTCCAAACTGTCTTGGGGCCGAATGGTCTTGCTCTTGATCGGTCTTTGCTTGAGTGTCCAAATGGTCTTCATCAAAATGGTCTTGGATCCAAACGGGCTTGGATCCAAACGGTCTTCGTCGTCCTATCAGTCTTGAGGACCGATTTCCTCCGATCAGTTTTCAACATCCAAATGGTCTTTGTTGTCCAAACAGTTTTGAAAACGTTAGGTGCCATACGGTCTTGAGACCATTTGGGTTGAAGCGGTCTTGGGACCGTATGGGCTCAAACGGTCTTGAGACCGTTTAGGTAGAGTAGTGAAAGGAGGACTGTGTAGGTGAATGTCTAAGACTGAGAGGTCAAATCCGCATGAGTAGATTGTTAGGGCAAACTGTTTGGTCAAGATAGATTGGTCAAGACTAAAGTTGATAGTATCTCAAACAAATTCCATACGATGGTTGAACCTCATCATGACCTGCACAAAATTAATATAGATCTAGTTAATAATCTTGATAATTGAATCAGTTAAGAAATCTTGCATTTTGTGAGATTTAGGAGATGAAATCGAAAGTATTTTATCGAATTGGTCCCTAAAAGGTGACAAAAAATCATGATGAATATGGATTCATCAGAATACCCCAAACATAGATGTTGCTCGTCCTTGAGTAACACAAAATTTGAAATAGTTGCCAAATGAATACTTTCCGATCATGTGATTTCCTCCTCTTCACATCACGATTGTTTTCCTTTTTGCTCAGTATGACGAAGCATCTCAACTTCCTGAGACCACTGAACACATATTACCATATCTTCATTCCTGAGTTTATTTTCCAACTTCACTTCCTCCTCACTTTTACCAACAACAAGCATGTCAAAGAGTTTCGTAAGAGTCTAGAGATACCCACAGAACAACAAGTGTGCATCTGATCTGACACAGGTGTATTTCACGGTAGTGGGGGCGTTTATTGTGACTTTAGGTAGAAGAGGGAGTGAAGGGTGGTATGTGACGAAGAAATAAATCTCTCCTTTTTTCGACTTGAGATTTTTATTATATTATTTGTAATTTCATTGATTGCATTTTTTGTGTGAATCTCTCCTCTATTTGACTCAAGATTGCATTTCTTTTTGTGTGCGCTTTGGCATCTTTTCTTGGTGGTACACCCCTATTTATAAGCGAGGGGTATGGAAGAAGAGGATATAGAAAAAGGTGGTGTGCCACCCCAAACTTAGGGTTTGGAACTATTTTGGCTATTTTTGTTTCTTTTTTATGGATGGGGGGTACGAAGATGATAGAAGAAGTGTAGAAGAGAGTTCAGATCAGAATGCAACTTGATTTACAATTCAGTGCATTGGGTTGTTCTCTTTATCGTAGTCTTATCAAATAATGACTTGATGAGGATCCGGTGAGGATTCCATGTTATTGGTCCACTAGTTAGTTAGGAAGCACGACATGTTTGATCCCTATCAGTTCAACAGACACTTTCCATTTTTGCATAAAGATCATGATGTTAGGATTCATGAGCTTCACATGATGATTTTAATCAAAAGGCTAGTTTCAAAAAGTGGTCCTATTGAGGATTAGCTTCGAATAAGGAGGGTATAATGATTCAAAAGTGCCAAAACTTCATCCAGTATCTTTGCAATTTCTTTGAAAACTTTTAAAACTTTTGAAAATTTTGGTCAAAATTGCAACGATGAAATCTTAAGTCCGAAATAGATGGGTGAAGGTGGAAAGTGAGATACATACCACCCACCCTCCACCCCAAACTTAGAAATTTGCTCATCCTGAGCAAACTCTAAATCCGAGATGGAGGGGAAAATCCATGTTGGTCGGACCACTAGATGTGGTTGTGTTCCAATCAGCGTGCGTCCTCCATCTGAAAATCTAAAAAATAAAGACCATTTAGAACTCAAGATAGCATCTCGCGATGCAATTTTATTTGGTGCAAAATTATCTAAAAAGTAAAAAACAAAATTAAGAGAAATTCCTAATTCAAAATTAAAACTAAATACAAATTTATTTATCGGGTTTCCTCCCGAAAAGCGCCTTTGTTTTACGTCAATGGCTCGACGTGGATACTGTTATCATGGTGGGGATCTAGGTGGAGCTGGATTGACATATTCTTTTGGTGGTTTCTTTCTCAACCATTCAATAATCTTCACTTTGATTTTAGCTTCTTGTATCCTTCCCCATACAGAACGAGCAATGTCAGAGCATATAGGGAAACAACCTAAGTTATGTTGACTTATTCTTTGTTGCTCAATTTGAGGTGGAAAATGGTTGTAGGGAATCTAGATGGCATCATTGATAAAGTAATGTTGTTGATGCTAGTCATTGACATCTATCAGATATGAATTCGGGGGATGTTCTCGGTAGAAACTGTAATCCAAATCTTGTTGCGGAGGGAATATGAAATTAGTAATCTCTATCTGTGGGGCTACCGGTGCATTCCAGAGGATAGTTCTTTCTGGATGAGGAGGCTCATGGATACCTAAAGGTGGTTTGGTATGTGTCATGATAGGGTTGAGAGGTGTCTCCTCCTTTTCACCAATGTCTATGATTGTTTCTATAGGCTTGAGTTCTTCAAAAGTAGCTTCAACATCTTCTTCTGTATAGTTGAGAAATTTGATGCAATGCTTTACTTGTTCCTCAATAGGTCCATCAGTTGATGGGTCCGTTAGAGAAACATCTAAAGGATCGTCTGATTCATGATTCTCTTGAGTGAGAAATGACATCTGCTTTATGTAATCAATAAGATATACTTCTTCTTGCATGCTTGGTCTTCACATACTTTTAAAAACTTTGAATTCGAGAGTTTCATTACCATGTCTGAGAAGCAAGGTTCCTACTTCAACATCAATTACAGCTCTTGCAGTGGTGAGGAACAGACATTCAAAGATGAGGGGATATCTGGTGTCTTCTTTTATGTCCATAATGACATTCACACAGAACATATGTGTCTTTGCCTATCTTGATAGGAACATCCTCGATGATTCCCAAGGGAAGAGTTATAGTATTATGTGCAAGTTGTATGGTCATGCCAGTCACGAGCAGCTCAGTGAATCCTAGCCTTTTGCAAAGGCTAAGTGGCATGATGGAGATACTGGCACCAAGATCGGACAATCCTTTCTTACAAGATGAATCACTGATATGGCATGAGATCCCAAAAGATCCTAGATCTTTCTGCATCTTCGGCATCTTACTTTGGATTATGTCTGAAGTGGTTGTCGCTAACTTGACTATCTCATATTCTTCAGTTATATATTTCCTGGTGAGAAGTGACTTTAAGTACCTTGTCCAGGCTAGTATCTCAGCAGCACATCCAAAAAGGGTATCTCAACATGAAGCTTTTTCATGGCTTCCTTGAACTTATTGAAATGAGTATCCAACTTAGTTTGCGTTAAACAAGAATGAAAAGGTATATGAGGCTTATATACAAGAATATCAGGTTCTGGTGTTGCTTCTTCCTCTTCATTAATAGGTTTTTCAGATCTTTGCTTGGTTGTCTTATCAGCAATCACTAGTTCTTAGTTGAGACTCAGGTGATATTGAGTCTTGGACGATCATAGGTTCATCCTCATCTGTAATAACCATAGGTGTCTTGACAGGAGGATTAGAATAGTCTTTCCCTAACCTGGTGGAGACAACCTTCAGTTGTTCAGGATGCTTAGGATTGTTTTCTGGTTGGCCAGCAAAGGCTCCAGCAGCTGGCTTCATGCTAGCTACAAGTTTAGCTAGTTGAGATTCAATAGCCTTCTGATGGGCTTGCTAATTAGCTATCATGGTTTGTTGTGACTACAACATCCTCTCAATGGCTGTTAGCTTGTCATCAGGAGGGATGAGATAGGGTTGTTACCCTGTGGTTGATAGGGGACCTAGTTGAGATTCTGAAACTGATAGTTGTTCTGATAGCTGTTGAAGTTCCTATCTTGAAAATTTCCCTTATATTTTCCTTGATTCCCAAAATTTTGTTGTTGGTTATATGAACCAAGATGATGTGAGTTTATTTCTCTTGAAGGATTTCCATATTAAAAACCTGGATGGTTCCTCTTTTGATTTAGTTTATAGTATCCTTGACCAGGGATAGTGTTGACAACATTTAAACTTTCCATCTGGCCATTATCTCCTTGACCATAAACATTTCTTAGAACCACATCATAAATAACATTGCATGATAAGGTAGAGTGATCAGTGCCTTTACATGCTTCACAGAACATCGAAGCTGAGTTAATCTTTTCTTATTGTCGAGGGGGTGAGTGTCTTCTTTCATAAGACGCAAGAGATGATTCTATATGATCTTGCTTGGCAACTAAGAGTTTGAGGGTTTTGGAAATAGACTTGTACTCTTGAATAACTTCTGCCATAGCTACCTTCAACACTCCCTTGCCTACAGACCTACCCCAATTAGCTTGGTTTTCAGCTCCAAGGGTGACAACTTTCCATGCGTTGTCCTAACTTTGACGCATGAAGTTCCCTCCGGATGAGGAGTCTAAGAATCTCTTGATATCATCGTCCACACCCCTATTGAAGATTTCAATAAGTTGATTCTTAGGGATTCCATTGTGTGGACACTTACGTAGAAGTTCTTTATATCTTTCCCATGCTTCAGCAAGGGTTTCTCCAAGAGCTTGAGTGAACATGGTTATTCAACCCCTAGTTTCATAAGTGAGAGAAGGAGGATAGAATTTTTCTAGAAAAACATATTGAAGTTGTTCCCAAGTGGTGATAGGTTCACATTGCAAGCAGTTGTACCAACTTATAGCTCTACCAAAAAGAGAATACTTGAAAATTTAGAGTCGTATGGCATCGTACGAGACTCCATTTTACTTTTTCATCGCAAATAGATTGTTAAATCTCAGAAGATGTTCTTGACTATCTTCTCCTTGTTTACCATAGAAAGGGTTATTTTGAAGTAGGGTGATCCAATGCGCTCTTATCTCGAAATTTGGAGTGTTAATGGGAGGAGGTTGTACAGGGTTATGAACATCAACAGCTTTAGGGATTGACAATTCCATAAGATCCTTTTGTAGTCCTGCCACTTGTACTGCTACTTGTGCTACTCGAATTTCTTCTTGCACCGCAGCATTGGCTTCTTGCATGAACCTTTCTCTTTGTGCAACAAGGGCTTGAGCTACCCTTTGTGCTATTTCCTCCTCTTGAGCCATTCTTGCTAGGTTCTCTCTATTTTGATGATGAAAGGTTCTATCTATCTCTGGATCAAAGCTGGAAGTGAGTCCAGAACTGCTCAAATGGTGCACGCACCAGTCTTGGGGGTACCTAAAATGAAAAAGATCTGAAGTAAGATCGATGGAGTGGAGTGAAATTCAAGTCGATGATCGATTGTATCAAAAGAAAAAGCAAAATCCTAGGTTACCCTTGAAAGAACTAGGTTTGACTAACTGATTCCATTGTCCCTAGAAACGGCGCCATAATTTGACGTGAAATATTATTGTACTAACAAATTCACTCAGGGTTGAAATCCCTGAGCTTTTACCAAAACCTAATGCAATAATACTACCCACAAGCGGACAGGTCTTATCACAGTATAGTTAAGGATCGAATCCCAAGAGACAACATTTTTAAGAATCATTGTTAGTCTAGTCCAGTTCAAGTAAGACTAATATTTAGAATGATTGGTTGATTTGAGGTTAATTAAACTAAGTGTAGGAAAGTAAAGAGAAGAATTAAAGTTGATCTAGATTAATGATATGGAATCATTGGGATGGTCTCGGGTTTCACCACCACTACACATACAAACACATTCAAACATCAAACATCTAGACAAGATGTACCTATCCAAATAGAGTTGTTGTGAACCCTCTGCTAGGATAGGCTCACATAAACATCACCTTAGGCATCAGATTTCTCGTTACCCTCTGGATCACTCACTTACGACTCTGAAGATATAGAAATCCAACTGAAGTTGTGGGCCCCCCTTGCGGGTGTTAGGCACACAGAAGCGTCATTGTAGGCTAGACGGCTCGTCCCCTCACGGATCATACACTTACTACCTCAGGGAATCCCATCAGATTTCTCATCAGGGAGTCAACCATGTTAATCGATAAGAAACCAGGCGATTAATCTACAAGCAAAGATCGATGATTAACAAAGAAGATACAAAATCCAACTAAGGTTGTGAGCCCCCTTTACAGGCGTTAGGCACACATAAGCTTCACCATAGGCTAGATGGCTCGTCCTCTCACGGATCATACACTTACAACCTCAAGGAATCTCATTCTATTTCTAGTTTGAGAGTCAACCTCATTAATTGATATTCTACCCCACATATAGAAGTTCTCACAACATAGGGAAGAACAAGATGAAAGCAAGCAGGTAACCAATCTATAAACATTAACGATTAATAATGAAATGAAAAGTTATATACATTGCCTTGGAATGTTAAATGAAAAGACATGAAAGCATGGGTAGCGGGGATAGTCCCCACACCCCATTGAAAAGGAACTACTCGCTCATGATGCGAGAAGCAAGTAGAATAAGAGAGAGGGAAGGTTCCACCATGAGCATGATGCAGAAGGTGGTCGCAACTCAGTGAAGAGATGCGGACTCCTACATTGTGTTGGGGCACATCTTGGACGAGGAGGAAGAACCACCAAGGTAGACTAGGCGAACCTTCATCTCCACCTTCCTTCTCTACTCGACCTCCTTGCTCACAACAAGAGGAGTAGGTGAAGTGGCAATGGCGTGGACGGAGTTGGATCGACCTTTGTGTTTGGACAACCAGGTGGTGTCCCCAGATCGATGCCCAAATGAGGACCCTATTGGTCCTATTTATAGGCTTTGATGGGGTCCTCACGTTTTTTCTATGAGTTCACTCCAAACGTTTTGGAGGAAACGGTCTTAGAGACCGATTGATGGCCAAATGGTCTTGGAGACCATTTGACATCGAATTGGTCCTGGCTTTAACGATCTCTGCCTATGATCGGTCTTTAGTCTCTGTCCAAATGGTCTTGAATCTGATTAGTTTTGTGCCCCAACTGGTCTTGCTCTAAACGATCTTGATTGTCCAACCGATCTTCATTCCAAACGGTTTGGAGATGCAAACGGTCTTGAAGACCGATGGGTTCCAGTCAGTCTTGAGACCGAATGGTCTTGAGGACCGATGTCCTCCAAATGGTCTTAGGGCCGAACGGTCTTGCTCTTGATCGGTATTTTCTTGAGTGTCCAAATGGTCTTCATCCAAATGGTCTTGGATCCAAATGGTCTTCTTCATCCAAATGGTCTTGAGGACCGATGGCCTCCGATCGGTCTTCAACATCCAAACAGTCTTCGTTGTCCAAAATGTTTTGTAACTGTTAGGAGTCATACATTCTTGAGACCGTTTGGGCTCAAGCGGTCTTGGGACCGTATGGGCTCAAATGGTCTTGAGACCATTTAAGAAGAGTAGTGAAAGGAGGACCGTGTAGGTGAATGACTAAGATTGAGAGGTCAAATCGGCATGAGTGGACCGTTAGGGCAAATTGTTTGATCAAGACAGATTGGTCAAGACTAAAGTTGAGAGGATCTCGAGAAAATTCCATAAAATGGATGAACCTCATCATGACCTGCACAAAATTAATATAAATCTAGTTAAAAATCTTGATAATTGAATCAGTTAAGAAATCTTGCATTTTGTGAGATTTAGGAGATGAAATCGAAATTATTCAATCAAATTGGTCCCAAAAAGATGACTGAAAATCATGATGAATATGGATTCATCACTATCCCAAGATTCTCCTAGGGCTTCACCCGGGACCATGAAAAATTGAGTAGTCTGTCCCCTGATTTCATAAGTGAGAGAAGGGGGGTAATAAAAATAACTTAGATTGGAATGCATCCTAAGTGTTATATAGTATTCTTCCATGGTTTTATACCATCTACTTGCTTGGTTAGAGAGAGAATATTTAAACAGTCTAAGTCATATGGCAACCTCAGAAATGTATGGGATCTAATCTAGGGAACATAGATCAGAACACTGTTGGATATGGTTTTGGAAATTGTCACCTTTGTTGCTAGAAAAATTGTTGGACTACAACATAGTGATCCAATTAGTTTGGGTCTTGAACTATGTGGCATTGATGTTAGGTGGAAAAATGATGTTGTGCATAGGAAGTTTAGGGGAATGAGATGTCCTCAATTGTTTCTGCCTTTCAATTTCACATAGAATGGCATCTCTAGCTGCTATTTCAGCCACAAAGGCCTCGCTTTAAGTAGTAGGGGTCAGCTCGATCCTACACATTACTTCCTCCTCATCCAACCTAAAGAGGATTTCTTGACTTAAATGATGGAACATTCTTTCTATCTCTGGATCAAAAACTGGTAGTGTGAAATCAATGTTTGGCGGGCATCGCATGCACAGTAATATGAACAAATATAAGTGATTGTAGAAAAATGGACTATTGGAATGGAAACTCAACAGAAGGAGGAGTAGCACTTCTGAAATGGGACTTGGAAGACAAAGAAAAAAAGGAAAAATAGTTTTGTTCAAAAGTTTTTGGGGTTAAAAAAATAATCCAATTGTCCCTGACAATGACGTCAAAATTTGGCAGGAAAGTAAAGATCAATTTTTTTATAGTGGTATGTATTCCTATATATCATGTGGGTGACCCATATTCAATCCTTGATAACATTGCCAAAATTGATACACATCATTTGGCACACCAATTCACTAGGATTTTTATCCTAGAGTTTAACCTCTTCTTAATGACAAAACAATTAATTATGGTTAGATTATTAGTATAGAGAGGGTCGATCCCACAAGATAACATTTTTAAGAATGAGATTATGAACCATATCACATTAAAGAAAGATTGAATCGGAAAATAAAGATTGTTGTTGAAGGTTTAATTATGCTAAAAAAAGAAAGTAAAATTTGCAATGAAATAAAAGTTATGCTAAGAACATGTAAGGAATGAGTCATGCTAAGAACAAGAGAACAAAGAGTTATTGTAAGAAAAATTAAAGAGAGATTAATTGTGAGCATGATTAAGTTGGAATTAAAGAAACAGAAAAGGAGAAACAAGCAATTTTAAAAACAAGAATGAGTCAATAGTAAAATATATCCATGTTATGGGTTTTACCATCATATCCTGCGTGAAACTAGATCAATGAAATCTATAAGATAGAACAAGTTAGAAGAGAGTATGCAAAAAATTCACAAATGCAACTGCAAAAGATGAACTCCCTACAAACCCATTGGTCCTGGTGTTCATAGATCTTAGCCCGATCATCCCAATAAATATCTTTCTGAGGTCGCATCCAGATCATTATGCATTTTTTTGGTTTCTCTGAGCCTTGGGCTTTGTGGTCACATTCCCCAAGACTAACACTTAATGGAACAGGAGATCAATCATTTCAAGTGTGCGATTATCAAAACAAAATACCATCTAACAAATAAAATCATATAGAAGTGAATCTAATTCACACTATGGCTATGGGGTTAATCTTCACACCATGATATAAGAACCACTCACTATCAACGGATATTAAAGGAAGAACAAAGGAAGGAAGGAAGTAAACCATAGACTAGATGAAGAAGAATCCCAAGAGGATCTTCGCTAGTAACTATAAAATGTCTATCTTCCTTCGATCCTTGTTCCAAATAAGAAAACTAAGAACAAAAGAACAAGAACTAGAAATCTTGAGAATGAATCACTAATTTTATTTAAGAACAAGGAGTACACATGCACGAATTGAAATAACAAGTGTTGAAAATAAAGTTACAAGTGAAAAATATTTGATTCCCTTTCTTATGGAGTCCCCCTCCTTTTATAGGGGAAGGAGGGGTGGAAATTCTAGAAAAGGGGGAGAGGAAAAGAGTGGGCCATGACTGCTAAAGAATAGGAATTGAATGTCACATCCTAAACCAACTGGTTCTGACATGAAGAGGCGTGGGCCAAGAAGCGTTCAAAATCCTAATGGAGTGGTGGCAATGCCTGTTTGAGCAAGTCTTGATGCTATTTGAAACAATCACTTAAGAGTGTGAAATGACTGGTTGGTCGTCTGAAATGCTTAGTTTAAGGAAGTGGGGCAAAAACCCTAGGGTAGGATGGCAACACATTGCTTGATTGCAACTTGGTCATGAAGCAGTCTTAGACGGATGTTTGAGGCACACAAAATGCCCGATTGGGCTGTCGAGCCTAGCGTCTTGGATATATGGAACATCCATTTCACTACTGAGGTGTCAGTGTGGAAGTGATGAGTTGATAACCAAAATAGTCATTTGGAATTTGAAGTGCAGATTCTTGTAAGGACGAGATGGTCAGTTCCCAACATGAATTGATTGGCTCGAGTGCTAAGATGGTATAGAATTTGTATTGAGTTAAAATATGCAAAGTATGAATGAAAAAGATGAGAATATGACTTTTGGTCAAGGTGTGAACAATTTGCAATTATTTCTATGAAATTATTAGAAGAGAATAAGAAAAGTGCATTTGATAATTGATGAATAATCAACATCCCTACTCCACATTTGGTTAAATCATTATTGAAAAATACCTTCTCCTTGAAGGACTTAGGGGAAACATACTATATACTAGGAATCAAGATCTATAAAGATATATCTGGAAGGCTTCTTGGTCTAAGTCAAAGTACATACATTGAAATTTTTTTGAAAGGTTCAACATGAGTCTAAGAGAGGAAACTTACCCATGCTCATGGAATAAGTCTCTCTAGAGATTAATGTTGCATCTCTTTTAAAGAGAGGGCACACATTCTTATGATTCTATATGCATATTCTATTGGATCTATCATCTATGCAATGTTGGATATAGTTGACAACAATAAAGTTACTACACAGGCTATGGAACCCAGACCACATCAACATTCCAAGCATATACTATGAGCTACCATCTCATACGTGAGATCTTACAATGAGGAGGTGAAAATTTGTAGAGTACCAACTGAAAGCAATGTTGATGAAAATCTAACTAAACCACTTTCATAGTAGAATCATGATGTTCATGGTAGATCACTTGCATTTATATTCACGAGTTATTGGCTCTAGTTTTAGTTAGACACTATTGATAGTATGCCCTGAGAGCCAATCATATAATGATATTAATAAAACACTTTCTAATATATTTGATTATTAATAAATTAAGTTCCAACTATTATGTTTTATTCAATATGAGATAATGAATACATATGATAATGTCCTAAGAATAAATCACTCAATGACATATAATTTCAGGTTGTGGACTTGAACATGAAATCATGTGTTTGATAAGAGTATCCATTGTTTTGTAGGTCTCTAGTCGGATAATATTGTGGAAATTAGGACAACCATAATACATTGAGACTATTATGTGTGTTGAATGATGAGTAGATATCATTAGTCATGATATTGGATATCAAGTAAAATGCATAGGTACTTATTATAAACAAGTGTACTAAACAAGCCACTATGAGTATGATACATGTAAACCATAAATTGAAGTCAAAATCATATTTGATGTGACAGTGGTGATTGTGGTTCTTAGACTTGAAGCCACTGCAATGATGACAAGTGGTTTCATGTACTTTTAAACTACTCAGTGTAACCTTGAGTAAGGGTTTCCATACATTTAGTGCTTTTGTGCACTGTGGAACGTGCATCATTGAAAGTGATGCAGAAGGAATTTGGCCCTCCTACTGAAGTGATATCCCGAGAAATCTATGTGTGAGAATATGAAATGAATGGCCATGCTCATGTGAGTCAACATATGATGTTTAACTCATTCATATCTCAAATAGTCTGTTCTAGAGGAAGATAGATTGAACATTAAGAGGATGGCATTTCCATACTGTAAGTTTAATATAGGTATCAGTGACAAAGTGATTATACAATCATTATAACACTGATAACAACAATAGGTTGAAGTAGTTCTCCAACTTCTTCAATTACTTGGGTGGCAATTGTTGGGTTTTAGGGGAGACAGAGAAGGCAGCGGAAACAAAATATTTCTCCCCCAAACCCGGAACAAGGAAACGCGTCAACGTCTATATATTAGGAAAGGATGGTTTGTGGAATCTTACCTTGTCTCGAGGCTTGCTCGGCGACAATACCTCGCGCAATGCGCGGTCTTCAACTCCGGTCTTTGACGGCATCTGTGCAGCTCCTAGTCGCACCGGGACTGACGACTCCTCCTCCTACCGAACTGTCAGATGACAGTTGTCCTCCTGAGCGGCAGTGTCCTCCCGCCTCTGTAATAGTCCACACGGACCACCTGGAACTCCACACTCCTTGTCCCACAAGGAAGTGGAAGGAGTCGCACCCTCCGATTGACGTCCTAGTCGCCAACACACTCTCCTGCCTCCAGTTGCAACTGCAGTTGTCCTTCCCTTGCTGCACCTCCCTTTGCGAGAAGCACTTGCTCGGGCTCTCTCTTAGTTACCAAAACCAGAGAGAACGACAACTTTGCAGAGCAACTGGTTGCACTGAGTGGTTGTCTGAGAAGCCCCCAATACCCCTATATATATAGGAGGGTCATGGGACAGGGTTCTCTTGCCCCGACAATATGGGACTAAACGCAGGAGTAGAAGGGTTCGAGATTTTCCACAAAAAGCAACCAACTCACAACCTGAACCAATCGGTTCACAAGTGAACCATTCGGTTGGGGACCTGAACAGTCGGTTGGAACACCAACCGATCGGTTGGGACCCATGAGCCGATCGGTTCACTTCTGAACCGGTCGGTTCGTGGTCCTGATCAGTTCCCGATTGACTTTCCTTCTTTTGTTTCTAATTGGTATCGAATACCAATCCTTGTTCCAATCAAATTGGGCAAGTGAAACGCAAGGAAAATTCTCACCGACCTGACTTTCCCAACTTGCTCGGGCCGGCCAGTGAGCCGATCGGTTCAACACTTGAACCGGTCATTTCACCCTGTACATGAGCCGATCGACTCAACACTTGAGCTGACTGGTTCACCCAGCTGAGCCGACCAGTTCATCACATGAACCGATCGGTTGGGAGTGCAGATTGTGCAGAATCAGTCAATTGCGATTTCAATCAAACTGATACTCCAATCAATGTGTCCAACACCTTGAACAATATGATATTGAGCTATCAATTGATTGAGTGTTTAATTGAACTACTAAACTCCCTTAGTAATCAATCTAAACATTGCTTGTGGACAAAACTCCTCTTCCAGGTTAAATCCTATGTGTGTGACCCTGCAGGTCCATTTCACATTGGCAGTGAAAGTCCATAACACTTATGACTTCACAAGCAAAGAGCGGTGCCTAGTCACACATCAGTGCTACCCAAGTGAAAGTAGAAAGTTGGAGAACAACTTTCAATCCTACAATCCATGAATGGTGTTACAGTGAATGTATAATTCCTTTGTCACTGATATCCCGAATGAACTCGAGGCATGGAACAGTCATCCTGTCAACGTTCATTCACTTTCTTGATCTCAGAGTAGATTGAACGAGATATGTATGACATCAATATCACATACTGATTCACACATGCGTGCGCACACCTATCTCAATCCTACTCATCAAGTGTCCTTGGATATCAAACTCCCTCAGGAGGGACAAATCCCATATCTATCACTCACCCCTCAAAAGCCCCATGTGTCAAAGCCACCCAATCATCACCTTTATAACAACCCATGTTTCAGGACTGCGTTTGATGATGTCAAAGTGTGCCCAACGACATGTGTTGAGTGTAGTGATTTCAGGTCAAAGAATCACACTCACCACCATCACTGTGAGTACTGAATGTGACTACCATGTCATGGTTCCATGTGTAAAACTCACGGTGGGTCTGTCCGGTACACTTGTTCTCTAACAAGTACCTATGTGTTTGGTTTGATATCTCTATATCATGACTAATGAGATTCTGTCATCAACCAACACCACAATCTAGTCTTGTGTGTCATAGTTGTCTATCCACCTTCCACTATAACATCCGACTAGGGACAAAACAAGAATGTACAAACTCTTAGCATCCGTATGATCTCATCATTCAGGTCCTTAACCTGAAGGCATACGTCATTGAGTATTGTCATTCTCTAGACATTCAATTTGTTCTATTACTATCTCATATGACTGAACCAGAAAGAATTGGAAGCTTGCCTTTGATGTTTATCAAATCAATCTTAGCGTATCCCACCAATCATCCCATGATTGGCTCTCAGGGCATACATACCAACAGACTCCCACTTGCACTGCGAGCCAATCACCCTTAAATCATATTCATAGTGATCTTCAAACATGTCCCACATGTTACTGTGCTCTAGTGCCAACATAGTGAGTTATGGAAACACCTTGCCAAAGTCTGTATGAATTGCATGTCTCTCATCTCTTCGTTGTATGTCACATGTATGAGATGGAGTTGCCGTAATATGCGATCTAGTATTCCTTTGCTAACCTTTAG
The DNA here is from genome assembly GCA_963693085.1 of Alisma plantago-aquatica. NCBI lineage: Eukaryota > Viridiplantae > Streptophyta > Magnoliopsida > Alismatales > Alismataceae > Alisma > Alisma plantago-aquatica. The sequence continues at coordinate 1,383,317,499 of OY856411.1, forward strand.
CCACATTGCATGATCAAGGATTCCAGACTTGTCATCAATGAGTGGAATATAAGTTCATCTCATGAACTTTCAGATCCATATAGTATTCACTACCATTCACTAACATACAGATACTCGACATTTCCCTTTTAAATGGTTTTATTGGAACACTTCCAATTATCAACAAACTTTCACTTTTATACATCCTATGTATATTTTGCGATTAATTTTCTATCCTTTTGGAAGTTCGCATCAATGTAACTCTTTACATCGAACTCTTCCTTATCTCCATAGAACTAGTACTTCCCAAGTACTTATCACGTTCTTGTGGTATTCCAGTAACACTTACTGGAAGTAGACAAACATCCACTCGTCATGTCCTACATACGAGTTATCAGGATGAGCACATCATATTGCCATGTCCTACATACAAGATGATGAATGCATTTTATTCTTGCCATGTCATACATGCAAGACAATGGTATGATTACATACATGATAGATCCATATCTATTCTTAGTGTTCCCATTCTTCATAAGAATTGGACACTTGGCCTTGGGATACTAATATCCATATAACATGGACAAGATTTCTCCCACTTAATCTGTGCATACTGAACCCTTCAGTACAGATTGCCAATGTATGCTTTCTCTTTCCAGGTCAAGAGGTTTTCGAGAACTATCTCTATAAATCTCTATTCCTATCACATAGGAAACATCTCTATCTTCCTTAAAGATAATTTCCACTTTTGGATTTCCATTTTAGAACATTTCCATTTCACATCAATATGTGGAATGTGAACACGCTCCCACTAAATCACAGATCCCTTCTTTATCTTTGACATATCAGTCAAACCCTTTGACTATATCATCAAAGTAAAGATCCAATTCTGAGTTGCTTGTACTCAATCAATCACATTGATTAGTTCATTGTAACTTATAGACTTCATTTGCATTAGTGGATTCATAAACCTTATAGGTTGTGTCATGTACACATCCTTGTTTTATTCCTCATAGGAATGCGGTTTTAGTATCCATATGCCAAATGTCTTAGTCATTAAGTTTCAATCAACAAGCATCATCCTTCTCAAAATGTTATCCATGTGTCTTAACACTTAAGATTCATTTGCACCTATGGATTTCATCCAATGGGTGCTACCATCAAGGTCATACCTTATGGTTCACATGGATGTCATTTAGGATGTAATGGTCATAAACCATAACTCAAAATTCGGTTCCTCATATTCATCTAGATAGTTGACTCATCACATGAACAACTCATCACATAGATAATTGAGGTGTAAGGGTATAAGAATTCACAACTCTTGTTATTCTTAATTTCTTTTATAGTGTGGGGTATTCATGTATTAAGAAGAATTCAGTTATTTGATAATCATTCTCTAACTCCTTAGAGTATGATTCCTTCTTGATTTAGACATCAGCATGCCTTAAATATGAGTTCACTATGATACACTATCATAATCACTCAAAAGGATCTCAAACATTTGGTCCAAGTATTTCATTCATTGATCTCATCAAGAATTAACACTTTACCAAATTTGTACTTCATCTATGATAATCTTGAACACTTCAAGATATTCATATTGGTATTTCTCTAAACACCATTTGAAGTATTAGCATTTATTCCAATAGGTATGTGAATACATCACATGTATTATACCTAATTGGATAATCATTCTCCCACTACCTTTTGTGAATATTGATTAATCATGTACAAGAGATTCATGTTTCTTACTGGTTCTCTAACCAAAAGAGTCTAGATTTATCCATCATATGGAAACTAGAAATGAATTCCTCATGATTGATGCTAATTAGATTGTTTGAGTTATCAATAACTTTAGGTATCATTTTAACTTATACATACCATGTATTACAAGATAAACAAGGCATTGCCACAAAGATCATATCTTTAAGATTGAAACATCAACTTTATTAATTGCCATCATTGTCATACAATATGCAAAAATAAAGTGTTTCTATCTATTGGCAATATATGAAATAACAGTTCTCAACTCTATTTCGTTCCCTTTAGGCTGAAATAAACTGAAAGATACTCCTATCTATGGCAGCAACACTTGCTCCAATGATGGGTACTTCTTTGTTGGTCCTTTCACAAAGGCCATCACTTCGTTGCGGATATTGCATATCATATATGACATATCCATATCTTGGTATCATATACCTCAGATTAAGAAGCGGTTCATTTCATGATACCTTAGGTGGAGATTTCCATCCCCTCCTTCATCTTCTTTTGTTCTTCCAGATATAGAGGGCAATTCCCTCATACACCCTTTCCCCATGTGCCTTGAGGCTGAAGACGGCTTGGATTGTAGGCTAGCATCAGAACACTTCTTTGCTTTGCCCTTATCCTTGCCATTAAGAATTACCTTTCTCTTTGATCACATCAAAGATCATGGTTTGTCTTTCTTCATCTTTGCCTCTACTATCATCAACATGTCTAACAACTCTGTCAACGCTTGTCAAAGCTGTTCATGTTGTAGTTTATCATGAATTGTATGATTCTCATAACATTTGCAGTATCATACCAATAGCCAACTCTTGGCTCAGAGGGAATCCTTCTTAGTTAGGTTGTCCACATGCCCAATCACAATGAGTGAGTGAATACCTTACTGGATCTCCTTCTGTCATGACATACTAGGACAGTGTCTTGGAGACATCATATGTCTCATGTTGTCTCTACAACTCATAGTTCAGAGAACACAACATCAAGCACTCCTCATCAATGTCATCCTCGGTATGCTTCCATAAGCATACTTTCAGCCATTGATATGGTGGGATCGAGTTCATCTGGTTATGGTATTACTAGGACTTAGAGCTTTCACTCTACGATTGAGAACACTTCTCAATGTCCTAACCAGTTGTGGAAAAATTCCCATTTAATTTGTTGGTCTCAAAGACTGATCGCAAATAAAGTGATTTGTTGATTAACCATTTATTTTAATAAAAGGAAATATATGCAATTTTAGTCCAAAACTCTTTTGACTTGTTTGATTGATTTGAAAAGTTGACGATAAAATCAGGCCTTTAATTAATTATCGCTCCCACTATTTTACTTCAAATTTATAGCCCTCACCATCAATTCATAAGATTGCAGCGTACAACCTTCTAGTGGGCAAGATCCTGAAATCCTCTAAGTCATGGACCAGCTTGGGCTGTCACCCACAACTTAGATCTCTCAGGTAGGCAACTCTTGCCAATTGCATCACATGCAACTCTTGATAAGATGTCATATGCAACTCCTTACCATGATCATCTCCATGCCTCAAGGTGCTAGATCCTATCTAGGTCACCTTGTTAAGTCCGACCCAAAGCAAACACAATGAATATGCACCCTGCTTGGGCAGACCCACACATTCATCCTTCACACTTCCACGAGATAGACGGTGCACCACGCTTGGGCGTGCCCACACTTGGTCGATCAAGTTTTTCACATGTGTCGCATTTGGAAGGCATCTAAAACTTAATATTTAATGAGGGATTTGATTTTTATATAAATATACATATCCAATCACCACAATATATAGTATGTATCATATACATGCTATATCCCATAGAAAACATGCACAAACGATAAAACGCGATGACTATGGCCATCCTAATGTGATTCCTCAAGCCAAAAGGAATCACGGTCATCTAGGTCTACATCTCATGCAACATGTATAAGATGAACATCTATGCCTTGCCATCTGAGTAGATCATCTCATCACATGGATGATCTGTTCTCTCCAGCCAGTCGTCTGCATGCCACCAGCTGATCGGTTGGCTCCTCCAACCGATCGGTTCGCCCGGTCATCATGCATCTCGTCATGTTTGCCACCCGCTCGTCTCGCTCCTCGAACAGTCATCAACCGATCAGTTCACTCCTTGAATCGATCGTCTGGAACGTCAACCGATCGGTTCACGCCTTGAACCGATCGTTTCAGCTGTCGTTTTGATGTCCGTCGGTCTTCGACATAACAGGAAATAAATCTATCCTATTTATACATTGCTTTAAAAAGGGAAACCCTGAGTTACATTCGGGGGGAGCAAAGGTAGGAAAGAATCTCGAATTATTTCGAGTTACATTAGGAATAAGAGACGGAAGATCGGTGCGCAGACCGAGATGCAAGCAACCACAAACAACCACACACAGATAGGGGTTTATAGGCCATAATCACACTACACACATCCACCACAAAACTCATTTAAGGGCGACGCGTATCGAGTGCATTAATAATATATATCATATATGTAATTGGGATTTGTGGATTTAGGGTTGGACATGCATAAATCCGATATTATTCACATCGCACGCAATAAATAAAGGCAACAAACCAAAATCGATCATATCAATATTCCTAAAATATAGAACAGTTGACGTGGCTCTGATACCACTGTTGGGTTTTAGGGGAGACAGAGAAGGCAGCGGAAACAAAAAATTTCTCCCCCAAACCCGGAACAAGGAAACGCGTCAACGTATATATATTAGGAAAGGATGGTTTGTGGAATCATACATTGTCCCGAGGCTTGCTCGGCGACAATACCTCACACAATGTGCGGTCTTCAACTCCGGTCTTTGACGGCATCTATGCAGCTCCTGGTCGCACCGGGACTGACTCCTCCTCCTCCTACCGGACTGTCAGATGACAGTTGTCCTCCTGAGCGACAGTGTCCTCCCGCCTCTGTAGTAGTCCACGCGGACCACCTGGAACTCCACACTCCTTGTCCCATAAGGAAGGGGAAGGAGTCACACCCTCCTGTTGACGTACTAGTCGGCAACACACTCTCCTGCCTCCAGTTGCAACTGCAGTTGTCCTTCCCTTGCTGCACCTCCCTTTGCGGGAAGCACTTGCTCGGGCTCTCTCTTGGTTACTAAAACCAGAGAGAACGACAACTTTGCAGAGTAACTGGTTGCACTGAGTTGTTGTCTGAGAAGCCCCCAATACCCCTATATATAGGAGGGTCATGGGACAGGGTTCTCTTCCCCCGGCAATATGGGACTAAACGCAGGAGTAGAAGGGTTCGAGATTTTCCACAAAAAGCAACCAACTCGCAACCTGAACCGATCGGTTCACAAGTGAACCAGTCGGTTGGGGACCTGAACCGATCGGTTGGAACACCAACCGATCGGTTGGGACCCATGAGCCGATCGGTTCACTTCTGAACCGGTCGGTTCGTGGTCCTGATCATTTCCCGATTGACTTTCCTTCTTTTGTTTCTAATTGGTATCGAATACCAATCCTTTTTCCAATCAAATTGGGCAAGTGAAACGCAAGGAAAATTCTCACCGACCTGACTTTCCCAACTTGCTCGGGCCGACCATTGAGTCGATCGGTTCTACACTTGAACCGGTCGTTTCACCCTGTACATGAGCCGATCGACTCAACACTTCAGCCGACCGGTTCACCCAGCTGAGCCGACCAGTTCATCACATGAACCGATCGGTTGGGAGTGCAGATTGTGCAGAATCAGTCAATTGCAATTTCAATCAATCCGATACTCCAATCAATGTGTCCAACACCTTGAACAATATGATATTGAGCTATCAATTGATTGAGTGTTTAATTGAACTACTAAACTCCTTTAGTAATCAATCTAAACATTGCTTGTGGACAAAACTCCTCTTCTAGGTTAAATCCTATGTGTGTGACCATGTAGGTCCATTTCACGTTGGCAGTGAAAGTCCATAACACTTATGACTTCACAAGCAAAGAGCGGTGCCTAGTCACACATCAGTGCTACCCAAGTGAAAGTAGAAAGTTGGAGAACAACTTTCAATCCTACAATCCATGAATGGTGTTACAGTGAATGTATAATTCCTTTGTCACTGATATCCCGAATGAACTCGAGGCATGGAACAATCATCCTGACAACGTTCATTCACTTTCTTGATCTCAGAGTAGATTGAACGAGATATGTATGACATCAATATCACATACTAATTCACACATGTGTGTGCACGCCTATCTCAATCCTACTCATCAAGTGGCCTTGGATATCAAACTCCCTCAGGAGGGACAAATCCCATATCTATCACTCACCCCTCAAAAGCCCCATGTGTCAAAGCCACCCAATCATCACCTTTATAACAACCCATGTTTCAGGACAGCGTTTGATGATGTCAAAGTGTGCCCAACGACATGTGTTGAGTGTAGTGATTTCAGGTCAAAGAATCACACTCACCACCATCACTGTGAGTACTGACTGTGACTACCATGTCATGGTTCCATGTGTCAAACTCACGGTGGGTCTATCCGGTACACTTGTTCTCTAACAAGTACCTATGTGTTTGGTTTGATATCTCTATATCATGACTAATGAGATTCTGTCATCAACCAACACCACAATCTAGTCTTGTGTGTCATAGTTGTCTATCTACCTTCCACTATGGCATCCGACTAGGGACAAAACAAGAATGTACAAACTCTTATCATCCGTATGATCTCATCATTCATGTCCTTAACCTGAAGGCATACGTCATTGAGTAATGTCATTCTCTAGACATTCAATATGTTCTATCACTATCTCATATGACTGAACCAGAAAGAATTGGAAGCTTGCCTTTGATGTTTATCAAATCAATCTTAGCGTATCCCACCAATCATCCCATGATTGGCTCTCAGGGCATACATACCAACAACAATGAAGTCTTGCAAGATAACAATCTTTGTCTGTGAAATCATAATATGAATATAGATATTACTATCATCGTAGTTTGGATCCTATAGGGTCATACGTATAAGATGCAAAGGGAAGGGGAGTATAATTATGTACACATGATTCATTGGTAACTAAAAGGTTTATGGAATCAATTTTATCATTGTTGGATTGACTGCAAGACCAATTAATCGACTGGAAAGTCCAATCATCCAGCTGGACAGGCCAATTAATGGACTGGATAATCCAATTGATTGATCAAGGGAGATCTGCCCAATTGGTCGACTCGAGGGCCCATCAACCAACTAGACATGATCATCCAATTTGTCAACTGGCTAGGCCAGTCACCTAACTGGTCCATATCAATGGATCTGTCAATTGGATCGACTAGATTGGACAATGCTTGACTGAGTGTCCTGAGTGGTTCTCTATAAAACAACCTACCATGGCCATTCAATCGACTGGACTAAAACATGCCATTGATTGTGTAACGTCCTAAAATTTGAGATCTAAGATAAAATGATCTTAAAAGGAATGATTAGACTACCCATATCACCAAGGTGCACCTCCTTTTCAGGGAGCTCATCTCTAAATAACTCTATGGTTAAGCATGCTCAGCCTAGAGTAGTACTAGTATGGGTGACCAATCGAACAGTTTATCCTAGCTTGGATGTGAGTGAGGACAAAGTGTGTAGTTAATGATAGTGGTGGTTTGTGGGGCCAATCGTAATTCCTGAAACACCACTAGAGCCTTGAAAATGGGTCCAGACATTACAACTGGTATTAGAGCCAATGCCCCTTTAGTAGGTGGGGCCCACATGGGCATGTGGCATGCCAATCTTAAACCATGTGGTCCAAACATGTTGGAAAGGATTGTTTGTGGTGATGTAGCCACCATTGTGTTGATATTTTGTAATCGAGAGTTGGGTGTCCATGGGCCATTCTGGGTCTACATTAAAATGGAGAAACATTATGAGGTCGTATAGTTGAGCCTTGATGAGGATGCCAAGAGTTTAAGTGAGGTAGATTTGTAACGTTCTAGGATTTGAGACCTCAGATAAAATGATCTTAAAAGGAACAAATGAACTATCCATATCACCAAGGTTCACATCCTTTATAGGGAGCTCATCTCTAAAGAACTTTGTGATTAAGCGTGCTCAGTCCAGAATAGTACTAGGATGGGTGACCCATTAGGAAGTTTATTCTGGCTTGTGCGTGAATGAGGATAAAGCATGTAGTTAGGACTAGTGGTGGTTTGTGGGGCCAGTCGTCATTGCTGGAACTCTACTAGAGTCTTGGTTGGTGTGTCCAAGCATTACAAATTGACTTTTCATGAGTGAGCTGCTAAAAGAGGGCCACTGCCTTTTTGTTTCTAAGGATTGGTTAGAAATCATACTTGCCTACTTTTCTATAAATAGGGGCATGACAGACTGGATTTTGATTACACTTTTGTTAGATATTTGTACTACCATCATTACCCACATTGGGAAAGAGAGACAATTTGTTCAACGCTAGAATGTTACCAACCAACATACTGCTCTTTCCATGCCAGATCTTGGAGACCTCATCAAAGGAAACTCAAATTTCAGTATGGTTTCTAATAGTTATTGCAAATGTGTGTGAAATAATATAATAGTCCAAAATGATAAGTTGCTCAACAATACAATATAAAACTAATCAATACATAAATACCTCCATATAACTTGGTTTTTTCTCAAATTTGTTTCCAAAAACCTTGAATGACCACTTTTCTCATTATTTTTCTAGCAATCAACTAAATCCATGATCTCGATAGTATTATAGCTGAAATTTATACAGTTCCATTATTTACAAATTCATGGTCATTTTGTGAAAATAACCTAAAAACTTAGGATATGAGCCCCAAAAATATATGGTGGTACTATGTCTAAAATTGTAATGAATTATGCTAGATAGCTATGTTTTCATTAGCGATGCATTCAAGCCCCCTAGATGCCAGTTGTGTCATTATTACTCATTTACAACTAGTTGTGTAGAACTCAGTTGCTTGCTATGTACTTAAAAACTAGTAAATGCATGTGCTTTGCACATGACTAATATAAGTAAATTTATAATTTGAACAAAAGCCTATAAAGAAGTTCATTACAATACAAAATTTTTAAATGGCTTCAAAATCCAGAAGTAAACCCCAAAACCTTCATGGGAAATTGTACTTATATAATTTATAGAGTGATGTGATATGATATCATCATCTATCTTTGAGTGTTGGGTATTCTTGTTCCTCTAAGGTATGTGTAACCCCTCCCCAGAAGAAAAACAACACGAACATATTCACAATACAAAATTGATAGGTGGTGCTTTGCAAAGTTATCCAATTAAAAAATCTAGATGTTTAAGGCATATCTATAAAAGAATCGTCATTCTTCATTAGAAAATCTAGATGTTCAAGGCATCTCTATAAAGGAATCATCATTCTTCCTACATCTTTCCAGCAAAATTTTTTGAACATGGTTTTCACCAATGATCATAAAGAATTTCAAAATATTTTGTGCATTATGAAGTATATAGAATATTGACATGCAATAACTTATGAAAACCATGTGCCAAGTAATTGTAATAAGAACATCACTATCATGCTAAATACATAGATGAATTTTTTTGTTGAATATGGTTCAATGTACTCTCCAAGATTTATGAGGTTTTAATGGTGGAATGTGTCAAACTACATTGGTTCATAAATAGACTATATTAGTAGTAGTTGTGTCCTTGCCTATCTTGGAACATTCTTCTTGTAGAACATATGGAAATGAAATGACAACCAACTCGTTAGTATTTCTTATCAGAATAACATGGGCATTATATTGACATATTTCATAAGTTGGCCTATGAGTTAATGTATATGTGGAATTAAGTGAAGTGATATGTTTCATTCGTTGATATGGATTTCATAAATAAGCCTTCTGGGCTAAGATATCTCATGTTATTTGGGTTAACTTTCTACTTTTAAGTGTTTGGTCAAAATAGATATCATCTTTTCCACAATGAGATAGATATCATATTATTCCTTATGACATAGGCATCCATCCATCAATGTTACATGTACTTCAAAGTTTAAACATTCTTCACAAGTGCATGGGAAAAAAAGAAAAAGGATATGAAATGCATCTTTTTATTAAATAGTAAATATTTATGCTTGGTATAATAAATTTGAATCAACTAAATTCATGTGCCATAAATATATAACTTCATAGATAATACAAAACAATTAAATGAACATGACATAAATATATGCTTCTTTGAGTAAATCTAATTTTTGTAACAAGATAAATATTTGATGGGTAATTATAATAATAGCATTAAAATTTGATTCAAATTTTCTTGTGAGTGGTCACTTGTGTGGAGTCAATAGTCAAAATGTAGAAGAATTAACTATTTCACCAATTTACATATTGAAAAGTCACAAGTTGTCACCGATATAGTAGATTGGATATTATACAAATAAGTATCACATCAACATATATATATTTATATATGCCACCATTATTTTCTTGAAATGAGACACATCCTCCTTTTTATTTTGTAGAATATAATAAAATCTCTTCATCATGTATATTTCTTAGAAATGATTTTGCAACACATGGAACGTCACAAGTAGCCACCCGAAGATATAGAAAACAAATAGCATTTCAGTAAGTAATACTAAAAATTATGAAACTTTAGTTTAAAAATAACCATATTATATTTATTATGTAAAACAAAAATCATGTTTTTCAATTATTTAATAATGGACGATTTCAACAATGAAGATTTTGAATAGCATTGTGGTTGGTATTTTCTATAAAGATCCCATGATCTCTATGTTGTTTTCTCCTATCCAACATTGATTCAAGACTTATAGAATGAAACAAGCACTTAAGGAAATTGTTAGACTTTAATATTAATATTAAAGAAGAAACTAAGGATGAAGAAAAAGAAACAATACAATTTAACCTAACAATTGACCGAGGTAATCTTTTATAGAAAAACAATTTTTCAAAGGAAAATGTAGATGCACTACATCAATTCATTGAAAAAAACTTAACCCTTAAATTGGAAAAAATGAGGACATATAGAACAAGGAGGACTCAACCTGTTTGCTATGATATCAAAATAACATTGAAATGGGTCAAAATGTTCAACAGGGGGAATACACATGTGAATTTGATCAATTTGAAATGTTTAATAAAAACCTCATGGTCAATTGATTCCCTGATCATAATTATATGAATATAGTGATATATGAAATGTAAAACCATAAGCTTAAACCAATGGTATCATTTTAAAAAAGCATATGTTTGTGCTGCAATAATGTAAGGTGTGTACACATAGGATGTCAAAATCAAAACCTTCTTTCATTATATCAATAGACATAGGGATGATAAATGTGAATTGGCTTGCTCCTACCATGTCCTGACTGATATAACCCGACACAAACCTAATCCATACTTTCAAGTAGGTGGTCTGGAACAAAAAATTTGACCATTATTTTTTTTAGGGTTTGGTAAGGGCCTATATAAGCCTAGAAATGAAACCCCATACTCATTATATACACCTATATATAAAGATATTTTTATGCATAGTTTATATCCTTTGTAAAATATGATTGAGTAAAAACTTTATAAAATGTATTATAACTAAAATATGTTATGTAGGTCATATGAAAAGGATACAAGAATCTTGTTTCAGTATATTTATGTTATATTTATGTAGGTCATATGAAAAGGATACAAGAATCTTGTTTCAGTATATTTATGTTATATTTATCCACTCCCTATTCAACATGTTTATGACAATGTACATCGTTGGGTCTGCTCGGTAATGCATTTTCTTTGAATGTCGTCCATGAATCGGTGGCATGTCATCGCGGGAATGCGGTTTGGGGATCCATGATCGCACGTGAATGCAGGACATTTCCAAAACAATAGAAAATACGTCAATAGTGAACCAGGTGTTTCCAGTAGTAGAATTATGAACTGCCCATGATTTTCTGTTGGTCTTCCGCCACTTCCCAATTGACAAACAACATGTTACCAAACGATACCATAATCTAACCTTATTGATGAGTTGTATACTACTTGGATTAGATGTGCTTAAAAAATCTTGTCAATAAAATATTTATGGGCCATTCAATAAACAAAATATGTGTTTTCTAACTAATGATAAGTTTTAAGAACCCAAAAGACCTTTTATTAATTTGAAGTTATATCTCATTAATAAAGGGGATATGAGTGGGAGTCTCAAATATATATAATGTAGACAATTATACTTTTCATCGATGTGGTTGAATTGTGTCAGTATATTGTTCATGTAAAGATTTTACGATTCACACAGGTAAGCTAGGCACATTTGTAAGTACATACTTCTTATTTATATATATATATATATATATATATATATATATATATATATATATATATATATATATATATGTTCCTCACAACATCTTCAGGTTATCTTGGTCGGTTCAAATCCAGTCTAAAATCGGGTATCTAGGCGTAAGACCCAGAGCCCGAAACATATGTAACAATATGAATTTGGTATGCGTTTGTCAAATCCCAGCATGCTCGATGCTCATTCTTAATTAGGCATGAACAATACAATGAGAAAATGTGTATATCAAAAATAGAATTGAGAAGTTAAAAGAATATGATCTACTCTTTGTACAAATCAAATGTCACATATATAATAATATGTTTCATCAATATTAGGTGGTTGGTCGTGCTCTTCCAACCGCAACGGATGAGCACCCAAAGATCTACCTAATGAAACTCTGGGCTACCAACAAACTTCGAGCAAAGTCCAAGTTCTAGTAATTTTTTAGGAGTTAAAGAAATTGAATAAAAGCACTGGTCCGGTCCTTAGCATCAACGCGATCTTTGAGGAAAAGTCAACTGTGATAACGAATTATGGCATATGGTTGAGATATACCAGGGCAAGACTGGATACCATAACATGTACAAGGAGAATAGGGAGACCACATTGGTGTTTTTGAGCATATGTGCACTGAGATGACCTCTCGCTACCGTGTTAAGTTTCCTTGCATTCATATCAACAACAAGACTGCTACTGTTCCTTGGGAGTTGTGCAATTGTAATAAATCGAAGTAGTTCCACATTGAAATTTTCAACTTTCCAATTGTCTTATAAAAGGTGAGGCTGCCAAACGAGGAAGCCAAAGACTACTGACAAGGCATCTCACTTCAACTACTTTAAATAAGAACAATATCCTATCTATACATTGGTTGCCATTACTGACTTCTCTATAAGATATTGGTTTCCACGCAATAACTACGTTTAGAGTTGAGGTTGTATCGCAATAACCTAATGGGTGCAACACTTTGGTTGATTGATAAAAAAACGTAGAAAAAAATGAAGCATACAATTTTAGGAAGGAGTGCGGGACGGGCCGCATCCATAAATGTAACCATGTCAAAGTGAAGTGGCGTTACTAATGCTAAACGCGACGGTGAGAGGTCATCTCACGTGGTATACCAACTGATGTCAGGAACCACGGTGAGAGGTCATCTCAGGTGGTATACCAACTGATGTCAGGAACCACAAAACATCCAATAATCAGGTGGTATACCAACCAGAGTTACTAATACATGATGCCGCAACAAATTAAATTGTGCCTATCATGGACAATATTGTTCAAAATTTGTAACAGAATGATTCTAACTATTGCAGTGGCCCGGACCGTATCTGATTTGGGTGATATTTGAAATTGTTGTGGTACCGATGCAGATGTAGTCATATGCAATCACGAGGGTCGAGTAATTTATAGTTGTCGCCTGCTTGCGCCTCCTCTGAATGTGATGGTCATGAACTCCCTTCGTCGTTGGGTTGCTCTCTAGGGCCGTAACTATACGTGATATGATCCAACACGCTCATATTGATGCTGGCGTAGATGACAATGTGAGACCTGGCTGCATTCATAAACTTCATGCCCGTCAGGCTCACGTTGATGCACGAAGGTATTGCAAATTAAACTCTTCCTTGGTATATGCATAATTTTAGGTTCGTGCCTTGTTGTAGTCGAGCCCTCACACTCCTGGAAAACGATGAAGATGATACGGTTGATTCAATCTTCCATAGCATGCGTGCCAGAAGATTTATAATTGGAGGAAGGTTGTCTGCAATTTGAGGAAGGTCATCTCTGCAGCTATGTGCATTCAGGAGGGGAAGACCGTGAATTATTAGGATACGAAGGCAGTACAAATCGGAACAGCAATGACCGAAAAGGATAAATACATCGAGAATCCTATTTGTTACAGATGTAAGTTTTTACAGAACATAGTCCAGGTTTTTCACAGAACTTGTGAGGACGGAAACAAGTCTTCACGTTTAGTATGGTAGATAGTAGATTGCATAGTATGGTAGATAGTAGATTGCATACTCGTAATAAGTAGTTGTGAGTGTCAGATCCAGAAAAACAACGAACCATAAGTGGGCTACTAGAAGAAACCTTATAATGGGCCAAAGAGATCCAAATATACAACTTTATGATTATTACATGCCTAATGTTTATGCTTTAGTGATTGGTGCTCAAGACGGGAAGTTTGGGTAATCTATGAAACAAAGCCATCATTTCCTATGATGTTGCCGTTCTTCTAAGAAACTTACAAACAGTTTTGGCTTCTTTTATTAAAGAGAACCCAAATTTGAAGCTCCTAGATACATTGGATGACCTAAGAGCTCTTTTCTTTTTGGCTATATTATGTGTCATATTCTTAGAATTTGGTATACTAACATTCCACACCCTTTGTATAAACTTCCTCATCTCAAAAGAATCTAATCGTGTCCATTATCAACTGGCAACTCAACTGGTAAATTAAATTTGTCACTGTAACGTCGGTAATGAGTTTGAATTTTTACATGTGCATTAGTACAAGATAATACTTTCTTCTTCATGCGTTTGGAATGCAAGAGTTTATTCCCTTTCCAGTAAACTGAGAAATAACATACTCAGGAAGAATGTAGGCCTACCGGCTACTCCATTTTTCCATCCAAGATGAGGCCAATGATTTGCTTGCACCGGATGCCAACCAACAAAGCCTTCGCGAAGGAGCAAAGCCCTGCCAAAAAGCTAAATATAGACTACACAAACACGATTCTAGATCCACCAGTCCCAAAGCCCATGTTTGGTTCGGGGCTGGCTTTATGCAAGCCTGTCTGAGTTGGACGAGTTTAGGCGTGCTGGAGTCTGATTCTGTTTGACAAACCAGTCTCATTCTGGGGGGCTGGACTCATTTCAGACTCGTTTCAAGCTGATTCTGTTTGGCTATGCAGGCTGGATTTAGTTTGATTCTATTTGGGAACTGTAGGCAGGATTAGCTGAATATGTCCTATTCTCGCAGAACTGTTGTTAAAAATGTGGCCTTGTGACGCCGTTTAAACAGAAGTTAAAAAAAAGTAACTAAAATATGAAATTGATAGTCAAGCTACATGAAATATGAAATTGCCCTAATATATTTTATTTATAACATAAACAAATTACATTATCGTCAGTAAAAGCAACTGATAATAATCATAATTGTTTACAGGTGATCTTCGTCAGGGGAGAAGGACAACGTTATGGCCTCATCGTACTCGTCCCATGACACTGGGCATGGTTCCTGCACCGACTGCTTGTTTTGTTGTTTGATGTCGTCTTTTGGCCAATCAAACAACAATGGCAAATGAGGAACATGCTGACTAACTTTGCCCTTGAGGACTTTGCCCTTGACTTGATCATCGGTCCTGATTTTGCCCTCCTCGTTTGTGTGATTGCAACATGGTTTTATGCATAAAAGGTTATCTTCAACATATTTATGAATTTTTCCGGTGACATCAAAAGTTTTTCAAATTTTGCCCTTGCCCTTGCCTTTGCACGTGATGTCGACATCTACAATTAATAAAAATAAAGGTATGAACAAATAACATAATTCGTAAAGTAACTGTGGCAATAAGATAATAATGAAGTAGGAAATTTGATCGCATTATGGTAGCAACATATAATAATGTAACACATAAGTAGAGAATGTATATTGTTGCGACGCAAAAACACAACTACATTTAGCACAAATGTTACAAGTTCATTTGTTTATTTCAATCGTCAGTGCTAAAAAAAATCCCTGGTGGGTAAGTGCGACACGTCGTCAAGAAGTTGCGTTCAATGCTTTGTTGCGCGGGCAAAGTGGGGCGAGGCAATAAATCTGCCAATATGAACATATTGTCTCTTACAAACTCTCTTTTGATGTATTGCCATCACATTTGCAACTCAGGCAATGAAATGTAAGGGCCTCCTGTTATGTATAAGAACTAGTGCCATGCCTCCATCCAAGTCTGTGTAGAGTATACTCCATTTACACATCTACCCACGTGATATTGGGTTCTCATCAAACCCCTGAGAACCATATCAAGCTCGTGTGACCAGATAAAAGACGGTGTCGACGGTTGGCCAGCCATATAACAGATTCTGTAAGTAATATAATTTTCAAAAGTAAGGGTATATATCAAAATTAATTGTATTATTTGGTTTGAGCTAACGTTAAGAAAAAATTCGAATAATAACATACATCATTAATAAAACACTCATCAACATGAAGAAAATTTCCATACCACTTAAAATGTAATATGACGTTTATAAAAGTGCCTAAATTAAACAAGTGTATGATGTTCATAACATCCATTGATAGTAATTCTCCAGTGTCATCGGGGGTGAATGAAAAGTATGGCCTCCATTCGACGTTACGGCGTCATCGGGGGTGAAGGAGTGTCCAACAGAAGCCTACATTGTTCCTCCAGTTCTTCTACGTAGCGTTATAGATAATCATGCTCATACTTTTTGTTGGTGTAAACATCATGGTGGTTGTGATGAATTTCAACAAAATCTTTCAAGTTCATAGCCTGACCCCACACTGACTTGCACTCGAGCATGAGTAACGCAATCTCAGCTTTCAATGAATCAATTGTAGGCCTGAGATCGAGTGCCCAACGAAAGTATCTGCAGCGATCTTTCTCCTAAAATGTATTATGAAGTTTACGTAAATGACAACGAATGTGTAACGTACAGAGTGGCTACCTAATATGTGTGTTTGTACAAGCGCACCTCGCGATAAGGACATATGTAATACATTTCGACAGGTCTTTCACTGAGAATTCCAAAGTCATACAACCCTGCATCGTCAGTGTTAAGTCATAAGGATGCGTCTAACCCACAGTCACACCGCACAACTTCAGTTGGATTAATAGACATCTACACCATGCATTTGAATCAGTCAAAGGATTTATGGTAATGAAGATTGATTGAAAATTGAAACAATAACATACAAGATAGGCCCCATGGTTTGTTCAATCATAAAATAAAGGTTATATTATGAATGTTCGACATACATCAAAGATGTTATACATCTATGATGTATTGTAACCGTCCTCATTTGAAGTGTTGTCGTCGCTAGTTATGTGAAGACGTTGGCGAAGATATTGGGACCTCGATCATAGATCTGTAATTTCTAATTGTAGCCTATCAGTGTCTGCTCTGGTGGAACAGACAAAGTCACACTGGGAAGACCATAGCTGATGTTCACTGCGTGCATATGCAAGTTGTGAAAGCATTGTAGCCCTAACGACGGATAGTGTGGCAATTGTGGGTATAACCCGTTGCGCGGGCAACCTCATATGACATCTATTTTGATTCACAACCCTACCACACGTAAAATATGGCCTGTGTGGGTTGTTGTCTTCAAAACGTCCGTTTTGTGCATCCTCGACATCCATATATACGCGTACAGTGGATTGAAGGCCGCATTGACAGTGAGGCATTCCGTTCTCCATTTGAAGACAACCTATGTTGACACAATGTGCCGATTCAGATCAGGATCCAAAAAACCAATTCGGGAATTAATCTATTATATATATTGTACTATCGCGACCCCCAAATTTGATTAGCAATGGATTCACGTAAGACTTCGCCCTCCCTTGAATCACCCTCCCTTGAATCGGCCTGATAAACTCAACCGAAATGACGATAACATCAGATTCAACCGTACATGTTTCGATAAAGAACACCATTTCACAAATGTTTTGGTACTTATTCGACATTGTGCCCTATTCGACATTGTGCCCTAAAACCGAAATAACCCTCTACCCTACCCAGAGACCAACCTGAGCAGAATCTCCCCTTGGAGTGACGACGGAAGCGGCGGAACCTGGGCACAAGCGTCGACCTGGGCAGCACCGACAGACCACGAGCGAGCGACAACGATCTTCTGCGGAACACCTCGCAACACTTCAACGAAGAAGCTTGTGTAGAAGTCCAGCACCTCGCAGCACCACACCCCCAATTTAAAGGCACAACACTGACTAGGGTTTCGGATTCATGTGTGCCGCCTACGCCTTCTTCTGTGGACGACATGACCATTCATGGCAGACCTGGCGAACCTTGCTTTTGACCGACCTAACTCGCCTTCTTCCAAGCACCGGAACCTTGCTTTTGACCGACCTAGCTCGGCGGTGGCAGGCGGCAGGAAGCCTAGCGGCCGTTTGACCGGGCCAACCATGGCAGATCGAGGCAGCCTACTTGCATTTACTTCACGGGCGAGGTAGGCAACTGTGGATCGAGAAGCCAGCAGCGCCGAAGCTAGCTGCGTCGGAAGCAGACAAGGGGGGAAAGCTGCTTCGTCAGGGAGAGAGGGAAAAAGACGCGACGCGAGGGAGTAAACCGGGTTTGAGATTCCAAACCTGCCTCTACCTGTACTGCGTCAAGCTCAAAACGGGACTTACTAAACGCAAAACGGGATCTCGAACCAGTCTCCTTGCCAAACGGAAACTCAGTCCGAGCCGGACTGGTTTGGCCCTACGTGTCGCTACGCGACAAGGCCTAAACCCGGTCCACGCCCGAACCAAACAGAGGCAAAAGGTCGCCGTCGTGCCACACTATCAAATTTCTTTACATGAGATATAACCCATGTAATGTACGTGATGTCGATCTATCATCTTATTATAATATTACGTGTTCGTCAAAGAAAAGGCTTCAATTACCGGTGAGGAGGTATCCACTTTCCAAGGCCTGATAAGGCTGACCACTTGTTTCATTCCTTGATGACCAAGTCATTTCGCTCTGTCCCATTGGGAAACGTGTGTCGCCTACAAGAATCTGGGACGGAATTCACTGTCGCCAAGAATCTAACGATGTAGCGCGGAAGAAGAGTTGCGCGCTATGATGATAGCGATGAATAAAGCGGAATATCTAACAAGAAAAGCTAGATGCACCATTAATGCAAGTAGCAAGCGATTTCATCTTGTACTGAGGGAGTATTTTTTTTATAATTAATTCCTTGTATTGATATTAACTTATGTAAACCGCTTTAAATCTAGAAAAATATAAACCATGACCAGCGTTTTAAAGGAGTTCTAGCGAGGTACAAAACGACCAAATCAAAATGTGGGATTAATAACCTGAGGCGTATCCCCACGAGCAGGAGTGTTAAGTTCATATAGATATATTCTTCCTCACAGAATGCTCATTCATCAAAATGTTCATCCTCCATGAGTGGACATCATCCAACTATGTCTGCCTCACAGTTCCTTCAGAAATCTTCAACTCTTCAGTTTTCTCCTGCTCCCTCCTATCCTGCTCCCTCCTATCACAGCGTCAATGTTCTTGGGATGTTGTGTTCATTCATCTAGTTGTATGGGTCATTGTGGGTTTTGTCCACACTCTCATTGTTGTGACTAGGTATGTAAGAAATCATGATATGTTGAGTCCACATGTTAAAGGGTGTGCTGTATGGATAAGGTGTGATTATCAAAAATAATTTTGTTCCCGGTTGTCTATTTAACTCGTATGATGGCATCATCAAGGTGTCGTGTTGTGAGTATTTGTTCATTCTACTTCTAGTATGTTGTATTTTGGGCATGGTGTTTAGGTAGGTGTCCACTAGAATAGTTGTGGACGTGGTGTAATGTGTCCATGATCTTCTAGATGTGTGACATCAATAGAATAGATGTTGGGTTGTTTCCTCGTTACTATAGCAAAGATGACGTCTGCAAGGTCCCCTGAATCCTTTGCGTCTCATTGTCATGTCCGGGGTAATTTATCATGGCAGATGAGCCAGATCAATATGTGTAGTTTGGGTGGGCATTTGATTTGACAGAGCTTATTGTATGGCCTAGTTTTGCCTCTATATGTAAAGTGTTGATATGCTAATTTGGCCTTGTATTTGGGACCCCACACCCTTTCAATGTGTTTGTCCGTGTTATTTTCCAGTTGATTCAGAATATCCAAATATGTGTTTGGGTTCGTCCATTCTCTGAGGCATCATTTAAGGCTGATGTCTTTGTTGGACCCCAATTTGGTTAATGCTAGGCAATTGTTGAGATCGATGAGTGTGTTGGGGATGTATCTGTTTGGAAGTTGTAGGTTGATAAGTTTTTTTCCATGCCACCATGGATCATATCAGAATTTGGTGTTATACCATAGAAGGGGAGGTATTCAGATGGTGTTGGAAATGACGTGGATTGTGTTGGCTAAGTATTTCCACATGGATGATGTTGTCATGTTGGTTTTGATTGACCATGGTGCTTGTTGTAGGAGATATTTGTCAATGAAGATGTTGCTCCATTTTTTTTTATTGATTGATGTTGTGATCTTGTAGATCAGACTAAGACTGTGGATTTTGATATTGATGATGCCCCATCCGTCCTCCTCCTTAGGGCTGCATATTGTTTCCCATTTGACCAGGTGTAATTTCTTATCTTTGTATTCTCATAGGAACTTTCTGCGGATTCTATCAATGTTTTTATGTACCGTGGTAGGGAATGAGATGCATGTTAAGCAGTAAGTGATGATGGATGTGAGGGAGGCGTTGATGAGGGATATGCGTCCTGCTATAGATAAAAAGTTATCTTCCCATGCGTTGACTCGATGTTTAGCTTGTTGACAATCGGGTTCCATGTTGTACCTGGCAGTCGTCCTATTATAAATAGTTATTTCTCAGCACGTACTAGAGAGATCTCAGCCATTCAACTTCTTAAAACTTTTTGAAGATCCGTGTGCACAGTGAAACATACTGTGCATACTAATTTCTAGGGGGATTTTAAAGATTGAAAGACTGAGATCACCTCAACATGTGCTGAAAATATCCTTTCATCACTGAATCCGGGTTGCATTCTACATATATCTGGCGGATAAGTTATGGTTCTACCATCAGTAAAATGAACACCCAATCTAAAATCGTTAACACAGAAAGCGACGCTTGAGTGTCAATGTACTTTTATGAGTTCCGTACTTATTTTACTTAGAAGGGGGTGCCTATTCCATACGTGTGAAAAACTTACTTTTTGGAGTGTGTATTGATCCTTTTCTTGTGAAGAGAGAGGGAGGTACGACAATTTTGTAGCCTCTTTCTTTCGGGCCCGTACGAGGGAGGGAGGATGAACAATACTACTCCCTCTATTGTATAAAAAAAATACATCAACACATTGTACAAGAGCATCAATGGTAGTTCATAACAGTATATTACGTTATATAATTTATATATACAATGTATCTATATGTATTGCAAGGACATGTATTGCATGTTTTAACTTTATTTGTGTTGCTAAGCATCTAAGCAATCCTTTCCGCTGACACGTTGTCTTCCACTGCCACGTTGCCAGCAGTACACTAGATTACGCCGGTGTAACAAAGAAGGCAACACATACTTACAGATATGAATATTACCTGCCCATTGTGTTTACAAATTATAGTTACATACACACCTGTAACAATACATCTTGGAGCATAGTTGTCCGTATATATTAGGGTATTTTGTTCACAGCTTTAAAGTTTATAGATTAAATCATTTATATGTTTCATTTTTTATTATTTTTAATTTATACTCATTTGCAACCTTTTTCTTAAAGCAAAGACATCCCATTAGCGTGCATATTTATATGTATTTTCTTATTAGACTGTATGGTCTAGTAACAACTTCACCATATTGTTTATATATTTCACCTCGTCAGTTTGTGTGCTTATTTATTTATTATCTTTTACAATAGAGATCATGTTAGCAATTTGACTTTGCCGGTGTTGGGTGTCAGCCAACAATTGACCAGGTTGTTCTCTTTTATTAAGTTATGTGTAAATCATTATAAATAATAAATACCTATTACCCGTAAATAGACATATGCTTAATAAGGAAGCATAAATAATTTTAAGAATAACATGGTCATGTTGGAGAGAGTCAAACCGATACAAATCAAGTTGTTCTCTTTTAATAGACTATATATAAATTATTATGAATACTAATCATATATTTTACAGTTGAGGAAATTTTGATAATTGTAAACATTGATTAAAAGGAGTCAGTAGGTAGTTAATCGATTTATTCTTCTTTCATAATTTACATATAAATTGTTTTGAGTACTAATTATATACTAACCATCAGCAAGCATCTGCCTAGGAGGGAATGAGATGTAACTGAAAAGAGTCATGTGACATTTAGTAGAGTTGTTCTCTTTAAATGTGTTGTATGTAGATTAATATGAGTGCTAATCAAAAAATTAAGTTGGAACGAAGACAATTTTAATAGTCACCTGCATATGTCGAAGGGAGTCTGTCAATAGTTAATCAATTTTTCTAAGAGTTATATATAAATTATAATTTGTATTATTCATATATAAATTGTCAACATGCACCTGTCCAAGAAAAGGATTAATTGGATAGTTTTAATGGTGTCACACTACATAAAAGGGAATCATATGAATTAATAAAGTTATTCTCTTTTAACATATAATATGTAGATTATAGTGAGTACAAATTATAAAATTTGACATAGATAATCACGTGTACACGTTTGAGGAAATCAGTCGACAATTAATTTAGGTGTTCTCTTTTAACAAGTTGTATATAAGATATTTGTTAGTAGGTTGATTTAATTATTTATTTGTTGTAGAAAGATTTTAATTCATTTGTGTTGTCTACCTATTTATTTTTTGTTTGAAAAAAATTTACCGACTAAGTGTAAATTTAACGTATATTTTAGTGCAATTAATTTAGTTATGTATGTTTAGTACTCATGCATATATTTAGTTATCACTTATTATATTAATTCAATTATTTATAGTTGTATGTGTATTTGCTTAATACTTTTTAGAACATAGACAATTTTGATAATGCACACTACATGTTTGAGGGAGTTAGCTGATAACTAATTAAGTTGTCCTCTTTTAACATGTCGTACTTCAATAATTTTTTAGTCTAACTATATATTGGTCATCGAGGGACACATGTCAAAAAGTAGAGCATAGATAATTTTGGTACTACATTAGGAATCAACTGTCAATTAATAAAATTATTTCTTTTCCAAGATATATAAAAATATTATGAGTATTAATTGTACATTAGTGTCAACATGCACATGTCTAAGAAAGAAAGCATGATTTTAATTGCTGATCACATGTTATAGGTTGTAAGAAGTCAATCAATAATTACTTAGGTTACTCTTTTTAAGATATTCATATGTTAAATATTGTGAGTATAAATTATGTATTAATAGTCAACACAAGTAATTTAAACACATACACACATACATACATATTTTCTAAAACATCTTTAATAATCTTCACGTTATATTAGCTCAATTGTAATATGTGCTAAGCACGTATTTTATGCTCATTATTACAAATAGAGGACAATCTAGCCAATTGTCGAGGGAAGACTCCTATAGAATCTTAAAAAAGCTTAATAGATAACCATGGGCCCATCGGAAAAAACCGAGCATACATTTTTTAATACTTTAAAGGACGAAGTCTTCCCGATAAGGACGGTATGACTCCATGGAGGAATAAGAACAAACTATTATGTATCACATTCTAGATAAGATAACATCAAGTTAATATGTAAAAATAAAGTAACACAAGTTAGCCACCGCATGCTATCTCTCTCTCCCTCCTTCCCTCCCTCTCTCTATATCCTTCTCCCTCCCCTCATCTCTCTCTATATGTCTTTATCTGTCTCTCTCTCTCTCTCTCTATATATATATATATATACATACATACATATATATATACATATATATATATATATATATATATATATATATATATATATATATATATATATATATATATATATATATATATATATATATATATATAAAGAGAGAGAGAGAGAGGCTAGGAAGTGTGTATCGGCCGGTACATGCAACTTATGTGTACTGGTCATGAAAATGACATATGTGGAATACATTAGTTCAATCCAACCATATAGATTGAATCAAAACTTAATAGATTATATGTGTTCACAAAATCACAACCGTACCTCATGTATATCATAAGATATAACAATATATCATTCAATAGTTTCTGTAGTTCCTGCAACTTACTGTTGATTAGAAAATATATATTTTCTTTCATTTCATGATCTACGAATGTCAGTTTGAAGTGATTTTTGATACACATGTTATCTATAGGGTGTGCATCACATCCATAAGGTTGGATTACTTTTTGTACTTTATAATAATTATAAATGCAGATGGGTACATATAAGCTACATGTACTCGGGTTCACAATTCTTTTAGCCATAAATATATATATATATACATATATATATATGGATGGATGGATAGAAATATACATATAAATAGAGAGATATAGAGAAGGGAGGGAGAAGGATAGAGAAAGGGGAGGGAGAGAAAGGGGCTACAATACACTTGAGTGTACAGATCACATCGTACATTCAAGTAACGTTCACACATCTAGATTATTTTTTGACAAATCTATATCGTTGATATTCTTTTTTATATTAAAGACATGTTAGATATAAAATTTGAGCTCATTTGGATTCTTTTAAGTCAATCTTTTGTGACCTACAAAATCAACATAGAAAACTAATTTAAATTATATAAATTTTATCTCCTTTAATGTATGACCCATAAGTGTGTGAATGATATCAAATTTTATATTTAGTATGTTCATAACATATCTATGAAAATCAACAATTTCCAATTTCAAAATATATGTTGCATGATAAAAATAACTTCAAGTGTATTCTCTCTACAATACATTTGAGTGTATTCCATCCTAATTATATATGTATATATATATATATATATATATATATATATATATATGTGTATATATGTATATATACATGTATATATATGTATATATACATATATATGTGTATATATATGTATATATATATATATATATGTGTGTGTGTGTGTGTGTGTCTATATATATATATATATATATATATATATATATATATATATATATATATATATATATATATAGAGAGAGAGAGAGAGAGAGAGAGAGAGAGAGAGTCAGGCTAGTGTACCCTTGAGTGTACTGGAGGCACCCTACACGTCAGTCATTTTTAAAGTTGTAGTAATTTTTTGAAAAATCTAAATCGTTGATCTTCTTAAATATCTTAAGAATATACTATATAATAAATTTAAGCTCATTTGGACAGTTACAGGTCGTGCATCTAAAGGAGGTACAAATCACACATTTCAAATTAGTTTTTTGCATTCATTTTATTGTCCTTGAATGAGTGACTTATACTTATCCAAATGACCTCAAATTTTGTATGTGGCCTATTATTATTGTAACCATGAAGATCAATGGATTAGGTTTCAGAAAAACATGGTCTAGATAGGCAAACACCATTGGAGTGTACATCATGATATGTACACTTGAGTGTATTCTAGCCTGACTCTCTCTCTCTCTCTCTCTCTCTCTCTCTATATATATATATATATATATATATATATATATATATATATATATATATATATATATATATATATATATATATATATAGACATACATACATACATACATATATGTTGCCGACAAGGAGTGGCTCAAGTGGTCAAGCATGGTGTCTCCTCATGAAGGGACCCGTGTTCGAATCCCAGTTGCCTCCTTGAATTACCACCCTTCCGGGAATTCGGCCTCCGCCATGGGCATGGGAGAGAGGGGGATAAATCTTTCTCTCTTAATCCCATACATACATTATGCTGGTAAATCACCAGGCCCAGATAGGTTCAACTCAAATTTTTTTCGGGATGCCTGGGATATCATCAAGTACGATATGTGTAAGGGTGTGAAGTGGTTTATGGAAGGAGGGTCGATGCTGAGACAAGTTAACCACACTTTTCTGGTTCTTGTTCCAAAAAAGAAGACAACTTTGTCACTCACTGACTTCAGGCCAATTTCATGTTGTAACGTACAATACAAGGTTATTACAAAGATTGTTGATGAGCGTTTAAAGATGGTGTTACCTCTCCTAGTCTCAGAATAATAGGGTGCCTTCATCTCTGAAAGAATCATTTCAGATTGTAGCTTATTGGCAGGTTAATTAATGACGGATTTTAATGTCAAAAGAGGTCATAAAAAGGTCTGCATCAAACTTGATGTCTCCAAGGCCTTTGACACTGTCCATTGGGATAAACTGTGGTGGATAATGAAGCAACTCAGATTCAATGAGAGCTGGATTTCATTAATGAGGCAATGTGTATGCACTACCAGTTTCTCAGTCTAAGTTAACGGTACCCCTAATGGCATCTTTAAAAGTTCAAATGGGTTGCGACAGGGAGATCCTCTCTCCCCCCTCCTATTAACCATCTTGATGGAGTACTTCACACAAATGATGAACGAAGCAGAAGAAAAGAAAGAGTTTAAGTCCTACACTGTCCATGGGACTCGTGCATGGAGTCACATCATATTTGCATATGATGTTCTGGTATTCCTTGAAGCAAAAGTCCATTACTTGCTCAATCTTAAGAGATTCCTAACAAGGTTTGGGGCTCAGACTGGTCTAAAGAAGAACCAACTAAAGATACAAGTGTTCATATCAGTAAATTGTAATCATATTAGAAACTCCATCGAAGAAGCTTTGGAGACTGAAATATCTCACCTGCCAACGAAATACCTGGGATTCCCTCTGGCAGGAGGAAATCTACAGGTAAAAGACTTCACCGATTGTACTAACAAGTTTATGGAATATATGTGTAGATAGTTTATAAGTGTTGTACAGTAATGGCTTGATAGCCTTTGAACATGAGATGTAACATCCTTTGATATATATATGAATTAGAGATAACCTGATTTTAGGCTGGTTTAGTAAATACTTCTGCTTGAGATATTAAATTGCAATTGGTTCAAATTTATCCTGATTTATAGTAATATAGTGATTAATGTTAATTTCACATTGTGACTTGAGTAATCTTGTTTTGTGTGACTAAGGGTGTCACAGAGGGAGAGAGAGAGAATAGATTATACTAATTTAATTGTGTGATTTATTTCTAATCACAAAACAATTAGCCAATCAGGAGCCAGAAATTTAAATTTCCTACAACCAGAGCATTTTTCTCTCTTCTCAGATTTTTACATGTTTTATTCAATCTTACGATATAAAAAAGGTAACACCTATTTTGAAGAGTATACACACGCACTACAATTGTTACAGATCATGATTAGTTTAGCAAACATGGTCATGCCACTTCTATGCTTCTACATCTACCACTCATCACAATTAACACTTCACATGCTGCAACCACATTCTCTATTTTATAACTATATATGCATAACCTTGCAACCCAATAATAATTACTCAGATGAAGACTACTCACATATGTTCACAATGACGAATCACCAGATTAGAGTTCTCCTCGGTCATTGTTCATATTTTCTAGTTTAAGTAAATGTAGACTAGACTAGAAAGTATTTCTTTACAAATGTTTCCTGCCAGCTCCATGTCAAACTACCCATGAATTGGGCAACTAAATTCTTTCAAACATACTTGCTTCTCTGATTAAGAACATCTCACACGGGCAATTCTCCATTGTCAAATGACATGGAAAAATCATATATAGTAAGAAAGACATGTATGAGTTCACCAAACTGATAAATTTTGACATTGAATTTGGACACGTGACAATTGAATGATCTTCCTAATGTCTTTCTAAATGGTAAGTGCCAATGACATCCAACTGAAGACATTAGATCACTGACTTCTCAACTTTTCCATCAAACTCATATCTTCTCCCTTTTTTAAATTTTTGTCCACCTTTATGTTGTCTACGCGCTACAACTTACATGCCATTTACACGCATTGTATATGAACCTAATAAGATAAAATGTGTATGAATTTCTTCCAGGCTACTACAGAACACAAAATTATTATTGAAAGTAATATGATGGATGGACAATTGATATTTCTATGATGAACTGCTCGCACCTAACACCGTTATTGCTCAGGTACTTCTATATCAACTTAATGGATGGTGTTAGATGTGCTATAGATTTCATCCAACGGTCTTACCATCCTGAAATGGAAGCAATTCATGTATTGATTATTTTTCCTTTTTCCAGAAAATGGACAATGTTTCTACATTATCTCAAGATGAAAATGTTTATTAAGCATATTTTGTATATTTCTTAGATAGTGTGATTGTTCCCTTCCAACTTGAGTTCCGAAGTGACAACTCTCTTCTAAGAGTTTTTCCTCACAAATCCCCTAAAGTGGCTTCAGAGATGGCACTTTGAAGAAACATGCATATGTATTGGTTTATAAACAATCTCTCATTATGCAAAGGCTCACTCATACTTCTTCTCATGAAATCCTAACCAAAATTTTTGATGACAAGTAGAAGAACTAGCAGTGGCCCTTTGCTCTTACTTTTTTCAATGATAGTTTTTTTTATATTGACTATGTTATCCTTTGTGCTTAATTTATTATTGTCTAACCGATGGGGATGTTGTTTTCTGTATTCACATTTATACATGAGACTATACGATTATGCTTGCCTATGTGTGCCACATCATCTTTTGCATGCCCACAACAAACAAGAAAAGGAAGCCTTTCTGAACACGTTGACTACTCCAATGTAATTACCATCTTATACAAAAATCTGCCACTGAAGCAACCTGATCATTCCATTACAAATAGGTTGTGAGATTTCAATCCATTTAGGGACATGGAAGGTGCCTACATCTATCTGATATCAACCAAAACACTAAGATGTTCATTGTGTATATAAAAACCTAGTCATTTGGGCGACATCATCCATAAAGTTTCGAGATGTTAGTTCTTAGTTTTATATTTTCAAGTAGTAAACTATATATTAACAGTTTATTGTAATGACCCAATCTTTACTATAAATATTTAAAAATTGTATCAGAAAGTATGAGTAAATTATTTTACAATCATGCTTTATATCACGGAAGCTTGCAAATATGATTACAAAATTTAAGAATAAGCATGATTCCTATCTGCTCTTCAACAGGGGACAACTCTTACACGTCTTCTAGTTCTTTTTCCTATCACTTTTCCATGAGTTCTCAGAGGGAAGGAAACCACACATGGACCCCAAGTAGGAAAACATAAATCAATAAGGCTAGTACTAAATTTAATTGTTGAGGTATTTAAAAATAAAAACTAGAAATAGATTAAGAGAATTGTGAGACATATTTTCACTGATAGAACTTTTGGGTGATGTAACCTTGACTTGGATAGTACTATAGACACCCTTAGGGATGGTGTCCATGTTAGACCTATATGGGAGTGATTTACACTGATTTTTTAGCACCCTAAATTCTTTGCCCCCAGTTGCATCAATGATTGGTTGAGATATAGTCACGACCAAGGAGATACAAACTACATCCAACTCATGATAGGTTGTTGGTACATCTAGAAATGCATCAATAAACATGTGTTATAGGGTCTAAAATTTTCTATTGAGCATCACGTCCTATATATTACCTAGATAGTCCTTGATACTATCATCGCTTGGGAAGGTGAGTCCAGGCATGATATCCACGTGGTGACCCAATGGTCTAAACAAACCAAAGGAGTTTTTAAGAGTAATATCAATGCTTCCACTGGTAATCATGTTGTCATAGTTAGAGAAATCTCTATGGACAACAAGGGTAAATGGATTGTAGGTGCGGGGGACTTAGACGTACCCTAGATAATGAAGCATGTCATGGTAGTAGTACTACCATGTTTACCTATGATAGTGTGATTATTGCTTGTACCTCTTTGCATTGTTTGCTCACAAGAGGAGGGTAGGATGAATAAGATCGCCTCCTAACATTCCAAAAAAGTAAAGATTTATGAAATCAAATATAGATAAGTTTTCTTGGTGGACAATGGTAATAGCAAGAGGATGGTCTAGTTACATGTTAATTTAAAAGAGTACACAATTTTTAAAGTGGAAACTAAAAAAATAAAGATATTTCTTAAAATTAGTATAAAGATTTCAAAGTTATTCAAAATGAAATGATTTATCCATTGGCATAAGAAATATAATATTTTGTCTTCACTAGTGGCTAGGTCCCTAGTGTTTTCCTCTCTATGAGAGAAGAACACTTTTTCCTGTAGGGTAACCCGTACTGAGGGACCTCTTATTGTTCATTATCCATTATGCATGGTCGTGAGATATGAACCCTAAAATCTAGTGAGCCAAATCTCTTAGACAATATTTTGAGTTTTTGCCACTATCAAAATCAACCATTATTTGAATTACTCAACGATGTTCAACATTCAATTTAGTCGTGGTGACCTTCAACAAGAGGGAGCGGCTAATAACAAATGGGTTCACCACTTTTACAAAGTTATATGAATGAAATTCAAGAGGGAGATAAATAATTCGATAACATAATTGAGAATTTAGTACATGTTCCAATAGAGTTTCCAATCAAGATGATCACAAGGGTCATCGATGTCAATTTTTCACAAATCTAGCAAGAGAGACTATACAAGGGTCATTTGATGCTTCTTGTCCTGGAAATCACTTCCTAGATTCTAATAATGTGAAATTACCATTTTTTCCTTAGTGAGTAGGATATTTAACAATCATTTTTGGTTGTAACACCTTCTCATTTTGGAACCATCAATTTCGTTCTCATTACTATAGTAGTCATCTTTATACATATGATATTTCAATCATTATTCATTTTCATTATATTCATGATTCATATATTCATATGTTGTATGTATTTTATGTAATACATTTGTGCGTATACATAATGTAAGGGAAAATGTTTTCTAGGGATTGGTTTTCATACTTTTGGGATCGAAAAATTAATCATTTAGTTAGAACTAGGGTTCTAGAGCATTAAATCCCATTTCCCATATATATCCCTATACAAATTGGAAATATCCATTATACAAGTCATTAAAAGGAACCAATTTGAGGCTAACTACCATATAATGTAATAGAATTTTCCTTGATCTTATTTGGTTCCTAATGGTGTATTATTTTCTCCATACAATTACTTAGTTCATTTACAAAAATGTGGCCAATAAGGAGGGGCTCAAGTAGTCAACCAAGATGTTCCCTAACAAAGGGACCTGAGTTTGAATCTCAGCTTCCACCTTAGTTTACCACCCTCCTGACATCCAACATCCATCACGGGCATGGGAGAGGGGGAGAGAATGCCTCTATTAATCCAATTTGCATAAATGTGTGTTGAATGGGACTAATGTGTATTTATGTACCGATGCACATAATTCATTACTGGTTCACCCAAGTTCTGTATTGCTTGATTTATTTGATTACATGTATATAGGTGGATCACATGAAAAAAGGGGTATCAGGTCTTTGTATCTCTCACCGGACAATAGTGTATTGACTTCATTGCACTTGGGTCTAGGAGCTAGATGTGCCTACATAATCATCACCACATCGTCGTGTAGGGGTCTGATTTGCATTGAGGCCAACAACATAGCCGACTGTGGTGTCAGTAGAAATGTCTACACATGTCCAATGTGTCTTATAAATTAAAGAATGGGGAAGGAAATGGATGCACGAAGAGGTCACGGTTGGGTGGTTTCTGATCCTGGATGGAGGTCTAGATGATTTTGTGCATGGCTAGGTCCATGATTGTCTTGACTAGAGGTTGTCAACATGGTAGAGTGGTGATGGGGGTTTAACTATTTGTGGAAAAGGGGAGACACTACTTGCATTGATTCCCAACTATTGTTTTAATAGGTGATGATTGTGACCATGACACTGATGATGAAGGTGAGGTGGGTTCCTTTCCTAGTGTTTCCAACAATATGACAAGTTGCTAAGGAGGTGGAACCACAAAAAAGGTGATGAGGGAGACAGAGGAAATCAGGAGTCATATGGGTTTTGAGATGGCTGCAAGTTTGTCATGGAGGGTGCATAGGGTGGCGAGTTGTAGATGTGCAATATGGTCGACGACCTATTTATTGTAGGTTTGTGATGCTCCTAGGGTTCTTGGAGGATGTGGAGGGAGATTTTAATTAGGGAGGAGAAAGGAGGCCAATAATTGCCATTGTGAGGTATGTGACATGGTTTAATGATGTTTGATGGGCGGTGGGGGTCCTACAGTACTGCAAAACATCAGAGCGGTACTGGTCGTAGACCATGACTTCAACTGTAGTAGTTATATAGGGTGATCTAGGGAGTGGGCTAGGGTTTGAAGTGGCATTTCCTATCTAAGAATGAACTATAGGTGTTTAACCGATCATTAAATAGTAGGTCCACCATTAAAACCTACTTGTATGTTACTCTCAAGATCAAGTGAGTTTTAATGGTGGCCCTTATTGTGGAGTTTGAAAAGCTTCGAGACCCAACCAGTGGGTTGGAGGTGTGGATGAATCTGGAGCAACATGAGTCATTAGAAATGGATTAGAGGGAAAGGATAACCATCACTCTATTACTCTACATAATTGTTGTGGTGACGATTAAGAAAGCGGGAGCTGGGGGCAGTCAAACCCTTGTTTGACCATAAATTAGCCTATAAGTAAGTCATTTTAGGTGTTTCTTTTAAAAATTATATCTACTAATTTACTACCCTTTTAACCTAAAATTATAACCTAGCCTTTAGTTGACATTACCATAAATTCAAAAAAATATTAACTCCCATATTCATGTTTTCAATGTGGAGAATATATTAACTCTCCTAATCATTTCAAATATAATTATCAAAAATCAAAATTGTATTTTTTACGATTTCTGCCAAGAATCCATAATTGAGTTCAATTATTCAATTATGAGTGCCAAATGAAATGAATAGATAAAAATGAAGGAAATTACACTTTGGTGCTCAAATTTCAATATAATTCAATCAAGTTCAATTATCAATGCAGATTTGGAAAAGAGAAAATCAATTATAAAGGATCATGTATAATAGCTCAAATTTATTGTAGTACCAAAAATAAGTATGTTACATATTCCACCCCTTAAAATGATTTTATCCTCGAAATCGGCATGACCATGTCCTAGTGTTTTTCAATTACCCTACACCAAACTCTAGGTTTTAAGGGTTTTATGTGACTCTCCTCTAGGGACTTCACATACTTGCTTGATTGTGACTTAGCTCAAGAAATCATCAATGGAAATCTGAAAGTCATTTTTCTTGGTACATATAGTATTATGAATAAAATAACTTTTTTGATGGAAAACCATTTCGATGCAAAACTAAAAATGACCAAAATCAAGAACTAAGTCAAAACTTGACTCAATAGTGAAAATAAGATTTACATGGAACCAAGAGGGTCAATAGATTAACTGCACTTATGATAGGGAAGAAGGTATTATTTTCTACTAAAGGGGATTTACAAAATAGAAACTCAAGGCTTTTAATCTCACTATTCACATTTCAACTACTAGTTAATTGTAATCACATGTTTTTTTGACATCATAATTTTAGTTGATGATTTTGTCTAGGGTTTATGATTTTCCCATGTAGTAACAATTGCCTTGGCCAGGTCGGTGTGTAAAGTGAGTAAACCCCACTACCACCTATGTGGATTGGGAGTAGTCATGCCAGAATCTTCAATAAACATCCTTCCTTAGACACCTCAGCTCAATCAACTTACATGGTGATTTTATTAAGTGGTATACTAGACAACTAATTTCACCTAAGTCTATATTTCTATTTTTAGTAGGAAGGATTAAAAAATCTAGGGCTGGTAGGGAACTATTTACCTAAGTTTAGGGTAGACTAGATATCTAACCCTAACTACCATGAGACATGCATGATGTTTGATTGTCCATAGCTCTAATACCATATTGTAAAGACCCAATCTTTATGATCATTTACCAAATTGTATTAGAAAGTATAAACAAATATTTTTAGAACATGCTTTAATTTAGAGTCTCAAAAGGTTATAAATATGATAAAAAAATTGAGAATAGGGTTGATACCTATCTACTTTTTAATAGGGGACACCTCTTTTATTTCTTCTTCTTATCATGTGTCTATGTGTTCTTAGAGGAATACACCCAAACATGGACCCCAAGAAGGGAAACACATGTCAACATTCTGATACTAAATTATATTATTGAGATATTTAAAAATAAAGATTCATAAAATCAAATATAGGTAAGTTTGCTCGGTGGACTATGGTAATAGCAAGAGGATAGTCTAGTTACCATGTTAATTTCAAAAGGGTATGATAGTTTTAAAATGGCAACTAAAAACCATAAAGATATTTCTTAAAAT
The DNA here is from genome assembly GCA_963693085.1 of Alisma plantago-aquatica. NCBI lineage: Eukaryota > Viridiplantae > Streptophyta > Magnoliopsida > Alismatales > Alismataceae > Alisma > Alisma plantago-aquatica. The sequence goes on from OY856411.1 coordinate 1,383,351,631, forward strand.
CAATTAAATAAGATATCAAAATATTCAAAATAAAATGATTCATCCATTGACACAAACAATCTAATATTTTGTCTTCACTAGTGGATAGGAACCTAGTGTTCTCCCCTCTATGAGAGAATAATACTTTTCCTGTGGGGGTAACCAGTATTGGGGGACCTCTAAATGTCCATTATCCACTATGCTGAGTTGGGGGTTATGACCCGCCAAATCTAGCGAGCCCAAGCTGTTTGCCAATATTTTGAGTTTCTGTGCCAATATAAAAATCAACCAATAACTTAATTACTCGAAAATGTTCAACATTCAATTAGTCATGGTGACCTTCAATAAGAGGGGAAGGCTAATAACAATGGTTTCACCATTTTTTACAAAATTATATGAATGAAACTCAAGAGTGAGATAAATTGTTCAATAAAAGAATTGAGAATTTTGTACTTGTTCCAATCAAGAGTTTCCAATCAAGATGCCCACAAGGGTCAAGGATGCCAATTCACACAAAATCAACAAGATAGAATGTAGAGGGTTATTAAATGCTTCTTGGATTGGAAATCACTTCCAATATGCTAATTATGTGAAATTATCATTTGGCTCCTTAGCGAGTAAGACTATTAATAATCATTTTTGGTTGTTATATCCTCTCTTTCCGAGACCATCAATTTTGTTCTCATTAGTGTAGTAGTCATCTTTATACATATGATATTCTAATCATTACCCATTTTCATTATATTCATGATTCATGTATTCATATGTTACATGTCTATACATAATGTAAGGGTAAATATTCTTCTAGGATTAGTTTTCATACCATTATGGGTTGCAAAATTAATAGTTTAGTTAGAAATAGGGTTTTAATGCATGAAATCTCATTTCCATATTTATCCATGTGTAAGATGGAACCTCCCTTATATGATTCATTAAAAGGATAACCAATTTGAGGCCAACTATCGTCTAAAGCATTGGGATTTTCCATGATCTTAGTTGATTGTAAATGGTGTATTATTTTCTCTAGACAAATACTTAGGTCATGTACTCAAAAGTATTCTGAATTAGACTATTGTTTATATAGTTCTTAATGTGCATAGTTCATTATCGGTTCACCTAAGTTCTTTACTATTTGATTTGTTTGATTACATGTATATAGGTGGATCATAGAATAGAAGAAAAGTTATCATGTCTCTGTACCCCTTGACGGGCATGAGAGGATCAATGTTATTGCACCTGGGTCTAGGAACTGGATTGGAGGTGTACCTACACTATCACCACTGCACCGTCATGTAGGGGTCTGATTTGCACTGAGGCCAACATTATCGTTGGCTGCAGTGTCAGTATCAATGTCAATGCATGGCCTATGTATCTTTCGAATTGAAGACTAGGGAAGGAAAGGGTTGCATAGAGAGCCCAAGGTCGGGTGGCTTCTCATCCTGGTCAAAGGTCTGTCTGGCTTCAAGCATGACTAGGATCCTGATTGTCTCTACTGGAGGTTGACATCCTGGCAGAGTGGTGGTGATGGTTCAATTGTTGGTGGTAGAGGGGAGATACTACCTACATTGATCAGAAGGAATCACTGTAGTAGGTGGTGAATGTGACCACAACACTAATGATGAAGGTCAGGAAGGTTCGTTTCCTTGTTCGGTCGAGAATATGGAGGGATGATGAAGTGGTGGAAAGGGGTCATAGGTTACTAGCGAGTTAGGGGCGATGAGGGAGTTCGCTTGGTGTTGGGATGGTTACAAGTTTGTAAATGTGGGGGTGTGTAGGCTGTGACTTCCAGATCTATAGTATGGTAGACAACATGGTTGTTGTGAGTCTACGATGCTTCTAGGGTTCTTGTAGGATGTAGAGGAAGATGCTAATTAGGGTGGAGAAGGGCATCCCATAATTGCTGTTGTGAGGTCTACTACAAGGTTCTATGACGTTTGATGGGAAGTGGGGGTCATATAATACTACAAAAGATCTAAGCTATAGTGGTCTTAGACCATGTCTTCGATTGTAGAAGTTATATAGGGTGACCCAAGGAGTGGGAAAGGGTTTGAAGGTGCATTTCCTCCTGCCCAAGACTGAAATAGAGTTTTTTGACCGGTCATTGCCCCATAGTTTGCCATTAACACATACTTGTCTTTTACCATCAAGCTCAAGGGAGATTTAATGGCTACCCTTCCTATCACATTTGGAAATCTTTGAGACCTAGTCGGTAGGTTGAAGGGCTTGTGGACGAATTCAGAGAAACTTGAATCATCAAAAATGGATGAGAGGGGTAGGAGAGTCATCTCGACATTTCTCTATGTAACCATGGTAGAGTCAATCGGGAAAGCAGGAGTCAGGGGCAGTCAAACCCTCATTTGACCAAAAATCAACCTAGAATAAAGTCATTTTTAAGTGTTTCTTTAAAAAATTATATTTCCTAATTTACTATTCCTTTGACCTAATTTTGAATCACACCTATAATTAAGATTAACATAAATTCCAAAATTACTAACTCCCATATTCTTGTTCCCAAAGTCTCCAATAAATTTACTCTCCTAATTTATTCAAATATAATTATGGAATAATCAAAACTTCATTTGTGTGTGTTTCCAATGCCAAGAATCCATGATTGAGTTCAATTATTCAATTGTGAGTCCCAAATAGAATGAATCTATCAAAACGAGGGAGACTGCACTTTGGTGCTCAAATTCTAGGATAATTTAATGGAGTTCAATTATGAATGTAGATTTGTTAAAAGAGAAATTCAATTTCATAGGATCATGTATAATAGCTCAAATTTTAATTAATAAGAACATTAGGTATTTTACAACTCTCCACCCCCTAAAAATGATTTCATCCTCGAAATAAACACGACCATGGTCTAGTCAAGTACTACTCTCCACCACTTAAAAGGATTCAACTAGAAATGTACATACTATGTCAACTAGTACCTAGTATTTTTCAATTACCCTACACCAAGCTCTACGTATTTGGGGTTTCATGTGAATCTCCTCTAGGGTATTCTCATACTTCATTTATTGTGACTTATAATAAGAAATCATCAATGAAATTATGGAAGTCATTTTTCTTCATACATACAATTTTATAATGAAAATGACTTTCTTCGATGGAAAAACATTTCGATGCAAATATGAAAATGGACAAAATCAAAGTGGGAACTAAGTCACAATCACCTCTTACTAACTCAATACTTGACTCAATACTGAAAATAAGATTTACATGGAACCCAAAGGGCCACTAGAGTAATTTCACTTATGATAGGGAAGAAGGATATTGTTTTCTATCAAAGAGGATTCACAAATTCAAACACATGACTTCTAATATCATTATTCACCTTTAAACTACTAGTTTGTTCAATAATTGTATTCCCATGTTCCTTTCTTTTTGACATCCTAATTTGGGTTGACAAATTTTTCAAGGATTTATGATTTTATAAATAGTAGAAATCACATTGGATAGTTCGGTGTGTAAAGTGAGGAACCCCCTCCCACCTAAGTGGATTGGGAGTAATTATGCCATAACCTTTACTAAACATACTTCCTTATACACCTCATCTCAATCCAATAACATGATGATGATATTAAATGGTATATTAGACAACTAGTTTCACCTAAATTTTGTACTTCTATCTTAGGGAGGGTTAAAAAATCTAGGGTTGGTGTTGAACCATATGCCTAAGTTCTAGGTAAACTAGATATCTAACCCTAACTTCCACAAAACATGCACGAGTGATGACTTTTCATCACTTTGATACCATGTTGTAAAGACCCGATCTTTACGATGAACACTTACAAAATTGTATTAGAAAGTATAAACAAATCTTTTTACAATCATACTTGACATCAGAGTAGCGTAAGCTTACAAATATGATTACAAAATTTAGAATAGCCATGATTCCTATCTACTCTTCAATAGGAGACAACTCTTGCACATTTCTTCTAGTACTTTTTCCTATCACCTCCATGAGTTCCCAGAGGGAATGAAACCACACATTGACCGAATAAGGGAAACATAAGTCAACAAGTTTGGTACTAAATTCAATTACTGAGCTATATAGAAATAAAGATTTATGAAATCACATCTAGGTAAGTTTTCTTGGTGGACTATGATAATACCAAGATTATGGTCTACTTATCGTGTTAATTTCAAAAGGATACAATAGTTTTAAAGTGTAAACTAGAAATAATAAAAAAATTCTTAAAATTAATATTAAGTTAACAAATTATTCATAACATAACGAATTATCCACTGGCACAAGCAATCTAATATTTTGTCTTTGCTATTGTCAAGAGTGGGAACCGAGAGGGGGATCCACTCCTCACTTAATTCGAGGAGCAAATTCATCTAATCCAAACATTTTAAAAAATAAGTTGGTATAGGTGCACATTTTTCATTTCTTAAATGTTGGTAAACAAAAGACCAAACTATAGCAACATAATATAAATCATGAGTATATTCAATTTAACAAGTGTATATAATATTATCCCACTTGGGGTTTACATGAAGGAAACAACATAAGGATCTAAATGAAGCGATATCCAAACATCTCAAGTCTATCTCCCCTAGAGCTCCACCTAGTAGGTCCATGTAACTATATCCAGTCTTCCAAGTCCTACACCTGGGATTGGAAAGATACCCCACAAGAGAAGACAAAATAGAAGTTATCAACATAAAACATTGGTATGTGCATGTTAATAGGGAGCTGAGCAACATAAGGAAAAAGGACATCAAATATAACAAGCCTTCCCATAGAAGATGAAAAGTACTATCCAAGTGGATATAAAAAGAATATGAATTGTAATAAGATGGTAAAAAAGAGTAAGGTATCCATGTATTTAACATGTGACAATAATAGAACTATATAAACATGTTGGTAGGAAGTAACACATCTACCATAAATATTATGTGAGCGGGATATATACACATCTACTTAGAGTAGGAAAGGATACACACATCCTCTAATGAACTCACTTGCATGTGGGAATTAACACATTCACATAAAAAAACATGTCACATTATAATAGTAGTCATCACTTGATGCATGACAAAATAATAAGGAATTATGAAACAAAATATGAGGGATGAGAACATCGAACAATTATCATTTGGGGTTAGAGGACCTATTAATGAAAACATAATCATTTCCACAATAAAATGCTTCACATGATCACAAAAGTCCACAACATGAAAATTTGGGTGTCACAGGGAATATGATGAACAACTTATAAATAAGAGACAATAAGAATATCCAACAAAGTAAGATGATCACAAGATCAAAATCAACATAGAATCTTTCACATGAAATAAATTCTCAAAAGAGAGAGGAATTGTGTAGGCTAATTTGTCCATAGGACCAAGAGAGAGAAGGAATATAGGTGATTGCTTAATGTGATGAATTGGGATGAAACAAACCTTAGATGAAGTCTACATATGTTCGAGGTCAAAACCCTACTTCCATCTCAGTCCACAAGCAATGTATTAAAGGCATATATGACATAATTAATGAATTTATTTACACATTAGTTGTTACAACCCCAATTTTTGGGTATCTTTGGTGGGAAATGTGATTTCTCATATTAAATAAATTTGAACAAATAATGATATAATTTGTTTTGAATAAAAGGATTTCTTTTACAATAGCCTTGTTGATTGTTTTCTGGGCTTTATTGGCTATTGGGCCCAATAACAAGGAAATTAAATTAGTAAATGAATAATTGAGAAATTGAGAAATGGCTCGATTCATTACGCACGGGCTGTATTTTTGACTCAAATTGTAGATGTCGTATGGCTCATAAGTAATGAATCGAGCCATCTTGCCCTCAAAAAAAATATTGAAAATAATGATAAAATGTGGAAAATAAGTGAAAAGAGATACAATTGAGTTATCTTTGGGGGATTTTCGTATTCATAAGGTTTATAATGTTAAAAGGAATTCCAATACGGAAAATAAAAAGAGAAACAAAGAGAAATCCTCGAAAAGAGATATTTTGATAAGAAATAAATAAGATAATGAGAAATAATGGATAAAAGGTAAGAAAAAGTCTAAGGGATATTCCCAAGATGGGAATTCGATCCATTAAGGTTCCTTGAGGTTCAAGGAATTCATAATAATAATTTAATGGTAAAGGAAAGAGAAAATAGGTGAGAAATATATATAATTGAATAATATCTTGCACCTAAATAAAAAGCACGTTTCATTTTATATAATGAGCCCAAATTTGGTAGCGAGGTAGATTAAGTCATTATTATCTTTCCCTCAAAATGTGGGATCAATTTAACAAACGGTTTGGGAGATATGAATTTTACAAGTTTCCTAAAGTGTAGAGGATAACATTAAATGTAACAATTGATGTTCTAATACGAGGCATGCTAGCCATTGGATCCAGATCCAACGGTAGCTGCTTTTCATTTCCGATTAGGAAAAGGGAATAGTATAATGTGAAATCAATTCGTTAGATCACTTTCCCTGATCATCCACGAGTCCTAAAAAGGCAATGATTGACCTCAGGAGATTAAAACAGAGCCAATCATCCCTGATTTTTACTAGTTTCAAGTGAGTTTGGGATTATCCCCAAATCACAGTGGGTTTAAAACTCCTTTGAAATCGAGGCACTGGAATTTTGGGAATTCTTTGCCTATATAAGGGGCCTTATGGATGACCGAGGTGAGTAAGATCAAAGGATGGGTGCATCAAGATGGTTCTGTGATCAATCGCCAGGAAGTAGCTTTGTGCCCTTTCTCGGTGTTGCTCTGTTCTACACCAGCAAAAGTGTTGCGGATGGAGGACCACTGCAGATTGGGACTCTAAGCCATCTAGAAGCTTTTGGATTTGGGAGGTTTGAAGAAGGTGGGGCCGAGTAGGAACCCTGATTGCGAAGAGATCGAACTTCGGTCGCCGGCAAAGCAGTGCTAACAACACTCTGTTTTTGTGGAGAAACAGAGGCTCGCGCCTATTGTTCATGAACGGGGTGTGGCGCAGTGGAAGGGATGACCAAGGTGGGCAACCAGGTTCCCAGATAACCGGATCTAGGGATGGATCCATGAACCAGGAAATAGTTCGAGCTAAAAAAGACACGTGGCAGATTACAATTGGTCTAAAGGTAATAATATTGCAAAATTCATAGAAGATAATTGGTA